>CM041776.1:306409971-307763915 GCA_023374045.1 Limonium bicolor | reverse complement strand
TAATAATCCACTCACGAGCACAGCGACTCGACTCAAGCAGTTCACCAAACAGACAAGAGTACAACGACTCAATCAAACCAATTCTCACACACAATATGAGCACAATGACTCGCCTCAACAAATCCACCAACATACCACACATAACCACAAAGCACAACCAATGAACAACAAGGCGAAACAACGAGAATTATAAACGAGTATAAACTCTCGTCTTTGGCATGCAAGCCCAATTAATGTTCGCCTAATGTACGAGTTATATAGTCGTTCGTAATTGTTCAGTCAAGTCTAATGACAACGTCTCGTTAGAACGACGTGTCTCTAGTTACCCATCTTTATGGCGGGTCACCCACGGCAGTAGTCACCCCAGCGGTAGAGTCTCCGTCCTACGAACAATGTAGTTCGTTGGAAATTTATCCTGATACTTACGGTTACCACACGGTATCCTAGTATGTTAACGGATCACAGTTCACAGCAAGAGCCACATCCTCTTGATAAACTTATCTATACCATCGCATCGTTTTATTATTTTTCCTAACACAGCAGACTAAGGTCGTTAGTCCAATCCTGAGTATGTCGACTCGGGATCCAGTGTTAGATACGAGAGCGGCGTTAAAGAGGCCAGTGCTCCATAAGTCTCAGATAATATATATATCTTATTATCCTGATGCTACAACGTTTTTACTTATTCCTTATATTACACATACAAGATAGCATCATTGCCGCTAGTTCGTTTTATAATATGTTCATATAACGAACGGTACTGTTATCGTACAACAGTAATAATAAAGCAGCATTAATACACAACTCTAGCATATTAATTCACACAAGCAGACATTCAATCTTATCACAGATTTTCACACAATGTCTGAACTGAGGAAATCCTCAGAGACAATCAAGCCATATAAATAACATACCGTTCACCCTGAAAGTATTACGGTGGAGTATGAATCTGCTAAATTCTCTGGTGATCCTCGAGACGCCTCTTACGATCTATAAATATGCATCACACTATGCATCAGCATCTCGTACTAACAATACACTACGGCACCCCGTACCGTTACTAATCCACCCCGGTTTATTCCCCGTTGTTAACTATAAACGTCTGTCGGGTTTTCGGTTTAACTCGGGATTAGGAAAGACGTCATATTTCATGCGTGGTTACGTCGAGTATATTAATATACTTAACTTTAAACGTTTACTATCGCATGTAATTTAATACACATTTGTATATCATATAGCTTGTCACTATATTGCATGTATAATCTTAATCGTTTATTATACATCTCACCTTAGTATTTATTTTCCTAAGGTTTGTTTTTTTCCAAGTTTAATGTGGTATAATTCGTATTTATAAATACTTTGAATTATATGAATCCTTATTATTCCATGTACACTCCTAACATTAGAACTTCCATATCTAATGTTTGTAACTCTTTTTCCTTTTACCTTATATCATTTTAAATTATGTTAATACATGGTTATTGAACCATATTGTATTTTTCCACACCATAACATATATTTATTTATATACATGTATTAATGGACCATTTATTATATGGTAAATCTTTATGATATATTCATTCTCTTTTAATGAATATTTCTTATATTATAAATGTTATAACCTTTATAACATTGAAAACCATATTATAAATTTTGGAAAAATTACATTGCCCACCCATGAGGTATTGGGGACCATAGCCTTTTCGGTTTTACTAAATCCCACCATACTTTCAGATTATACAAATCAATCCCAAATTATATTCCATTGTCACACTTATAATATATACCTTATATTATAATCCTTAAACCTTAATATAATTATAACCTATTTTTTAAAGGTTTATAATTACCGAACAGACCCTAGGTCTGTTTTAATTAAATTCCCACCACCAAACTTTGTATATTTACCAAATCTCCCCAATTTATAATACATAGTTTTCTAATATCATTAAAACTATAATTATACATATATCTTTATAAAATCGTGTATATAACTCCAAAAATTACCAAACTATACCAAAAGGTTATAAATATCATTCCTAACCTTATACTCTTATAATTCACGGTTTTTACCCACATGTTACTCATTTGTAACAATGTTATAAAATATCATATTATACTTATATAATTCATATTAACTCCAAACTTAACCAAATAAATTCCTAAAAATTCCTAATACTCCATAGGTGTATAAAATACCATTTTATACCCAAAACTTTCGGTGATCACACATATACCCATAGTTATGTAATTTTTACATTTTAATACATAACTTAGTATAATTTGATAATTAAATTAATAAATCATCAAATCTGGTCAAAGTCTTTTGCTTGGTCAATGTTTGACTTCCAAGCATCATTTTGACCCTACTTCCACGGTAATTACATAGATTACCCCTAACTTTCCAATATTTACAATTTCACCCAAAACTATATACAATCTTATAATTTTTATGTAAACTCATTTAAACTTCTAAATTTCGGCTATATCCTTTTATAGCCCCCAAATTTAATTTAATTACACTATAACCCCAATAATATGCGGTAATGCATATTTAGCATTTAAACTTAATTAAAAGCTAATAAATGCATAAATAAAATGGCCTAAAGTACATGGCCTTATTACAAACATTGGCTTATAAAATAAATTACACATAAATGTCCATAAAAACCTTAAACTCTCAGCCCTTACACATATATTTTCTTTATTTACCAATTTTCCACATAATGTCTTAAATTTGACAATTATGCTAATTAATTAGTTATAAAATTTATTAAACCATTCCTTAATCATCTAAGGCCAAAATAAGACCTTAAATACCGTGTTCACTCACGGCACAATTATACACATATGTATAATTACATATTAATATACCAAGTGAAGGTTTAAGTGATTTATACCTTGTTTTTGCCTAGTTAAGGCCTTGTTTGGCCACGCCCAGCTTAGGATAAAATTTCCACAGCATCATTTACATGTTTTCAAACAGCAATTAAGGCATGGTTAGTCTCCAAGCAAGATCTAACCATAAGAAGTGTTTAATGTCAATTTTCAAGGTAAAATTTACCTTAAAATACCAAGGTAAACAAGGTTGGTCTCGGCCTGTTTTTACAGTAGACAAAGAGTGTTAAAAGAGCTACTAAAACCAAGCTTTAAACTGGTATAACTCAGATTAGAAGATAGCTAATCTTTACCTTGTTTAAAATGCCTAAAATGGTGTTTTTGGCTTGGATCTGGTTATACTTCGAAGCTCCTGATGTACCAACTGGATAAGTATGTTAAGATGAAGATTATAAGCTTAGAAACAAAGTTTCACAGCCGAATTGGAAGGGAATCAAAAGATATGTGCTTAAAGCACATTTTTATACCTTAAGAACAAGATTAGCTTTCTCCACCTTCTTCCCTTGTTAATGCCGAGATACCCCCTCCATTTAACCTCCAAAATAACCTAAGAACATTGATGGAAGTGGTTGATGCTTTGCTCCATGGAAAGAGGAAGAAATTGTGAAGAAAATGAACATTTAAAGGCTTAATTAGCTTACCAAGATCAATTGGTGTTCTTCTCTGAATTTTGCTTGTTCTTACCGTCAATGGAGAAGCAAAGAGAGGAAGGGAGCTGCTGGTGTCGGCTGGGATGGAAGGTGAATGAAGAAAATGAGTGAGTTTGCTTTTTAAGACATTATTGTTACTTTAGTTACTTTTTGAATTGATAATTAGATGACTCATCATAACAGCTGGTTAATTGTAACGCCCCTATTAACCATAAATACAGCGGAAATAAAACTCTAAGGCGATTACAGACCATCGGGTTCCAAACACCCGGCACCAAACCTCACCAATTACAACTTACAATCTACGAAAGCTACGGTCTGAACTCGAGAAAAACTTAACACAAACATAATAGAAATTAAACACATTAACTCTCCACAAAACCCTAGTCCCATCCCAAACGCTCATTCTCTTCGTGGCCACCTGTAAATCAATTCGCACCTGCAAGATGAAACCATGCAGCCCACCCCAAAAGGGGCGGGTCAGTTCCCTGGAATGGAACTGGTACAATTCTCCAAAAACAAACTTATAAAACATAACTCTTCAAAATAAATAGTAACATGAAAACAAACTCTTAAAAGTAAAACAGAGATAAAGCACTTCAAAACAATCAAGTTTAAAGAAAGGAAAACAAGACAAAGATAAAGAACTTCCAAAACAAGTCATCCACTTAAGTAGTCACACCACATTGTTAGTAAGCATCCATTGTTGATGTTAGAACCAATTCCCGTTTGGAGTATAAAGACTCAGATAGTCACAAAGGACTAGGAATAATAAGATAGATCCAAGAACCAATAACTCAAGAGTGGAATAATTCAATTGGGAGAGATGGCCCCCACCGCCAGATATCAATGTCCATATGGACGAGGGATATACAGCCCCCTGCTGTCAGATTTAAATGTCCTGGTGGACGAGGGATATACAGCCCCCTGCTGTTAAATATCAATGCCCCTATGGGCGAGGGATATATAGCCCCCTGCTGTTAAATTAAAAATGTCCTGATGGACGAGGGATATACAGCCCCCTGCTGTTAAATATCAATGCCCCTATGGGCGAGGGATATACAGCCCCCTGCTGTTACCATTGAAGACGCGCGCACGTCGAAAGAAAGATTTCCAAGATTGACCTTTTCCAAAAATCCCGCTAGATCACCAACTACCCAGAGCAATACCAAAACACTCAGTCCTATAGAGTGCAGAAGCGTAAACCCTAAGCAGCCAAGGTCTAACGGGCAACCAAGTAGAAGAAACCAATACCCAAGTGAGTTTCACATCCAAGGCTCAGTTAGTCACACAAGCTGAGTCAGTCACACAACCATTTCCCTTTTTAGAAGTTCCTCTTAAAGCCAGTTAGCGTTCTCCAAAACATCCCACAAGTCAATCAGCAAAAATAACGTAGTACGATAAATCGTACAAAACATTCCATAGAGTCCAAAACACAACAAGCTGAGTACGAGAAATCGTACAAAACATTCCATAAAGTCCAAAACACATCAAGCTGAGTACGAGAAATTGTACAAAACATTCCATAAAGTCCAAAACACATCAAGCTGAGTACGAGAAATCGTACCTGGGTAACGCTGTAGCAGTTCTAATCAACTTGCACAAACAATCAACAGTACTCTGAAGAATATTAAAGGTAGTCTATCATCAATCACTTGTAGCCCACGTTAAACTTAAATAAACTCCTCACTATTATTTCTAAATCTCAATTGTCTTTTAAGCCCCCACTTAAATGCTATGAATAACCTTTGACTTGTCTTAGAATGTTGTATAACTCAAGGTTGTAAGACCAAGGAATGTATTTTATAAACACTTGTTAATTGTTCCACCCTTATCCACTTTACCCATACCTAACCATAATTCTCACATTAAAGACCTTTATAACATAAGTGCATTATACGTTACTCAATCAATCTTAGAATTTCAATAACAATTCTTAAGCTCAATACTTTTATTCTTACTTTAGGACATACATCGTGTTATGACCAATGATGGGTTTATCTTAGAATACTATACTATTATTTCACAATTTATTGACTATGTATCTTTATCAATATCTACTAGATAATCCATTATAACTAAGTCTTCCCCCCTAACTTAATTCAGATCTACATCCCGTATACTGAAATCGTAGTGTTATAGATGCATTTTAGTACAACTTATTTGAGCTACTAAACTCAATTATCTTATCTTTAGTTCAGAATGGCCTTTAATTACAACCATCAATTAATCTTGTCATAAGTTGTTAATACTTTCTTCTTGAAATAACCAATTATAGTTAACTCAAACTTATCAAAACTCTCACATTTAGATCCACAAGGTATATTATTTACTTAACCATAACTTTATAATAAGGTGTTTTAAGATAACCTTTTATGTATCCTTACTTACATTTAATTCCCTAACTGTTTTACTTTTACACATTCTCTCATAGCCATGTATAATCCTTTATATTAAACTTCGTTAAACTCAAGTCTTAAATACATTTATATTGTTTACAAAACCTAAAGTTTCAAAAGCATAACTTAATAAATTAATTTCCTTTTTTGTATTTAGGATGGACATTATATCTAGCATGAAGTAGAATTTATCAAAAAAAAAAAAATTAAATTCCGGTTCATAAGTGAAATTGTCATTATTAATAAGATAATATATTCTGAACAATCCATATCTTATATTCAAATGACACATTAATATTTCCAGTGTCAAAAGGTAAATCAATATAATCTCTCATGTAACCCAGTTTCATCTAATTAAAGGTTTAAAGATTTTAAGTATCTAATTCTATGTACAACCTCCTTATAAATTCTAACTACTAATACATTACTTAACTATAAACTCACATCCTGAATTGGTGTTAAATGTATGATATGGCTTAACTAGTTGTAAGAAACTTAAGGATTATTATTTAGATTAAATTCCTAATCATAGTTTAATGTAGTTTTATATCATAATCCCTTTAATGATTTTATCTTAAAATATTAAGTTATTACTCAATACTATAAATATTAAGAAATAATTAAATCTAGACTTATTTATCCTCTTCACATTTAGATGTACAAGTAACTCATTTATTTTACTATTGTTTATATAATAAGAACATTTAAATGTAAAAGTATTTCATTCATTTTATTATTAATTATATAATAAGATCTATTGTGTAACCCTTTATGTAGACCAATTACAAATATTCTTAAATTTCAACTTATTAATTTCTTAACCAAATTATAAATTTACATTGTGGTTATTGACTAAATAAATACATGTGTTTAAATACGGTTTATATAATCTTAGAAACTCAAAGATAACTAAAAACTCAACCTATAACCATAAATTAATACCACCTCATATAATATTCTTTTATTAGTATCATGTAGAGGTTTAGTTTAACTCATTAATTCCTTCATATTATATTTTCTATAAGGTATTTTATTCCTTTTATTTATTTATCGTATATATATATATATATATCCTTCCTATTACATTTCTCACAAGGAATGTTATTTCCTTTATCTATTGTATTGTATTTATTATATATATATATATCCACATATATCAAGATTTATCCAGAACATTCTTTAAGAAATTCTATTGTATTAATTAATTTAATATCTTTTAGACATATCCACAACTGATTTATGGTTTATAAAATAGAGTATTTCCCTTAGTTTTAGTTAAACATATTGCTTCCAGATTATATAATAAATAAAATGTAGTTTAGTTAAATTCCTTGATTTAATATAAGTTTCTATTTATTTCTCTCATATAAATAATATATAAATATATGTAACAATTTTTACTTCACTTAAAGTTAATACCCAAAATATTTATAAACATACTGTATTAAATGTTAATTGTCTTATTATATTTTCCCCAACCTATAAAGTTCATTAATCAAACTATACTTAATTTTTATTACATTAATAACTATATATTATAAGTTATTCTTATGAAAAACTCACAAACACAATTTTTAAAACCTTTTCCCGTTGCCCAAAAATTCCCAAACTTAATATACAGTAACTATAACATTTAGACATATTATAAAATTTTATTTCATAAAAATATCTTTTAATTTAGCCAAATACTTCCAGAAAACCCGTAACTTGTAAAAATCATAACTTATGTTTAAAAACTCCAAAACCATAATAATTTACATCAAAATAAACTAGATAAATTAAGGAATCCATGGTTAAAATTTCAAGTCAAAATACATTCGGGAGGATATTTAAATTAACCCAACAAGTTAAGACTATTTACTGGTATTACTAAACCCCTTATAAACTAAATTCTGAAACGTTTTAATCTCGGCCGTCCAGATCTTATAACAACGATCGAACGGCCCTAATTCTCCGAGTTCTTCAGCGCCGAGTTCAACCAAGTCGAGTACTAAATCGACGATTCCTCACAATCTACAGAACGAAATCGCGTGATTCTTGTTTCTATGGATTCGTAATAAAATTTCGGTTCCAATGATGCTAATTTCCCCAATTTTAATGCAGAGTTCATCAAGATTCGAATTTGATTCGAGAGTTAGGGTTCTTAAGGTTACCGAATTCAATTCTGTCAAATTCTCCTAATCTAGAGCGTAACAGGTTAATTGCAACATGGGTTAGATCGGAATTGTAAAACCGGTTAGCATAATCGGAGGAATTTGAAGAAAGAAAACTCACCACAATTGCACGATTGAAGCGATTCGAAATCGTTTTTTTCTGGAAAGGTTCCGACTTCAAACTGTCGAGTAGCGAACTTTGCAGGTCTGTAGATTACGTTCTAGATCGAGTTAGGCCATGTTTTGGGCTCATTAGAAAGAAGAAACATAGATCTACACATTGATAACTAGAAGTAATCCTAACTCGCATTATACAGAAAGAAATTGACCCGAAAGTTACGAGTTTACCTATCGTCTTTCTGTGATTTTATGTGCTGACAAATCAGAGACTTTGGGCGACTATATCTTGCAAACGGTACGAATCAGGCTTGGGAATAAACATGAAAGTTGTAGATGGATTAGAGATCTACACACAAGAGTATAGAAATCGAAATTTGGTTGAAATACGAGGAAGTTATGGCAAGACGAACTTTACCTGAAATTGAATGAAAACTGGAATCTGGGTTACGAACTCGAAAGCTGGCAACTTTGGATCAACTTTCCCGTCGATGTAGAATGAGTTAGGCTTGTATGAGTTATGGTTGTAAAGAGGGAATTAAGGAGAAAAGAATAGAGAAGACGGCACTGGGAAATTCGAAGTAAGAGTGAGATATAGCCGTCACAAGTTAGGTCAAAATCGGATGATTGTTGGAGAAAAACAAGGAGATAGAATTGACCAAGTGTTGGGGCGCACGAGAGGGTGACACGTGGCATCTCTTAAAATTTTGATTCAAAACTTCAATCTAGCATAACTTTGGCTAGGATGATCCGTTTTGAGTTCTTTTTATCGATCTTCATGGTTTTTCATAACCTATTTATGGTATAGGTTTCATGGCCTGGTTTGACCATTCTCAAAGTCAACTCTAGCAAGGCTTAATAAGCTTTAAGGTTTCTAGAATTTTATATTGACTTTATGTTTCAAACAAAATGTTCCAACACTTCCTAAAATCTTTATAATATATTGGAGTGTTTAATAATTTCCCAAGATTTATTGACTTATAAATCTTATTATAAATTCATAATACTATATAATAATATATAATAATTAGAGAGAAAACCCTAAATAAATTTCACAACCCCATATAATAATTAATATTCAAATTCCATATAATAATTTAATATTCCATATAATAATTTAATACTTAATAATATTATTAAGGTTAATAAAAGAAATCCCTAAATTAATTTAAATTAATTTAGGGGTATTCAGCATATCCCCCTTAAAAGAAACTGCGCCTCGAAGTTTAAAAATCAACTAATAAGCACTCACACTTCGGGGTGCTGAGACAATAAAAAGTTCAATGAAGTTCCATACCAAACCAATCCTTTATTTCCATCCTTTCCATAACAACATTCCACTCAAGATTTACTCAAAATCAAACTGGAATCAGGGTTACCAAGATATAGCATGATATAGCATGATGAAAATCAAAAGTCACATACTGAGTCATAATGCAAAAAACCAAGCACATACAAAACACCTCTCATTTGCTAATACTGTTCTCCTTTGCTAACAATGCAACGAGGCAGTAATCCGGATGAGATAACGAAGGAGGAGTATGCAGAATATCATTAAAGAGCTAAGGTACGCCCTCGTACCGCTACTAATGGCACATCAAAGAATTCAACCTTATAACCAGCTTGTTGCATTTACTGCACCGTTGATTATATCTATGATCGTTATATTATCTGTATCTCTTGATTGTTATGTATTTGTATTTCCTTGGTGGTTATAAAATTTTATCTTATGATTATTCCATTCATTTAATGACTGTTACGAATTTATATGTCCATATATGATCATTTATCATATCAATTATATTAACAAGCTATAAATCAGGTGTAACATACTTGAGTAGTTTAGAATAATATTTCAGATCATTTAATAATCTTCCAAAATTATCTTCCAGGGTTTATAGCCAACCATATGTTAAAACTCTATAAGATAAATATTTTCTGTGACTTTTCAAGTTTCAATTGTTTCTATGTTACTTTATAAATTTACTTATTATATAACTTCACCCAAGGCAGAATTTTGGAAAGTTCATCCAAAATCTGATTCCTTTATCTTAAAATTTATACATTATATATATATTTTTAAGGTAGGGACCCTGTATAAAATTTTAGGTCAAATGCATTAGTCTAATGAAAACTCACTCACTCTTGATAATTATTTTCCTTAAGGTTTGTTCTATGTAAGTATTCTTCTGATTATTAAATCTTAGTACTCTCTTAGACAATGGTGGCTTTTGGTAAATATCACTCTTAGTGTGTCTTTTAAAATTTTACCTGTATAATGTTAAACTTCCAAGTAAACATGAGGATTTTCAATCTTTAAGTAACTCTCAAATTTTTTTTAAGATGCTCAATACTCAAGTATTTAAGGATCAATGATACTTAGTTTAGTATTACTCCACCTCATCTTTAAGTAACTTCTTTTATTGATTTTTTTTTATATCCAACCAGGGTAGATTTGTATCTTGGAGTACCCAAACTTAATCCCCTTCCTCCATATATAGGTTTTTCACCAAAGATTTAACTCAATAAACCCTTTACATTTATGAGTTTTAATACCGGATCTTAAGATACAAATTTTGATTTGTTCATTGTGGTTAGCAATGAAATATGCCTAGCTCAGATTTCATGATGGTAACGTATTACCACCACTTCCCCTCAAGTTCAACACAATCCATCACATGCGTAGAAGATTATTACAGTTAGATGACAAGGCTTGTCTAGCCCCTAAACTTCCAGAAGTGGGTGTGCACCCCCACTACTTTCAGCTTAGACGTTCGTCGCACCAGGCACTTCCCGTAAGGTGTTAGGTTTAGGTGTTTTCTTTCTAAAGTTAACATAGAGTTTTAATGTGTTTTACGAGGTCAGATGTTGATCTTTTCTAATATGCTACTAGTTCTTGTTAGCTTAATAATTTTCTAGACTTAGATTTTATCTTAAACATTATCTTTAGGTAAAACTTGATACCAAGTTTCATGAGATTCAAACTTTAAGGGAGTTGAAGTACTTTCACATAATATCAATACTAATTTAGTTATGTAAAGTTATATTTGTATACTGTTTTCAACCAAAAGTATTCTTTAAAATTCTAGGAATTTGTGTACTAGCTTTTAAAGGATTGCATTTTTAGCAATGTATTCTCCATGAGTATGCTTTTGAAAAATAGCTTAATATTTGGTTTATCTCAACCAAAATCTTATCGTACTTAATATAGGATGTTCCAAACTTTATATATAATGTATATATTTTCTGTAGTTTATTGTTGGACGGTATAACAACACATCACATCAACAGACATTCACAAAGAAAAGTGTGTAAAGGAATCGTTCACAATTCCAAAAAGGGTTAGGAGTCGTGCCTTACTGGAGTCCTCACTCCCAATTCTACCCCAGTTCCCCAGTTTTAAGTGCACCTATAATCTAAGTATTTCACTCGGCTTGTTTTCTCGGTTCAGAGCGTAACTACGCTCTGATACCACTTTCTGTAACGCCCCTATTAACCAAAAATACAGCGGAAATAAACTCTAAGGCGATTACAGACCATCGGGTTCCAAACACCCGGCACCAAACCTCACCAATTACAACTTACAATCTACAAAGCTACGGTCTGAACTCGAGAAAAACTTAACACAAACATAATAGAAATTAAACACATTAACTCTCCACAAAACCTAGTCCCATCCCAAACGCTCATTCTCTTCGTGGCCACCTGTAAATCAATTCGTACCTGCAAGATGAAACCAAGCAGCCCACCCCAAAAGGGGCGGGTCAGTTCCCTGGAATGGAACTGGTACAATTCTCCAAAAACAAACTTATAAAACATAACTCTTCAAAATAAATAGTAACATGAAAACAAACTCTTAAAAGTAAAACAGAGATAAAGCACTTCAAAACAATCAAGTTTAAAGAGAAAGGAAAACAAGACAAAGATAAAGAACTTCCAAAACAAGTCATCCACTTAAGTAGTCACACCACATAGTTAGTAAGCATCCATTGTTGATGTTAGAACCAATTCCCGTTTGGAGTATAAAGACTCAGATAGTCACAAAGGACTAGGAATAATAAGATAGATCCAAGAACCAATAACTCAAGAGTGGAATAATTCAATTGGGAGAGATGGCCCCCACCGCCAGATATCAATGTCCATATGGACGAGGGATATACAGCCCCCTGCTGTCAGATTTAAATGTCCTGGTGGACGAGGGATATACAGCCCCCTGCTGTTAAATATCAATGCCCCTATGGGCGAGGGATATACAGCCCCCTGCTGTTAAATTAAAAATGTCCTGATGGACGAGGGATATACAGCCCCCTGCTGTTAAATATCAATGCCCCTATGGGCGAGGGATATACAGCCCCCTGCTGTTACCATTGAAGACGCGCGCACGTCGAAAGAAAGATTTCCAAGATTGACCTTTTCCAAATCCCGCTAGATCACCAACTACCCAGAGCAATTCCAAAACACTCAGTCCTACAGAGTGCAGAAGCGTAAACCCTAAGCAGCCAAGGTCTAACGGGCAACCAAGTAGAAGAAACCAATACCCAAGTGAGTTTCACATCCAAGGCTCAGTTAGTCACACAAGCTGAGTCAGTCACACAACCATTTCCTTTTTAGAAGTTCCTCTTAAAGCCAGTTAGCGTTCTCCAAAACATCCCACAAGTCAATCAGCAAAAATAACGTAGTATGAGAAATCGTACAAAACATTCCATAGAGTCCAAAACACAACAAGCTGAGTACGAGAAATCGTACAAAACATTCCATAAAGTCCAAAACACATCAAGCTAAGTACGAGAAATCGTACAAAACATTCCATAAAGTCCAAAACACATCAAGCTGAGTACGAGAAATCGTACCTGGGTAACGCTGTAGCAGTTCTAATCAACTTGCACAAACAATCAACAGTACTCTGAAGAATATTAAAGGTAGTCTATCATCAATCACTTGTAGCCCACGTTAAACTTAAATAAACTCCTCACTGTTATTTCTAAATCTCAATTGTCTTTTAAGCCCCCACTTAAATGCTATGAATAACCTTTGACTTGTCTTAGAATGTTGTATAACTCAAGGTTGTAAGACCAAGGAATGTATTTTATAAACACTTGTTAATTGTTCCACCCTTATCCACTTTACCCATACCTAACCATAATTCTCACATTAAAGACCTTTATAACATAAGTGCATTATACGTTACTCAGTCAATCTTAGAATTTCAATAACAATTCTTAAGCTCAATACTTTTATTCTTACTTTAGGACATACATCGTGTTATGACCAATGATGGGTTTATCTTAGAATACTATACTATTATTTCACAATTTATTGACTATGTATCTTTATCAATATCTACTAGATAATCCATTATAACTAAGTCTTCCCCCCTAACTTAATTTAGATCTACATCCCGTATACTGAAATCGTAGTGTTATAGATGCATTTTAGTACAACTTATTTGAGCTACTAAACTCAATTATCTTATCTTTAGTTCAGAATGGCCTTTAATTACAACCATCAATTAATCTTGTCATAAGTTGTTAAATTACTTTTCATCTTGAAATAACCATATTATAGTTAACTCAAACTTATCAAACTCTCACATTTAGTATCCACAAGGTATATTATTTACTTAACCATAACTTTATAATAAGGTGTTTTAAGATAACCTTTTATGTATCCTTACTTACATTTAATTCCCTAACTGTTTTACTTTTACACACATTCTCTCTATAGACCATGTATAATCCTTTTATATTAAACTTCGTTAAACTCAAGTCTTAAATACATTTTATATTGTTTACAAAACCTAAAGTTTCAAAAGCATAACTTAATAAATTAATTTCCTTTATTGTATTTAGGATGGACATTATATCTTAGCATGAAGTAGAATTTATCAAAAAAAAAAATTAAATTCCGGTTCATAAGTGAAATTGTCAATTACTTAATAAGATAATATATTCTGAACAATCTCCATATCTTATATTCAAATGACACATTAATATTTCCAGTGTCAAAAGGTAAATCAATATAATCTCTCATGTAACCCAGTTTCATCTAATTAAAGGTTTAAAGATTTTAAGTATCTAATTTCTATTTACAAACCTCCTTATAAATTCTAACTACTAAATACATTACTTAACTATAAACTCACATCCTGAATATTGGTGTTAAATGTATTTATATGGCTTAACTAGTTGTAAGAAACTTAAGGATTATTATTTAGATTAAATTCCTAATCATAGTTTAATGTAGTTTTATATCATAATCCCTTTTAATGATTTTATCTTAAAATATTAAGTTATTACTCAATACTATAAATATTAAGAAATAATTAAATCTAGACTTATTTATCCTCTTCACATTTAGATGTACAAGTAACTCATTTATTTTACTATTGTTTATATAATAAGAACATTTAAATGTAAAAGTATTTCATTCATTTTATTATTAATTATATAATAAGATCTATTTGTGTAACCCTTTATGTAGACCAATTACAAATATTCTAAATTTCAACTTATTAATTTCTTAACCAAATTATAAATTTACATTGTGGTTATTGACTAAATAAATACATGTGTTTAAATACGGTTTATATAAATCTTAGAAACTCAAAGATAACTAAAAACTCAACCTATAACCATAAATTAATACCACCTCATATAATATTCTTTTATTAGTATCATGTAGAGGTTTAGTTTAACTCATTAATTCCTTCATATTATATTTTCTATAAGGTATTTTATTCCTTTTATTTATTTATTTATCGTATATATATATATATATCCTTCCTATTACATTTCTCACAAGGAATGTTATTTCCTTTATCTATTTGTATTTATTTATATATATATATATATATATATATATATATATATATATATATATATATCCACATATATCAAGATTTATCCAGAACATTCTTTAAGAAATTCTATTGTATTTAATTATATTTAATATCTTTTAGACATATCCACAACTGATTTATGGTTTATAAAATAGAGTATTTCCCTTAGTTTTAGTTAAACATATTAGCTTCCATATTATATATAATAAATAAAATGTAGTTTAGTTAAATTCCTTGATTTAATATAAGTTTCTATTTATTTCTCTCATATAAATATATATATAAATATATGTAACAATTTTTACTTCACTTAAAGTTAATACCCAAAATATTTATAAACATACTGTATTAAATGTTAATTAGTCTTATTATATTTTCCCCAACCTATAATGTAACACCCCATCCAACAACAAACACATAATAACAATCTGTAGCGGAAACTCACTCATCACATTACTTATTCCAATGGTGTTACACGCCGTTAACCACCCACGTGGCTAACAAGGCTAATACATGTACATTTGTATCGGTCTGATGGACTAGTTTCCCGAGCAACTACACTAACAATCCTCATTCCATTTCCAACATTTATTATATACATACATCCTCACTGTACCGAGTATTTACAAACTACTGCCGATAACATTTTCGGTCTTACTACGCCTATCATACTCACGCCATTTAAATGGCTACCCATGTATAATCATCTGCCCCGTCCTACTCTCGAACGGCTTCCAGCTCCTTGTACCTGAAATAGAAAAGGAGAGAAGGGTGGCCCCCAAGGGGCTCAGCACCTTTGCTGGTATGGTAATCCCGCAGCCCACATGCTACCGGGCCACGCACAACTAATTGTCGTCTTAGCATGCAGTTGATTATATTTAAATCATGCATACAACCATAGTCATACAACACATAACATTTCGCCTCAACGGGCTCAACCTATAACCAACACATCCACACTTAACCCACCATCCAATGATTCCTTAAACCCTAGAGTGGCTCTCCTCTAAACGGAGCTACTTCCTTAACGAACGACGTATACCCATCAGTCGGGTTATCCTTAAACGCCACTTGTCACCAACTGGGATTCATTTCCATGATCCACACATTCCATATCACACATCATATCTCATTTCTCACATAATAAAACATAACGACACCTTTCTTGTTTCAACGTACATATGATGACATCGCATCCATTTTAAACATCGATTATATATATATATACCATAGCATAGCAAGGTAATTTGCACAGCACAACAACATAATATATCACCTCGAGAACGGTTCACATTAAGATCCTTCCACCATAGTTAGTACATACCATGAGCATAGAGATTGTTGCCAAACTCATACCAAGCTCGTTAATTACCTCATCACCATCCTGTTATTTGAACGGTTGACTTAAACCCAAGGTGTGTCGGATATAGTGATCCCAAGCACACCAAACAACACAGTATGCCCCTATGGCCCGACGTGAGTCAGTAAACTAGCTTTGGATAAGCTAAGGGAAGGTTGAAACCAAATTGGAATACCACCTAAACATACACCAGAGAGCCGAACCGGATATGATAACGACTCCCATCCATCACACGCGTGGCCGGAACAACCGGACTCCTCACCCCCCATTAGCCCATAGACTCTTATAAATAAGTAGTTAGAGATCCATTATGGAGCCTACCACAACCACACACCATACGGTATTATAACCGAGTTAAGCACACAAGGGAGGAGAGAGTCATACCTTCACATACAAACATCACGCACAAACATCACATAACCAACTCACGCATAGCCGTGGTTAGAACGTTCCTTAAGTCGGAAACGTTGTTACCGGATACCGTTCTCCTACGTTTACCTAATAGAGGTTACTAGCCCTTCAAGCGCATTCGAGGTTACCGGTATCGGCACGTAAACATACACAATAACGACTGTAAACTCGTTTCATGATTTATCTCATAACGTGGCAAACATACAGAAAAACACATTGGCATACAAGCCGGTGTAATCCGGTAGGACACAGGTTGCAAGAAAACCATACCTGTCACCGGAGTCCACTTTACCACGTCCACTTATGTTCCTCGAGCGATTCTCGAACAACTGTTAACATCACATGTGTTTTCATTAACATCGGGGTTTGCTTGATTATTTAATGTCAATGCTTAATTTTTCCCCGTTAACTTAGTTACATAACTTAACATTTTTAACTTGTTTTACTCTCACATTTTAATACAACTTTTAACCCACTTAGGTGTCATTAAAACTCCCCTAACATGTCCTTAACATCCTTATAACATCATTACCTACCAATCCCCTTCATCACATCTGATTTCATAACCTTAAACCATGTTTTTGGTCCGACCGACCCACCGTCCGACCCACAGCTGGGTCGGTCCATTACAGAGCCCTTTTACTTCCTTATAAACATGCCCGTCCGACCCACGTCCGACCCACCATTCTGGGTCGGTCCATGTGCGAACATTTTTCCACCTTTGAAACTTGACCGACCGACCCATGTCCGACCCACCCTTTTGGGTCGGACCATTACCGAACACTTTTCTAACATCTAACAGAGGCTCGACCGACCCAAAAACTGGGTCGGCCCCTGGGTCGGTCGCCTTCTAATCTTACCCAAACTTTGCCAAATCTTCACCAAACTTCTCCTAAGACCTCTTAATGTGTTCTAACATCATTTGGCACTTCAAACACACCCTTAAGATATTCTTAAACACTCACAAAACTATTTTTCCTAATTCCTTAAACCTTTACTTATATCTCCACAAAATTCCTAACACTTACAATGTTTTCTCCTTATGATTTCTAGGTGGCATTTCACCTATAATGACCACAATACCAAGGTGTTTCCTCTACACCTTATCATCCCTCTCAACTTCTTTTCTTACTAACTAAATCTCCTTTTCACAACTTCTTAAAACTCCTTACTCAAAACCTTACCTAAACATCATTTATTCTTTGAACACCAACATT
Organism: Limonium bicolor; assembly: GCA_023374045.1. Lineage (NCBI taxonomy): Eukaryota > Viridiplantae > Streptophyta > Magnoliopsida > Caryophyllales > Plumbaginaceae > Limonium > Limonium bicolor. Next base: position 307,745,872 of record CM041776.1, on the reverse strand, counting down.
ACCTAAACCTTAAACAAACTCCTCCAAGACTTAAATACATCTTAAGAACACCCATAGATTTCTAAAACTTCCAAGATAATGCCTAAATCCTTATAGCACCTTAGTACACCTTAATGCATGTATTCTTCCTTAGTGAAGCATGTATCCATCCCTAACAATTCCTAGTTCACCCAAGTCCATTTAAGCACTTTGAACTCCTTATACATTTTACAAATTTCGCCATGGGTTCTCTTAGCACATCATCATTCCAAAACTCATAGTTTTCACCATTAAACACTCAAGAACACCTAATTCCATCAAGAACATTATCACTCACAAAACTTCACCAAATTTACACTACATCACAATATAGTGCATAATTAAACTTGCTTGGCACTTAGGCCCTTAAATAGCATGGCTCTTAGGCCCTTAAATTGCATAATCCTTAAACACTGAATTTCCCACATAATAATGCCTTTGACCTGCAAATACACCCAACAATACATATTCCTTTAATAAACTCCTTGAGGGCATTTTACTAGCTCATTTACCATTTGCTCTTTAGGTAGTTTTAACAAGCATCATAAGCTTATTTCTCCTAAGGCATTAAACCACATTGAGATAGCTTGTTTACCTCTTTTCCTCACCAATTTCTTTCTTGTTTCCTTGTAAACCGGTAAGGCATTTCCTTCCTTGTCAACAACTAAACAATATACCAACCTTGTAATGAGTATATAAGCTTTAAGCTTCATCTCATTGTAAACCCTAGTTACATATATTGTTTTAACACATCAAGGTAATTGTTTTACCTTTGAATGGAAAGAGAGCTTGAATGAGTATCAAGAGAGGACTCCTCCTAGCCCTTGGAAGATTTAAATGAAGCTAAAACAAGACAGAGAAGACACCATTACAAGGTGCATTTTCGGTCAACACCAAAAGTGAAGGAAATGAAGTTTTCTTTGGTTTTTCCTTACCTTGAAGCAAAGGTGATCAACAAGGCATAAAAATATTAGCTCAAGCTCCTTCCATGGAAGTTCTCCTTGGCACCGAAATGGTGGTTTTGAAGTTTTGAAAAGACAAGATTGTAGAGCTTGACTTAACTAAGAGAATGGTGGTCTTGAAATTGAATTTGGACCATGGAGATAGAAGATACAAGAGATCAAAGATGGAGTTTGGTGTGGTACTATTGCAAACCGTAGAAGAGAATGAAGAAGAGAGGTTGGAGGAGGTTGGATACGTGTGAATGAGGAGGGAAATGAGAGAATGAGGTTTGCTTTTGCTTTTAGAAGATATTTGTACTAAAGTGAAAAGTAACTTTTGCTTTATCATTTAGTTAACTCATTTATTTGTGTAGGTGTGGTGAGTCACTAAGGAAAACCGGCCCCAAATAGTAGCAAGGGGGTATTTTAGACTTAATTAGTCAATTGTCTCACTTATAACATTATATGTTACAAACTAGTTATAAAAATCACTATTCACCAAAAACAAAGCACATAGAAGTGAAATTTTTGATTTCCATTGATATAGCCACCCAAATGTGATATATATAGTACACATGTTAATTAAAGAGTAATGATGGACATTTAGCCATTCAAAACTCATTTACAAGACAATTTTTCAAAAACGTGCTTTAAGACTTCTTAAAGCACATTTTGTGTTTTAACTTGTTTTCAAGCTTGGTTTTCTTTAGTAATTGATTTAATATGTTCATTAACATATAAATGAGGCATAGGTATGACCATTAGGTCTTATACACATTTATCCCAAGCTTAGAGCACATTTTTGCCCATATTGACCTTAAGGTATTTATTTGTGTTTTTGTTTGGTTTCATTGTCTACCAAAGTTTCCTAAGGACTTAATTAGCCTTATAAAGTCATAATTAAACATTATCAAGTCTTGGTAGGCTCTTTGGGTCCTAACCAAGTTCACTCCAAGCTTAGAGCATGTTTTTGCTCAAACCGTGTCTTAGTGTTTTATTGTGTTTTACCATGGTTTAAATGATTCATTTATGTTTCTAAGGCACTTTTTAGCCTTTAAATACCATAGCTTAACATTTACACAACATACCAAGGTTTGGGTATTTCAATCTACCCCCCTTAAAAGAACTTCGTCCTCGAAGTTCACCTTTCCTCGCATCATTGGATTAGAATCGGGAATTACTTATAGCCATAAAAATTCCATTACCAACCACCCTTTACATCACAACCTCGGACTTAATGGTCCGGGCAACAAATCCACATTATTTGGACACATAGGTCCCCATAACATAACAGTCTTTAGACACATAGGTCTATGTAACCCACACATTTAGACTCATAGGCCTTGATAGTATACACTTTAGGAAATCCAAGTCAAACAACATTCATTACATACCACACAACATGTCAGAGCATGTATAGCAATCAAAAATATCCTTGATATACACTATGATCCCGCAGAACCCGGTCGCGATGGACGCCTTCCGTCCCCGTGCCTTTGGGAAATTAAAACAATCACTTAAATTTAAAATTTCCTTGTGAGGTTAAGTATAGAAGATCTTTTATTCAAAATATTAATCGATTGTTTGAAAATGCCAATTGAAAATCCTTTTGAAAACACCACACAACTCCAAGTCCGGTTTATGCTCCTTGTATTTTTCTTAACATGGTTGTTTGTGACCACTTACAGGGAGCTTCACGAGTCATCCAACCCTGATGTGATCAGCATCAGCGTTGAACTATCCTTCCACCCCAATTTGTGTTCGGCTTCCCTTGATCTCATGATAATCAAGTTTCACCTCCCACTTCTTTTTCAACCAACAACTAATTCAAGCATATCCCATTTTCTATCTTTAAATCCTTCTAGTCATAATCATAACATATCCAAGGGATAGAACTCCGTCTATCAATCATCATCCAAATCCAACTTAATTCAAGTTACCTAGGAAATTTAATTCTCACTAGGTTCTATGTCGGTCTTATACCCCTCATAAATCACAGCACTGTATATATATACATATATTTTTCTCAAAATACAATACATGGTTTACATTTATGCACCATCGGGGTTTTAGTTCCCCGGGAGTTTCTTTACTCCCTTCCACTTGTACTCTCACACACCACTGTTAACAAAATAAACACACTTCCCACAATGGTATTCGCATCATCTGTGCGCAATTACCACAATTTAACCACAACTAAATGCGTATGTTTATATAACACACGCGCCAACCATCATACAAATCATTTTGTGCTATGCACAACCCAGTTCACGTACACTTGTACGATAAAACACACTAAGTGGTTTTGCGCTCTACCCCCCTTAAAAGGGATTACGCCCACGTAATCAATCACTAAACCTTGGCTTAAAATGTTCTGCCGTCGTGAAGTGTTTTAACTTCCACGCGGTCCATTACACAATGGATTCTGATTAGAGGATCTTAACCATATTGGCGGTTTAGTCCCTAAACCAAGAATTCGCATTGGAGTTGTGATTTATAACCGGTTTCGGTCCTGGCCTGTGAGGCTTTTAGGAGCTGATAACTAGCCATCCATTCATATTCACAATATATATCCGGTACCTGACCATGGGCTCACTGGCCTCTGTTGCGCAATCCTGATAATTATAAGCTGGTTTGCCCCATTCGTTACTGTTAATGTATTGTACATCTCCAATGTATTACCCTTATCTAGGTAACAATGGTTTCTCAACCGGCGCATGGTATCTCTTACCCTGAGCGAATTCGGTGAGTTTCGCAATTTCCCATCCACTTCTCCAATAGCTTACCGCGTAAACTACTATGTAATTCACAATGATTGACTTGCTTTTACCGACTTACTTCGGTTGAGATTGAGCTACTACTTAGTGTGTAGTGCTCTCTCAGCTAATTACAACATTTGGCAGTTAGTGCCCGTAGTCACTTACTGTTAATCATGTCTCCATTTGTTTTGTACATGTATTCTTTCATTCCTGCGGCCTTGCATTACGTAGCATCGCCATTATAACATTATTCCTCCACAATTACCATGCTTCTGATTCCTAGCTATCCCACTTGATCATTACTGCGCAAGTGCAATACCAAACACTCAGTCCTACAGAGTGCAGAGGCGTAAACTCTTGACAGTAAATCCCTTATGCGATTGCGATAGGAATTTTTCACTGAAATCCTTATCATCTAACACTTGCCACCGGCTTACTGCTCGGTTCGTTTGCTATCCTTACTGTTTACCCCACTGGGGTTAACTCATAACTCTGCTCACTCCACTCCCATTTTATCATCTAGCCATACTCATACAACGGTCGCTTATTGCGCACCGTGTCCTTACTCATCATATAACATCAACTTACACTGCATCCGCTATTATATTAGCTTCCGCCATTATACTGGGTTTATCTGGCCACTTATTTGGCTGATTTTTGAATATACTACTATTTCCCTTGAGCGTGTTCGCTACACATTTAGCTTCACACACCTATGGTGATTGCTATCAACTTATCACACTTCCTGTCTACACAACTGGTACAAACATTTCCTTTCGTATTACTCTTATTCAAATCATCCTGGGGTAACAACAACGTGGTCCATCCTCCACATATTTCTTGAACTTGATTCACATAACTACCGCTCCTGCGGTCTCACAATATCGAGAGGTATTCCCACTCTTAATGCAGTGGTTCATTTACCACTCTATTTACTTATACCACATAAACTTCTATAATCAATCGAATTTATATAACATATCGTGCTTATGGCTTATAAGCCTTATCTGCCTTGAGCTGGGCTCGTTGTAGGCTGTCCACACACATGTACTTCTCTGTACAATATTACCTGGTTAGAGGTTGTATTGGCATCCATGACAAGGTTGTTGCATCACATTTCCTTTCATGGGATGCCCCTTAGGATTGCCAGTCCGTCCCCTGACAACTTATGTCTAAACTGGGTGTTAATTTCAACCCTTGTGCTTCTGTCATGTCATTTTGTGCAACAATTGTTGATGCGCACACCCTTCAAGGATTTCTCCTGGGTGTTGTTAAGTTATGCCTTTACATCTGGTTCACAATTATTGGTACATCTAGTTAGCCACGCCCTTTTGCGTTCTATCCGGTTACTATCTTCTTCTGTGAAGATCAACATTTCTTAATAATATAGGTACTCATTCTGGGAATTTCATCCTGTCCATTGCACATTATTGTGTCCACATTAGGCATCTGCCTTGCCCTGCTTTCCAGCTATCATGTTTATCCCTGGGGATCCTTAAGTCACATAAGCTGTCTTTACATTCAGTTAGTGCACTTCGCACCTCCTGACTCTTAAACATTTCCTTGAAAGGAATTCACTAATTCCTTTAGTCTCGTTAACTTAACTGAGTTCCTTTACTTCAAGTATTCCTTGTATTTTCTAGCTCCTGTTTAATTTATACTGCTGACCGTAGACGGAGTCGACTACTTCCCGTGTTCTGGACTCTACTCGTATACATATCTGGGGTATCATACTGATACATTACTACTTACCCAACTAACCTATAAGTAGGTCTGTCAGGTCCACATGCTCCTATCGGAGTGCGGTCGTCCCACAACACAGTTGGTACACTTGTAGTGTCCGTCACACGCCTAGGTGAAGTATTCTATTGTCAACCCCCTTATATTGTCCCGTGACAATATTCATTCCTTGCTTCCCGAACTTAGTCGAGGGAAGGTTTATCCACTGTTGTATCCTTGTCAATTGCCCCTGGTTTCACTGGTTTGGTTTAAAAGAAGGTTGGAAAGAAGGAAATCTGGTTTTGAAAAGAAAAGGGTTTGGATAAATTTGTGTTTGAAAGAAAATTTTCATGGTTTCACAACATCTTCTTACCTTAGCCAAGTCTAGCTTCTTGCTGACTGGTGTGTTTCCAATCACAGAGGTTAGGCTAACAGGCCCTTCCACTGTTATGACATTCACATTTAACTTTATTGTACTTTTCCAAGTACTTTGTAGTGGCTATAAGTTTTCCGAATAGCCCTGTTATAGCAGCACTTGCTACGGCAAGTGCGCCATGCTAACTGGCTATCAGTTCAACACATACCGGTTGTGGTATTGTTTTCGCCCATATTGTCATCAGTGGCCTTGTTGGCCCTCACTGATCTTACTGCCTTGATAAATACTCCTCTAGGTAACTTCTCACTGTTTTCACATGATAATCAGTAGCTAGGGTGTTTCCCTTTCTGGGAGACCCCGTTCTCATAGTATTGTATTCACTTTGTAGTCCGTTCCACGTATTTGGGCACTACCTTGTAGTTTCCCTTGTCGGTTGGTATACCGTTGGTGTTTTATTTATCAACCGTGGTCCCATAGACATTCGTCTCGGGTTTTATTAATCCACTTCTTGCCTGTTGCACGGTTGGTGCGTTGCAAGCTGGTCATCCTCGACTGCTCGGCATGTCGACCCAGGTTGCCAGAAATTCTATTCTCTTATACACAAAATTCTTCATTCTTCACTATTAAATGCGGTTAACATTGTCCAGATGGAGACCGTCTCCGGGATTCCCAGTTTTCGGGATCTACCGTATGACAGATTCTCCGTACCCTTAAAGGTACTTACTAACAGCCAGATCGGGTATTCCCGAGTAAGAGTGGACTTCCATCTCTCTGGCATTGTTTCCCAAGTTATATAACAGGGATTGTGGAGGGTGGGATGGATATAGTAGGTTTCCAGTATTCACTGGTAGTTCCTTACTATCGTATCTCTCACGCTATCACTCAACCCTTAACCCAAAGTACTTAAATCCTAACTCGGTACTCCCTAAGCTCGGTAACTCAGTCATCAGAGCGATACTTCGCTCTGATACCACTTTTTGTAACACCCCATCCAACAACAAACACATAATAACAATCTGCAGCGGAAACTCACTCATCACATTACTTATTCCAATGGTGTTACACGCCGTTAACCACCCACGTGGCTAACAAGGCTAATACATGTACATTTGTATCGGTCTGATGGACTAGTTTCCCGAGCAACTACACTAACAATCCTCATTCCATTTCCAACATTTATTATATACATACATCCTCACTGTACCGAGTATTTACAAACTACTGCCGATAACATTTTCGGTCTTACTACGCCTATCATACTCACGCCATTTAAATGGCTACCCATGTATAATCATCTGCCCCGTCCTACTCTCGAACGGCTTCCAGCTCCTTGTACCTGAAATAGAAAAGGAAGAAAGGGTGGCCCCCAAGGGGCTCAGCACCTTTGCTGGTATGGTAATCCCGCAGCCCACATGCTACCGGGCCACGCACAACTAATTGTCGTCTTAGCATGCAGTTGATTATATTTAAATCATGCATACAACCATAGTCATACAACACATAACATTTCGCCTCAACGGGCTCAACCTATAACCAACACATCCACACTTAACCCACCATCCAATGATTCCTTAAACCCTAGAGTGGCTCTCCTCTAAACGGAGCTACTTCCTTAACGAACGACGTATACCCATCAGTCGGGTTATCCTTAAACGCCACTTGTCACCAACTGGGATTCATTTCCATGATCCACACATTCCATATCACACATCATATCTCATTTCTCACATAATAAAACATAACGACACCTTTCTTGTTTCAACGTACATATGATGACATCGCATCCATTTTAAACATCGATTATATATATATATATACCATAGCATAGCAAGGTAATTTGCACAGCACAACAACAATAAATATCACCTCGAGAACGGTTCACATTAAGATCCTTCCACCATAGTTAGTACATACCATGAGCATAGAGATTGTTGCCAAACTCATACCAAGCTCGTTAATTACCTCATCACCATCCTGTTATTTGAACGGTTGACTTAAACCCAAGGTGTGTCGGATATAGTGATCCCAAGCACACCAAACAACACAGTATGCCCCTATGGCCCGACGTGAGTCAGTAAACTAGCTTTGGATAAGCTAAGGGAAGGTTGAAACCAAATTGGAATACCACCTAAACATACACCAAGAGAGCCGAACCGGATATGATAACGACTCCCATCCATCACACGCGTGGCCGGAACAACCGGACTCCTCACCCCCCATTAGCCCATAGACTCTTATAAATAAGTAGTTAGAGATCCATTATGGAGCCTACCACAACCACACACCATACGGTATTATAACCGAGTTAAGCACACAAGGGAGGAGAGAGTCATACCTTCACATACAAACATCACGCACAAACATCACATAACCAACTCACGCATAGCCGTGGTTAGAACGTTCCTTAAGTCGGAAACGTTGTTACCGGATACCGTTCTCCTACGTTTACCTAATAGAGGTTACTAGCCCTTCAAGCGCATTCGAGGTTACCGGTATCGGCACGTAAACATACAATAACAATAACGACTGTAAACTCGTTTCATGATTTATCTCATAATGTGGCAAACATACAGAAAAACACATTGGCATACAAGCCGGTGTAATCCGGTAGGACACAGGTTGCAAGAAAACCATACCTGTCACCGGAGTCCACTTTACCACGTCCACTTATGTTCCTCGAGCGATTCTCGAACAACTGTTAACATCACATGTGTTTTCATTAACATCGGGGTTTGCTTGATTATTTAATGTCAATGCTTAATTTTTCCCCGTTAACTTAGTTACATAACTTAACATTTTTAACTTGTTTTACTCTCACATTTTAATACAACTTTTAACCCACTTAGGTGTCATTAAAACTCCCCTAACATGTCCTTAACATCCTTATAACATCATTACCTACCAATCCCCTTCATCACATCTGATTTCATAACCTTAAACCATGTTTTTGGTCCGACCGACCCACCGTCCGACCCACAGCTGGGTCGGTCCATTACAGAGCCCTTTTACTTCCTTATAAACATGCCCGTCCGACCCACGTCCGACCCACCATTCTGGGTCGGTCCATGTGCGAACATTTTTCCACCTTTGAAACTTGACCGACCGACCCATGTCCGACCCACCCTTTTGGGTCGGACCATTACCGAACACTTTTCTAACATCTAACAGAGGCTCGACCGACCCAAAAACTGGGTCGGGCCCCTGGGTCGGTCGCCTTCTAATCTTACCCAAACTTTGCCAAATCTTCACCAAACTTCTCCTAAGACCTCTTAATGTGTTCTAACATCATTTGGCACTTCAAACACACCCTTAAGATATTCTTAAACACTCACAAAACTATTTTTCCTAATTCCTTAAACCTTTACTTATATCTCCACAAAATTCCTAACACTTACAATGTTTTCTCCTTATGATTTCTAGGTGGCATTTCACCTATAATGACCACAATACCAAGGTGTTTCCTCTACACCTTATCATCACCTCTCAACTTCTTTTCTTACTAACTTAATCTCCTTTTCACAACTTCTTAAAACTCCTTACTCAAAACCTTACCTAAACATCATTTATTCTTTGAACACCAACATTACCTAAACCTTAAACAAACTCCTCCAAGACTTAAATACATCTTAAGAACACCCATAGATTTCTAAAACTTCCAAGATAATGCCTAAATCCTTATAGCACCTTAGTACACCTTAATGCATGTATTCTTCCTTAATGAAGCATGTATCCATCCCTAACAATTCCTAGTTCACCCAAGTCCATTTAAGCACTTTGAACTCCTTATACATTTTACAAATTTCGCCATGGGTTCTCTTAGCACATCATCATTCCAAAACTCATAGTTTTCACCATTAAACACTCAAGAACACCTAATTCCATCAAGAACATTATCACTCACAAAACTTCACCAAATTTACACTACATCACAATATAGTGCATAATTAAACTTGCTTGGCACTTAGGCCCTTAAATAGCATGGCTCTTAGGCCCTTAAATTGCATAATCCTTAAACACTGAATTTCCCACATAATAATGCCTTTGACCTGCAAATACACCCAACAATACATATTCCTTTAATAAACTCCTTGAGGGCATTTTACTAGCTCATTTACCATTTGCTCTTTAGGTAGTTTTAACAAGCATCATAAGCTTATTTCTCCTAAGGCATTAAACCACATTGAGATAGCTTGTTTACCTCTTTTCCTCACCAATTTCTTTCTTGTTTCCTTGTAAACCGGTAAGGCATTTCCTTCCTTGTCAACAACTAAACAATATACCAACCTTGTAATGAGTATATAAGCTTTAAGCTTCATCTCATTGTAAACCCTAGTTACATATATTGTTTTAACACATCAAGGTAATTGTTTTACCTTTGAATGGAAAGAGAGCTTGAATGAGTATCAAGAGAGGACTCCTCCTAGCCCTTGGAAGATTTAAATGAAGCTAAAACAAGACAAGAGAAGACACCATTACAAGGTGCATTTTCGGTCAACACCAAAAGTGAAGGAAATGAAGTTTTCTTTGGTTTTTCCTTACCTTGAAGCAAAGGTGATCAACAAGGCATAAAAATATTAGCTCAAGCTCCTTCCATGGAAGTTCTCCTTGGCACCGAAATGGTGGTTTTGAAGTTTTGAAAAGACAAGATTGTAGAGCTTGACTTAACTAAGAGAATGGTGGTCTTGAAATTGAATTTGGACCATGGAGATAGAAGATACAAGAGATCAAAGATGGAGTTTGGTGTGGTACTATTGCAAACCGTAGAAGAGAATGAAGAAGAGAGGTTGGAGGAGGTTGGATACGTGTGAATGAGGAGGGAAATGAGAGAATGAGGTTTGCTTTTGCTTTTAGGAGATATTTGTACTAAAGTGAAAAGTAACTTTTGCTTTATCATTTAGTTAACTCATTTATTTGTGTAGGTGTGGTGAGTCACTAAGGAAAACCGGCCCCAAATAGTAGCAAGGGGGTATTTTAGACTTAATTAGTCAATTGTCTCACTTATAACATTATATGTTACAAACTAGTTATAAAAATCACTATTCACCAAAACAAAGCACATAGAAGTGAAATTTTTGATTTCCCATTGATATAGCCACCCAAATGTGATACTATATAGTACACATGTTAATTAAAGAGTAATGATGGACATTTAGCCATTCAAAACTCATTTACAAGACAATTTTTCAAAAACGTGCTTTAAGACTTCTTAAAGCACATTTTGTGTTTTAACTTGTTTTCAAGCTTGGTTTTCTTTAGTAATTGATTTAATATGTTCATTAACATATAAATGAGGCATAGGTATGACCATTAGGTCTTATACACATTTATCCCAAGCTTAGAGCACATTTTTGCCCATATTGACCTTAAGGTATTTATTTGTGTTTTGTTTGGTTTCATTGTCTACCAAAGTTTCCTAAGGACTTAATTAGCCTTATAAAGTCATAATTAAACATTATCAAGTCTTGGTAGGCTCTTTGGGTCCTAACCAAGTTCACTCCAAGCTTAGAGCATGTTTTTGCTCAAACCGTGTCTTAGTGTTTTATTGTGTTTTACCATGGTTTAAATGATTCATTTATGTTTCTAAGGCACTTTTTAGCCTTTAAATACCATAGCTTAACATTTACACAACATACCAAGGTTTGGGGTATTTCATATAAAGTTCATTAATCAACTATACTTTAATTTTTGATTACATTAATAACTATATATTATAAGTTATTCTTATGAAAAACTCACAAACACAATTTTTAAAACCTTTTCCCGTTGCCCGAAAATTCCCAAACTTAATATACAGTAACTATAACATTTTAGACATATTATAAAATTTTTATTTCATAAAAATATCTTTTTAATTTAGCCAAATACTTCCAGAAAACCCGTAACTTGTAAAAATCATAACTTATGTTTAAAAACTCCAAAACCATAATAATTTACATCAAAATAAACTAGATAAAATAAGGAATCCATGGTTAAAATTTCAAGTCAAAATACATTCGGGAGGATATTTAAATTAACCCAACAAGTTAAGACTATTTACTGGTATTTACTAAAACCCTTATAAACTAAATTCTGAAACATTTTAATCTCGGCCGTCCAGATCTTATAACTACGATCGGACGGCCCTAATTCTCCGAGTTCTTCAGCACCGAGTTCAACCAAGTCGAGTACTAAATCGACGATTCCTCACAATCTACAGAACGAAATCGCGTGATTCTTGTTTCTATGGATTCGTAATAAAATTTCGGTTCCAATGATGCTAATTTCCCCAATTTTAATGCAGAGTTCATCAAGATTCGAATTTGATTCGAGAGTTAGGGTTCTTAAGGTTACCGAATTCAATTCTGTCAAATTCTCCTAATCTAGAGCGTAACAGGTTAAATTGCAACATGGGTTAGATCGGAATTGTAAAACCAGTTAGCATAATCGGAGGAATTTGAAGAAAACTCACCACAATTGCACGATTGAAGCGATTCGAAATCGTTTTTTCTGGAAAGGTTCCGACTTCAAACTGTTCGAGTAGCGAACTTTGGAGGTCTGTAGATTACGTTCTAGATCGAGTTAGGCCATGTTTTTGGGCTCATTAGAAAGAAGAAACATAGATCTACACATTGATAACTAGATGTAATCCTAACTCGCATTATACAGAAAGAAAATTGACCCGAAAGTTACGAGTTTACCTGTCGTCTTTCTGTGATTTTATGTGCTGACAAATCAGAGACTTTGGGCGACTATATCTTGCAAACGGTTACGAATCAGGCTTGGGAATAAACATGAAAGTTGTAGATGGATTAGAGATCTACACAACGAGCTATAGAAATCAAAATTTGGTTGAAAGACGAGGAAGTTATGGCAAGACGAACTTTACCTGAAATCGAATGAAAACTGGAATCTGGGTTACGAACTCGAAAGCTGGCAACTTTGGATCAACTTTCCCGTTGATGTAGAATGAGTTAGGGCTTGTATGAGTTATGGTTGTAAAGAGGGAATTAAGGAGAAAAGAATAGAGAAGACAACACTGGGAAATTCGAAGTAACGAGTGAGATATAGCCGTCACAAGTTAGGTCAAAATCGGATGATTGTTGGAGAAAAACAAGGAGATAGAATTGACCAAGTGTTGGGGCGTACGAGAGGCTGACACGTGGCATCTCTTAAAATTTTGATTCAAAACTTCAATCTAGCATAACTTTGGCTAGGATGATCCGTTTTTGACGTTCTTTTTATCGATCTTCATGGTTTTTCATAACCTATTTATTGGTATAGGTTTCATGGCCTGGTTTGACCATTCTCAAAAAGTCAACTCTAGCAAGGCTTAATAAGCTTTAAGGTTTCTAGAATTTTATATTGACTTTTATGTTTCAAAACAATGTTCCAACACTTCCTAAAATCTTTATAATATATTTGGAGTGTTTAATAATTTTCCCAAGATTTATTGACTTATAAATCTTATTATTAAATTCATAATACTATATAATAATATATAATAATTAGGAGAAAACCCCTAAATAAATTTCACCCCCATATAATAATTTAATATTCATAATTCCATATAATAATTTAATATTCCTCATTCCATATAATAATTTAATACTTAATAATATTATTAAGGTTTAATAAAAGAAATCCCCTAAATTAATTTAAATTAATTTAGGGGTATTTCATTAATTGATTGAAGATTGATAATTGAATGGGTATTACCACTTTAGGAGGGCGGCAGCCTTTTGTAACACCCCATCCAACATTAACATACTTACAATAAACTGCAGCGGAAGAACAACCTCATCACATTACTTAACTCGTTGGTGTTACACGCCGTTAACCACCCACGTGGCTAACAAGGCTAATACGCATACATTGTACCGGTCTGATGGGCTAAATTCCCGAGCGACTACACATTACTATCCCTTCTCATTAACAACAATACAACGCACTCCTTCCAACTATACCGAGTATTTATAAACTGATGCCGACAACAATTTCGGTCTTACTACACCTACTGTATACATACACTTAAATGATTACCCATGTACGACGACTACCCCGTCCTACTCTCGAACGGCTTCCAGCTCCTTGTACCTGAAATAGGAAAAGGAGAGAAAGGGTGGCCCCCAAGGGGCTCAGCACCTTTGCTGGTATGGTAATCCCGCAGCCCACATGCTACCGGGCCACGCACAACTAATTGTCGTCTTAGCATGCGGTTGATTATTTTTAAATCATACATGCAACTGTAAACACACTACACATAATCATTCGCCTCAACGGGCTCAACAAACGGATAATATATCCTTACTTAATAAGTCACTCATGGTATTCATCATCCCTAGAGTGTTCCTCCTCTAATGGAGCTACTTCCTTAATAGACGACACATACCCTTAAATCGGGTTATCCTTAAACGCCTCTTTTCTCAAACTGGGATTCATATCCATGATCCACACACTCCACATTTTACAACATATAACATACACTACATAACATCACACAACAACACTTTGCACGTTTCAACGTGCACAACATAACACCGCAATAGATATTGCTTCACACCAAAAATACATAACATAACGGGAATGGTTCTCTTAGGAACCGACCCAACATTGCTTATACACTGGTGAGCCTAGAGAATGTTGCCAGACTCATGATAAGCTCGTTATACAATAACAACAACACTCATTACCGTCCTAATAGTTGGACGAGTAACTTAAGTTAAGGCGGTTCGGGTTTGGAGGCCCGAACACACCACACAAACACATGTTCCCCCTAAACCGATCATAAGTCAGAATAGCTAAGCTTTGGAATAAGCTAATGGGAGATCATAACCCGTGAGGGAAACAACCATAACAAAGAGAAGGGTAAGGCTAGGAAGGATACCCTCTCCCAAACAACGCGCGACCGGCCAAACCGGATTCCTCACTACTGTTAGTACATACTTACTTTAGATATAGTTAGAACCCCACTATGGAGTCTATCACATCTACACATCATACAGTATTACAACTGTGTTAGACACACAAGGGAGATCCCTACATTCACATACACATATCACACATTTAACACACGCATAGCCGTGGTTAGTACGTCCCATGGTTCGGGTCGTTTACCCCGAATACCGAACTCTCATGTGATCCTAGACTCAGTTAACTAAGGTTAACACTGCCGAGGTTAAATGGTATCGGAGTTGAACACGCCACATATATGAATTACTGTAAACTCATTACATGTTTTATCTTACAACGTGGCAAACATACAGAAAAAACACATTGGCATACAAGCCGGTGTAATCCGGTAGGACACAGGTTGCAAGAAAACCATACCTGTCACCGGAGTCCACTTTACCACGTCCACTTATGTTCCTCGAGCGATTCTCGAACAACTGTTAACATCACATGTGTTTTTATTAACATCGGGGTTTGCTTGATTATTTAATGTCTAATGCTTAACTTTCCCCGTTAACTTGGTTACATTACTTTACATTTTAACTTGTTTTTACTTTTACATTTTGATACAACTTTTCACCCACTTAATTGCCATTTAAACTCACCTAACATGTCCATAACAACCTTATAACATCATTACCTATCAATCCCCATCATTACATATCACTTCATAACCTTAAACAACATTTTTGGTCCGACCGACCTTACCGACCGAACTTGTCCAAGTTCGGTCCATTCCAGAACACATTTCCGTCAAAATTTTCTACTCCGACCGACCTTGTAAGTTCGGTCGCATGTTCGGTCTATTCCCGAGACTTTCTTCCCCTTTGAAAATTTAGCCCGACCGAACTTGCCAAGTCCGGTCCTATGTTCGGTCGGTTCCAGAAACTTTATCCGTACACAAAATACAAGCCCGACCGACCTTGCAAGTCCGGTCCCCAAGGTCGGCCTTTTCCAGAAACCAATTCTCGCAGGGTAAACTGGGCTCGACCGAACTTGCAAGTCCGGTCGCAAGTCCGGTCTGCCCAGATCTTTGTTTTCCTTTTTACATTCAACTCCAAACTTCACCCCACATATCCTAGTATACCCTAACCTCATTTGGGCACTTCAAACACACACTTATCCATGTGCTAAACTCTTTAAATCACTCACCAAAACCATTTTATCATTCACAAACTTCTTACAAAGTTCCTAGCACTTGGAATGTTTTCTCCAATTTCTCCTTAAGATTTCTAGGTGTATTTCACCTATAATGACCACTACACTAAACTAACTTGCTTCTTCACCTTCATAACATCATCTCCCAAGCATCTCCTCTTACTAGCCAAATCCTCTTTTCACAACTTCTTGAATTCCTTTCTCAAAACCTTACCTTAACATCATTTCTTCCTTGTACATCAACATTCCTAAACCTTAAACAAACTTCTCCAAGACTTAAATACATCCTCAAAACACACATTGAATTCCTAGAACTTCCAAGATAACACCTAAATCCTTGCATCACTCTAAATCACCTTAATACTTGTTTTCTTCTCAAGTAAACATTTATTCACCTTTAACACTTCCTAGTTCACCAAAACTCACTTAAAACACTTAGAACTTCTTACACATTTCCCAAATTTGGCCATAGCTTCTCTTGTATACACTCACATCCAAACACTTAGGTTTTTACCTTATTTCATTCAAAACACCTAAAATCCATCAAACACATTTTTATACACCAACTTCACACATTTAGCACTACATCACAATATAGTGCATAACTTAAATTGCTTGGCACTTAGGCCCTTAAATAACATGGCTCTTAGGCCCTTAAATTGCATAAACCATAAACACTGAATTTCCCACATAAGTAATGCCTTTGACCTGCAAATACACCCAACAATACATATGCCCTTAATAAACTCCTTGAGAGCATTTTACTAGCTCATTCACCATTGGCTCCTTAGGTATTTATTAAGCAAATCAAGCTCATTTTCCTAAGGCATTTAAACTACATTGAGATAGCTTGTTTACCTCTTTTCCTCCCAAATTTCTTTCTTGTTTCCTTACAAAACCGGTAAGGCATTTGGTTCCTTTGCAACTATTAAACATTATACAAACAATAGAATGAGTATTCAAGCATTATGCTTCACCTCATTGTAAACCCTAGTTACACATATTGTTTTAACACATTAAGGTAATTGTTTTACCTTGGAATTGGAAGAGAACTTGAATAAGTATCAAGAGAGGACTCCTCCTAGCCCTTGGAAGATTCAAATGAAGCTAAAACAAGCAAGATAAATACACCATTGGAGGTGAATTTTCGGACAACATGAAAACATGGAGGAAACATGGATTTTCTTTGAGTTTCCTTACCTTGAAGCAAAGGAGAGCATGAATATGTGAAAAGGTGAGCTCAAGCTCCTCCCATGGTGGTTTCTCTTGGCACCGAAATGGAGGTTTTGAAGTTTTGAAAAGACAAGATTGTAGAGCTTGGCTTAACTAAGAGAATGGTGGTGTTTTGTTTTTGATTTGGTTAAGTGAGCTAGATTTTACATGTGGTCAAAGATGGACTTCCATGGTGGTATTGTATATTACCGAGAGAGAACAAGAAGAAGAGAGGAAGAAGAGAGTGGAGCCGTGTGAAATGGAGAAAGGGATGAGAGAAATGAGATAAGTTTGCTTTAAGAAGATATTTGTAACTTATAAAGCAAATGTACTTTACTTAAAGTTTTACTTTACTTATTTGATTTATTTTACAACTTGGTGACTCACTACTACAAAAACCGGCCACCATTTAGTTAGAAGGGTAGTATAGTCTTTATTGACTCATTTAATTACTTATAACATCATATGTTACAAACTAGCTTATAAAAGTTACTATTCACAAACTAAGGCACATAGAAGTGAAATTTTTGATTTCCCACTAATATGGCCACCCAAATGTGATACTATATAGTACACATGTTAATTAAAGAGTAATGATGGACATTTAGCCATTCAAAACTCATTTACAAGACAATTTTTCAAAAACGTGCTTTAAGACTCCTTAAAGCACATTTTGTGTTTTAACTTGTTTTCAAGCTTGGTTTTCTTTGGTAATTGATTTAATATGTTCATTAACATATTTATAAGATATAAGTATGACCATTAGGTCTTATACAAATTTATCCCAAGCTTAGAGCACATTTTTGCTCTTACTGACTTTAAGGTATTTTCTTGTGTTTTGTTTGGTTTCCTTGTCTTCCAAAGCTTCCTAAGGACTTATTTAGCCTTATTAAATCATAATTGAATATTATTTAGTCTTGGTAGGCCCTTTGGGTCCTAACCAAGTTCACTCATAGCTTAGAGCATGTTTTTGCTCATACTGTGTCTTAATGCTTTATTGCATTTATTATGGTCTAAATTGTTCACTGATGTTACCAAGGCACTTTTTAGCCTTTACATACCGTAGTTTGATATTTAAACCACATATCAAGGTTTGGGGTATTTCACCTTTGGTCAAGGCAATAGGTGAGCTTTGACCATGATTTAAGTTAAGTGGAGTAATTAGTTGTTATTTTTGGGTACTATTCATACTAAATTGTCAATTCTTGATTTTATTTTTAAACTTTGATTTAGACTTTATAATATAGTCTATCATGTCACATTAATGTTATAAAGAACTTATTATAGTCTTTACAGTGACAAAAGTCATTATCTTAGAGCTCATAGACGAAAAACGTGCTTTAAGGAGTTTTAGTGCACATTTTAAGTCGCAGGGTGTTTCTGCACTCTGTTTTCTTTGAGAACAGTTTTGTTGTGTTCCTTACATGATATTTATCCAATTTTATATCATTTAGAGGTCGTTGGACCTTTAAGGTATTCTTAGAGCACATTTTTGCCCTATTTGACCTTGAAGCATGTAAATGCCTGTTCTTTGTGTTAGAGTGTTTTCCAACAATTGTAACATGTTTAGTAATGTGTTAATAAGCTTAGGATAAAATCTTAGGTCCTAAGAAGTTACAGTCAAAGGGTGCAACATCTTGCTTTGTGTTGACCACTGTTGTCCTCAATTGACTTTTAAGGCATATTTAGGCCTTAATCAATGTGATTAAATATTTAATCCATATTTTATTAGTTTAAGGTATTTCATAGGGCCTTAAATAACATGGCTCTTAGGCCCTTAAATTGCATTAATCTTAAACACTGAATTTCCACATAATAATTACCTTTAACCTGCAAATACACACATCACATATGCCCTTAATAACCTCCTTGAGGATAGTTTACTATCTCATTTCCCATTGGCTCTTTAGGTTGTTTTATAAGGCAATTTAAGCTCATTTTCCTAAAGGCACAAAGACTACATTAAGAGAGGTCATTTACTTCTTCTCACTATGATTTTCTCACTTGTTTTCTCTTGTTCTTTCTTGATTGAAAATCGGCTAGGAGCTTTGATCACTTGTCAATCTTCTAACCAACACACATATAAGGGTAATGACCATTAACCTTCACACTTAAACTCATAATTAAACCCTAGATTTACGTAAGTGTTTTAAAGCACTAAAATGGAAGTTTACCTTGGATTTGAATGAGAGTTTGAATAAGTAGCAAGAGAGGACTCCTCCTAGTCCTTTGAAGATCAATTCAAGCTACTAAAAAGAGTAAGGGAAGGCACCATTAAGAGGTGATCTTCGGCCATATACAAAATAAGAGGAAACATGGATTTTCTTTGATTTTCCTTACCTTGAAGCAAAGGAGAACAACAAGGTGTGAAGAGATGAGTTTTTCCTCCTTCAATGGAGATTCTCCATGGCACCGAAATTGAGTTCTTGAAGATTTGAAAAGATAGAAGTGTAGAGCTTGGTCTAACTAAGACAAATATGGTCTTAGAATTTGATTTGGAGCAATATTGAACATTTGGTGAGAAAATGAAGTTGGAGAACAGAGGTGCTGTAGCATGAACGGTTTTGGTTGGGAGAATGGAGGAAGATGATGGTGGGAACAAGAGGGAATGAAGGAAAAGTGAGGAGAGAGGTAAAGTTTGGAGATATTTATGTTATAAGGCAAATAGTAACTTGTTACTTTATTCTTTCTTCCTTTCTTTATTTGCTGGCCAAGTGTGATGACTCACACTTTAAAAACCGTCCCCCCTTCAACAATTAACATATATATGGCCTTGTTTGACCATTTAACTAATTAAAGTTTACTAAAGCCTTAATTGAGCACTATTTGGGCACTATTCATAATTAGTGCACAAATTTGTGAAATTTTTGGTTTCCCATTGATTTAGGCTTCCTAATGTGATACTAAGTAGTACACATGTTGATTAAAGAGTAATGATGGGCATTTGGCCACTCAAAACCCATTTCCAAGACAATATTTCTAAAATGTGCTTTAAGACTCCTTAAAGCACATTTTGTGTTTTAACTTGTTTTCAAGCTTGGTTTACTTTATTAATTGATTTAAAATGTTCATTAGCATGTTAATAACGTCTAGGAATGACCTTTGGGTCTAGAGCAAGTATTTTCTTAGATTGACTTTATGGTGTTTTCTTGTGTTTTCTTTGGTTAAAATTGTCTACCATTGTTTCTTAAGGGATTAATTAGCCTTATAAAATCATAATTGCAAGTTAATAAAGTCTTGGTGAAATACCCCAAACTAATAAAACATGGATTAAACATCTAATCACATTAATTAAGGCCTAAACATGCCTTAAAAGTCAACTGAGAACAACAGTGGTCAACACAAAGCAAGATATTGCACCCTTTGACTGTTTAGGGTAAATAAATACCCAAATGAAATTCTTAGGACCTAACACTTTTTTAAGATTATTAACACATAACTAAACATATTACAATTGTTGGACAACACTCCAACACAAAGAACAAGCATTTACATGCTTCAAGGTCAAGTAGGGCAAAAATGTGCTCTAAGAAAACCTTAAAGGTCTAATGACCTTTAGTTGATATAAAATTGGATTCCTATGATCAAATATCATATAATGAACACAACAAAACTCTTCTCAAAGAAAACAGAGCTCAAAAACACCTTGCGACACAAAATGTGCACTAAAATACCTTAAAGCACGTTTTTTTGTATGAGCTCTAAGATAATGACTTTTTGTCATTTTAAAGACTAGAGTATATTCTTTATAACATTAATGTGACATGATAGACTATATTATAAAGTCTAAATCAAAGTTTAAAAATAAAATCAAAATGGGCAATTTAGTATGAATAGTACCCAAAAATAACACTTAATTACTTACCTTTAACCATGGTCAAATGTCATCCATTGACCAAGACCCCCATTGCCGACCTCCTATGGCAGTCATGCCCACTCATTAAGCAATCTCTAATCAATTATTCAGCCAATCTAATGAGTCACCAATTACTATTTCATAAAGTAACCATTAAAGTAACATAAAAGCAAAATGAGCTTACCTTTCTCATTTGCCTTGCTTCCCAGCCGACACCAGCTGCCTTCAGCCTCTCTTTGGCTTATCCAAACCGTGGATAACATGCCAAGTTCAGAAGAGAACAACAATTGACATAGGTAAGCTTATTAAGCCATTTTATGTCTATTCTCTTCACAATTCTTTCCTCTTTCCATGGAGCAAAGCATCAACCATTTCCATCAATGTTTCTAGGTTGTTTTGGAGGTTAAAAGGAGAGAAAATCTCGGCTGTAACAAGGGAAGAAGGTGGAGAAATCTAATCTTGTTCTTAAGGTATGAAAATGTGCTTTAAGCACTTATCCTTTGATTTTCTTCAATTCCGGTTTGGAAACTTTGTTTCTTAGGCTTATAATCTTCATCGTAACATACTTATTCAGTTGGTACATCAATACCTTCAAGGTATAGCCAAATCCAAGCCAAAAACACCATTTTTGGCATTTTAATCAAGGTAAAAATTAGCCATCTTCTAATCTGAGTTATACCAGTTTAAAGCTTGGTTTTAGTATCTCTTTTGATGCTCTTTAACTACTGTAAAAACAGGCTGAAGACACTTACACTTGCCTTGGTATTCTAAGGTAAAATTTACCTTGAAAATATACATTAAACACTTCTTATGGTTAGATCTTGCTTGGAGACTAATCATGCCTTAACTGCTGTTTGAAAACATGTAAACTAAGCTGTGGAAAATTAATCTTCAAACAGCCGTGGCCAAACAAGGCCCAAACTTGGCAAAAATAAGGTATAAATCACTTAAACCTTCACTTGGTATATTAATATGTGTTTACACATATGTATATATTTATGCCGTGAGTGAATGGGTTAATTAAGGTCTTATTTTGACCTTAGGTGATTAAGGAATGGTTTAGTAAATTTTATAACTAATTAATTAGCATAATTGTCAAATTTAAGACATTATGTGGAAAATTGGTAATATTGGAAAAGATGTGTGTAAGGCCGAGAGTTTAATGCATTTTTGGGCATTTATGTGTAATTTATTTTATAAGCTAATGTTTGTAATAAGGCCATGTACTTTAGGCCATTTTATTTATGTATTTATAAGGTTTTATTTAAGTTTAGGTAATATATATATATTACCGCATAGTATAAGGGGTTATAGTGTAATTAAATTAAATTTGGGGGCTATATAATGATATAGCCGAAAATTGGAGGTCTAAATGAGTTTATATAAAAATTATAAGATTATATAATGTTTTGGGGTTAAATTGTAATTTCTGAAAAGTCATGGGTATAAACCGTAATATGTAGAGATTGATGGTCAAGGAAATATTAAGGTGGTCAACCTTGACCATATGGTAGGTTTTGACCAAATTAAATAAGTTAGATAACTTATTTAAGGTTTTATAATAAGATAAGTATTTAATTGTAACAATTTTATAACATATGTGGTAAATATATTATTACCTAAAGATAAGGGTGTATAATGGTATTATAAACACCCATGGGTTATTAGGAATTTTTAGGAATTTATTGGGTTGATTTTGGAATTAAAATAAACTATATATGTATAATATATAGTTATTATGTCATTATGACACTTTGGAATAAAAGATGGGGTGGAAATGTAAAATACCGAAAGTATATGGTTAGTAAGGGTAATTATAACCCTTTGGTGAAATTTGGTGATTTTTAGAATTATATAAGAGTATTTATTAAGATATGTGTATAATATATAGTTTTAATGATATGATAAAACTATATGTTATAAATTGGGCCAAATGGCAATTATAGAAAATATATTGAGGTCTGTTCGGAAATTAGAATATAATATAACCATGGGTTATATTTATATTAAGGTTTAAAATGTTATATTATATGATATATATAACATGGTATAAATAATGGGGTGATTGTAACACCCCAACCGTTAAGCGCGTCATTACCTCTTAAACTGTCACCAATTACTCTTACTCACGCAGCAGAACTCTAATTACAACGAGGGGTGAAACAACGCCGTTAGCCACCCATATGGCTAACCAGGCCTTCCTTACATACCATAACGGTCTGATGAACTGGAACAACCGAGTACACAATACAAATACAATACTCAAAACATTTCTCTACTATACCGAGTCTACAAATTTATGGATGCCGACAACATATTCGGTCTTACACCTCTTTCAATGCATAAGTAATTAATTCTACTCTCGAACGGTAACATCTTCGGTGTACCTGAAAAATAAAAACGTTGCCCCTAGGGGCTCAGCTTAACGCTGCATATGAAATTCGCATACCCCGAGCGCTAACCGGGGTACGCCGACTACTTTTGTCGGATGTACATGGAGTTCATTAGTCAAACAACATGCATCATAGCAATACAATATATATGTGTATTACTTAAGGAATCTACATCCAATCACGGAACACAATTCCTAACTAACATAACAAGGTTGTTAGTTGTATCTGTTTACTCTTAGGCCTTGAGGGTTATACCTCACTATGCCTTGTTTACTTATTCAATATCTCACCCGCTCTCTCGGGTTACTTGTTCATATACACACCCATTCTCCTGGGCTACTCGTACTATACACACCCATTCTCTCGGGTTCTTATACTTATTATCTCACCCACACTCTTGGGTTATTTATACTCATTATCCCACCCACACTCTTGGGTTAATTATACTCAAGCTCTTGTAGATTCTCGAAACGCTACAGGTCTCCTACGTCACGCTTGTTACTCTTAATACATACTTAGGCCAAAACTCATGGCTCTCTAGCATAGTCTTACTTCCCCAGTTTCGACCCTACTCTGGGTCTAGCATGGTGGAAAGGTTCAACTAGCTCACGGAACTCTCTCTTAGTTCCTATCTCTTTTACTTAGGTCCAACTACTCTCGGACTACTTACATTCCCATACTCTCCTCTCTCGGAGTTATAATAATATTATGTATATTAGTTTAGAAGCACCACTCACGATGTTTCTAATGACCTTGGGAACATTACTTAAGTTTGGTTAATCTTAGGTTTTAAGAGTTACCCATACATTTCCTTTACTCATACTTTCGGTTATTTGCTTATATCAGGTAAGATCCTCATATAGGAGGTCGACCATGTCTCAAGGGAGCTACTAATCCCTTAGGTCTCTTTTACCTTCTTTGCTAGTTCACATCTTCGAACTATCTTAAATCCTCTTGAAGGAGGTTCACTTATCTTTCCACTCTCATTTGTTTCGTGGATTGTTTCAATATGGTTTTCTAACCATTATCGGGTATTTACTCAACCCGTACTTCTCCTCGCATTCTAGGGAGTTCATATGTTTGCGTTATCGTTATACTTTAACGGATAGTTTGTGTGTTTGCACGTTTTCGTTATCATAAGCATCGACCCGATCTATGGGTCTCTAGACAAATGTTACTCACTACGAGTCGGTCCATACACTATGTTAGACCACACCGGCATACAAGTATGTTAGCTCATTCAACATACAACAAGGCATACATAATCAAACAATGGATTATTTTCATGCTTTAATCTTGATTAAGCCGGCACACAAACACACAAATCAACGTAACTCGGTTAGCATGCGGAGTATGAGAAAATCATACCTTTCACCGGGGTTTTTTACTTTTACCGTGTCATCTCACCATGCTCGGTTCACACACGATCCTCTGATAACATTCAAATGCTTATATTAACATGAAAGCGTTACGGTAAGTAAAACTAATACTCCCGTACTAAAGCCCGTTATCCCGTTATTCCTCGTTTAGTTCAAGTGCTCTTAAACTCACAACTTTCTCATTCACTTCTCAAACTTGTTTACACTTCTTAGGACCTTGACTAGTCACCAAACAAGGCCTAAACATCATCTAAAACCATTACCATTCACTTCCCCATCATTAGGGCACTTAAAAACACTCTCTGGTACATTTTTACACTGGTCCGGGTTTGTGTCCGGGGTTACAAACCCGGACCAGACACGGTTTAAACTCTCTGGAAAATTTTACATGTGGTCCGGGTTTGTGTCCTGGTATACAAACCCGGACCAACCCCTGTTATAACTCTCGGGTGTGTTTTTGATGTGGTCCGGGTATACATGCTAGTTTACAAACCCGGACCCTTAATTCAGAAACCTCTCGGGTGCATTTTAGGGGTGGTCCAGGTTTGTGTCCTGGTTTGTAAACCCGGACCACTCCTCTGCTACTACGTTCTGCCTTGTTTTAGGCCTGCTCCGGGTTTCTGTCCTGGTTTACAAACCCGGACCAGTTGCAGTAATGAAATTTCTTCTTGTTTCTGATTATGTTACCACTCCAAACTTATGCCAATTTCTTCCCCACTCTTACTACATATATATTCTAGCATGTTTTGACTTTGTTTGGGCAATCAAAACTAACCTAAACCACTCATACCTTCATCTGTTACCAAACCCATTCACTGTAATTTTCTCATTTGTTACAGACTCTAGTCTCTTGTTTCTGTTGCAGTTTTCTATCCTTTCTTTCAACCATTCCAACCTCACGCATCAATACACTCAATCCCATAGTTTCCTAGACAAGTTTTGACATAGCTTACCTACATTCTAAGCATTCTCACCACACTGCAACAGCTCACAAGCATCAGCTTTACTTCCCTGTTTATATAAGCATAAACCAACACAGCAGCTCATTAAATTCCCCTCTGTTATCACACAATACTCACTCAGTTTTTAAGTTTGTTTGCACACCCAAACCCATTAAAACTTCCTCACTCAACAAACAATATTGTAGTATCAAAACTACACTATTTCAAGGTCATTATTCACATTCAAAAATGTGTTTACAGAGAACAAAACCATCTCAAGGTAAGTTCAATACCTTGTTAGTTTTCTGTTTTCCTTTTCTCTTCTTCCTCCTTCTCTAGTTCTCTCTTTCTCTTCTTGTTTCCACAACAAACAGAGGGTATAGATTGCTAACTACAATCACATTCCCATGCCACACAAAACAAGCTAGTTTAATACTCACGTTCCTCACAAGATTAATATTTCAAGAGCTTGTTTTTAGGGTTTAGCTTAGAGATTACCTTCAAGTGTCCAAATGGAGAGTTAGGCAATCAAAATGATGAAGGTCCAGCACTCCTCAAAGGCAAGAAGAAACCGGCTGGACATGGGGAAAAATTCAACGTGGGCATTCTTGATTTTTTTACAAGAAAAGCTAGGAAAGGAGATCTTTTGACCTTCTTTTTACCTTAGAGTATCTAGAAGATGAAGGAGATCCAAAAATACTCCTTTAAGCTCCAAAACGGCCTACTTCCATGGAGATGAAGATGAAGGTTTCAAGCTTTTGAAGGGTGGAAAATATTGCTCTCAACAAGAGGAATCCAATGGTACAAATTTTATGTGATTTGGTGTTGTATCGAGTAAGAAAAGAGAGGATGAAGATGGGCTGTTTGCTCTCTGTTGGAATCGCCATTGTAATACGAAGGGAGAAGAAGGCTCTGTCTGTGTAACACCCCGTCCAAAGCCTATCGTGGTTATCGCAATCTGAACACTTAATCGAATACGTCGCAGCGGAAATAAACAACACTTGGACCTTGCCCCGGTCTGATCGTTAGAATATACCGGCTTAACATTTACAATACTTAACCAAAATACTTATCCAACTCAAAACATCAACATTCACAATCCCACAACCAACCGAGTACTAGTATCTCAAAGTAATCTCAAACTTACAACAGTTTAATATAAGCAGTCGGGTGCACAGGCGCAACCCGAACTCAAAATAAATGTCCCAACCTAAGTCTAACCGCTCCTACTCTCGTAGTGCGTCCTCATGGGCCTCTTACCTGCAAGTGTAAAAATAGCCCCCGAGGGGGTCAGCACGAATGCTGGTACACCCTCTCATGGCCCCCAAGCTAACGGGGCTACGACGACTAATTGTCGATAGCATGGAAATTGATTACATACACAAGCATAATATGAAGTGCAATAACAACAACCACAGATGAACATATATAGTTCACAACCAATGAACGACTCAAGCGTTCCCTTAACAAGTGGGTTAGTAACCCCCTCCTTAGTCCTCATTTCCTTAATCTCAGTTCCTTACCTTACCTTAATCTTAATCTCAATCTCAATCTTAATCTCAGTATACAAACCTTTCCTGGAAGGGATTGGTTGTAGCTTAATTCGAACCTGGGATTTAGGTGATCCCACCGCACCATCTTAATGCCACCTACTCTGGACGGGAGTCCAGCGTAGCTGAGCCGGCAACCGGCCCTAGGCTACAAGTCCAAAGACAAGTCCTTAAGCGGAGGGCGGATCTGATTCAGATACCGTCCCCCTTTTTCCTTAGCATGCATGACCGGAGATCGGTCCCGGGTTTCCTCACTCAAGTTCCAGTTAGTAGACATCTTAAACACCATGTGCTAGCTAAGCCTTAACGGGCATTAACCAACAACCATCAAACTTAACTCTTATTCTTAACTCAGTAAGTACTAAACTTGGTTAGTAACAATCTCAAGTCTCGCGGGTTAGTGTAAATATAACACAATCACAACGAGAACAATATAACCGGTTGCATGCTTTATCTTGTTTAGTCATAGCAAATAAACAGATAGCACACAAGCCGAGGGACACCTCGTTAGCAAGCAGGTCACAAGAAGGATTGTACCGTTCACCGTCGATCGTTGTTTGTTTAACCTTCTTCGGGGTCCCAATTCACAAACCTAAAACATTCATTCATTTTTAGGTTATTAGTTATTTGCACCTTACTTAACTCACTTAGTTCCTAAGTACTTCCATTCAATAACCTCTCAAGTCCTTATCACTTAGCTTACAAACTTAACTCTTAAACATTAAAGCTTAAACTTAATCTTAACTTAATTCCTTAAGTTCTTAGGGCTCCAATCACTACTACCCTACTAATGGCATACCCTAATACCAATTAACACCCTCAGAAATTAAAATTTCTTTTTTTTTTTTTAGGCTCGACCGGACTTACCGACCGGACTTGCCAAGTCCGGTCATTCCAGTAACCTTTACCGTTGAAAATTCTACCCGACCGGACTACAAGTCCGGTCCTATGTCCGGTCGATTCCAGAGACTTATTAACGTACAAAATTTAAGCCCGACGGACTTGACAAGTCCGGTCCCATGTCCGGTCTATTCCAGAAACTAATTCCCTCACAAAAACACAAGCCCGACCGGACTTGTAAGTCCGGTCGATTCCAGAAACATTTTCCGGTAGTGTAACAGAGCCCGACCGACCTTGCAAGTCGGTCCTAAGGTCGGTCGGCTCCAGAAACTTGTTTCTAAATTCTTTTTCAACTCCAAGCTTCTCCTCATATATTCTAATATGTATAACCCCATTTGGGCACCTCAAACACACTTAAGCCCTCCTTAAATACTTAAATCATCCACCAAGATCCACCTAGTCATTATGCATTTTCCTTGTAATAATGCTAACACTTGTAATGTTTCCTCTAGGTTTCTAGGTGTGGTTCATACCTAATGTAACCACTATGCCAAATGTTTCTTCACCACTCAACATCGTCTCCCAAGCTTCTCTCACTATCTAAAACTCTTTTAAGCATTTACTTAAGTTCCTTAACAAGTTTAACTTCCATCATCATCACATTATTTCCTTCTAGTTGTGCACCAACATTTGCCTAAGTCCTAAATACTCAAATACATTATTCTGATTCCTAGTCTTCCATGGTGATACCTAAGTATTGTAAATCATTAAAACACCTAACTTCACCCTTTTTCATCAAAGACAACCTATAGAGCATTCCTAGTACTTCCTTATTAAATTCCTTAGGATATCTCAAACACTTAAACTCTCCTTAAATTTGCCATGGGTTCTCTAGTATATAGTACCTCCTAACACATGGTTTTCTCCATCAAACAAACCAATACCACACAAATTCTCATCACAATAGCTTAACACCCCAATTACACCAAAACAACCACTCATCATATAGTGCTTAAACTTAAAATGCTTGGCACTTAGGCCCTTAAATGACAATAATCTTAACCACTGAATTTCCAAATATATATGCCTTCAATGCGAATACACTCAAAGGCTCCCATTGAATAAAATGCTTCTTGTACTTCAACTTTATATTCTTAACTATCTTTTTTCTCATTTGCTCCTTAGTCACAAGTCACAAGAATAGTCATTGTTTTTCTAGGTTTATAGCACCTTCCCAATATAAATCTACACTAAACTCATCATTACCCACATATCATTCCCTTAAACAACAAAACACCTTAAGGTAAGTAATTTACCTTGTTTTCTCACAAGCTTAAAAGCTTTTCTCCTTAGGTTTTCTTTGTTCAATCTGGTCACCAATGTGATTCTCCTTGCCAATGTTCTAACCAATATCCAATGACTCCAATGAGTACTAGATAACACATTAACCCTAAGGAACAAAACCCTAGGTTTAAAAATATGTTTTAAGGTATTAATGTGATTGTTTTACCTTGGTTTCTCAAGACAAACTTGGAGTGAAGCAAGAAGGACCTCCTCTCTCTTTGAAGAGTAGAAACAAGCTAGAACAAGGCATAAACATGGAGTCCCATGAGTATAATTTTTGGTCATGTGAAGAAAATGGTGGAAACCTAGATTTTCTTACACTTTCTTTACTTAAGAGAATGGAGATGCCAATAGAGTCTCCAAACTTGAATTCCTCCTCTAATGGTGGTTTGACTTGGCACCAAAATGGAGCTCTTGGAGTTTTGAAAAGATAGAAAGGAGGAGCTTGAGCTAACTAAGAAGAATATGTATTTTGTTTTGGATTTGGAGCTAAAATGAGCAAGATGTGGCCAAGGGAAGATGGAGCTTTCATGGAGGTGAGCTCTACGTGAATGGAGAGAGAGAAGAGAGCAAGGAAACCGTGTGAACAAGGAGAATGAAGAAGTGAGGAGAGAGGTAAGTAATGTGATATTTATCTTAAAAGGTGAATAATTTTTTACTTATAACTTACTTATTTTTTGCTTTCTCTTTACTTAGCTAGATAAGTGTGGTGAGTCACACTAAAAAAACCGGCCCCCTTTAATGAATGAGGGTAGTTTAGTCTTTGTTGACCAAATGTCTCACTTATATAGACTTATGTTATAAACTAGCTTAATTAATTCACTATCATCAAAAAACAAGGCATTGTTGTGAAATTTTTGATTTCCCAATTGATATAGGCCTCCAAATGTGATACTATAGTACACATATAATTAAAGAGTAATGATGGACATTTAGCCATTCAAAACTCATTTACAGACAATTTTTCAAAAAACGTGCTTTAAGACTCCTTAAGGCACATTTGTGTTTCAACTAGTTTTCAAGCTTGTTTTTCTTGGTAATTGACTTAAAATGACCATTATGATATTACTAAGGTATCAGAACAATATTGGGTATCTCCCATGTCTCTCCAAGCTAGAGCACGTTTTTGCTTAAACTGCTCTTTTTGGGTTTCCTTATATTTCTTTGATTAGAAATGTTTCTTAATGTTTCTAAGGCATTATTTAGCCTCCTTATATCTTAGTTTATCATTTAAACACCATATCTAAGTTTGGGGTATTTCAGTCTGAGAGGGGAAAATCGTGAATCAGGAGGAGAAAAGGAGGCGAGAGAGGTTATAAAGCCCCTTTTTACTATTCCCTTTTTACTTTATTTATTTGTCATTTATGGCTTAATAAGATAACAAGCTAATTAAGTGTGTGTGTGTATACTAATTAAAATCGGTCCCACACAAAACACAAGCTGGGAGCGTTTTTTGACTTTTTACAGAAAACGCTCGTTATTTTACCCGGTTTGGCACTATTCACTTACCGGGTCCGTTTTCCTGAATTTTCTCGTTTAATTATTTAATGGTTATTAAGCTTCCATTATACTTAATTATAGTTATTTAATCAACTATAATTTTTACGGGTCCGTTTGACCATATAAAGTCACGTTTTTGGGTTTTCTCAAAAAACGTGCTTTAAAACTCCATTAGCATTTTTAATCCATTATTTAGATCCCTTCTCTTCGGGAATCACTCCCGTATACTAATTAGGCGTAACTAATCCTTAGGAATCCATCTCGGACCCTAACGAGATCATATATCTCTTATACTCAGTTAATGCGCGTTTTAGCGTTTTTTAGCGTTTTCGCGTTTTACGCATTTTCTCTTTTCTTTTGGTTTTATTCTCTTTACCAATACTCTCTAGGCACTACTAGGCCTTTAATAATCGTATTAGAATAATTTAATCATGATTTTTAGATCCGGGGTATTAAAGTGATTTTGTAAATAATGGAAACTATGGATTATGGAAAAGAAAAAGGTTTTAAATATATGTGCCTATGCGGCAATATAAATAGTTTTGTATAAAAACTATAGGTTATACGTTAAAGGAAATAAAAATATCATAATATATGATATTAGTATAAGGTATAACATTACAAAGTTATGTGGTCAAAATGGAATTTAAATTAATAAGGGCTCTACCGTATAAGAGATGGAAAAAATGAATTTTAGACTAAGGTCTACAATGTTAAATTTATAACAATTATGGGGTATTAAGGTGGTTTTAATGGAATTAATAAGTGAGGATATTCACATTAAATAATGTGACAAACTATAAATAAATAGGATTTATAAACTAAGGTATTTATTGAATAAACCTTAGGAGTTGTAATTATACAACATAAATTGTTACATAATATTAGGATAATAATCTTAATATAAGTTGTATAATATAATACAACTAATGGGAATAATCATCTAATATAAGATGATAAAATGTAACATAAAATATAGAGTTTTATAACTCATGGAATTTACCTATATGGTACATATATACATATACAAGAAAAATGTATATAAGGATGGATATATATTATGGTTGTGTAACACCCCATACGATAACAACTCTATCCACGGTCTAAACGTCACGGCCATTAAACTAATCGCAGCGGAAAAACTCTAACTATCGAGGGTGATACCAATACCGATAACCACCCATATGGTTACCGGGTCCACACTACTGCAACTTACAGTCCCGGTCTGATAAAGAAATACCAACATAACTGACACAATTTACAACACCTGATTACCGAGTACTAAGAGTATTTACAACAGGGCTCACAGCCCGCCAAAAGAATACAAGTTTATGGTCACACAACTACTCCATGTTCTCTCCTAACAAAAGCAACAGGTGTACCACATAGTACACCGACTATACTAGGGCTACAAGCCCGTGTACAACTCGGTACACCCCCCATCTACTATTAACAACCAAAGCATAACGTCTCGGACTCCGTAACTAGCAACCGTCTCGTGTACCTGTAAAAATAGGAAAAAAATGGTGCCCGAAGGGGCTCAGCTAAAGCTGCATATGGTAATCGCATAACCCGCGTACTAGCGAGGGTACGCTAACTACTTGGTCGCCAACATGCGGTTCATTACTATTCAAACAAGAATGCTTATTAACAACACAATATATTCATATATAATAAACCCACACACAGAGTAAATCACAACAATGGAAACATTACAAGTCCCCACATATTGGTCACTAAGGCTTGAGGTTCTCCCTCAAGATTCACACCTCGTCTCGTGTTAGCCAAATTCTCATCCGGGTTAGACGGATGCTCATATCTCTTATCTCTTGATCATATTTCTCGCACAAGGCATGATCCACACTTAACCATTATTTATCTCATGAAATAATTACTCAGTTAAGTCGGGTGACCTCCGGGCAGAGAAGTGGCATACACACCACAACTCACCACCGGGCTTTAGGTTTGGCTTACTTCCCCGGGCTGCGACCTTACGGTTCGGAACCATGGTAGGAAGGTTAGGCCAGAACTCGGTAAGCAATCTCTCTTGCTTCCTCATTCTCACGCGTGGCCGACACTCTTTCGGTCTCCTCTCATCATCAGTTACCGTTTCCAGGTTAGGTAAGTCAGAAGGTTAGTGTGTTAGTGAGAGCGTCTCAAACACATGAATTCTTCCCATTCAAACATTTCATGAATTATACAAACTAGTTTACAAGACATAGTTCATTGGGTGCAAAGTCAAGCACACAATATACAAGGTAATACTATTAATCAGATTCATGCATTTAATCTTGATTAGGTGATTGCACATAAACACACAAACACATAAATCAGAGTAACCAAGTTAGGATACAGGGCATGAGAAAACCATACCGTTCACGCGTGACCGTTACCTCTTGTCCTTGCCTCTTTTCTTACTCTCTCTAGCCTTACAACCCTCCTATCTCATCGGTCCTATAACATACATTAATTCGGGAGGTCAATAACCATAATTAACCTAACTCGTTACTCCACCTACGTTTCCCGTACTTTACTTACTTAATCTTCATGTATAAAACTTAACTCAAACAAGTTCTGTTCACATTCTCTTAATCTTGTTTGAAGCCCTTAATGACCTTCACATGTCATTAGTTGAGTGCTAATTAACTATAATATCCTTACCAAACCATTCCCTAGCTTTTAAAACCATTTAAAACTATTTTTTTTTATTTCTGGTCTGGTCCGGGACTTCACACGGGAACTTAAGTCCCGGACCAACCATGGTTCAAACTCTCGGCTATTTAATTGAATATGGTCCGGACTTGGGCATGGGGCTAGGACCCGGACCAACAAGCAGGGAATTCGCGGTTTGAAAAATGCATATGGTCCGGGACTTGGGCATGGAGCTAGGACCCGGACCAAACAAGCAGGCAACTCTCGGGGGTAAAAATAGGGGTGGTCCGGGACTTGGTCCTGGACCTAAGTCCCGGACCCTGCTACAGAATTCTCAGTTTTCACAATTTCCTCCTCTGTTACAGGTTCCCTCTTTACCCAATGATTACCATCTCACAAACTAAAATCCACTATTTTAGCATCTAATTACCACCTAAATCACCCTAAACAAGCACCAAGTACACTCACCAATCTAGTTAATTTCCATTAGATTATTCTACATTTACAAACTAGTTTTCTCTCTTGTTTTTCTATCAGTTGTAACAGATTTTGGCTACTCTTTTAAACCATCCTATCCTCAAGTACTGATGCCATTCCTAACTCAAAGATGACATTATTTTACTCTCGGAACACTCTTCTTCTTAGTTAGGTCCTCA
The DNA here is from genome assembly GCA_023374045.1 of Limonium bicolor. Lineage (NCBI taxonomy): Eukaryota > Viridiplantae > Streptophyta > Magnoliopsida > Caryophyllales > Plumbaginaceae > Limonium > Limonium bicolor. The sequence goes on along the minus strand of CM041776.1, from coordinate 307,711,650 downwards.
CAGCATTAAACACTCAACTAAGCCTCCTTAAACAACTTTGTTTCTTCCTTTAAAAACAGAACACTCAACTATCCATCCTAGGTGAATTTTGACAGCACCTATTTACTTCACTAATCATTTTCACCACACTACAAAAGTTCACAACACACACCTCCCACCTGTTTGGTTTAAACACTTATAACATAACAAAATCCCATTTGCTCACATATGTAAAACAACTTAACTTCTAGGTTTAACTGCACACTCACACATATTAAAACATTCTCTTCAAACTATCAATATTGTAGTACCAAGACTACACAAACTCAAAGTTATTCATTCAACACAAACATCAATTTCACAAGGGAAATAAAACCGATACAAGGTAAGCTTTTTACCTCGTTTCACTTTCAGTTTTCACTCCTCTCTTCTTCCTTATCTTGTTCCCTCTTCCTTCTCTTGTTTTCCACACCACACAAGGGCTTTGGATTGCCAACTTGAAGGACCCAAATGGTTGGATTGGCAATCAATTGGAGAAGTTCTCCAACACCCACCAAAAACTCACGGTTCGATTATATATACCTTAAGGCACCAAGGAAGAGAAGAAGGGTTGAAATCTACTCTTCAACCTTCAAAAGCTCCCACGTCGATGGAGATGAAAATGAAGGAATCGAAACTTTGATGGGTGGAGATCGAAGCTCTCACCGAGACGATTCAACGGTACCAATTTCGTGTGATTCGGTGGAGAAATGAGTAAGATGGAGGTGAGGTGAGACAAGGAGGGTGAGGTGCTGTTGGTGTCGCGACTAACAGAGGAAGAAGAAGGAGTTTCAACGTATTGGCAAATCGTGAATGAAGGAGAAGGTGAGAAGGTAAGCCTTTATTTTACTTTCACTTTATACTATTTACTTACTTTATTTATTTGTTTGTCTTGTTATCACTTAATAGCTAACAAGCTATTAATGGGTATCACTCATTAATTAAAACCGGCCCACATTAATTAATAGCTCGGGTCGTTTTTCGTCTTTTCAAATTAAACGCGTTTCGTCTACCGTTTTGACACTATTCATTTACCGGGTCCATTTTCCGGAATTTTGCCGTTTAATTAATTTTAATAGCTCTAGACCCACACTATGGTCTAATTATAGATATTTAACTAACTATAATTATTACGAGTTAATTTAACCCGTTTAAAATCATATTTTCCCCGGTTTCTCGAAAAGCGCGTTTTAAGCTCGTTTGCGTTTTTAACTCGTTTTACGAATCCGTTTTCTTCGGGAATCGTTACATATTTATTTAGGACTAATTAAGCTTTAAATATTTAATTAGCCTAATTAATCGCTATTTTTAAACCGGGGTATTTCAACCTACCCCCCTTAAGGAACTTTGCCCTCAAAGTTGGTCAAAGTAGTGGTTAAAACTTCATCATTTGACAAGTCACTTGTCAAATACACTAACACAACACACATGTACACACAGATATCATATCTGTCAAACAAGTTCACCAACAATCTCACACATATTCATGCAACAAGCACATACATACGCCCTGCAACAAGAACCATACACATATTGTGCAAACAAGCACCATCATGCAAGCAACACACTGCAAGCACTAACAACACTACAACCAATACACTGGTTGTTACACTGTGTCAAACAAATGTAAACATATACACAAGCAAAGCTATCCCGAAGCAATGCTAAAACAAAACGGTCCTACCCCCCTTAAAAGGGGTACGCCCCGTACCCTCACGACACTAGACAACCTAGTCTACAAACAGTGTCGGGTACTTCGCCCTCATGGCGTCCTCCAGTTCCCAAGTAGCCTCCTCGCGTCGTGGTTCGACCACAAGACCTTGACCATCCGCACTGACTTGTTGCGGGTGTCTCTCGTCTTGGTGTCAAGGATGCGCAAGGGAGTCTCGACGTACCTCATCGTCGGCTCCAGGGATATGTGATCAGGCTCTAAGACATGGGATGGATCGGCTATATACTTCTTGAGTTGTGAAACATGAAAGACATCATGAACACGACCCAAGTCTGCAGGTAACGCTAACCTGTAAGCTACAGCTCCAATTTCCGTGATCGTATAAGGCCCAACGTATTTCGGGCTCAACTTGCCCTTCTGGCCGAAGCGGAACACGCCTTTCATCGGTGAGACGCGCAGAAACACCTGATCGCCCACAGCGAACTCGAGGTCGCGTCGTCGCACATCGGCATAAGACTTTTGTCGATCCTGGGCCGCTTTCATATTCGCTCGAATTTGTTGCACTTCAGATTGCATCTGCTCAAGGTATTCCGGTCCAACAATGACCGCCTCACTGGACTCATCCCAACACAGTGGAGTACGACGGTCTGCCATACAAGGCTTGGAAGGGTGACATCTTGATCGAAGCGTGGTAGCTGTTGTTATAAGAGAACTCGATCAGATGTAACTTGTCCACCCAACTCCCCTGGAAATCTAAGGCGCATGCTCTCAGCATGTCCTCCAGTGTCTGGATGGTCCGCTCTGTCTGACCGTCAGTCTGTGGATGGAAGGCTGTACTGAGCTTCAGCTCGGTACCAAGCGCCTCACGTGTGGCTCTCCAGTATCTCGAGAGAAACCTGGTGTCGCGGTCAGACACAATCGTCTTAGGAACTCCATGATGTCGAATAATCTCTCGATCAAATATCTCAGCAAGCTTTGCTACCTTCCAAGTGTCCCTCATCGGTATGAAGCGGGCCACCTTGGTAAGGCGATCGACAATCACCCAGATCATGTTGAGTCCTCCCCTAGCAGATGGGAGTCCAACAACAAAATCCATCGATATATCATGGAACTTCCATTCAGGAATCGGCATAGGTTGTACCATTCCTCCAGGTCGACGGTGCTCAAACTTCACTCTCTGGCAAGTGAGGCACCTCAAGACAAACTCATTCACATCAGATTTCATTCCCGACCACCAGAAATACCTCTTCATACCTTTGTACATCTTAGAGGCCCTGGATGGACAGATAATGAGGAACAGTGGGCTTCTCGCAGAATGCGATCCCTCAGCTCAGCATTGCTTCGGGGAACGCATAATCTGCCGTTCAGTCGGATCAGACCATCGTCGTGGAGCCTGAAGTCATACTTCCGGTGCTCGAATGTGCCGTCGATGATACTCTGTCTGATCTCACTCATATACGGGTCTTTCATCTGAGCGTCTCGCACCTCATCAACCAAGCTGGAAGAGGCGAGCAGCGAATGGAGCGAGTGTGCTCGACGACTCAGTGCATCTGCCACGACATTCGCCTTCCCTTCTTTGTACTGAAGGTCGATGTCATAGTCTGATAGGAATTCCATCCATCTCCTCTGCCTGAGGTTCAACTCTTTCTGCGTGAAGACATACTGCAGGCTTTTGTGGTCGGAGTAGATGGTAACACTAACCCCATAAAGATAATGCCGCCATATCTTCAATGCGAAGACGATGGCTCCTAGCTCGAGGTCGTGAGTGGGGTAGTTCTCCTCATGCTTCTTCAGCTGGCGGGAGGCGTAAGCAACTACCTTGCCGTGCTGCATGAGTACGCATCCAAGGCCTCTGCCTGATGCATCACAATAGACTTCGAATCCCTCTGAACCCTCAGGAATGGTAAGGACGGGCGCAGAGGTCAACGAGTCCTTCAGGCTCTGAAAGGAAATCTCGCAGTCATCGGTCCACACAAACTGTGCGTCCTTCTTCATCAAAGCTGTCATAGGCTTGGCGACCTTTGAGAAATCTTTCACGAACCTTCTATAGTAACCGGCTAGCCCAAGGAAGCTCCGGATGTCGGAAACGTTCCTGGGTCTAGGCCAAGAGCGAACTGCTTCAATCTTAGCCGGGTCGACTGAGATACCCGCGCTTGATATCACATGACCAAGGAATGAAACTTGGTCAAGCCAGAATTCACACTTAGAGAATTTCGCATACAGTTGGTTCAAACGGAGTGTCTCGAGTACTTGCCTCAGTGGCTCTCATGCTCCTCTCTGGATTTCGAATATACCAGAATATCATCAATGAACACCACAACCGATGTGTCTAGCTGATCGCTGAACAGTCGGTTCATCAGATCCATGAACTTCGCAGGCGCATTCGACAGTCCGAATGGCATCACTGTAAACTCATAGTGGCCATATCTCGTACGGAACGCTGTCTTCTCAATGTCTGCTCTCGGATGGCTATCTGATGGTATCCGGATCTGAGATCAATCTTAGAGAATATAGAGGCTCCCTTCAATTGATCAAACAGATCATCTATACGTGGTAAAGGGTACTTATTCTTGATGGTGACCGCATTGAGCTCGCGGTAGTCGATGCAGAGGCGGAGGCTACCGTCCTTCTTCTTCACGAAGAGGACCGGTGCTCCCCAGGGTGATACGCTCGGGCGTATAAACCCCTTGTCGAGCAGGTCTCGAAGCTGCACTCTCAACTCGGCCATCTCTGCCGGTGCCAATCGGTACGGTGCTCTGGCTATGGGTCCGGTACCAGGCAGAAGCTCGATCTCAAACTCAACCTCCCTCTGAGGTGGCATGCCGGGAAGTTCCTTCGGAAACACATCCGGGAACTCCGACACTACCGGAATATCGGTGCTGAAATCAGGGTCTCTCTCAAGATCTTGCACATAACAAAGGAATACCTCGTGCCCCTTTCTGAGCTCTCGGTACATGGCCATGGCGGTGATGACTCTAGTCGAAGGCTCTCTAGGCCTCTGGCGGTATGAAACTGCAACCCCAGACGGACTCCTGAGCAGCAATCTATGCTCGGCACAAAGGATTCTCCCCTTATGCCGCTCCAACCAATTCATCCCAACTATCAAGTCGAAGCCAAGACCACTGAATTCGATGAAGGATATGGGGAACTGCTCGCCCCTGATTCGGATGGTGGCATCTCGGTAGTACTTCGTGCAACGCACTCGCTCCTTCGACGGGAGTGTCACCATAAAGTCGGGTAACTCAACCGTCTAGCCCCAACCTTCTCGCGAATGACGGCGAGACAAAGGTGTGGGTGGCGCCGGAGTCGAATAGCACGGAGGCATCAATGCCATTAACCGGAAAGGTCCCGTGAGGATCGTGCCGCTTTCACCGGCCTGTGCCTCAGTAAGTATACTCAGGCTACCTTCCGTACCGAGTCCACGTCCTATTATTCATAAGCTTTATGAGTTCGATGGTAAAATGCAAGTGGAAAGATGATAAAGAACACTGCTTTATTATAAACCATTCAAGGTATACATGGTGTTTCGTTACAACATTACTAGATATTACATGGGATTACATGGCTAATATTTCCTAAAGGTGAGGTTCAGGCGCCCTGGTTTCATGTGCGTGGCATTAATCACAGTCGATGGTGCCGTATTCAACTTGATCCTCTTGATACCGTGATACAACATCCTCGACTCACCACCCATGACCAAGACATCTCCTGACCTAAGGATAATCTTCTCCGCGCGGTCTGCACGCTTCTGCTCGCCAAACAGGAATTCGGCGTCGTCACCAATGGACCAAGACACTACGGGCACCCCCTTTTCAAGGGATTCCGCTGTCTCGTCCTTATCTTGGTGTAAACCAAGTCGTCCTCCTTCTTGGTAGAAGTTGACAATACAAATATCTGCTTCAAGTGCAGGTACGGGATCAGCTTCAAGCTGTTGTGCAATTTCTACGGCTTGTGTAACAACCGTTTGGAATTCTCCAGGTATTTTAGGTGGTGTTGTTCATCATCTGCTCGTTGCTTGTGGTAGGTGCGGGTGTAAGGATTCCACTCCTTCCCCATGCACATCATTTTTAGTTTCATTGTTGCTCCACCGGGGTATTCTGGTGTGTAAAATCCTCCTGGGCTTGCTCCGAGTTGTTGCAGCATCGGATAATGGATTTGTGCTTCGGGTGTCAGGTATCCCCTTAATAATAACATACCTGGGCGGATAACCTGACACGGTCGATGGTGTAGTGGTGTGTGGTGATGTCGGACTCTTCGGGGTGGTTCAGTCGGTATAGGATAGCAGATGTGGAAGGTCCCTAAGTGGTGAGTTCAACTTATAAGTTCTATCTTGTTAGTCAATTCATGTTCTAACTATATGTTAGTTCTATGTCATTCACTAATGCAGGTAATTAAGACTGTAGTCATGCTCTCAAGGATTAAAGTGTGTGTGAAAGTACCTGAACCGGTCTTCTGACCAGCTCCCTCTGAGCGATCTATGATGTGAAGGGCGGACTGTCTCTGCGGTGCACCTTTCGGAGCACCTCTAGGTCCCTGCCCCTGCTGGCCATACTGGGTCTGAGTATCACCAGCTGCTACCTCTTTGCCCTCTCTCTGCTTGAACTCCTGGCTGTTGCCCTTCTTGGCAGGGCACTCATAGGCACGGTGCCCCATCTTGTGGCAGCTATAACACCTGACCTCTCTTCCCTGGCAATCTGTGCCGGGGTGGTCGTTCTTGCAGTACTTGCAACTGTAGGCCCGTCCATCAGAGTTGCCCTTGCCAGAGCCAGATCCAGAACCTGAAGCATTGAGAGTTAGCAGAGTACGGTATACTAAGCCTAGGAACACACAAGTGTTGGTTATTGAGAAGCTTACCCTTAGGTGGGTGAGACCTCAGCGGCTTCGCTGCTATCGGCGCGGAATAGGCGAGCCGTAGTGGCTCAGCTGCCTTGCCCTTCTCAGCATGGGCACCGCTCTCCTCAGTGGTAGTCTTCTGGGTTTGGGTCGGGTGGGTGTACTTCCCTTTCTTCTTTCCCCATCCTTTCCTTGGGTCTGCTCACCAGAGCCAGAACCCTTGTTGCTGAACTTGCGCTTCTGCGCGTTCTCCTCGTCCCTTAGCTGGACGGTAATCTCAACTCTCGATGCGGCATGGTAACACTCCTGATAGGACATTAGTTGGTATTCTTACACAAGAAGGGCACTAATGTATTGACTATGGCATTAAACTCAAACCGTGTTTACCTGTAGAGAGGTGAACCGGGTGTATCCCATGCCATACCGGAGGCGATGGCTCAGGCCGCCATAGAAGCGGTCGACCAAAACCTGACCGGTATACCCGAGGTCGGGTAGAAGTCGAAGGATAGAAGTAAAGGTGGTATAATACTCGTCGACGGTCATCTTATCCGTCATCTTCAGAGCATCTAATTCGAGCCGCTTCTTTGTCTTCACATGCTCGGGGTAGTATTTGGAACGTAGAAGAGCAGTGAAGGCATTCCAGTCGAATGCAGGGTCGGCGACGTGCTCGCCCTTGACTAGCTTCCACCAGTCCATAGCGGCACCCTTCAGATAATAGGCAGCTATTCTCACCCTCACTCCAGCAGGAGTCTCGAGGGTCTCGAAGGCCGTCTCCATCTCGGAGATGTAAGCCTCGAGCTTAGCTGGATCGCTCTCACCCTGGAAGCAAGCGGGTCGTAGGTCAGCTACAGCTTTCACCCAATTCGTCTCTGGGTGGTGGGGTGGGGGTGGGGTGGCTCAGCCTGTGTCTGCTGAGTCTGCTGTGTCTGCTGCACAGCTGCAATAACCTGTGGTAGCATCTGCGCTACCGTAGCCGCGACGATCTCGGCTATCGTCTGCGGTTCTGGCTCCTCAGCAGCCCCCCCTCGAGTTCGACCTCGTCCTCTTCCGGACATCTGAACCATTAACAATTTACATCAGGTGATGCGACCAAATGGTCTAGAGTTTAAGCATCTGTATCGCCATTATAGACGTTAAAGGGTATCCGTTAACTTAAACGGTCATTCAGGGTTAGGTTTCCTAACTCGGTAATCACTACACTCGTATTTCTTTCTATCAGAGCGAGGCTTCGCTCTGATACCATTTTTGTAACACCCCATACGATAACAAACCACGGTCTAAACGTCACGGTCATTAAACTAATCGCAGCGGAAAAACTAACTACCGAGGGTGATACAATACCGATAACCACCCATATGGTTACCGGGTCCACACTACTGCAACTTACAGTCCCGGTCTGATAAAAGAAATACCAACATAACTGACACAATTTAACACTGATTACCGAGTACTAAGAGTATTTAACAGGGCTCACAGCCCGCCAAAAGAATACAAGTTTATAGTCACACAACTACTCCATGTTCTCCTAACAAAAGCAACAGGTGTACCACATAGTACACCGACTATACTAGGGCTACAAGCCCGTGTACAACTCGGTACACCGCCCCATCCACTATTAACAACCAAAAGCATAACATCTCGGACTCCGTAACTAGCAACCGTCTCGTGTACCTGTAAGAATAGGAAAAATGGTGCCCGAAGGGGCTCAGCTAAAGCTGCATATGGTAATCGCATACCCCGCGTACTAGCGAGGGTACGCTAACTACTTGGTCGCCAACATGCGGTTCATTTATTCAAACAAGCATGCTATTAACAACAACAATATATTCATATATAATAATACCCACACACAGAGTAAATCACAACAATGGAAACATTACAAGTCCCCCACATATTGGTCACTGAGGCCTTGAGGTTCTCCCTCAAGATTCACACCTCATCTCGTGTTAGCCAAATTCTCATCCGGGTTAGACGGATGCTCATATCTCTTATCTCTTGATCATATTCTCGCACAAGGCATGATCCACACTTAACCATTATTTATCTCATGAAATAATTACTCAGTTAAGTCGGGTGACCTCCGGGCAGAGAAGTGGCATACACACCACAACTCACCACCGGGCTTTAGGTTTGGCTTACTTCCCCGGGCTGCGACCTTACGGTTCGGAACCATGGTGGGAAGGTTAGGCCAGAACTCGGTAAGCAATCTCTCTTGCTTCCTCATTCTCACGCGTGGCCGACACTCTATCGGTCTCCTCTCATCATCAGTTACCATTTCCAGGTTAGGTAAGTCAGAAGGTTAGTGTGTTAGTGAGAGCATCTCAAACACATGAATTCTTCCCATTCAAACATTTCATGAATTATACAAACTAGTCTTACAAGACATAGTTCATTGGGTGCAAAGTCAAGCACACAATATACAAGGTAATACTATTAATCATTCATGCATTTAATCTTGATTAGGTGATTGCACATAAACACACAACACACAAATCAGAGTAACCAAGTTAGGATACAGGGCATGAGAAAACCATACCGTTCACCGTCGTATCTTGCCCGTTGACTTACTCTCTCGGAGTCCAACTAATCGGGTCCTATAACATACATTAATTCGGGAGGTCAATTAACCATAATTAACCTAACACGTTACTCCACTAACGTTTCCCGTACTTTACTACTTAGTCATGTTTAAACTTAACTCACACAAGTTCATGTTTCACATTTCTCTTATCTTGTTAAGCCCTTAATGACCTTCACATGTCATTAGTCAAGTGCTAATTAACCTATAATATCCTTACCAAACCATTCCCTAGCTTTTAAACCATTTAAAACTATTTTTTTTATTTCTGGTCTGGTCCGGGACTTCACACGGGACTTAAGTCCCGGACCAACCATGGTTCAAACTCTCGGCTATTTAAAATATGGTCCGGGACTTGGGCATGGGACTAGGACCCGGACCAACAAAGCAGGGAATTCTCGGGTTGAAAATGCATATGGTCCGGGACTTGGCATGGGGTTAGGACCCGGACCAAACAACAAAACTCTCGGGGGTAAAATAGGGGTGGTCCGGGACTTGGTCCTGGACCTAAGTCCCGGACCCTGCTACAAATTTCAGTTTTCACATTTCTCCTCTGTTACAGGTTCCTCTTTACCCAATGATTAACCTATCTTCACAAACTAAAATCCACATTTTAGCATCTAATTACCCACCTAAATCACCCTAAACCAAGCACCAAGTACACTCACCAATCTAGTTAATTTCCATTAGAGATTCTACATTTACAAACTAGTTTTCTCTCTGTTTTTCTATCAGTTGTAACAGATTTTGGCTACTCTTTTAAACCATCCTATCCTCACGTACTGATGCCATTCCTAACTCAAAGATGACATTATTTTACTCTCAGAACACACTTCTTCTTAGTTAGGTCCTCACAGCATTAAACACTCAACTAAGCCTCCTTAAACAACCTTGTTTCTTCCTTTAAAAACAGAACACTCAACTATCCATCCTAGGTGAATTTTGACAGCACCTATTACTTCACTAATCATTTTCACCACACTACAAAAGTTCACAACACACACCTCCCACCTGTTTGGTTTAAACACTTATAACATAACAAAATCCCATTTGCTCACAAATGTAAAACAACTTAACTTCTAGGTTTAACTGCACACTCACACATATTAAAACTCTCTTCAAACTATCAATATTGTAGTACCAAGACTACACAAACTCAAAGTATATTCAACACAAACATCAATTTCACAAGGGAAATAAAACCGATACAAGGTAAGCTTTTTACCTGTTTCACTTTCAGTTTTCACTCCTCTCTTCTTCCTTATCTTGTTCCCTCTTCCTCTTGTTTTCCACACCACACAAGGGCTTTGGATTGCCAACTTGAAGGACCCAAATGGTTGGATTGGCAATCAATTGGAGAAGTTCTCCAACACCCACCAAAAACTCACGGTTCGATTATATATACCTTAAGGCACCAAGGAAGAGAAGAAGGGTTGAAATCTACTCTTCAACCTTCAAAAGCTCCCACGTCGATGGAGATGAAAATGAAGGAATCGAAACTTTGATGGGTGGAGATCGAAGCTCTCACCGAGACGAATTCAACGGTACCAATTTCATGTGATTCGGTGGAGAAATGAGTAAGATGGAGGTGAGACAAGGAGGGTGAGGTGCTGTTGGTGTCGCGACTAACAGAGGAAGAAGAAGGATTTTCAACGTACTGGCAAATCGTGAATGAAGGAGAAGGTGAGAAGGTAAGCCCTTTATTTTACTTTCACTTTATACTATTTACTTACTTTATTTATTTGTTTGTCTTGTTATCACTTAATAGATAACAAGCTATTAATGGGTATTCACTCATTAATTAAAACCGGCCCGCATTAATTAATAGCTCGGGTCGTTTTTTTCGTCTTTTCAAATTAAACGCGTTTCGTCTACCGTTTTGACACTATTCATTTTCCGGGTCCATTTTCCGGAATTTTGCCGTTTAATTAATTTAATAACTCTAGACCCACACTATGGTCTAATTATAGATATTTAACTAACTATAATTATTACGAGTTAATTAACCCGTTTAAAATCATATTTTTCCCCGGTTCTCGAAAAGCGCATTTTAGAGCTCGTTTGCGTTTTTAACTCGTTTTACGAATCCGTTTTCTTCGGGAATCGTTCCTACGTATTTATTTAGGACTAATTAAGCTTCTAAATATTTAGTTAGCCTAATTAATCGCTATTTTTAATACCGGGGTATTTCAGAAACCATATAATATAATGGTGGTGGTTATTACAAAAAAATAGTTACAAACTATAAGTTATGAGTTTTGAATGCAAATATAATTTGCTAAGATAATGGATAATTAATACAATGTATTATAATGGATGGTGGAAAAATGATACAGCATGAAAAATAATACAAATAATATAATAATGCATGCATACATGCAACTATAGGTTATATACTTAAATTAAGTGATGGATAAGATAAAGAAATATAATGAATTAAACTTAACAGTCGAAATATTTGACATACGAGTTTTAGTAATAAAGCCGACCAGTTTAGAGAAACCCGTAACAAATAACTGTAGGAATTCGGGGATGAACTGTCGGGGTTACAAGTTATTCGGAAATACCGGATTTAGTTAGTCATGGAGATTGACTTATAGTTTATTACCGTTTAGATCATACTTCAGACGAGGACGCTTGACGAGCTAGTGGTCTACACTGCGCATCCTAGGTCTTGGTGAACGGTATGTAAAGGGGTTTGATCCGAGTTGTCCTAAGGAAACTCCTTGGGCTCGGATTTGGTTGATATCACTTGTGTGTTAAGTGTTTTGGATACATGTATGTGAATGTGTGCTACTGCATTAATTATTTATGCACGAGCGTCCCACGGGACTAACACTACGTCGACTATAGATCAACTTATATAAACATACATATACGTTATTGTGATGACAAGACGGTTACTTGATATAATACAATAGTATTAATATTAAGTATATGGAAACCTAAGTAAAACACTTAGGTATGAGTCACGACATCGTCGGTCTCTAGAGCATGGATCTCGAACATGAATATAACCTAGATTACTTCTAGGTATGCGTAAGACCCATTGGGCAGCTAACTAATAATTATTCTCCATAAGACTAAGAACATATCTTAAACATTATGAGAGAGAGATGGTATGAGTTGAGGTGAGGAATCCCGGTAGTTTACGAACTACTTGGTTGCGCATTTGTGATCACTGAGGGGTTCTCGATCGGGTTCCGCTCCAGGTTTATACCCAACGAGCCATATTTGGATCGTGGGCCAGGTGGCTACGGCCTTTTATATGGACGTCTTACGAGATAAAAGTGAATAGTCAGGGGCCTCCGGACCTCTGGCAAAATGAGCACCTTTGTGTGCACGGGAGGACTACTGTTCATGGTGAGATTATCGGGTTGTCTTAACATGACACCCAACTGGTATTAATTAAACATGGTTTGGATGGATGGGGCCTTAAAGGCCAAATTAAATTAACAAAGGATGGTGTTCGCTACGGCGTTTATTCAGTACTATTATTCGATACGTTCGATATACAACTGTTGTTTGTGATATTTATGACTGTTTGAATGGGATGGATGGTTGAGTGTTATGAATATTTGGATGGAGGATTATGTATATTATACATCTATATTACAGTATTGATTATAGCTGTAAATGGTAAAGCATAAAACCAATCTAATAATAAGATGGTTAAAATGACTAAGTGACCATTAGGGTCCAGGCCCGGCATACTCAGTGTCTATCGCTGATACTACACCATTATGCAGGTTGTTGATTATCGCCGAATCCGAAGTGCGGGAACATGGTAATTAGAGTTTATTTTAATTACCGTACATGGAGTTGTATTATGGTACAGTTATGTATATTTGGGAATTGGGTAGACGCTCACTTGTCGACGTTTATGGTTTATGGACTTAGTATGATGTATAGGAGTTTTCTCGTTATCACGGCGGTTAGCAGTTTGTTTATGTTGGTTGTTGGATATAGTTTGGCTTCGTTATTCGCATGGGCGAGTAATGGCCGGTGACACCCGAGTGAGTATTGTTATTGTTATTAATTCTTCCGCTGTAAGATGTAACACCCCTCTCCACAATTCGATATAATCTCTCACGTAGCATTAAATAAAACGTCTCGCAGCGGAAAATAAATAACAATTACAAGACTCACTGGGTGTCACCGGCCATTACTCGCCCATGCGAGCAACGAAGCCAAACTACATCCAACTTCCAACATATAAAACTGCTAACCGCCGTGATAACGAGAAACTCCTATACATACTAAGTCCATAAACCATAAACAGCGACAAGTGAGCGTTACCCAAACCTGAATATACATAACCTTACCATAACACATTCACCATCTCATTGCTATACCAAACAAACTCCATGTGCGGTAATTAAAGTAAACTCTAATTACCCGTTCCTGCACTTCGGCTCCGGCGATGATCAACAACCTGCATAAGTGTAGTATCAGTGATAGACGCTGAGTATGCCAGGCTGGACCCTATTGGTCACTGTCATTTAGCCATGTTATTAGATTAGTTTCATGCTTTACCATTTACAGTTATAATCAATACTGCATATATAAGTATAATATACATAATCATCCATCTAAATATCCATTACACTTAACATCCATTCAAATATCCATAAACATTCAAACCATCCATCCAATCCAAACAGTCATAGAATATTTCAAACAACATTGTATATCGAACGTATCGAGTATTAACATATATTGTACAATGTACAATCGCGTAGCGTTCACTATCCACTGTCAATTTATTTAGTTTGGCTTTCAAGCCCATCCATATGTACAATGTACATAGCGTACAGTTTCATATTAATTTACACTAGTACAAAAAACGTCTATTTCGGCGCCCCTATTTCGGCGGTTGTAGATAAAACCGCCGAAATAGGAGCCCGAGATGTATTAGCTCTGTAAAGCAGGGGTCTATTTCGGCGGTCTGGATATGTACCGCCGAAATAGGCTATATTTAATTATTAAAAAATAAAAGAGACCTATTCGGCGGTTCCTTACACGAAACCGCCGAAATAGGTTTTCTATTTTTCTTTTTTTTTAATTTGAGGACATTTCGGCGGTTTTTGTTAGAAACCACGAAATAGGTTTCTTTAATTTTTTTTATTAAATATGGCCTATTTCGGAGGTTTCTAACAAAGAACCGCCGAAATAGGTCCTTTTAATTAACACCCAAGCCCGCCCCGACGCTATTACGCGATTAACTATAATTAACCCCTCTTCTTGATCTCTGTTAGCAGCGGCGATTTGGACGAACCTCCGACGCCACCACCAACCTACTGCCGTCGCCGCTCCTCCCGCCTTCGCTGACGTCGCGCGCCGGTGGTTGTCGCGTCGGTGGTGTCGCCGCCCTCCTCCGCCCAGCAAACAGACGCGACAAGGTATGCAACCCTAACTTTCATTTTCGTTTTTGTTACTTAATTGTTGATGTGTTGTTAAAATGATAGATTGTGTCACATGTGATTATGGATGATGATATTATTGTGTGTGTGAAATTTGCAAGATTTGTTGTTAAACTATTAAATTTATGTATGAACACAAGGTGTTCGACGAAAATGTCGAGTGAATTTTTTGCTGTTTTGGACTCTTTGATGTATAGTTAGGTTAGCTATTTGGGCTAGATTTATTTGCTTATATATGGGGTGGAAACATGTTGAGCATTATTTGTTTAAGTATAGTTAGGTAGTTATTGTCCACTTAAAATTACTTGTTTATCAATCATAAGTAAATAAATGTAAATATACATTGGTGAGTGAGATCTCTGCTAGTTATATAAGTTAAGCAAATTTGTACTAATCACAAATGTAAGTTTACTGTTCGAAAAGTAATATAATAAGCAATTAAGAGTTTCTCCTTGTCTTCATAAACAATGTAGTCGAGTTGATGAGTTATCATCTTGACACAGTTCCCCACTATAGATTGTATTAGTTATACTAAAAAAAATTCTTATTGGTTGTTTGAATGAGCTAACGATAATGTTTATAATTTATATTGATTAGATATATATTATCGTTAATAGAAGGTGTGAGAGATAAGTGGTATATTGAAAATTATGGATAAATGTCAAAACATGAAAATACAATTAGGTTGTTATGTAAGTTATGTTGATCTTGTCATTTATGAGTTGTTATGAACAACTTCATTCATTGGTAAAAATAATATTAAACATTCGGTAGTGTATATATATATATGAGTATTGTATAGTCGTTAAGTTTAATATAAAATTATTCTAATTGATCTGAATGTTGTTCAATCTTTATGCGTTGCCTCTGTCGAGATTGGTGTTGCTACACGCGTCTCACACGCCCGATTGAGAAGAGGGGCTGAAAACAATTCATTTAGGAACCGGTAATTTTTTTTTAATTTAACTCTTCATTCTCTTCACTCACTGTAAATTTGCAACCTAACTGCATATAAGGAACAAACACAACTACTGAGTTTCTCTTGTGTCTATATGTATTTGTGTCTCTACAGATAAATACTTAAGAAGGTTCTTTACCATTTGATGGTAGATTGAAAGCGGAGAACAATTCATTTTGGAACCGGTAATATAATCTAACTTACCATTTTTCTCTTTTGTACTTTGTATTTGATTTCCACAAATTATTGGAATTTCGTTTGATGAATAAATTTGGTATATATTAGTTTGGTTTATGATAGAAATTTGTGTTGTTGAATAATTGGTGAATGCTTAATAATAGGCATGGTTGTGTCTTTTTTTACTTTGTATTTGATTTCCATAAATTATTAAAATTTGGTTTGATGGATAAAGTTGGTATTAGTTTGATTTGTGATGGAAATTTGTGTTGATGAATGGTTGGTGAATGCTTAATAATAAGCATGGGATAGGTAAAATTATGCAAAAGTCATGCCGATTTTTTTTACAATCTCTTCGTAATTAATATTGTTTGATGTATGTGTATATGTCTAACAATATCTAATTTTTTTTATCAGGTCTCACTACATTCAAGTCCGTGGATCACCTCTCTTGTTTCCCGCCTTCTTCCATTACTGTTACACTTTCCTCCTCTGTGCACAAGTAAGTAACCAAACCTTATTTTTTGTTTACTAAATGCAATTATGTATTTAAATATAGTGCTAGTACATAATTTAGCTTCATTCCATATTTGTTGATGCCTTTCTTTTGTAATTTATTTTTTGTTGCTCCCTTGCAGAGACATATCAGAAGTGGTATTGCTGCATCTCTCGCACAGAAGCCTACCTCTCAGGCACCAGTCTCCCCTATCCATAAATCCTTAAAAAACAAGTACGTATTTTAACTCTCGATTCTTTGTTAATCTCTAAACCGGTTTGAACTTATACAGTGGAGAATTGAAAATGTTGATTTGATGATCTGAATTTGCAATTGGTTTTCAGTTAGCTAGTAAAGAATTGATTTATTTTAATTGTGGTTGCTGCCATTGTTGGAATGTTGTGGGTTGTGATGACTTTGGTGAGTGCTGAATAATAAGCACTGGATGTGTACAATTATGCAAAGGTCATGCCGAATTTTTTGTAGAAAAAGTATTCGTAATATTGTTTTAAACACCGGTTTCTTTTAGAAGTGCAACAATTTCTTAAATTTAAAATGCTAGTTTATTTTGTGTTTGCAACCTTAGAGTTAGGCTAGACTAATTGACAATCATCCCAGTCATGCTCCATTAAGAAATAAACATGTGCAACTTAATACAGACCATATTCTACAAAGGCTCTAACTCACACCTGTGATCTGTTGCACATGTAGTATGGAGCGTGACTGGATGTATGGTGATAGAGGCGAACATTTTGACAAATGCTGAAAGAGTTTTGCAAAGCTGCAGTGCAACATAAGGACAGGACAAAGGCGGAGGAGAAAATTTTGTGTCCTTGTGTTGATTGTGGTGTGGTTAGACATTATTCAAGCATCAACCTCGTACAACTCCATGTGAAGACCCGTGGTTCATGCCACATTATATAAAATGGATTTTTCATGGAGAACGTGTTGAAGATAATGCTTCATCTTCCTACAGTCACGATCGGTGTAACTCAAGAACCGAGCAGACATTCGATACTACTACCGAGTCAGAACTCCCAAGCGCTTCCGGAGTCAATGTTGACAGTGAGTCGACTTATCATGATGAACAAATTGACGAGATGCTTGGTAACGTTGAGGATAACTTTGTCGACCGGCTGGATGAGTATCAAAGGTTGTTGGACGCATCCAAAACGGCGTTGTATCCTACTTGCACTAAGTACACGAAATTGACAGCTATATTGAATTTGTTCAACCTGAAGGGAAGATATGGATTGAGTGACAAAGGTTTCACGGCATTCCTCGAGCTGATTCATGATATGCTATCGGATGAGAACGGTCTCCCTACGACCACGTATGAGGCAAAGAAATGGGTGTGTCCAATGGGAGTAGAGTAAAAAAAATTCACGCGTGTCCAAACAACTGTGTGTTGTACAGGGGTGAATACGAACATCTGGACAATTGCCCGAAATGTTCGTTGTCCCGGTATAAGCATAAAGATGGTGAGTACTCCTCCGTTCAGAAAAAAAGCCCTCCAGCAAAACTTGTTTGGTATTTGCCGATTATACCCAGATTCAAACGGTTGTTTGCGAATCCGAAAGATGCAAAGAACTTACGATGGCATGCGGAGGGTAGAAAGAGTGATGAGAAACTAAGACATCCAGCAGATGGGCCTCAGTGGAGAAACATCAATAGACGGTACAAAGAACATTTGGACATGAAGATAGGAATTTGAGGCTTGGGTTATGTACTGATGGAATGAACCCGTACGGCACATTGAGTAGTCAACACAGTACATGGCCTGTTCTGCTAGTGATCTACAATTTGCCCTCATGGTTGTGTATGAAACGAAAGTACATCATGTTATCCTCTTGATATCTGGTCCCAAGCAGCCAGGTGAAATACCCTGACCTTAAATATGGCGATTAAAATAATTCTAATAAGTATTCAAGAGCCTAATAGTGCCTACGTAATATTGGTAAGGAAAAATAAATCCAAAAGAAATAAAGAAACGCTTAAAAAGCGTAAAACGCTAAATAAGCGTTAAATAACCATAGGGGGTATGAGACCTCGGTTAGCGTATAAGGATTCTAAAGGCTTAATTAAGTCTAAATAGTATATGGGAACAACTCCCGAAGAAAACGGATCCTTAAACGGGATTAAAAACACAAACGAACCTTAAAGCGCGTTTTTCGAGGAAACCGGGAAAACGCGTCTTTAAGCGGGTCAAATAGACTCGTACTAATTTTGGTCAACCAAATAGTCATTAATAAACATTAGAGAAGGTTTAGAACCAATAAAATCATAAAACGAGAAAATAGTAAAAACTGTAAAAAACGGGAAGTTGTGGGGTAAAAGCATAAATAGACCAAAGTAATGTGTCCACTTTTAAAAATAAAAACACAAGTGTGGTGTGTGCAGTGGGGTGGCCGATTTTGAGCCCCTCTCTCACACTCCCTTATTTTAATTGTTGCTTATGTACAAGAGGACAAAACAAATAAAAAGTAAACAAGCTACTTTAGCTAATCTCTCTCCTACCTCCCTCACAACCCACGTACAGCAGCCCCCCTTCCTCTCTATTTTCTTCTTCTTCCTCTGGAGCCTTCAATGGCGATTTGCTCACCAACACACAAGTCCTCACTTCTCTCCTCTTGTTAACCCATCAAACCTTCACCAAAAATTACAAAAATTATACCATTGGAATCCCCTCATCAAGGAGAACATATTCCTCTTTTCAAAATTCGAAGACGAGCATCTTCATCCCCATGGGTGTGCTGCATTTGGAGCTTCAAGACCACCATTAGAACCACCTTCTCCTTGTCATTTTGAGGTAAAAATATCCTTGAAAGCTTACCTTTTTCTAGCCCTTGTGGGCAAAACGAAAATTCCAAATGAACCCTTGTTGGTGTCTTATTGTTCCAGCCGATTTTGGTCTCTTCGTTGGTGCTGGAATCTTGATCTCTTGCTAGCCAAGTACTCCACTTAGTGGTTGAAGGTAATACTCTTTTAAACCTTAAACATGTATAAACCCTAGGCTAGTTTAAGGAGGAAATTCTAAGTTAGAATTTGTGTATTGGTATGGGCTGTAGCATTGGAGTGTGAACTCCATTTGAAACCGAGAACAAGAAGGAAAGAAAGGAAAGAAAGAAGAAGAAGAAAAGGAAGGGAAGGAAAGAAAGAAAGAGAAACTAGAATCACAAGGTAAATGCTCTTACCTTGAGTTGGTTTATGTATTGTAGTGTAACAGATTTTGTGTAGTAAAAATGAGTAAGGTATATGGTAATGAGTAATTTGTATGTTGTAGTATAATGAGGAATAGAATGTAACAATTTGAGGCCTTTGAAAGAGGTTTAAAAGCTTGGGTAGAACATTGGGAAGTAAATGTGCATGTGCAGGAATTTAATGATGTTAGTGTTGGTATTGTGTTGGAGAGCTTGGTATATTAATGCTGTTTACAAGCAGGTGAAATGAGTGATGTTTTGTGAGCTAAAACATGTGGTGAGAATGTAAAAATATAGGGGAGACTATGTCAAAATTTACCTAGAAACTAGAGAACTTAAGAACTAGGAACTAGGTGAAAACATGTATTTGAAACAGATTTTTGATTGGAGCTAGTAGGTGGGTAGTTTAGGAGAGGTGTGTAGTGCATTATAAGCCTTAGGAATGGCATTGTAAGAGGGAGCTATAGATGGAGGAAGTGAGACTCAAAATCTGTAGCAAAACAGTGTATTAGTACCTTGAATTTTAGGAAGAAAGTTGGTGTGCATAACCTTGGAAATGAATGAAGAACTTGAGTATAGTTATTGTAAATGTTTATAAAGGATTTGGAATGGTTATTAAGTGAGTTGGTAGGAGGTAGGAAACTAGCAAGAGAAAGTTAGAAGTGCTTTAGTGTGCAAAGTGCAAAATGTAAGAATTGATGTTTGTGAATTTGAGGAAGAATTGGAGTAAGAGTTTAACCAATGATTTGGGGAGGTTTAATGCATGTTTTAAGGTGTTTAAACATGTAGGAAACATGTGGAAAGATTATGGAATAAGTGGAAAAAAATTGGGGTGAATTTGGAGTTCAGAATGTGTAGAAAAACACTTTTAAAAACAGGGTCTGTTGTGGACCGCCCCTACGGACCGCCCCTGTGGGGAGGTCCATAGTCGAATTCAGCTGGACGGATTCGTTTCTGTCACGGACCGCCCCTAGGGACCGCCCCACAGGGGAGGTCCAGTGCAGAGAAGATTAAAAAAAAAAATGGTTTCTGTCTCGGACCGCCCCTACGGACCGCCCTGTGGGGAGGTCCAGTACTGGAATCTCGCAGCGTAAATGGCTTTGTCTCGGACCGCCCCTAGGGACCGCCCCACAGGGGAGATCCGGTCAAAAAAAAAAAAATTTTTTGGGCTTGAGCAGTAAACCATAGGGAGAATAATGATGGTAAGGAGAAAATAATATACACATAAGAACCTAAGATAATGAGCTTAGGAAATGATGTGAAGTAAATGATTTTGGATTAAGTATGAAATCTAAGGAACTAGTAATGGTACGTTGGGAAACATAAAGGATGAAACATGTTGGGTTACCCATAGGGAATTAACCACTCGATCACATGTATGTTATAGGACTTGGATTGTGAACACCGGAGGAAAGTTGGATACAAGTACAACGGTGAACGGTATGATTTCTTCATGCCCTGTATCCTAATCTGGTTACCCCGATTTGTGTGCTTACTTGACCACCTAAATAAGATAAATGCATGAATCGGACTATACTGCACTTACCTGTGCTTGACTTATGTTGTGCTTGATATTTATTGTCTTAAGCACTAGTTTGTATAATTCATGAAATATATGAATGATGATGAATGGTATTCGAACCTCGTATTGTACTTGTGTAATGTATTGTACCTCGTATGTATGTGTATATATGTATTGTATTATTGTGGCTTGGATGTTGACTTGTGCTAATTCCTAACTATCTAACTCCTAACTTAAGTGAGTAAATTGGAATGAGTACAAGTCCGATATAGCTTCGGCCACGCGTGAGGATGCGGAGTCACAAGAGGTTGGCTACAATTCCTGACTCTTAAACTGGTCCGCGGCCCAAATCCCTTAAATGGGTAGCATCCCGGATTGGTGAGTCAAGTAAATCCCGGAGGTGGGATGGTGTAGTCCCAGGGCCGGAGGTCCCGACGACTTAACTTGAGTAAGAGTAAGAGTAAGTAAGTATGGATCCACAAGTATGTATGAGTATGTATGTGTATGTATGATGTAACGAGTAAAAGAGTAATCTCCACCCGATTAACCCGGGTGGACCAATGAAGCTAACAAGAACTGTACTCTGTGTATGTAATTGGTATGTGTATTCAGAAGAAGGTAAGTGAGCATTGAATGGTTATATCGTATTCCTTGTATGTAATGAATGCATGTATGTATGTTGTGTAAGTATTATTGTACAGTGTGTAAGAGCATGTATGCATGTATGCATGTATGAAAATGAACTGCATGTATTCGACCAAGTGGTCGGCGTACCCTCACTAGTACGCGGGGTATGCGGTTATCATGCTCGGCGAAAGCTGACCCCTTCGGGGGACATTTTTTAGTGTGCAGGTACCCGAAGCGAATATGGTCGAGGAAGAGACCGGAGGCACACCCGTGTACTTAGAAAGTAAGTAGTTGTGAGAAAATGGGTAGATGTAGACTCTTAGAGAGTATGTATGAACTTGGAAGAGACATTATAAATGTATAAGGATCCTAGTAGACTCGGTTAAGTATATTGTAATGATTATGGATTGGAGGAGTAAGTATGGAATGGAGCATTGTTGTATTTGATTGATGAATGGAGTATGTATTATAGATGTGTAGTACTCGGGATTCCGGTCCATCAGACCGATGCTGTATGTAGAAGTAGTAGCCTTGTTAGTCACGTGGGTGACTAACGGCATTGTATCACCCACTGTATGTAAGTATGTATCCGCTGCGTGCATCTGATGTGTAAGGAGATTGGACGGTAAGCATTGTATTAATAGTAGGGGTGTTACAAAAAGTGGTATCAGAGCGAAGTGTCGCTCTGATGACTGGAAATACCGAGTTTAGGAAATACCGAGTTAGGAATTAGAAGTTAGGGCTAAGGGCTGAGTGTTAGCATTAGAGATATGCTAGTTAGGAACTCCCGGTGAGTACCGGATACCTACAATACCAGACCCGCCCTCCGCAAACCCATTGTGTAACTTGGGAAAGTACACCAGAGAGAAGGAAGTCCTTCATACTCGGGAAAACCCGATCTGGCAGTTGTGAAGCAATCACACAGTAAACAAGAACCGACATATGGTAGATTCCAAGAATTGGAAGTCCCGGAGATGGATCCCGGTTGAACAACGATACCCTCACTTAATAGCGGTAGGATGAGCGCTCCAACCATGAGGAGGCTACAACTTACAACAGCATGGGGGACATGCTTAGCAGCGCGGAACCTGGCTAATCAACCAGCAACAGGAAAAGAAGCACTAACCGTGCAACGAAATGGGAAAGGGCAGTAATGGAGCCCAAGACACAAGTCTATGGAACAGTAATAGCTGGATAATACCACCAAAGGTATACCAGCTGACTAAGGACATAGTCAGGAGCGGTTCACTCCAAAACTATAACGCCATTAAGGTTACAATACCTGGCCAACATAGCCCAAACAGCTACAGGAACATTCACAAGATATAATCCGACAGGACTACATAAGTAGTGCCTAAACAAGCTGAAAGCTCAGTAACCACAAAATGTGTGGGAACGAGCAGCAAGGGAAAACACAGAACAAATAAATAGGGATCTCCAAGGATTGGAGAAGTACCCGGATCAATGACAACCATGTCAAACTTACCGGGAAGTTACTCAGAAGATTAATTAACCTAAGTACATGATCAATAAGATCAAAGGGAGAGTCAACAAGACTATCAAGTACCAGTGGAAACCATACCGTGACCGGTATCGGTTTATCCAAAAACCACCAGTACCACGCACTTGCCACGGCAAGTGCAGTAAGGACAGGAGCATGTAAAGGAACTTTAACACACCACAGGTACATAGTAATGTACCGTGACAACGATGAAGCGACTACAGGAATAAACATCCTAAAACTGGAGGAATGAAACCATGGAAAGGCCTGATGGCCTGACCACTGCATTTAGAACATACCAGTCAGCAGGAAGCTGGACTCGGTCAAGACTTCGAACATGGCTATGCCATGAAGAACTTCTTTTAACACCGTACCATGATTTTAAAACCAAATTTTCCTTTCAAAACCACAAACCTTTCTTTCAAACCTTGGATTTTAAAACCAAACCAACAGGATTATGGTTAGTATCACAGAATGATACAAGAGGAGTTGACAATAGCATACTTCACCTAGGCGTGTGGCGAACACTACGGGTGTACCCAATTACGGGATGTGGGACAACCGCACTCCGAAGGAGCTTGCGGGCCTGACAAGTAGTCGGGTAAGTGGTAACGTATCAACAAGGTACCCCACGTATGTATACATGTAGTGTACGACACACGGGAAGTAGTCAACTCCGTTCTACGGACCATGAGTAAATTTTAACCAGAACAACTGGACACCTCAGACAATCAAGGAGAAGGAACTCAGCTAAGTAATGAGTATAAAGAACTCAGAGAGTCCATCTGAAGATAAGGAATGAGGATTGGGAAGTGCAAAAGCACAGACCAATAAGTATGGACATTGGATATGTCTCAAATAATCCAAACAATACATGGCAGCTGGAAGGTATACCCAGCCTAAACATAGTAAGGCAATCGCCTAACGTGAACACCACGATGCTCAACAAACGGGACAGAATTCCCAAGAGCAACCCCAAGATTACCACAAGTATACTCCATCATTGAAGGGAATACCAAACCTAGTCTTAAACACTAGGAACAAGCATAAACAGCCTACCCAAGGACGGGAGACGTCATGACCCAAAAAGGGAAAACTCAAGTACAACACCACAAGACGGTACAGTGGACAACATATCATAAACATTAGCCGGATGTAACGGCATAACTACCAGCACCCAGGAGCGATCCTTGGAGGGTGTCTGCGTTAACAACAGTTGAACAAGCATAATGATATGAGCACGGGAGCTAAAACGAACACTCGGTTAGGACACCGAAGGGATTTCACTTAACAGGAAATGCCCTAAAATACTGAGAGGCACCTACTAGCACCAGATTGCCGGAGGGTCTCCTATGAACGGAAGCGTGACGTCACGACTTACCATGGAGCCCAATAATATCTCCAACCTGTGACAGTGTACGTGGAGTGGAAACATGTATGAGCAGCTCGCAAAGAGCATAGCTTGCAGCAATATGGCTCTAAAGCCATAAACCAAATACGTTATATGAACTCAAACGGTTGCAAAACCCACACCATTGGTAACAAGACTTGCAAGAGGGATCGCCTCATACGACAAGAAATCAACAACTGGACCATAAATTCAAACCCAACATTCTGAGTGGCTTGGAGTAATGACCAACCCAATGTCACTGTCACTAGAGCATCAGCCTAGTATACAGTTGACGGAGTTCTTAATTACTCGCCATGCCTTCTGTAGCAATGGTAGCACAGAGGCATAAGAATCATGATAATGCCAACATTGGCCTAGTCCACATTTGAACACTACGAGAAACCCAAGGGAAAGTACCCCTCGTTAACCAAAGACCACCAATGCGGTAATGATGTGAACCCTTAGAAAAGGCTTCCATCTATTATAACAATAAAACCACGCAATAGATATTGCCAAGGGGTGATGGAGTAAGGAAATGAGAATTCCAAACCATTACGACTTAAAGGAGTAAGCATACTCCATGTGCATCCATATATAGTGGACCATTGTGTAAACACCAACATGGCAAACCTTGTCATTAGACCTATGAGTGGAGACAAACCCCTCAACAAGAACCTTCACTTGTCAGTGATAGAATACCCTCCAACTGGAGAACGGGACCAGAAAACCCTTGAAGTTTCATGGGATGTCCTGGTAGTATACATACAAGCAAAACTACACAGCCAGAGCCTAAACCAATGCTCAGCACCGAAAGGCAATAACTATCAAAGCAATCAATGTGAACACACATTGAACACCATGAATGATTAACGCTCAAGAGAGCTTGTGACCCGATGAGTTATCTCATCCTTGGTCAACCAAGATACTTGGTAAATTATATCACAAATGATGAAAATAATGTGAGGTAAGCCAACCTACACATGAAACCTAAACCGAAATAAAACATCCCCACAATGGGAAGATAATAGTAGTGCGGTACGCTACAACAACCGTCATACACACGAACATTGGAAACCCCAGGGTATTCATACCATAAGGGAATGGTGCCAATGACAATGGCAATGAGTGAAGAGAAACTATCACAGTAACAGAAACAGTAAAAGCAATGTTGTACAATGAGTAAGAATACGGTGCGCAATAAGCGACCGCTATGAGGAAGTAGTTAAGCAATAACACGGAGTATAAGTATGAGATGACACACAGAAATATTCTTTCCTATCACATAAGTGACTTACTGTCAAGCGTTTACGCCTCTGCACTCTGTATGACTGAGTGTTTTGGTATTGCACTTGTGCAGCTAATGATCTAATGGGATGGCTAGGGATATGGAGAATGTAAACCGTAGTAAACCCTTCTTTTCACCAACAAACATGGCACAAGCCAATTAAGCAAGCTTAGCAACAAACCGTGCGGCCTAAGGCCAAAGAAGCACGAAGAGTGCGAAACACACTAACAATCACAGATGTGAATTCCAAGGGAATAAAAGGTGAAAGGAGACTTAAGGAAGTCACTAGGACCGACGCATATCAATGCAAGGTCATACAAGTAAAGGACACTTGTACCGAACCAGAAGAACTGGTATAACTTGGAAACTAGTGACAACAGAGGAAGCACTACAACTGAGTAGTGACTTAACCTCGCCCGACAATAAGTCGGAAAAGCTTAGCGAATGATCGTGGAAGTACAAACAGCGTGTATACTAGATTGCCAGAGAGCTGGTTATAAACCTACAACTCATTGAGTTCAACCACGGTAAAAGAATACCGCATTTGTCTAGTAAACCTTATTTCCATAATAGACGGATAAAAAGGTGATGTATAGCACATTAATGATAACAAGAAGGGTGGATAACCCAAGTTATCAGGGTCGCGCAGCAGAAGCTAGTGGGCCCTAGCTAGGAGATTAATGTACCTAGTGAGCATAATACAATGGCTATTAATGCCTTGAAGCCTAATAGGCTAGAACCGAATTAATGATGAGTTAAATAAACTCATATAGGAACTCTTGGTGCAAAGACTAAACCGTGGGTATGGTTAAGACCCTTTGACCAGAGCATATTATACTAGTATACCGTAGTGAAGCTAAACGCTTCAGTTTGCCCAAACTGATTAAACCAATGTTTAATAATATTAACATATGGGAGATTACGTGGGCGTAATCCCTTTTAAGGGGGGTAGAGTGAAAACCGCTTAATGCAAGTTTTATAAATAAAACACATAAAACTATAATGTGCATAGCACAATGAGAATTGATTCGATGAGTGGTACTTACGTTATATAAACATACGTATTCATTCATATTGAATTGTGGTAACTAAGCATTAGACATGCAGATACCATAGGGCGAATATACCCATCTTGTAATCCAGTGTAAGAGTATTAGAAAAGAAGAGTAATGAGTAGTGGACGGAGCTCCACAAGTATTGTAACCCTTAAAGAAATAGTACGAATGGATTAAGAGTAGTAGAGGAATGTAGCCATGAGTAGTGTATTCGTAAGTATGTGATTGGAAGCAAATCGAGGACAATTGAATTTCATAAGTACTGTAGTCCTTAGCTAGAATATGTGAGATGAAGGAGAGTAGTGAATGGAAGTAGTAACAGTCGATGAAATGAGTATTTAGGTATTGAATCTTGAAGCAAATATTTGGAAGTAGAGCGAGGATGATCGATGGACTGAATTCCATCCTTTGGAGATGTGTGAATTTGTAATCATGACTAGGAAGAGTAAAAAGATAGAAAATTGAAATAATCAAACTATCTGTTTGTTTGAAACTGACGTGGGAAGTCGAACTTGATCCTGATCAGGTCAAGGGAAACCGAACACAAATTGGGGTGGAAAGATAGTTCAACACTGATGCTGATCACATCAGGGTCGAATGATTCTCGAAGCTCCCCTCAAGTGGTCACAAGAATCACACGTAGGATAGAGGTAATGAATATAATTTGGAACTTGGAGTTGGATGCTTTAGAAAGATTTCTAATTAGCTGTTGGGAAGGATTTTTCCTTAAACTGAGAATAAGGGTTTGGCTAGAAGCTTATACCGGAGAAGATAGTAGTGTAGCATATTATATTATTCCAAGGGCAGCGGGACATAGAGGAGTCCTGTGTCTAGTTGACCTGAGTGCCTGCGGGACTGTATGTGTATTGCATTGCTTTGGGGATAGCTTTGCATGGTATATATGTGAAAACCTGGTAATGTGGAACCAATGGTTGGTAGTAATGTGGATCGGAGTAATTATAGTACATTTGGATGGTATGGTATGTAGAAACCTTGAGTAATGGATTTGGGAATTAGTAAGGAGGAAGAATGTATGACCGTGGTATTAGACATGTAAGAATGAGTAAGCATTGTAAACTTATAACCTCGAACAACTTTGAGGACAAAGTTCTTAAGGGGGGTAGATTGAAATACCCCGACCTTAAATATGGCGATTAAAATAATTCTAATAAGTATTCAAGAGCCTAATAGTGCCTACGTAATATTGGTAAGGAAAAATAAATCCAAAAGAAATAAAGAAACGCTTAAAAAGCGTAAAACGCTAAATAAGCGTTAAATAACCATAGGGGGTATGAGACCTCGGTTAGCGTATTATAAGGATTCTAAAGGCTTAATTAAGTCTAAATAGTATATGGGAACAACTCCCGAAGAAAACGGATCCTTAAACGGGATTAAAAACACAAACGAACCTTAAAGCGCGTTTTTCGAGGAAACCGGGAAAACGCGTCTTTAAGCGGGTCAAATAGACTCGTACTAATTTTGGTCAACCAAATAGTCATTAATAAACATTAGTGAAGGTTTAGAACCAATAAAATCAATAAAACGAGAAAATAGTAAAAACTGTAAAAAACGGGAAGTTGTGGGGTAAAAGCATAAATAGACCAAAGTAATGTGTCCACTTTTAAAAATAAAAACACAAGTGTGGTGTGTGCAGTGGGGTGGCCGATTTTGAGCCCCTCTCTCTCACACTCCCTTATTTTAATTGTTGCTTATGTACAAGAGGACAAAACAAATAAAAAGTAAACAAGCTACTTTAGCTAATCTCTCTCCTACCTCCCTCACAACCCACGTACAGCAGCCCCCCTTCCTCTCTATTTTCTTCTTCTTCCTCTGGAGCCTTCAATGGCGATTTGCTCACCAACACACAAGTCCTCACTTCTCTCCTCTTGTTAACCCATCAAACCTTCACCAAAAATTACAAAAATTATACCATTGGAATCCCCTCATCAAGGAGAACATATTCCTCTTTTCAAAATTCGAAAACGAGCATCTTCATCCCCATGGGTGTGCTGCATTTGGAGCTTCAAGACCACCATTAGAACCACCTCCTTCTCCTTGTCATTTTGAGGTAAAAATATCCTTGAAAGCTTACCTTTTTCTAGCCCTTGTGGGCAAAACGAAAATTCCAAATGAACCCTTGTTGGTGTCTTGTTGTTCCAGCCGATTTTGGTCTCTTCGTTGGTGCTGGAATCTTGCTCTCTTGCTAGCCAAGTACTCCACTTAGTGGTTGAAGGTAATACTCTTTTAAACCTTAAACATGTATAAACCCTAGGCTAGTTTAAGGAGGAAATTCTAAGTTAGAATTTGTGTATTGGTATGGGCTGTAGCATTGGAGTGTGAACTCCATTTGAAACCGAGAACAAGAAGGAAAGAAAGGAAAAGAAAGAAGAAAGGAAGGGAAGGGAAAGAAAGAAAGAGAAACTAGAATCACAAGGTAAATGCTCTTACCTTGAGTTGGTTTATGTATTGTAGTGTAACAGATTTTGTGTAGTAAAAATGAGTAAGGTATATGGTAATGAGTAATTTGTATGTTGTAGTATAATGAGGAATAGAATGTAACAATTTGAGGCCTTTGAAAGAGGTTTAAAAGCTTGGGTAGAACATTGGGAAGTAAATGTGCATGTGCAGGAATTTAATGATGTTAGTGTTGGTATTGTGTTGGAGAGCTTGGTATATTAATGCTGTTTACAAGCAGGTGAAATGAGTGATGTTTTGTGAGCTAAAACATGTGGTGAGAATGTAAAAATAGGGGAGACTATGTCAAAATTTACCTAGAAACTAGAGAACTTAAGAACTAGGAACTAGGTGAAAACATGTATTTGAAACAGATTTTTGATTGGAGCTAGTAGGTGGGTAGTTTAGGAGAGGTGTGTAATGCATTATAAGCCTTAGGAATGGCATTGTAAGAGGGAGCTATAGATGGAGGAAGTGAGACTCAAAATCTGTAGCAAAACAGTGTATTAGTACCTTGAATTTTAGGAAGAAAGTTGGTGTGCATAACCTTGGAAATGAATGAAGAACTTGAGTATAGTTATTGTAAATGGTTATAAAGGATTTGGAATGGTTATTAAGTGAGTTGGTAGGAGGTAGGAAACTAGCAAGAGAAAGTTAGAAGTGCTTTAGTGTGCAAAGTGCAAAATGTAAGAATTGATGTTTGTGAATTTGAGGAAGAATTGGAGTAAGAGTTTAACCAATGATTTGGGGAGGTTTAATGCATGTTTTAAGGTGTTTAAACATGTAGGAAACATGTGGAAAGATTATGGAATAAGTGGAAAAAAATTGGGGTGAATTTGGAGTTCAGAATGTGTAGAAAAACACTTTTAAAAACAGGGTCTGTTGTGGACCGCCGCCCCTGTGGGGAGGTCCATAGTCGAATTCAGCTGGACGGATTCGTTTCTGTCACGGACCGCCCCTAGGGACCGCCCCACAGGGGAGGTCCAGTGCAGAGAAGATTAAAAAAAAAAATTGGTTTCTGTCTCGGACCGCCCCTACGGACCGCCCCTGTGGGGAGGTCCAGTACTGGAATCTCGCAGCGTAAATGGCTTCTGTCTCGGACCGCCCCTAGGGACCGCCCCACAGGGGAGGTCCGGTCAAAAAAAAAAAATTTTTTTGGGCTTGAGCAGTAAACCATAGGGAGAATAATGATGGTAAGGAGAAAATTATACACATAAGAACCTAAGATAATGAGCTTAGGAAATGATGTGAAGTAAATGATTTTGGATTAAGTATGAAATCTAAGGAACTAGTAATGGTACGTTGGGAAACATAAAGGATGAAACGTGTTGGGTTACCCATAGGGAATTAACCACTCGATCACATGTATGTTATAGGACTTGGATTGTGAACACCGGAGGAAAGTTGGATACAAGTACAACGGTGAACGGTATGATTTCTTCATGCCCTGTATCCTAATCTGGTTACCCCGATTTGTGTGCTTACTTGACCACCTAAATAAGATAAATGCATGAATCGGACTATACTGCACTTACCTGTGCTTGACTTATGTTGTGCTTGATATTTATTGTCTTGAGCACTAGTTTGTATAATTCATGAAATATATGAATGATGATGAATGGTATTCGAACCTCGTATTGTACTTGTGTAATGTATTGTACCTCGTATGTATGTGTATATATGTATTGTATTATTGTGGCTTGGATGTTGACTTGTGCTAATTCCTAACTATCTAACTCCTAACTTAAGTGAGTAAATTGGAATGAGTACAAGTCCGATATAGCTTCGGCCACGCGTGAGGATGCGGAGTCACAAGAGGTTGGCTGCAATTCCTGACTCTTAAACTGGTCCGCGGCCCAAATCCCTTAAATGGGTAGCATCCCGGATTGGTGAGTCAAGTAAATCCCGGAGGTGGGATGTGTCCCCAGGGCCGGAGGTCCCGACGACTTAACTTGAGTAAGAGTAAGAGTAAGTAAGTATGGATCCACAAGTATGTATGAGTATGTATGTGTATGTATGATGTAACGAGTAAAAGAGTAATCTCCACCCGATTAACCCGGGTGGACCAATGAAGCTAACAAGAACTGTACTCTGTGTATGTAATTGGTATGTGTATTCAGAAGAAGGTAAGTGAGCATTGAATGGTTATATCGTATTCCTTGTATGTAATGAATTGCATGTATGTATGTTGTGTAAGTATTATTGTACTGTGTGTAAGAGCATGTATGCATGTATGCTGTATGAAAATGAACTGCATGTATTCGACCAAGTGGTCGGCGTACCCTCACTAGTACGCGGGGTATGCGGTTATCATGCTCGGCGAAAGCTGACCCCTTCGGGGGACATTTTTTAGTGTGCAGGTACCCGAAGCGAATATGGTCGAGGAAGAGACCGGAGGCACACCCGTGTACTTAGAAAGTAAGTAGTTGTGAGAAAATGGGTAGATGTAGACTCTTAGAGAGTATGTATGAACTTGGAAGAGACATTATAAATGTATAAGGATCCTAGTAGACTCGGTTAAGTATATTGTAATGTATGGATTATGGAGGAGTAACTATGGAATGGAGCATTGTTGTATTTGATTGATGAATGGAGTATGTATTATAGATGTGTAGTACTCGGGATTCCGGTCCATCAGACCGATGTTGTATGTAGAAGTAGTAGCCTTGTTAGTCACGTGGGTGACTAACGGCATTGTATCACCCACTGTATGTAAGTATGTATCCGCTGCGTGCATCTGATGTGTAAGGAGATTGGACGGTAAGCATTGTATTAATAGTAGGGGTGTTACACCAGGTAATAGCATTGATGTGTACCTTGCCCCTCTGATCGACGATCTGAAGCTATTATGGAATGAGGGGACCGTGGTATATGATGCTTATGCAAGAGAGAATTTCACGCTCAAGGCTTTGTTGTTCTGTACCGTCAATGACTTCCCTGCGTATGGGAACTTGTCTGGTTACACGGTTAAAGGAGAATTTGCATGTCCCATTTGTGAGGAAGACATTTGTTCGGACCGTTTAAAACATTGTGGGAAGAATGTTTATATGTGTCATCGACGTCTTCTCCCCGAAGATCACCCTTATCGAGTAACGAAGAGAAAGTTGTTCAATGGTCAAGCCAAAACTCGTGTGGCCCGTCTACCTCTGAGCTCTGAGGAAGTGTACGAAAAGGTTAAGGACATTGCAAATGTATTTGGAAACACATCAAAACCGGCGAAAACATTTGGAAAAAGTGTTATCTTTTGGGAACTACCTTATTGGCGTCATATTTCTGTGAGACACTGCTTAGACATCATGCACATTGTGAAGAACGTTGGTGAGGCAGTGAGTGGGACTTTACTCAATATACCCGGTAAAACAAAAGACGGATTGAAAATCAGAAAGGACATGCAAACCATGGGTATACGAAACGAGTTACACCCACAAGAGAACGGGAAACGAATCTACCTACCTCCTGCATGCTACACGCTCTCAAAGGCTGAAAAGATTAGTTTCTGCAAATGTCTGCACTCGGTAAAAGTACCGTCTGGGTACTCTTCAAACTGGAAGAACATTGTATCGATGAAGGATTTAAAACTTTTAGGCATGAAATCTCACAATTATCATGTACTGATGTTACATCTTCTTCCGGTCGCAATTCGAGGGATATTGCCATCAGATGTCAGAAATGCTTTAACTCGGTTGTTTCTTTTTCAACGTTGTTTGCTCCAAGGCAATTGACGTAACGTCTCTAGATGATCTACAACGTGAAATTGTTATCACATTATGTCAACTAGAGATGTATTTCCACCATCTTTCTTTGATAAATGGTACATCTAATTGTGCACATCGTTCGAGAGATACAGTTCTGTGGTCCGGTATACTTACGGTACATGTACCCTTTTGAACGGTACATGGGTATTCTGAAAAGTAGAATGAAGAATAGGTATCGACCAGAGGGGAGCATTGTTGAAGCAACAGTGACTGAGGAAGTCACGGAATTTGTGACCGATTATTTGAGTGAGGCAGAGTCTATTGGTATCCCAAAACCACGACACTATGGCAGGTTTAAGGGTAAAGGTGTTTTGGTAGAAAGAGCGTGCAAGTTTCGCGTCTACTTATTCATCAAGCACATTTGTTTGTCTTACAACATCTTGAGGTTGTTGAACCTTATTTGGAAACCCATATGGTTGAGTTAAGGCATCAAAATCCTTTGAAAAGCCACATTTGGCTGACAAAGGAACAAAACTGAGTTTTTATCCAATGGTTCAAAGATCATGTGTTGACATTAGCATCATCAGATCCAGAAGCTGTAAGCGAAGAGATCAGATGTTTGGCAATCAGACCTGAAAATATTACATCTTTTGAGGGGTATGATATTAGTGGGTATACATACTACACTGCACGCCAAGATGCCAAATCGATAAACCAGAATAGTGGGGTAAAAATTGAAGCTGCTGCCACTGAGTACCACAGCGGTAACCGATCTCAACCAGTTAGTAATTGGTATTATGGTGTCATCGAGGACATCTGGGAACTAGACTATGACATTGATTCCTTTCTGTTGTTCCGGTGCAAGTGGGTGGACAACCGACGCGGGTACCAAAATGATGGAGGGCTTACCATGGTTGATCTTTCACGGTTACACGGTTATAATGATGATCAATTTGTTCTGGGAAAGGATTGTGAACAAGTGTGGTATGTTGAGGATCCGAAAGACTGCAGATGGTCTATTGTTCTTCCGGAAGAAGGCCGGTTGTAATCGAAAATGAAAATGAGGATAACGATGAAAATGGGACTGTAGAGGAAACATCCTTGTTTCCTACTGGATTACCGGATTCGATTGATGATACCGAAAACGATTTGCTCTACGCACGATCAGACCATGATGAGGGTGTTTGGGTAGAAAATATGAAATGATTTATGTTTTTGTACGTGTCAGGTAATGTTGTTAGTAGAATGTAGACTGTAATATCTTAACTGTTATTGTTATGCATCATAGTATTTATGTTATGAGTTTATCTGATGAAAATGCTTTATTATTTTTTTTGCAGTGGATGATCACCCTATGGATGACCCCATTGGATGGCTTATCTCGACTGGAGAACCTGAGCCACAGCAGAATAGACCAAGTAAGCGGGTCACAAGAGGAGGAAAGAAGAAGAAGGACCAGTTAGCAGTACACGAGACTGAGGCTGGCCCTTCACAGCAGACCGAAGAGGAGTCAGTTGTCCCACCAGAGGCGAAGAAGCAAAAGAAGAGAGGTGCAACACGTGGGCTGAAGGCTAACAAGGGCCCTCCTACAAAACCGGTGGACTTCAATCAGTTCAACCAACCCCATGGTAATTGGAAGAATGACTTCACCGCTTACGGTAGCCATTTGGTGAAGTCATATTGCAACATAAACCACAACTGGAAGCAAGTGCCTCAATCATTGAAGGATACTATGTTTCAGCGTCTTCAGGTAAATCTCTACATTATTACTATGATCTTTTGTGAAATAATAGAACATTTATGTTTACTTTACTAACTGAATGATCATGTACGTAGTCTCGTTTCTCCGTGGATCCCGCACTTAAAAAGGATGTGCTATTAGCGATGTCGAAACAGTTCCGGGACCACAAGAATAAGTTGGCTGACAAGTTCATCTACAAGATGCCTACTCCAAAAGATCCAGATGATCCAGATCATGGTGGAGACGGTGAGAGACCACCATGGGAGGTTTACGAGGGCATAACAGAAGAGCAATGGGTACAATTTGTTGAGAGGCGTCACACACCGGAGTTCCAGGTGCACTTTATTGTCATACATACATAAATTAATCTTAATTTCTTATTTTTTGTGTTCAATTTCACTTAACATGATCCCATTAATTTATGCAGGCTCTCCGTGCGCAACAACAAGAAAATGCTAAGAAGAATCTGTACCCTCACCACTTAGGTGGAAAAAGTATTGCTCAAAGGGTACCAGAATGGGAGCAAAAGGGATATCTGCCCACGGATGGCTCATTGGATGCCAGTGGCAGAAGAATGAAAGTGTGGGAGTTAAGCCACATTCCGAAGAACTCTACTCCCGAAAATCCTCAATACGATGAAGCCACGAGAGCAGTTATTGCTCAAATGGTAAGTGATACCATTTCATTTTTAGTCAAACTGTTCATTTCATTTGTATATGAACTTATGTTAAACTAATAACTGTATTTGTGTGTTGTATTAGGGTGAATTAAGCTCTCAGCTCACCCAGGGCACCTGGACCTCACATAGGAATGATGATCCTCTTACACGCGCTCTTGGTAAGAAGGATCATCCAGGTCGTGCCATTGGGTTTGGTGGGCACGTTGGTATCCGTCAGGCATTTGGCGTACCCGGGTCCAGAAGTGCACAGGGAAAGTCGATTAGCTACGAGGAGCACCTGAGAGCGTTGGCTGAGATGGAGCAGAGGATTACTCAGAACGTCGACGAGAGGATCGCTCACGCTATGTCAAGGCTTCAGCCACAGCAGCATGACAGCCAAGAGGTTTCTCGACCACCAGTTGATCAGTCACCCATTCAGCAGCAGAGTGCACCGGTAGTGAGAAGTAGTGTCCACTCGGCTGATCCGTTTCCCTATGCATCTCTAAAGGTTAGACTAACATTTCAATTGAGTACATGACGATTAAGATTTTTCACTTGATCACTAATATCATCATAGAAGAATTCTCAATTTTTATCTAAACAAGTTCCACATAACACTCAGGAACCCACTGAGTGCCATCTGTTTTTACAAATTGGAGTAGAAGAGGTCATGGTTGCATGGGGAAAACTTTTCCCTCTCTTCCAAGTGATATTGTGCATGGTGAACCACTCCGACATTACCATGCACGAGTGCTTCTGGACGAATTTGTTACAGAGCATGCTGACGTCGGTTTACTGGTGCCGGTCAAACAAAGACCTACCTTGCGTTCCGCACAAACTGCGACAGTGCAGTGGCCTGTACGATTGGTCAGACTCCCTGGGCAGGTATTACTCTTAACCCTTGCTATAAAACTATTGGTGTACCACCTTGCATCCATATACTTAATTATACTAATATCATAGGATATGAGCCGACCGAAGACTGATAAGGGCAAAGGAAAAAGAATTGCTGCGCCTGTGCAATCAAAGGCATCCACAAATTTCGTGCTTAGACCTGCTTTGGTGGAGAAAAGAAATTGGCCGGCCTGCCGACTAATATGCAGATTCTGCATTCATCCTTGTTGCTGCTACCACCTGATTGTGATTCCCTCACTGTGGAAGATCCCGAGCGGATATTTCACTTTGTAGTTCAAGGAGAAGATATACATCGATTTGGGATGTATATGTCCAACTTCGAGGAGTGCTTCAGGAGGGATTGGTTGAATGTGTCGATTATCAAGTCCCGCCATGAGTGACTTCTACCTTTTGTATTTTGAATTCATTGATTGGTGATGAATTAGATGTTTGAATAAAAAGTTAATGATCGACTAATGATATTGCCTCATAGGTGGGTGCATGATAAGGCGATCAATGTCTATGAAGATCACAGATTCGGATTCCTGTGTCCTGCTATGTGCAGTGAAGTCCAGATGACAAGTGATATGGAAGGCCTTATGCAGTATATGACGAATGCCCTCTTTGAATGTTCTAACAAGTCATTATTATGCTGCCATATCATTCAGGGTATGATATTTGACTATTTCTCTTAGTATTATCTAAAACATATAGTTTGTGTTAGTTGCTTAATGATTACAACACATTGTGTAATTTGTGGACAGTCGACATTGGTCATTGATTGTGTGTGGTGATGTTGAAGCACCCACGAATCTTGCAATTTGACTCACTTGGTAAGGCTGCCAAGAGACCGAAGATCTCCACCGCAATACTGGGTAATTAGTTTGTTATCGTAAACAACATTATTATTACTTAACATTAACTGTTTCATAACTTGCTACTGATGCTTAAAACTATATGTATGCTGCTGTGTATATAGTTCCATGAGAGCTGCATTATCTCTCCAGAGTAAAACAATGAAGCGTGACATCCCTTGGAACCTAGTCAAGGTACTCTATTAATGATAATTTGTGTATAATGTTTAAACTTGTTTATAACTGTCAATATGTGGTTTGTATAGTGTCCGGTGCAGCCCGGGGGTTCAGAATGTGGATACTATGTCATGAGATTCATGAGTGACATAGTAGCGGCAAACCTTTTACCAGAGCACTCGTTAGAAGGTAACATTCTTTGAAAGTTTCAGTTATGCTCTTTACTGTTGTTAGACTTGTACGTTTTAGATTAATGTTCATTTTTTTTCAAGGCTTACGAAGAAGTGTTCAAAGGTGGTCAGTATGATGATGCTCAAATTGTTGAGATGCTTGAGGAATGGTCGGAGTTCGTGCACAAGTTTAATGAATTGATGATCATGAAGATGTTTTGTGAACTTTTGGAGTATGTAATGTAACTCTGTACACTTGTGGATGGTGTAATGGTAGATTTGAATTTAATGTTGTTTTTTATTGTAATGAAAGTGTGAATAGTTGTAATTGCATTGGTTTGTTAACTCTCAAATTGTGGTGCGTCGTTGGTATTAATTGGGAGCTTTATAACTTTTTAAATGTGTGCTGGAGCTCCCTGTATGGATGAAGCTTTATTACAGGTCTCATTCAAACAAACGGTGATATATATATATATATAGCTAGGATGGAAAAAAAAACAAAAAAATACCCCTATCTCGGCGGTTCTTAGAGCACAACCGCCGAGATAGACTATGGGATTGACGATGATGAGTTGACCATGAGTCTATCTCGGCGGTTCGTTCTCGAAGAACGCGAGATAGACTCATGGTCAAAATCATCATCGGTCAATCCCATAGGTCTATCACGGCGGTGTTGTGTGCTTAAGAATCACCGAGAGATAGGTATACACTATTCGGCGGTGTCATTTCGGCAGTTCACAACCGCGAAATAGGCCCATTGGAACCGCCGAAATAGGCCTTTTTCTACTAGTGTTACCTTAGCCTTGTAGGCTCCATCCAACCATGTTTAATTATTATTATCAGTGGGAGTCATGTTAGGACAACCCGATAACCTCACCATGGACAGTAGTCCCCCGTACACACAAAGGTGCTCATTTCGCCAGAGGTCCGGAGGCCCCTGACTCACTTATGTCTCGTAAGACGTCCATAAAAAGGTCGTAGCCACCTGATCCACGATCCAGTTTGGGCTCGTTGGATATAACCTAGAGTGGAATCCAATTAGGAAACCCCTCAGTGATCACAAATGCGCAACCAAGTAGTTCGTAAACTACCGGGATTCCTCACCTCATCTCATACCATCTCTCATAATGTTTAAGATCTGCTCTTAGTCTTATTGAGAATAATTATTAATTAGCGGCCCAATGGGTCACGCATACCTAGAAGTAATCTAGGTTATATTCATGTTCGAGATCAATGCTCTAGAGACCGACAATGTCGTGACTCATCCCTAAGTGTTTTACTTAGGTTACCATATACTTAATATTAATATCTTGGTATTATATCAAGTAACCGTCATGTCATCACAATAACGTATATGTATGTTTATATAAGTCGATCTATAGTCGACGTAGTGTTAGTCCCGTAGGACGCTCGTGCATAAATAAATAATGCAGTAACACTTAAACACATACATGTATCCACACACATAACACAAGTTATATCAACCAAATCCGAGCCCAAGGAGCAACCTTAGGACAACTCGGATCAAACCCCTTTACATACCGTTCACCCTGATTGTATTACGGTGGAGTATGAATCAGCAAGATCCTATGCTCCGTGTAGTCCGCTAGCTCGTCAAGCGTCCTTGTCAGAAGTATAATCTAAACGGTAATAAACTATAAGTCAGTCTCCATGACTAACTACATCCGGTATTTCCGAATAATAAGTAACCCCGACAGTTCACCCCTGTTTTCTACAGTTTTGTTACGGGTTTCTCTAAAACAGTCGGTTGTTGCTTAAAAACGCGTACATCATAACATTTCAAACTGTTAAGTTTAATTCGTTATATTTTTTAAATCTTATCCATCAATGAGTATAGGTACATAACCTATAGTTGCATGTTTGCATGCATGATTATATTATATTATATTCTTTCATATTGTATCATTTTCCCACCACCCATTATAATACAATGTATTATATAATCCATTTACCTTTAGCAAATAATATTTGCATCCAAAACTCTTAATTATAGTTCGTAACTATTTTTTAAAAAAATAACCACCACCATTAAATCATATGGTTTCCAACCAAAATACATATCCACCTTATATACATTATTCTTGTGTATGTATATTTTTACCACGTAGGTAATTCCCATGAGCTTAATAAACTGAATACCCCGTAATTAAAAATAGTGATTAATTAGGCTAATAAGTAATTTAGAGGCTTAATTAAGTATAAATAATCATAAGGGAACAAATCCCGAAGAAAATGGATCCTTGAAATGGATTAAAATCACTAACGAACCTTAAAGCGCGTTTTTCGAGGTAACCGGGAAAACGTGTCTTTAAGCGGGTCAAATAGACTCGTAACAGTTTTGGTCAACTAAATAATCATTAATAAATATTAGTGAAGCTTTAGAACCAATAAAATCAATAAAACGAGAAATTAGTAAAAACTGTCAAAAACGGGAAACTGTGGGGAAGAAACATAAATAACACAAACTTATGTGTCCACTTTTAAAATAAAAAGTGAAGTTGGTGTGTGTGTGTGGGGCCAGCCGGCCCCCTATCCCCCTCTCTCACACACTCACTAACTCCCTCTTATTTACAAAAAACAAAAACAATAAAGTAAACTCTCACCTTACTTTATTACCCCACACTCTCACTTCTCTCTCCTATCTCATTTCTCTCCTCATGTACACAGCCTCCCTCACTCACTCTCTATTCTCTTCTCCTTCTTCCATGCGACATCCATGGTGAAATAAGCAAAACCACTCAAAACCTCCTTCTCTCCTCTTGTAACCCCCTTTAATCTCTTCCAAAAATTATAAAAAGTATACCATTGGAATCCTCTCATCAAGAGCTACATTTTCATCCTTCCAAAATTCGAAAACAACACTTTCATCTCCATGGGTATGGAGCATTTGGAGCTTCAAGACTACCATTAGCACCACCTTCTTCTCCTTGTTCTATTGAGGTAAAAATCTTCTTGAAACTCCATCTTTTTCTAGCTCTTAAGGGCAAAACGAGATTTGAAGCTAAACCCTTGTTTGGTTCCTTGTATCCTAGCCGATTTTGGCATTTTGGTGGAGTTGGAATTTTGTTCTTGAGCCACTCAAGCTTCATTTGCACCCTTAGAGGGTAATGAGATTTCCAAACCTAGAACTTACATTAAAGCTTAAATAATGTTAGGGTTAGTTTTAGTATTGAATGTGTGTGTATGTATGGGTTATGATATTAGATTTGTGAAGTACTATAACCGGTGGAGAAAGAGAGAAGAAAGAAGAAGGAAAGAAGAAAGGAGAAGCTAGTAAAACAACAAGGTAAATCACATTCTCTTGTGTAGTTAGTAATGTATAATGTAACAGATTTTTAGAAGTGAAAATTGGTATTGTTAAATGGTAGTGTATTGGTAGTGAAATGTGTAGGAGGAAACAAGTGTGTTAAACCTTTGTAAACAATTAAAACTGTCACAAACATAGTTGGGAATTAATGTTGAGTGCAGGAATTTCTATGAGTGTTTTAGTATTGGTATTGTATATGGGAGCTTGTATATTTTTGGTTGTTGAAAACAGGTGAGATAATGTAAATATGGATGAAAACAATGAGGTGATAGTATAAAAATATAGGGGAGACTATGGCAAAATTTACTTAGAAACTAGTGGACTTAAGAGATTAAAAACTAGGTGAGTGGCATAGGTTGTAACAGATTTTGTTAGAGAAAGATAGAGGGTATATTAAGAGAGATAGTTAAT
This sequence comes from Limonium bicolor, assembly GCA_023374045.1. Lineage (NCBI taxonomy): Eukaryota > Viridiplantae > Streptophyta > Magnoliopsida > Caryophyllales > Plumbaginaceae > Limonium > Limonium bicolor. The sequence continues at coordinate 307,670,533 of CM041776.1, read as the reverse complement.
GTAGTTATAATGTATTAGAGGTGTTAGAAATGACATTAGAGGAGGAGAGTTGTAGAAGGGGAGTGTTAGTATCAAAAAATCTGTAGTAAAACGCATGAAGGGTGGAAACAAGGTGAGTGTTGAAAAGAAACTTAGAGAATTGTGGGTATAAATTAGTATAGGATTGTGTAATGAATTAGGAAATGAATTAGCATGATTTAGAGTGTTAAATTGTACTAAAACATGTTAGGATGTAGGTAGGAAGATTGGGGAAGCAATGGGTGAAATTGGGAAAGAAAAATAAAATTGTAGCAATGTTCTGCTACCGTCCGACCCAGAGTCCGGATCGGACGGGGTCGGACAGGACTTGAGTAGCGGGACGCAAACAATCTGGAATGGTCCGACCCAGGACCGTGGATCGGACGGGTCGGACAGGCAAAAAAAATAAGGGTCAAAGTTTCTGACTTCGTCCGACCAGAGTCTGGGTCGGACAGGGTCGGACGGAGCAGGGACACGGGACCGAAACCTTCTGGAACGGTCCGACCCAGAGGGTATGGGTTGGATGGAATAGTGTTGGGTCGGACAGGGTGAATTTCAGAGGACGAACTCTACTGGAATGGTCCGACCCAGGGCTTGGGTCGGACGGGGGTCGGACGGCCCAATACTTACAAAAAAAAAAACTGTAAGCTTATAACTAGTATGTATATGATATATATATATATATATAATATATGGTGTGTATACCCTCCTACACATATGTATATATATAGGTAAGGAAACCGGGATAAGAATGAAAAAATGAGTAAATGAAATAAGTGTTAAGAATGCAAAGAACTTAGTAAGTATGGATTAGGAAACGCAAGGTAATCGAATTAAGTTATGATGTTATATAATAATTCAATTGTATATGTACATAATAGGATTTGACTTGTGACACCGAAGGACGTTTGGAAACACGTACGACGGTGAACGGTATGGATTCCTCATGCCCCGTATGCTATCTTGGTTACTCTGATTTGTGTGTTGTGTGCTAATTGATCACCAAATAAGATAAATGCACGAATCGGAGTTAATATGCATACTTGTGGAAATGTAGTGTTGTATGTTGTGAATATTCTTCTTAAATCTTAGTTTGTATAATTCATGAAATGTATGGATGATAATGAATGTGTGTAAGTATGTTGTATTGTACTGTGACCGTTATTTATTGTGTTGGACTTCTAACTTATTCCTAACAAGCTAACCATTCTAACTTAAATTGATAATTAAATTGGAATGAGTAGAAGTCCGATATAGTTTCGGCCACGCGTGAGGATGCGGAGTCACGAGAGGTTGGCTCCAATTCCTGACTCTTAAACTGGTCCGCGGCCCAAATTCCCTTAAGTGGGTAGCATCCCGGGTTGTGAGTCAAGTAAATCCCGGAGGTGGGACGGCGTAGTCCCCAGGGCCGGAGGTCCCGACGACTTAACTTGAGTATAAGTAAGTAAGTAAGAATGAGTAAGTAAAGTAAATGAAAGTAAGTAAGAGTAAGTAAGAAAAAGTAAGTAATGAGTAAAAGAGTAAAAGCATTCCGATTAACCCGGATGCATAATATGGCTAACCTTGTGAAGGTAAGTAAGATGTGCGCTATTGTATTATTGCCTTGAATTGTGTAATGAATTGTATTAGCATGTATGTTGTATGTAAAGCATGTATGTCTGAAAATAATGAACAGCATGTTTAGTGGACGTCAAATAGTCGGCGTGCCCTAGCTAGCACGCGGTATATGCGGAGTTTATACGCAGCGTTTGCTGAGCCCCTTGGGGCACCATTTTTACTACACGCAGGTACTCGTGAAGGATGAAGATGCTGAGGACTTAGCTCTATTTCTTTATCTTCTTTTTGGATTGTAATTGATGAATTGTGATGGGTGTACTAAGTAGTACATGGCTGTAACTTTTGAATAGCCGGTGTACCATGGGGTACACCTTTTTGGATATTGATAGAATGAGAATTGGTATAGATGAGTAGCTAGTGGAAACTCATTATTTTGGGAAGCTTGAATTGGAATGTAAGTATGCACTTTAAATACTCGGTGATCCAAGAATGTAAGTAGGTTATTTTGTATTCAGTATGCATTATATTAGTAGCTCGGTACACTATGTGCATCAGACCGTGACTGTAAGTAAGGTAAGCCTAGCTAGCCGTATGGGCGGTTAGCGGCGTTGTACCACCCGCCGTAGTGAGTAGTAGTAATTCCGCTGCGAACTCGTAGGATTAACAGGACGATTAGACGGTAAGCATAGGATTAACGGTTGGGGTGTTACATAAACTCTTATATCATATGTTACATTTTATCCTCTTATGTTAGATGATTATTCCCATTAGTTGTATTATATTCTACAACTTGTATTAAGATTATTATCCTAATATTATGTAACATTTTATGTTGTACAATTACAACTCCTAAGGTTTATTCAATAAATACCTTAGTTTATAAATCCCATTTATTTACAGTTTGTCACATTATTTTATGTGAGTACCCCTCCTTATATTAATTCCATCTAAACCATATAATTGTTATAAATTCATAACATTATAGACCTTAGTCTAAAATTCATTTTCCAACCCTTATTAACTCGGTATAGCCCTTAACTTTATTTAAATTCCGTTTAGACCACATAACATTATGTAATGTTATACCATATACTAATATCATTTGATATGATATTTTTATTTCCATTAACTTATAACCTATAGTTTCTATACAAAACTATTTATTATTGCCTCTTAGGCACCATAAGAAAATCTTATTCTTTTCCATAAACCATAGTTTCCTTAATTTATGAAATTACCCCCTTAAATCGTACCATGTTATATATTCCATTTAATATAACATTTCTAACTTATAAAAGAGTATAACCTATGGTTATTTTTTGTAAATTCCGAACAGCCCTTGTGCTATTCTATAATTGTCATTTGGCCCTATTTATAACATATAGTTTTACCATATCATTAAAACTATATATTATACACATATCTTATTAAATATTCTTAAATAATTCTAAAAGTCACCAAATTCCACCAAAGGGTTATAAATATCCTTATTAACCCATATTCTTTCGGTATTTAGCATTCCACCATCTATATTTTTCCAAAGTGTCATAATGACATAATAACTATATATTATACATATATAGTTTATTTTAATTCCAAAAACAACCCAATAAATTCCTAAAAATTCCTAATAGCCCATGGGTGTTTAAAATACCATTGTACACCCTTTATTTTTGGTAATAACATATTTACCACATATGTTATAAAAATATTACCTTAAGATACTTATCTTATTATAAAACCTTAAATAAGTTATCTAATTTGGTCAAAACCTAGCATATGGTCAAGGTTGACCTCCTTAATATTTCCTTGACCACCAATTCCTTATAATTACGGTTTAACCCCTAAGTTTCCAAAATTCACCATTTAACCACCAAAACTTTATAAAATCTTATAAACTTTATTTTAACTCCTTTTAACCTCTAATTTTCGGCCTTATTTTTATAAAGCCCCTAAATTTAATTTATTTACACTTAAGACCCCATTTCATTTCGGTAATAATTATATATCACCTAAACTTAAATAAAAGCTTGTAAATGCATAATAAAATGGCCTAAAATACATGGCCTTATTACAAACATTTTCTTGCAAAATAAATTACACATAAATGTCCCAAAAATACATATAGATTTCGGCCCCACCATAGATTTTTCATTTAATTACCAAACTTCCACATAATGTCTTAAATTTGGCATTTATGTTACTTAATCACTTAGATAAATTTACTAAGCCATTTCTTTAAACATTTTAAGGTCAAAAATGACCTTACTATCATGTTCTCTCACGGAAATTAGTATAGAAATAGCTTAGAACATTTTAACTTAGCAAAGTTAATGTTTAAGTGATTTATACCTTGATTTAGCTTAGGTAATTCCTTGTTTGAATTCGCCACCTTAAGGATAAATTCTCCACAACTTGATTTACTTGTCTTCATGTAGAAAACAAGACATGATTAAACTCCACACATGAGCTAACCAAGAGAAGTAATTTAAGTCATGAAAATCATGGATTTTTACCTTAGATCTTCAAGTTTGTTGGAGTAAGATCTCGGCCCTATTTTTCCAGAAAGAAAGAGTATCAAAACACTCTCAAGAACAAGGTAAAAACCGTGGGTAGTTAGCTTGGAAGATAGCTAAGTTTTACCTTGTTTAAGATGCCAAAATGGTGTTTTGGCTTGGATCTAACTACTACTTGTAGATCTTGGTATACCAACTGAATCTACATGAAAAGGAGAAGGAAATAAGGCTAGGGAACCAAGGTTTACAACCGAAATTCACAAGGAAGAAGAGATATGTGCTTAGAGCACATTTTTACCTTAAATGGTCAAGACTTGAACTTTCCTCCTTAGATCTTGATATGGCCGAGATTTATTCTTCCTTTAACCTCCAAATCACTCTACATAGATGTATAGAAAAGGTTGGAGTGTAGATGAATGGAAAAAGGAAAGAAAGATGAAGAAAATGGGCATTTTTATGCCTTAAGAGCTTACCTAGAGCATTAACTCTCCAATGGAGCTTGGAACCCTTACCTACGGTGGAGATGAGCCAAGAGAGCTCAAGGAAAGATCAAACTTGGCTGAAGAGGAGAAATGAAAGAGAATGACCTAAATTTGCCTTAATGTCATTTTTTGCATTTTTTATGTCTTTATTGCTTTGATGACTCACCATTGACTGATTGGGGTTGATTATTGCAGGCTCAACCAGTGGATACAAGAAGAGGGGGCAGCCGTCCATGATAGGAGAAGGTGGGTGGTGTTTGATTCCAATTTGATTCAAAAATGGAACTTAAATGTTACTTTTATCAATTAATGAAAGATGACTCATCTCCTCTTGTCTTGTACTACTTGGAGCACCGTGTAACAAGGGAAAGGAGAGGCTCCAATTCGGCTGGCTTCATCACATGGGTAAGCAAGTGGTAAGCTACTTTTTGTTTTATAACGTAAAGTTCACTTTTTGTTATTTTATGCAAAAGTGAAGGACTATATTTAATTGTCACATGGGGCTTGTCTCTTGGTCTGTTAGGAGACTCATTCCACCGATTTTAGGTAGTCCATTTCGTGGTCAATGGTCAACATTGACCAACTTAGTCAATGTTGACCCAAACGGGCCCCACTTTAGGGTTTTATTAATATTTTAATATTAAATTTGTACAAATTTGTAAATTTCTGGAATTAAATTCCTAACATGATATAATATGATATTTTATCATATTTAAAGGTAATTATAACCTTTTAGCCCATTTAAAACCAATTTAGAAGACAATTACACAAAAACGTGCTTTAAGGAGTTTTAGTGCACATTTAGTGTCGCAAGGTGTTTCTGAGCTTGGTTTTCTTTGACAACGGTTTTTTTGTGTTCCTTACATGATATTTGATCATGGTATCCAATTTTATATCATTTAGAGGTCATTAGACCTTTAAGGTATTCTTAGAGCACCTTTTTGCTCTACTTGACCTTGAAGCATGAAAGTGCTTTTTCTTTGTGTTGGAGTGTTGTCCAACGATTATAGTATGTTTAGTAATGTGTTAATATTATTAGGACAAATTTTTAGGTCCTAAGTAGTTCATTTGGGTATTTGTTTACCCTAAACAGTCAAAGGGTGCAACATCTTGTTTTATGTTGACCACTGTTGTTCTCAGTTGACTTTTAAGGCATGTTTAGGCCTTAATTAATGTAATTAAATATTTAATCCTTATTTTATTAGTTTGGGGTATTTCATAAGACGTTTTATTTATTGCTACGAGAGAGATTATTACGTGTTTAAGGAGAGGGGTGTTACACTTGGTAAGCTCTTCGAGTCTTAACCAAGGTTATCCCAAGCTTAGAGCATGTTTTTGCCCAAACTGTCTTAATAGTACTTTATTGTGTATACTATGGTTTAATTACTTAATAGCATTTCTAAGGCACTTTTTAGCCTTAATATACCATTGTTATAAGTTAAACAACATATCAAGGTTTGGGGTATTTCAAATCTCTTGTGTGATTGCAATATGAACGAACATTGTTTCCTTGTTTCTCGGTCTGTCTACCATCTTTATTCATCAACTCCATCTCATTGTGTGATTTATTCCCATGTATTGGTCGCTTGCTGCGCACCATGTTCGTATTTATTTACGACATTGGTTCCCATGGCATCCACTATTACCTTAGCTTCTACTCACGTATCTCTACCATTTATACAATGGTTCACCATTTATTAGGCTGATTATAGAATATGATATTCCTTTATATCCCTGAGCTCCTTGAGCGCTATTGATTTTATAACCGGCTACTCTTTCGGTTTTTGACAATTGCTATCAGGCTTCCTTTGGTCTCATTTTATTCCAGTTATTGCTTGGCAGTAATTATCTGCTCAAGCTTCACTACCTTGGTAGTTCTGGAAGAGATGTATCATCAGAAATTTGCTGATGGTATTCCCTTTTTGGGATCTATATGTTCACCGCTCTCGCGTCTCACATTAATGAGGGGTATTCTCACAGGTGATTGATTAAACAATCTCACTGGTGTCATTCTTGGCAACTCCCATATGGTTTACAACGGGTTTGCAACCGTTGGATTATGTACTATCATAGGTTTATGGCATACTAGCCACATTGCCTAGAGCTCTGCTCATCTTAGGTCATTCACAAACATTGCTTATCCGTATGCCATCAACTGGCTTGGAGGTATTACTGGACTCTAGGATAGGATCATTGCATCATGCTTCCGTCCGGTGGATGCCCCTTTAAGTATTTTGATGTTGATCGGTACCATTGTAAATTTAGGGTATCCCCTGGTAAGTGGGTTCCCTTGGGTATACTAACTGAGTGTTCGTTGTAATTCTTGTGCTCTCATCACAGCATTTAATTCGACACCCTTCAAGGATTGCTCCTCGGTGTTATCATGTTATGCCATTACCCATGGCTAACTCATGAGTATGTTTAAATTGTCCCGTTTAGGGTTATGGTGTCTCCCGTTCTTAGGGTAGACCATGTGTGCTTCTCTTGTGGTTTTAACCGGTTTGATATTTTCTTCGGTGGCGAATGGTATCCTCCGGTACCTTAGATGATCACTCTGGGTACTTATGGCGGTTGTTCTGGGAATTCCATCCCGTTTATTGAACATTGAGATGTTCATGCTAGGCATTTGCCTCACTATGTTTAGACCGGGTATTCATTTCGGCTATTTCATGCTTTTGTTTCAAATTCTTGAGACATATCCAATGTCTTTTAGTCAATTACTGGTGCTTCTCGCACTTTTTAATTCTTAATTGCTCTCCTGGAGTGAGTTCTTGACTCCTTTAGCTTGTAAGCTTATCTGGGTTCTTCGATCATTCGAGGTGTCCAACTGTTTCGATTTGAATTTACCTTATGGTCCGTAGAACGGAGCTGACTACTTCCCGTGTTTTGTACACTAGATGTATACATACGTGGGGTACCTTATTGGTACGTTACCACTTACCTGACTAACTCACAAAAGGGTCTGTCAGGCCCGAAAGCTCCTTCGGAGTGTGGTCGTCCCACATCCCGTATTTGGGTACACTCATAGTGCTCGTCACACGCCTAGGTGAAGTATTCAATTGTCAACTTCTCTTGTATCATTCTATGATACTCACCGTGATTCGTCTGATTTGGTTTTAAAAATGAGGTTTAAAAAGAAAAGTTTGTGGTTTTAAAAGAAAAGGGTTATGATTGAAAGAAAAATCTTGAGTTTAAAAGAAAATCTTTATGGTGTTGCCATGTTTGAGGTCTTGACCAAGTCCAGCTTCCTGCTGACTGGTATGTTTGTTAATATAATGGTCGGGCCTTTAGGCCTTTCCAAGCTTTGGTTCTTCAAGTTCTTAGGATTGGCGATCCTATGATTGCTTCCATCTCCATGATGGTGCTTTAGCAAGCACTTGTTGGTTGTCAAAAGTCTCCCAAATTGCCTTGTTGTTGCTGCACTTGCCTTGGCAAGTGCGTGGGTACGTCGGTTTTCAGGTTAACATGTACCGATTACGGTATTGTTTTCATCCAAGTTTGGTGGTTTATTGGATCTTCCTTCGATCCTTTTATCTTAGTGATCAATCTCCCGAGTAGCTTCTCAGTGTTCTTGGCAAGGTTGTCATTAATTCAGGTGCTTTCCCGATCCTTGAGGTACTCCGCGTGCCTTGCTTCGTTGCTCGTTCCCACACCTTTGCGGTGGTTACCGAGGTTAGTTTGATCCTTAGGAACTACGTGGTAGTCCTGTTGAGTTATGTCATTCGGGTATTGCTGCCTCTTAGCATTGTAGGTTTGGAGTTGATCCAACCTCGACTAATTCCTTAGTCGGTTTGTATACCGATGACGATATCATCATGCATTGTAGTCCGCAGACTCTATTGTCTCGGGTTCTGTTACTCTGCCTTTTCGCTTCATTGCGTAGTTATGCTTCTCTTCTTGCTGGCTTACTCATGGTTCTCGCGACTGCGAAGCACGTCGCCCCATGGTGCCGTAAATTTCACTATCCTGTATTTAGGATCTTCAATCTTCTGCCGTTAAGTACGGTTATTGTCGTTCAAGCGGGAACTATCATCAGGATTTCCAGTTCTTGGAATCTACTGTATGACAGGTTCTTTCTCTCTACAAAATTTATTCTACAACTGTCAGATCGGGTTTCCCGAGTGTGAGAGGTCATTCCATCTCTCTGGCGTTCTTCCCCAACTTTACAACGGGGGTTACGGAGGGCGGGATTGGTTATGTAGGTATCAAGATCATACTGGAAGTTCCTATCTAGCGTACCTCACACGCTAACACTCATCCCTTAGCCCTAAGTCTCTAATTCCTAACTCGGTATTTTCTTAAACTCGGTATTTAGATCATCAGAGCGATACTTCGCTCTGATACCACTTTTTGTAACACCCCTACCGGTAATCACGCAATTAACTCCTAACCCGTCTCCATTACCTCTTCATAAGCAGCGGAATTCCAATCCAAACGGGGGTGATACAATGCCGTTAGCCACCCACGTGACTAACAAGGCCAATCCAAGCTAAACAATCAATACAAATACAATATCGGTCTGATGGGTTTTATACCGAGTACACTATACAACGGCACTTCCATTACTTAATCAATTTTCAAACCGAATACAAACTTCAATTCCACAATATACCAATACAATAACCATTCAATACTATACCGAGTATCTACAATTCCCAAACTTATTGACCACATGTCGGATTTACAAGTCCGCAATACTATAAGTACAAACCTTAAACAACTACCCATGCTTAATAATAACCCGTCCTACTCTCGAACGGTGATCGGCATCCATGTACCTGGAAAATAAAAACGATGCCCCTAGGGGCTCAGCAAAATTGTGGCATATGAAATTCGCATACCCCGCGTACTAGCGAGGGTACGCCGACTATTGGTCAAGAGCATGCGATTCATTTAATTTCAATCAACATGCAAGGCAACAATACATTATATATGTATGTCAACGCAATCAAGGTTCAATGAAGAACACAGACACTAACACACACATCAAGAGGTTAGTTTAATTTGTTCTTTACTTAGGCTCGAGGGTTTCTACCTCACTATGCCTTACTCAAATGCTCATTGTCTTACCCACTCTCTTGGGTACTCTTACTCACAATCTCAACAAGTTCTATAATACTCAACTCAATTCTCCACTCAAACTCAAATTCTCAAGTCTCTCAAGTCACAACTCAATTCTCAATACTCACATACTCAAATCAATACTCAAGTTCTCAAATCAATTCTCAATACACAAAGGCATCTTTTAAGTCTTTGCCACGACCTCCGGGCAGGGTCATACACAAGACCCACCACCGGGCTTACAAATACAAAAGGAGCTATACAATTAGCTCCTCAAATTCACAAATGTCCAGTTCTCTACCGGACTACTCGAATTCCCAAAACTCCTCTCTCAGAGTCATTTCACAATCTCATGGATTAGCCAAGAGGTATCTCTCTCGATAACATCTATTGGCTTAGGGAATTTCCTCAATGTCTAGTATTCTAAGATTTAAGGTTTTACCCAACTTATCGAATACTCTCATGTTTGGGACATAGTTCATTTTAGTCGGTTCCTCTCATTGGGGTTCGACTATCTTACTAAGGGGTTTGGTGATCCCTTACCATACTTTATTTCTCTCAAGGTTCAAGTTTGAACACTCATCAATCCTCTAAATAGAGGTTACTTAAATACTTTCACCATTAATTGTTTTGTGGATTAAGTCAATTCGGTTCTCTAACCGTTATTGGGAGTTTACTAATTCCCGTACAATTCGCCCACGTTCTAGTGAGTTTATAGGTTTATGTTATTGTTTATTGGTTTGATAGCTTTAGTGTGTTACCATGTTTTCGTTAGTTCACAACTTGACTCTTTATTCGAGTCTCTAATCAATCAAGACTCAACTATGAGTCGAACTACAATACACAATCAGCATTCAAGCCATTCATTCACAATTCACGCATTTCATGAATTATACAAACTTAAGTTCAATTCATAATCCAACAAGCAACAATACAATCCAAGCACAAGCAAGTGCAACCATTCCGATTCGTGCATTTATCTTGTTAGGTGATCACACAATCAAACAAGCACACAAATCAGAGTAACCAAGTTAGGATACAGGGCATGAGAAAATCATACCTTTCACCGGGGTTAGCTTTACCGTGTGACCTCACGTTCCATGGTTCACACTTGTTCCACTGATAACATTCAAATGTTTCTATTAACATTAAGGTGTTACGGTATGTAAATTAGTACTCCCGTACTTAACCTCGTTATCCCGTTATTCCTTAGTTTGTTCATGTGTTCTTAAACTCACAATTTTGTCATTCACTTCTCACACTTGTTTACACTTCTTAGGACCATTAAAGGTCACCAAACAACTCCTAAACATCACCTAAAACCATCCCCAATCATTTCCCCATCATTAGGACACCTTAGAACACTTTTTGATGAATTTTTATAGTGGTCCGGGTTTATGTCTGGGGTTACCAACCCGTACCAAACCCTGAATTACGTTTCTGGTGCATTTTTCATGTGGTCCGGGTTTGTGTCCGGGTTTACAAGCCCGGACCACCCCCTGGGATGATCTTCTGCCGTGTTTTTGCTATGGTCCGGGTTTGTGTACCAATTTGCAAACCTAGACCACCCATGGAACTGTCAAAATTTACAGTTTTTGGACAGTTTTCAACCCTTAATTCGCCCTTAATCATTTCCTAATCTTTCCACATGTTTCCTCCATGTTTAAACACCCTAAAACATGCTCTAAACCTCTTCAAATCATTGGTTCAATCCTTACTCACTTCCTTGCTCATTTTCTACAAATTTTCCATCCTCACTGTTACAGTTTGCACTCTTGTATATTTCTAACTTCCACTTGGTGGTTTCCCTCTTGTTCTAACTCCATTTGACCATTCCAATTCATTCCTAGACAATTGCATTATCTACACCCAAGTCCAACCTTGATTCCCAAGTTTATAAACACTAACTATTTTCTAGTTTTTCCAATGCATTTTCAACACCCATTTGCTACAGATTTTACCTCTTCCTTTTTCTAACTCTTATATCCACCCAAGAATGGTTAACTAACCCAAATAAATCCCTTACAATACCTAGTTCATTCCCTAGGTTGTTCTCTCTCATTACAACCCCTAAAACACTTTGTTTCTACCAAAATGTTGCCATAACCTCCCCATAAACCTAACATATCCAAATTCATCCCATCTCATCAAAATCAATCCTAAACTAGCCACACCCATACAAGGGTCCTACCAGCACACAAGCTCAACCAAAATTCACCAAATCAACCATATAGCCCACAAACTCAAATGAAATGGCACTTAGGCCCTTAAATCAACATTAGTTCACAAATTCCCTAAACCAACCAAACACATTACTAGCACAAGTTTTTGGTTTCATTACTTTAATTACCCATCCCAAGTTCTAAAACAAGTATTAAGGTAGATTTCTTACCTTAACTTCACAAGTCCCTCTTTTAATTCTCCTCTTGCTCTTCCTCTTCCCAAATCCGGTCAAGTGGGAATGGAGTTGCCAAACTCCATCCCAACATTCAAGGAACACAAAAATGCACATAATTAAAATCCTAGCCCTTGGAAATACACTAATCCAATGAAAGGCTTAAAACACCATAGTTAGGGTTTACCTTTTGGAGCTTTTTAAGAGGGATTTTCACCCTTGAATCAAGAAAGGGGTTACTCCACCATTGGAGGGTTGAAACAAAGCTCCAAAACAAGAAGAAAACAAGGCATGAGAATGGGCAAAAATCGGCCAACACAAGAGAAGGAGGAAAATGGGTTTTTCATGAATCTTTTTACCTTAGGAGAGAGAGGAGACTCCAAGCTACAAGGTGGTGCCATTTTCTCTTCAAATGGGAAAAACCCATGGAGATGAAGTTTATCCTTTTGGAATTTTAAAAGAGAGAAGTGTAGAGCTTGAGAAGGAGAAGAGGAATATGTATTTTATTATGCATTTGGAGCTTGTATGTGGCTAGAGCATGAAGGAGAAGATGGAGTAGCCATGGAGGTCTTCAAAATCGCCCAGCAACTAGAGAGGAGGAGGGAGACGGCTGGTGAAGAAGAAAGGGAGAAAAAAGAAGGAAAAGAGAAATGGGAGGAGAAAGGGAATAAAGTTACTTTTGTAACTTTTTACTTTTTTCCTTTTCTTTTCTTTCCTTTCTTTCTTTCTAGTTTAGTGTGTGTGTGAGGGGGCTGACTCACATATTAAAATCGGCCCACATATATATGCAAGCTGGAGCATTTTTCATCTTTTACAGAAAACGCACGTTAATTTACCCGGTTTTAGCACTATTCACTAACCGGGCCTGTTTTCTGGAACTTTCTCATTTCTTTATTTTTAATGGCTCTTAAGCTTCTATTAATGTTTATTTATAGTTATTTGATGAACTATAATTTTTACGGGTTCATTTGACCACTTAAAGTCACATTTTCGGGTTTTCTCGAAAAACATGCGCTAAAGCTTTATTAGCGTTTTTAATTCGTTTTATGGATTCGTTTTCTTCGGGAATTGTTCCCATATATTAATTAGGCCTTATTAAGCCTTGTAAATCCATCCAATACCCTTTTCGAGGTTGTATTCCTCTTACCGTCACATAACGCTCAATTTAGCGTTTTTCGCTTTTTAAGCGTTTTCTCTTTTCTTTTGGATTTATTTTCTCTACCAATATTCTTTAGGCACTAATAGGCCTTCAAATTTTATATTAGAGTAATTTGATCACCCTAATTAAGTTCGGGGTATTTCAGTGAATCGGTGTTGAATACTTACACAATTAACATCCAGACTACCCTTACAAAGGAGTACCATAATCAACAAAGAACGAACAAATGTCAAGATAGAAACATATATACTACTACATAACAGACATGTGCCCACACACTAAGTTCAAACTTTTTACACAAAATAAATGTGGGAAAATTAATTTCCTTCGCCTATAAGTGTCTCCATAATTGATATAAAGATATTAGATATTTCTGTTTTTTAATATATACATATCTATAACTACAATTAACGTAAAGCTCTCATTATAGAGTTCTACACGACCGTGTAATTGAATAGAATGGTTATATTAAAAAAATTACTACACCTCATTAAGTGGGGATATATCATTATCTATACTTTTGTAATAGTAATATTGTTATTCCAGTTTATCACACTGATCATTGAATTGAGTTCCTGTGTAAAGGGAATGGTTACTGCTGTTGGTATTGCACCATACAATATGTGACAAAAACGGGTACGTACTTAAGACAGGTCGTCTACTAACAGGACGACTGTAAGTAATAATAATAATGTGATTAAAACGATGATAAACAGCCTAAACAACAATACAAGACACCAAGTCTAAAGGGCACAAGCCTAAGTAAGAGTACCCGATGTACCATTACAAGAACACAAGTCCAGGAGAGCGAAAGTACCACCTCTAACTACCTTCCAATATATGCCACTAGAGCAACAACACCCAAAACGATATGACAAATTATGAAAACTGCTTAAAAACCCAACTACAATGTGGACTTCCATAAAAGAAGAGAACATAAATCTTCGCTAGGAAGTCCGGAATTACATTAAACGATGTAACCTAGGAAAAGTAAAGTTTGAAGCACTATAAATAAGTGTTATAAACGACATAAATAACCTACACAAACACATGAGCTTGAAACAATCAACTAGCGCTAAACCACACACAAATAAACAAATAACGGTAATTTCGAGTCAATGCACAAAATCACTCCAATAAAGAACTTATTAACCAATAGACCAACATTGACTTATCAATGCAAGGGTCGTAAAATTCCTTTAAAATATCAGTAAACTTATGTCAATAACGAAACCAATGGCAGAGGCAAAAATCACCTCGTACCATTACGATATAAATCTAACCATTAGGGTGAAATATCGTGAACACCTACAAAATGAAAATTAGGCGATCATACCCATTGGGCTGGGGACCCAGGGAACCGAAGATTCCCTCGGGACCCCCCCCCCCCCCCCAATACCATGTAAAGGGAGTATGACAACAGTATACTTCATGAACGTGTAACAAACACTACGAGTATACAAATGAGATGTGGGACGACTGCACTCCATAGGAGCTTGTGGGCTTGACAGACTTATTTATAAGTTAGTCAAGTAAGTAGTAATGTATCAGTAGGGTACCCCATACATGTAGACAAGTAGTGTCAGGAACACAAGAAGTAGTCAACTCTGTGCCAAGGTCATGGATGCAAACTCAGACCAGTGCAGCTAGTTACCTCGAATAAATTAACAAGAAAAGTCCCAGTTAACCAACGAGACTAGAGGAACCAAAAACCTCGAGTATAACACGACCAAAGTCATAAGTCCACAAAGGAGTGGTTACCAACACAATAAAGTTAAAGAAAACCTCCTAAAAGATGAGAGAGCCGATAGGCAACTAAATAACAAGGCATGAAAGCCCATTAGATGGGCGAGTCAATATATTAAATCCTCATAAGGATCAAGAGTCACTTACACAAGCACAATTTCTGCTATCCAAAAGAACCTACTTAATCATAACAATCGCCACTCGAAAGAGGGGCATAAAGAGAACTATTCTCCAAATGAAAACACAAAGTAATATGGTATGATGTAACAACCACCGTATGCTCAAATTGAGAGCAATGGCATGCTTTCACCCAAAACGGGCTGAACATAAACATAATACCATACAATATAATAAAGGCAAAGCTAGTACACTAAAGGATGCCTCAAGCTATAAAGCAAATATCATGATAACTTATAACTATCAAATCGACTAAGATATGGCGCGCACGGAAGCGACCATTGTAAACAACCATTAATAATAAATACATTGGCGAATAACAGACGAGTAAAACTCAAATAAAACTCAATTATGAGGAACTAAAATTGAAGACGGACTATACAACAGCCTAGACCATTCAAGGAAATGCTCAAAATAAATGCAGCGTTCAACACTATATAACCACACAGAAAAACATGACTGTACAATTACACTTCTGGTGGAACTACACGAAAGACAGAAAACATATGAAACATACCAAGGGACAAATGCCCCAACTACCAAAGAGCATACCCATACGGGATGCCGAAAGATGTAGAAAACAAATATGAGA
Organism: Limonium bicolor; assembly: GCA_023374045.1. NCBI lineage: Eukaryota > Viridiplantae > Streptophyta > Magnoliopsida > Caryophyllales > Plumbaginaceae > Limonium > Limonium bicolor. The sequence goes on along the minus strand of CM041776.1, from coordinate 307,654,830 downwards.
ACAACAAATGGATTCCCTTAGCAAAGCAGGGTGAACCATACTAACATTGTTGTTAAACTGTTATACGGGAAAATACAATATATGTCAACAAGAAGTAACTACAACTAACGTTTTACTCCGGAGAAAACAACCTAGAGACACGGGATGACGATGGTTATCTCCGTGGACATATAGGCTACTACATCTCAATATTATAAAGACTGGTGCAGAGATCACCAACTACTAATGAAAGCCAAATGTCATACTTCACCTCAACTAAAAACTAGTGAGTGAAGACAATAGCACTTGATAATATATTCCACACATGTGCGCTAGTAATCCACAACATCGGGATAGACATATGATTTACATCTAATCGAGTGCGAGTACAATAAACAAAACACACCGATTAAGATACCTCTGTTTCCACAAGTACGAAAAGACCGTGGATAGCACCATCACGTCGGAACGGGGTGAGCAACAACTTGCTACTAACAAACAATTTATAATACATCAATAAGAGTGAAAAGGGTAAACTAAGCCCTATATTTGTGGGTCTACACCTTACTACGGAGCGAGTGGGCCCATTAGAACGTGTTAGGGAGAGCACACAAAGTACTCCACGCCTTTGGCTGAAAAAGTACACACCTCACCCTTAGTATATTTTCTCTTAGAGCCGAGTGACTAGAGATAGACCCGTCTCTCAAATACAATGAGACTCCACTCCAATGGGAGTTGGAAGACTCTACGAGAGCCAAGTATCCAGCGCTTTTCGCTTGCCGCTTTTGAATACTTGTGGGGTACGGGGGCGTAACCCTTTTTAAGGGGGGTAGAGCCTCTTGAAAAATACACATGTGTGCACTAGATTTTGTTGGGTCCATATGCGGGACATGCGTAGTTGTGCCTATTTGTATGTGTGTTTACACACTCGTATGTTAGGTATGCGGGGCATACTTAGTTATGTTGTTTGTATGTGCATTCGTGCACTTATATGTATGTGCATTCATGCACTTGTATGTAGGTTAAGTATCCTATGTGATACTTGTGTGGTACTATGATACGTTTCTCATATACTTGAAATAAAAATGACAAACTTGTTAACTATGAGGTGAGAATATAGGTAAAGAGGAGTAGAAACTCCCAAAGAATTGAATTTTGTATGGTATATAAATATGGAACCGAATACGGTTGTATCTTGAGGTGCGAATCGGTACGAAACCGATGTGGAACCTAGTGGGAATGGACTTCCCTATGAAACAGATGGTTGTTTGGATTTGGACTGGTATTAACTGATGGACTTAGTTCTATTACTTGGGATATGTGCTAGTTTCATATGATTAGGAATAGAATTATGAAAAATAGAGAACTGGAACTTGTTAAATTAATTGATTGGTTGAATCTGACATCGGAGGTGGAACTTGATCCTGGCCAGATCAAGGGGAACTGAGCACAAATTGGGGTAGAAGGATAGTTCAACACTGATGTTGATCACATCAGGGTTGGACGACTCTCGAAACTTCCTACAAGTGGACACAAATATTAGTAGGTTATATCTTAGATGATTGTAGATAGTATGTAAAATTACCGCAAGGGGCCATGGACTTAGGTGTGCCTGCGGATATTTATAGATGGTGGTGGATTGAGAAAAGTCCTTTTTATGGTTTTTACCATTGGGTTTTAGAGACTCATACAATAGAACGGATTAACCTCTATTATATATGTCATACAAATAGTATAAGAGGTATAGGACAAGGACTATAATACCCCTAAAGTATACTTACATACAAGGAATTCAACATTAATATTCATGGTGTGGATGAGTCACTCATATTGTGATTATATGTGCATTTGTATTGTACTGATTAGTTTATGTGCACTATTGTTGCACTTTATTTCGATCTTATGATGTATCTCGTATGATGCTGGTTGTTGTGCACCCTTGTGCACTTTGATTGTTTATATGCGTATTTTGTTACGCTTTGAGTTGGAGTACATGTGCACTCGTGCACTTTTGGTTATTAATGCGAATATTGTCGAGATTATATGTGCTAGACATCACTGTGAGGTTTTGTCATTGAGATACGGGACTTGATCCCTGGGGTTGAGATTAGTGTGGAACTAGATGTTCTAGGACTATTAGAATTGAGGAATATGATTTCGGGACGAAATCCTTTTAAGGGGGGTAGATTGAAATATCCTAAATATTAATTACCTTAATTAATAGTGAATTAATTAAATAAAAGTAATTAATGAGATATTATAGAATTAAATATCCTTAAATAAGTAACAAAGGGAATAATATAATATTTAAATAGACCCTAAAAGTCATTAAGAAACATTAATGAAGCCTAAAAAGACATCGAGGAGGGTTAGGAAAAAGAAATATAAACGAAAATATAGTTAATTGTTTTTACATCAAAAACATGTCACAAATATTTTAGAAGTGAAAACAAGGTCTTAGACACCTTATAAAGCCATCTGGGTAATTTTGAGGCACTGGAAAATTCGTTAAGCAGTCGGAATAAATGACGTCGCGTTTAGCCTAAAATGGTGAAACGCAAACCAATTAGAAAGTAAATACTAATTAATATAATTTATAAACAAGAATAATAATTATTGTTTGAAAGTATAAATTTGAAGTCACAAAAAGGTCCGTCTTGTTAAATGGGACAACGTGTCGTGAACGACACGAAAAACGGATAAGAAACAAGCTAAAAACAACATTGTAAGTGTAACAAAAAATATATATAGTTGGTGGGCCGACCCACCCAACATGACTGGGCCGGCCCAATCAATTCTCTATGCTCATGGTATTAGTCCAGCCCGACAAAAGAAAAAGAAAAGAAAATGATCGCAGTCGAACTCCCTCACTCTCTGTATTCTCTTTGGTTACGGTAATTCGCAACCCTAAATGGCAATATTGCTCCACGCCTCCCTCCCTCCCATCTTCTTCTTCCTTCACGGTAAATTACAACCCTAACTCGACAAGAATATGCTCGCGCTTCTCTTCATCTCACTCACGAACTTTGCAACCCTAATCTGGCGAACATCTCACCTTTCTTCATTTTTCTTCTACAATACAACCCAAACACTCAGCGCCTCTCTTCTGTACATTCAATACAGCGAACATTCCTCACGCCGCCCCTCCCTTCTTCATCATTCACGCACGGTAAATTGTAATCCTAACGCTGCCTCCCTTCTTTCCCATTCCAACCCTAACTGACGGTGCTAGCAGAGACAAACAACACCCGGTGGTGAAGCTTCAAGGTGGCGGAGCGCAGACGGAGCTGAAGGAAGGCCGAGACGACCCGAGATGAAGAGTCAGAGACCGAAAACTCCCTAGAACTTCGGGGAGGTATCCATTCTTTGCATTTCACCTTGTTAGGTTGTAGTTCGACTTTTTTTTAGCTAGATCAAAGTCGAAACTAGAAAAAAAACAGTTTCTTCTTCTTTGGATTTTCGGCTCTATGAAGCCATTTTCTTCCTTGCAAAAATTTTGTATAGCTCTGGATGTTCGGCTTTATGAAGCCATTTTTCTTTCCTTGCAAAAATGTTGTACAAATCTGGACATTCTGTGACTTCGGGGTCCAAATTTTAGGGCTTAATTGAATTGCTTCTATGTGCGAATGGGAACCCGAATTCGAATTGGGTATGTTTGAAAATCAAGATTAGGGTCCAAAATATTAATTTGGGGCTAATTTGTGAATTCGGTTCTAAGTTTTACAATTAGGATTTCGAAATGTATATTGGAAAAAAAATATGAATTAGGGTTTCGGTGAAATCCAATGTTAGGGTTCTCGAAATCAATTTGGGGAAGTAGAAATTTAAGGCTTGAAATCGAATTAGGGTTTGGGTCTTGAATTAAATTGGAAAAATCTTGAGAACAAAGGTTGCGAATTGAATTGGCGCTTCTGATATAGGAAATTGAAATCGATTAGGATACAAATTAAAGTTTTAGGTTTCTAAAAATGAATTTGGAAAGTCTGAATTTAGAGCTTCCGAGATTAAAATTTAATTGGGACTTTTGAAATACAAATAAGGGTTTTGAACAATACAATTTGAGTTTCTACATAAAATTGATTTTGGGGCAATTTTACAAATTCTGGAAAATTTAGGGCGAGTTGGTAATTAAGAGGAAATTATAGGCGAAAATTCAATTTGAAGAAACTAGAGCTTGTATAAGGAGAAATTCAATTCGGTCAAAAATATTGGAAAATTTGTAAGGATTAAGGTTTTAGTAAATTAGAAAGTTAAATTGTAATTTAGGGAAAGTTAAGGTTGAAATGAAATTTAAGAAGAATTTAAGTGCTTGCGTAACTATGGGAAATTTGTAATCGAATTGGTAATTTAGGAAAATTGTAATTTTGTCAAAAACAAGATGGCCAGACACGTTAATAGAGTTGAATTGTGTTATAAATGAATTGGGTTGTAAATCTAGATAAATCTTGTGACATTAGATAATGGTCTTAGAGATGGTTAGTGGGTAAAGGATTCTAATAGGGTTAGGCCCAAGTAAGAAAGAGAAAATAGCCTAGGCATTAATTAGGCTTAAACCACGTTAGAAGTGGATGAAGAATTAAAGTATTGACTTGGGCCAACACTAAATATTTAAGTATTAAATGATGGGTTATAAATGAGGTTAATAAAATGTAATAAGTTTATATGATGAATAAAATATTAAGGGATTTGTCCTATAAAATGAGCATTAATTTATAAGAGTATTCATGTTGCTATTAGTTATATGAGGATTTAAAGTTTTGTATATGTGTACGTAATAGATTAATGAATTATTAGTGAGGGATTAATTGGTAGATTAAAATATTTAAGGAATTGTTTTATTTAATCGGGTTTGAAGTTATAAGTGTTAAATTGATATTAATTTATGAGACGATTTATATATGGGTATAAGTTCGTATATGTAGTTAGAGGATTAGATTATACTAAATAAAAGAGGAACTAACTTGTATTCGAATTATCTGGTTGGAAGTTATCTAGCTAAATAATGTAACACTATTAAGGATATTAGCAATTAATAAAACTTATATGTTATGAGTACAATATGAAGACTAGGATTGAATTTTAGATTATGGTTTATAATGTTATAAATGTTACAACAATTATTAAAGTATTAATGTCATTAATGGAACTAGTACAAGTAATGAGCTAACAAGGCTATAAAATAATGTGGAGTATTAAATAGACTTTAGAAGTTTAGTAGTGTACTATATAATGACATAACCTTAGGGTTATAGTCCTAATATGGGTTTATGTGAAATAACACGACTAATTGAGGTTAATTACTTTACATAAAAATGATAAGATATATCATTTAATAAATGAGTTTATAACTCTTATATATCCATGTATATATAAACATATGTAGTGAAATAGATTATATGATACGGTTGGAAACCATATAATATTAAACAAGAGACGTTATAAGCTGGGAAGAAAAATTATAACACATTAGATATAAAGTTCTTATGTTAAAGCATAGCATATTAAATGGTGAGTGAATTATATAATACAAAGTTTATAATATGAATTATAATAGACTTATTAGTACTTGGATAAACTAACCAAGTCAACATGATTGACTAAGTCAACTCAATTGACCAAAGAGGTCGGGTTGACCAACTCATGATTTAAAAGGAGAAATAAAGGTTTGTAAGTCAAGGATGTAATTAACATACAGCAATAAACTATATACAGGCGTGTATTAAATATATAAATAATAAACCTATGAATAAATGAGATAGGTTATTTGGGTTAACCCTAAGTTGTAAATAAATACTACATGTTAACTATGATATAGTTGGAGAATGATATAACTAATCCTAAACTATTCAAAACACGAATGATAAACACTGAACAATCATGGGGTAATTACTAAGGGATTGGTGACTAGTTGGGATACCAAATTAGTCCGTATTACAGAGAGCTAATATGTAGTTGTATTCCGAAGTTGAGTGCATTAGAGGGATGTGCTGAAGGACAAGCTGCAGGGTGATTGAGGACAAGCGTATCGTCATGCTAGCATGACCTAAGACTTTACTTAGGGTAGTTGATTAAGAATTAATCACATATTGGAGAGTGTTGGTTTATGGTATACGGTATGGAAATCCCAAATAGTCTTCGACTAGTTGGTTGCGCATTGGTGATCACCGGAGTATAATGTCCGTATCGGACCGACTCCCTCTATATCCCGACGGGCCTAGATAGACTGCTGGACAAGGGTGCCACTTTGGCACACGGCTTCGGCCATTCATGCGCACCTCGTGTGTACGGGAGGACTACTGTCCAGTAAGGTTATTTACGGGTTGTCCCAACATGACACCCACTGACATTGTGGATAAGACTTAATGGTGACTAACATAAACTAAAAGAAGGACTACGATTACCTTGGAGAAGTAATTGCACGTTCGTGTGATTATCTATAGTACATGGTGTATTGTATATTATGAATTGGACGTGGTGTATGGTTTGATACGTTGATGGATTGTTATATGGTTATCTATGTTATAGTACATGGTATATTGTGTGTTGAGCATTGTATGTGGTCATGGACTGTTACATTAATAGATTGCTAAATGTTTATTCATGTTAGTTACAGCTATTTGTATCAACTGTAAAAATGATCCAGCATGCAATCAACCTCATGTTCAGACGACTAATTGACCTAAGTGACCTAAAGGGTCTAGGACAACATAGTTAACATACTCAGCCAAGCGCTAAGCCCTCCATGGGCCCGATATTTTACGTTTCAGGTGATTGATGATTGACGCCAGAGTGCGTGACCGTGGGTAGATGACCTCGACCTTTATTACGCTTCTAGGATTAATTCATGTTAGTACGTTGTAATCTGGGAATTCTTTAAGTGCTCACTAGTCATAGGTATTGGTTTGTATACAGGATAATGTAGTAAATATCTCATTCATCACTGCGGTTAGTTGTTGTTGTTATTTGTTATATTTTGGTTATGCTTCTTTACTCGCATGGGCGAGTAATGGTCTATGACACCCATGTGAGGATTAATGTAGTTTAACTTCCGCTGTGAGACGTCTCTAATTATGCTACGAGAGTGATTATTACGAGAGTGAATATTACGAGTTTATCGAGTGGGGTGTTACAGTTGTCGTCGTCCAGGTCCTCATCCTCATCCGTCTCCTCAGCCTCTTCATCCTCCTCCTCATCGATATCCATGTCAGCGACTGCAACATCCGTAGGGGTACGGGGGTCATAATAGCTACCCCTAGCAAAGTCTGTGCCTCCACATGCCACACGCGGTGGTCATGATAGCTACCATCAGTAGAAGTCTGTGCCTCCACATGCCCCATATGGTGGCTACTCTGACCCTCTATATCATAACTGGAGCTATGGTGCTCGGCCAGATCAGCAGATGACCAAGCACCTGCAGAGGATGAAGCCACAGGCATCCTCCTCCTTGTTATGTGTGCGACTGGGTTGGAATCATGTAATGACTGGGTAGGGGATGAGGCAAGTTTTTTTCTTCCGAATTTTAATTGTAGATCTAGCCTAAATCATTTAGTTTTTGTAAAAACTAACACCAAATTTGGATTCACCACATAAAGATCTATAACTTAGGATTTTTCTTTTGAAAAACTGACCGGAAATTTTTTCCGGCAGTGGTCCGACGGCGGCTCTGGCGGTGGTCCGGCAAGCTGGAAGAGAGGATTCCGGCAACGTAATTTAAAGGAGAGATAGTGTGTGCGTGAGAAATGAAGATACAGGACACGTCCAGTTTATATATAACGTGCATGTTTTTGAGCGTTTATTTTGGTAAATACACTAGTTTTGACTCGTTTCAACATATTTACGTCGTTTGGTAGTAAACACATGAGAACGTCTATAACTTAATAGAATAAATGTCAAGTCATAATTATAATGTTCAAATGTATTAACAATGGTTTAACGTCTTTTACTACAACAAGAGCGTTTTTTACCCAAAATTGGTGTTTTCAACTACGATTACAGTATGACGTTTTTGAAACTGTAATGATGTAATTTAAGCAAATGAAACGTAAAATGTCATTTACTAATGTGGAGTCACTATTATAACGTTCACACACAATAAAAATGGGTTAAATGTCTTTTACTACAACGAGAGCATTTTTTACCCGAAATTGGCGTTTTCAACTACTATTATAGTACGACATTTCTGAAATTGTAACAATGTCTGTAATTTAAGTGAACAAAGCGTAAAATGTCGTTTACTAATGTGAGTCACAATTATAGCATTCAAACACAATAAAAACAGGTTTAACATCTTTTACTTTGATGAGAACGTTTTTAGCTGTTTACGGTGATAAAATGATTTTTTTTTCAAAAACAAAATTTTACGATAGGATGTCACTACATGTGAAATACCCCAAACCTAAGTATGCTAATTAAACATCAATTTATGATGTAGTAAGGCTAAAATATTCCTTAAAAAGATTGGTAGACAATTTAAACCAAGGAAAACACAAGAAAATGCCTTAAGGGCAATTAGGGCAAAAATGTGCTCTAAGCTTGGAGAGACTTGGGAGTACCCAAATATCATGCTAAGACCTTATTAATATTATAATGGTCATTTTAAACCAATTACCAAAGAAAACCAAGCTTGAAAACAAGTTAAAACACTAAATGTGCTTTAAGAAGTCTTAAAGCACATTTTTGAAAAATTGTCTTGTAAATGGGTTTTGAGTGGCTAAATGTCCATCATTACTCTTTAATTAACTTGTGTACTACTTAGTATCACATTAGAAAGTCTAAATCAATGGGAAACCAAAAATTTCACAAATATATGCACTAATTTATGAATAGTGCCAAATAGTGACTAGTTTAAGTTTTAGTCAACATAAGTCAATTAGTTGGTCAACCAAGACCATAAATATCTTGGTTATAAAGAGGGGGCCGGTTTTCTAAGGATGAGTCACCATAGACTTCATCAAATAAGGAAAAAGAAGAGATAAGTAAAGAAAGTTACTATTTACTTTTATAAAGCAAATATCCTTATTAGCCTACCTCTATCCTCTCTTCTTCATTTCCCCTTCTTCTTCCACGGTTTTCTTCTTGTTCTCTCTGTTCCAAACCGTGCCCAACCAGCTCCATACTTGTTCCATCTTCAAATGTCCATAAGTTACTCATTTTAGCTCCAAATCAAAAAGTGAGCATAGATTATTCTTAGTTAGCTCAAGCTCTAGCTTTCCATCTTTACAAAATTGGAAAAGCTTCATTTTGGAGCCATGGGAAATCTCCATTGATGGAGGAAAATCAAGTTTGAAGAGTTCATTAGCTTCTCCATCCTTTTAAGGTAAAGAAAATGTAAGAAAAATCTTGTTTCCATCACTTCCTCACCATGACCGAAAATTACCTTCTAATGGAGCCTTGTTTTATCCATTGTTCTAGCTTGATTCTATTCTCCAAGGGCTAGAGGAGGTCCTTCTTGATTCATATCCAAGCCTATCTTAAGACTCCAAGGTAAAACATTCATTTCAATACCTTAGAACACATTTTTAACCTAGGGTTTACTCCTTAAGGTTAATGTATTATTTAGCACTCATGAGAGCCAATGTATATTGATTAGAACATTGGCAAGGGAAATTTAAATGGTGGCCAAGATTTCCAAGGGAAGAAGCCTAAGGAGAAAGTTGAGAGAAACTTGAGAAAAAAAGGTAAATTGCTTACCTAAGGGTGGTTTAAGTTTTAAGGGGTGGTATTTAGATAAGTACTAATGTAGCTTAAAATTACATTAAGTAATGGGTTATATAACCTAGGAAAAAGAATTTAAACAAGCTTATGAACTTGTGACTAAGGAGCCAATGGGAATGAGTTAGTAATATAAGTTTAAGAGGGATTTTAAGAGCATTAAAGCTACTATGAGATTGATGGGTGTATTTGCAGGTTGAAAGCTTATATTGTGGGAAATTCATTGTTTAAGTTTAAGTCATTTAAGGGCCTAAGAGCCATGTTATTTAAGAGCCTTGGTGTTATGCAATTTAAGATTATTGCACTATATTGAGTTTGTTGTGAATAAGTTGATTTGGGTGAGAAAATAAGATGAGAAAGGACTTGATGTATGTGAGTTGGTTGAATGAGGAAAACAATGCATTTGGGCATGATAAAATACTAGAGAAGCTATGGCGAAATTTGAATAGAAAACAAAGCGTTTAAGTGGTGGTGGTGAGTTAATGTGCCCTAGGGTTTACTAGGGAGCATGAAGAGGAATTTGAGTGGAAATGAGTTAACTAAGTAGGAGTCTTGAGGTTTAGGATGACCCAAAGTTGTCTAGGAGGAATCAGAGTTTAGATGGGTGTATTGAACACACCAAAGTCATGGTAAGAGGAATGGTAAGACTTGTGCAAATTTGGAGGAGAAGGTGTATAATGCTTTAATATAATTTAGGTATGAACTAGGGAATATAACAATGAGAGTTTTGAGAAGCTTGTGTAAGTGTGATGATGCTAGTAGTGGACTAATGAGGTTTAGTTTAGATGTTAATGAGTGGACTTAGGTGATGGAAGAGAAAGGTGTGGGAGAATGTTGTCAAATGTCAAGGAAAATGACTAGGAATGTAAAAGAGCGTATGATCATGAGAATGGTGAGTAAGTGAGTAAAGGAGATGGAAATGTCCAAGGAGGGTGTAGGATAGTTAAGGTAAAGAAGAACAAGGTTAAGGTGCTAAGAGGATGGGAGAAATGCATAGGTAAGTTCATGGGTTTAGGTTGATGAGTAGAAAAAGGAAAAGAAGGAATTGTGCATGGATGATAAGTGCGAAATATATAGACTTTTAAGGGTTCAATTACCTTATAATTTGCAGTATTTTAAGTAATATTTCTCACTTATCTTACGATTTTCCAAGATTTATGTTTTGATATGAATTGATATATTTTATGTGTTAAATGTAGGAAAAAGTGTTGGAATCAAACATTTTATTTCACAAGCTTTCCAACGCAACAAACGGCGAGTAAAACGGACTTATAACGAAGAATCTGGAGCCGGTTGAAGATTGCAGGAAAATAGAAAACAGATTCATTCTGTCCACGACTGTTTCCGCATGAAGAGGCGAGGACGTCAGCTGCGTCCGCGTGTGCCTGGGCGGACAGCAGGGCGGACAGCAGGAGGACAGACAGCAGCTGCGTCCGCATGAAGAGGCGCGGACACGAGGGCGGACGGAGGCGCGGACAGACGCGAAGACACGGACAGCACCTGTGTCCGCATAAAACCAAGCGGACAACAAAGCGGACATCAGCGCATGAAGACATACATGTCCGCATAAAACCAACAAGCGGACGCATGGGCGGACGTGACTGAATTCGACGCGTACCGTTTTCTTCTTCTTCTTCCTTTGCGCGCCGCAGTTGAACTGCTCCTCATTAATACCAGACGGCGCCTACCTTAATTCACTCGCGTGACCCGGCTCTGTCTGCAATCATTTTTGATGCGAATTAAATCTCTGACTGCAATTTTCACGGATCTGCTCACCAACTCCACCGCCATCCTTGATTCCCCAATTGCACCATCCCTGATTTTCTCCGTTGTCTGCTTCTCATTTCCTCAGCCTATATAAAACCCACACTCGGTTGCTAAAAATGATCGATCGACCAATCATCTGCCATACTCCCTCTCCCACGATCGTGCTCCATTCACTTCATTCCCTCTATCAGAAATCATCACCCATCCACTCCATTAAATTCCCACGTAAACACATACATCCCACTTTTCATTTTATTTTCCTGTTACACACCAGCTTTACAAGAATAAAGTTAGCAGTCGGGGCACGCAAGACGAAGTTGAAGCAGGAACCGGAGTGAACTTCTAAACTGGAGTTACCTCTTACCCTTACTTTAATTTATTTAATGCATTCCTTCTCTGTTATCGTTGTTTTTGTAACGATGAGCGAGTAAGCATTTTAGCTTCCCGGGTTGGGAAGCGAACCTATTTCTTGAATTCTGCTATGTGATTCTTCAGATAAATTTTGTTAACTGAACAGTTCAATTCCTGTCCTTCAAATGTTTTAATTATTTGGCCAGTAATTAGAACAACCTTGTAGTTATCTTATTAAAATGCGAGAGCTGAGATAGATAACGAGACGAAGGAAGTTGAACCTAATTAACAGCTAGAAGCGTGATCCCGCCTATAGGTTAATTAGACTCCAATAGAAACTGCTCTTTATGCAATTAATTGTGTCCGGTCTAGAGCATTAGTCTGCTGCTAGATCTAACAATTGGTTAGGATTCATTATACTTAGTCGTTAATGAATAATTAAAGTTTCTGAGTTATTGCAGTAAGGTTGAAAAGAAGAATTTAATAACAGATATAAAAGGAATAGGTAAGCAAACAACCCATGGTGCGCTTTTCTATTTATCACATTCACCACTCTTTAAATCCCTCTTTGTTTATTTACCTTTTAAATTGTTCTATTTCTCCTTGCAGTTTAGTTTCTTTTTAATCAATCATTCAAAACCGAAAAAGTGATATTTCTTGTTTTCTTTAAGTTTAACTTAATTTCCCAGTTAATCAAATATTTGTCAATTAATTATACGAGATCCCTGAGATCGACAACCCCATTTAATCACTATACCCGCAAAACGATAGGTACACTGCCTATGTGGTAGAAGTAGTCACATATTTCTCCATCAAGTTTTTGGCGCCGTTGCCGGGGACCTCCGGCACGGTTAATTGACAATTGTTGTTAATTGGGATAAGTTCAATTTTTCATTCTTTTATTTTTCTTATTTTTTTGTCTGTTATTTTCTCTTATTTTTCCACGTATATAGTTAATCTAGTTTTTCCATATTCATACCAACTGTCCCTTATGCGTCGGACTCGATCTGCAGGAAAGCCTATAGCTGAATTCAGCCAGAAATCGAAAGAGTTCTCCACAGCAGGCGACAACTGCAGTTTGCCATGACGACCAGACAAACTCTGGGGGAGTACCAGCAAACCATCAGTAGAAGGACGATCCTCTGCTATCGTCCTCCTCAAGTGACGCAAGCTGAGCTCGACGCCTGGCAATTCAAGACGAGCTTCATCACCACTTTGTACCACCAGGGACAATTCAGCGGGCTTGACTCAGATGATGCCCCACACCACATCTCTGCATTCCTGGACTTCTGCAGTACATTCAACAAGACGGGGAACCTGAATGAGCGCATTCGTCTACAGCTATTCCCCTATTCTCTGAAAGACGGAGCGTCAAGGTGGCTAAGAAGTCTGCAACGGGTAGCATCCACACTTGGGCTGACTTGCAAACAAGTTCCTGGCGAAGTACTATCCACGTCAAAGACAGGAGAAGATCGCGAAATCACAAACTTTTGTCAAGAACCAGGTGAGTCCCTGTATGACTCACTAGTGGAACGCGAGGCTTTAATGACGGTGGTTTAATCACGGTTTAAACAGACACCGTGATTAATAGGAAGGCCGGAATTTATTAGCGACGATGATTGATTAACCCGTAATCAATAATCGATCGGAGGTTGGCGCGCCTTTTTAGGAGGGACTTTAGATGACGGTTTTTAGTAAAACCGTAATCTAAAGTCCCGTGTTGACGCCGCTTTACGGTCAACGGACTTTAGATTACGGTTTTACTAAAACCGTCATCTAAAGTCCCTCCTAAAAAAGGCGCGCCAACCTCGTCAACGACGTCGTTTGACCTGACGAAAAAATTTCCCGTATTATTTGATTTATTCGACTCCGCGCGTAATCTAAATTACAGTTAACGATGTCGTTTAGCAGTGTATTTTAGATTAATAAAAACTTTATATTAATGTGTTACCTATGTTTGAAACCCAACATATGGCAAATAATTATCGCGCTATTTTTTTAATTTCGTTACACTTTAGATTACATTAACGACGTCGTTTTATCAGTGTATTTTAGATTAATAAAACTTTATATTAATGTGTTACCTATGTTTGAAACCCAACATATGCCAAATAATTATCGCGCTTTTTTTTAATTTCGTTACACTTTAGATTACGGTTTTTGTGAGAACCGTCATGTAAAGTGTGACTTTAGTTTACGGTTTACATGTAAACCGTAATCTAAAGTCCATTTAAACATTTGCCTACACTCTGCACACTCTACTCACAGTAACTCTTCTTCTCTTTCGCGCTATCTTCCTCACTGAAATTGCCTCCTCTCTCCCGTCACCTTGCTAACGGCCATCGCCGCCGTCGCTCCCACCACCTTTGTCACTCCCATCGCCGCCGGTCACCACCCATCTACCACTGGTCTCACCGTCGACGTCTCTATCGCGTATTGGGTATGCGATCGCGATTGATTGTCGTTTTTTTCTAACTTTGTTCATATACATGCATTTCGATTGCAAGTTCTAACCTCGTTTGTATCGAATCCTGAGAGTGTAATGGCAAATGTTCTAACCTTGTTCATATATTTGTGCCCAGATTCACAGTTAATTGCGACCTAGTTCGTGGGCTGATTTCTACACTACTTGCCCACTTCGGTGCTTAGTTACGGTAACTTTGCAAACCTATCTGTAAACTGCTGTATTTATTTGTTCTTAGCATTTAGTATTACAATTAATACATAATAGTGTAGTTTTAAAAATGCTACTACTTAAAACTGCCACAGGAAAGAAAGTAAGTTCAAGTATATTACCGATTCCTGAAAAATGAATGGTACAGAACTGTAGCATATCTCAGTTTCATGAATGGAACAGAACTGTAACAAGTTGTTTGAGTTTTGGTCTGGATTTAAAAGCTTAATGGAATATTTAAGTAACTGGGTAAGGAGTTAGGAGAAGTATAATCAGTTGAAAGGAAAAAAACAGACAGGGAAGAAAGCAAGAACACAACTCAGTGTTTTGATCAGTTTTTGGATTTCAGCTTCAGTTCATATCAGATCAGGTTCTGACTAATTCTGCATCTGTAACAAAGTTGCCTTGGGTTTAGTTGAGTTAGAAACTTTATAACACACCAAATTGACAGGATCGACAGTTTAGAAAGTTTGAGAATTCAAACACGTGAACAAACAGAGAGGAGTCTACACCAGTCTCTGTCTGTCTGTTTCTTTTCTTTCAGTTTCTATTTCTGTTTGAGTTCTGTGTGAATCTGTTCAGTAGAGGCAACAGAAAGATGTTGTCGTTTCTGTTTCTGTAAACTAAATACATCAGTGAAGATAAGTTTATGTATGTTACAGTTCTAGATGGTGCGTGCGAATTTGACTTTGATAAAACTGATTTGGAGACGTTAGAAATATAGGGAGAGATGCTGTCGATTTTTTTCCGCGGTTTAGCTAGCATTTAACCTTGATTTTTTGATGAATTCTAATGTTGTCGTTTTTATTTATGCATCAGGACTACGACTTTATTTAGGCTTCCGACCTCAACCGTCTTAGCATCGGCTAATCGTCTACCAGAGGTAAGATTTATATATATAATAATATTTGACAAACTACCAAACATAGTTATCCCCAAGATATACCTAATAGAGGTATATCTTCGGCAGTCCCTGTCGGGACTGTCCACGATTGTTAAATCACACACCTAGGGTGTGAATGTGCTTTTAATATGTACTTTATTGATTATTTCAGCAGTATCTCTTTATTGTTCTTCGAATGCATATATTATTGATTAATATCATAATATCGTGCATTTGAAGAACTGTAGGGAGATGCTGCCGAAATTTTCAATAAATTACATATTAAAAACACGTTCACCGGTGGGATTTAATACTCATGGATGGATTTAGGTTGATAAGATACAAAAGTGTAAAGACTCTGTCACGGGTGACGGTATGAAATGGCTGCCTTCATATAAATAGCTAGAAGGAGATGGAACGTTCGTGGATTTACAGCGGAAATTTGGACGACAAGTTTTTAGAAGGAGTTGATAAGTTATGCACGGTGTTGGCGAACAATCTGAAACCTACAGACAAGGGATACATATTTTGTCCGTGTATCGACTGCCAAAACAATCTGAGATATCGCGGCGTTGAAACAATTAAGGAACATCTGATCCGCCGCGGTTTTACAAAAGATTTCCAAGACATAATCCGATGGCATGGTCAGAGTGCGTTCGATGTTATTAAGCCTGACGAAGGGGATAATGGTCAGGCACAAACACAGAAACAGAACTTGGAGATGATACAGTTGCTGGTGATCCAGAAGACGTTACAGCGAACGTTGTGCCAGATTTCTGGGAGGATGATGACATTGAGACTATGCTTGAAGATGTGGAACGACATTACTCTAACACGCCAGACAAGCATGAAAATTTGTTGGATTCATCCAAAACACCGTTGTACCCCGGGTGTGACCCTACAAAGTTAAGCAAGTTGAGTGTCGTCCTCAAGCTATTCAACTTGAAAGCGAAACATGGCTGGAGCGACGTAAGTTTCACTGACCTCCTGGAACTATTGAAATACGTTCTTCCGGTGGACAACGTTTTACCAACGACTACGTACTCAGCCAAAAAAATGATGTGCCCAATGGGTATGGGGTACCAGAAAATTCATGCTTGTCCAAATGGTTGCATGCTGTTTTGGAAATCGGATGAATTTGCTGAAAGCTGTTCAGCATGTGGAGCGTCACGGTATAAGAAACAACAAACTCACATCAGCGGTAGTAAGAAAGGTTCACCAGCTAAGGTATTGTGGTACCTGCCCATCATTCCAAGGTTCAGACGTTTGTTCTCCATTGAGAAAGACGCAGAGAATCTTCGGTGGCATTCAGTTCACAGGAAAAAGGATGGCAGATTGAGACATCCCGCTGATGCACCACAGTGGAGAAACATAGACGTAAAATTTCCTGAGTTTGGTAACGAACCGAGAAACCTAAGGCTAGGCTTGTGCACGGATGGGATGAACCCTTACGGTACTTTGAGTAGCATACACAGTACCTGGCCTGTGCTTTTGGTTATTTACAATCTACCGCCGTGGTTATGCATGAAACCAAGACACATCTTGTTGTCTTTGTTAATATCTGGTCCAAAGCAACCGGGCAACAAAATTGACGTATTCCTACAACCTTTGATAGAGGATCTACAACTCTTGTGGAATGAAGGGGCTACGGTTTACGACTCATTCAGTAAAGAGGACTTCAATTTGCGTGCTATGTTGTACTGCACAATCAATGATTTCCCCGCCTATGGTAATCTTTCAGGCTATTCAATCAAGGGGGCGTTGGCGTGTCCGATTTGTGGTGAAAACACTTGTAGCATTCGCTTGAAACATAGTGGGAAAACCGTGTATATGGGCCACCGAAAAATGCTTCCAAAAGGACATAAGTATCGAAAGATGGCGAAAGAGTTCGATGGGAAAACTGATCACAGCATGGCGCGCCAGCCTTTGACAGGTACAGAGATTTACAAAAAGTTGGATAATATTGTGAACAACTTCGGGCCGCCAACCAAAAGTGTGTGAAAAAAGTGTCTGGAAAAAGAAATCAATATTTGGGAACTACAGTACTGGCAGCATCTGGAGGTTAGACATTGTATCGATGGGATGTATGTCGAGAAGAACGTGGGTGAAAGTTTCACTAGCACCCTTTTGAACATAAAAGGAAAGACAAAGGATCATTTGAAAGGAAGAAAAGATTTAATTGAGTTGGGCATACGCACAGAGCTTGGCCCGCAAGAACGTGGAAAACGCACATTCTTGCCTCCTGCCTGTCACACTCTGTCTAAAGAAGAGAAACATAGTCTATGCAGTACCCTTTACAACATCAAGGTGCCATCAGGTTACTCCTCAAACATAAGAAACCTAGTGTCCATGACAGATTTCAAATTAGTAGGAATGAAATCTCACGATTATCATGTCCTACTTCAAGAATTTTTGCCAATTGCACTACGTGGGATCTTGCCGGATGCTGTCAGACACACAATCACAAACGTCAGTGTCTTCCTCAAATCCATTTCGTCTAAGGTTCTTGATGTGGACACTCTGTCTAAATTACAAAAGGATCTTATTGTGACAATGTGCCAGCTGGAGATGTATTTTCCTCCATCGTTCTTCGACATAATGATACATCTCCTCGTGCATCTTGTAAGAGAGATTCTGATGTGTGGTCCTTTGTACCTTCGCTACATGTATCCGTTCGAAAGGTACATGGGTGTCCTGAAGAAGAAAATGAAGAACCGTCGTCACCCAGAGGGTAGTATTATAGAGGGCACTATCACAGAGGAAGTTGTAGACTTCTGCACCAATTACCTAGAAGGTGTCGATACCATTGGACTTCCACGTTCTAGACACGAGGGCAGATTGAAGGGTGTTGGCACGGTTGGAAGGAAACTGAAAAGAATTGACATAGACACTCTTAACAAAGCTCATTTAGTTGTGCTAAGTCATCTTGAAGATGTTGAACCATACTTTGATGAACACTTGTGTGTTTTAAGAGCACAATATCCAAACATGAGTGACGTCAGACTACAAAATGAGCAGAATAGGACATTTGTCCGATGGTTCAAAGAGAGAGTGTTGTCCGATCAGTCCACGAATGTGCCTGAACTGATTAAAGTAGTTGCATTTGGACCAAATCTGGATGTAATTTCTTATGAGGGGTACGATGTCAACGGATTCACCTTTTTCACAGAACGTCAGGATCAGAAGTCAACGAATCAAAACAGTGGTGTAGAGCTTGAAGCTTATCAAAACTTATATGACGTCGGTGTCGTGGGTCATAGTCCTGTCTCAGTACAACAATCATATTTCGGTGTTATACAAGACATCTGGGTATTGGACTACAACAGCTACGAAATGTGTGTTTTCCGCTGTAACTGGGTTAACAACATTCATGGCTACCGTGAGGAGGAGCATGGTATGAAACTGGTTGATCTGTCTAGAGCTACTCCCACGGTTGAGCCATTCGTTGTTGGGACGAAGGTTAAGCAGATATTTTATGTAACTGATCCCTGTAATCCTAGATGGTCTGTTGTGCTTAAAGGGAGAAGAGGAATAGTTGGTGTGGATGGTGTGGTTGATGAGGATGAGTATGATGCAGAAGATGAACCTCCAACTGTTCCTATTTCATTGGAAGAGGCTGAGGTCACAGGTCATCGTGAGTATATACGATCAGACCATAACGAGGGAATGTGGGTTGAGAGATAATGGTGTATGTAAGTTACTATAAAAAATTTATATGAAATTACCACTCTTTTATTTATTGCTTGTTTATGACCATTATGAAATGCTTAATTTAATTCAAATTGTATTTCAATCCTTGCAAGGCATGGCTGATGCAGAGTTCGATTTATTTTGTCGTGAGGATGAGGAAAATGAGCAGCGAATGGTACCGGTCCCATCTACATCTGCCGCTGCTGCTGTTGCCCCATCCACATCTGCCGCGATGCTACTGTTGGCCCTTCCATGAGTGCACCTTCTACGAGTGCTACTCAGAGACCCAGAGGTAGAGGTCCGACCCGTGGGTTGAAACTGCAGAAAGAGGATCAGATTAGTCTTCTGTGGGACCAGTTTGGGAGGTATGGTGGGGGCAGCAGGTCAGAGTTCGGTAGTATGCTAGGGACTCTGGCCAGATCACATTGCTGCATCAACCACACATGGAAACAAGTCCCGCAAGAAGTAAAGGAGACCATCTGGAAGAAGGTGCAAGAACGGTACAAGATCCCAGAAGAAGTGAAGAAGACCGTTCTTTCTTTGGTGTCCGGCAAAGCTAAATCATTCCGCCACTATTTGGTTGAGCATTGGATCAACAGGGTGCCCCCACGTGAGCCTCCGCCGTATGTTGTGTACAACGGCATGATCACTGAAGAGGAGTGGAAGGAGTTCGTTGAGCGGCACGCCACCCCCGAGTTCAGGGTATGTTTGTGTGTACTCTTTTCTTAATTAATGCTCATAATGCTTTATCCCTGATTTTCTAATTAATTTCCTGTTGTACTTTCTTAACAGCAAGTACAAGAACAAGCACGGCAAAACCGTGAAGCTAATCTCTACCCCCACACCATGGGACGAAGGGGATATGTGGGCAGCCTCGAGGGATGGAAAGAAGTTGGTTTGCTGACACGGAGGAACGAGGATGGAAGTGAATGCCGATCGAGGATGTCTCTGAGGCGAGGAGGGTGCAGATGTACATACTGGGACGCCAGAAAATGACCAGCGAAGGTCAGAGGATATTTCCTAATGCTGCGATGGAACAACTGGCTAACCAAATTGTAAGTATTTGAAAGTAGCTGTTAAATAATTTACTTATATACTCAAGTGTTTGTTGATCTTAAATTAGTGTTAACTTCTTTGAAAATTGGACAGTACGAAGCGGCACAGAGAGGAGAAGTAGACTTACACGCTCCTCCTTCTCAAGACGACGCGCTCAATCAAATGCTTGGGAAGAAGGATCACCCGGGGCGTGTTAGAGGATTTGGGGGAGAAGTACGTCAGAAGAACGTATTCCCGCCATCTGCTAGGAAGGGTCAGATGAGTGCTGCTGAAGTCGAGGCGATGGTAGAGCGTAAGTTCGCTGCTGAGCGCCAAGCTAATGACGAGAAACAGGCTGCTGAGCGCCGGGCTATCGAGGAGAGGCTGCAGGAAGCGTTGAATGCGATTGCACATGCGACTACTCAGCAGCAGCAGCTAGATCCTCCTCGACTATCTTCCTCGTCTAGTTGTGCTCCGGCCGCTGACCCGTACCCGTTTGCCAACATCCAGGTTAACTTTGTTTAACTATTTTTCTCCTAAAATAAAGTTATTTAAATAGTATTAGATTGGACTCACTTATTTATTTCACGTATTATCTCTGTTTATTAAAGGAGCAAAAAAAATGTCGTCTCCAAATACCATTAGACGGGCACCCTGTAGATGCGGCCTACGGGACGGTGTTGCCATCAGGTCCACTCACGCTCATCAGTTTCGTACGTACTCCCCCATTCTACGCGCGTGTGACCTTGGACCTGATAGTTGATGGATTTGAGCATGCATACCTTCCGATGGCGTTTGACAACAAATGCACGCTGATCGAAGCGAAGGGAGACATATTGCCCTGGCCAGCATGTTATATTGTTGTCACCGATGAGGTAAGACTGTTGACAACCATTTAGTATCTAATAAAATGCATTATTTAGCATTAAGTATCTAATCTAATCTATTATAGATCCCTGAGCTTCCTCGCCGCGTAACCCAGCCCAGACTAGAAGAGACCAGCGCGCGGCGAATCCTGAGATCCCTGAGCTTCCTCGCCCGCGTATCCCGGCCCAGAGAAGAGAGATCTGCGCGCCGGCGAATCCTGTCAGAAGTAAAGTATGTTCTAGAAATTGTTTACTGTTACTATAATAATCATTAGTAATTATATCTTTACAATTGATGCTTTACTGTTTGTGTGTGAAGTAAGAATCCAGTGAGTCGGGGTGCGAAAGGTAAGAATCCAGCGCCCGTCCGGGGCGCACCAGGACTTCTGAGGCGCCTTAAAAAATAAGCTCACACTGCCACAAAAACTTGTTAATGTTTTGGGGCCAAGCAGATGAATCTCTACGACAAGATCATGTTGAAGTCATCTCAAACTAACAACTTCATGATGACGCTTCCAAAGTCGATGTTTCACTACGAAGAAGATATGAGACGGCAATCAACTTTGAGGACATCAGAGAGATGATGTGTGGAGATTATCTGAACATTAACATTATTCAAGCTTATCTAAAGTAAGTGTTCTTTCCTCATACTGTAAAAATATAGAATAAGTATCTATGAGTTGCATTGGCTAACTTTTTATAGTACATGTGATATAATAGATGTCTGCTTGAGAGATGTGAGAAGGACATGACCTCCTTACTGCGGTGTGCCCGGAGCGTTTATCGTACACTCAGTCACTGGGACCCGGGGAGGTTTTGTGAATACATGATTCATTGCTTCAATGTTGTTGATCAACAGAATAAATTATTCATTCTAATGCCGTATCACCAAACGTGAGTTCTAATATAAAATTACATACTAATTAGCTAACTTTTTTACCTTCATTTCTCATTTCATTTTGTATTTGACATTGTAGCCACCACTGGGCTTTGTTTATATTCTGCGCTGCCACCGCTACTCTGCTCTTTCTAGATCCACTAGGGCAGTGGACAGAATTCAACACTGAAGACTTAATCAAAGAGTAAGTTTTTATTACTATTTAATTGTTTGTAAGTTTTTTGAACCAAAATTAATGTACTTGTTCATTTGCTAAACGCTTTTGTTAATATATGTAACAGTTGTTACAAAAAAACCCCTCAGGGAAATTTGGGTGATTTGACCGTCAATTACATCAAGGTTTGGTAATTCATTATTTCATTCGTGCTGCTATTATCTTTGTACAATTGTTTTACATTTGTGAATTTTGGTGATTTAGTGCCCTACCCAAAGGATTCTAGAGTTGCGGGTACTACTGTACGTGATGCGGTATATGTACGAGTTTCTGGTCGGTACTTCCCAGTTTTAAGAATGATTTGACAAGGTAATCGACGCTGTCTTGTAGTTAATTCTTCGGCAGATTTTTTGTGTCTTTATCTTAATCTCATTATGTGTTCCTTCCTTTTCTTGTTGCAGATTAAAGAGCATTATGCCATTCAAGACTTATGCTCCTGCCGACTTGTTGCATGTCAGAGAGAGCATGGCAGCCATGTTTATGAGAATGGAGTGGTAGACTAGCTAGCTCTGATGCTTTAACATATATTTTTGTTAGTTGCTGCTCTGATTCTGTTAGTTGCTACTTCTAAACAGATTATATTGTGTAACAAATTATATTTTTTTTAGTTTGCTCTTATTCTGTTTGTAATGAATTATGCTAGCTGCTGCTGTAACAGATTCTAGCTGTTGTATTGAATGTTTCTGTTGCATTGTGCGCAGAAATGAATTTGCAATTGTTATCTCTGTTGCAATTGTGTTACAGATTGAATATGTTACAGATTTTCGATCTGGTGCTTTATAGATGTTATCTCTGTTGCAATTGTGTAACAGATTGAATATGTTACAGATTTTCGATCTGGTGCTTTATTAGATGTTATCTCTGTTCAATTGTCGCAGAGAATGAATTTGTGTTTTTTGGTATTTGATTCAGGGGGTTCAATTGTGCAGTTTCTGCCCTCTGTTGCTTATCTGTTACAATTCTGTCTCTGTTGCAATTGTGTAGATTTGTAAAAATAAAAATAAAAAAAATTACACTTTAGATTACGGTTCTAACAATAACCGTAATCTAAAGTCCTTTGGGCGCGCGCGCCAAAAGACTTTAGATGACGGTTATTGCCAAACCGTCATCTAAAGTGTTGACTTTACATTACGGTTACTTGTAAAACCGTGATCTAAAGTCCTTTGGTTCGCGCGCGCTAAAGGACTTTAGATCACGGTTTTACAAATAACCGTAATGTAAAGTCAATGACACGCGGGCCGGAAAAGGGACTTTAATTACGGTTTTAACCGTAATTAAAGAAACGCCATCTTTATTGACGCCCGCGTAGATTACGGTCCAGAACCGTAATTATACAACGGTTTTGGACCGTAATTAATGGGTCGCGTTCCACCAGTGACTCTTTGGGATAGATTCAAGGAGCTGCAGATTCAATGCCCCACACCATGGTATGAGTAGCGAAGAACTAGTACTGTCGTTCTTTAAGGGATTGAACGATTCAAACAAATGTTACTAAGTTCCTCATCTGGAGGAAACTTTAATGCAGAACTGGAGATGAAGCGATGGAGCTTTTGGACACCATGACCGCTAGTACCAGACAGTGGTGCAGAACAAGGGGAGAGGTGAGCCAAACAGTATGTATAATATTCCCCCACAGGATCATGTATCCGCTCAACTAGCAGCTCTTACTAAAGTGTGGAGAAGTTTAGCTGTAAACCAGATGCAACAGCAAACCGCGAAGGCAGCTACTTCTTCGCCTTTCTTGAATCCTTGCTGTGAGAATTGTGGAGGAGCCCACGAAACATTCAACTGTGAAGGTCCTAGCTATGCAGGTAACCCCGAAGAGTTAAAATCGATCAACAACAGACCAGGTAACCCTTATCCTAACAATTTCAATCAGAATAATTGGAGGAACAATCAACAACCTCCATGGAGGGGTAATGATCAGTCTATAGGTAATTTTGGGTTCAACCAAAATAGACCACCTTACTTTAGACAGCAGGAGCAATCCCAAAATTCTCAAGGAGGCAGTGGTAAAATTGAGAATATGCTGGCAGAAATCCTTAAACAAGGCCAACTACAAACTCCAGGTTTGCCGAAATAGAAGCCAAACTTTCTGAACAAGCCGCTAGAAACGCTGATCAAGCTTCTATCAACCTAAGCTTAGAGAGACAAATGAGTCAAATTTCACAACAGCTGGCACAACGACCAACGGGGTCACTTCCCAGTCAGCCTGACCCTAACCCAAGGGAGCACGCAAAAGCAGCAACTCTGAGAAGCGGCAAGGAACTAGTTTCTGATGTTCCAGGAATTGAAGAAGATTTTAATAAACCAGCTGAATCTCAACCTGAAGTGGAGGAAACACAAATCCCAAGGAGAAGGAGTCTCCTGAATCTCTCACTATTAAACCCTCTCAACTCTCTAACTCTCTTATAATCCTCCTATTCCATTCCCTAACAGACTAAAGAAAAAGAACTTGGACGAGCAATATGGGAAATTTCTTAATATCTTTAGAAATTAACTATTAACATCCCTTTTTCTGATGCTTTGTCTCAAATGCCTATGTATGCTAAATTTATGAAGGATATTTTGTCTAACAGGCGTTCTTTGCTAGAGTCTGACATAGTCAAATTGACAGAAAGAGTATCTGCAGTTCTCCTGAAGAAACTGCCACCCAAGTTAGGAGATCCAGGTCTTCCCATCATTCCATGCGCTATCGAGAAGGTGGATTGTGGTAACGGTTTATGTGATTTAGGAGCAAGTATAAATTTGATGCTTTTATCTATTTTCAAGAAATTAGGCGTCGGTCAATGTGCTCCCACTTCTGTTCAATTACAACTAGCAGACCGTTCCATAATCTATCCTAAAGGAAAAGTTGAGGACCTGGTAGTTTCTATTGATAAATTTATTTTCCCTGCTGATTTTATCATCATTGATATAGAGGAAGATACAGATGTACCGCTAATTTTGGGCAGACCATTTATGAGAACTGCCCGCACTCTCATTGACGTGGAAGGAGGAAATATTATCTAAGATTTCATGATGAGGCAGGTTGTTTTCGACATGACACGCAACATGAAGCGTCCTGCCACTGTTCAATCCTGCTTTGCAACAGATGTTGTTGACTCTTTAGTGTGCAGGAAACACTATTTTAAGCAGGGAAGAAGAGGAAATCCTGGAAAGATGTCTTATGGCATCTTGTGAAGCTGATGATGAGGATCCAGATATGGCCCTCATGGCTGAGGAGTTAAATAAAAGGCAGCCACACTTCCACAAATACCAGCAGAAATTTGAAAAAGTCGAGCGGAGTGCTGACCGGCCAAGACCATCTATTGAGAAACCTCCTACAGTGGAGATGAAACCTCTTCCCTCTCACTTGAAATATTCCTTTCTTAACGAACCATCTGAATTACCTGTTATAATCTCCTCTGACTTGACAGGAACTCAAGAGAAGCAACTACTGGAGGTATTGCGCAATCATACATCAGCTATTGGTTGGTCGATAGCAGATATTAAAGGAATCAGCCCTCAGTTGTGTTCTCACCGAATCTATATGGAAGATAACTACCGACCATTGGCTCAGCCTCAGCGGCGTCTTAACCCCCGGTCCTAAAAGAGGTAGTTAAGAAGAGGTAATCAAACTACTCGATGCAGCAGCATTATTTACCCTATTTCAGACAGTAAATGGGTCAGTCCAGTTCAGGTAGTACCAAAGAAAGGAGGAATAACTGTGGTTCCTAATGAAAAGGGTGAGCTGATTACCCAGCGCCCCACTACAGGATGGCGGTTTGTATTGATTATAGGAAATTAAATGACGCCACCCGTAAGGACCATTTTCCCTTACCTTTCATTGATCAATGTTGGAAAGACTAGCTAGACATGATTACTACTGCTTTCTGGATGGCTTTTCAGGTTACTTTCAAATCCCTATAGCTCCTGAGGATCAGGATAAGACAACTTTTACCTGTCCGTATGGAACCTATAGTTATAAAAGAATGCCATTTGGATTATGTAATGCTCCTGCCACGTTTCAACGTTGTATGATGGCCATCTTTGCTGAATATATTGAGAAGTGCATTGAGGTTTTTATGGACGATTTTTCTATTTATGGTCTAACATTTGAATCCTGTCTAGAAAACCTTGATCTTGTACTGTCCAGGTGTGAAGAAACCAATCTGGTGTTAAATTGGGAAAAATGCCACTTCATGGTTCGAGAAGGAATCGTCCTGGGCCACAAAATTTCTTCAAAAGGTATTGAGGTAGACCGGGCTAAAGTCGAGGTAATTGAAAAGCTCCCACCTCCATCTTCTGTTAGAGATATTCGTAGTTTTCTTGGCCACGCAGGTTTTTTATAGAAGATTCATTAAAGATTTTTCCAAATCTCTAAACCTCTGTGTGATCTACTCGCAAAAGATGTTAAGTTCCATTTTTCTGAAGAATGTCTAAAGCTTTTAATTTATTAAAAGAAAAGCTGATTTCTGCACCCGTCGTTGTGTCTCCTGATTGTCACTCCCTTTTGAGATAATGTGTGATGCTAGTGATTACGCTGTGGGAGCCGTTTTATGTCAGAAGATTGATAAAATTCTTCGGGTAGTATATTATGCAAGTCGACTTTGAATGATGCCCAGAAAAATTATGCAACCACAGAAAAAGAATTACTAGCGGTAGTTTTTGCTCTAGATAAGTTTCGATCCTATTTACTAGGTGGTAAAATTATTGTACATACTGACCACTCTACTCTTAAGTATTTGTTTGCTAAGGCAGAGTCAAAACCCAGGTTAATTAGGTGGATTCTCCTACTGCAAGAATTTGATATTGAGATCAGGGAAAGAAGGGAACACAAAATGTGGTAGCTGATCATCTGTCCAGAATGGAGGCATCTGATGATGGGACTCCCATCAACGAGTCCTTCCCTGATGAGTCAGCATTTGCAGTAGAAGACGTTGAGGATCCATGGTTTGCTGATATCGCTAACTACCTTGTTAGGAAGATTGTTCCAGCTGATATGACTTATCAGCAGAAAAAGAGGTTCTTTTCCATTGTCAAACATTATTTTTGGGATGACCCTTATCTGTTTAAAGTCTGTGCAGATGGAATAATTAGGAGATGTGTCCAGAAGTCAGAGGTCAGAAAATTCTCCTCCATTTCCTGTAACGCCCCTATTAACCATAAATACAGCGGAAATAAAACTCTAAGGCGATTACAGACCATCGGGTTTCAAACACCCGGCACCAAACCTCACCAATTACAACTTACAATCTACAAAAGCTACAGTCTGAACTCGAGAAAAACTTAACACAACACAAACATATAGAAATTAAACATATTCTCTCTCCACAAAACCTAGTCCCATCCCAAATGCTCATTCTCTTCGTGGCCACCTGTAAATCAATTCGTACCTGCAAGATGAAACCAAGCAGCCCCCCCCAAAAGGGGCGGGTCAGTTCCCTGGAATGGAACTGGTACAATTCTCCAAAAAAAACTTATAAAACATAACTCTTCAAAATAAACAGTAACATGAAAACAAACTCTTAAAAGTAAAACAGAGATAAAGCACTTCAAAACAATCAAGTTAAAGAGAAAAGAAAACAAGACAAAGATAGAGATAGAGAATTTCCAAAACAAGTCATCCACTTAAGTAGTCACACCACCACATAGTTAGTAAGCATCCATTGTTGATGTTAGAACCAATACCCATTAGGAGTAGAAAAACCCAGATAGCCACAAAGGACTAGGAATGATAAAGTAGATCCAAGAACCAAGAACTCGAGAGTGGAATAATTCAACTGGGAGAGATGGCCCCCACCGCCAATCACGTCCACTAAGGACGGGGATATACAGCCCCTCACTGTTCATCACGTCCACTAAGGACAGGGGATATACAGCCCCTCACTGTTCATCACGTCCACTAAGGACAGGGGATATACAGCCCCTCACTGTTCATCACGTCCACTAAGGACAGGGATATACAACCCCCTACTGTCAAATATCAATGCCCCTATGGGCGAGGGATATACAGCCCCCTACTGTCAAATATCAATGCCCCTATGGGCGAGGGATATACAGCCCCCTACTGTTCACATTAAAGACGCGCGCACGTCGAAAGAAAGATTTCCAAGAATGACCTTTTCCAAATTCCCCACTAGATCACTAACTACCCAGAGCAATACCAAAACACTCAGTCCTACAGAGTGCAGAAGCGTAAACCCTAAGCAGTCAATGTCTAACGGGACCAAATAGAAGGAACCAATACCCATGTAAGTTTCATACTCAAGGCTCAGTTAGTCACCAAGCTGAGTTAGTCACACACCAATTCCTTTCTAAAAATTCCTCTTAAGTCAGTTAGCGTTTTCCACAACATCCCACAAGTCAATCATCAAAAATGTCGGAGTACGAGAAATCGTACAAAACATTCCACAGAGTTCAAAACACAACAAGCTGAGTACGAGTAATCGTACAAAACATTCCATAGAGTCCAAAACACAACAAGCTGAGTACGAGAAATCGTACAAAACATTCCATAAAGTCCAAAACACAACAAGCTGAGTACGAGAAATCGTACAAAACATTCCATAAAGTCCAAACACAACAAGCTGAGTACGAGAAATCGAACCTGGATAACGCTGTAGCAGCTCTAGACAACTTGCGTAAACAATCAACAGTACTCTGAAGAATATTAAAGGTAATCTATCATCAATAACTCATACCCTAAGTCAAACTTAAATAGATTCCTCACTCTTATTTGTAAACCTCGATCATCTTGTAAACCCTTCGCTTAATTGTTAAGTATAGCCTTCGACTTGTTTTAGAATGTTGTATAGCCCAAGGTTGTAGGATCAAGGGATGTATTCTTCTAACACTTATCAATTGTTCCACTCTTATCCACTTTACTAATACTTAACCGTAGTTCTCACATTAATACCTTTATATCTTAAGTATATTTTATATTACTCAATTAGTCTTAGAATCTCAATAATAACCCTTAAGCTCAATACCTTATTCTTACTTTAGGACAGACATCGTATTATAACCTATGATGGATTTATCTTAGAATACTATACTATTATTCCATAAGGTAATGATTAGGTATTTTATCAATATTTACTAGATAATCCTTTATGATTAAGTCTTCCCCCTTAACTTAATTAAGACCTACAACCTGTATGTCGGAATCATAGTGTCGTAGATGCATTTCGTTATAACCTAATTGAGTTACTAACTCATTTATCTTATCTTTAGTCCAGAAAGACTTTTTATTACATCCAGCTAATAATCTTGACATAAGATGTTAATTACTTTTCATCTTGAAACAACTATATTATAGTTGACTTAGACTTATCGAACCCTTACATTTAGTATTCACAAGGTACATTATTTGCTTCATTATTACCTATATAATAAGGTGTTTAGTATAACCCTTTTATGTATCCTTACTTACATTTAATTTCCTAAATGTTTTATTTTAACACACATTCCCTCCATAGACTATTTATAATCCTCTTATACTAACTACAACAAACTTAAGTCTTAAATACGTTTTAAATTGTTTACGAACCTAAAGTTTCAAAGGGATAACTTAATAAATTAATTTCCTTTATTGTTTTTAGGATAAACATTATATCTCGACATAAGGTAAAATCTATCTAAGAACTAAATTCTGATTCATAAGCGAAATTGTTAATTATGTAATAAGATAATCTGTTCTGAAAAACCCCATACCTTATATCCAATGACACATTAATATTTCCAGTGTTAAAAAGGAAAATCGATATAATCTCTTACGTAACCCAGTTTCATCTAATTAAAGGTTTAAAGATTTTAAGTATCAAATTTCTATTTATAAACCTTCTTATAAATTCTAACTACTAAATACATTACTTAATTATAAACTCACATCCTGAACATTGGTATTAAATGTATTTTATATGGCTTATCAAATTCTAGAACGTAAGGATTATTATTTAGATTAATTCCCCAATCATAGTTTAATTTAGTTTTATATCATAATCCTTTTAATGATTTTATCACAAGATATTAAGTTATTACTCAATACTATAAATATTAAGAAATGATTAAATCTAGACTTATTTATCCTCTTCACATTTAGATGTAAAAGGTAACTCATTTATTTTATTATTGTTTATATAGTAAGAACATTTAAATATAGAAGTATTTCATTCATTTATTATTAATTATATAATAAGATCTATTTGTGTAACACTTTATGTAAACTAATTACAAATATTCCTAAATTTCAACTTATTAATTTCTTAACCAAATTATAGATTTACATTGTGGTCATTGACTAAATATATACGTATTTTTAAATACTGTTTATATAAATCTTAGAAATTCAAAGATAACTAAAAACTCAACCTATGACCATAAATTAGTACCACCTCATATAATATTCTTTTATTAGTATCATGTAGAGGTTTAGTTTAACTCATTAATTCCTTCATACCCCCTTTTTCTATAAGGTATTTTATTTCTTTTATTTATTTATTTATCGTATATATATATATATATCCTTCCTATTATATTTCTCACAAGGAATGTTATTTCCTTTATCTATTTTTATTGTATTTCTATATATATATATATATACATATACCTACATATACTAAGATTTATCCAGAACATTCTTTAAGAAATTCTATTGTATTTAATTATATCTAATATCTTTTAGACATATCCAAAACTGATTTATGGTTTATAAAATAAAGTATTTCCCTTAGTTTTAGTTAAACATATTAGCTTCCATATTATATATAATAGATAAAATGTAGTTTAGTTAAATTCCTTGATTTAATATAAGTTACTTCTAATTCCCTTTTATAAACGCGTAAAAATAATATAAATATATATTTGTTCCTTAGTTTATTTAAAATGTTAACTCCCATATAATATAGTAAATAAAATGTAGGATAATTGAATTCCTTAATTTATATAAGCTCCTACTTAAGTAAGTAGAAATACATATAGGTAAATAATTTCATTTCTCTTAAAAGCTAATACAAAAACATTTATAACTTATGTTATAAAATGTTAATTTAGTTCCCTTTATTTTCCCCAGCTTAAAAGTTAATTAACAAACCATACTTTAATTTTTGATTACATTAAAAACCTTATATTATAGGTTATTCTTATGAAAAACTCATAAACACAATTTTTTAAAATCCTTTACCATTGCCCAAAAATTCCCAAATTAATATACAGTAACTATAACATTTTAGACATATTATAAATTTTTTATTTCATAAAAATCTTCTTTACTTAACCGAATAATTCCAGAAAACCCGTAACTTGTAAAAATCATAACTTATGTTTAAAACTCCAAAACCATAATAATTTACATCAAAATAAACTAGATTAAATAAGGAATCTATGGTTAAAATTTCAAGTCAAAATACCTTCGGTAAGGCCATTAACTAAATTCAACAAGTTAGGGTTTTAATCTGAAATATTATAAAACCTAACATATACTTATATCCCACGATCTAATCCTGGCCGTCCGTTTCTAAAACCTACGATCGGACGGCCACTGAACGTTGAGTTCTTCA
Source organism: Limonium bicolor (assembly GCA_023374045.1). Classification (NCBI taxonomy): domain Eukaryota; kingdom Viridiplantae; phylum Streptophyta; class Magnoliopsida; order Caryophyllales; family Plumbaginaceae; genus Limonium; species Limonium bicolor. The sequence continues at coordinate 307,623,220 of CM041776.1, read as the reverse complement.
GATTGAAACTATTCGAAGTCGGGTACGAATTTGCTGATTTCCCCTTAACCACAGAACGAAATCGAGTGATTCTTGTCCCATTGAAACCGAAATTGAAAAACGAATCTTTTGACACCGATTTTACCAATTATAATGCGGTATTACGCAAGAATCGAATCTGGTTCTCTTTCGAATAGGGTTAGGTCGTTTTTGGTTCGAATTGAACATTCTATGAACTCGGTGCATAATAGATGAAATTGGTACATGGGTTAGGTCGGAAATACAATACCAATCAGCAAAATAGGAGGAATTGAAATAAAACTCACCGGAGTTGCACAAATCGAAGGAATTCGATTCAGTTTTCTGGAAAAGGTTCGAACTTGACTGTTTCGAGGAGCTCACTTTGAGGATCTATAAGTTAAGTTCTAGATCGAATTAGAATACGTATAAAGGCTTAATCAAAAGAGGAAACGTAGCTCTACGCATTGATAACAAGAACTAATCCTAACTCGCACCATACAGAAAGATATTGAAGCTAGAAGTTGCGAGTTTACCTTACGTTTTCTGGAAAGAAAACTGTGATTTTATGCTGTGATGAATTCGAAACTTTAGACACCTCTCTCTTACAAACGGTTTGGAATTGGCTTTGGTCATAAACATGAAAGTTATAGAGGGATTAGAGCTCTTTCAAAACGAGCTAAAGAAAATGGAATTTGGCTGAGAAACGAAGAAGTTATGGCTAGTCGAAGTTACCTGAATTCGAAGAGAAACTGGAAAACTGCAGTTTCGGATTTGCAAGGTGGCTACTTTGGATCGAATTTCCGGCTGATGTATACTGAATTAGGGTATGTGTGAGTAATGGTTGGAAAGAGGAATTGTAGGAGAAGAGAATGGTGAAGACGGCATGGAAAAATATTGAGGGATGTGAAAGTTACAGCCGTCTAAAGTAGGGAAAAATAGGGGAATTCGGTTACGAAAATCAGGGAAGAAATCGGCTAAGTGTGGGCGACTCATTACAGAGTGACACGTGGCATCTCTTAAAATTTTGATTCAAAACTTCAATCTAGCATAACTTTGGCTAGGATGATCCGTTTTTGACGTTCTTTTTATCGATCTTCATGGTTTTTCATAACCTATTTATTGGTATAGGTTTCATGACCTGGTTTGACTATTCTCAAAAAGTCAACTCTAGCAAGGCTTAATAAGCTTTAAGGTTTCTAGAATTTTATATTGACTTTTATGTTTCAAAACAATGTTCCAACACTTCCTAAAATCTTTATAATATATTTGGAGTGTTTAATAATTTCCCAAGATTTATTGACTTATAAATCTTATTATTAAATTCATAATACTATATAATAATGTATAATAATTAGGGTTAAATAGGAGAAAACCCCTAAATAAATTTCACAATTCCATATACTAATTTAATATTCATAATCCCATATAATAATTTATATTCATAACTCCATATAATAATTTAATATTCATAATTCCATATAATAATTTAATATTCCTCATTCCATATAATAATTTAATACTTAATAATATTATTAAAGGTTTAATAAAAGAAATCCACTAAATTAATTTAAATTAATTAGGGGTATTTCATTTCCATTCCAGAGAAGCTGGTGGACATCATGGCGTCACTCGAACCGCCGCAAAATACTAGAATCAGGTTTTTTCTGGAACACCCTTTACAAGGATTGTCATGCTTTTGTTTCGACATGTGATCGGTGTCAAAGGCAAGGTAATCTATCTCGTCGGAATGAGCTACCACTGAATAACATGTTAGAAGTTGAGCTATTTGACGTCTGGGGTATTGATTTTATGGGTCCCTTCCCAAACTCTTTCGGTAATCTTTACATCTTAGTAGCTGTTGATTATGTTTCAAAATGGGCGAAAGCCCTTGCCTGTTCTACTAATGATGCTAAAACTGTTGTGAAGTTCCTCAAGAAAAATATTTTCACTCGATTCGGTGTTCCTCGAGCCATAATCAGTGACGGTGGCTCCCATTTCTGTAACCGCCAGTTTGAAGCACTATTAAAGAAGTATGGGGTTCGACATAAGGTTGCCTTACCCTACCATCCTCAAACAAATGGGCAGGCCGAAGTGACAAACCGAGAGCTCAAGTGGATCTTACAAAAGACGGTGAACTCTTCTCGTAAGGATTGGTCACTTAGATTAGATGAAGTGCTCTGGGCCTACCGCACTGCTTTCAAGACACCAATTGGCATGTCTCCCTACAAGTTGGTTTTTTGGAAGGCATGCCACTTGCCTGTTGGAATTAGAATACAAGTCATATTGGGCCTTGAAAGCTCTTAATTTTGACCTACAACAAGCCGTGATAAACGCAAGTTCCAGTTGACAGAATTGGAGGAACTTAGGAACGAATCTTACGAGAATGCTGTAATATATAAGGAACGGACCAAGCGCTGGCATGACAAGATGATTGCCAATCGAGAATTTAAGGTGGGGGACCAAGTCCTGCTTTTCAACTCCAGGCTCAAATTCTTCCCAGGTAAGCTGAAATCATACTGGTCAGGACCTTACCCTATTATTAGCATTTCCCCATTCGGTGCGATTGAACTCGCCAATGCAAAGGGGGAAACATTTAAAGTCAATGGGTCAAGAGTTAAGAAATTTCTCTGGGTACTACACTGGATCAAGCTGCAGCTGCTAATATGAAGTATCTCTTAAAGATCCAATTGCAGGTTAGCTACTCCACAAGGTCCAGCCAATGACTATAAAGAGGGCAGCTGACTGGGAGGCAACCCAGGGGTACTTTTCAATTCATGTTTTAAAGCTATGCATACTTTCTCTCTAATATATAGTTATATAATATTTATATATAAAAACGGAGCAGTAGAAAGAAGAGGAAGGAGATAATTGTACCTGTGCTATTAACGCAACACTTCCTAGCGTTATTTTGGTATTCGACAGTGTGTGTAGGTAAACCGTTTGTTGCAATCACTCCAAGCTGAACCCTTGCTTAGACTCAAGTGTGAGGAAGGGCACCTTCTCAATCTCACGATATCAGGGGAGTCTCAGTTCCTTTATTTTTAATATTTATGTTCAGCCACTCGTGCTTTAACTGTTGATTGATTAAGTCCATAGAGTCCTAAATGTATCCTTCATGAGTCTGGCATATTTGAAAGGTCTTTTCTTGATTATTTTATGAACATTGAGGACATTGCTCCTCTTAAGTGTGAGGAAGTTTTGACCTTTCCCTGAAAATATGTCAGTAGTACCTAATGCCACACACTTGATTTTATTGTTCTCTAATTATGATAGTAAGCTTCTCTAAAGGCCAATACATGTTGAATTTTCGGGCTAAAATTTTTTTGGAAGTTTTTTGAAATCAAGCCTGATGACAACCTCAAGAATCGTTCTGCTTGACGTTGTTTGTAGGCATCAAATTCTTTCTTCAAAATTAAATCTATTTTCACTGAAATCTGGTGGATAAGCTGATTTTGGAAATTGAACTACCTTAGCTTGGCAATCATGGAACTAAGTGAAAGTTTGGTATGAAAAGGATAAGGCAAGGTACTCCTCTGATCATAAATTTTCTGAACCAAAACAGGCCTCGTTTGTCCGGCTATTAAGTCCTTGGGGTGCTTTATCACCCATCTACCTAAGGTCTCACGATCTGGGATAGAAGACCCAACACCGCTACAAGGACCAAGAGAAAGTCTGGGGATGAAACAATTGTGCGAACAATGGAAAAAAAAAAAGAGAAGAGAAAAACAAAAAAATGAACATACAAAACTCTTAATGCTGAATGATTGTCGCAATTTTTCATATTCTGATCATGAGTGCGTGGTGTTGAAAGGTATTGCGGAATAAGGCATTACTTCACACCCCTTGTCATCCAAAGGTTAGAGAAAAGAAATTGGTGGAAGGTTCCGAGCTAATCTATGTTCAATTTTTACAATCTAACTTATCCATGCTCTTATTAAAAATTTTCTGTTTCACTGTTTACAAAAACCTACATCTAAGAGCAGGATTATTCTTTTGATTACCATTTAGCTTGATTTCCTTCCACGATTGTTGAATCCCGAAGTTTTTACTGTGACCTTAGAGAAGTTTGTCCTTTATTTTCTTGAGGACAAGCAAAAGATAAGTGTGAGGAAGTTTGATAAGTGCGAATATATAGACTTTTAAGGGTTCAATTACCTTATATTTGCAGTATTTTAAGTAATATTTCTCACTTATCTTACGATTTTCCTAGATTTATGTTTTGATATGAATTGATTATTTTATGTGTTAAATGTAGGAAAAAGTGTTGGAATCAAACAGTTTATTTCACAAGCTTTCCAATGCAACAAACGGCGAGTAAAACGGACTTATAACGAAGAATCTGGAGCCGGTTGAAGATTGCAGGAAAATAGAAACAGATTCATTCTGTCCACGACTGTTTCTGCATGAAGAGGCGAGGACGTCAGCTGCGTCCGCGTGTGCCTGGGTGGACAGCAGGGCGGACAGCAGGAGGACTGTAACACCCCAACTACAAACAACACATTTAACAACACTTGCAGCGGAAATCATAACTCACAACATAACTTAACTCCTTGGTGTTACACGCCGTTAGCCACCCACGTGACTAACGAGGCTAACATACATACATCGTACCGGTCTGATGGACTAAACTCCCGAGCAACTACACATTAATCCCGTTCCATGTTCAACATTCATTATACACTTACATTACAAACTGTACCGAGTAATTACCAACTAACGCCGATACAAATTTCGGTCTTACTACACCTACAACACATCCACAATTTTCATGACTACCCACATACAATCAACTACCACCGTCCTACTCTCGAACGGCTTCCAGTTCCTTGTACCTGAAAAGTATGGGAGCCCCCAAAGGGGGTCAGCACCTTTGCTGGTATGGTAATCCCGCAGCCCGCATGCTACCGGGCCACGCACAACTATTTGTCGTCTTAGCATGCGGTTGATTTATTTCAAACATGCACAAACTCACACACATATCGCTTATAAGCAAACATTCATTAATAGAATACAGACCAGGTTAGCACACTCAACATAACAACACACTTCACTTTATAACATACACAACTTAATTTCACTCTTCTTAGGGTACATGAACTTCACTTAGGGAGTGCCGGGGTGATATAAGCCCGAGCACAACATACATACATTTTCTTTGCTTGAGTGGCGGCCTCATATAGGACCGTACACAACACACAATTTCCCCTAGCTCCAATAGTGATGAGGTAGGTAAGCCTTGGTTAAGCTTGTGGGTGGTTGTAATTCAAGGAGGAAGAACAACCGTAACATACAAAGAGGGAGTCGAAGCGAACTTAAGCTTCGACACCCTACCAACATTATACATAATTTCCCTCCTAGCCCGATGTGGAGGTCGGGTAGGTAAGCTTTGGCTAAGCTAGTGGGAGGTCGAAATCCAATGAAGGAAAACAACCCTAACATAACAGGATGGGAGTTAATTTACATATATATATATTAACTCTCCAAACATACGCGTGTACACCCCATCCAACACTAACATACTTATAACAAACTGCAGCGAAAGAACTACCTCATCACATTACTTAACTTGTTGGTGTTACACGCCGTTAGCCACCCACGTGGCTACCAGGCTAATCCATATCATTGTATACCCGGTCCTGATGGGCTAAATTCCCCGAGCAACTATACATTGTTATCCCGTTCCATAACAACACAACAACATCCACCTTATCCCCAACTATAACGAGTATTTTAACATTGTGCCGACAACAATATCGGTCTTACTACACCTACTGTATATATATACTTAAACGATTACCCATGTACGACGACTACCCGTCCTACTCTCGAACGGCTTCCAGCACTTCGTACCTGAAATAGGAAAAGAAGAGAAAGGGGTGGCCCCAAGGGGCTCAGCACCTTTGCTGGTATGGTAATCCCGCAGCCCACATGCTACCGGGCCACGCACAACTAATTGTCGTCTTAACATGCGGTTGATTATATTTAAATCATGCATGTAACAGTAAACACACATCACATAACATTTCGCCGCAATGGGCTCAACAACGGATAATATATCCTTACTTAATAAGTCACTCTTGGTATTCATTACCCCTAGAGTGTTCCCCCTCTAATGGAGCTACTTCCTTAATAGACGACACTTACCCTTAAATCGGGTTATCCTTAAACGTCTCTTATCACAACCTGGGAATCATATCCATGATCCACACACTTCACATTTTACAACATATAACATACACTACATAACAACACCTAACAACATTTTGCACGTTTCCATGTGCACATCATAACACCGCAATAATATTGCATCACAACAAAACACATAACACAACGGGAATGGTTCTCTTAGGAACCGACCCAAACATTGTTTACACACTGGTGAGCCTAGAGAATGTTGCCAGTCTCATGATAAGCTCGTTACATAACTCGTTACCGTTTCGTTAAATGAACGGTTAACTTAACACAAGGTGCCCCGGATATAGTGATCCAAGAACACCGAAACAAACATAACAATAGTATGCCCCTGTGGCCCGACGTGAGTCAGTAATAGCCTTGGTTAAGCTAAAGGGAAGGTTGGGAACCAAATTGGAAAACAACCATAACATACAGAGAGGATCGAACCTGCTATGACAACGACCCCCATACTCACACGCGTGGCCGGAACAGACCGGACTCCTCATTCCCCCCATTAGCACTTGTCAGAAGTTCGTTATTGAACTTAGTTAAACAATCACTACATTGGGTCAAGTCTTGTTAGACACAAACAAGGGAAAGGAGAGTTGTACATTCACATATAAACATCACACACAAACATCACATATCCAACTCACGCATATCCGTGGTTAGAACGTTCCTTAGGTCGGAAACGTTATTACCGGATACCGTTCTCTTACGTTTACCTAATATGGTTAACTAGCCCTTCAAGCGCATTAGAGGTTACCGGTATCGCACGTAACATACAATAACAATAACGACTGTAAACTCGTTTCATGATTTTATCATAACGTGGCAAACATACAGAAAAACACATTGGCATACAAGCCGGTGTAATCCGTTAGGACACAGTTGCAAGAAAACCATACCTGTCACCGGAGTCCACTTATCCTGTCCATTTATGTTCCTCGAGCAATTCTCGAACAACTGTTAACATCACACGTGTTTTTCATTAACATCGGGGTTTGCTTGATCATTTAATGTCAATGCTTAATTTTTCCCCGTTAACTTAGTTACATAACTTAACATTTTTAACTTGTTTTACTCTCACATTTTAATACAACTTTTTGCCCATTTTATTGTCACTAAAACTCACCTAACATGCCCTCAACATCCTTATAACATCATTACATACCAATCCCCATCATCACATATCATTTCATAACCTCAAACCTTGTTTTTGGTCCGACCGACCCCCGACCGACCCACACAGCTGGGTCGGTCCATTACAGACCCTTTTACTTCCTTACAAACATGCCCGTCCGACCCACGTCCGACCCAACCATTCTGGGTCGGTCCATGTGCGAACATTTTCCTTCCTTTGAAACCTGACCGACCGACCCATGTCCGACCCACCCTTTTGGGTCGGACCATTACCGAACATTTCCTAACATAAAACAGAGGCTCGACCGACCCACAAACTGTCGGCCCCTGGTCGGTCGCCTCCTAAACTTACCAAACTTGTCAAATCTTCACCAAACTTCTCCTAAGGCCTCTTAATGTGTTCTAACATCATTTGGCACTTCAAACACACCTTAAGATATTCTTAAACACTCACAAAACTATTTTTTCCTAATTCCTTAAACCTTTACTTATATCTCACAAAATTCCTAACACTTACAATTTTTCTCCTTATGATTTCTAGGGGCATTTCACCTATAATGACCACAATACAAGGTGTTTCCTCTACACCTTATCATCACTCTCGACTTCTTTTCTTACTAACTAAATCCCTTTTTACATCATACCTAAACATCACTTGTTCCTTGACATTACATTACCTAACCTTAAACAAACTCCTCCAAGACTTACAACATCCACCTAAACACACATTGAATTCCTAGAACTTCAAGGACAACACTAAATCCTTGCATCAATCTAAATCACCTAATACATGTTTTCTTCTCAAGTACCATTCATTCACTTTAACACTTCCTAGTTCACCAAAACTTCCTAAAACACTTAGAACTTCTCACAATTTCCCAAATTGGCCATAGTTTCTCTTGTATAATCACATCCAACACTTAGGTTTTTTTTTTACCTTATTTCCCTCAAGAACAACCTAAAGTCCATCAAACACATTTTATACACAAACTTCACACATTAAGCACTACATCACAATATAGTGCATACTTAAATTGCTGGCACTTAGGCCCTTAAATAACATGGCTCTTAGGCCCTTAAATTGCATAACCTTAAACACTGAATTTCCCACATAAATAATGCCTTTGACCTGCAAATACATACACACCAAAAACATATGTTCTTTTACTAGTCTCCTTGAGAACATTTTACTAGGTCACTCACCATTGGCTCCTTAGGTATTTATCAAGCAAATGAAGCTGTTTTCCTAAGGCATTTAAACTACATTGAGATAGTTTGTTTACCTCTTTTTCCTCACAAACTTCTTTCTTGTTTCCTTACAAACCGGGGGGTACTTGATTCCTTGTCAAGTTCTATACATTGTACAAACAAACATAATGAGTATTCAAGCTTTAAGCTTCATCTCATTGTAAACCCTAGTTACATATATTGTTTTTAACACATTAAGGTAATTGTTTTACCTGGAATTGGAAGGGAGAACTTGATAAGTATCAAGAGAGGACTCCTCCTAGCCCTTGGAAGGTTCAAATGAAGCTAAAACAAGCAAGATAAATACACCATTGTGAGGTGAATTTTCGGACAACATGAAACATGGAGGAAACATGGATTTTTCTTTGAGTTTCCTTACCTTGAAGCAAAGGAGAACATGAATATGGAAAAGATGAGCTCAAGCTCCTCCCATGGTGGTTTCTCTTGGCACCGAAATGGAGGCTTTGAAGTTTTGAAGAGACAAGATTGTAGAGCTTGCTTAACTAAGAGAATGGGTGGTGTTTGTTTTTGATTTGGTCAAGAGAGCAAGATTTGACAAGAGTTCAAAGCTTGAGTTCTCATGGAGGTAGTGGTATTACCGAGAGAGAATGAAGAAGAGAGGTTGGTGGTGGTGTTTGGAACCGTGGGAAATGAAGGAAAGGAAGGGAGAATGAAGATAGAAGTTACTTTTGAAGATATTTAAGTCTTAAAGCAAATAGTAACTATGAGTCCATTTATTTACTTAACAAGTTAACATACTTGGTGACTCCTCACTACAAAACCGGCCCCCTTTTAAATAAAAGGGTATTTTAGTCTTTGTTTGTCAATCTAATTACTTAACATAACATATGTATACTAGCTTGTAAAAATTACTATTCACAAATACAAGGCACATAGAAGTGAAATTTTTGATTTCCCACTAATATGGCCACCCAAATGTGATACTATATAGTACACATGTTAATTAAAGAGTAATGATGGACATTTAGCCATTCAAAAACTCATTTACAAGACAATTTTTCAAAAACGTGCTTTAAGACTCCTTAAGCACATTTTGTGTTTTATTGTTTTTCAAGCTTGGTTTTCTTTAGTAATTGATTTAATATGTTCATTAACATATAAATAAGGATAGGTATGACCATTAGGTCTTATACACATTCATCCCAAGCTTAGAGCACATTTTTGCTAATATGACTTTAAGGTATTTTCTTATGTTTTATTTGGTTTAACTGTCCACCAAAAGTTTCTTAAGGACTTATTTAGCCTTATTAAATCATAATTAAATGTTATCAAGTCTTGGTAGGCTCTTTGGGTCCTAACCAAGTTCACTCATAGCTTAGAGCAGTTTTTGCTCAAACTGTGTCTTAATGCTTATTGCATTTATTTTGGTTTAAATTGTTTACTGATGTCACTAAGGCACTTTTTAGCCTTTACATACCATAATTTGACATTTAAACCACATATCAAGGTTTGGGGTATTTCAACGCGCGACAGGGACACCCGGATTCCTCTCCATACATAACATATACTTATTAGTTAGAGGTTCCCTTATGGAAACTTATCACATACATACACCACGTAGTGTTACTAACTCGGTTAGACTCATATGGGGAGTAATATCCCTTTTTAACAAACATGAATAAACTGTGTCCAAAAAACAACAACAATATCCAACAAGTCACTACATCACTCATAATAAAACATACTACACTAACGCACGGATAGCCGTAGTTAGAACGTTCCCATAGGTTGGGACGTTTATTCCGAATACTGATCCTTATGTGAACCTAAAGTAGGTTAACTATTATTTAACACATAACTAAGGTTAAGCGGGTATCGGAATTAATTACGCCATGATAATGAATTACTGTAAACTCATTTCATGCTTTATCTTGCAAGGTGACAAAACACACAGAAAAACACATTGGCATACAAGCCGGTGTAATCCGGTAGGACACAGGTTGCAAGAAAACCATACCTTGGCCCTTGCTGCGTACGAGTCCCACCAAACGTAGTTCCTATACATGATTTATAATATCGGTTAATTAATTTATTTAACTCCCACTTAGTTAATTACTCCACATTTATGTCGTACACTTTCACACTTAAACTTACACTTGTTCACCCTCCTAATGTTCATTAAGTCACCAAACATGTCTCAAATAATCATATAACATCAACACCTACTCATCCCCATCATTAGACACCATTTAACAACATAAAAACAAGGTTTTAGGGTGGTCCGGGACTTGGTCCTCACCTTAGTCCCGGACCAATTCACAACTCAACTCTCGGATTTTATAAGGGGTGGTCCGGGACTTCACACTTAACCTAAGTCCCGGACCAGAATGTGTGAAAACTCTCGGGCCGTTTTGTATGGGTGGTCCAGGACTTCATGCTCACCCTAGGTCCCGGACCAAGGCGTTGGTAACTCTCGACCAGTTTTTATGGTATGGTCCGGAACTTGATATGAAACCTAGGTCCCGGACCCCTGCTACAGACCTCCAGAAATGACATTTTCAATTCTTGTTTCACTTGTTAACTTCCCATTGTTGCCCCAAGGTTCTACATGTAATTAAATATATTTTAACACTAATATAACATCTTAAACTTGCCTAAATCATCATCTAAACTTGTTACTCAATTCTTGATTAAATTCACCCAAATTTCCCACTCTCCTCTTACAAGAACTAATGCTAAGTTCTATCAAGTGTTATGCTACAGATTTTTCTCACCACTCTCACCCACTCATTAGTCCAAGAATAATGCAACATTCCCACCTTAGAGTTCACTCCTCTCCCCTTCTCCATCTACCTAGTTACCAACCGATTTTCACACTAAGTTTTCCCTCTTAAAACACTTGTAGTTCACTAGTTTGCTCCACCTCGAAATACATTTAAACCATTAAATTTCTACACAAATTTTGACATGATCTCCCCATAATTCTAGCATTTTCCCACACATTATTTAACCCTCCATACAGTCCAACCAACGAACTCATCCAAGAACACTAGACCACCCTTAAGTTCATCATTTCCAACAACAATAGCACTACACGTTCATGAACCTTAAAAGTTTGGCCCTTAGGCCCTTAATCAACATCAAATTAAACACTGAATTTCCTCATATTATTCGCACACCTGCATTTCACTGAGCATTTATATTTGCACCAAGATAAGACACAAAGTCCTTAAAACACCACATAGCTTAAGGTAAGTTATTTACCTTGGATTTCTTTCAACTTTCCTCCTCCTCACTTCTTGTTCCACAACCGATTTCCAATGGGTTATTAGTTACACTAATGACCAAATACCATAAATGGTAATGAGTACCAAGAATTTTAATTGAAGCGCTTGCAACAACCCTAAAACAAGAGGGTGTTTAAGCATAAAAAATGAAGAGATTTTACCTTCTACTTCACAATGGGCTTCTTAGGAACAAAGATGGGCAAGCACCAGAACTCAATGAGGCTTCAAATACGCTAAAACAAGGAGCAAAAACCGGAGCTCAAAACAGAGCAAAATCGGCCAAGGAAGATGGAGAAAGAGAGGGATTTTTCGAGTTGTTTCTTACCTTAACCCATCAAAGGGTTGATTGGCTTCAAGAATGGGAGGTTTCCTCTTCAAAATGAGCTACACCCATGGAAGTCAAATGTGGAGCTTGAGGATTTTGAAAGGTGGAAAATGATCTCCAAAGCAAGGTGAGTATTTTGGTGTATTTTATTTTCGATTTGGACTTGATTTGGTGAGGGAACAAGGAAGGAGAATGAAGGAGTTGGAGCTGCACTAGAAATCGCCATAGGAGGGAACAAGGAGCAGAGAGAACGATGGCAAGGGGAAAAGAAATCAAGAGGGAAGGAGCAAGTAGAGGAAAGAGAAAAATAAAGAGGTAATAGTACTTTACTTTATGTTTTTGTCTTCTAGTGCATAGAGTAGAATTAATAAATGAGAGGGAGGGGGTACAAAACGTGAGTTACTTCTCACAAGGGGCAAAAATCAAATATTTTTTGTAAAAGTAGAGAGGAAGTGGCACATGTCATTTAACAGATAACACCCGTTCCTGAACTGTCAGTTTTAACAGTCCGGGTCCGGTTTCCGGATTTCTCGTTTTTAATTTTAATGGTTATTATACTCCCATTAATGTTTAATTATAGTTATTTGATGAACTATAATTTTTACGGGGTCTTTTAACTGTTCAAGGTCACGTTTTCGGGTTTTCTCGAAAACGTGCACCAAGGCTTTATTAGCGATTTAATACATTATCTGGATCCGTTTTCTTCCAGAATTTTTCCCACATGTTCTTAGTGTGTAATTAAGGTATAAAATATATTATGACCCTAACGAAGGTTATGTACCTCCTAAAATAATTAAATACGTATTTTCACGTTTTGTGACTTTATGCCTTTCCTTATTCTCTTTTTTTTTTTGGTTTTATTTCTTCACCAATTCTTAAGGACTTAATTAGCCTTAGAAAATTATAATTTCATAGTTAATTAACATATTAAGGTTTGGGGTATTTCAAGGACAGACAGCAGCTGCGTCCGCATGAAGAGGCGCGGACACGAGGGCGGACGGAGGCGCGGACAGAAGTGAAGACACGGACATCACCTATGTCCGCATAAAACCAAGCGGACAACAAAGCGGACATCAGCGCATGAAGACATACATGTCCGCATAAAACCAAGCGGACGCAGGGGCGGACGTGACTGAATTCGACGCGTACAGTTTTCTTCTTCCTTCTTCCTTAGCGACGCCGCAGTTGAACTACTCCTTCATTAATACCAGACGGCGCCTACCTTAATTCACTCACGTGTGATGCCGGCTCTGTCTGCAATCAATTATTGATGCGAATTAAATCTCTGACTGCAATTTTCACGGATCTGCTCACCAACTCCACCGCCATCTTGATTCACCAACTGCACCGTCCCTGATTTCTCCATTGTCTGCTTCTCATTTCCTCAGCCTATGTAAACCCACACTCTGGTTGCTAAAAAATGATCGATCGACCCAATCATCTGCCATACTCCCTCTCCCACGATCGTGCTCCATTCACTTCATTCCCTCTATCAGAAATCATCACCCATCCACTCCATTAAATTCCCACGTAAACACATACATCCCACTTTTCATTTTATTTTTCTGTTACACACCAGCTTTACAGGAATAAAGTTAGCAGTCGGGGCAACGCAAGACGAAGTTGAAGCAGGGAACCGGAGTGAACTTCTAAACTAGAGTTACCTCTTACCCTTACTTTAATTTATTTAATGCATTCCTTCTCTGTTATCGTTGTTTTTGTAACGATGAGCGAGTAAGCATTTTAGCTTCCCGGGTTGGGAAGCGAACCTATTTCTTGAATTCTGCTATGTGATTCTTCAGATAAATTTTGTTAACTGCAACAGTTCAATTCCTGTCCTTCAAATGTTTTAATTATTTGGCCAGTAATTAGAACAACCCTTGTAGTTATCTTATTAAAATGCGAGAGCTGAGATAGATAACGAGACGAAGGAAGTTGAACCTAATTAACAGCTAGAAGCGTGATCCCGCCTATAGGTTAATTAGACTCCAATAGAAACTGCTCTTTATGCAATTAATTGTGTCCGGTCTAGAGCATTAGTCTGCTGCTAGATCTAACAATTGGTTAGGATTCATTATACTTAGTCGTTAATGAATTAATTAAAGTTTCTGAGTTATTGCAGTAAGATTGAAGGAAGAATTTAGTAACAGATATAAAAGGAATAGGTAAGCAAACAACCCGGGGTGCGCTTTTCTATTTATCACATTCACCACTCTTTAAATCCCTCTTTGTTTATTACCTTTTAAATTGTTCTATTTCTCCTTGCAGTTTAGTTTCTTTTAATCATTCAAACCGAAAAAGTGATATTTCTTGTTTTCTTTAAGTTTAACTTAATTTCCCAGTTAATCAAATATTTGTCAATTAATTATACGAGGTCCCTGAGATCGACAACCCCATTTAATCACTATACCCGCAAAACGATAGGTACACTGCCTATGTGGTAGAAGTAGTCACATATTTCTCCATCAATGGACATGCAAGATAACCTTGGAAGGTTTAGCAAGCAAAGAGGGGATGCAATAATGCTTAGGGGGAAGTTATATTGATTGGGAAGGAAACACTTTGGATAGTTAGAGTTTTAGACAAAAAAATACATGTTGGAAAAATTAGGAAATAAGTAACAAGTGTTAGAAATTCTTGTAAGGATTGAGAAAATGGTTAAGGTGGTTTTAAAGGATGTTCTAAGGTGAGTTTAAGTGCCTATATGGTATTAAGACATAATGGGACACTTGTGGAAGAGTTGGACATTTTTGCAAGAAAGGAGATAAGTGTTTAAGGGTGTAGAAGATGAGTATTCTAGCCTGTCCGAACTTCCGTCCGAATTTGGAAGCTCGGACATGCCCTGTTGCGATTAGAATTTTTGAGTCTCGACCAGAGTCTGAACTACCGTCCGGACTTAGATGTTCGGACACTTGAAATTCTTCCTTTGATTTTTCCTCGACCTATGTCCGAACTTAGGGAAGTTCGGACACATGTTCGGACACACGTCGGTTGCACCCTTTTGAGTCTCGACTTGCGTCCGAACTTGGTAAGCTCGGACACAAGTTCGGACGCGGTGCTGTTTTGACCAAAACTTTGTTTAAGGTTAGGAAATGTTATCTAATGGTGGGGATTGATATGTAATGATAATATAAGGTTGTTTAAGACTTGTTTGGTGGGTAACAATGATTTAAGTGGGTGAATAAGTATAAGTTATGAGGAGAAGTGATTCACTTAAGATTAAGTTTATAAGAACTTAAGTGGTGTTAGATGGGGATCATTAGTGACTAAGTGAGTTAAGTAAGTTAGCTTTATTGGAAAAGTAATTAAAACCTAAAATTGAATGAATGTTTTAGGGTTTGAGAATTTGGACTCCAGAGGAGAGTAAGAAACCGAACGACCAACGGTGAACGGTACAGTTCTTCTTGTGACCTGCTTGCTAACGAGGTGTCCCTCGGCTTGTGTGCTATTTGTTTTTGTGTGCTCACTAACAAGATAAAGCATGCAACCGGAACATTATGTTTATTGCATTGTGTGTGATGTTGAAATAAACACAATTACCGTGAGAACTTACTAACCAGCGTTTAGTAAGGAATGGAGTGAGACTAAGGAACGCTCCCTAATATTAGTTTGTTATAAACCGAAAGAGGTTAACCAACAAACATTGTCTTGAGACTTCTACTAACTGGAATTTAAGGGGGGTGAGGAACCCGGGACTGACTCCGGTCATGCATGCTAAGGAAAAGGGGGTCGGTATCTATAGCAGATCCGACTTCCGCTTAAGGACTTGTCTTCGGGCTTGTTGCCTAGGGTCGGTTGCCGGCTCAGCTACATTGGACATACAGTCCAAGGTAGGAGGCATTAAGATGGTGCGGTAGGATCACCTAAATCCTAAATTATAAGATAAGTTGTTTATTCAACCAATGGAGTTAATAGCTCATTGGCTAGGGTTGCTTTTGACCCGACAAAAATAAACATTGAGATAAGATACAATCATTTCTATTTAAAAGAGTGGTTTATATTCTAAGATTAAGATAAGGTTGGAGATAAGTTGCAACCATTTCTATTTGAAGGATGGTTTGTATTATAAGACTAAGATAAGCTACATCCATTCCTTTTTAAAGGATGGTTGTTTCTAAGGCTAAGATAAGACTAAGATTGAGGTAAGATAAGGATGGACTAAGATTAAGAGAAAACATAACTTAAGGAGTTAAACAATTAACTCTCTAATTAAGGGAACGCATTTAAGTCATTCATTATGTTTGAACTTTGATTGTTCATATTTGGATTGTTGTTATTGCACTTTCTATTATGTTGTGCATCTAATCAACCTCCATGCTATCGACAATTAGTCGTCGTAGCCACGTTAGCTTGGGGGCCATGAGAGGATCGTACCAGCATTCGTGCCGTCCCCCTTTGGGGGCTGTTTTTACTACACAGGTGAACGTCAGGAGGGGGCCGTCACGAGGGTAAGAAGGGGGTACAAGCGTTACGGGTTAAGTGTGGCCTACGAGTTGTGCATGTACACTCGTATGACAATTTGAGTTAGTAAAGTGTATAGGTTGTGAGGGGTTTGTAAGAAGGATATGTATTTGGTTAAGATTTGTATGTACTAATGTTCGGTATTGAAATACCCCTAATTTTTAAAATATAATTAAATGATCTATTAATGATCTAAGATGATTATTAAACATCTAAATACTATTGGGGAACAATCTAAAAGATCTCAACAAGGCAAAACACGCCTTAAGATCGGTAAAGCCAAAAATGTGCTTTAAGACACCATAAAGATTGTGTGGCCTCAAATAGGATCCAAAGTGGATTCCTAAGTATTATAATGAAGCAAGGAACGCAATAAAACCATTCTCAAAGAGAACTAAGCTCAGGAACATCCTGTGACACAAAAATGTGCACTAAAACTCCTTAAAGCACGTTTTTGTGAGATTGCCTTTTAAATTGATTTTTAATGGGCTTAAAAATTATAATTATCCTTAAATATGATATTTAATCATATTATATCATATTAGGAATTTAATTCCAGAAATTTACGAATTTTTACAAATTTAATATTAAAATATTAATAAAACCCTAAGTGGGGCCCGCATGAGTCAATATTGACCAAGCATGGTCAATGGTCAATAAGTTGACCCACTTGGACCATGGCAGCCGGCTGGCAATAAGAGAGGAGGCAAAATAATTCCTTGATTGACAATAATGCTACCTAATGCATTTACTTTTAGAAAATAATGTTACTTTTTACTTATTCAAACTTACTTACCTTTCCCACTTCCTCCTTCCTTCCTTGTCCGATCTGCACCATCCCAGCCGAGCCTCTCCTTCCTCTCAAGCTCTCAAAGCTTGTTCTTGAGCATGGAAGGCAAGTCTAGCTCCTAAGCCCTAATGTAAGTGTTTTAATGCCATTTTTAGCTCTTTTTCTTCATCTCTTCACTACCAACACCTAAATTTCGTGGCTCATCTATTCCTATGGCTTATTATCAGTGTTCTAAGGTTAGAACAAGAGCTAAACTCGGTTGAGACCAGTAGAGGGACCAAGGTTGTTCAAATCTACATTTTAAGGTAAAAATGTGCTTTAAGCTCATAACTTTTGATTCCCTTCGAGTTGGCTGTGAAACTTTGGTCATAGCCTCATCTTCTTCTCCTTTTCATATAGGATCTGTTGGTTAGCCATTTGGAGCAAGGGTGACCGAGATCCAAGAGAAATACTCTCTTTTAAGGCATTTTTCCAAGGTAAAACCTAATAACAAGGTAGGATTTCGAGATCTAACTATTTCCTATGTTTATGGTAAATCTAACACCTTGTGGTGTGTTTGGTTCAGGTCGAAAATACCTAGAACTTCCCTTGCATTTTTAAGGTGATTTTTGCCTTAAATCTTACATTAATTATTCCTTATGGTTAAACTCAAGCTTGGAGTGTAACCATACCTTGTTTTTGTGTATTAAACATGTCTAAATCATGTGGTGATTTTCCTACAAGTGACCGAGCTCTACAAGGATTCAAGGTATAAACACCTTAAACTTATGATTTTTGTAATCTTTAAGTATATATATATACATGGCCGAGAGTGAATATACATATAGGTCATATTGACCTAAAAATGTAAAAAAAATGGCTAAGATAAATTAAGCTAGTCATTTAAGGGATTTAATTAACATAATGGTCAAATTATGACATTATGTGGAAAAATAATTAAACCTAAGTGAGGCCGAATATATATGTGATATTTTGAGACATTTATTGTGTAATTATTTTGCAAGTTCAAGGTTGTAATAAGGCCATGTCATTAGGCCATTTTAATTTAAGTTTATAAGCTTATTTAGTTTTATTTATGCTTATAATTAAAGTTGGGGCCAATTCGTAATTACTAAGAAAATAAAAAGCCGTGGGCTTAATTAGCAATTTAGGATTTTTAAATGAATTTAATAAAAATTATAACACTTTATAAAGTATTGGGTCAAAATTGTAAAAATAGAAAAGTATAGGTCATTATTTGTAATTACCGAAATTGGTTCCCATTTGGTATTAGGAGTCAAAGTTGACTATATAGGAGACTTGACCAAGTTTAGAAATCTAAGAATTAAAATACTACCTTATATAAGATACTATTAAATTGTAAAAGATTATAAGTCTTGGGGTGTAATGTGATTACCGAAACTAGGGACTAAATGGAGTTAGTAAAGTCCTTAATTATTAGGATTTTAGAAGTTGATTTGGGTAAATTTGGAGTTTATATGAATTATCTAGGTATATTATAAGATATTTCATAACATTGTTACACATGGGTAACATATGTGGTAAAACCGAGATTTAGAGAAAGTATAAGGTTAATAATGATATTTATAACCTTTTGGTATGGTTTGGTAATTTTTGGGATTATATATAAGGTTTTATGAAGATATATGTATAATATATAGTTTTGGTGATATTAGAAACTATATGTTTAAAAATGGGGTAAATTGGTGAATATAGAAAGTTAAGTGGTGGAAATTAAATTTAAATACCATGGGGTCTGCTCGGTATTTTGGAGAAATTATAACTATGGGTTATAATTATATTAAGGTTTAAGGATTATAATATAAGGTATACATTATAAGTGTAACAATGGAGTATATTTTTGGGATTGATTTGTAAGTTATGGAAGTTGGTGGGAATTAATTAAAAACCGAGAGTTTAAGTGCTGTTTGGATTTTATAACAAAATATAACTATAGGTTATAATTGTTTTAATGACTTAAATGTCATAATATATGTTATATAACTATAATATAACATTATATAAATTATGTGGTGGATTTTGTAAATATTTGGGAATTATAGGTGCTGTTCGGAAATATTACTATTTTGGAATGAAATTTATAATATGGTTTTTATGTTATAAGAGCTATAACATTTATAATATAAGAGGTATTCATCAAAAAGAATGAATATATATTATAATGACTTACCATATAATAAATAGCCCTATAATGCATTATATAAATAAATATATGTCATAGTGTGGAAAATATAATATAGTTCAATAACTAGTGTTACCACAATTAAAATGATATGAGATGAAGGGAAAAGAATTATAAACATTGGATATGGAATTCTAATGTTAAGAGTGTACATGAAATAATAAGGATTTATATAATTCAAAGTATTTGTACATATGAATTATACAACATTACACTTGGAAAAACTAACCTTAGAAAAATAAATACTAAGGTGAGATGTATAGTGCATGACAAGAGTCATACATGCAATAAAGAAACAAACTATACGATCTACAAATATACGTTTAAGTTACATGCGATAACAAAGTCCAACAATAAGTATGTTAATATACGAGATAAGACTACGCAAGTAATGTAACACTTTTCCAATCTCGAGTTAAACCGAAAACCCGACAAACGTTGACAGATAATAACGGGGGATTAACCGGGAAGTATTAGAGACGGTACGGGGTACCGTAGAGTTGTGTCGTTATACGGGATGCTAATCAATAGCATTATGTATTGTTAGATGTTAGAGACGACACACGGAGCATAGGATCTGCTGATTCATACTCCACCGTAATACTTCCAGGGTGAACGGTATGTTATTTATGTGGCTTGATTGTCTCTGAGGACTTCCTCAGTTCAGACATTGTGTGAAAATCTGTGATAAGATTGAATGTCTGCTTGTGTGAATTAATATGCTTGAGTTGTGTATTAATGCTGCTTTGCTATTACTGTCATGCGATAACAGTACCGTTCGTATGTATGAACATATTATAAAACGAACTAGCGGCAGCGATGCTATCTTGTATGTGTAACATAAGGAACGTAAGTAAACGTTGTAGCATCAGGATAATAAGATATATATATATCTGAGACTTATATACGGAGCATTGGCCTCTTTAACGCCGCTCTCGTATCTAACACTGGATCCCGAGTCGACATACTCAGGATTGGACTAACGACCATGTCTATTGTGTTAAAGAAAGTAATAAAACGATGCGATGGTATAGATAAGTTATCAAGAGGACGTGGCTCTTGCTGTGAAATGTGATCCATTAACGATACTAGGATACCGTGTGGTAACCGTAAGTATCAGGATAAATTTCCAACGAACTACAGATTGTTCGTAGGACGGAGACTCTACCGCTGGAGTGGCTACTGCCGTGGGTGACCCGCCAAAGAGATGGGTAACTTAGAGACACGTCGTTCTAATGAGACGTTGTCATTAGACATGACCGAACAATTACGAACGATTATAATAACTCGTACATTAGGCGAACATTATTTGGGCGTGCATGCCAAAGACGAGAGTTCATACTCGTTTATAATTCTCGTTGTTTCGCCTTGTTGTTCATTGGTTACGCTGTGTTTCATGTGTGGTATGTTGGTGGTGTTGATTGAATAAGTCGTTGTACTCATAAGTGTGTGTTGTGAATTGGATTAATTAAATAACGTACTTATATCTGTGTGTGAACTGGATGAGTCGAGTCACTGTGCTCGTGTGTGGATTTTGTGGATTGTTCGTCGAACGAGTCGACGTACTCAACTATGAACTTTCAGGTGTTGTTGGAGTGGAGTCTACGTACTCATATAAGCGTTAACGCTTTCAGTGGTCTATTACGATGCGATGTGTGGAGCCGGGGGCTTATTTGTTATTTGAGTTTACTGCAAATATAATGTTGCTTTACAGTTTTAATATTAAACTATTTGCATGAAAATGGTTTGCATGCTCTCGACCAAATAACTGAATGGTCCGAGGGTGCATGACAGTCAGGTAATAACATACTCAGCAGGGGCTGATTCCATACCACAAACTACCATTTTTGCAGGTATGCAACTTCCGGTGTCGGCAAAGAGAGTGACGCGCTGGGTAGTATGATTACAGTTATTCGAACATGCACTGTTGCATTTTGATACGAACCTAGAAACGTGTATAGGTTTTGGATACTTAGAAAGCTCACTGTGAATGTATTATATTTTGGTTTGGGAAGTTTAGATCTATCTCTTGTTGTCACTGCGAGAAAATGTTTCGTATGTAAGAATATATCAGGAAGCACGTTATTACTCGTATGGGCGAGTAGAACGGTGACACTAGTAGTTGATTTGTTGAGATTACCGCTGCGATTATATTGTTAAGTAAGATGATTAGGAGTCGATTAGAGTAGGGGTGTTACAAAAGTGGTATCAGAGCGGAGTACCGCTCTGATGACAAGAGATAGTAGGATTTATACAGTGAGCATAGGTTTGGGAATGGGAAACGTTGTGAGGATACGTGACTTGCGGGGTTGATGCAATGCTTAAACTTGCACACCATAGCCGTGAGGCACTTCAATATTAAAAGACCGAACTGGTATTAGACCGAGTAGGTTAACCCGTCCTCTTGACTTATGTCAGAGAGAGGTCGGGTAACAGTACTAAGGAAGAACACGGAGCAGCGATGGTGGTGAAGGTCAGCAACCCCAAGTAATGCGAGATGGTATGAACCGCTCGCACTTGATGGGAGAGCATCCCGGAATTTGCAATGGTACCCCACCCGCCGCAGCCCGTACCTGGGTACTATCTAGTGAGACAATGAAATGAGAAACACCACGGAGATACTCTCCTGATCGGAAAGACCGATGTGGATGCTATGAGATTATGTTAATAGAGAATAAACTTTAAGTTATGATGAGGACTGTTGGCATAATGCCTACCATATGAGTATTAAATGAATATTAAAACAAGGTTGAGGAGATAATTTCCATAGGACTAATGGGGTTCGCTTGCTATAAGCAAAACAACCCTGTCCTATATCCGAAAGCACGGGTCAGTGCGCTTGGGGGAAAAGAAGTGGAAACGACGAGTAATGATTAGTTTAAAAGATATGTACGATGGAAGGAATTACCTTTTGAAGTCTCATCCAAACCGGGTAACTCTAAAACCATGCAACACTGAAGGTTCAAGATGGCCCGACGTGCATGAGGAGAAAAATCTTAAGAACTGTAGGAACAAGAACTCGTAAGTTGCTATCATGCAACGCCTCGTGAGGAAAGTACGACCTAACTACCATGGTAAACTTGTGAGAACGAGTACGGGAGCGAGACTATATAAATTTGAACAAGAACCTTTGACTGGAATGTGAACCCGATTAGGGAATAGCACTGCACTGACACACCGTACCGGTGGCTCAGTCTGCATGGTGCACTTGCCACTGCAAGTGCCACATTAACCAAAGCATTAAAATTCAACCTGCCTTGCGCACTTGCTACAGCAAGTGCAGCGACGGTAAACTAACCCAAAAGGACGTGGTAGTCCAGGCGGTTACCAATAAACACTAAATCTTATGTAAATCCGTAATGCAATAAAGCAGGACACAACCTTCTTAAGGGCAGGGGTACGAAACCCTTGGGTTTGAGGTCGATAAACCTCGAGAAGACCTAGCCGGTCTGACCATTAAACCAAAAAAAAAAATAATAAATAAATAATAACAATACACCATTTAGTAGAATATAAAAAGGAGAGTAAACGAGAATAACAATAATTAGTGCCTACAAGTCTAACCCCAGTGCCGGTATGGACATTAAACGTCAACCAATACCGGTGGGGAGTGACGGGTCTTCAGGACCAGCATAACCATATTTAGAGAGTGCGTGACACTCGTGGTTAAACCACTACGATTGAACATTGCCAGAGGGCAAGAAGTGAGCTATATGAGGCAGGACCTTTTAAAAATATAATTATGAGGCAGAGGTGATCGTGCAATAAAAAGGGCCGAGATTATGCCCGCACTACACACACCGGAGGTGTTGTTGATCCGTTATACTGCTAGACTCCCGTATGGAGGGCAGTGGATATAAAAAAAAAAAAGAGGTGAAAATTGCTTGATGACGGGAGATACCGTTACCTCAAAGAAGATGGAGGAAATATGAGTTGAATAAGAGTAAGGACTATACAATGAAAAGGAATGATTAGCGGAAACCACTAGGTTGTGGGCACCCAATTGTAACCCCAGGAGGAAGTCTTAGAACCGACTGGGAATAAATTTAATAACAAGACTAACAATCATTTAATTATCAGAATAAGTAAGGAGTCTGAATATCGTATGGCATAGGCCTACGGAGGGATAACTTAGTATCACCAAAGTGACCCAAAACTAGGGGAACAAGGGTGATAAATCACAGGTACTAATTAATATCAGACTAACGGGACTACCATAAGACAGGGGAAACATGAAGTGTCAACCTTTATCATGGAGTCCGGAAACACCATAAGGTGTAACCCAATAGATTGAGTGGAATTCGAATACTGGAAACTCATATCTGAAGGCGTTGACAGCCTAAGAGTGAACGGGAGAGATAATAAGTAGTTACTGATCCCCACTCACAGATACCAGATGACGAGCGTGTGGAAATCAGAAGTAGGGCGATAAGTCGCAAACACCTATCTTAGAGAAATTGAAGGAAATATACATTAATACAAGAACCCATAGAACCTAATATTAGGGCCATTCTGACATTAAAGGTTAAGAATTGGCAACATAGTTACTCAAACATAAATTACCGAGACTAAGAGTACGATAATCACCGGGTACGAACGCTACGAGTGCACTAAATGAGACATGGGACGACCACACTTCTAGGAGCTTGTGGGCCTGACAGACTATATTAAGTTAGTTGGGTAAGTAGTAATGTATCAGTATGGTACCCCATGCATGTAAACGAGTAGTGTAGGACCCAGGAGGTAACCAACTCTGTGTCTAAGTCAGCGAATGGAACCCTGACTAGGTAAACCATGTGATGACGAGAGAGATCTCAGTCAAACTAGCAAGGTTAGGAAAATCAAGGATAGCTTGATAATAAAGTGACATAAGGTCGCAACTCCACAGTGGAGGAGTTAAACATAAGTTTTGGGAATTTTAGTAAACGAGGAAACTAAGGCCAATTTAATGGTAATGGCAAGTTGAACTCATGAATGAAAAGAGGAATTGAGGTATCTAAGGAAGTTATATTAGAGAAACCTTTGTGATAATAGATGCTACCCAAAAAGGGGGACACAGAGAGAATTATACCACGCGCTGAGGGCGCCGCGATGATGTCGCATTAAATAATAATAACCACATGCTCAAGTCATAAACGTTAGTATGTTAGTACCAATTAGGTGAACAGAAAATGAATACCAAGCTAAAACCCACAGTCATACTGTATGTTTACAACAGACGAAGGGCGAAAGCGAGCGTTATGAGAGATACTCTAAACTAGAGATTAGATACTCCATGCAAACCGCAATAGCGGATAACCGTCTAATCGACTGGTACATGGTGCGCAACAAACGACCATTAGAATAACTGTTAACCCAATTATGTTAGCATGAATTAGAACATGAAAGATCAGATAAACTAATGGATTCCCCTAATCGAGTAAAGGGATGAACCATACGTGTGGGTACTAAAATACCAAAACACTAGAGATTCGAGTTCACACCAGCAAAAGAGGACCTATAAGGTACCTACGGAATGAACTCATCCCTGAGAGAATAACTTTGAGTCTTGGAGCGCCAGTTAGTTGCGCATATCAGACTCGTTTGACATTTAAGGGAAATTACTACAAACACTAGGTGCTAGAGCATAGCTCGACAACCCTTAAACCGAAGGTTAGTTCAGTAGGGTGACATGAACCCTTGGGAGTATACCATGAACATGTATAAAACAGGAAGAATAAATAAATAGCTAATTGAAATAATAAAAGTGTGTAACCAACAATACCACACAGTGAATAACCTACTCCATTCCCATAATTATGGAAGACCGTGTAGAAAACACCGTCACGTGGAGTTGAAACCGACATAAAACTACTACCTAAAAGAGGTAAACTAACCATAAAGTAGTTGGGCATACTACTTGCGGAGCGAGTGGGCCCATATATTGCATAGGTTTGACATGCCTAGCAGGTTTGGGGAAAACAAATGATGTGTTTACATCTCCCGATCAAACCGTATATAAATAGACATACACCTAACCGAGATAGACTGTATAGCCAGATGGACTAAAGCCGACCCTAGGAAAAAAAGGGGTAATGAAATATGTAACACATTAGTGCACGAATAGATCCACAGAAATGGAACATCTTGAACTTATTACTTCAAGATGATATATATTCGTAGATTACGTGGGCGTAATCCTTTTAAGGGGGGTAGAGCGCCTTAAACATACCGTACGTTGGAGTACGTAGCGCATGGTACACATGCTGCAAACACTATTATTGTACGTAGAGTACAAGTGTCATGATTGTGTTATATTACTTGAATTAATATTGTGATGTATTATGTGTATGAACATAAATATATTTTAATTCGCATTAGTTATGGCGAATAGGAAAGGGAGTACAGATAGATTGTTCTTACCCTATTCCGACTATTTACGCAAACATTGCGAACAATAGTCACATCACACCTAACTTGTTAGCTCTGATGTGAGAATTCAAGTAGGACTTTCTGTAGCTCTGATGAGAGATTTCGGATAGAAGGAGTAGCAAGCTCCGTATTATGTGATTTATGACTCGGTATTAAACCGACTGTTTGAATGCGATGAGTGGATCGGCATGAGACCGATGTGTAATCTAGTAGAAGAGAGTACTCTAAGTGTTGTATGAATAATAATAAGTCAAGAGAACTTGGTACACGGTTAGGATACATGATCTTATATGCCGATGACTAGATTAATTACACTAGTTGACCTGTGTATCTATAGAACGCAAGGTGGCAAGTAACAAGAGGAAACAAGATTAGAAATGAATAAACAATTGATTGATGGAAATTGACGTGGGAAGTTGAACTTGATCCTGGTCCGATCAAGGGAAACCGAACACAAATTGAGGTGAGAGATAGTTCAACACTGACGCTGACCACGTCAGAGTTGAATGATTCTCGAAACTTCCTACAAGTGGACACAGATATGAATAGAAGTTGGAATTTATGGCGTCACTCGAAGAGCCGTGGACCGTGGAGTCCTTCGTCATTAGATCGGTGTGTCTGCGAGTGACATCACCCATAGAGCCGTGGACCGCAGAGCCTTTGTCATTAGACCGGTGTGTCTGTGGGTGACTAAGGAAATAAGGTGATACTGTTCGTGGAGCCGTGGACCGCAGTGTCCTTCGTTATGATCAAACCGGTGTGTCCGCGGGTAGTAGACGTTGGTTGGGGTTGGGGATCGTCAAGTCCTGGTCTTTAAGACTGCTTCCCTGTGAACTGTCAACGTTAACTATATGTGCACACATACATGTGGAATGATGTGTGGGTATCCTCGCGAGATACTAACATGTAGATAGGGATGCGTGGAGTATCCCTTGCGAACACCTTTGAGTACTTTATGAGATTTGCACCTTGTCTAGTGTTGTGTATTATGAGTTTGCACCTTGTCTGGTGCTGTGTACTATGAGTTTACACCTGTTGAATATGTACATAGTACCGCTGAGTACTTTTGATTGATGAGTTGGATGTGCACCTTGTTCAGTGCTGTGATATGAATGAGTTATACCATGAGTTTGATTATTTGATATGTGTTGCTTGTATAGACTAGGTCTGAACCTAGTGGGAGTTACTCCCTAGCAATGGACTGGTTGGTTACTTAGTGGAACTTGATTCCTTAGGTGAACTGTAGAGAATTAAGGACTTCGGGACGAAGCCTTTTTAAGGGGGGTAGACTGAAATACCCCTAATTTTTAAAATATAATTAAATGATCTATTAATGATCTAAGATGATTATTAAACATCTAAATACTATTGGGGAACAATCTAAAAGATCTCAACAAGGCAAAACACGCCTTAAGATCGGTAAAGCCAAAAATGTGCTTTAAGACACCATAAAGATTGTGTGGCCTCAAATAGGATCCAAAGTGGATTCCTAAGTATTATAATGAAGCAAGGAACACAATAAAACCATTCTCAAAGAGAACTAAGCTCAGGAACATCCTGTGACACAAAAATGTGCACTAAAACTCCTTAAAGCACGTTTTTGTGAGATTGCCTTTTAAATTGATTTTTAATGGGCTTAAAAATTATAATTATCCTTAAATATGATATTTAATCATATTATATCATATTAGGAATTTAATTCCAGAAATTTACGAATTTTTACAAATTTAATATTAAAATATTAATAAAACCCTAAGTGGGGCCCGCATGAGTCAATATTGACCAAGCATGGTCAATGGTCAATAAGTTGACCCACTTGGACCATGGCAGCCGGCTGGCAATAAGAGAGGAGGCAAAATAATTCCTTGATTGACAATAATGCTACCTAATGCATTTACTTTTAGAAAATAATGTTACTTTTTACATTATTCAAACTTTACTTACCTTTCCCACTTCCTCCTTCCTTCCTTGTCCGATCTGCACCATCCCAGCCGAGCCTCTCCTTCCTCTCAAGCTCTCAAAGCTTGTTCTTGAGCATGGAAGGCAAGTCTAGCTCCTAATGTAAGTGTTTTAATGCCATTTTTAGCTCTTTTTCTTCATCTCTTCACTACCAACACCTAAATTTCGTGGCTCATCTATTCCTATGGCTTATTATCAGTGTTCTAAGGTTAGAACAAGAGCTAAACTCGGTTGAGACCAGTAGAGGGACCAAGGTTGTTCAAATCTACATTTTAAGGTAAAAATGTGCTTTAAGCTCATAACTTTTGATTCCCTTCGAGTTTGGCTGTGAAACTTTGGTCATAGCCTCATCTTCTTCTCCTTTTCATATAGGATCTGTTGGTTAGCCATTTGGAGCAAGGGTGACCGAGATCCAAGAGAAATACTCTCTTTTAAGGCATTTTTCCAAGGTAAAACCTAATAACAAGGTAGGATTTCGAGATCTAACTATTTCCTATGTTAATATGGTAAATCTAACACCTTGTGGTGTGTTTGGTTCAGGTCGAAAATACCTAGAACTTCCCTTGCATTTTTAAGGTGATTTTTGCCTTAAATCTTACATTAATTATTCCTTATGGTTAAACTCAAGCTTGGAGTGTAACCATACCTTGTTTTTGTGTATTAAACATGTCTAAATCATGTGGTGATTTTTCCTACAAGTGACCGAGCTCATACAAGGATTAATCAAGGTATAAACACCTTAAACTTATGATTTTTGTAATCTTTAAGATATATATATACATGGCCGAGAGTGAATATACATATAGGTCATATTGACCTAAAAATGTAAAAAAAATGGCTAAGATAAATTAAGCTAGTCATTTAAGGGATTTAATTAACATAATGGTCAAATTATGACATTATGTGGAAAAATAATTAAACCTAAGTGAGGCCGAATATATATGTGATATTTTGAGACATTTATTGTGTAAATTATTTTGCAAGTTCAAGGTTGTAATAAGGCCATGTCATTAGGCCATTTTAATTTAAGTTTATAAGCTTATTTAGTTTTATTTATGCTTATAATTAAAGTTGGGGCCAATTCGTAATTACTAAGAAATAAAAAGCCGTGGGCTTAATTAGAGCAATTTAGGATTTTTAAATGAATTTAATAAAAATTATAACACTTTATAAAGTATTGGGTCAAAATTGTAAAAATAGAAAAGTATAGGTCATTATTTGTAATTACCGAAAAATTGGTTCCCATTTGGTATTAGGAGTCAAAGTTGACTATATAGGAGACTTTGACCAAGTTTAGAAAATCTAAGAAATTAAAATACTACCTTATAATAAGATACTTATTAAATTGTAAAAGAATTATAAGTCTTGGGGTAGTAATGTGATTACCGAAACTTAAGGGACTAAATGGAGTTTAGTAAAGTCCTTAAGTTATTAGGAATTTTTAGAAGTTGATTTGGGTAAATTTGGAGTTTATATGAATTATCTAGGTATATTATAAGATATTTCATAACATTGTTACACATGGGTAACATATGTGGTAAAACCGAGATTTAGAGAAAGTATAAGGTTAATAATGATATTTATAACCTTTTGGTATGGTTTGGTAATTTTTGGGATTATATATAAGGTTTTATGAAGATATATGTATAATATATAGTTTTGGTGATATTAGAAACTATATGTTTAAAAATGGGGTAAATTGGTGAATATAGAAAGTTAAGTGGTGGAAATTAAATTTAAATAGACCATGGGGTCTGCTCGGTATTTTGGAGAAATTATAACTATGGGTTATAATTATATTAAGGTTTAAGGATTATAATATAAGGTATACATTATAAGTGTAACAATGGAGTATATTTTTGGGATTGATTTGTAAGTTATGGAAGTTGGTGGGAATTAATTAAAAACCGAGAGTTTAAGTGCTGTTTGGATTTTATAACAAAATATAACTATAGGTTATAATTGTTTTAATGACTTAAATGTCATAATATATGTTATATAACTATAATATAACATTATATAAATTATGTGGTGGATTTTGTAAATATTTGGGAATTATAGGTGCTGTTCGGAAATATTACTATTTTGGAATGAAATTTATAATATGGTTTTTATGTTATAAGAGCTATAACATTTATAATATAAGAGGTATTCATCAAAAAGAATGAATATATATTATAATGACTTACCATATAATAAATAGCCCTATAATGCATATATAAAATAAATATATGTCATCGTGTGGAAAATATAATATAGTTCAATAACTAAGTGTTACCACAATTAAAATGATATGAGATGAAGGGAAAAGAATTATAAACATTGGATATGGAATTCTAATGTTAAGAGTGTACATGAAATAATAAGGATTTATATAATTCAAAGTATTTGTACATATGAATTATACAACATTACACTTGGAAAAACTAACCTTAGAAAAAATAAATACTAAGGTGAGATGTATAGTGCATGACAAAGAGTCATACATGCAATAAAGAAACAAACTATACGATCTACAAATATACGTTTAAGTTACATGCGATAACAAAGTCCAACAATAAGTATGTTAATATACGAGATAAGACTACGCAAGTAATGTAACACTTTTCCAATCTCGAGTTAAACCGAAAACCCGACAAACGTTGACAGATAATAACGGGGGATTAACCGGGAAGTATTAGAGACGGTACGGGGTACCGTAGAGTTGTGTCGTTATACGGGATGCTAATCAATAGCATTATGTATTGTTTAGATTGTTAGAGACGACACACGGAGCATAGGATCCTGCTGATTCATACTCCACCGTAATACTTCCAGGGTGAACGGTATGTTATTTATGTGGCTTGATTGTCTCTGAGGACTTCCTCAGTTCAGACATTGTGTGAAAATCTGTGATAAGATTGAATGTCTGCTTGTGTGAATTAATATGCTTGAGTTGTGTATTAATGCTGCTTTGCTATTACTGTCATGCGATAACAGTACCGTTCGTATATATGAACATATTATAAAACGAACTAGCGGCAGCGATGCTATCTTGTATGTGTAACATAAGGAACGTAAGTAAACGTTGTAGCATCAGGATAATAAGATATATATATTATCTGAGACTTATATACGGAGCATTGGCCTCTTTAACGCCGCTCTCGTATCTAACACTGGATCCCGAGTCGACATACTCAGGATTGGACTAACGACCTTGGTCTATTGTGTTAAAGAAAGTAATAAAACGATGCGATGGTATAGATAAGTTATCAAGAGGATGTGGCTCTTGCTGCGAAATGTGATCCATTAACGATACTAGGATACCGTGTGGTAACCGTAAGTATCAAGATAAATTTCCAACGAACTACAGATTGTTCGTAGGACGGAGACTCTACCGCTGGAGTGGCTACTGCCGTGGGTGACCCGCCAAAGAGATGGGTAACTTAGAGACACGTCGTTCTAATGAGACGTTGTCATTAGACATGACCGAACAATTACGAACGATTATAATAACTCGTACATTAGGCGAACATTATTTGGGCGTGCATGCCAAAGACGAGAGTTCATACTCGTTTATAATTCTCGATTGTTTCGCCTTGTTGTTCATTGGTTACGCTGTGTGGTCATGTGTGGTATGTTGGTGGTGTTGATTGAATAAGTCGTTGTACTCATAAGTGTGTGTTGTGAATTGGATTAATTAAATTAACGGTACTTATATCTGTGTGTGAACTGGATGAGTCGAGTCACTGTACTCGTGTGTGGATTTTGTGGATTGTTCGTCGAACGAGTCGACGTACTCAACTATGAACTTTCAGGTGTTGTTGGAGTGGAGTCTACGTACTCATATAAGCGTTACACGCTTTCAGTGGTCCATTACGATGCGATGTGTGGAGCCGGGGCTTATTTGTTATTTGAGTTTACTGCAAAATATAATGTTGCTTTACAGTTTTAATATTAAACTATTTGCATGAAAATGGTTTGCATGCCCTCGACCAAATAACTGAATGGTCCGAGGGTGCATGACAGTCAGGTAATAACATACTCAGCAGGGGCTGATTCCATACCACAAACTACCATTTTTGCAGGTATGCAACTTCCGGTGTCGGCAAAGAGAGTGACGCGCTGGGTAGTATGATTACAGTTATTCGAACATGCACTGTTGCATTTTGATACGAACCTAGAAACGTGTATAGGTTTTTGGATACTTAGAAAGCTCACTGTGAATGTATTATATTTTGGTTTGGGAAGTTTAGATCTATCTCTTGTTGTCACTGCGAGAAAATGTTTCGTATGTAAGAATATATCAGGAAGCACGTTATTACTCGTATGGGCGAGTAAGAACGGTGACACTAGTAGTTGATTTGTTGAGATTACCGCTGCGATTATATTGTTAAGTAAGATGATTAGGAGTCGATTAGAGTAGGGGATTACACGGTCATCTCGCAAATAAAGTAGGGAGTGGGGAACCCTATACACATTGATCTAAATAAATTCAGAGGAATGAACCTATACATGCAGTTTATTTAGAAATGGACAAGAGAGAAAAGAATCATAGGAAAAACCTATACATCAATCCTAAAAGTCAATAAAGGGGGGATTCAAGTTAAAACTTCTCCTGGACTCGTCTTTTTCATCTCTTCAAGCTTTTGACTGACCGCTCGTTCGTGTTCGGGCGCTCCTGACTGGCTGCTTGCCCGACTTCAGGCTCCAGGTTGTTGCACGCTCGTCTTCGGGCTTTAGAAACAAAGTAGCACTGCTATCAAGCAATACAGGTTGGTGCTCTTCTGGCTCTGAGCAATTTGGAACTCGAATGGCCGTTGCTAGTCTTCACATTGCCCGACTCGGGTTGGTGCCTCCTCTAATTTTTGGTTCAAACTGCTGTTGTCGATCTTCATGCGCTCCACCTGCTCCGGTGAAGGAAAATAAGGGGCATTTTTGAGGAGGAAAGATGCTTGATCGAGCACAAAATCTTTGTGAAAATCCACCACTTTTGTGAAAACACGAAATTACTAGTACGCTCCATGGTACTGACCGCTGCTCTTGAAGGTGGGTTGTACTTCAAAAATAGCGGGTCACAACATGGGGACTACATCATTTATTTTGAAATACATTTGAGAAAACCGACTTTGATACTGTTTTCGAAACTATTTTGAAATAAATCCGTGAAAAATGTTGTTTTGAAATTCGTTTGTAACAAGTAGGGTTTTGAAATTTGTTTTTGAAAAAAGTTTTTGAAATAGCATTTGTGAGAAGTGATGTTTGAACCATTTGTAAACAGTAGATTTTTGAAATCCATTCTTTGCAAACTCTTTGACAAAGTTTATTTTTTGGAAGACTTTGACTGAAACCAATTTTGAAAACTGCTTTGGAAATAACAATTTTGAAATCATTAGAGATGAATGACTTTGAAGATGTTTTAATTAAGTATCGACATGTTTCATTCTCTCATCTGCTCATTTTCAAAACATGATCACTCATAATGTAAGTGAAAAATAAAAATCGTGGTTGATTTTATGTGGAGCTGAGTGTGAATGATTAGGATAATCACCTTCCAGGTCAATCAATGCTTCCATACCACCGGGAACCGCCGTTCCTCCTTCACTGTTCATCTCTCGGAATTTATCTCTGTTATGCCTTGTGGGCCACGTCATAAAGAAAGTCCGAAGTGCTTAAGTTCGAAAGGTCAGGATACCCAAAGTGATACAGTCACACGACGAGCCACGGCCGGGGATTATCACAACTACTCACTTTTGGGAAACTTGGGGAAGTACTGCATGGGAACGGGTCTCCCATCGTCTGCACGATAAGGTGTGTCTAAATTCCAAATTATTCACTGACTACGCTATGTCATGTATGGGTATCCGTAAATACGGGATCCGCTATGAATTTGTTGCGTGACATTGGGCTTTAAAGACACCCTGGGCGCAGAGGAATCATGGAGAACTGAGCCCATGCAATCTTCAGGGTAAGGCAAGGGTGGTCAAAAGGCGGCATACAAAGGGGTGACTACTCACAGAAACCCGTCCTAACACCGGATTAGGCAGCTGGACACTGAAGGCTCAAAGGTCACTATATGTTGGCTTGGACTCAAGGAGGGAAAGTATTTTGGATCATGAGTTTTCAAGGCGTTGGTCTTGGACCGTATTACCTCGTGCGTTAACTCCTTCTAGGAAGGACCCAACTCATGGGGAATCAACCGTGGACGCGATTGGGATCTTGTGACATGTGGATAAAGCGGGTGACACAGAGGAATGCATGTCCTAACTACCCGATGCAGCAATGGGTTGACTCCTTCTAGAAAGGCCCCATTTACAAAAGCAATAATAAGCAATAACAATTACGATATATATGTCATGCACGAAGAGCAGTAATATAAGACTATAAACACACAACTAATAAACACTAAATTGAAGCATGTAAATGGTAAAACACAGATGTGGCACTCAGGCCAATCTCGAACTCTAACCTCTTCTTAACTTATCCTCTTAAACACACTCTAAGTATGGAGTAGAGTAGTCATAATGGCTTTTGGATGAATCTCTTGAAGGTTTTGAAAGAAGTTAGGGAAACCTGACAATTTTGAATGGAGTTCAGTCTTCCTTGAGTTTGAGAAAAACTTACTCAAGTTTTCCCCAGAGTCGCCATTTTGTGGAGGGTGATTTTTCGGTATGAGGGAGTCTATCTAAATATGGTCTAACTAAGAAGTGTAGATCCTAGAAATTGTCATTCTGTGGAGGATAAAACCCGTTATAATTGTGCCCCTCAAATACCTACTAAATCGTTCCATCTTTCCCAGAAAGCATGAGGGAGAGTGCAAGGTGCCCTGCACTACACTCTCAATGGGCTCCACGCGGACTTATTCCTCTATAAGGGCGGAGTTTTGACTAGAGTCGCCACTAGTTTGACCTAAGCTAGTAGGAAGGAAGGGAGAGGGTTTCTAAGCAACCGCTTGGTGACCCAGAATTTGTTCCTATGATATGACTTATCTGACCATACCATAGATTCTGTGTGGGTTCGCACTGGTTACACCCCTTAGAAGTGGCAACGACCACGACTTCGGATTGGTTGCCGAGGAAACCTCGGTCTCCAATTGTCGGGATTACGCTCTTCTTTCAAAACCTTATTAAAGAGATTCATTTAAAAGCCAAGGATAGGATTAGGACAGGAAGAGAGAAAGGAGTGGATGGAGGTGAGTTTTTCTGCTCTAGCGCCAAGAAGAGTTAGTGAATTCGGATGAGTATAGAATGAAGGTTTGAGAAAATATGAGGTGTTGAGTGAATATACAGACTTGGAGTATGACGGTTTTGAAGTTTGTGGGCAACCGAAGAAGGTTTGAGTGTTTGTAGAGAGTATAGAGCCACCTCAGAAGGGGGTAAAAGTTTTTTGTTTGGAATGGGGTCGCACCCTAGATTGGCTGCCTACGTACTCAACTCCATGTTGAGATCAGACCCTTACGTAGTTCACGTTTTTGGGTTTCGGAATTATCGGAGTTTGAGGGTTTTGAAGATATTTGAGGTGTTTGAGATTTGAAGGGTTCAGAGTTTCGAGAAGTTTCGGGTTGGTGAGACACTCGGGTCTGTGAGACGTTTGAAACTTTGAGATGTCAAAGTCTGTGAGACGCTTGGGTCTGTGAGACGCTCGGGTTTATGAGACACTCATATCTGTGAGACATTCGAATCATTGGAATAACAAAGTCTGTGAGACCCTCGGGTCTGTGACATTTAGAGTAGGAAAATTGGAATGGGATTGAAACTGAAGTTAAATCGGGTTGGAATGAATATTGATTGAATTGAATTGAAATGAATGTGGATTGAATGAGTTTGGATTGAATTGAATTTGGATTTGAATGAGTTTGGGATTGGATTGAATTTGAATCGAGATGAACTTGTGTTGGAGTTGAATTGGAATTGGAATTGAATTTGAATGTGGAATTGAATTGAGATTGAGATTGAATTGGAATGAATGAATTTTGATTTGAATTGGGATTGAATTGAAATTGAGATTGAATTGGAGTTGAATGAATTTTTGATTTGAATTGGGATTTGAAATTGAGATTGAATTGGAGTTGAATAATTTTGATTTGAATTGGAATTGAATTGAGATTGAGATTTGGATTGGAATGAATTTTGAATTGAAGTTAGAATGAATTGAATTGAAATGAATTTTGAATTGAATTGAATGAATTGGAATTGAATTAAAATTGGAATGAATTTTTATTGGAATTGAATTTGAATTGAAAAAAATTAATCGATTTGGATCGGAATTGAAGTTGTAGGTCAAATTTGAGCTAATGGGCCTGGTTTGGACCTCGGAAACGGACCGGGTTGGACCATGAAAAAATAGGCCAAGTTGGACTTGGAAGATGGGCCGATTTGGGCCTTGGAAGATGAGCCGATTAGGCCTTGGAATTGGGCCGGGTTAGACCTTGGAAAGTGGGCTAAAAATTGTTTTGTTTACAATTGGGCTGAAAATTGTTTTTGGGTTGAATTGGCCTTCAGGACTGATTTGGGCCTTGGGCCTTTTTATTTTGGATGTTGGGCTTTATTTGGCATTTGAATTGAATTGATTTTGGATTTTGAAATTGAATTTTGAATTGGATCTTATTGATTGTGGAATTTATTCTGACAATAAGGGTGATTTGGAAAATGTTAAGGAAAACAGGTATTACTCACATGGGCCGTGTCTAGGACCCATATTCATGGAGGATACCCCAACCTAAAACTTTTATACGAACGGGTGACCTACAGGCTAACTAGGGCTTCCTATGCCTAGGACCTCTATATTGGGCTAGGCCCAACATTTGCCAAGCTATGCTATACAATATGATGAAGACAAAATAATTATGAACTTGAAATTGAAGATAAGCAATCAAATAAATATATGAACTTAAATGACAAAGTTTTGGGTACATACATTTGATTCTTTTCTCATTTTTTTTATTATCCCTTGTCTTCTTAATTACTTCTACGTTAAACAAAAGCCGACATAAACTTGAACTAGTAACCAATGGCGCAAGCAGTAATAAGGACCACGAGCTCATAAAAACTTGAGGGTTATCAACAGGGCATTCATGAGACACGCATACACGGAACAAAACGCTCAACATGATTCTTCAAATAGCCATCATACTAGCAATCGGAATATCTAAACATGTAATACCAGGTTAGAAATTCCATGCTCAAAATCTTCATAAAAGTCCAAAGCGAACTCCCAAAAATTTAATCGATATACACTCTTCAAACCGTTCAAAACTTTAACATAGCATATTAGCCTCCCTTATCTATGATCAGCCTGTGCTAACATATTCAGTTTAATCTATAAAGCTAAACATTGAGTCCAAAATTGAAGTGCCAGATAGCAAGCAACGGAAGGTGAATACATACAGGATCATGAGACTAG
Organism: Limonium bicolor; assembly: GCA_023374045.1. Lineage (NCBI taxonomy): Eukaryota > Viridiplantae > Streptophyta > Magnoliopsida > Caryophyllales > Plumbaginaceae > Limonium > Limonium bicolor. Next base: position 307,585,877 of record CM041776.1, on the reverse strand, counting down.
TTTTCAAAATTTAACGAATTAAACAGATTATAATGATGAAACAGCAAAATGTCGAAAACAAAATCAATAAGCAGATGGAAACTTTCAGGTGAAGAATTAGCTGTTAGTGTCCTCCATGAAGTAGTACGAAGCTCCAAAGTCCACCAGCCATGATTGACCAGTCCACAAGAATGCGCATCAACCAGAATTCCAGAGTAAATACCTCGGCCAATAAATAGAAATGTGAGAGCAATCAAGTGAGTCAAACACTGAACTTAATAGAGAAATAAGAATAGCATATCAGGGAACTAGCGAGATCAAAGGAAAGAACAATATACAAAACAAATCTGGGACAATCTCAGGGTTTTAGGTCTACAGATGGTCTGATGTCCTCAAGCTCTAGTATACACAAAAAGGTACAGAGATTACCTTTGAGAACTCCATGAAAAACTGAAACAGTGACACAAAGAGAAACAGTGGCCCCAAGTTTCGGGGACAAATCCCACTAGCCATATTCCCCTCTTTTCGTTCTACAACATTACCAAGGACTTACCACAACAGAGGAAAATGTATATTCGAATTCAAGAAAGAAAACATGCTCATACGGATATGGTTGCTAATACCCAGAAGTAGAATTTCAGAACCACGATGGAGCGAACAGAGGGATCAAACCTTGACATGTATCATACGCACTTTTCACACTAGCATGCATAGCTCCATAATAATGCCAAAGCCATCATCAGATCAAATACCGAAATGGCGAGATACACTCACACCTGTAAAATTAAAAAAAAAACTACCAGAAGAGACACGTTGACAACCAGAATAACATTAGTCTGCAGGGATAATCGTATATGGATAGAAGAAGAGAAAAGAGTAACCTATATTTGCGTTTACCACCACGCCGATATTAGCGTTGATTAGAGTTCAGACATCCAAACAAAATAGTGGCCCGACTGTCGGAAGGTTCAACGAGGTTACAAAGGCTCAAATCGAACTCACGCAACCCGACATTGAGTTCTAAACGGCGATTTTCAATTTGGCATACGATAGGCCAGTGATACGGAAGCACGTCCTGAAGCAAATTAACCAGATACGACAACAGATATATTCAAAGAAAAAAACCAGCAGAGCCAACGATCGTGCTCTTTCCCAGCAGTATTAACAACTCAAATCACCGTAAAGACATCATATAAATATAATGAGTGGTTGTCTTCTAAATGAGACGAGGGAGCAACGAAATATGAGCTTAGACGTAGATTTTGGACAAAATAGAGAGAGAAGTTGCACAGCCTCAACACCCGTTGCAGATGGGTTAAAATATAGGCGGCGATGATAAAACGATAACAAGAATACGTACGGAAACCACATAAAGGGTGTCTCAGGTTTGAGACTCAAACTAAAACTTCACTTCGTCACCATGTCCGTGAACTTCCATGTTCGTAACAGGTTAGATATTCTTCCAAAAATGCACGCAAAGTGGAACGGAATGGAATAGAACACAAAGATATGAAAACAGAGAAAGGGATGATGGCTTACGTTTCGGGATTGTCACCGAAAGTCATATCCGCTTCTCTTGGTCAATATGCAACAAGAAAATGAAGTTGGGCGTGGTTTTTTTGTGCATTTTCCTGGAACCAGATGCTTGCGAAACTAAGGTTTGAAGCCCTGATTTCGGAATCTTAAACAACGAATGGAGTTTAAAAAAATGGAGAAGAGGGATCGACCCTTCCTTCGGAATCGTTTTTTCCGACAGTGTCCCGATTCTACCTTGACCTCACCGGCGGTGGTTCATTTGGTGGAGAGAATCAGAACAAAAGAACAAAACAAAAATGAGAGTGTGACTGCCAAATCGACTTCGGCCGGAGAAAACGAAGGTGAGAATGAGGTACCGCTACTTACATTGCTGATGGAATAGCTAGAATGGAAACCGGTATTATGGTCGAGATGAATTTCGGTAGGTGATATGGTGCAGGCGATGGTTCTTCGGAACGTAAGCAAAGAGAAGATGAAGAAGCTCGGAGGTTTCCAGGTCTTTTCTCGGGATTTTGAGCGTGTGTTACTTTTTTTGGTTTTTTAGGGTGTTGAAGAATGAAGGTTGAAGGAAATGACTGGAATCGAGAAATGTGGAGGTGCTGTCGCGAGTGGCGTTGGTGGTCGCCAGAGGAGGAAGAGAGTCTCGGCTGTCGCGGTAAGAAGAAACAATTTATCAAACCAAACCAACCGTAAATAATAAAATACAAAACATAATAAAATACAAAGATAAGTAAAATAGTACTAGTATGATGAAATAAAAATACAGGTGAATATCCTAAAAATGAGATTAAATCAAATATGTACGAATAGCAGTAAATAAGATAGAAAAATGAAGTATCAAAATAAAATGATGATGATGGGATGGGATCCTGTCGAATTAACGACAAAACGAAACATGCTAGTATACAATATAATAGTGAAAATGTACACAAAATGATAGGAATAATACTAAAAACAATGATGATAAAACAAAATAGCGCAAATATTAATACATAAAATGCAAGTAAAATAACAATAAAATATGATAAGATAGACAAGTAATAAAATAGCATAGAATAACCAATATAAACAATCATACTAGTACATAAGCAAATACAAGTAGAATGAAATAAAATGGTAAAATAAGTAAATAACGAAAGGGGACGGATTTGAAAACGAATGTTTAAAAATTGATATTAAAAGTTTGTCAAAAGAACGATGGTTTTGTATTGGCACGCAAATTAATACGTTCTGGAAAAGTAAGGAAACAGCCTTTTTATTTATTTATTTTAGAATTTTGCTTTATGGGGTGAGAATTTTTGGTGTCTACAATTATTGCAGGGTTAATTCGCAATGAGCTAGGGAAACCTATGGCTGCTTTCAATCCGAAAATTTCTAGCACTACAAAGGTGCAAGTTGCTGATATGAAAGCAAAAAGAATTGCTATGGAACTTGTCTCCTCGGTGGGTAGTCATAACATTTGCTTTGATTCAGCGAAGGAGTTTCAAAAATGTTCTAAGAGGAGCTGGTAGATGGGACAATTTCATTTGGCATGAAGTGTCAAAAGTTTGGAATATTATGACCTCTTTCTCTAACATCATTTGTGGCAATGAAAACTGCTATGATAATTATCCTATTAGACTTGTTTGTAATTTAGGATATCACATTTTGGATAGGGACCAGTGGTGGATAGGGAGAATGTTCCCCTTAATATTTATACGGTTTGTAAGTTGGATGAGGATCTTACGGATGGAAAGGGCTTCTGCTCTTTAATGTATTTTTGTTTGGCTAAGTGTATATTTTTGGGAGAACAAGTTTATAAAAAAAATAGAAAGAAATCCCTTATCCAAACCACGCGAGCAAACGGCTTGGCAAGGGCACACTTGTCATTTGCACCCTCTCTGCTGTGCCTATATAATGTTGTAGTTTATAGTATCGATCACTTACTCTACTCTGCAACAGCACGTTTCATACTCCGTGAACGCTCCCGCCATCCCTCTCCTCTGCCGGATTATCTCTACAAAGTGAGTAAGAATTGATGAACAACTCCGCCTCTTACATTTTGCCCCATTGACATTTTTCTGTTCTGCATTTTCTTCTATTTCTTCATCTTATTTTACTGTTATCCGGTTGATCACGATGACGATATTATTCAGTACGTGCTCCTACTTGTCAACTTATTCATTCGATCTCTACTGACTGATCTGTTCCGATCTCTTGATTTCCACTATTGCATTCTCAGCTAATTACCAAGATTCTTGATAACACATTATCGGCTATTCATTGTTCTAGACGTGTTGCCTTCGACGCTCTAATTTTTGAGCGCTGCAGTAATTTTGGTCTGTTGAATGAATTCTAAGTGATGTACTAGAACGAGATTAGAATGTTTTTTTTTAGTTCCTGACTGCATTTTACCAAACATCTATTCGTTACCGATCTATCTGATCTAGCAATCTTGTCGTGATGTCTTACACTTTACCGTTTTTCTTCCTCTATTTCCTACTGTGACCGGCTTGATTGCGGAATTTTGTCGAACTCATTCTTGAGGTTCACAATCTAGTGCGGTTTATTTATTTCGATTATTACATCCTGGGTTAATGACCAAGATTCATATAAAAAGGGACTCCCGATATTCTTTCCGACAATTTGCCTGGAGTTTCTGACATCTGGCGACCGGCACCCAGTGATTTTGGTGTTTTTGAATGCGTTCAAAAGTGATGTAATAGAAATATATTCTTAAGGTTTTTCTGCTTATTTCAGATTCTTTGGTTCGCAGGACATTCTGATCATTCTCAGGATCTGGTGTTTCATAACTACAATCTCGACAATATGTCCGACAATGAAATTGCTGATGACGCTGCAGAGCAAGCTTCTCATGAAGCTGCAGAGCAAGCAGCTGATGAAGCTGCGGAGCAAGCAGCTGATGTAGTTGCTGAGCAAGCTGCTGATGAAGCTGCGGGTGAAGTTGCAGAGCAAGCTGCCGACGAGGAAGATTATGTTAGCCTGTTATTTTTCATCATTACTGTTCTTTCGATTCTCTCTGACTTTCTATTTTCTTACTGTAGGGGACACCGGAGCCAATAAACCTCTTGCTACGTGATGGAAATGTTGACCTTGTTTTGATTGGTCTCCCTGATGTTGGGAAGGCCTCCATATTGAGGGCCCTACTTGGAGATGTAAATGCTGATTCTATAGAGATCGGAACTCGTAAGTTAACTGTTGTAGTTTGCATTCCTCTTACTTGAAATTTCATTGATGTTTATGTGAATTATAACAGATTGGGAGCATAGAGAGTATAAGCATGGCTCCCTCATTATTCATTTGGTGGAGTTGAGAAATTTGCAAACACTGAATAGTCGATCGGTAGAGGAGTATCAGATGGCTGAAGCTATCCTGATTTCTTATTCTCTCGCTTTGGAAACGATTCACGTTTGCCCATGTATAGCTTTGTTCTTGATAGGACTATGCTCCATACTGTGCATCATCGTAGCATTTTTGCTCACATCCACGACATTATTGTGATACGAGTAAGTTCGTATTTGAATTTTAGGAGTGAGCTAGCATTGTTTAAACTTGACATTTAAACTTCTGTTTTTGGATTACCATCTTTTTTGCATATAGGAGGGGTCGCCATTTTTTGTGTTTGTCAATAAAGTGGATGCCGGTCCATACATCTCTTACAGAAATATCAGGAGACAACTATTTGGGATAGACTTGATTGAGATAGCTTCAATGGTGCCCGTCTTTTTTAACGGTAAATGGTAAGCCTTTTTCTAAAATCTAGTTCTGTTTTTTCCCTAATATTGAAACGATGCATAACAGTTTTTGTATCTTTCATTACAGTTATCTGGCAAAAGTTTCAGCAAATTGTCTAGAGAGCCTAACCAATGCATTGTTATATTTTTCTCAACTAACAATGGAGTATGGGCCTTACCAACCATATTGAAGCTTGTAGCCCATTTGTATCGAGTACTTTGAACTAAATTTTGATAGTGTGACATTCTCATATGGTTGATATGTCTGACTGGAAGTTACGGCTGTAGTCCAGATGGCTGTAATTCACAGTGTCGCATGGGTGGCTGGGATTCAAATATTGTTGCTACAGATGATACTCATCATCTTCCTGATCTTTATCTTGTGGATTTTTGGCATTAAACGTTGTTGCAGATTCCCATTGTTTCGGTTGACAAAGTTGCTAAACTAGCTTCTGCGTGTCAGTATATTACTGAACATTGCAGATCCTCTACTGATAGTCTCATGCTGTTTTCTAGTGTCTTCTTTTTTTTTCTGTGTTCTAGTGTCGGTTTTCACTTCTGTTTCTTAGGTCCTGCAAGTCGTCTTTTGTTCTTTCATCGAGCAGACTATATTTCTCCCTTGTATTTCGCGAGAGATTATGGTTGAACTACTAAAGCGTTGACGGCTCATTTGTTTCACACCTCTCCGACTACATCACTTCTAAGTTCTATCCTATTTGATCGAAGTATCAAAATCTAACACAGCGGGATTCAAGGTTAAAAAACTTAGGCTTGAGCAGGGGAGTTTATGAATTTTTTTAAATAACCTACAAATGTGAAGACGTTGTCTACTATTTGGAGTCCGGGTTTTGGTATCGTGCACTTAAGAAATGTGTGACAACACCACCGTGGTTTATGTATCATTTGTCTTCCGAGTAATAATTCTTACATCATAAAGTTGTGGTAATATTAGTGTCATTTTTTAGAATGTGTCCTATGTAACGACCCCAAACCATCCTGGTTCTGAGACTGTCACACGCCGCGCGTATACTACTTAAGACACGCAAGCTACTCACGAATTCAAAACAGATACAAAATACTCTTTTATTAACTGAATACAAATACAAAGCTTAAGTGTTTATTACAGAGCGGAAGCAGAACTCAAGTACAAAGCAAAAGCCAAATACACAAATGGTTCTCATAGCCAACATACAAATTCACAAAACCGAAAAGCTAAACCAAATACGAAAGCAGAAATGGAAGCCTTAACAAAACCGAAACAGAAGTAAGAAGTCAGAAATCCGAGCGGAAGACGGAAGCTTTATAAAGCCTGTAATACCCCTAAATTTTTGAACTGCATTTCGAGCGTATTATATGGTTTTAATAAATGGAATTCATTTTAATAGAATAACTTGATTTAGAAATACATCAGTTGTGATTTTTAATGTCGTAACATAGGGTTTTCCTGATTAATTTGGTGTATTCATTCGTTTCTAATATCGTTATAATACTAATTATATAATTTAAATACTAGTATTGATTTTACAACAATAAATAGGACAACTTTAGTAAACCATATTTATCTTTCGGTATTCCTAACTTTATTTAATATGATTGTAAGAAAACTTTCGATTTAGCTGCGTACTTTTTCTATGCCAAGTATGATCTTATTATATTTTTAAATGCTATGTTCTATATACATATAGTTTGCAAACTTTATCCGTATATTATTTTTTGATCAGTTGTTATTATTATTATTAATATTTTTATATATCCGTGTTACATATTAAATCATATATTTGTTACTTGAAAATATATTAATACGAGTACTGTATACATGTAATAAGGCTGATATATGTATATATATACTGTATATTGATTGTGTTCTGGTTATTATAGCTAAGCATTTTTTTGTCAAAACGTGAGACGTGAGTATGCTAGCCAAGCAAATGTAAATATGACGATAATCATGATGTTTTCGGTAACAATCAAATATTTTTTCTTCTTATATTCAGCAATTGATTTCATTAAATAATAGTAACTTTTGTTTTATTTTCAAACCCCCATTCACCTTCGTATTCCCACTAATTGTGTTTTATCTTTCTAGTATTCTTCATTTCAAATTCCGATCATCATTAGCATGATTCAACTCCCTTTTTGTTTCTCTCTTAAATAGCTACATCCTTCCAGCATTTTGTGCCCGTTATGTTCTGAGGTACGCGCCCCACGCGCACCCCCTTCCTTCTCCTCGCCGTTTCCCGTCATCCCCTCCTCCCTCCCTCCTCTTTCTTTTCCTCTGTCGCCGCCCTGTCTTGGTAGCGCCTCCGACGTCCAGAGCCGCCCCGAGGATCCCCGGCCGCGCCGCCAGGCCCAGCCTGGTGGCAAGGTTGCTTTCCCCTCCGCGAGCGGTGCTTCCCCCCTGTTTCGAGATGTCCAGACGGCGACCTGGTACGTGCTCCACTCCGGCTTCGAGCCCGCCTGGCGTCCCTCCTCCTCCTCCGTCCCCTCGCCCCCCCCCCCTTCGCCGGTGGCTTCCTTGTCGGCCTGGTCAACCCCGATTGGTGAGTCTGTCCCAGGCGGTGAAGCAGCGACAACGTCTACTTCGTCGGTTCACTTGTCCCCTCCCCCCGCGGCCTGTCCTGGTGCTGCGGCTTCACTAGATCTGGGCTTCTCTTCAGGTCTCCAGGGATGTGGCTTGGTGTCGAGTGGCAGCTCTGGCAAGATCCGCTCTGGCGTGGGAGTGAACACGTCTGCTTCGGATGAATTTTCTGCTGGAGTAGTCAACGCCTCTGGAGTGGCCAAAGCCTCTGGAGAGGTCAATTCTACCGTGGACCTCTGTGAAACCGATTTATCTGTGGGCAAAGTGGGAGTGAACTCACCCCATTTTTTTGATTCCTCTGTTGGCGTATCTGGGCTTCCTGCAAATCAAGAACTGAATACTAATGATCTTAACAACAGAGACGTGCCTCATCCTTTTGATGGAGTTGATGGAGATACCAGTGGAAACTGCGCCCCCGGTGCGACCCTAAATAATATTGGGGTTGATTTTTCGAATAGTGATACTAGTGGAAACTGCTCCGCTGGGGTGACCCAATCAATTACTGGGGCTGGCCCTCCGGGCAATGATCCGCAGATAGTATTCCACAAAAACGGGAGTGTCCAGATTGTCGCTGATGAACCCCCCTCTTTGGACCCGGCCTTAGACTTGATAGTTGAGCTTTCGGGTCCCCTCCTGATTTAGCTCTGCAGGATTACCTCAACCGGCCAAGCCCTAGCGCGTCAGTGGCGTGGATAAGGAATTCCCTCCCCTCTCCAGAGCTTCAGGCCCTTCAGCGGCGTCGTTAGGAGGCAAAGCTCTTTCGGGACATCATATTGCGATTGCTAAAAGAACCTCCAAGCCTTATGTCCCAAGGCTGTCCCCAAAGCTATCCCCGCTAGTAAGACAGGTACTAAATCTAACCCCTCTGTCCTTGATATGCTTCTAGCAAAACAAAAATCGAACTTTGGCATGTCTCTGAGTTTAGATAATAATGAAAATAGAGACCCTGATAGCCCATACGTTTCTATTGTGGAGGATGACTTATTGCCTGAGATTGACTATTGGAAAAATGCACTGGTTGGTCATATCTGGGGTAAGAAATTTGGCTTCAATATTATCAAAGAGTTTGTGAAAAGAGCCTGGAGCTTTGTGGCTACCCCCCAAGTCCTTCTCCATGATGAGGGTTGGTTCTTATTCTGATTTGATAAAGAGGAGGACCTCCAACAAGTGTTAGACAAGGGGCCCTAGCTCCTTTACTCGTCCCCTCTGGTCCTAAAAAAATGGTCCCCGGACATTTCCTTTAATTCGAAAGATCTTAATCGCATCCCGGTGTGGGTCCAGCTCCCAGGCCTCCACACTAGCCTTTGGTCCCAATCTAGTCTTAGTAAGATTTGCTCCAAAATTGGCTCTCCACTTCATACGGATCAATCTACGGCCACAAAACTAGAATCTCCTATGCTAGAGTCCTAGTTGAAGTGGACTTCAATCTTGAACTTGTTAGAGAAATCGAGATTCGAGCCCCCAGTGGCTTCTTGGTTCAGCATGTTGTCTACGAATGGGAACCAATTACCTGCTCTTCCTGCAATCTTCTTGGGCATTCCTCTGGCCGATGTCCAAGTATTGTCCGTCCTGGAGATACTCGAACAGGACGTCCTATGTTGTCTAAACCGCCCTCCCCTTCGCCTCTGGGCCTTGCCCCGAACCCGGGCACCCATCCCTCGCTAGGCTCCACTGACCAAGCTCTGAAGCCTGTTCCCCAGGCTAGCCCTGCCCAGCCCTCCCAAGCAGAGTCTGTCCTTCCTTCTGACTCCCCTCTCTCGAGGCTTTCTCCTCTGCCTCATCTAATCCAGGCACCAGATCCCTCTTCCCTATCTCTAACCTCCCAGCCTGGCTTTGTCCAGGCTCCTGGCTTCCCCCGTGATCCTCTTACCCCCCTGCGGTGGCTCCAACACCTCCCCTCCCCCTCTTAACTCTGACCCGTTGATGCCCCCCCCCTCCCTCCAGCTTGTGCTCCCGCCCACTGTTGAAGAGACCTGGCGGGCGGTCGCCCCAGGTAGGAATTCCCATGCAAAGGCTGTAAAGGCCATCACCGAGGACCTCTCCCTTTAACTTACCAACTCTTTTGCTATCTTGGATAAGGCACTGCTCTTCCCGTCCCCCCTCCTATACTCCCTCTCTATGAATCTGGCTGTATGGAATATTAGGGGCTGCAATGATCACCCCAAGCTCCTTGAGATCCAAAAATTTGTGGCTAACAATAATCTTTGTGCGTTTGGCCTCCTCGAAACCCATGTTTCAATCCATAATCACCAACCCATCCTAGCTCGCTTCTTTCCCACTTGGAGCTTTGTCCACAACTATGGCGCGCATCAGAGTGGGCGCATCTGGATACTCTATAACCCTACCATCATCTCCCTCTCCCCCTTTCACACTCCTCTGATCAAATCCTCTCCTGCAAGGCCTCCATCCTCGGCACCTTTGACTTCACCATCTCGATTGTCTACGGGAGGAACAACCCTACCCTCAGGGCTCTTCTATGGGACGATATCGCCAACCTCTCCCAAGGCATTATAGGCTCATGGGTTGTGGCTGGGGATTTTAACAACATCCTTTTCGCTCAAGATCGGCTCAGCAATCGCAATCCTCATCCCAGAGACTACCGAGACTTTGCTGAGTGTGTCTCCAGAGCTGAGTTGCAGGACCTTCCATTATACGGGCGGTTCTTCACCTGGTGGAACAATCAATTCGATCACCGACGTATCCTAGGGAAGATTGATCGAGTTTTAGTTAATGAGGATTGGATCCTGAATTTCCCCACCAGCTTTGCTACCTTTCTTGCTCCCCTGGTTTCGTACCATAGCCCTATGATTATTTCCCTTCCCGCTCCCCCCCCCCCCCTCTCGTAGGAGATGCTTTAAATTCCTTAATATCTGGGCTGCGGACCCCTCCTTTCTCCCCCTGGTTCGGGAGGCGTGGAACATCCCCAAGAGGGGGAGCCTCCTCTACTCTATCGTCCAGAGGCTTCGCCTACTTAAATCCGGGCTCATCACCCTCCACAAAAAGGAGTTTGGTTTTATTGGGGACAAAGGCCAAAGCATCAGAAATGAGCTCTCTAACATTCAAAGAAACTTGGACCTTGACCCTTGGAACCCTTCCCTAATCTCCCAAGAAAAAACTCTGAGGCGCAGCCTCCTGATTAGGGATTCCCATGAGCTTTTGTTCCTTCGCCAGCTCTCGAAATCCCGCTGGCTTAAGCTAGCGGACTCTAATACTTCTTTTTATCATAGAGCCATTAAATCTAGAAGAAACAAAAACTCCATTGCTACCATCACGAATGATCTTGGGGTAGTTCTCAGTACCCCTTCTAAGTTGAGCAATGTCTGGTAGAACATTTCCAGCGCTCTCTATGCTCTAGAACTCCCCCCCCCCCCCCCGTCTGTCCTTGTCGGATCTGAACTTGGACAATGGTATGGTCCTTGACCATTCCGCTTGGGCCCCATTAATCCAGCCGGTTAACAATGGTGATATAAATCTCTGTGTTGTTCTCCATTGGAGACGACAAGGCCCCGGGCCCAGATGGTTACACTGCTAAATTCTTCAAAGCCGCCTGGACTATTATTGGTGAGGACCTTTGTGATGCTATCAAAAGTTTCTTCCACAGTGGTAGGCTCCTCAAAGAAATTAACGCCACCCTCATTACTCTTGTTCCCAAGTCGGACAATGCCTCGTCCCCTGGGGACTATAGACCTATCTCCTGCTGCAACACCCTTTATAAGATCATTAGCAAAATTCTAGCGGAGAGACTCAAGATTGTCCTCCCCTCTCTTGTGAATGCAAGCCAAGGGGCTTTTATCAAAGGCCGTCTGATCTCAGACAATATTCAGCTTTGCTCTTGCCTGATGAAAAACTATCAAAGGACCCATATCTTCCCCTCGCTGCACGATGAAGATGGATATTAGGAAGGCCTTTGACACGGTTGACTGGAATTTCCTCCAGGACACTCTCTCCTTCCTAAACTTCCCCCGGAATTTAGGAACTGGATTATGCAATGTGTCACCACCACTTCCTTCTCAATAAGAATTAATGGCTCCCCCTCTCTTTCGTTCAAAGGGGAGAGGGGTTGCGCCAAGGAGACCCCCTTTCTCCTTATCTCTTCACGCTCGTTATGGACATGCTCTCCCGACTGCTTGATCAGTTACACTGTACCACAGGCTTTCATTATCATCCCTCATGCAAACCCCTTCGTATCTCCCATCTATTATTTGCTGATGTGCCCTTCTATTCTGTCGAGGGGACCAATGCTCCATCTCGCTCATGCTTAATAAGATCAATCTTTTCTCCGACGCCTCGGGCTTGCGCTTAACCCTTCTAAATCTGACTTATTCCTTGGGGGGGGTCTCTCCTGTGCTCGCTGATTCTCTTATCCAGCTCACGGGATTTAACCAGGGGTCTTTCCCCTTTCGCTATCTGGGCATCCCTATCACTGCTAGGAAGCCTAGAGCTGTATATTTCAACCCTCTAATTGACAGCATCCGTAGAGCTATCACATCTTGGGGCAGTAAATCCCTCTCCTACGCAGGCCGCCTCTCTCTCATCCAAAGTACCCTCTTTGGTATTGTAGGCTTCTGGGCCTCCTGCATTGCTATCCCTAAGGTTGTCATCAAAAGGGTCATAAATTGCTTTCGGTCCTTCCTTTGGTCAGGAGAGGCAGACAGCAGCACTGCCCCTCTAGTGGCGTGGAGCTCTATCACAAACACTAAGAAAAAAGGTGGCCTTGGGCTGAAGGACATCCACAAATGGAACATGTGCTTCATGCTTAAGACTATCTCCGCCATTATCCACGACCCTGAGCGCCTTTGGATCCAATGGATTCATAATCTCTTTCTGCCTAACCTTACCATTTGGACGACTTCTGCCAAAGGGAATGATCCCTGGACCTGGAAAGCCCTTCTTCACGCCAGGGACTGGTGGATTGAGCAATGTGGGTCTCCCAATGACGCATATTCTCTTCCTCTCCTACCCTACCCGTCCTAGGGTCAGCTCATTTTATAATGATGTCTCTACCCCCCCCCTCCCAGCCCTTTCCCTGGTTTAATGTCTGCTGGATTTCTGGGCTGTCCCTAAGGCCACAAATTTATCTTGTGGATAACCCTGAAAGGTAGACTTAAAACGTGTGATAAGCTCCAATTATGGGGCATTTGTCTTGCTAACAGGTGCTGGCTCTGTGAGCATGCTCAAGAGACTAGCGATCACCTTTTTTTTCTAGTGCAGGTTCTCTAGCAGGATTTGGTGGACCACTTGTGACTGGTTGGGTACATCCGAAATGATTTTATGAATGTTATGAAATGATTAAATCTAGCCTTATTAATCCATTTCACATTTAGATGTAAAACTATTTCATTTATTTTATTATTAATTATATATTAAGATCTATTTGTGTAACATTTTATGTGATCAAATTACAAATTTTCCCTAACTCTTAACTTATTTATTACTTAACCCAATTACAAATTTACATTCTTGTCATTACAAATAATATTATATATGTATTTAATTATGATTTATTTAAATCCTAGAAATTCGAAGGTAACTCAAAACTCAATTTCATAACCCCAATTTAATACCACCCTCATATAATATTCTTTCATTAGTATTATGTAGAGGTTTAGTTGAACTTATTTATTCCTTCGTATTATATTTTCTATAAGGTATTTCATTTCTTTTATTTATGTTTAATGTTATATATATATATATATATATATATTATACTAGGATTTATTCAAAACATCCTTTATGTAGTTTTATTGTATTTAATTATCTCTATTAACTTTTACACAAATCCACATCCAATATATGGTTTATAAAATAATGTATTCCCCTAGCTTCAATTAAGTATATTAACTTCCACATTATATAATAACTAAAAATGTAAACTAGTGAAATTCCTTGATTCAACATAAGTTTCTATTTTATTCCTCTCACATAAATTATATATATATATAGTATATACTTTTTACTTCACTTAAAAGTTTATACCCAAATATTCATTAACATACTGTTATAAATGTTAATTTAGTCTTATCATATTTTCCACCCTATAAAGTTTATTAATAAACTATACTTTAATTTTTGTTACATTAAAAACCATATATTAATAATCTTATAAAATTTCACAAACACAATTTTTAAACCCATTTACCCTTGTCCAAAAATTCCCAAATTTAATATAGAGTAACTATAATATTTTAGACATATTATAAAAGTTTTATTTCATAAAAAATCTTTTTAAATTATCCCAATAATTCCATAATACTTATAACTTGAAAAAATCATACCTTACGTTTAACAACTCAAAACCGATATTAATTTACATCATAATAAACTAAATTCTATAAGGAATCTATGGTTAAGATTTCAAGTCAAAATACATTCGGGAAGGTCATTAAATAAATTCGACAAGTTAAGGTTTAATTATGGAATTAATAGAACTCAAAACAACTTAATCTACCCACGTTTTAATCTTGGCCGTCCGTTCCTATAACCTACGATCGGACGGCTCACGTTTGTCGAGTTCCTCCGCGAACTCAACCCATAACCCGAGTACTAAATCGTCGATTTCTCTCAACTCACAGAGCCAAAAAAAACGGCACTCAAAAAATCCAAAGATGAGTGAGATGCCGCTGTTTAAAGTTAGGGCAAAAACACTGATGAAAGTTAAGATACTTAGCGATTTTTGTGCTAAGTACCGGCGACCCGTGTGGTCTTGACACGTGGCACTTTTCAAAATTTGGCTCTAAACTTCATTCTATCATAACTTTGGCTAGGATGATCCGTTTTCGACGTTCTTTTTATCGATCTTCATGGTTTTCCATAACCTATTTATTGGTATAGGTTTCATGGGATGGTTTGACCATTCTCAAAAAGTTAACCCTAGCAAGGCTTAAGAAGCTTTAGGGTTTCTAGAATTTTTATTGACTTTTATGCTTCAAATCAATACTCCAAATAATTATAAAATCTTCATATAATATTGGAGTGTCTAGGAATTTTCCAAGATTTATTGACTTATAAATCTTGTATTAAATTAATACCATACACTAAAATTAAATTAAATTGTATTATTATTTAGAATTTAATATAAGAAGTCCCCTAAATAATTTTTAAATAATACCATATACTAATTTAGTGTTGAATAATATTATTTAGGGTTTTTATAAAAGAAATCCCCTAAATTAATTTAGGGGTATTTCATGTATACATACGTGTATAAATATATAAATATGACAATATATCCATGGGAATAAATGAAAGTATACTACCATGTAAATATAGCCTTATAAATAAATACTACAAGATTTAAGGAATATATTTATTCCTTAATTATAAGTAAGGTTAAGAAGTGAAATAATAATAACTACGGTGAATCAACCTCACATAAAATAACGAGGGGTTACATAATCACTTTACATTACGGTAAAAATCTTATACGGGGGTAACATGCAATAACAGTCTCAGTTAATTCAACTATAGGACTTTGCGTAACCAGGACGTTGATCGGGAATTTATTCGAGTACAATCTACGGTGAACGGTATGGGATTCTTGCAGCCTGCTTGCTACCGGATTATACCGGCTTGTGTGCTATCTGTTGTTTGAATTAACGACCAAGATAATTGTATGTAAAATGTTGTACTACTCTTGTGCACTGTTGTGTTATTTTATACGCGTGAACAATACTAACTGTAACGTGTATGTACCACGCATACAACACTACATTACCAGTGGATTAAATACCTGCGTATTATTATACCGAGAACTTGTACTCAAGCTTCTCACTAACTTCACTTTATAACAAACATCGTTATCCTAATCGTGATAACTAACAATACACATTACATTGTGTTCTTGTTTAACGTCCTTGTGTGACACCTAATAATTTTATACCACGAGAAGCGAGGAGCCCAGATGGATCTGGACATGCATGCCACAGGACCTGTCCTCAGGTCGACTCCTATTTGAATATACGTCGCGACGGAAGTTTTGGGTGCACTCTATGTCCACTCACCGGGACCGTACCGGAACATTTTTAAGTTGGGAGAAAGGCTTCCTTTCTCTCGAGGGTACGATACCCACCTCTTTAGTACAGGAGTTAACTATGTTATCTTCTGAGGGAATTATTACCCACCTACTTATACGAGAGTCCCATCTCGTCTAAGGGTTTATCATACCCGACCAATTTACTCTATGAAGATAGAGTTTAACGAGGTCACTATACCTCCACTGTATTGAGGTACTCTTATATACATGTTAGTCCCATTGTGTGGATCTGACTACTATCAAGCAATTACATAACATCTAACTTGACCTTCTGAAGTCTTGTTCTGTGTGACATTGTTGTCCTTGTATGGATACTTGTTATGATTATGTTATGCTGCGTGTTTCCAGCTTTACAAAAAAAATGATCTACATGTATTCGACAAAGTAGTTGGTGTGGCCCAGTAGCTTGTGGGCTGCACGCTTTTCATACCAGCAATTTATTTTGCTGAGCCGTTTCATGGCCAACCATTCACAGGTACCTGAAGAAAGAAGAGATTACCCGACCGAGTGTAGGTGGGGTAGAATTAAGACAGGGGATTATTACGACCGGTATCATTTTACAGTACTGTACTTTTACTATTGGCTTTTGTTGTTTTTTAAGCGGTTTGTATTCAGCGCTCAGACCGTATCGTTTGTAAGTTATGTTGGAGTTAGCCTTGTTAGTCAGATGGTGACTAACGGCGTTGTAGCACCACCCGTTGTTATGTATATATTTTCCGCTGCATTTCCAGTTATCTTTGGGAGCTATCATCGTACAGGTTGTGGAGTTTCGGGTTGGGGTGTTACAACTAGTATGATGGAATAAAAAATACAGGTGAATATCCTAAAAATAGAGATTAAATCAAATATGTACGAATAGCAGTAAATAAGATAGAAAAATGAAGTATCAAAATAAAATGTGATGATGGGATGGGATCCCGTCGAATTAACGACAAAACGAAAAATGCTAGTATAGAATATAATAGTGAAAATGTACACAAAATGATAGGAATAATACTAAAAACAATGATGATAAACAAAATAACGGCAAATATTAATACATAAAATGCAAGTAAAATAACAATAAAATATGATAAGATAGACAAGTAATAAATAGCATAGAATAAGACCAATATAAAACAATCATACTAGTACATAAGCAAATACAAGTAGAATGAAATAAAATGGTAAAATAAGTAAAAACGAAAGGGGGACGGATTTGAAAACGAATGTTTAAAAATTGATATTAAAAGTTTGTAAAAAGAACGATGGTTTTGTATAGGCACGCAAATTAACGTTCTGAAAAGGTAAGGAAATGGCCCTTTTTTATTTATTTATTTTAGAATTTTGCTTTATGGGGTGAGAATTTTTGGTGTCTACAAATGGCTCCCCTTGATTCAATTCTGAAAGCCCTTGCAGAATTGGATCAAGGTTGAGAAGGCGCCAAAAATTCTCACTACGGTTTTGTGGTGCGTTGGGATGCGGAGGTGAGTGGAAGAATGTAAGGGGTGACGAGAATATAACATGATGATCGAATGCACGAGGACTTATGACGAGCCTCAACTAGACCTCTTGACATCTAGCTATAGGACTTATGGCGAGCCAATAATGCAGATTCAATACCATACTAGTAGCGCAATAGCTGTCTAGCAGGTGTAAAACAAAAAATTCGACCGCACTAGTAGCGCAATAGCTGTCTAGCGGGTGTGAAATGAAAGGCGACCGTACTAGTTGCGCAATATCTGTCTAGCAGGTGTAAAACGAAAAGCGACCGTACTAGTAGCGCAATAGCTGTCTAGCAGGTGTAAAACGAAAAATTCGACCGCACTAGTAGTGCAATAGCTGTCTAGCTGGTGTAAAATGAAAGGCGACCATACTAGTAGCGCAATAGATGCCTAGAGGGTGTCAAATGAAAATGCGACCGAACTAGTAGCGCAATAGCTGCCTGGTGTGTGTAAAATGGAAAATTCGACCGCACTAGTAGCGCAATAGTTTATAGCAGGTGTAAAATGAAAAAGCGACCGCACTAGTAGCGCAATAGCTGCCTAGCGGGTGTGAAACGAAAATGCGACCGCACTAGTAGCACAATAGCTGCCTAGCGGGTGTAAAATGATAAAGCGACCGCACTAGTAGAGCAATAGCTGCCTAGCGGGTGTAAAATGAAAAAGCGACCGCACTAGTAGCGCAATAGCTGCCTAGCGGGTGTCAAATGAAAATGCGACCGCACTAGTAGCGCAATAGCTGCTTGGTGGGTGTAAAACAGAAAATTCGACCGCACTAGTAGCGCATTAGCTGTCTAGCGGGTGTAAAGCGAAAAAGCGACCGCACTAGTAGCGCAATAGCTGCCTAGCGGGTGTAAAATGAAAAGCGACCGCACTAGTAGCGCAATAGCTGCCTAGCGGGTGTAAAATGAAAAAGTGACTGCACTAGTAGCGCAATAGCTGCCTAGCGGGTGTAAAACGAAAATGCAGCCGCACTAGTAGCACAATAGCTGTCTAGCGGGTGTAAAATGAAAAAGCAACCGCACTAGTAGCGCAATAGCTGCCTAGCGGGTGTAAAACGAAAATGCGACCGCACTAGTAGCGCAATAGCTGCCTAGCGGGTGTAAACTGATAAAGCGACCGCACTAGTAGCGCAATAGCTGCCTAGCGGGTGTAAAACGAAAAAGCGACCGCACTAGTAGCGCAATAGCTGCCTAGCGGGTGTAATACAAAAATGCGACCGCACTAGTAGCGCAATAGCTGCCTAGCGGCTGTAAAATGAAAAAACGACCGCACTAGTAGCGCAATAGCTGCCTATCGGGTGTAAAACAAAAAAGCGACCGCACTAGTAGCGCAATAGCTTCCTAGCGGGAGTAAAACGAAAACGACCGCACTAGTAGCGCAATAGCTGCCTAGCGGTGTAAAAGAAAAGCGACCGCACTAGTAGCGCAATAGCTGTCTAGCGGGTGTAAAATGAAAAGCGACCGCACTAGTAGCGCAATAGTTGCCTAGCGGGTGTAAAATGAAAAAGCGACCGCACTAGTAGCGCAATAGCTGCCTAGCGGGTGTAAAACGAAAATACGACCGCACTAGTAGCGCAATAGCTGCCTAGCGGGTGTAAAATGAAAAAGCGACCGCACTAGTAGCGCAATAGCTGCCTACGGGTGTGAAGATGCATTAGATAGTGAACAAATTTTGTGGGTATATGCAAGTGATATGCGATGTGAGATGGTTAACAAATGTATTAATTGAATCAAACTCCCTGTTTGTGGGGTTTTTGTGTGAGCAGATGGCTCCAGAGTTACATCAAAACTTCGGGATGGCTCTGGTGGCTCCGGCATGGCTTTAAGGATCTGAGATGGCTCCAGCATGCATTGATGGCTCCATAATGCACGGATGGCTCCGTTTGACGTGTGATAGCTCCGGCATGCACTGATGGCTCCGGTAGACGTTTGATGGCTCCGGCATGCACTGATGGCTCCGGTGAGGCCAATAGTTCGGGGTGGTTGGTGGGTTTGATATGGTTTATACTTTTATGGCAGTTGGTGGGCTTTGATTTGTCTTGAGATTTTGATGGTGGTTTAATGGCTCCGAAGATGGCTTTATTGTTTGATGGGGTTTTCTTTCCTTGGATTTTATGGTGGTTGAATGGTTAAACAATGGGTGAATGGCTAAACATAATTGGATGTCTCCGGTGTGGTTCTAATCATGGCTATAGGATGGCTCTGACATGATTAAAGGATGCTTCGGGATGACCTTGTGCCGATTGAGCATATTGATGCATTGGTTGGTTCATTTCGATAACACCGGGGGGAAAGGGAAGCTTTCACCTTTGATGTGGTCGCACCCTGGACGGGATGCCTACGTACTCAATTCCGTATTGAGTCAGACCAAACGTAGTTCGATACTGTGTAGGCCAGACCCTGGTGATGAAATGGATCCAACAGGGATGTTAGGTGGCTCTCATATTGTTCACGAACTGTTGGATGGCTCCTGTGTAGCTCTAGAGATGGTCACAATGTTTGAGGATGGCTCCCGTATGGCTAACGTGACTTTAGGAGTGGTGTCGATGAGACTCGGGTGTGACATTGGATGGCTCTAGTTGACATCTTTTGATCAAAAGTTATGCTTCGACAACTGCAACTGAAGTCGACTTTCAGCGAGACTAGGTAGAGTTCTTACTAGTCGGATGTTGAAAATGAAGTGGTTATGATGCATGCAAATACTAAATGCTAGAAGAGATGCAAAATGCATATGCAATTTTTTTTGAAGAGAAGGTACGGTTCTATCTCTATTACTATGAGGTTTACGAATATAAGACATCTTTGGTTCGATCTTGAGTGATTGTTGAACTGGAATGCGTGAATCACTTTCCTCTCATGGAGGGATGTGGGTTAATCTCTCGTGAGTTTGGTCGAGTGTGCTAATATCGTGATAACACTCTCGATGCTCAGAGCAGTATTTTCCTTAGAATTTCTTTCGAGGTTATGGACTTTCCGAACCTTACAAATTCCTCACCTGCAATGGGGTAGGTTGTTTGTTATTTGGTGGTTGAATCGAAGAATCACTCGCACTCTAAAGACTTTCTGAGATAAGGTCACACTCATTCGCTCATGGTCCCTTAGCATGATGGGACATGTTGATAACAAGTACAAAACTTATGATTCAGTTGCAGTTGCAGATCCGATACTTTCGGTTAACGCTCATCAACTAACGAGTCAGAGGTCTTTTATTGGGTTATAACGGGGCTGAGGGTATGATGTATGTCACATGGGACTGGAGGATTTTTTGGGAATTGTGGAGCTTTATTGGTCCTTTTGGTTTGGATTTCTCCTTCTTGCCTCTTTTGGTGTACGATTTTTCACTTTCTTCTCATTTTTGTGTTTTTGAAATTGCATTTGGCTCATCAACTTTCTCAAGCATGCTTTGCTTTGTATTTGGCTTTCAGCTTTGGAGTTGCATTGACTCATCTATCTTCTTGAACATTTTCAGTGTTCTTTTTTGGTGTTTGGCTTTGGAGTTGCATTGACTCACTGATTTCTTCAAACATTTCATTTATTGTTTTTGTGAAAGATGGTGGGGGAGAGGCCATGGCTCTGGCTCCTTTGAGATCCTTTATTGCAAGGGTGAGTAAGTATGTGTATGTGAGTTAGCATGTTGTGGAGTTCGCAGAAAACGATTTATCGTGAAAGGCTTAGCGGGGCTCACTAAGGGATTATGTACAGGGCAGTCAAAGCTTTTTGGCTTTGTGGAGATTTTTATTCCTAAGTGCCTCGTCATTCTCGTTAGTCAATGATTGTTTTCTTACTACTTACTTCTCGGATCTTTGCATGAATCACAGTTCGTGACTTGTGTATCGACATTGATCTCACTATGAATTGTGCCTCTCCATGTGCTGATGGAAAGCACAAGTCGCTCGTGGTTTTACCTCTATGAATTCGCTCTATATGGAATTACTACATATAGGATGCATGAAATATTGACGATGAAAATGATTGAATTTTGGATTTTGGTTGAATGTTTTTGTTTTTGATGCAATGCATGAATGGTAAGATTACACCCAGTTTCGCTTGAGTCGGTTCCCGTTGATAGTCTATGAAGCTCATCCTGTCACGATTGGCCCTGAAGATGGTCTATTGTGAGAGAAGTTGTTTGGTGTGATGCGAAAGAGGTTGTTTCAGAAAGATATTCGGTTGATGATTGGCTTCTGGAGTTTTTGGACTTTTAGGGAGTGACCACTCCTGCATGGTGGTCCCACGACATGACAGTGACTGCAGTTTTGGGATTTTTGAAGGTATGAGTTTTTTTTTTATGTACAATTTTTTTGGATTTTTGGATATACGTTTTTTTTTATTTGCTTTTTTGTTGTTGTTGGTCTCTATGTACATGGTAGCTGAATGGGAAAAGGTTTGAATCTCTGGTATTTCTTGCTATCGCTTCGAGGGTCATGCTTTCACTCATGGGAAAACACGGTTAATCACCTGCAAACGCAATCATTATAACCGAAAAAGAATATGACAAATGTGAATGTTAGCATGCTTTGAAAAAATGGGATGAATGCTTGTGTGTGATGTGTTGGGAATGCAACATGTGATTATGCAATTTTTCTGAGGTGAGCGTGATTCATGCATGATTAATGAATGTGAACTAATCGGAAATGGAAAGAAGCAAATCGTATGTGCTAAAAGAAATCAAGTTTTAGAAAAACGTTTTTGAAAACACGTGTTTTCAAAGTGGTGGATTTTCTCGGTAGGAATTTTGATGCTCGGTCATTCGCAAATAAAGTAGGGAGTGGGGAACCTATACACATTGATCTAAATAAATTCAGAGGGAATGAACCTATACATGCAGTTTATTTAGAAATGGACAAGAGAGAAAAGAATCATAGGGAAAAACCTATACATCAATCCTAAAAGTCAATAAAGGGGGGATTCGAGTTAAAAACTTCTCCTAGACTCGTCTTTTTCATCTTCAAGCTTTTGACTGACCGCTCGTTCGTGTTCGGGCTCCTGACTGGCTGCTTGCCCGACTTCAGGCTCCAGGTTGGTTGCACGCTCGTCTTCGGGCTTTAGAAACAAAGTAGCACTGCTATCAAGCAATACGGGTTGGTGCTCTTCTGGCTCTGAGCAATTTGGAACTCGAATGGCCGTTGCTAGTCTTCACATTGCCCGACTCGGGTTGGTGCTCCTCTAATTTTTGGTTCAAACTGCTGTTGTCGATCTTCATGCGCTCCACCTGCTCCGGTGAAGGAAAATAAGGGGCATTTTTGAGGAAGGAAAGATGCTTGATCGAGCACAAAATCTTTGTGAAAATCCACCACTTTTGTGAAAACACGAAATGACTAGTACGCTCCATGGTACTACTGACCGCTGCTCTTGAAGGTGGGTTGAACTTCAAAAATAGCGGGTCACAACATGGGGACTACATCATTTATTTTGAAATACATTTGAGAAAACCGACTTTGATAACTGTTTTCGAAACTATTTTGAAATAAAATCCGTGAAAAATGTTGTTTGAAATTGTTTTTTGATTGAAAAAAGTTTTTGAAATAGCATTTGTGAGAAGTGATGTTTGAACCATTTGTAAACAGTAGATTTTTGAAATCCATTCTTTGCAAACTCTTTGACAAAGTTTATTTTTTGGAAGACTTTGACTGAAACCAATTTTGAAAACTGCTTTGGAAATAACAATTTTGAAATCATTAGAGATGAATGACTTTGAAGATGTTTCATTAGAGTATTCGACATGTTTCATTCTCTCATCTGCTCATTTTCAAAACATGATCACTCATAGATGTAAGTGAAAATAAAAATTGTGGTTGATTTTTATGGAGCTGAGTGTGAATGATTAGGATAATCACCTTCCAGGTCAATCAATGCTTCCATACCACCGGGAACCGCCGTTCCTTCACTGTTCATCTCTCGGAATTTATCTCTGTTATGCCTTGTGGGCCACGTCATAAAGAAAGTCCGAAGTGCTTAAGTTCGAAAGGTCAGGATACCCAAAGTGATACAGTCACACGAGCCACGGCCGGGGATTATCACAACATACTCACTTTTGGGAAACTTGGGGAAGTACTGCATGGGAACGGTCTCCCATCGTCTGCACGATAAGGTGTGTCTAAATTCCAAATTATTCACTGACTACGCTATGTCATGTATGGGTATCCGTAAATACGGGATCCGCTATGAATTTGTAGCGTGACATTGGGCTTTAAGACACACCCGTGGCGCAGAGGAATCATGGAGAACTGAGCCCATGCAATCTTCAGGGTAAGGCAGAGGGTGGTCACAAAGGCGGCATACAAAGGGGTGACTACTCATAGAACCCGTCCTAGACACGGATCAGGCAGCTGGACACTGAAGGCTCAAAGGTCGCTATATGCTGGCTTGGACTCAAGGAGGGAAAGTATTTTGGATCATGAGTTTTTCAAGGCGTTGGTCTTGGACCGTATTACCTCGTGCGTTAACTCCTTCTAGGAAGGACCCAACTCATGGGGAATCAACCGTGGACCGATTGGGATCCCGTGACATGTGGATAAAGCGGGTGACACAGAGGAATGCATGTCCTAAACTACCCGATGCAGCAATGGGTTGACTCCTTCTAGAAAGGCCCCATTTACAAAAGCAATAAATAAGCAATAACAATTAAGATATTATGTCATGCATGAAGAGCAGTAAATATAAGACTATAAACACACAACAATAAACACATAAATTGAAGCATGTAAATGGTAAAACACAGATGTGGCACTCAAGGCCAATCTCGAACTCTGAACTCTCTTCTTAACTTATCCTCTTAAACACGCTCTAAGTATGGAGTAGAGTAGTCATAATGGCTTTTGGATGAATCTCTTGAAGGTTTTGAAAGAAGTTAGGGAATCCTGACAATTTTGAATGGAGTTCAGTCTTCCTTGAGTTTGAGAAAAACTTACTCAAGTTTTCCCCAGCAGAGTCGCCATTTTGTGGAGGGTGATTTTTCGGTATGAGGGAGGTTTATCTAAATATGGTCTAACTAAGAAGTGTAGATCCTAGAAATTGTCATTCTGTGGAGGATAAAAACCCGTTATAATTGGCATCCCTCAAATACCTACTAAATCGTCCATCTTTCCCAGAAAGCATGAGGGAGAGTGCAAGTGTGCACTACACCCCCTCTCAATGGGCTCCACGCGGACTTATGCCTCTATAAGGCGGAGTTGACTAGAGTCGCCACCTAGTTTGACCTAAGCTAGTAGGAAGGAGGGAAGGAGGGTTCTAAGAACCGCTTGGTTGACCCTGAATTTGTTTCCTATGGATAGGACTTATCTGACCATAACAGAGATTCTGTGTGGGTTCGCACTGGGTTACACCCCTTAGAAGTGGCAACGACCACGACTTCGGATTGGTGCCCGAGGAAACCTCGGTCTCCAATTGTCGGGATTACCTTCTTTCAAACCTTATTAAAGAGATTCATTTAAAAGCCAAGGATAGGATTAGGACAGGAAGAGAGAAAGAGAGTGGATGAGGCGAGTTTTTCTGCCAAGCTAGCGCCAAGAAGAGGAGTTAGTGAATTCGGATGAGTATAGAATGAAGGTTTGAGAAAAGTATGAGGTTGAGTGAATATACAAGACTTGGAGTATGACGGTTTGAAGTTTGTGGGAACCGAAGAAGGTTTGAGTGTTTTGAGAGATATAAGAGCCACCTCAGAAGGGAAAAGAGTTTTTTGTTTGGAATGGGGTCGCACCCTAGATGGGCTGCCTACGTACTCAACTCCATGTTGAGATCAGACCTTACGTAGTTCACGATTTTTGGGTTTTCGGAATTATCGGAGTTTTGAAGGGTTTTGAAGATATTTGAGGTGTTTTGAGATTTAGAAGGGTTCAGAGTTTCGAGAAGTTTCGGGTTTGGGATGCTAGTCTGTGAGACACTCGGGTCTGTGAGACTTTAGAGTGTAGGAGAAATTGGAATGGGATTGAAACTGAAGTTAAATCGGGGTTGAATGAATATTGATTTGAATTGAAATTGAAATGAATGTGGATTTGAATGAGTTTGGAATTGAATTGAATTTGGATTTGAATGAGTTTGGGATTGGATTGAATTTGAATCGAGATGAACTTTTGTTGGAGTTGGAATTGGAATTGGAATTCCCTTTGAATGTGGAATTGAATTGAGATTGAGATTGAATTGGAATGAATGACTTTTGATTTGAATTGGGCTTGAATTGAAATTGAGATTGAATTGGAGTTGAATGAATTTTGCTTTTGAATTGGGATTTGAAATTGAGATTGAATTGGCGTTGATCCTTTTGCTTTGCCTTGGCCTTGCCTTGCGCTTGCGCTTGGCTTGGCCTGCCTTTTGCCTTGCCGTTCGCCTGCCTTGCCTTGCCCTGCCTTTTGCCTTGCCTTGCCTGCCTTGGCCTTGCCTTCCCCTTGGAATGAATTTTTATTGGAATTGAATTTGAATTGAAATTAAATCGATTTTGGATCGGAATTGAAGTTGTAGGTCAAATTTGAGCTAATGGGCCTGGTTTGGACCTCGGAAACGGACCGGGTTGGACCATGAAAAATAGGCCAAGTTGGGACTTGGAAGATGGGCCGATTTGGGCCTTGGAAGATGAGCCGATTAGGCCTTGGAATTGGGCCGGGTTAGACCTTGGAAAGTGGGCTAAAAATTGTTTTTGTTTACAATTGGGCTGAAAATTGTTTTTGGGTTGAATTGGCCTTTCAGGACTGATTTGGGCCTTGGGCCTTTTTATTTTGGATGTTGGGCTTTATTTGGCATTTGAATTGAATTGATGTTTGGATTTTGAAATTGAATTTTGAATTG
Source organism: Limonium bicolor (assembly GCA_023374045.1). NCBI lineage: Eukaryota > Viridiplantae > Streptophyta > Magnoliopsida > Caryophyllales > Plumbaginaceae > Limonium > Limonium bicolor. Next base: position 307,559,754 of record CM041776.1, on the reverse strand, counting down.
GATCTTTATTGATTGTGGAATTTATTCTGACAATAAGGGTGATTTGGAAAATGTTAAGGAAAACAGGTATTACTCACATGGGCCGTGTCTAGGACCCATATTCATGGAGGATACCCCAACCTAAAACTTTTATACGAACGGGTGACCTACAGGCTAACTAGGGCTTCCTATGCCTAGGACCTCTATATTGGGCTAGGCCCAACATTTGCCAAGCTATGCTATACAATATGATGAAGACAAAATAATTATGAACTTGAAATTGAAGATAAGCAATCAAATAAATATAATATGAACTTAAATGACAAAGTTTTGGGTACATACATTTGATTCTTTTCTCATTTTTTTTATTATCCCTTGTCTTCTTAATTACTTCTACGTTAAACAAAGAGCCGACATAAACTTGAACTAGTAACCAATGGCGCAAGCAGTAATAAGGACCACGAGCTCATAAAAACTTGAGGGTTATCAACAGGGCATTCATGAGACACGCATACACGGAACAAAACGCTCAACATGATTCTTCAAATAGCCATCATACTAGCAATCGGAATATCTAAACATGTGATAATACCAGGTTAGAAATTCCATGCTCAAAATCTTCATAAAAGTCCAAAGCGAACTCCCAAAAATTTAATCGATATACACTCTTCAAACCGTTCAAAACTTTAACATAGCATATTAGCCTCCCTTATCTATGATCAGCCTGTGCTAACATATTCAGTTTAATCTATAAAGCTAAACATTGAGTCCAAAATTGAAGTGCCAGATAGCAAGCAACGGAAGGTGAATACATACAGGATCATGAGACTAGTTTTCAAAATTTAACGAATTAAACAGATTATAATGATGAAACAGCAAAATGTCGAAAACAAAATCAATAAGCAGATGGAAACTTTCAGGTGAAGAATTAGCTGTTAGTGTCCTCCATGAAGTAGTACGAAGCTCCAAAGTCCACCAGCCATGATTGACCAGTCCACAAGAATGCGCATCAACCAGAATTCCAGAGTAATACCTCGGCCAATAAATAGAAATGTGAGAGCAATCAAGTGAGTCAAACACTGAACTTAATAGAGAAATGAATAGCATATCAGGGAACTAGCGAGATCAAAGGAAAGAACAATATACAAAACAAATCTGGGACAATCTCAGGGGTTTTAGGTCTACAGATGGTCTGATGTCCTCAAGCTCTAGTATACACAAAAAGGTACAGAGATTACCTTTGAGAACTCCATGAAAACTGAAACAGTGACACGAAAAGAGAAACAGTGGCCCCAAGTTTCGGGGACAAATCCCACTAGCCATATTCCCCTCTTTTCGTTCTACAACATTACCAAGGACTTACCACAACAGAGGAAAATGTATATTCGAATTCAAGAAAGAAACATGCTCATACGGATATGGTTGCTAATACCCAGAAGTAGAATTTCTCAGAACCACGATGGAGCGAACAGAGGGATCAAACCTTGACATGTATCATACGCACTTTTCACACTAGCATGCATAGCTCCATAATAATGCCAAAGCCATCATCAGATCAAATACCGAAATGGCGAGATACACTCACACCTGTAAAATTAAAAAAAAAACTACCAGAAGAGACACGTTGACAACCAGAATAACATTAGTCTGCAGGGATAATCGTATATGGATAGAAGAAGAGAAAAGAGTAACCTATATTTGCGTTTTACCACCACGCCGATATTAGCGTTGATTAGAGTTCAGACATCCAAACAAAATAGTGGCCCTGACTGTCGGAAGGTTCAAACGAGGTTACAAAGGCTCAAATCGAACTCACGCAACCCGACATTGAGTTCTAAACGGCGATTTTCAAATTTGGCATACGATAGGCCAGTGATACGGAAGCACGTCCTGAAGCAAATTAACCAGATACGACAACAGATATATTCAAAGAAAAAAACCAGCAGAGCCAACCGATTCGTGCTCTTTCCCAGCAGAGTATTAACAACTCAAATCAACCGTAAAGACATCATATAAAATATAATGAGTGGTTGTCTTCTAAATGAGACGAGGGAGCAACGAAATATGAGCTTAGACAGTAGATTTTGGACAAAATAGAGAGAGTTGCACAGCCTCAACACCCGTTGCAGATGGGTTAAAATATAGGCGGCGATGATAAAACGATAACAAGAATACGTACGGAAACCACATAACGGGTGTCTCAGGTTTGAGACTCAAACTAAAACTTCACTTCGTCACCATGTCCGTGAACTTCCATGTTCGTAACAGGTTAGATATTCTTCCAAAAATGCACGCAAAGTGGAACGGAATGGAAATAGAACAAAAGATATGAAAAACAGAGAAAGGGATGATGGCTTACGTTTCGGGATTGTCACCGAAAGTCATATCCGCTTCTCTTTGGTCAATATGCAAACAAGAAAATGAAGTTGGGCGTGGTTTTTATTGTGCATTTTCCTGGAACCAGATGCTTGCGAAACTAAGGTTTGAAGCCCTGATTTCGGAATCTTAACAAAACGAATGGAGTTTAAAAAAATGGAGAAGAGGGATCGACCCTTCCTTCGGAATCGTTTTTTCCGACAGTGTCCCGATTCTACCTTGACCTCACCGGCGGTGGTTCATTTGGTGGAGAGAATCAGAACAAAAGAACAAAACAAAAATGAGAGTGTGACTGCCAAATCGACTTCGGCCGGAGAAAACGAAGGTGAGAATGAGGTACCGCTACTTACATTGCTGATGGAATAGCTAGAATGGAAACCGGTATTATGGTCGAGATGAATTTCGGTAGGTGATATGGTGCAGGCGATGGTTCTTCGGAACGTAAGCAAAGAGAAGATGAAGAAGCTCGGAGGTTTCCAGGTCTTTTCTCGGGATTTTGAGCGTGTGTTACTTTTTTTGGTTTTTTAGGGTGTTGAAGAATGAAGGTTGAAGGAAATGACTGGAATCGAGAAATGTGGAGGTGCTGTCGCGAGTGGCGTTGGTGGTCGCCAGAGGAGGAAGAGAGTCTCGGCTGTCGCGGTAAGAAGAAACAATTTATCAAACCAAACCAACCGTAAATAATAAAAAAAACATATAATACAAAGATAAGTAAAATAGTACTAGTATGATGAAATAAAAAATACAGGTGAATATCCTAAAAATGGAGATTAAATCAAATATGTACGAATAGCAGTAAATAAGATAGAAAAATGAAGTATCAAAATAAAATGTGATGATGGGATGGGATCCTGTCGAATTAACGACAAAACGAAACATGCTAGTATACAATATAATAGTGAAAATGTACACAAAATGATAGGAATAATACTAAAAACAATGATGATAAAACAAAATAGCGGCAAATATTAATACATAAAATGCAAGTAAAATAACAATAAAATATGATAAGATAGACAAGTAATAAAATAGCATAGAATAAGACCAATATAAAACAATCATACTAGTACATAAGCAAATACAAGTAGAATGAAATAAAATGGTAAAATAAGTAAATAACGAAAGGGGACGGATTTGAAAACGAATGTTTAAAAATTGATATTAAAAGTTTGTCAAAAGAACGATGGTTTTGTATTGGCACGCAAATTAATACGTTCTGGAAAAGTAAGGAAACAGCCTTTTTATTTATTTATTTTAGAATTTTGCTTTATGGGGTGAGAATTTTTGGTGTCTACAATTATTGCAGGGTTAATTCGCAATGAGCTAGGGAAACCTATGGCTGCTTTCAATCCGAAAATTTCTAGCACTACAAAGGTGCAAGTTGCTGATATGAAAGCAAAAAGAATTGCTATGGAACTTGTCTCCTCGGTGGGTAGTCATAACATTTGCTTTGATTCAGCGAAGGAGTTTCAAAAATGTTCTAAGAGGAGCTGGTAGATGGGACAATTTCATTTGGCATGAAGTGTCAAAAGTTTGGAATATTATGACCTCTTTCTCTAACATCATTTGTGGCAATGAAAACTGCTATGATAATTATCCTATTAGACTTGTTTGTAATTTAGGATATCACATTTTGGATAGGGACCAGTGGTGGATAGGGGAGAATGTTCCCCTTAATATTTATACGGTTTGTAAGTTGGATGAGGATCTTACGGATGGAAAGGGCTTCTGCTCTTTAATGTATTTTTGTTTGGCTAAGTGTATATTTTTGGGAGAACAAGTTTATAAAAAAAAATAGAAAGAAATCCCTTATCCAAACCACGCGAGCAAACGGCTTGGCAAGGGGCACACTTGTCATTTGCACCCTCTCTGCTGTGCCTATATAATGTTGTAGTTTATAGTATCGATCACTTACTCTACTCTGCAACAGCACGTTTCATACTCCGTGAACGCTCCCGCCATCCCTCTCCTCTGCCGGATTATCTCTACAAAGTGAGTAAGAATTGATGAACAACTCCGCCTCTTACATTTTGCCCCATTGACATTTTTCTGTTCTGCATTTTCTTTCTATTTTTCTTCATCTATATTTTACTGTTATCCGGTTGATCTCAGAATCTTGTCCAACGAATTATTCAGTACCGAGTCACCGCTCCTACTGACTGTTTCATGTTCGCGATCTCTTGCAATTTGATTTCCACTATGCATTCTCAGCTAATTACCAAGATTCTTGATAACACATTATCGGCTATTCATTGTTCTAGACGTGTTGCCTTCGACGCTCTAATTTTTGAGCGCTGCAGTAATTTTGGTCTGTTGAATGAATTCTAAGTGATGTACTAGAACGAGATTAGAATGTTTTTTTTTTAGTTCCTGACTGCATTTTACCAAACATCTATTCGTTACCGATCTATCTGATCTAGCAATCTTGTCGTGATGTCTTACACTTTACCGTTTTTCTTCCTCTATTTCCTACTGTGACCGGCTTGATTGCGGAATTTTGTCGAACTCATTCTTGAGGTTCACAATCTAGTGCGGTTTATTTATTTCGATTATTACATCCTGGGTTAATGACCAAGATTCATATAAAAAGGGACTCCCGATATTCTTTCCGACAATTTGCCTGGAGTTTTCTGACATCTGGCGACCGGCACCCAAGTGATTTTGGTGTTTTTGAATGCGTTCAAAAGTGATGTAATAGAAATATATTCTTAAGGTTTTGTGCTTATTTCACTTTGGTTCGCAGGACATTCTGATCATTCTCAGGATCTGGTGTTTCATAACTACAATCTCGACAATATGTCCGACAATGAAATTGCTGATGACGCTGCAGAGCAAGCTTCTCATGAAGCTGCAGAGCAAGCAGCTGATGAAGCTGCGGAGCAAGCAGCTGATGTAGTTGCTGAGCAAGCTGCTGATGAAGCTGCGGGTGAAGTTGCAGAGCAAGCTGCCGACGAGGAAGATTATGTTAGCCTGTTATTTTTCATCATTACTGTTCTTTCGATTCTCTCTGACTTTCTATTTTCTTACTGTAGGGGACACCGGAGCCAATAAACCTCTTGCTACGTGATGGAAATGTTGACCTTGTTTTGATTGGTCTCCCTGATGTTGGGAAGGCCTCCATATTGAGGGCCCTACTTGGAGATGTAAATGCTGATTCTATAGAGATCGGAACTCGTAAGTTAACTGTTGTAGTTTGCATTCCTCTTACTTGAAATTTCATTGATGTTTATGTGAATTATAACAGATTGGGAGCATAGAGAGTATAAGCATGGCTCCCTCATTATTCATTTGGTGGAGTTGAGAAATTTGCAAACACTGAATAGTCGATCGGTAGAGGAGTATCAGATGGCTGAAGCTATCCGTGATTTCTTATTCTCTCGCTTTGGAAACGATTCACGTTTGCCCATGTATAGCTTTGTTCTTGATAGGACTATGCTCCATACTGTGCATCATCGTAGCATTTTTGCTCACATCCACGACATTATTGTGATACGAGTAAGTTCGTATTTGAATTTTAGGAGTGAGCTAGCATTGTTTAAACTTGACATTTAAACTTCTGTTTTTGGATTACCATCTTTTTTGCATATAGGAGGGGTCGCCATTTTTTGTGTTTGTCAATAAAGTGGATGCCGGTCCATACATCTCTTACAGAAATATCAGGAGACAACTATTTGGGATAGACTTGATTGAGATAGCTTCAATGGTGCCCGTCTTTTTTAACGGTAAATGGTAAGCCTTTTTCTAAAATCTAGTTCTGTTTTTTATCCTAATATTGAAACGATGCATAACAGTTTTTGTATCTTTCATTACAGTTATCTGGCAAAAGTTTCAGCAAATTGTCTAGAGAGCCTAACCAATGCATTGTTATATTTTTCTCAACTAACAATGGAGTATGGGCCTTACCAACCATATTGAAGCTTGTAGCCCATTTGTATCGAGTACTTTGAACTAAATTTTGATAGTGTGACATTCTCATATGGTTGATATGTCTGACTGGAAGTTACGGCTGTAGTCCAGATGGCTGTAATTCACAGTGTCGCATGGGTGGCTGGGATTCAAATATTGTTGCTACAGATGATACTCATCATCTTCCTGATCTTTATCTTGTGGATTTTTGGCATTAAACGTTGTTGCAGATTCCCATTGTTTCGGTTGACAAAGTTGCTAAACTAGCTTCTGCGTGTCAGTATATTACTGAACATTGCAGATCCTCTACTGATAGTCTCATGCTGTTTTCTAGTGTCTTCTTTTTTTTTCTGTGTTCTAGTGTCGGTTTTCACTTCTGTTTCTTAGGTCCTGCAAGTCGTCTTTTGTTCTTTCATCGAGCAGACTATATTTCTCCCTTGTATTTCGCGAGAGATTATGGTTGAACTACTAAAGCGTTGACGGCTCATTTGTTTCACAACCTCTCCGACTACATCACTTCTAAGTTCTATCCTATTTGATCGAAGTATCAAAATCTAACACAGCGGGATTCAAGGTTAAAAACTTAGGCTTGAGCAGGGGAGTTTATGAATTTTTTTAAATAACCTACAATGTGAAGACGTTGTCTACTATTTGGAGTCCGGGTTTTGGTATCGTGCACTTAAGAAATGTGTGACAACACCACCGTGGTTTATGTATCATTTGTCTTCCGAGTAATAATTCTTACATCATAAAGTTGTGGTAATATTAGTGTCATTTTTTAGAATGTGTCCTATGTAACGACCCCAAACCACCCTGGTTCTGAGACTGTCACACGTCGCGCGTATACTACTTAAGACACGCAAGCTACTCACGAATTCCAAAACAGATACAAAATACTCTTTTATTAACTGAATACAAATACAAAGCTTAAGTGTTTATTACAGAGCGGAAGCAGAACTCAAGTACAAAGCAAAAGCCAAATACACAAATGGTTCTCATAGCCAACATACAAATTCACAAAACCGAAAAGCTAAACCAAATACGAAAGCAGAAATGGAAGCCTTAACAAAACCGAAACAGAAGTAAGAAGTCAGAAATCCGAGCGGAAGACGGAAGCTTTATAAAGCCTGTAATACCCCTAAATTTTTGAACTGCATTTCGAGCGTATTATATGGTTTTAATAAATGGAATTCATTTTAATAGAATAACTTGTTTTAGAAATACATCAGTTGTGATTTTTAATGTCGTAACATAGGGTTTTCCTGATTAATTTGGTGTATTCGTTCGTTTCTAATATCGTTATAATACTAATTATATAATTTAAATACTAGTATTGATTTTACAACAATAAATAGGACAACTTTAGTAAACCATATTTATCTTTCGGTATTCCTAACTTTATTTAATAAAAAGAAAACTTTCGATTTAGCTGCGTACTTTTTCTATGCCAAGTATGATCTTATTATATTTTTAAATGCTATGTTCTATATACATATAGTTTGCAAACTTTATCCGTATATTATTTTCTGATCAGTTGTTATTATTATTATTAATATTTTTATATATCCGTGTTACATATTAAATCATATATTTGTTACTTGAAAATATATTAATACGAGTACTGTATACATGTAATAAGGCTGATATATGTATATATACTGTATATTGATTGTGTTCTGGTTATTATAGCTAAGCATTTTTTTTGTCAAAACGTGAGACGTGAGTATGCTAGCCAAGCAAATGTAAATATGACGATAATCATGATGTTTTCGGTAACAATCAAATATTTTTTCTTTCTTATATTCAGCAATTGATTTCATTAAATAATAGTAACTTTTGTTTTATTTTCAAACCCCCATTCACCTTCGTATTCCCACTAATTGTGTTTTATCTTTCTAGTATTCTTCATTTCAAATTCCGATCATCATTAGCATGATTCAACTCCCTTTTTGTTTCTCTTTAAATAGCTACATCCTTCCAGCATTTTGTGCCCGTTATGTTCTGAGGAACGTGCGCGCACCCCATTCCTTCTCCTCGCCGTTCCCCGTCGTCCTTCTCCCTCCTCTTCCAGTTCCTCTGTCACCGCCCTGTCTTGGTAGCGCCTCCGATGTCCAGAGCCGCCCCGAGGATCCCCGGCCGCGCCGCCAGGGCCAGCCTGGTGGCAAGGTTGCTTTCCCCTCCGCGATCGGTGCTTCCCCCCTGTTTCGAGATGTCCAGACGGTGACTGGTACGCGCTCCACTCCGGCTTCGAGCCCGCCTGGTGTCCCTCCTCCGTCACCTCAACGCCCCCCCCCTTTGCCGGTGGCTTCCTTGTCAGCCTGGTCATCCCCGATTGGTGAGTCTGTCCCAGGCGGTGAAGAAGCGACATCCTCTACGTCTACTTCGTCGGCTTCTCTTGTCCCTCTCCCGGCGGCCTGTCCTGGTGCTGCGGCTTCACTAGATCTGGGCTTCTCTTCAGGTCTCCAGGGATGTGGCTTGGTGTCGAGTGGCAGCTCTGGCAAGATCCGCTCTGGCGTGGGAGTGAACACGTCTGCTTCGGATGAATTTTCTGCTGGAGTAGTCAACGCCTCTGGAGTGGCCAAAGCCTCTGGAGAGGTCAATTCTACCGTGGACCTCTGTGAAACCGATTTATCTGGGGCAAAGTGGGAGTGAACTCACCCCATTTTTTCGATTCCTCTGTTGGCGTATCTGGGCTTCCTGCAAATCAAGAACTGAATACTAATGATCTTAACAACAGAGACGTGCCTCATCCTTTTGATGGAGTTGATGGAGATACCAGTGGAAACTGCCCCCGGTGCGACCCTAAATAATATTGGGGTTGATTTTTTGAATAGTGATACTAGTGGAAACTGCTCCGCTGGGGTGACCCAATCAATTACTGGGGCTGGCCCTCCGGGCAATGATCCGCAGATAGTATTCCACAAAAACGGGAGTGTCCAGATTGTCGCTGATGAACCCCCCTTTTTGGACCCGGCCTTAGACTTGATAGTTGAGCTTTCGGGTCCCCCTCCTGATTTAGCTCTGCAGGATTACCTCAACCGGCCAAGCCCTAGCGCGTCAGTGGCAGTGGATAAGGAATTCCCTCCCCTCTCCAGAGCTTCAGGCCCTTCAGCGGCGTCGTTAGGAGGCAAAGCTCTTTCGGGACATCGTATTGCGATTGCTAAAAAACCTCCAAGCCTTATGTCCCAAGCAAAGCTGTCCCAAGCAAAGCTATCCCCGCTAGTAAGACAGGTACTAAATCTAACCCCTCTGTCCTTGATATGCTTCTTGCAAAACAAAAATCGAACTTTGGCATGTCTCTGAGTTTAGATAATAATGAAAATAGAGACCTGATAGCCCATACGTTTCTATTGTGGAGGATGACTTATTGCCTGAGATTGACTATTGGAAAAATGCACTGGTTGGTCATATCTGGGGTAAGAAATTTGGCTTCAATATTATTAAAGAGTTTGTGAAAAGAGCCTGGAGCTTTGTGGCTACCCCCAAGTCCTTCTCCATGATGAGGGTTGGTTTTTGTTCCGATTCGATAAAGAGGAGGACCTCCAACAAGTGTTAGACAAGGGGCCCTGGCTCCTTTACTCGTCCCCTCTGGTCCAAAAAAAATGGTCCCCGGACATTTCCTTTAATCCAAAAGATCTTAATCGCATCCCAATGTGGGTCTAGCTCCTAGGGCTCCACACTAGCCTTTGGTCCCAATCTAGTCTTAGTAAGATTTGCTCAAAAATTGGCTCTCCACTTCATACGGATCAATCTACGGCCTCAAAAACTAGAATATCCTATGCTAGAGTCCTAGTTGAAGTGGACTTCAATCTTGAACTTGTTAGAGAAATCGAGATTCGAGCCCCTAGTGGCTCCTTGGTTCAGCATGTTGTCTACGAGTGGGAACCAATTACCTGCTCTTCCTGCAACCTTCTTGGGCATTCCTCTGCCCGATGTCCAAGTATTGTCCGTCCTCGAGATACTCGAACAGGACGTCCTATGTTATCTAAACCGCCCTCCCTTCGCCTCTGGGCCTTGCCCCGAACCCGGGCACCCATCCCTCGCTAGGCTCCACTGACCAAGCTCTGAAGCCTGTTCCCCAGGCTAGCCCTGCCCAGCCCTCCCAAGCAGAGTCTGTCCTTCCTTCTGACTCCCCTCTATCAAGGCTTTCTCCTCTGCCTTCTAATCCCGGCACCAGATCCCTCTTCCCTATCTCTAACCTCCCAGCCTGGCTTTGTCCAGGCTCCTGGCTTCCCCCGTGATCCTCTTACCCCCGTCTGCGGTGGCTCCAACACCTCCCCTCCCCCTTTTAACTCTGACCCGTTGATGCCCCCTCACTCCAGCTTGTGCTCCCGCCCACTGTTGAAGAGACCTGGCGGGCGGTCGCCCCAGGTAGGAATTCCCATGCAAAGGCTGTAAAGGCCATCACCGAGGACCTCTCCCTTTAACTTACCAACTCTTTTGCTATCTTGGATAAGGGCACTGCTCTTCCCGTCCCCTCCTCTACTCCCTCTCTATGAATCTGGCTGTATGGAATGTTAGGGGCTGCAATGATCACCCCAAGCTCCTTGAGATCCAAAAATTTGTGGTTAACAATAATCTTTGTGCGTTTGGCCTCCTCGAAACCCATGTTTCAATCCATAATCACCAACCCATCCTAGCTCGCTTCTTTCCCACTTGGAGATTTGTCCACAACTATGGCGTGCATCAGAGTGGGCGCATCTGGATACTCTATAACCCTACCATCATCTCCCTCTCCCCCTTTCACTCCTCCGATCAAATCCTCTCCTGAAGGCCTCCATCCTCGGCACTTTGACTTCACCATCTCGATTGTCTACGGGAGGAACAACCCTACCCTCAGGGCTCTTCTATGGGACGATATCGCCAACCTCTCCCAAGGCATTATAGGCCCATGGGTTGTGGCTGGGGATTTTAACAACATCCTTTTCGCTCAAGATCGGCTCAGCAATCGCAATCCTCATCCCAGAGACTACCGAGACTTTGCTGAGTGTGTCTCCAGAGCTGAGTTGCAGGACCTTCGATTATACGGGCGGTTCTTCACCTGGTGGAACAATCAATTCGATCACCGACGTATCCTAGGGAAGATTGATCGAGTTTTAGTTAATGAGGATTGGATCCTGAATTTCCCCACCAGCTTTGCTACCTTTCTTGCTCCCCTGGTTTCGTACCATAGCCCTATGATTATTTCCCTTCCCGCTCCCCCCCTCTCGTAGGAGATGCTTTAAATTCCTTAATATCTGGGCTGCGGACCCCTCCCTTCTCCCCCTGGTTCGGAGGCGTGGAACATCCCCATGAGGGGGAGCCTCCTCTACTCTATCGTCCAGAGGCTTCGCCTACTTAAATCCGGGCTCATCACCCTCCACAAAAAGGAGTTTGGTTTTATTGGGGACAAAGGCCAAAGCATCAGAAATGAGCTCTCTAACGTTCAAAGAAACTTGGACCTTGACCCTTGGAACCCTTCCCTAATCTCCCAAGAAAAAACTCTGAGGCGCAGCCTCCTGATTAGGGATTCCCATGAGCTTTTGTTCCTTCACCAGCTCTCGAAATCCCGCTGGCTTAAGCTAGCGGACTCTAATACTTCTTTTTATCATAGAGATTAAATCTAGAAGAAACAAAAACTCCATTGCTACCATCACGAATGATCTTGGGGTAGTTCTCAGTACCCCTTCTGAAGTTGAGCAATGTCTGGTAGAACATTTCCAGCGCTCTCTATGCTCTAGAACTCCCCCCCCCCCCCCCCCCCCCCCCCCCCCGCTGTCTGTCTTGTCGGATCTGGAACTTGGACAATGTATGGTCCTTGACCATTCCGCTTGGGCCCCATTAATCCAGCCGGTTAACAATGTGATATAAAACTGGTTGTTCTCCATTGGAGACACAAGGCCCCTTAGGGTCCCAGATGGTTTCACACTGCTAAATTCTTCAAAGCCAGCCTGGACTATTATTGGTGGGAACGCTTTGTGATGCATGGTCAAAAAGTTTCTTCCAACAGTGGTAGGCTCCTCAAAGAAATTAACCCAAAGCCACCCTCTTACCCTTGTTCCCAGTCGGACAAGCCTCGTCCCCTGGGGCTATAGACCTATCTCCTGCTGCAAACACCCTTTATAAGATCATTAGCAAAATTTCTAGCGGAGAGACTCAGATTCCTCCCCTCTCTTGAATGCAAGCCAAGGGGCTTTTATCAAAGGCCGTCTGATCTACAGACAATATTCAGCTTTGCTCTGCCTGATGAAAAACTATCAAAGGACCCATATCTCCCCTCGCTGCACGATAGAAGATGGATATTAAGGAAGGCCTTTGACACGTGTTGACTGGAATTTCCTCGAGGACTCTCTCCTGTCCTTCCGTAACTTCCCCCCGGATTTAGGAACTGGTATTCTGCAATGTGTCACCACCACTTCCTTCTCAATAAGAATTCATGGCTCCCCCTCTCTTCGTTCAAGAGTGGAGAGAGGGTTTGCGCCAAGGAGACCCCCCTCTCACTTATCTCTTCACGCTCGTTATGGACATGCTCTCCCGACTGCTTGATCGTTACACTGTACCACAGGCTTTCATTATCATCCCTCATGCAAACCCCTTCGTATCTCCCATCTATTATTTGCTGATGATGCCCTTCTATTCTGTCGAGGGACCAATGCTCCATCTCGCTCATGCTTAATAAGATCAATTCTTTTCTCCGACGCCTCGGGGCTTTCGCTTAACCCTTCTAAATCTGACTTATTCCTTGGGGGGGTCTCTCCTCGCTCCTAGCTCTCGCTGAATTTCTCGTTATCCAGCGCACGGGATTTAACCAGGGGTCTTTCCCCTTTCGCTATCATCTGGGCATCCCTATCAGACTGCTAGGAAGCCTAGAGCTGTATATTTCAACCCCTCTAATTGACAGCATCCGTAGAGCTATCACATCTTGGGGCATAAATCCCCTCTCCTACGAGGCCGCCTCTCTCTCATCCACAGTACCCTCTTTGGTATTGTAGGACTTTCTGGGCTCCTGCATTGTGCTATCCCTAAGGTTCATCAAAGGTCATAAATTGCTTTCCGGTCCTTCCTTTGGTCAAGAGAGGCAGACAGCAGCACTGCCCCTCTAGTTTGCGTGGAGCTCTATCACAACACTAAGAAAAAGGTGGCCTTGGCTGAAGGACATCCACAAATGGAACATGTGCTTCATGCTTAAGACTATCTCCGCCATTATCCACGACCTGAGCGCCTTTGGATCCATGATTCATAATCACTCTTTCTGCCTAACCTTACCATTTGGCGACTTTCTGCCAAGGGAATGATCCCTGGACCTGGAAAGCCCTTCTCACGCCAGGACTGGTGGATGAGCAATGTGGGTCTCCCAATGACGCATATCTCTCTTCTCTCTCTCCTCCTACCCTACCCGTCCTGGGGTCAGCTCATTTTATAATGATGTCTCTACCCCCTCCCACCCTTTCCCTGGTTTAATGTCTGCTGGATTTCTTGGGCTGTCCCCTAAGGCCAAATTTATCTTGTGGATAACCCTGAAAGGTGACTTAAACGTGTGATAATCCATTATGGGGCATTGTCTTGCTAACAGGTGCTGGCTCTGTGACATGCTCAAGAGACTACGATCACCTTTTTTTTCTAGTGCAGGTTCTCTAGCAGGATTTGGTGGACCCACTTGTGACTGTTTGGGTACATCCGAAATGATTTATGAAATGTTATGAAATGATTAAATCTAGCCTTATTAATCCATTTCACATTTAGATGTAAAACTATTTCATTTATTTTATTATTAATTATATATTAAGATCTATTTGTGTAACATTTTATGTGATCAATTACAAATTTTCCCTAACTCTTAACTTATTTATTACTTAACCCAATTACAAATTTACATTCTTGTCATTGACAAATAATTTATATATGTATTTAATTATGATTTATTTAAATCCTAGAAATTCGAAGGTAACTCAAAACTCAATTTCATAACCCCAATTTAATACCACCTCATATAATATTCTTTCATTAGTATTATGTAGAGGTTTAGTTGAACTTATTTATTCCTTCGTATTATATTTTCTATAAGGTATTTCATTTCTTTTATTTATGTTTAATGTATATATATATATATACTAGGATTTATTCAAAACATCCTTTATGTAGTTTTATTGTATTTAATTATCTCTATTAACTTTTACACAAATCCACATCCAATATATGGTTTATAAATAAAGTATTCCCTAGCTTCAATTAAGTATATTAACTTCCACATTATATAATAACTAAAAATGTAGACTAGTGAAATTCCTTGATTCAACATAAGTTTCTATTTTATTCCTCTCACATAAATATATATATATAAGTATATAATTTTTACTTCACTTAAAAGTTTATACCCAAAATATTCATTAACATACTATTATAAATGTTAATTTAGTCTTATCATATTATCCCACCTATAAAGTTTATTAATAAACTATACTTTAATTTTTGTTACATTAAAAACCATATATTATAAGATAATCTTATGAAAATTTCACAAACACAATTTTTAAACCCATTTACCCTTGTCCAAAAATTCCCAAATTTAATATATAGTAACTATAATATTTTAGACATATTATAAAAGTTTTATTTCATAAAAATATCTTTTTAAATTATCCCAATAATTCCATAATACTTATAACTTGAAAAAATCATACCTTACGTTTAACAACTCAAAACCGATATTAATTTACATCATAATAAACTAAATTCTATAAGGAATCTATGGTTAAGATTTCAAGTCAAAATACATTCGGGAAGGTCATTAAATAAATTCGACAAGTTAAGGTTTAATTATGGAATTAATAGAACTCAAAACAACTTAATCTACCCACGTTTTAATCTTGGCCGTCCGTTCCTATAACCTACGATCGGACGGCTCACGTTTGTCGAGTTCTTCCGCGAACTCAACCCAGAACCCGAGTACTAAATCGTCGATTTCTCTCAACTTACAGAGCCAAATTCGTTGTTTCTTGTCCCATTGAGCTCGAAATTTAATTGCGGTTCTAATGATACCGATTTCGCTAGCTATAATGCGTATACATCAAATACGATTCTGGGTTTAACTCGGTTTAGGGTTATGTTAGTTCAAATTCGATTTTGCCAAATTCTCCTAACACAATGCATAATAAGCGAAATTGAAAGCTGGATTAGGTCGGTAATGAAAAACAGAACAGCATAATCGGAAGAATTTGATCGGAAACTCACAGGAATTGCGTGGGTGAGTGAAATCGAATTCGGGTTTCCGGAAAAAAAAACTGGACTTCGAGGCAGTTCGAGTAGTGAAGTTTGCGGATCTATAATTTACAGTACAGATTGAGTTAGGCTACGTTCTTAGGCTTAATCGAAAGAGGAAACATAGATCTACAGATTGATAGCAAGGAATTACCCTAACTTGTATTACACAGTAAGAAATCTACACTGGAAGTTACGAGTTTATACCTGCGTTTTCTGTATGATTTTATGTGCGTGACAAAACGAAAACTTTAGACATCTCGCTCTTCCAAACGGTTACGAATCAGCCTTGGTCATTAACATGAAAGTTGTAGAGGGATTAAACGGAGAAGTTATGATTAAACGAAGTTTACCTGATTTCGAAAAAAATCTGGAAATCTGGGTTTCGGTTTCGCAGGGTGGCTACTTTGGATCGAATTTGCGGTCGATGTAGAATGATTTAGGTTGAGTATGAGTTATGGTTGGAAAGAGGATGTGTAGGAGTAGACAACAAAGAAAACGACACTCAAAAATCCGAAAGATGAGTGAGATACCGCTGTTTAAAGTTAGGGAAAAAACACTGATGAAAGTTAAGATACTTAGCGATTTTTGTGCTAAGTACCGGCGACCCGTGTGGTCTTGACACGTGGCACTTTTCAAAATTTGGCTCTAAACTTCATTCTATCATAACTTTGGCTAGGATGATCCGTTTTCGACGTTCTTTTTATCGATCTTCATGGTTTTCCATAACCTATTTATTGGTATAGGTTTCATGGGATGGTTTGACCATTCTCAAAAAGTTAACCCTAGCAAGGCTTAAGAAGCTTTAGGGTTTCTAGAATTTTATATTGACTTTTATGCTTCAAATCAATACTCCAAATAATTATAAAATCTTCATAATATAATTGGAGTGTCTAGGAATTTTTCCAAGATTTATTGACTTATAAATCTTGTTATTAAATTCATAATACCATATAATAAATTAAATTAAATTGTATTATTATTTAGAATTTAATATAAGAAGTCCCCTAAATAATTTTTAAATAATACCATATACTAATTTAGTGTTGAATAATATTATTTAGGGTTTTTATAAAAGAAATCCCCTAAATTAATTTAGGGGTATTTCATGTATACATACGTGTATAAATATATAAATATGACAATATATCCATGGGAATAAATGAAAGTATACTACCATGTAAATATAGCCTTATAAATAAATACTACAAGATTTAAGGAATATATTTATTCCTTAATTATAAGTAAGGTTAAGAAGTGAAATAATAATAACTACGGTGAATCAACCTCACATAAAATAACGAGGGGTTACATAATCACTTTACATTACGGTAAAAATCTTATACGGGGGTAACATGCAATAACAGTCTCAGTTAATTCAACTATAGGACTTTGCGTAACCAGGACGTTGATCGGGAATTTATTCGAGTACAATCTACGGTGAACGGTATGGGATTCTTGCAGCCTGCTTGCTACCGGATTATACCGGCTTGTGTGCTATCTGTTGTTTGAATTAACGACCAAGATAATTGTATGTAAAATGTTGTACTACTCTTGTGCACTGTTGTGTTATTTTATACGCGTGAACAATACTAACTGTAACGTGTATGTACCACGCATACAACACTACATTACCAGTGGATTAAATACCTGCGTATTATTATACCGAGAACTTGTACTCAAGCTTCTCACTAACTTCACTTTATAACAAACATCGTTATCCTAATCGTGATAACTGACAATACACATTACATTGTGTTCTTGTTTAACGTCCTTGTGTGACACCTAATAATTTTATACCACGAGAAGCGAGGAGCCCAGATGGATCTGGACATGCATGCCACAGGAGCTGTACCTGTCTCAGGTCGACTCCTATTTGAATATACGTCGCGACGGAAGTTTTGGGTGCACTCTATGTCCACTCACCGGGACCGTACCGGAACATTTTTAAGTTGGGAGAAAGGCTTCCTTTCTCTCGAGGGTACGATACCCACCTCTTTAGTACAGGAGTTAACTACGTTATCTTCTGAGGGAATTATTACCCACCTACTTATACGAGAGTCCCATCTCGTCTAAGGGTTTATCATACCCGACCAATTTACTCTATGAAGATAGAGTTTAACGAGGTCACTATACCTCCACTGTATTGAGGTACTCTTATATACATGTTAGTCCCATTGTGTGGATCTGACTACTATCAAGCAATTACATAACATCTAACTTGACCTTCTGAAGTCTTGTTCGTGTGACATTGTTGTCCTTGTATGGATACTTGTTATGATTATGTTATGCTGCGTGTTTCCAGCTTTACAAAAAAAATGATCTGCATGTATTCGACAAAGTAGTTGGTGTGGCCCAGTAGCTTGTGGGCTGCACGCTTTTCATACCAGCAATTTATTTTGCTGAGCCGTTTCATGGCCAACCATTCACAGGTACCTGAAGAAAGAAGAGATTACCCGACCGAGTATAGGTGGGGTAGAATTAAGACAGGGGATTATTACGACCGGTATCATTTTACAGTACTGTACTTTTACTATTGGCTTTTGTTGTTTTAAGCGGTTTGTATTCAACGCTCAGACCGTATCGTTTGTAAGTTATGTTGGAGTTAGCCTTGTTAGTCAGATGGTGTGACTAACGGCGTTGTAGCACCACCCGTTGTTATGTATATATTTTCCGCTGCATTTCCAGTTATCTTTGGGAGCTATCATCGTACAGGTTGTGGAGTTTCGGGTTGGGGTGTTACAACTAGTATGATGAAATAAAAAATACAGGTGAATATCCTAAAAATAGAGATTAAATCAAATATGTACGAATAGCAGTAAATAAGATAGAAAAATGAAGTATCAAAATAAAATGTGATGATGGGATGGGATCCCGTCGAATTAACGACAAAACGAAAAATGCTAGTATAGAATATAATAGTGAAAATGTACACAAAATGATAGGAATAATACTAAAAACAATGATGATAAAACAAAATAACGGCAAATATTAATACATAAAATGCAAGTAAAATAACAATAAATATGATAAGATAGACAAGTAATAAAATAGCATAGAATAAGACCAATATAAAACAATCATACTAGTACATAAGCAAATACAAGTAGAATGAAATAAAATGGTAAAATAAGTAAATAACGAAAGGGGACGGATTTGAAAACGAATGTTTAAAAATTGATATTAAAAGTTTGTAAAAAGAACGATGGTTTTGTATTGGCACGCAAATTAATACGTTCTGAAAAAGTAAGGAAATGGCCCTTTTTTATTTATTTATTTTAGAATTTTGCTTTATGGGGTGAGAATTTTTGGTGTCTACAAATGGCTCCCCTTGATTCAATTCTGAAAGCCCTTGCAGAATTGGATCAAGGTTGAGAAGGCGCCAAAAATTCTCACTACGGTTTTGTGGTGCGTTGGGATGCGGAGGTGAGTGGAAGAATGTAAGGGGTGACGAGAATATAACATGATGATCGAATGCACGAGGACTTATGACGAGCCTCAACTAGACCTCTTGAATCTAGCTATAGGACTTATGGCGAGCCAATAATGCAGATTCAATACCATACTAGTAGCGCAATAGCTGTCTAGCAGGTGTAAAACAAAAAATTCGACCGCACTAGTAGCGCAATAGCTGTCTAGCGGGTGTGAATGAAAGGCGACCGTACTAGTTGCGCAATAGTTGTCTAGCAGGTGTAAAACGAAAAGCGACCGTACTAGTAGCGCAATAGCTGTCTAGCAGGTGTAAAACGAAAAATTCGACCGCACTAGTAGTGCAATAGCTGTCTAGCTGGTGTAAAATGAAAGGCGACCATACTAGTAGCGCAATAGATGCCTAGCGGGTGTCAAATGAAAATGCGACCGAACCAGTAGCGCAATAGCTGCCTGGTGTGTAAAATGGAAAATTCGACCGCACTAGTAGCGCAATAGTTGTCTAGCAGGTGTAAAATGAAAAAGCGACCGCACTAGTAGCGCAATAGCTGCCTAGCGGGTGTGAAACGAAAATGCGACCGCACTAGTAGCACAATAGCTGTCTAGCGGGTGTAAAATGATAAAGCGACCGCACTAGTAGAGCAATAGCTGCCTAGCGGGTGTAAAATGAAAAAGCGACCGCACTAGTAGCGCAATAGCCCTAGCGGGTGTCAAATGAAAATGCGACCGCACCAGTAGCGCAATAGCTGCTTGGTGGGTGTAAAACAGAAAATTCACCGCACTAGTAGCGCATTAGCTGTCTAGCGGGTGTAAAGCGAAAAAGCGACCGCACTAGTAGCGCAATAGCTGCCTAGCGGGTGTAAAATGAAAAGCGACCGCACTAGTAGCGCAATAGCTGCCTAGCGGGTGTAAAATGAAAAAGTGACTGCACTAGTAGCGCAATAGCTGCCTAGCGGGTGTAAAACGAAAATGCAGCCGCACTAGTAGCACAATAGCTGTCTAGCGGGTGTAAAATGAAAAAGCGACCGCACTAGTAGCGCAATAGCTGCCTAGCGGGTGTAAAACGAAAATGCGACCGCACTAGCAGCGCAATAGCTGCCTAGCGGGTGTAAAATGATAAAGCGACCGCACTAGTAGCGCAATAGCTGCCTAGCGGGTGTAAAACGAAAAAGCGACCGCACTAGTAGCGCAATAGCTGCCTAGCGGGTTAAACAAAAATGCGACCGCACTAGTAGCGCAATTGCTGCCTAGCGGTGTAAAATGAAAAAACGACCGCACTAGTAGCGCAATAGCTGCCTAGCGGGTGTAAAACAAAAAAGCGACCGCACTAGTAGCGCAATAGCTTCCTAGCGGGAGTAAAACGAAAAAGCGACCGCACTAGTAGCGCAATAGCTGCCTAGCGGGTGTAAAAGAAAAGCGACCGCACTAGTAGCGCAATAGCTGCTAGCGGGTGTAAAATGAAAAGCGACCGCACTAGTAGCGCAATAGCTGCCTAGCGGGTGTAAAATGAAAAAGCGACCGCACTAGTAGCGCAATAGCTGCCTAGCGGGTGTAAAACGAAATAGACCGCACTAGTAGCGCAATAGCTGCCTAGCGGGTGTAAAATGAAAAAGCGACCGCACTAGTAGCGCAATAGCTGCCTACGGGTGTGAAGATGCATTAGATAGTGAACAAATTTTGTGGGTATATGCAAGTGATATGCGATGTGAGATGGTTAACAAATGTATTAATTGAATCAAACTCCCTGTTTGTGGGTGTAGGTTTTTGTGTGAGCAGATGGCTCCAGAGTTACATCAAAACTTCGGGATGGCTCTGGTGGCTCCGGCATGGCTTCAAGGATCTGAGATGGCTCCAGCATGCATTGATGGCTCCATAATGCACTGATGGCTCCGTTTGACGTGTGATGGCTCCGGCATGCACTGATGGCTCCGGTAGACGTTTGATGGCTCCGGCATGCACTGATGGCTCCGGTGAGGCCAATAGTCCGGGGGGTGGTGGGTTTGATATGGTTTATAATTTTATGGCAGTTGGTGGGCTTTGATTTGTCTTGAGATTTTGATGGTGGTTTAATGGCTCCGAAGATGGCTTTATTGTTTGATGGGGTTTTCTTTCCTTGGATTTTATGGTGGTTGAATGGTTAAACAATGGGTGAATGGCTAAACATAATTGGATGTCTCCGGTGTGGTTCTAATCATGGCTATAGGATGGCTCTGACATGATTAAAGGATGCTTCGGGATGACCTTGTGCCGATTGAGCATATCGATGCATTGGTTGGTTCATTTCGATAACACCGGGGGAAAAGGGAAGCTTTCACCTTTGATGTGGTCGCACCCTGGACGGGATGCCTACGTACTCAATTCCATATTGAGTCAGACCATACGTAGTTCGATACTGTGTAGGCCAGACCCTGGTGATGAAATGGATCCAACAGGGATGTTAGTGGCTCTCATATTGTTCACGAACTGTTGGATGGCTCCTGTGTAGCTCTAGAGATGGTCACAATGTTTGAGGATGGCTCCCGTACGGCTAACATGACTTTAGGAGTGGTGTCGATGAGACTCGGGTGTGACATTGGATGGCTCTAGTTGACATCTTTTGATCAAAAGTTATGCTTCGACAACTGCAACTGAAGTCGACTTTCAGCGAGACTAGGTAGAGTTCTTACTAGTCGGATGTTGAAAATGAAGTGGTTATGATGCATGCAAATACTAAATGCTAGAAGAGATGCAAAATGCATATGCAATTTTTTTTGAAGAGAAGGTACGGTTCTATCTCTATTACTATGAGGTTTACGAATATAAGACATCTTTGGTTCGATCTTGAGTGATTGTTGAACTGGAATGCGTGAATCACTTTCCTCTCATGGAGGGATGTGGGTTAATCTCTCGTGAGTTTGGTCGAGTGTGCTAATATCGTGATAACACTCTCGATGCTCAGAGCAGTATTTTCCTTAGAATTTCTTTCGAGGTTATGGACTTTCCGAACCTTACAAATTCCTCACCTGCAATGGGGTAGGTTGTTGTTTTATTTGGTGGTTGAATCGAAGAATCACTCGCACTCTAAAGACTTTCTGAGAAAGGTCACACTCATTCGCTCATGGTCCCTTTAGCATGATGGGACATGTTGATAACAAGTACAAAACTTATGATTCAGTTGCAGATCCGATACTTTCAGTTAACGCTCATCAACTAACGAGTCAGAGGTCTTTTATTGGGTTATAACGGGGCTGAGGGTATGTATGATGTATGTCACATGGGACTGGAGGATTTATTTGGGAATTGTGGAGCTTTTATGCAATAGAGGATATGTATCGCCTTCGCCATGGGTGGAATGATTGGACGAGTTTTGATAACCTTTCATTGTTTTCTACGGGACATTATTGGTCCTTTTGGTTTGGATTTCTCCTTCTTGCCTCTTTTGGTGTACGATTTTCACTTTCTTTTTTTTGTGTTTTTGAAATTGCATTTGGCTCATCAACTTTCTCAAGCATGCTTTGCTTGTATTTGGCTTTCAGCTTTGGAGTTGCATTGACTCATCTATCTTCTTGAACATTTTCAGTGTTCTTTTTTGGTGTTTGGCTTTGGAGTTGCATTGACTCACTGATTTCTTCAAACATTTCATTTATTGTTTTTGTGAAAGATGGTGGGGGAGAGGCCATGGCTCTGGCTCCTTTGAGATCCTTTATTGCAAGGGTGAGTAAGTATGTGTATGTGAGTTAGTATGTTGTGGAGTTCGCAGAAAACGATTTATCGTGAAAGGCTTAGCGGGGCTCACTAAGGGATTATGTACAGGGCAGTCAAAGCTTTTGGTTTTGTGGAGATTTTTATTCCTAAGTGCCTCGTCATTCTCGTTAGTCAATGATTGTTTTCTTACTACTTCTCGGATCTTTGCATGAATCACAGTTCGTGACTTGTGTATCGACATTGATCTCACTATGAATTGTGCCTCTCCATGTGCTGATGGAAAGCACAAGTCGCTCGTGGTTTTACATCTATGAATTCACTCTATATGGAATTACTACATATAGGATGCATGAAATATTGACGATGAAAATGATTGAATTTTGGATTTTGGTTGAATGTTTTTGTTTTTGATGCAATGCATGAATGGTAAGATTACACCCAGTTTCGCTTGAGTCGGTTCCCGTTGATAGTCTATGAAGCTCATCCTGTCACGATTGGCCCTGAAGATGGTCTATTGTGAGAGAAGTTGTTTGGTGTGATGCGAAAGAGGTTGTTTCAGAAAGATATTCGGTTGATGGCTTCTGGAGTTTTTGGACTTTTAGGGAGTGACCACTCCTGCATGGTGGTCCCACGATATGACAGTGACTGCAGTTTTGGGATTTTTGAAGGTATGAGTTTTTTTTTATGTACAATTTTTTTGGATTTTCGGATATACGTTTTTTTTTTTGGATTTGCTTTTTTGTTGTTGTTGGTCTCTATGTACATGGTAGCTGAATGGGAAAAGGTTTGAATCTCTGGTATTTCTTGCTATCGCTTCGAGGGTCATGCTTTCACTCATGGGAAAACACGGTTAATCACCTGCAAACGCAATCATTATAACCGAAAAAGAATATGACAAATGTGAATGTTAGCATGCTTTGAAAAAATGGGATGAATGCTTGTGTGATGTGTGGGAATGCAACATGTGATTATGCAATTTTTCTGAGGTGAGCGTGATTCATGCATGATTAATGAATGTGAACTAATCGGAAATGGAAAGAAGCAAATCGTATGTGCTAAAAGAAATCAAGTTTTAGAAAAACGTTTTTGAAAACACGTGTTTTCAAAGTGGTGGATTTTTCTCGGTAGGAATTTTGATGCTCGGTCTGACTACCCCTAATTTTAAAAATATAATTAAATGATCTATTAATGATCTAAGATGATTATTAAACATCTCTAAATATATTGGGGAACAATCTAAAAGATCTCAACAAGGCAAAACACGCCTAAGATCGGTAAAGCCAAAAATGTGTTTAAGACACCATAAAGATTGTGTGGCCTCAATAGGATCCAAGTGGATTCCTAAGTATATTATATGAAGCAAGGAACACAATAAACCATTCTCAAAGAGAACTAAGATCAGGAACACCATTTGTGACACAAAAATGTGCGCTAAAACTCCTTAAAGCACGTTTTGTGAGATTGCCTTTTAAATTGATTTTTAATGGGCTTAAAAATTATAATTATCCTTAAATATGATTTAATCATATTATATATATTAGGAATTTAATTCCAGAAATTTACGAATTTTTACAAATTTAATATTAAAATATTAAAAAACCTAAGTGGGGCCCGCAGAGTCAATATTGACCAAGCATGGTCAATGGTCAATAAATGACCCCTTGGACCATGGCAGCCGGCTGGCAATAAGAGAGGAGCAAAATAATTCCTTGATTGACATAATGCTACCTAATGCATTTACTTTAGAAAATCATGTTACTTTTACATTATTCAAACTTTACTTACCTTCCCACTTCTCCTTCCTTCCTTTTCCGATCTGCACCATCCCAGCCGAGCCTCCCTTCCTCTCAGCTCTCAAAGCTTGTTGAGCATGGAAGGCAAGTCTAGCCTAAGCTCCTATGTAAGGTTTTAATGCCATTCTTAGTCTTTTCTTCATCTCTTCACTACCAACACCTAAATTTCGTGGCTCATCTATTCCTATGGCTTATTATCAGTGTTCTAAGGTTAGAACAAGAGCTAAACTCGGTTGAGACCAGTAGAGGGACCAAGGTTGTTCAAATCTACATTTTAAGGTAAAAATGTGCTTTAAGCTCATAACTTTTGATTCCCTTCGAGTTTGGCTGTGAAACTTTGGTCATAGCCTCATCTTCTTCTCCTTTTCATATAGGATCTGTTGGTTAGCCATTTGGAGCAAGGGTGACCGAGATCCAAGAGAAATACTCTCTTTTAAGGCATTTTTCCAAGGTAAAACCTAATAACAAGGTAGGATTTCGAGATCTAACTATTTCCTATGTTAATATGGTAAATCTAACACCTTGTGGTGTGTTTGGTTCAGGTCGAAAATACCTAGAACTTCCCTTGCATTTTTAAGGTGATTTTTGCCTTAAATCTTACATTAATTATTCCTTATGGTTAAACTCAAGCTTGGAGTGTAACCATACCTTGTTTTTGTGTATTAAACATGTCTAAATCATGTGGTGATTTTTCCTACAAGTGACCGAGCTCATACAAGGATTAATCAAGGTATAAACACCTTAAACTTATGATTTTTGTAATCTTTAAGTATATATTATACATGGCCGAGAGTGAATATACATATATAGGTCATATTGACCTAAAAATGTAAAAAAAATGGCTAAGATAAATTAAGCTAGTCATTTAAGGGATTTAATTAACATAATGGTCAAATTATGACATTATGTGGAAAAATAATTAAACCTAAGTGAGGCCGAATATATATGTGATATTTTGAGACATTTATTGTGTAAATTATTTTGCAAGTTCAAGGTTGTAATAAGGCCATGTCATTAGGCCATTTTAATTTAAGTTTATAAGCTTATTTAGTTTTATTTATGCTTATAATTAAAGTTGGGGCCAATTCGTAATTACTAAGAAAATAAAAAGCCGTGGGCTTAATTAGAGCAATTTAGGATTTTTAAATGAATTTAAAAAAATTATAACACTTTATAAAGTATTGGGTCAAAATTGTAAAAATAGAAAAGTATAGGTCATTATTTGTAATTACCGAAAAATTGGTTCCCATTTGGTATTAGGAGTCAAAGTTGACTATATAGGAGACTTTGACCAAGTTTAGAAAATCTAAGAAATTAAAATACTACCTTATAATAAGATACTTATTAAATTGTAAAAGAATTATAAGTCTTGGGGTAGTAATGTGATTACCGAAACTTAAGGGACTAAATGGAGTTTAGTAAAGTCCTTAAGTTATTAGGATTTTTAGAAGTTGATTTGGGTAAATTTGGAGTTTATATGAATTATCTAGGTATATTATAAGATATTTCATAACATTGTTACACATGGGTAACATATGTGGTAAAACCGAGATTTAGAGAAAGTATAAGGTTAATAATGATATTTATAACCTTTTGGTATGGTTTGGTAATTTTTGGGATTATATATAAGGTTTTATGAAGATATATGTATAATATATAGTTTTGGTGATATTAGAAACTATATGTTTAAAAATGGGGTAAATTGGTGAATATAGAAAGTTAAGTGGTGGAAATTAAATTTAAATAGACCATGGGGTCTGCTCGGTATTTTGGAGAAATTATAACTATGGGTTATAATTATATTAAGGTTTAAGGATTATAATATAAGGTATACATTATAAGTGTAACAATGGAGTATATTTTTGGGATTGATTTGTAAGTTATGGAAGTTGGTGGGAATTAATTAAAAACCGAGAGAGAGTTTAAGTGCTGTTTGGATTTTATAACAAAATATAACTATAGGTTATAATTGTTTTAATGACTTAAATGTCATAATATATGTTATATAACTATAATATAACATTATATAAATTATGTGGTGGATTTTGTAAATATTTGGGAATTATAGGTGCTGTTCGGAAATATTACTATTTTGGAATGAAATTTATAATATGGTTTTTATGTTATAAGAGCTATAACATTTATAATATAAGAGGTATTCATCAAAAAGAATGAATATATATTATAATGACTTACCATATAATAAATAGCCCTATAATGCATATATATAAATAAATATATGTCATCGTGTGGAAAATATAATATAGTTCAATAACTAAGTGTTACCACAATTAAAATGATATGAGATGAAGGGAAAAGAATTATAAACATTGGATATGGAATTCTAATGTTAAGAGTGTACATGAAATAATAAGGATTTATATAATTCAAAGTATTTGTACATATGAATTATACAACATTACACTTGGAAAAACTAACCTTAGAAAAAATACTAATAAGGTGAGATGTATAGTGCATGACAAAGAGTCATACATGCAATAAAGAAACAAACTATACGATCTACAAATATACGTTTAAGTTACATGCGATAACAAAGTCCAACAATAAGTATGTTAATATACGAGATAAGACTACGCAAGTAATGTAACACTTTTCCAATCTCGAGTTAAACCGAAAACCCGACAAACGTTGACAGATAATAACGGGGGATTAACCGGGAAGTATTAGAGACGGTACGGGGTACCGTAGAGTTGTGTCGTTATACGGGATGCTAATCAATAGCATTATGTATTGTTTAGATTGTTAGAGACGACACACGGAGCATAGGATCCTGCTGATTCATACTCCACCGTAATACTTCCAGGGTGAACGGTATGTTATTTATGTGGCTTGATTGTCTCTGAGGACTTCCTCAGTTCAGACATTGTGTGAAAATCTGTGATAAGATTGAATGTCTGCTTGTGTGAATTAATATGCTTGAGTTGTGTATTAATGCTGCTTTGCTATTACTGTCATGCGATAACAGTACCGTTCGTATGTATGAACATATTATAAAACGAACTAGCGGCAGCGATGCTATCTTGTATGTGTAACATAAGGAACGTAAGTAAACGTTGTAGCATCAGGATAATAAGATATATATATTATCTGAGACTTATATACGGAGCATTGGCCTCTTTAACGCCGCTCTCGTATCTAACACTGGATCCCGAGTCGACATACTCAGGATTGGACTAACGACCATGGTCTATTGTGTTAAAGAAAGTAATAAAACGATGCGATGGTATAGATAAGTTATCAAGAGGACGTGGCTCTTGCTGCGAAATGTGATCCATTAACGATACTAGGATACCGTGTGGTAACCGTAAGTATCAGATAAATTTCCAACGAACTACAGATTGTTCGTAGGACGGAGACTCTACCGCTGGAGTGGCTACTGCCGTGGGTGACCCGCCAAAGAGATGGGTAACTTAGAGACACGTCGTTCTAATGAGACGTTGTCATTAGACATGACCGAACAATTACGAACGATTATAATAACTCGTACATTAGGCGAACATTATTTGGGCGTGCATGCCAAAGACGAGAGTTCATACTCGTTTATAATTCTCGATTGTTTCGCCTTGTTGTCATTGGTTACGCTGTGTGGTCATGTGTGGTATGTTGGTGGTGTTGATTGAATAAGTCGTTGTACTCATAAGTGTGTGTTGTGAATTGGATTAATTAAATTAACGGTACTTATATCTGTGTGTGAACTGGATGAGTCGAGTCACTGTACTCGTGTGTGGATTTTGTGGATTGTTCGTCGAACGAGTCGACGTACTCAACTATGAACTTTCAGGTGTTGTTGGAGTGGAGTCTACGTACTCATATAAGCGTTACAACGCTTTCAGTGGTCCATTACGATGCGATGTGTGGAGCCGGGGGCTTATTTGTTATTTGAGTTTACTGCAAAATATAATGTTGCTTTACAGTTTTAATATTAAACTATTTGCATGAAAATGGTTTGCATGCCCTCGACCAAATAACTGAATGGTCCGAGGGTGCATGACAGTCAGGTAATAACATACTCAGCAGGGGCTGATTCCATACCACAAACTACCATTTTTGCAGGTATGCAACTTCCGGTGTCGGCAAAGAGAGTGACGCGCTGGGTAGTATGATTACAGTTATTCGAACATGCACTGTTGCATTTTGATACGAACCTAGAAACGTGTATAGGTTTTTGGATACTTAGAAAGCTCACTGTGAATGTATATATTTTGGTTTGGGAAGTTTAGATCTATCTCTTGTTGTCACTGCGAGAAAATGTTTCGTATGTAAGAATATATCAGGAAGCACGTTATTACTCGTATGGGCGAGTAAGAACGGTGACACTAGTAGTTGATTTGTTGAGATTACCGCTGCGATTATATTGTTAAGTAAGATGATTAGGAGTCGATTAGAGTAGGGGTGTTACAAAAGTGGTATCAGAGCGGAGTACCGCTCTGATGACAAGAGATAGTAGGATTTATACAGTGAGCATAGGTTTTGGGAATACGGGAAACGTTGTGAGGATACGTGACCTTGCGGGGTTGATGCAATGCTTAAAACTTGCACACCATAACCGTGGAGGCACTTCAATAACAAATGACCGAAACTACGGTATTAGACCAAGTAAAGGTCTAACCCGTCCTCTTGACTTATGTCCAGAGAGGTCAGGGTAACAGTACTAAGGAAGAACACGGAGCAGCCGAAGGTGGTGAAGGTCCAGCAACCCCAAGTAACGCGAAGATGGTATGAACCACTCGCACTTGATGGGAGAGCATCCCGGAAAATTTACAATGGTACCCCACCCGCCGCAGCCCGTACCTTGGGTACTATCTAGTGAGACAATGAAATGAGAAACACCACGGAGATGACTCTCCTGATTGGAAAGACCCGATGTGGATGCTATGAGTATTATGTTAAGTATAGAGAATAAAACTTTAAGTTATGATGGGTTGTTTAGGACCGGGAATCCTGGTAATGGCATAATGCCTACCATATGAGTATTAAATGAATATTAAAACAAGGTTGAGGAGATAATTTCCATAGGACTAATGGGGTTCGCTTGCTATAAGCAAAACAACCCTGTCCTATATCCGAGAAAGCACGGGTCAGTGCGCTTGGGGGAAAAGAAGTGGAAACGACGAGTAATGATTAGTTTAAAAGATATGTAACGGATGGAAGGAATTACCTTTTGAAGTCTCATCCAAACCGGGTAACTCTAAAACCATGCAACACTGAAGGTTCAAGATGACCCGACGTGCATGAGGAGAAATCTTAAGAACTGTAGGAACAAGAACTCGCTAAGTTGCTATCATGCAACGCCTCGTGAGGAAAGTACGACCTAACTACCATGGTAAACTTGTGAGAACGAGTACGGGAGCGAGACTATATAAATTTGAACAAGAACCTTTGACTGGAATGTGAACCCGATTAGGGAATAGCACTGCACTGACACACCGTACCGGTGGCTCAGTCTGCATGGTGCACTTGCCACTGCAAGTGCCACATTAACCAAAGCATTAAAATTCAACCTGCCTTGCGCACTTGCTACAGCAAGTGCAGCGACGGTAAACTAACCCAAAAGGACGTGGTAGTCCAGGCGGTTACCAATAAACACTAAATCTTATGTAAATCCGTAATGCAATAAAGCAGGACACAACCTTCTTAAGGGCAGGGGTACGAAACCCTTGGGTTTGAGGTCGATAAAACCTCGAGAAGACCTAGCCGGTCTGACCATTAAACCAAAAAAAAATAAAAATAAAAAATAATAATAAATAATAACAATACACCATTTAGTAGAATATAAAAAGGAGAGTAAACGAGAATAACAATAATTAGTGCCTACAAGTCTAACCCCAGTGCCGGTATGGACATTAAACGTCAACCAATACCGGTGGGGAGTGACGGGTCTTCAGGACCAGCATAACCATATTTAGAGAGTGCGTGACACTCGTGGTTAAACCACTACGATTGAACATTGCCAGAGGGCAAGAAGTGAGCTATATGAGGCAGGACCTTTTAAAAATATAATTATGAGGCAGAGGTGATCGTGCAATAAAAAGGGCCGAGATTATGCCCGCACTACACACACCGGAGGTGTTGTTGATCCGTTATACTGCTAGACTCCCGTATGGAGGGCAGTGGATATAAAAAAAAAAAAGAGGTGAAAATTGCTTGATGACGGGAGATACCGTTACCTCAAAGAAGATGGAGGAAATATGAGTTGAATAAGAGTAAGGACTATACAATGAAAAGGAATGATTAGCGGAAACCACTAGGTTGTGGGCACCCAATTGTAACCCCAGGAGGAAGTCTTAGAACCGACTGGGAATAAATTTAATAACAAGACTAACAATCATTTAATTATCAGAATAAGTAAGGAGTCTGAATATCGTATGGCATAGGCCTACGGAGGGATAACTTAGTATCACCAAAGTGACCCAAAACTAGGGGAACAAGGGTGATAAATCACAGGTACTAATTAATATCAGACTAACGGGACTACCATAAGACAGGGGAAACATGAAGTGTCAACCTTTATCATGGAGTCCGGAAACACCATAAGGTGTAACCCAATAGATTGAGTGGAATTCGAATACTGGAAACTCATATCTGAAGGCGTTGACAGCCTAAGAGTGAACGGGAGAGATAATAAGTAGTTACTGATCCCCACTCACAGATACCAGATGACGAGCGTGTGGAAATCAGAAGTAGGGCGATAAGTCGCAAACACCTATCTTAGAGAAATTGAAGGAAATATACATTAAACAAGAACCCATAGAACCTAATATTAGGGCCATTCTGACATTAAAGGTTAAGAATTGGCAACATAGTTACTCAAACATAAATTACCGAGACTAAGAGTACGATAATCACCGGGTACGAACGCTACGAGTGCACTAAATGAGACATGGGACGACCACACTTCTAGGAGCTTGTGGGCCTGACAGACTATATTAAGTTAGTTGGGTAAGTAGTAATGTATCAGTATGGTACCCCATGCATGTAAACGAGTAGTGTAGGACCCAGGAGGTAACCAACTCTGTGTCTAAGTCAGCGAATGGAACCCTGACTAGGTAAACCATGTGATGACGAGAGAGATCTCAGTCAAACTAGCAAGGTTAGGAAAATCAAGGATAGCTTGATAATAAAGTGACATAAGGTCGCAACTCCACAGTGGAGGAGTTAAACATAAGTTTTGGGAATTTTAGTAAACGAGGAAACTAAGGCCAATTTAATGGTAATGGCAAGTTGAACTCATGAATGAAAAGAGGAATTGAGGTATCTAAGGAAGTTATATTAGAGAAACCTTTGTGATAATAGATGCTACCCAAAAAGGGGGACACAGAGAGAATTATACCACGCGCTGAGGGCGCCGCGATGATGTCGCATTAAATAATAATAACCACATGCTCAAGTCATAAACGTTAGTATGTTAGTACCAATTAGGGTGAACAGAAAATGAATACCAAGCTAAAACCCACAGTCATACTGTATGTTTACAACAGACGAAGGGCGAAAGCGAGCGTTATGAGAGATACTCTAAACTAGAGATTAGATACTCCATGCAAACCGCAATAGCGGATAACCGTCTAATCGACTGGTACATGGTGCGCAACAAACGACCATTAGAATAACTGTTAACCCAATTATGTTAGCATGAATTAGAACATGAAAGATCAGATAAACTAATGGATTCCCCTAATCGAGTAAAGGGATGAACCATACGTGTGGGTACTAAAATACCAAAACACTAGAGATTCGAGTTCACACCAGCAAAAGAGGACCTATAAGGTACCTACGGAATGAACTCATCCCTGAGAGAATAACTTTGAGTCTTGGAGCGCCAGTTAGTTGCGCATATCAGACTCGTTTGACATTTAAGGGAAATTACTACAAACACTAGGTGCTAGAGCATAGCTCGACAACCCTTAAACCGAAGGTTAGTTCAGTAGGGTGACATGAACCCTTGGGAGTATACCATGAACATGTATAAAAAACAGGAAGAATAAATAAATAGCTAATTGAAATAATAAAAGTGTGTAACCAACAATACCACACAGTGAATAACCTACTCCATTCCCATAATTATGGAAGACCGTGTAGAAAACACCGTCACGTGGAGTTGAAACCGACATAAAACTACTACCTAAAAGAGGTAAACTAACCATAAAGTAGTTGGGCATACTACTTGCGGAGCGAGTGGGCCCATATATTGCATAGGTTTGACATGCCTAGCAGGTTTGGGGAAAACAAATGATGTGTTTACATCTCCCGATCAAACCGTATATAAATAGACATACACCTAACCGAGATAGACTGTATAGCCAGATGGACTAAAGCCGACCCTAGGAAAAAAAGGGGTAATGAAATATGTAACACATTAGTGCACGAATAGATCCACAGAAATGGAACATCTTGAACTTATTACTTCAAGATGATATATATTCGTAGATTACGTGGGCGTAATCCTTTTAAGGGGGGTAGAGCGCCTTAAACATACCGTACGTTGGAGTACGTAGCGCATGGTACACATGCTGCAAACACTATTATTGTACGTAGAGTACAAGTGTCATGATTGTGTTATATTACTTGAATTAATATTGTGATGTATTATGTGTATGAACATAAATATATTTTAATTCGCATTAGTTATGGCGAATAGGAAAGGGAGTACAGATAGATTGTTCTTACCCTATTCCCGACTATTTACGCAAACATTGCGAACAATAGTCACATCACACCTAACTTGTTAGCTCTGATGTGAGAATTCAAGTAGGACTTTCTGTAGCTCTGATGAGAGATTTCGGATAGAAGGAGTAGCAAGCTCCGTATTATGTGATTTATGACTCGGTATTAAACCGACTGTTTGAATGCGATGAGTGGATCGGCATGAGACCGATGTGTAATCTAGTAGAAGAGAGTACTCTAAGTGTTGTATGAATAATAATAAGTCAAGAGAACTTGGTACACGGTTAGGATACATGATCTTATATGCCGATGACTAGATTAATTACACTAGTTGACCTGTGTATCTATAGAACGCAAGGTGGCAAGTAACAAGAGGAAACAAGATTAGAAATGAATAAACAATTGATTGATGGAAATTGACGTGGGAAGTTGAACTTGATCCTGGTCCGATCAAGGGAAACCGAACACAAATTGAGGTGAGAGATAGTTCAACACTGACGCTGACCACGTCAGAGTTGAATGATTCTCGAAACTTCCTACAAGTGGACACAGATATGAATAGAAGTTGGAATTTATGGCGTCACTCGAAGAGCCGTGGACCGTGGAGTCCTTCGTCATTAGATCGGTGTGTCTGCGAGTGACATCACCCATAGAGCCGTGGACCGCAGAGCCTTTGTCATTAGACCGGTGTGTCTGTGGGTGACTAAGGAAATAAGGTGATACTGTTCGTGGAGCCGTGGACCGCAGTGTCCTTCGTTATGATCAAACCGGTGTGTCCGCGGGTAGTAGACGTTGGTTGGGGTTGGGGATCGTCAAGTCCTGGTCTTTAAGACTGCTTCCCTGTGAACTGTCAACGTTAACTATATGTGCACACATACATGTGGAATGATGTGTGGGTATCCTCGCGAGATACTAACATGTAGATAGGGATGCGTGGAGTATCCCTTGCGAACACCTTTGAGTACTTTATGAGATTTGCACCTTGTCTAGTGTTGTGTATTATGAGTTTGCACCTTGTCTGGTGCTGTGTACTATGAGTTTACACCTGTTGAATATGTACATAGTACCGCTGAGTACTTTTGATTGATGAGTTGGATGTGCACCTTGTTCAGTGCTGTGATATGAATGAGTTATACCATGAGTTTGATTATTTGATATGTGTTGCTTGTATAGACTAGGTCTGAACCTAGTGGGAGTTACTCCCTAGCAATGGACTGGTTGGTTACTTAGTGGAACTTGATTCCTTAGGTGAACTGTAGAGAATTAAGGACTTCGGGACGAAGCCTTTTTAAGGGGGGTAGACTGAAATACCCCTAATTTTTAAAATATAATTAAATGATCTATTAATGATCTAAGATGTATTAAACATCTAAATACTATTGGGGAACAATCTAAAAGATCTCAACAAGGCAAAACACGCCTTAAGATCGGTAAAGCCAAAAATGTGCTTTAAGACACCATAAAGATTGTGTGGCCTCAAATAGGATCCAAAGTGGATTCCTAAGTATTATAATGAAGCAAGGAACACAATAAAACCATTCTCAAAGAGAACTAAGCTCAGGAACATCCTGTGACACAAAAATGTGCACTAAAACTCCTTAAAGCACGTTTTTGTGAGATTGCCTTTTAAATTGATTTTTAATGGGCTTAAAAATTATAATTATCCTTAAATATGATATTTAATCATATTATATCATATTAGGAATTTAATTCCAGAAATTTACGAATTTTTACAAATTTAATATTAAAATATTAATAAAACCCTAAGTGGGGCCCGCATGAGTCAATATTGACCAAGCATGGTCAATGGTCAATAAGTTGACCCACTTGGACCATGGCAGCCGGCTGGCAATAAGAGAGGAGGCAAAATAATTCCTTGATTGACAATAATGCTACCTAATGCATTTACTTTTAGAAAATAATGTTACTTTTTACATTATTCAAACTTTACTTACCTTTCCCACTTCCTCCTTCCTTCCTTGTCCGATCTGCACCATCCCAGCCGAGCCTCTCCTTCCTCTCAAGCTCTCAAAGCTTGTTCTTGAGCATGGAAGGCAAGTCTAGCTCCTAAGCCCCTAATGTAAGTGTTTTAATGCCATTTTTAGCTCTTTTTCTTCATCTCTTCACTACCAACACCTAAATTTCGTGGCTCATCTATTCCTATGGCTTATTATCAGTGTTCTAAGGTTAGAACAAGAGCTAAACTCGGTTGAGACCAGTAGAGGGACCAAGGTTGTTCAAATCTACATTTTAAGGTAAAAATGTGCTTTAAGCTCATAACTTTTGATTCCCTTCGAGTTTGGCTGTGAAACTTTGGTCATAGCCTCATCTTCTTCTCCTTTTCATATAGGATCTGTTGGTTAGCCATTTGGAGCAAGGGTGACCGAGATCCAAGAGAAATACTCTCTTTTAAGGCATTTTTCCAAGGTAAAACCTAATAACAAGGTAGGATTTCGAGATCTAACTATTTCCTATGTTAATATGGTAAATCTAACACCTTGTGGTGTGTTTGGTTCAGGTCGAAAATACCTAGAACTTCCCTTGCATTTTTAAGGTGATTTTTGCCTTAAATCTTACATTAATTATTCCTTATGGTTAAACTCAAGCTTGGAGTGTAACCATACCTTGTTTTTGTGTATTAAACATGTCTAAATCATGTGGTGATTTTTCCTACAAGTGACCGAGCTCATACAAGGATTAATCAAGGTATAAACACCTTAAACTTATGATTTTTGTAATCTTTAAGTATATATATATACATGGCCGAGAGTGAATATACATATATAGGTCATATTGACCTAAAAATGTAAAAAAAATGGCTAAGATAAATTAAGCTAGTCATTTAAGGGATTTAATTAACATAATGGTCAAATTATGACATTATGTGGAAAAATAATTAAACCTAAGTGAGGCCGAATATATATGTGATATTTTGAGACATTTATTGTGTAAATTATTTTGCAAGTTCAAGGTTGTAATAAGGCCATGTCATTAGGCCATTTTAATTTAAGTTTATAAGCTTATTTAGTTTTATTTATGCTTATAATTAAAGTTGGGGCCAATTCGTAATTACTAAGAAAATAAAAAGCCGTGGGCTTAATTAGAGCAATTTAGGATTTTTAAATGAATTTAATAAAAATTATAACACTTTATAAAGTATTGGGTCAAAATTGTAAAAATAGAAAAGTATAGGTCATTATTTGTAATTACCGAAAAATTGGTTCCCATTTGGTATTAGGAGTCAAAGTTGACTATATAGGAGACTTTGACCAAGTTTAGAAAATCTAAGAAATTAAAATACTACCTTATAATAAGATACTTATTAAATTGTAAAAGAATTATAAGTCTTGGGGTAGTAATGTGATTACCGAAACTTAAGGGACTAAATGGAGTTTAGTAAAGTCCTTAAGTTATTAGGAATTTTTAGAAGTTGATTTGGGTAAATTTGGAGTTTATATGAATTATCTAGGTATATTATAAGATATTTCATAACATTGTTACACATGGGTAACATATGTGGTAAAACCGAGATTTAGAGAAAGTATAAGGTTAATAATGATATTTATAACCTTTTGGTATGGTTTGGTAATTTTTGGGATTATATAAGGTTTTATGAAGATATATGTATAATATAGTTTTGGTGATATTAGAAACTATATGTTTAAAAATGGGGTAAATTGGTGAATATAGAAAGTTAAGTGGTGGAAATTAAATTTAAATAGACCATGGGGTCTGCTCGGTATTTTGGAGAAATTATAACTATGGGTTATAATTATATTAAGGTTTAAGGATTATAATATAAGGTATACATTATAAGTGTAACAATGGAGTATATTTTTGGGATTGATTTGTAAGTTATGGAAGTTGGTGGGAATTAATTAAAAACCGAGAGTTTAAGTGCTGTTTGGATTTTATAACAAAATATAACTATAGGTTATAATTGTTTTAATGACTTAAATGTCATAATATATGTTATATAACTAATATAACATTATATAAATTATGTGGTGGATTTTGTAAATATTTGGGAATTATAGGTGCTGTTCGGAAATATTACTATTTTGGAATGAAATTATAATATGGTTTTTATGTTATAAGAGCTATAACATTTATAATATAAGAGGTATTCATCAAAAAGAATGAATATTATTATAATGACTTACCATATAATAAATAGCCCTATAATGCATATATATAAATAAATATATGTCATCGTGTGGAAAATATAATATAGTTCAATAACTAAGTGTTACCACAATTAAAATGATATGAGATGAAGGGAAAAGAATTATAAACATTGGATATGGAATTCTAATGTTAAGAGTGTACATGAAATAATAAGGATTTATATAATTCAAAGTATTTGTACATATGAATTATACAACATTACACTTGGAAAAACTAACCTTAGAAAAATAAATACTAAGGTGAGATGTATAGTGCATGACAAAGAATCATACATGCAATAAAGAAAAAACTATACGATCTACAAATATACGTTTAAGTTACATGCGATAACAAAGTCCAACAATAAGTATGTTAATATACGAGATAAGACTACGCAAGTAATGTAACACTTTTCCAATCTCGAGTTAAACCGAAAACCCGACAAACGTTGACAGATAATAACGGGGGATTAACCGGGAAGTATTAGAGACGGTACAGGGTACCGTAGAGTTGTGTCGTTATACGGGATGCTAATCAATAGCATTATGTATTGTTTAGATTGTTAGAGACGACACACGGAGCATAGGATCCTGCTGATTCATACTCCACCGTAATACTTCCAGGGTGAACGGTATGTTATTTATGTGGCTTGATTGTCTCTGAGGACTTCCTCAGTTCAGACATTGTGTGAAAATCTGTGATAAGATTGAATGTCTGCTTGTGTGAATTAATATGCTTGAGTTGTGTATTAATGCTGCTTTGCTATTACTGTCATGCGATAACAGTACCGTTCGTATGTATGAACATATTATAAAACGAACTAGCGGCAGCGATGCTATCTTGTATGTGTAACATAAGGAACGTAAGTAAACGTTGTAGCATCAGGATAATAAGATATATATATTATCTGAGACTTATATACGGAGCATTGGCCTCTTTAACGCCGCTCTCGTATCTAACACTGGATCCCGAGTCGACATACTCAGGATTGGACTAACGACCATGGTCTATTGTGTTAAAGAAAGTAATAAAACGATGCGATGGTATAGATAAGTTATCAAGAGGACGTGGCTCTTGCTGCGAAATGTGATCCATTAACGATACTAGGATACCGTGTGGTAACCGTAAGTATCAAGATAAATTTCCAACGAACTACAGATTGTTCGTAGGACGGAGACTCTACCGCTGGAGTGGCTACTGCCGTGGGTGACCCGCCAAAGAGATGGGTAACTTAGAGACACGTCGTTCTAATGAGACGTTGTCATTAGACATGACCGAACAATTACGAACGATTATAATAACTCGTACATTAGGCGAACATTATTTGGGCGTGCATGCCAAAGACGAGAGTTCATACTCGTTTATAATTCTCGATTGTTTCGCCTTGTTGTTCATTGGTTACGCTGTGTGGTCATGTGTGGTATGTTGGTGGTGTTGATTGAATAAGTCGTTGTACTCATAAGTGTGTGTTGTGAATTGGATTAATTAAATTAACGGTACTTATATCTGTGTGTGAACTGGATGAGTCGAGTCACTGTACTCGTGTGTGGATTTTGTGGATTGTTCGTCGAACGAGTCGACGTACTCAACTATGAACTTTCAGGTGTTGTTGGAGTGGAGTCTACGTACTCATATAAGCGTTACAACGCTTTCAGTGGTCCATTACGATGCGATGTGTGGAGCCGGGGGCTTATTTGTTATTTGAGTTTACTGCAAAATATAATGTTGCTTTACAGTTTTAATATTAAACTATTTGCATGAAAATGGTTTGCATGCCCTCGACCAAATAACTGAATGGTCCGAGGGTGCATGACAGTCAGGTAATAACATACTCAGCAGGGGCTGATTCCATACCACAAACTACCATTTTTGCAGGTATGCAACTTCCGGTGTCGGCAAAGAGAGTGACGCGCTGGGTAGTATGATTACAGTTATTCGAACATGCACTGTTGCATTTTGATACGAACCTAGAAACGTGTATAGGTTTTTGGATACTTAGAAAGCTCACTGTGAATGTATTATATTTTGGTTTGGGAAGTTTAGATCTATCTCTTGTTGTCACTGCGAGAAAATGTTTCGTATGTAAGAATATATCAGGAAGCACGTTATTACTCGTATGGGCGAGTAAGAACGGTGACACTAGTAGTTGATTTGTTGAGATTACCGCTGCGATTATATTGTTAAGTAAGATGATTAGGAGTCGATTAGAGTAGGGGTGTTACAGGTATATTCTGTAGTCAGACCGTGGCAAGGTCCTGGAATGTATTTGAATCCGCTGCAGAGTTTGTATATATGGTGATAAGTTTGTGATAACCACGATTGGATCGAGATGGGGTGTTACAACATGTTTACAATGTTAAAATGATTTAAAAAAATTGTACTGCGGTGATTAGTAACCCAGTTTTTTTTGGTTCAGACTTGGAGATTTGAGTGAGGAAAAGGCCTTGGGGTGATAAGTTTTCTTTCTAAGCATTACAATGGTGGGATTTGAAAGCATTAATAACCATGATCTTTAAACAAGAAATAAGACATACATATCTCTAAAAAATATTGATTCTTATCTTGATATCTCTAATATCGATAGCATCAACAATGGTATTAAGAATTCATAATCTTAAATTATTAATGAGCAATCTAGCCATAACAACATCATGCACTCAAGATAACTAACTTTACTAATTCGTAAATCAAAAGCATATAAGAAGAGGGGATACAATAAGACATACACATCTCTCAATTAAGATAAATAATTTCATAAAACTAAAATTCGTAATATATAGTTTATCATGGAAGGAATTATTTGTAGAACTTCTACATAAAATTTTAAAATTATTTTATCTTATATTAAATCAGCATGTTTTGGCTACAACTGGACCTAGCCAAAGATGGCTACGCACGCTGCTTTTTTTTTAAGGCGCCCCCGCACCCTTACATTTGTTTTTTTTCTTTTTTTTTCTCTTTTTTTAAAGATTTTTATTTTCCTTTTTTATCACAAAACCTTTAAATTATTGTAACTTTTAATGTATAAGTCCCAAATGAAAAAACATTATATCATTATTCATCTAAATTCAAGATCTTCAAAACAAAACCAGTCATGGATATATTTTGACAACTTTAAAAAAATTATTTTTACGTGTACGGAGCACAAAACGTAAAAGAAAACTTGTACAGATGGTCATACAAAGCTATACAAATGTTCACTAAAACATGTACATTAAAAACATATAGATAGTCATATAAACCTGTATGAATCATTAAATATGTACATCCTTAGATTAAGATCTGTACATATAAGGAAGAACACTTGTACAAACAGTCATACAAACATGTACATATGGCCATACAAACATGTACAGATGTTCATTAAAGAACATGTACATTCTCACATTTGAACATGTACATCATCACATTAAAACATGTACATTCTCACATTAAAATATGTACATACATCCTCACATTAAAATATCATGGTATACATGTAAAAATATTTTTTAAAAGAAGTTGTCAAAACATATCCATGACTGGTCTTATTTTGAAGAGCTCGAATTTAGATGAACAATGATATAATTTTTTTTTCATTTT
This sequence comes from Limonium bicolor, assembly GCA_023374045.1. NCBI lineage: Eukaryota > Viridiplantae > Streptophyta > Magnoliopsida > Caryophyllales > Plumbaginaceae > Limonium > Limonium bicolor. The sequence goes on along the minus strand of CM041776.1, from coordinate 307,518,922 downwards.
GGACTTATGTATATTAAAAGTTACAACAATTTAAAAATGTTGTGATAAAGAAAAAATGTACACACGTCACTCCTCCATTTTTGTTTGTTTTTTCTATTTTCAATTTTGTCCAACTATATTTCATTAATTATAAAATTACCCTACTATAAAGATATTTTTATTTTAGTTTGACTAAAATCTCCTTGGATGTAGCCAAGATGGCTACATTCACATGTAGCTAAGAATTTGGGATATTAAATATTGAAGTCAAACGACATGTTCAAATAGTGAACGAGATGGTCAATTCAAGACAGAGGGAGTAATATTTTTGTTTTTTAGATATTTATTATATTCATAATAATAATTGTCATTAATAAAATCACACTAAAAAAGGAAAATATATTAGAGTCTTTAAACTCTATGAAATATTTTATGATTCCTAATATTTTAAAGAAAATTTAAATGATGTTTAATTTTTTTGAAATATTTTATAATATTGAATAGATTTTTTATTTTTTTATTTTAATAAATTAATTATATATTTTTAAATGTTTTTCTAAATTCTTGATTTTTTAAAAAATATATTTTGCAAAAACTTCAATAGTTTTTTTTATTTTTAAATTTCTATATGCAATATTTGAACATTTTTTTAAAATTAAATTTATTTTATTTAATATACTTTTATAATTTCATAACTTTTTTTTTATATTTCATGAATTAGTAACATTTAATCAAAATTTTTAATATGTAAATTTCATAAAATGTTGTTAATAAAAAAGATCGTATTTAATTATAATGTTAGGGTAAAATAATAATTATTTAAAATCATTCCATTTATAAATTTTTTAAAACTTTTTAGAGTAATTATTACCATATTTGAAAAAATAATATATTATGATTCTTCCAAATATATTACTACGAATTTTCCGGAAAAAAGGGAAAATTACATCGTCCACCCATGACGTTTGGCGAAATTACACAGCCCACCCATGAGGTTTCAAAAATTACTTTGCCCACCATTGTGGTTTCCACAATTTTACATCCAGCAACTTTTCTAATATTTGATCAACTTAAAAGATGGTTAAATGATATCCAAATTTGATAAAACTTTACATGAACGATATTAAAGTGTTATATTTTGGTAAAACGTGAAATCCAACATTTTTTAAGCTCATATATGATCCGTGGGACCCGATGAACGTGTCTCATGTTTCATTGGGTCCCACAGGTCATATATGACCTTAAAAACTTTGGATTTGGCATTGAACAAAAATATAACACCTTAGCATCGTCCATGTAAAGTTTCATCAATTTTGAACAACATTTAACCATCTTTTAAGTTGATCAAATATTAAAAAAGTTGCTGGATGTAAAATTGTGGAAACCACATAGGTGGACTGTGTAATTTTTGAAACCTCGTGCGTAGGCTGTGTAATTTCACCAAACATCATGATGGGCGATGTAATTTTCCAAAAAAAACCACAATGGTAATACCAGCCGCCCCTCTCAATGCTCATTGTCAGCTAGTGAGGAAGTCCCACGTAGAAAGAGCATGAAAATGTCGCCCCCTTCACATTCTCCCTGTGACCTAAGCGTAGAGGAGAGAGAGGTGGCTCTCCTTTTTACCCGAGCGTGCAACTCACTTTCTTCCCCGCCCATTCTGCTACTGTGATCCGTCACGTGGGACATCCTCCACGTGTCCGGATCTTCTGACCATCTCACCTCATCTAACGGTGCAAATACCCCTATTAATACGCAGCATACCACCTTCGGTCCTTCCAGTTTCCACCACCCCAGTTTTTTTCCCTCTCTATCATTCCTCTCCAAAACCAGAGCTCAAAATTAAGCTCGCGGGAGAAGAAAAGTATCACATATCTCCGAAAAGATGAGTGCGATTCTCGCACGTACGGGATCTTTCCCGGTTCAGAGAATGCATCTGACCTGTACGCTTAAGCCCGTTCTCTCTCTTCATCATGACTCTTCCTCGGTCAGCCCCGGAGAATCCAGCAGCCGTAAGAGAAACGACGTAATATCCCCGTCAACAAAGCTCTCGGTCCATTCCAGTATCGAAGGGTCATTCGGATATGGATCTAAGAAGCAGATCCGACGAGTTTCATCGGAATCGACCTTGATACAGGGTCCTGCATCGCAGATGTCACGGAACGGATCCGCGTCGTTCTTCGATGATCTAATCCACGAAGAAGAAGAAAATTCGAGTTTTTCGATCTCTGAAGGGCTTGGTGGCAGTCTATGGCTGGAAGATGAGATCGCTGTGGATGAGATCGGAGTGTCCATCGGGGACGGGAGTGGTGGTGGTGGACGTGGAGGACGGAGTGAGATCGGGGCGTATTACGAGCAGATGTTGAAGTCAAATCCTGGCAATGCGTTGATTTTAAGGAACTATGGGAGATACTTGCACGAGGTAATAATCAATTGAACTTACAGAAAATTATAAACTATGCATGGATGATATTGATTTGATATTCTGGATTACACAAGGCCAAACTAACCAGCTAGCGGTCTGATGTTATTATGCTTTTGCATAGGTGGAAGGAAGGACACTGTGCGTGCAGAAGAGTGCTATGGGAGAGCAATCTTAGCCAGTCCAGGGGACGGAGAGCTGCTGGCCTTGTACGGGAAATTGATCTGGGAGACACAAAGAGATCAAGAGAGAGCTCAATCTTACTTTGATCATGCCGTTGCTGCTTCCCCTGATGACTGGTATGAAACTTAAATCCGAAGTTTCATTTACTGTTAATAATGGCGGTTATCTTCCGATTACTTGTTTACTCTTGGTTAACTGAGCTCACTTTATTGTTCATTGGTTTCTTGTCGTGCTGGGGATGATTTGCAGCATGGTATTGGGATCCTACGCGAATTTTCTATGGGAATCAGAGGAAGATTAGGAGTAACGTTGGAGGAGAACTAACTTACTCAAACGAGACGGCATAAGGAGAGATAAATCAGAAAGGTTTTCTTAAGACGTATAATCGTTGTTATCCGTGTTTTTAATACTCTGGTTGTAGAATTGAAGGTAGCAGATACCAGCTTGTCAGTGTTGTTACCTTGGGTTCGTCGGGCTTTGAAGGGATTCAGTTCAGATCTAGTTTTCATTCCTGTAGCTGTTTTTGGAGTTGTGTGCTGTTTTTGTGCAATAGGTTATTGCAACCTCACTCATTCTCGCCCTTCTCCTCCCTCGTTTTCCGCTAAGTACTGTCTTTGTGAGGCATGTGCGTTTGAAATTGCCTTTCTGATACGTTGGCTGTAAATTCTACTAACAATGATGGGGGGTTTGCCACCAAAAAATGTGCTTCTTATTAGAGCATCATTATCAAAGAACCCAAATATGGGTTCTGGGTTCTAAGGACTCTCTTTCCTATTTCGCTCACCGCCACATCAGTTTAAGAACTATATCTATTTTTTACCAACATCAAAGAACTCATACTTTGGTTTATAAATCTCTTTAATTGCCATGTCATTTTTCTTTATACTTATTAATTATTATGGATATACAAAAATTAATTTTAAATTGTTGTTACTACTATTTTTAATAATACACAAATACGCCTAATTTAATATTTTATTAATGATTAAAGTTTATTATATTTTAAAATAAAATAAAATATAATTATTCATATATATTATTAATATGTTGTTACTAATAATATAAGACATAATCATAATTAATTATTTTATTTAGGAATAAAATATTATAATGAATTTAGAAATGAATACAATGGTACATATTATAAATTACAAGTATATTTTAGTATTACATTTTGATATCATAATAAGTACTAATTTAACAAAAAAATATATATTAAAAATATGAAAAACATAGTCAATATGGATCTCATTTTGTGGAGAATAAGATTTTAAGAATTTTGATATGTTTAGTTTATTTATATTATTAGTTTTTAAAATATTAAGATTTTAAAATGTATAAGGTTTACTATTTATATTGAAAATATTATAATTAGAAAATAAATGGTGGGTCCCATTTTTGGGTTCTTAAGTTCTTACGGAAGAACTTAAAATTAGAGTTCTTTCTTCTCTTTCCTCCACCTCATATTTTTTTATTTCTTTTTTGCAAAGAACTCTTAATCACCATTGATAATCATGGTCTTAGATGATGTATATCAATGACGGAAGAGTCTATCTGCTTCTTTATCTCTGGCAATAAACGTTTGTACTTGTGGAACTTTGAAAAGGTTGTATTGTAAAGCATACAATACAACATTTTCCATTTTTTTAAACGAATTGGGTAATTACCGATATATTTGAGGATAGGCGGTGAGCATGTAGTATATATATATATATATATCCAAAAATTGAAATAGCCGAAATATTTTCTTAAAATGAAACCGAATTTTGTAATTGAAATTAAAATCTCTGTTATTTGGACATTCAAATTATAATTTGGTTGAAAGGACAAAATGTAAATTGGAACTCTGAAATTGAAAGTGAGATTCAAATCCCTGTGTTGCACCACTGCCACAGGTGGTTAACCGATAATATACTAAAGTTGTTCCTGATATATTGAACTTATCTTCTTTCTCTATCTCTGGTAGTAATATATAAAACTTATCTTCTTCCTCTAGCTATGGTTATATACTGAACTTATCTGAAGCATACGAATACGACATCTATTGCTTGTTTAAGTATTTGATTTCTTCTGTCGCATCGCATCTGAAGCAAACAAGCAGTAGTAGATAGTTTAAGTATTTGATTTCTTTTGTCGCATCTAAAGCAAATGATAAGAATTAAGAAGTAGTTGAAATATTTTATTTCTTCTATGTTATCTTCTTCATCTCTTCTATATATTATTTATGCACCTGAAACAATAGAACAATTTGATTTCTTTTATCGCATCTGAAACAAATGGCTAGCAGGGTAGCAGTAGCTTAAGTATTTGATTTCTTACTGTAAATCACCGCCTGTGATTTTTTAGTGTTTGGATATTTTTTTCTGCTATTAGGATTTTGGTTAGCTTATCGGTTTTTTCCTAAATTTTGGTTAATTCAAATCTGAACTAACTTAAATTTTGATTTGATATCGGTTTCAGTTAAAAAAATTTGGATTACAGTTAATTCGGTTTTGGTCGAAAATTGGATAATTCTATTTTATCCAAAATTCATTTTTTTTTTTTGCAATTTAGATTTCGGTTAACTGAATTATCCAAATGCTCACCCTATTGAGGATAGGACAAATGATTACATGCATTCTTATCCAAATGCTCACCCTGAAACAATTTATTTAGTCTGTTGTTCTTTTGTATTGGGCCGACTCTCAAGTTGGGCTGAGTCTTTTGTCTCATTAGTTCCCGCGCTCCAAACGGGTGCAAGCCCAGTCTGAATCGAAAAATTGAGAAGCGGGAGAACGTCAGGGGCTTCGTGAGGGCATCTGTGACCTCTTTGACTCCATTGACGAAGGCGATGCGCAGAGATTGATATTGTACGCGCGCCCTGATGAAATGGTAATCAAGACCAATGTGTTCGGGTCTGCATGGAAGATGGGGTTTGCGGCGAGATAGGTGGCACCCAGATTGTCGCACCAAAGCACTAGAGGATGAGGTAAGTGAATCCCTAACTCACCAAGTTAATTTTGTAGCCAAATTACTTCACAAGTAGCATAAGCCATAGCCCTATACTCTGCTTCTATTAAAATACCCCGAACTTAAATATAGGGATTAAAATTAACCTAATATGTATTTAAGGGCCTAATGGTACCTAATTAATACTAGTAAGGAAAAATAAATCCAAAAGAAATAAATAAACGCTTAAAAAGCGGAAAGCGCTAAATAAGCGTTAAACAACCATAGGAGGTATGAGACCTCGGTTAGCGTAATATAAGGATTCTAAAGGCTTAATTAAGTCTAAATAAATATTAGGGAACAAATCCCAAAGAAAGCGGATCCTTAAAATGGATTAAAAACACTAACGAACATTAAAGCGCGTTTTTCGAGGTAACCGGGAAAACGTGACTTTAAGCGGGTCAGATAGACTTGTAACACTTTTGGTCAACTAAATAATCATTAATAAATATTAGTGAGACTTTAGAACCAATAAAATCAATAAAACGTGAAATTGGTAAAAACTATCAAAAACGGTAAATTGTGGGTAAAAACATAAATAACCCAAACTAGTGTGTCAAATATTGTAAATAGAATTTTAAAAACCCATGTGGGCTGTGTATGTCAGCCGATTTATTTCCCCCTCACACACACTCTTTATTCTCTTTTCATTTGCAAAAGACAATATAATTTAAAAAGCAAAAAGTAACATGTCCCACTTTATTACCTCACATTCTCTCTCCTATCCCCTCATTCTCTTCTCACGTACAGACCCACTCCTCTCCTCTCTGGCTCCTTCTTCTTCTTCCCAAGCGACAGCCATGGAGGAAATGAGAAACCACACACAAACTCCACTTCTCTCATCTTGTTAGGTGTCTAAACCCACTCCAAAAATTACAAAAAACTACACCATTGTCTTCCTCTCATCAAGGGGAACACTTCCCTCTTTTCAAAATTCGAAAACAAGAACTTTCATTTCCATGGGTACTCTTGCTTTGGAGCTTCAAGACCACCATTAGAAGGCCCTCCTTCTCCTCTTTGGTTTAAGGTAAAGAGAAATCCGAAAACACTCCCTTTCTTGCTCTCATTTGCAAAATAAAGATTTCAAGTTTTGAACTCCTTGCTCCTTTTGTACCCAGCCGATTTTGGCCTCTTTGAAGGAGTAGAAATATTGTTCTTGAGCTCCTCTAAGCTTCATCTACTCCCTTGGAAGGTAATATATTCCTAAACCCTAGAAATTTACCTCAAAGCATTAATGTAATCTAAGGGTTAGTTCTTGGTATTGAAATGGTGGTGTGTATGTATGGGTTGAAGTGTTAGGGAATTGGGTTTACAACCGGTGGAAAGGAAAAAGAAAGAAAAGAGAAAGAAGGAAGAAGAAGAGGAAACAAGAGGAAGAACAAGGTAAATGGTACTCACATTTGTAGTCTTGTAAATATTTTATGTAACAGATCTTAGTAGCTTTTGAGTGTATATTAAAAAGAGTAATGAGTAGTAGCGTAATGGGGAGGAAGAACCAAACTATTATGGAAGCTTGAAAGGCAATTAAAAACTGTCACAACTAGGTGGGAATTGATTGTAGTGTGCAGGAATTTTTAAGAGTGCTTAATGTTGGTAGTTGTGTATGGGAGCTTTGTATATTTACGATTGTTGAAAACAGGTGAATTGGGTGACTAAATGTGAGTAAATGATGTGGTGAGAATGCAATATTTTAGGGGAGGTTATGTCAAATTTACCTAGGACTAGAACACTTAAGAACTAGAAAACTAGGTAAAGCATGTCCTTATAACAGATTTTAATGTGAGCTGTTTAGTTGGTAGGAATATGTACATTTATGGATGACTTGGTGAATGGGAGAACCAAGGTGTGTATTGGAGTTAATAGAAATGCTTGGTAATTATGAAATGGTAGTTGTAGTATGAGAATTAAGAAGGTAAAAATCTGTAGCAAGAGTTGTCGAAATGTGTTGGAGAAGCTAGGAGAACTTATGTGCAAGACCTAGTAAAAAGAGTGTTGGACTTGAAGAGGTAAGGCAAATGCATTGTGGGCCTTAGAAATGGCATTAGGGGATGAGAATATGCATGAGGGAAGTAGGACTAAAATCTGTAGCAAACCAAAACTAGGAAGGATTTGTGTAAGTGTTGAAAGGAAAGTGTGGAGAATTGGTGTGTGAATTAGTATGAAAAGGAGTAATGAGATGGTGATGGGTTTGAGCATGTTTAGGAGCTTAATTAGGTGCTTAAACATGTGGGATTAAGTGTAGGAACAATGGGAAATTTATTAGGCAAAGTTGGGATTGTAACAGATTTTGAAAACTTAAAATCTGTAGAAATTTTAGCAGGGTCCGGGACTTAAGTCCAGGACTAAGTCCCGGACCAGCATATTGAAACACACCGAGAGTTGCAAACATTGGGTGGTCCGGGACTTAGGTCCCATACAAGGACCCGGACCACCCTTGAAAAATGGCCGAGGGTTCTTCAATTGACAGGTCCGGGACTTACCTCATGTAAGAGGACCCGGACCATAACCAAAAATCATTCGAGAGTTGTAAGGCCTTCTGGTCCGGGACTTGACATATGTACAAGGACCCGGACCATCAGTAAAACCAGTTCGAGACTTATGCCATAGGGTGGTCCGGGACCTAGGATCCGGACAAAGTCCCGGACCAACCCAAAATTTTTGAAAATAAACTTATTAAATGGCTTTTAAGGTAAGGAAGAGAATGGTAATGTTAGTATAAGGTAACTAGTACTTAATTAATGATGTTTGAGGGACATTAAAAGTATAAATAAGTTGGAGAATGAAGTAAGAGAGTAGTAAGTATATGAACATTAAGTTAAACCGAAACAATGGGACAACGGGGTAAGTACGGGAGTAGTAGTTATGTATGCATTGTGATGCTCAGTATTAATTGAACCATTTGACATGTAGTCATTGGTTAGAGGATAAGAATCAAGGAACAAGAGGGAACCAAAGGAACAAGGGAGCACCCGGTAAAGTAAATTCTGGTAAAAAGGTATGATTTCTTCATGCCCTGTATCCTAATCTGGTTACCCCGATTTGTGTGCTTATTTGACCACCTAATAAGATAAATGCATGAATCGGATTATATTGCACTTACTTGTGCTTGTTTACATTGTTCTCGATATTTGTCTTGAACAATAGTTCGTATAATTCATGAAATATATGAATGATGATGATGTGTAATTGTACCTTGTAGTGTACTTGTATATTGTATTGTATTTGTATGGATGTGTATATGAATAATGTATTTGTGTATGTGGTTGGATGTTGACTTCTACTAATTCCTAACTACCTAACTCCTAACTTAAGTGAGTAAATTGGAATGAGTAGAAGTCCGATATAGCTTCGGCCACGCGTGAGGATGCGGAGTCACAAGAGGTTGGCTGTAATTCCTGACTCTTAAACTGGTTCGCGGCCCAAATCCCTTAAATGGGTAGCATCCCGGATTGGTGAGTCAAGTAAATCCCGGAGGTGGGACGGAGTAGTCCCCAGGGCCGGAGGTCCCGACGACTTAACATGAGTAAGAGTAAGAGTAAGTAAGTAAGTATGAGTATGAGTATGAGTATGTATGCGTATGTATGGAGTAACGAGTAAAAGAGTAATCTCCACCCGATTAACCCGGGTGGACCAATGAAGCTAACAAGACTTGTATATTGTGTATGTAATGAGTAGGTGTATTTCGGAAGAAGGTAAGTATGTATTGGATGGTATATTGTATTCCTTGTATGTAATGAAGTGTATGTATGTATGCCTTGCGTAAGTATTATTGTGTTGTGTATGAAAGCATGTATGCATGTTGTGTGAATAAATGAACTGCATGTATACGACCAAGTGGTCGGCGTACCCTCACTAGTACGCGGGGTATGCGGTTATCATGCGCAGCGAAAGCTGACCCCCTAGGGGGAACGTTTTTAGTGTGCAGGTACCCGAAGCGGATGTGTTCAAGGTAAGAGACCGGCGGCACAACCTTGTATCTAGAAAGTAAGTAGTTGTGAGGAATGGGTAGTAAGTAGTCTCCTAGTGAGTATGTATGAGTTTGGAAGAGGTATTATACTTGTATGAGGATCCTAGTAGACTCGGTATGTGAATTAAATTGTATTGTACATGGAGTATTGTATGGAATGAAGATTGTAGTACTTATTTGGTAAATGGAGTATGTGTTGTAGTTATGTAGTACTCGGGATTCCGGTCCATCAGACCGATGCTGTATGTAGTAGTAGTAGCCTTGTTAGTCACGTGGGTGACTAACGGCATTGTATCACCCACATTATGTAAGTATGTATCCGCTGCGTGTATCTGATGTGTAAGGAGATTGGACGGTAAGCATTGTATTAATGGTAGGGGTGTTACAAAAAGTGGTATCAGAGCGAAGTATCGCTCTGATGACTGGAAATACCGAGTTTAGGAAACACCGAGTTAGGAATTAGAAGCTTAGGGCTAAGGGCTGAGTGTTAGCATTAGAGATATGCTAGTTAGGAACTACCAGTGAGTACCGGATACCTACAATACCAGACCCGCCCTCCACATACCCTATTATATAACCTGGGAAAGGACGCCAGAGAGAGGAAAAGCCCTCTCACACTCGGGAAAACCCGATCTGGCAGTAATGAGATATTCCTACAAGGGGAAAGAACCTGACACGTAGTAAATTCCAAGAACTGAGAGTCCCGGAGATGGATCCCGTTGAACCACAACACCCGCACTTAATAGCGGTAGGAAGGGCACTCCAACCACGAGGAGGCCGCAACTTACCACAGCATGGGGCGACGTGCTTAGCAGTCGCGAAACCTAGCTAGTCAACCAACAGCAGGACAGAAGCACTAACCGTGCAACGGAATGAAAAAGGGAGCAGTAACGGGACCCGAGACACAAGTCTACGGGATAGTAATACTTGAATAATACCACCAACGGTATGCTAGCCGACTAAGGACATAGTCGGAAGCGGTTAACTCCAGAATTATGACGCCATTAAGGTTGCAATACCTGGCCAATATAACTCAGACAACTGCAAGAACAAGCATGAGATATAATCCAATAGGACTACAAGAGTAGTGCCTAAACAAGGAAGGCTTAGTAACCACCACAGATGTGTGGGAACGAGCCACAAGGAACAACACTAAACCAAATAGAGTGGGAATCTCCAAGGATTGGAGAAGTACCCAGATCTACGACAGCCATGTCTAGACCACCAAGAAGCTACCTAAGGAATCGAGTATACCACTTATAGAACGATTGAAATACCCCTAACCTTATTAATTATATAATTATTATTTTTTAAGACTTATTTAGTCACTAAGAACATGTGGGAGAAATTCCCGAAGGAAACGGATCCATATAATGGATTAAAAGCACAAACGAGACTTTAAAACACGTTTTTCGAGAAAACCGAAAAACGTGACTTTAAAGCGTCTAAAACGGACTTGTATAAATTATAGTTGATGTTATAACTATAATTATATACTAATTAAAGTCTAGGAATTTTTAGAGAATAAAAAAAATTCCGGAAATCGGACCCGGACTGTTAAAACTGACAGTTCGCGAACTAACGGGTGTTATCTGGTAAATGACCATGTGCCACCTCATCTCTACTTTTACAAAATAAAATCAGATTGCTCTCTCTCTCTTGTGTGTCTCACGTTTTGACCCCCTCCCTCTCATTTACTTATTCTACTCTATTAACTAAAAGACAAAACCATAAAAGCAAACAAGTACAACTTACCCCTTTATCTTCTCTTTCCTCCATTCTCTTCCTCTCTATCGGTTTCTCTCTCCCATTCCCAGCACCTCCTTCTTCATTTTGCTCCTCTAATGGCGATTTTACTAGCCAAATAACAACCCCAACTTCAACTCCTTGTAACTTCTTCATCCTAGCTCCAAATCAAGAAATTTTTACACCAAAATACTCCTCTCATCTTGGGGATTATTTTGTACCTTTCAAAATCTCAAAACTCCATACTTCATCTCCATGGGTGTACCACATTTTGAAGAGGAAACTTCATATTCTTGAATCCAACTATCTTCTTGTTGTTCCAAGGTAAGAAAGAACTCGAAAATCCCTCTTTTTCTCCATCTTCCTTGACCGATTTTGGCCCTGTTTTGAACTCCATTTGTGGTTCTCCATTCTAGCTTGGTGAACCCTCTTTAAGTGCTGGAGCTTTCTCATTTTCAATTCCAAACACTCCGTTGTGAAGTAGAAGGTAAGAATCTCTACATTTCTATGCTTAAACACCCTCTGTTTTAGGGTTGTTGCAAGAGCTTCATTAAATTCTTGGTGCTCATTACCATTTATGGTATTTGGTCATTAGTGTAACAAATAACCCCATTGGAAATCGGTTGAGGAACAAGAAGTGAGGAGGAGAGAAAGTTGAAAGAAATCCAAGGTAAATAACTTACCTTAAGCTATGTGGTGTTTTAAGGACTTTGTGTTTTATCTTGGTGCAAATATAAATGCTCAGTGAAATGCAGGTGTTGCTAATAATATGAGGAAATTCAGTGTTTAATTTAATGTTGTTTAAGGGCCTAAGAGCCAAGCTTTTAAGGTTTATGAATATTGAGGGCTATTGTGGTTTAAACGGTGAATTGTAAGTGTGTTTTGGTGCCTTGGATGAATTGATCGTTGGAGTGTTTTAGTGGGCTAAAAGATGAGTGGGAACATGTAAAATATGGAGAGATCATGTCAAAATTTGTGTAGGAATATAATGGTTCAAATGCATTCTAGGTGGGAGCAAACTAGTGAACTACAAGTGTTTTGAGAGAGTATTTGAGGAGCTTAGAAATAAACTTGTAAATGAATTTGGAAGAGGATATATGAAGGTTTTAGTGTGTCTAATGATGTTAGAACACCTTAGGAGGCTGGTGAAGAAGTTTGGAGTTGAATGGACATTTAGAAACAAAAATCTGGAGCCGACCGACCTTGGGACCGAACTTACAAGGTCGGTCGAGCCCAGTCTAACCCGTTGGAAACCTTTCTGGAACCGACCGACCTTGGGACCGGACTTGCAAGGTCGGTCGGACTCAAAATTTTGTGCGAGGAAATCTTTCTGGAATGGACCGACCTTGGGACCGGACATGCAAGGTCGGTCGGGGTAAAATTTTCAAACGGGAAGTCTTCTTGAACGGACCGACCTTGGGACCGGACTTGGCAAGGTCGGTCGGAGTGAAAAATTTTGAACTGGGACGCTACTGGAATGGACCGAACTTGGGAAAGTTCGGTCGGCAAGTTCGGTCGGCCCAAAATCTATATAAAAAAAAAAACAACAAGGTGTGGCTTAGGTAGTACACCCTAGTGGGTATAATAAAGATAACCAAGTGTAAGTTCAAGCATAAAACATGCCATATAAACATGTAAAGTGTTTAGTAAATTCGGAAGTCAAATAAGTTAATTAACCGACATTATCAATCATGTTTAGGAACAACGTACGGTGGAACACTAGAGCGGCAAGGACCAAGGTATGGTTTTCTTGCAGTCTGTTGCCTACCGGTTTACACCGGCTTGTGTGTTGCTTGTTTTTCTGTGTGTTTACAACCTTGTAAGATTAAATCATGAAATGAGTTTACAGTTCTTATTATTAATGTAACGAGTGCGTACCGATACCGGTAACCTCGAACGCGTGCTAACTATTAATTAACCAAAGCTAGGAAACGTGAGAGAACGGTATCTGGTAATAACGTCCCCAACCTAAAGAACGTTCTAACCACGGCTATGTATGTTTAGTTGTGGTATTTGTTGTTGAATTGTGCCTTGCTTCCCTTGTATGTCTAACTGACTTAAACACTTACTTGTGTGAGGTATTGTTAAGCTCCCATTGTGGGACTTCTAACGAGTTCTAACATGGGGAGTGAGGAATCCAGTCATTCCGGTCACACGTGTATGTATGGGAGTCGACATCTGAATCAGATTCGGCTCTCTCCTTATGTTAGGGTAGTTTTCCCTTCTTGGGAATTCGACCTCCCATTAGCTTAGCCAAAGCTTACCTACCTGACTTCCACTCGGGCTAGGGGGAATTATGTGTTTGATGTGTTCGGGTCACTACACCCGTCTCATCTTTTAAGTTAAAGTTGTTCATTCGACTAACAAGACAGTAATGTGATATGTGTTAAGCTTAACATGAGGATGAAGTCATCCTCTAGGCTTACAAGTTGACTAACCATGTCGGTTGTTCCTAAAGTGGAAGGTTCTCATCTTATATGTGTTGTATTTGTTCTGCAGTAACTTTTATTAAATATATACATGTTGTATGTTAAAATCAACGCCATGTTATCATGACAAATAGCTGCGTGTATCCCGGTAGTCAGCGGGCTGCACGTTAACCATGCCAGCAAAAGGTTGCTAACCCCTTTGGGGGCACATATTATTTTACAGGAGAGTGATCGAGGAGGCGGACTGGCTATAGCATGGCGCGAGAAGAAATACTTTTGCTATTTTGGATAGTGGACCCGAGTAGTATTTGTATACTCGAGGCTTTTGTTTGGTGGATGTAAAGTTGGTTGAGTGATTTTGTACATTTACACTCGGTATATTGTCATTCTTCTGGATAGGTGATTTTTGTAAGGTTGTAATTATGCTCGGCATTCTCGTAATTAGACCGATACGTTGTAAGTAACAGCCTTGTTAGCCACGTGGGTGGCTAACGACGTGTAACACCGCCCTTTGGTATATGGTTAAATTTATGATTTCCGCTGTGATTATTGTTTAAGTGTGAAGGTTATGGATGGGGTGTTACAAAAAGTGGTATCAGAGCGAAGTATCGCTCTGATTACCGATTACCGAGCTTAGGAATATACCGAGTTAGGAAATTTAAACCTTGTCGTCCAAAGGACGTTATAAACATTTGACCCGATAAGTTTGTATGCACAATACTAATGTGCTTCATTTAAAAAATTCAGATGGCAGGGCGACCACTAGGAAGAGGCCGTGGGCGTGGTTTGGGAGACCCTGGGGAGAACCCTACCGCTCAGATGATGGCAGAGGCAATGGCGGCCGCCCTAGCTCAAGTGATACCTCAAATAGTTAGCAAGGGCAACTACAGCCCGTTGGTTAGGATCAGCCTGAACCACCACCACCACAGCCACGCGAGACTAATTGGGTGAAAGCGTTGGCTGATTTGAGGCCCCCGTCTTTCGAAGGGGAGACCGACCCTTCCAAACTAGAGGCGTATATCTCGGAGCTCGAGACTGCCTATGAGACCTTGGTCGTTCCTGCTGATGCCAAGGTCCGTCTTGCTGCGTATTACCTGAAGGGTTCGGCTAGAAACTGGTGGAAACTTGTACGGGCCGAGAAAGTGGCCGACCCGGAGTTTGGATGGGAACAGTACACGACATTGCTACGGGCCAAGTACTACCCAGTGCATGTGCAGAAGCAAGCGCCTGGAAAGCCTGGAGCTGGTAGAAGTGACAAAAGGACATGGACGACTACTACACCGCCTTCACCGACCTAGTCCATCTCCTACCCGACCTAGGTTACTCGAACCGGGTCTTAGTGAAACGCTTCTACAGCGGGTTGAGCCACCGCCTACGCTATGGCATGGGGCCAGCCGAGTACAATACCTTGCAGGTATCTTCAAATAATGCCTAAGTGTGAATGAGTATATTGTATGTGAGTGTGTAAATGTATGCGGGGCATGACTAACACCTTGATACTTCAGGAGTGCTATCATGCCGCTGCTAAGGTGGAGATCACCGTCCGTTTAAGGGACGAGGAGAATGCGCATAAGCGCAAGGTCTCGAGCGAGGGCCAAAGCTCGCAAGGGCACCAAGGCGGGAAGAAGAGGAAATCATACCCTCAGCATCAGAAGGACCAGCAACAGGGTGGCAAGGGCCAGGCCCAGTCCACTGCCGCTGAGGAGCCGCTGAAGCTCACATACGCCTATGCGGCTAAGCCTCTACGCTCTCAGCCTATGAAGGGTAAACACTTGATTTTGAAATCGGATTTAAATGTATGTTGTTAAGTTGTAAAGTGTGTATTGACTATGCGTTGTGATAGCAGCCAGCACGGGCTCTGGACCGGAGCGCCACTACTTCTGTAAGTGGTGCAAAGGTGACCATCCCGACAAGGATTGCAAAGGGAATGATGTGCAGTGCCACTACTACAAGAAGCAGGGGCACCGTGACTTCGAGTGCTACATAACCCTGATGGCAGGAACTATAGGCCTAGAGAGCAATGGAAGGGTAAGGCCACTGCGACCACTGAAGGCCCGAAAGCTACTTATCAGCCATCCCTGGGGCAAGGGAATACTGAGTCCCAGAAGGGGAGGGGCCGGGAGCAGGCAAGGCTGCCTTGAACGTGGTGGACCGGTCAGAGGCACCAGGATCGTCTTCTAGACCAGGTACCCCCTTAAACTGTTAAGTGAGATAAGTGATTGCATACCGCATTCCATGCATGTGTGTTAGTGAGTCTAAATGTATGACCACATAAGTAAATGAGTTAAAATGTAATGTGAAACCCACCTAAATTAGGAAATTATAAACCTTAGGAACCTTCAATATCTGCTATCCAATCTCACCCACACCGAACCCCGGAGATACCACCATCGGCATCCCCGACTATCCGACAGAACAGTGTCAGGTTATCCAACCAGGTATGATATTATTAAAAGGATACTTGACACCCGAAGCACAAATCCATATCATTCGACGGTGCGCAACGAGCTTGGAGCAGCATCAGGAGGTTTCTACACACCCGAATACCCAAGTGGGGCGAAGATGAATTTAAAGATGATGCGCATGGGTAAGGATTGGAACCCTTACACCAAGTCATATCAAGACACACGAGCTGAAGATGGAGCTACCATACCGAGTGTACCTGAGGAGTTCCTTGCGGTAGTCAGCCACACCGTAGGAATTGCTCAGCAAGTTGAATCGGAACAAATTCCAAGTATCAAGGCAGATTTGTGTATTGTCAATTTCTACCAAAAAGGTGGAAGGTTGGGTTTACACCAAGACAAGGACGAGACACCCGAGTCTCTTAGTAAGGGAGTGCCCGTGGTGTCTTGGTCCATTGGTGATACCGCAGTGTTTATGTATGGCGAGCAGAAGCGAGCGGACCTCGCGAGAAGCTAGTGTTGGAGTCTGGAGATGTGTTAATCATGGGTGGGCAGTCAAGGATGCTGTATCATGGTATCAAGATCAAATTGAATACGGCTCCTCCGACAATAATCAATGCCACACACATGAAGCCTGGACGTTTGAATTTAACCTTTAGACAGTTTTGAAGTTATGTGTAACTATGTAAAGTGTGGAGTCAGTTATATGTTAAGTATGTGACGCATTAGTATGCTAAGTTATCAAGCGATGTAGCCAAATGTAATACCATCATGGTGTAAAGACGAGTTTTATGAATAAAGCAGTGTTAATTCCTTGAGTAAACCACCCGTGTTATTACCGTTATACTTATAAGTTTCTGAAATAAATTAGGCTGTGCACTCGGGACGGGAGGTATACTGAGTGTCTGCAATGAGGCAGAGGCCGGCAAGAGCGGCACCATCCTCACCGGTACCTTCCCAGTTAATGGCGTGGACGCCTCGGTCTTGTTCGACTCCGGAGCCTCACACACTTTCATCTCGCTATCATTTGCGAAGAGGCTGGGGTTAGACGGTGAAGAGATGCAAGACTTCCTAGTCACTCTCCCGTCGAAAGAGTGGATCAGGTGTACCCGCTACCACCGAGACGTTGTTGTACGAATTAAGAATGAAGAGTTCCCGATCGACTTGATAGAGTTCGAGGGGCTCGTTTTTGATGTAATTGTCGGGATGAACTGGTTGGAGCGGTACAAGGCAGAATCCTATGTGCCGAGCACCGTCTGCTTCTTCGGAGTCCGTCTGGGGTTACCATTTCCTACCGCCAGAGGCCCAGGGAGCCTTCGACACAGATCATTTCCCCGCCATGGCCATGTATCATGAAATCAGAAGAAAGAATGATGTATACCTCTGCTATGTCCAGGACATAGAGAGAGACCCTGAATTTAGCCCAGATGTGCCGGTTGTGTCGGAGTTTCCTGATGTCTTCCCTAAGGAACTCCCAGGAATGCCGCCTACACGGGCAGTTGAGTTTGAGATTGATTTGGTGTCGGGCACCGGACCGATAGCGAAGGCGCCCTACCGAATGGCTCCAGCTGAAATGACAGAGCTCAAAGAGCAGCTGAGAGACCTACTTGACAAGGGATTTATCCGCCCTAGCGTTTCACCATGGGGAGCACCAGTCCTTTTTGTGAAAAAAAGGATGGTAGTCTCCGCCTCTGCATCGATTACAGAGAGCTGAATGCTGTGACGGTGAAGAACCGCTACCCATTGCCACGTATCGATGATTTGTTTGATCAGCTGAGAGGTGCATCTGTGTTCTCTAAGATCGATCTGCGATCGGGTTACCATCAGATTGCTATCAGGGACAGTGATATCGAGAAGACCGCATTCCGAACCAGATATGGACACTATGAATTCACGGTCATGCCGTTTGGTTTATCTAATGCACCGGCAAAGTTTATGGACTTGATGAATCGTTTGTTTCGAGATCAGTTGGATAAGTCAGTAGTTGTCTTCATCGATGATATTCTTGTTTACTCTAAGTCCAAGGTTGAGCATGAAACTCACCTGAGGAGTGTACTGCAAACATTGAGAGAGAACCAGCTTTATGCAAAGTTCTCGAAGCGTGAATTTTGGTTGGACCAAGTCTCTTTTCTTGGTCATGTTATTTCAGAGGCCGGGATCGCTGTGGATCCGGCCAAGATTGATGCTGTGCGCACCTGGCCTAGACCGAAGACGGTTACCGACATCCGGAGCTTCCTCGGTCTGGCAGGTTATTATCGGAGATTTGTGAGGAATTTTTCTAGTGTTTCGAAACCGTTGACATCCTTAATGAAGAAGGATGCACCGTTTGAGTGGACTGTTGACTGTGAGAGCTCATTCCAGAGTCCTCAAGGATGCTTTTGACTTCGCCCATTCTTACTATACAGAGGGTACCGATGGTTTTGAGGTGTACTGTGATGCGTCAGGAAAGGGAATGGGTTGTGTTTTGATGCAACACGGGAAGGTCGTGGCCTACGCCTCCCGACAGTTGAAGCGACATGAAGAAAATTATCCTACACATGATTTAGAATTGGGTGCCATCGTCTTCGCCTTGAAGATATGGCGACACCATTTGTACGGAGTGAATGTGACGATCTATTCAGATCACAAGAGTTTGAAATACCTGTTCACTCAGAAGGAGCTGAACATGAGGCAAAGAAGATGGGTCGAATTCCTTACTGATTACGATATTAACCTTCAGTACAAGGAAGGTAAAGCAAACATTGTAGCTGATGCATTGAGTCGCCGAGCACACTCTCTCCATTCGCTAATCTCTCACTCTAGCTTGGTTGAAGAGGTGCGGAGTGCTCAGATGTCAGATCAGTACATGCAAGAGATCAAACAGAAACTTATGGACGGCACATTCGAGAGCCAAAAGTATGATTTCCGACTACATGATGATGATTTGATCAGGCTGAATGGCCGACTTTGTATTCCACGAAGTAGCGCTGAGCTGAAGGAGCGCATACTGAGTGAATCACACTGTTCTTCTACTTCTATTCACCCCGGAGCTTCAAAGATGTACAAGAGTATGAAGAGATATTTCTGGTGGACCGGTATGAAGAAAGATGTGACAGATTATGTTGTTAGGTGTCTCACTTGCCAGAAGGTCAAGTTTGAGCACCGTCGTCCTGGTGGCATGGTACAGCCAATGCCCGTTCCTGAATGGAAGTTCCATGACATTTCCATGGACTTTGTTGTTGGGCTTCCGCCTACTCGGGGAGGCTTGAATATGATATGGGTCGTTGTAGACCGACTGACCAAGGTGGCCCGATTCATTCCGATGAAGGACACCTGGAAAGTGGCGAAGCTAGCAGAGCTCTTCGACCGTGAGATAGTACGACATCATGGAGTACCGAAGACTATCGTGTCTGATAGGGATACCAGATTCCTCTCGAGGTACTGGAGAAGTACACGGGAAGCGCTTGGTACCGAACTGAAGTTGAGTACGGCGTTCCACCCACAGACAGATGGTCAGAGTGAGCGCACCATACAGACGCTTGAGGATATGTTACGTGCATGTGCACTTGACTTTCAGACCAGCTGGATTGATAAGTTACATCTGATCGAGTTCAGCTACAACAACAGTTACCACGCTTCGATCAAGATGTCTCCCTTCCAGGCTTTGTACGGTAGACCATGCCGCACGCCATTATGCTGGGATGAGTCGAGTGAGACGGTCATTATAGGACCTGAGTATTTGGAGCAAGTACAAGCAGAAGTACGTCAGATCCGGGCTAACATGAAGGCAGCTCAGGATAGGCAGAAATCGTACGCCGATGTGCGCAGACGCGACCTGGAGTTCGCCGTGGGCGATCAGGTATTTCTTAGAGTATCCCCCATGAAGGGAGTGTTTCGTTTTGGCCAGAAAGGCAAGTTGAGCCCGAAATATGTGGGGCCTTATGTTGTGACGGAGCGGATAGGCCCGGTAGCCTACAGACTCGATTTACCTGCTGAGCTGGGCAAGGTACATGATGTATTTCATGTGTCCCAGCTGAAGAAATATATGTCTCATCCGTCTCATGTACTTCAGCCCGAAAGGCTAACACTAGAGCCGACCATGCGATCAGTGGAGACTCCCGTACGGATCCTGGACACTAAGACTCGAGACACTCGCCACAAGTCTGTTCGACTGGTGAAGGTTCTCTGGTCTAACCAGGAGGTCGAGGAGGCCACCTGGGAGCTGGAAGATGATATGAGGGCGAAGTACCCGTCGTTGTTTACTTCTTAGTTTTGTATGTATAGGGTACGGGGCGTACCCCTATTTAAGGGGGGTAGAGCCGTTTCGGTTATGTATGTACGACATGTATTGGAATACACGTCTATGTTGTCATGTTATAGACCGTTGAGTCTAAGTGATGTTGTGTTATCAGGACCTTGAGTCCGATGTGATGTAAAGAATGTTTGTGTGTTTGTTATGGAAGCGTTGTTTCAGAAGTAATCCCTGTGTTCTAATATTTAGATGTGTGGGAAGTGTGAACTTTGGGGACAAAGTTCTTTTAAGGGGGTAGATTGAAATACCCCAAACCTTATTAATTATATAATTATTATTTTTTAAGACTTATTTAGTCACTAAGAACATGTGGGAGAAATTCCCGAAGGAAACGGATCCATATAATGGATTAAAAGCACAAACGAGACTTTAAAACACGTTTTTCGAGAAAACCGAAAAACGTGACTTTAAAACGTCTAAAACGGACTTGTAAAATTATAGTTGATGTTATAACTATAATTATATACTAATTAAAGTCTAGGAATTTTTAGAATAAAAAAAAATAAATTCCGGAAATCGGACCCGGACTGTTAAAACTGACAGTTCGCGAACTAACGGGTGTTATCTGCTAAATGACCATGTGCC
This sequence comes from Limonium bicolor, assembly GCA_023374045.1. Taxonomy (NCBI): domain Eukaryota; kingdom Viridiplantae; phylum Streptophyta; class Magnoliopsida; order Caryophyllales; family Plumbaginaceae; genus Limonium; species Limonium bicolor. The sequence continues at coordinate 307,497,930 of CM041776.1, read as the reverse complement.
ACCTCATCTCTACTTTTACAAAATAAAATCAGATTGCCCTCTCTCTCTTGTGTGTCTCACGTTTTGACCCCCTCCCTCTCATTTACTTATTCTACTCTATTAACTAAAAGACAAAACCATAAAAGCAAACAAGTACAACTTACCCCTTTATTTTCTCTTTCCTCCATTCTCTTCCTCTCTATCGGTTTCTCTCTCCCATTCCCAGCAACTCCTTCTTCATTTTGCTCCTCTAATGGCGATTTTACTAGCCAAATAACAACCCCAACTTCAACTCCTTGTAACTTCTTCATCCTAGCTCCAAATCAAGAAATTTTTACACCAAAATACTCCTCTCATCTTGGGGATTATTTTGTACCTTTCAAAATCTCAAAACTCCATACTTCATCTCCATGGGTGTACCACATTTTGAAGAGGAAACTTCATATTCTTGAAGCCAACTATCTTCTTGTTGTTCCAAGGTAAGAAAGAACTCGAAAATCCCTCTTTTTCTCCATCTTCCTTGACCGATTTTGGCCCTGTTTTGAACTCCATTTGTGGTTCTCCATTCTAGCTTGGTGAACCCTCTTTAAGTGCTGGAGCTTTCTCATTTTCAATTCCAAACACTCCGTTGTGAAGTAGAAGGTAAGAATCTCTACATTTCTATGCTTAAACACCCTCTTGTTTTAGGGTTGTTGCAAGAGCTTCATTAAATTCTTGGTGCTCATTACCATTTATGGTATTTGGTCATTAGTGTAACAAATAACCCCATTGGAAATCGGTTGAGGAACAAGAGTGAGGAGGAGAGAAAGTTGAAAGAAATCCAAGGTAAATAACTTACCTTAAGCTATGTGGTGTTTTAAGGACTTTGTGTTTTATCTTGGTGCAAATATAAATGCTCAGTGAAATGCAGGTGTTGCTAATAATATGAGGAAATTCAGTGTTTAATTTAATGTTGTTTAAGGGCCTAAGAGCCAAGCTTTTAAGGTTTATGAATATTGAGGGCTATTGTGGTTTAAACGGTGAATTGTAAGTGTGTTTTGGTGCCTTGGATGAATTGATCGTTGGAGTGTTTTAGTGGGCTAAAAGATGAGTGGGAACATGTAAAATTATGGAGAGATCATGTCAAAATTTGTGTAGGAATATAATGGTTCAAATGCATTCTAGGTGGGAGCAAACTAGTGAACTACAAGTGTTTTGAGAGAGTATTTGAGGAGCTTAGAAATAAACTTGTAAATGAATTTGGAAGAGGATATATGAAGGTTTTAGTGTGTCTAATGATGTTAGAACACCTTAGGAGGCTTGTGAAGAAGTTTGGAGTTGAATGGACATTTAGAAACAAAAATCTGGAGCCGACCGACCTTGGGACCGGACTTACAAGGTCGGTCGAGCCCAGTCTAACCCGTCGGAAACCTTTCTGGAACCGACCGACCTTGGGACCGGACTTGCAAGGTCGGTCGGACTCAAAATTTTGTGCGAGGAAATCTTTCTGGAATGGACCGACCTTGGGACCGGACATGCAAGGTCGGTCGGGGTAAAATTTTCAAACGGGAAGTCTTCTGGAACGGACCGACCTTGGGACCGGACTTGGCAAGGTCGGTCGGAGTGAAAATTTTGAACTGGGACGCTACTGGAATGGACCAAACTTGGGTAAGTTCGGTCGGCAAGTTCGGTCGGCCCAAAATCTATAAAAAAAAACAAACAAGGTGTGGCTTAGGTAGTACACCCTAGTGGGTATAATAAAGATAACCAAGTGTAAGTTCAAGCATAAAACATGCCATATAAACATGTAAAGTGTTTAGTAAATTCGGAAGTCAAATAAGTTAATTAACCGACATTATCAATCATGTTTAGGAACAACGTACGGTGGAACACTAGAGCGGCAAGGACCAAGGTATGGTTTTCTTGCAGTCTGTTGCCTACCGGTTTACACCGGCTTGTGTGTTGCTTGTTTTTCTGTGTGTTTACAACCTTGTAAGATTAAATCATGAAATGAGTTTACAGTTCTTATTATTAATGTAACGAGTGCGTACCGATACCGGTAACCTCGAACGCGTGCTAACTATTAATTAACCAAAGCTAGGAAACGTGAGAGAACGGTATCCGGTAATAACGTCCCCAACCTAAAGAACGTTCTAACCACGGCTATGTATGTTTGTTGTGGTATTTGTTGTTGAATTGTGCCTTGCTTCCCTTGTATGTCTAACTGACTTAAACACTTACTTGTGTGAGTATGTTAAGCTCCCATTGTGGGACTTCTAACGAGTGCTAACTGGGGAGTGAGGAATCCGGTCGTTTCGGTCACGCGTGTATGTATGGGAGTCGACATCTGAATCAGATTAGGCTCTCTCCTTATGTTAGGGTAGTTTTCCCTTCTTGGGAATTCGACCTCCCATTAGCTTAGCCAAAGCTTACCTACCTGACTTCCACTCGGGCTAGGGGGAAATTATGTGTTGATGTGTTCGGGTCACTACCCGTCTCATCTTTTAAGTTAAAGTTGTTCATTCGACTAACAAACAGTAATGTGATATGTGTTAAGCTTAACATGAGGATGAAGTCATCCTCTAGGCTTACAAGTTGACTAACCATGTTGGTTGTTTCCTAAAGGAATGTTCTCATCTTATATGTGTTGTATTGTTCTGCAGTAACTTTACTAAATATATGCATGTTGTATGTTAAAATCAACGCCATGTTATCATGACAAATAGTTGCGTGTATCCCGGTAGTCAGCGGGCTGCACGTTAACCATGCCAGCAAAAGGTTTGACCCCCTTTGGGGGCTATTTTTACAGGAGAGGATCGAGGAAGGCGGACTGGCTATAGCATGGCGCGAGAAGAAATACTTTTGCTATTTTGGATAGTGACCCGAGTAGTTTGTACACTCGAGGCTTTTTTTGGTGGATGTAAAGCTGGTTGGTGATTTTTGTACAGTTACACTCGGTATATTGTCATTCTTTGGATAGTGATTTTTGTAAGGTTGTAATTATGCTCGGCATTCTCGTAATCAGACCGATACGTTGTAAGTAACAGCCTTGTTAGCCACGTGGGTGGCTAACGGCGTGTAACACCGCCCTTTGGTATATGGTTAAATTTATGATTTCCGCTGTGATTATTGTTTAAGTGTGAAGGTTATGGATGGGGTGTTACAATGATAAGATCGAGGGAAGAGTCAACAAGACTAACAGATACCAGTGAATACCATACGTGACCGGTGTAGGTTTACCCAAAAACCACCAGTACCACGCACTTGCCACGGCAAGTGCAGTAAGGACAGAGATACGTAAAGGAACCCTAACACACCACAGGTACATAGTAATGCACCGTGACTACAATGATGCAACTATGGGATCACAAATCCTGAAACTGAAGGAATGGAACCTTGGAAAGGCCTAACGGCCCGACCACTGTACTTAGTACGTACCAGTCAGCGAGAAGCTAGACTTGGTCAAGACCCCAACATGGCTATGCCATGCAGAACATCTTTTAACACCGAACCATTATTTTCAACCCAAGTTTTCTTTCAAACCACAAACCTTCTTTTAAAACCTTGGATTTTGAAAACCGTACAAACATAATTATGGTGAGTATCATAGAATGATACAAGAGGAGTTGGCAACAGAATACTTCACCTAGGCGTGTGACGAACACTACGAGTGTACCCAATTACGGGATGTGGGACAACCGCACTCCGAAGGAGCTTGCGGGCCCGACATATAGTTGGGTAAGTGGTAACGTATCAACATGGTACCCCACGTATGTATACATGTAGTGTACGAAACACGGGAAGTAGTCAACTCCGTTCTACGGACCATGAGTAAATTTTAACCAGAACGACTGGACACCGCAGACAATCAAGGAGAAGGAAACTCAGTTAAGGACAAGTGTAAGGAGCTCAGAGAATCCATCTGAAGATAAGGAATGAAGACTGAGAAGTGCAAAAAGCACAGAATAGTAAGTATAGACATTGGATATGTCTCGAGGACACCAAACAAATACGTGATAGCTGGAAGGTATACCCAGCCTAAACACAGTAAGGTAGTTGCCTAACGGGAACACCACAATGCTCAGCAAACGGGACAGAACTCCCAAGAGCAATCACAAGATTACTACGAAGCACAATCCATAATCGGAGAGGATATTTAAACCTAATCTCAAGCACTGGGAGCAAGTACAAACGGTCTACCCAACGACAGGAGACGTCATAACCCAAAAGGGGAATAACTTAACTACAATACCGCAAGGCGGTATAATGATAACATATCGTAAACATTAGCCGGAGGTAACGGAATAATCTAACAACACCCAGGAGCAATCCCTGAGGGTGACTGGATTAACAACAGTCAAACAAAGCGTCGAGACAAGAATACAGGAGCTGGAACGAGCACTCGGTTAAGACACGAAGGGATTTCACTTGACAGGAAATACCCTAGTCTACAAAAGGCACTGATCAGCACCAGATTGCCTAAGAATCCCCTATGAACGGAAGCGTGATGTCACGACTTACCACGGAGCCCAGCATACCTCCAACCTATGGGGTATACATGGAGTGGAAACATGTACAAGCAGCTTGCAAGGAGCATAGCTCGCAGCAATAAGGCTCAGAAGCCGTGAACCAAATACGTTATACAACTTAAACGGTTGCAAAACCGGCACCATTGGTTAGCAAGACTTGCAAGAGATATTGTCTCATACGACAAGAAATCAACAACTGGACCATCAATTCAAACCCAACATCCTGAGTGGCTTGGAGTAATGGCCAACTCAGTGTCACTGTCACTAGAGCATCAGCCTAGTATACAGTTGATGGAGTTCTTAATTACCGCCATGCCTTCTGTAGCAATGGTAGCACAGAGGCATAAGAATCATGATAATGCCAACATTGGCCTAGTCCACACTTGGACACTACGAGAAACCCAAGGGAAGGTACCCCTCGTTAACCGAAGACCACCAACGCGGTGATGATGTGAACCTTAGAAAAGGCTTTCATCTACTATAACAATTAAGCCCACACAATAGATATTGCCAAGGGATGATGGAATAAGGAAATGAGATTTCCAAACCATTACGACTTAAAGGAGTAAGCATACTCCATAAGCACCCAAACATGTGGTGGACCATTGTGTAAACACCAACATAGCAAACCTTGTCATTAGACCTATGAGTGGAGACAAACCCCTCAACGAGAACTTTCATTTATCAGAGATAGAATACTCTTAATTGGAGAACGGGACCAGAAAACCCTTGAAGTTTCTTGGGATGTCCCGATGATGTACATACAAAAGTAAAACTACACAGCGGGAACCTATAACCGATGCTCGGCACTGGGAAGATAATAGTTGTCAAAAGCAATCAATGCGTGTGCACATTGCACACCATGAATGACCAACGCTCAAGAGAGCTTGTAACCAGATAAACCACTTCATCCTCGGGCAACCAAGATACTTGGTGAGTTGTATCATAAATGATGAGGGAATGTGAGGTAAGCTAACCTACACACGAAACCTAAAATGGAAGAACATCTCCACATTGGGAGGATATTAATATTGAGGTATGCTACGACAGACATCCACACGAACATTGGAAACCCCAGGGTATTCATACCATAAGGGAATGGTGCCAATGACAATGGCAATGAGTAAAGAGAAACTATCACAGTAACAGAAACAGTAAAAACGATGTTGTATAATGAGTAAGAATACGGTGCGCAACAAGCGACCGATATGAGGAAGTAGCAGATAATGACACGGAGTATAAGTACGAGATGACAGGCAGAATATTCCTTCCTATCACATAAGTGACTTACTGTCAAGCGTTTACGCCTGTGCACTCTGTATGACTGAGTGTTTTGGCATTGCACTTGTTCAGCTAAGGATCTAATGAGATGGCTAGGGATATGGAGGATGTAAACCGTAGTAAATCTTTCCTTTCACCACGAACATGGCACTAGCCAATTGAGCAAGCTTAGCAACAAACCGTGCGGCCTAAGGCCAAAGAAGCACGAAGAGTGTACAACACACTAACAATCACAAGATGTGAATTCCATTGGAGTAAAAGGTGAAAGGAGACATATCAAAGTCACTAGGACCGATGCATAGAAATGCAAGGTCATACAAGTAAAGAACACTTGTACTGAACCAGAAGAACTGGTATGATTTAGAAGCTAGTGACAACAGAGGAAGCACTACAGTTAAGTGGTGACTTAACCTCGCCTGACAATAAGTCAGAGGAACTTAACGAATAATCGTAGAAGCACGAATAGCATGTGCAGAAGATTACCAGAGAGCTGGTTATAAATCTTAAACTCATTGAGTCCAAACACGGTGAAAGAATACCGCATTTGTTTAGTAAACCTTATTCCCATAATAGACGGATAAGAAGGTGATGTATAGCACATTAAGGATAACAAGAAGGGTGAATAACCTGAGTATCAGGGTCGCGCAGCAGAAGCTAGTGGGCCCTAGCTAGGAGATAATATACCTAGTAAGTATAGCAAAATGGCTATTAATGCCTTGAAGCCTAATAGGCTAGAACCGAATTAATGATGAGTTAAATAAACTCATATAGAAGTCTTTGGTGCAAAGACTAAACCATTGGTATGGTTAAGATCCCTTTGACCAGAGCATATTGTATAGTATACGGTAGTGAAGCTAAACGCTTCAGCTTGCCCAGACTGATTAAACCAAAGTTTAATAATAATAAAATATGGTAGATTACGTGGGCGTAATCCCTTTTAAGGGGGGTAGAGTGAAAACCGCTTAATGTAGGTTTTGTGAATAAAACACATAAACCATAATGTGCATAGCACAAATGAGAATCCAATTGATGATTGATACTATGTTAAATAAACATAAGTATTCATTCATATTGTAATTATGGTAACTAGGCATGAGAGATGCAAATACCATAGGATGAAAATACCCATCGTGTAACCCCAGTGTAAGAGTATTAGTAAAAGAAAAGTAATGAGTAGTGGACAGAGCTCCACAAGTATTGTAGCCTTTGAAGAAGTAGTATGAATGAATGAGAGTAGTAGATGAATGAAGTCTAGGGGTAGTGTATACGTAGGTAAATTATTGGAAGTAAATTAAGGACAACTAAATCTTACAAGTATGGTAATCCCTAGTTTGTATAATTGAAACGATGGAGGGTATAATGGATGAAAGTAGCGAAGGTTGATGAAATGAACACTTAGGTATTGAATCACGGAGTAAAACATTTGGGAAATAGAGTGAGGACGATTGATGGACTGATTCCATCCTTTGGAGATGTTCGAATCTGTAATCACGACTAGAAAGAGTAAAAAGATAGAAAATGAAAATAGTTAAATTATTTGTTTGTTTGAAACTGATGTGGGAAGTCGAACTTGATCCTGATCAGATCAAGGTAAACCGAACACAAATTGGGGTAGAAGGATAGTTCAACACTGGTGCTGATCACACCAGGGTCGAATGATTCTTGAAGCTCCCCTCAAGTGGTCACAAGAATCACACATAGGATAGAAGTAATGGATATAAATTGGAATTCGGAGTTGTGTGTTTTAGAAATTTCTAATTAGTAGTATTGAAAGGATTGTCTTAGACATGAGAATAAGGGTTATTAGAAACTCATACCGGAGAAGATAGTAGTGTAACATGTTGTATTATTCCAAGGGCAGCAGGATTAAAGGAGTCCTGTGTCTAGATGACCTGAGTGCCTGCGGGATTGTATGTGTATTGCATTGCTTTGGGGATAGCTTTGCATTGTATGTATGTATAAATTTGGTAATGAGGAACCGGATGGTCGGTAGTAATGTGGATTGGAGTAATGATTGTGCATTAGTATGGTATGGTATGGTATAGTATGTAGGAACCTCGAATAACGGATTTGGGAATTGTAAGGAGGAGGAGTGTATAACCTTTGACATAAACTGGTATGAATGAGCAAGTATAGTAATCCCATAACCTCGAACAACTTTGAGGACAAAGTTCTTAAGGGGGTAGATTGAAATACCCCGAACTTAAATATAGGGATTAAAATTAACCTAATATGTATTTAAGGGCCTAATGGTACCTAATTAATACTAGTAAGGAAAATAAATCCAAAAGAAATAAATACGCTTAAAAAGCGGAAAGCGCTAAATAAGCGTTAAACAACCATATGATATGACCTCGGTTAGCGTAATATAAGGATTCTAAAGGCTTAATTAATTCTAAAATATTAGGGAACAAATCCCAAAGAAAGCGGATCCTTAAAATGGATTAAAAACACTAACGAACATTAAAGCGCGTTTTTCGAGGTAACCGGGAAAACGTGACTTTAAGCGGGTCAGATAGACTTGTAACACTTTTGGTCAACTAAATAATCATTAATAAATATTAGTGAGACTTTAGAACCAATAAAATCAATAAAACGAGAAATTGGTAAAAACTATCAAAAACGGGAAATTGTGGGGTAAAAACATAAATAACCCAAACTAGTGTGTCAAATATTGTAAATAGAATTTTAAAAACCCATGTGGGCTGTGTATGTCAGCCGATTTATTTCCCCCTCACACACACTCTTTATTCTCTTTTCATTTGCAAAAGACAAATATAATTTAAAAAGCAAAAAGTAACATGTCCCACTTTATTACCTCACATTCTCTCTCCTATCCCCTCATTCTCTTCTCACGTACAGACCCACTCCTCTCCTCTCTGGCTCCTTCTTCTTCTTCCCAAGCGACAGCCATGGAGGAAATGAGAAACCACACACAAACTCCACTTCTCTCATCTTGTTAGGTGTCTAAACCCACTCCAAAAATTACAAAAACTACACCATTGTCTTCCTCTCATCAAGGGGAACACTTCCCTCTTTTCAAAATTCGAAAACAAGAACTTTCATTTCCATGGGTACTCTTGCTTTGGAGCTTCAAGACCACCATTAGAAGGCCCTCCTTCTCCTCTTTGGTTTAAGGTAAAGAGAAATCCGAAAACACTCCCTTTCTTGCTCTCATTCGCAAAATAAAGATTTCAAGTTTTGAACTCCTTGCTCCTTTTGTACCCAGCCGATTTTGGCCTCTTTGAAGGAGTAAAAATATTGTTCTTGAGCTCCTCTAAGCTTCATCTACTCCCTTGGAAGGTAATATATTCCTAAACCCTAGAAATTTACCTCAAAGCATTAATGTAATCTAAGGGTTAGTTCTTGGTATTGAAATGGTGGTGTGTATGTATGGGTTGAAGTGTTAGGGAATTGGGTTTACAACCGGTGGAAAGGAAAAAAAAGAAAGAAAAGAAAGAAGAAGAAGAAGAAAAGGAAACAAGAGGAAGAACAAGGTAAATGGTACTCACATTTGTAGTCTTGTAAATATTTTATGTAACAGATCTTAGTAGCTTTTGAGTGTATATTAAAAAGAGTAATGAGTAGTAGCGTAATGGGGAGGAAGAACCAAACTATTATGGAAGCTTGAAAGGCAATTAAAAACTGTCACAACTAGGTGGGAATTGATTGTAGTGTGCAGGAATTTTTAAGAGTGCTTAATGTTGGTAGTTGTGTATGGGAGCTTTGTATATTTACGATTGTTGAAAACAGGTGAATTGGGTGACTAAATGTGAGTAAATGATGTGGTGAGAATGCAATATTTTAGGGGAGGTTATGTCAAAATTTACCTAAGACTAGAACACTTAAGAACTAGAAAACTAGGTAAAAGCATGTCCTTATAACAGATTTTAATGTGAGCTGTTTAGTTGGCAGGAATATGTACATTTATGGATGACTTGGTGAATGGGAGAACCAAGGTGTGTATTGGAGTTAATAGAAATGCTTGGTAATTATGAAAGGGTAGTTGTAGTATGAGAATTAAGAAGGTAAAAATCTGTAGCAAGAGTTGTCGAAATGTGTTGGAGAAGCTAGGAGAACTTATGTGCAAGACCTAGTAAAAAGAGTGTTGGACTTGAAGAGGTAAGGCAAATGCATTGTGGGCCTTAGAAATGGCATTAGGGGATGAGAATATGCATGGGGGAAGTAGGACTAAAATCTGTAGCAAACCAAAACTAGGAAGGATTTGTGTAAGTGTTGAAAGGAAAGTGTGGAGAATTGGTGTGTGAATTAGTATGAAAAGGAGTAATGAGATGGTGATGGATTTGAGCATGTTTAGGAGCTTAATTAGGTGCTTAAACATGTGGATTAAGTGTAGGAACAATGGGAAATTTATTAGGCAAAGTTGGGATTGTAACAGATTTTGAAAACTTAAAATCTGTAGAAATTTTAGCAGGGTCCGGGACTTAAGTCCAGGACTAAGTCCCGGACCAGCATATTGAAACACACCGAGAGTTGCAAACATTGGGTGGTCCGGGACTTAGGTCCCATACAAGGACCCGGACCACCCCTTGAAAAATGGCCGAGGTTCTTCAATTGACAGGTCCGGACTTACCTCATGTAAGAGGACCCGGACCATAACCAAAAATCATTCGAGAGTTGTAAGGCCTTCTGGTCCGGGACTTGACATATGTACAAGGACCCGGACCATCAGTAAAACCAGTTCGAGACTTATGCCATAGGGTGGTCCGGGACCTAGGATCCGGACAAAGTCTCGGACCAACCCAAAATTTTTGAAAATAAACTTATTAAATGGCTTTTAAGGTAAGGAAGAGAATGGTAATGTTAGTATAAGGTAACTAGTACTTAATTAATGATGTTTGAGGGACATTAAAAGTATAAATAAGTTGGAGAATGAAGTAAGAGAGTAGTAAGTATATGAACATTAAGTTAAACCGAAACAATGGGACAACGGGGTAAGTACGGGAGTAGTAGTTATGTATGCATTGTGATGCTCAGTATTAATTGAACCATTTGACATGTAGTCATTGGTTCGAGGATAAGAATCAAGGAACAAGAGGGAACCAAAGGAACAAGGGAGCACCCGGTAAAGTAAATTCCGGTAAAAAGGTATGATTTCTTCATGCCCTGTATCTAATCTGGTTACCCCGATTTGTGTGCTTATTTGACCACCTAATAAGATAAATGCATGAATCGGATTATATTGCACTTACTTGTGCTTTTTTACATTGTTCTCGATATTTGTCTTGAACAATAGTTCGTATAATTCATGAAATATATGAATGATGATGATGTGTAATTGTACCTTGTAGTGTACTTGTATATTGTATTGTATTTGTATGGATGTGTATATGAATAATGTATTTGTGTATGTGGTTGGATGTTGACTTTTACTAATTCCTAACTACCTAACTCCTAACTTAAGTGAGTAAATTGGAATGAGTAGAAGTCCGATATAGCTTCGGCCACGCGTGAGGATGCGGAGTCACAAGAGGTTGGCTGCAATTCCTGACTCTTAAACTGGTTCGTGGCCCAAATCCCTTAAATGGGTAGCATCCCGGATTGGTGAGTCAAGTAAATCCCGGAGGTGGGACGGAGTAGTCCCCAGGGCCGGAGGTCCCGACGACTTAACATGAGTAAGAGTAAGAGTAAGAGTAAGTAAGTAAGTATGAGTATGAGTATGAGTATGAGTATGTATGCGTATGTATGGAGTAACGAGTAAAAGAGTAATCTCCACCCGATTAACCTGGGTGGACCAATGAAGCTAACAAGACTTGTATATTGTGTATGTAATGAGTAGGTGTATTTCGGAAGAAGGTAAGTATGTATTGGATGGTATATTGTATTCCTTGTATGTAATGAAGTGTATGTATGTATGTATGCCTTGCGTAAGTATTATTGTGTTGTGTATGAAAGCATGTATGCATGTTGTGTGAATAAATGAACTGCATGTATACGACCAAGTGGTCGGCGTACCCTCACTAGTACGCGGGGTATGCGGTTATCATGCGCAGCGAAAGCTGACCCCCTAGGGGGAACGTTTTTAGTGTGCAGGTACCCGAAGCGGATGTGTTCAAGGTAAGAGACCGGCGGCACAACCTTGTATCTAGAAAGTAAGTAGTTGTGAGGAATGGGTAGTAAGTAGTCTCCTAGTGAGTATGTACGAGTTTGGAAGAGGTATTATACTTGTATGAGGATCCTAGTAGACTCGGTATGTGAATTAAATTGTATTGTACATGGAGTATTGTATGGAATGAAGATTGCAGTACTTATTTGGTAAATGGAGTATGTGTTGTAGTTATGTAGTACTCGGGATTCCGGTCCATCAGACCGATGCTGTATGTAGTAGCAGTAGCCTTGTTAGTCACGTGGGTGACTAACGGCATTGTATCACCCACATTATGTAAGTATGTATCCGCTGCGTGTATCTGATGTGTAAGGAGATTGGACGGTAAGCATTGTATTAATGGTAGGGGTGTTTGGTAGCACTAGTACAAAAAAAGTCTATTTCGGCGCCCTTATTTCGGCGGTTGTACTCATAACCGCCGAGATAGGGCCCCGAAAAATTTTCTGTGCAAAAAGAAACACCTATTTCGGCGGTTCCTAGATAGGAACCGCCGAAATAGGGTCGACCCGAAATAGGCGCTTTCAATTTTTCACAATCCCGGTTTTTTTTGGTCTATTTCGGCGGTTCCTAGCTAAGAACCGCTGAAATAGATGAATTTTTTTAAAAATCACGCCTGTCTCCGCCTTTTTTTCTCACGTTTCCTCTCTCTCTCTCTTTATTCTCTTCGCCTCCGCTCCCCCTCTATTTTCTTCTTGCGTCTGCTCCTCTGCCTCCCCCCTTCATTCTCTTCTTGTTCCGCTCCTCGCCTCCCCTTCATTCTTTTCTTGCGTCTGCTTCTCTGCCTCCCGAATCAGTAATATACTCGAACTTATCTTATTCTCTTCGGCAATATACTCGAACCGGTAATAAACTCGAACTTATCTTATGCGTTTTTATTCTCTTCACTGTAGGTTATTTTGTAACTGGAGAACAAGGAACATATTTTGCGCACCTCTCTTCTCCTCAACAATGAACTGACGAACAAGGAAACATGCTCTGCGCCTCAATCTCTTCACTCACGATAATTATGCAACCGGAGAACAAGGAACATGCTCACGCGCCTCTCTTCTCCGCGCCTCTGTTAATTTGCAACCCGAACTGGTGAAACGGCGCATTATGGGTGTAACACCCCTCTCAATAATCACGATATAATCCCTCACGTAGCAATAATTAAAACGTCTCACAGCGGAAAATAACAACAATTACAAAACTCACTCGGGTGTCACCGGCCATTACTCTCCCATGCGAGCAACGTAGCCAAACTACATCCAACTTCCAAAATAAACAAACTGCTAACCGCAGTGATAACGAGAAACTCCTATACATCATACTAAGTCCATAACCATAAACATCGACAAGTGAGCGACTACCCAATCCTGAAAAATACATAACCTTACCATAAGACCATACACCATCTTCATAACTATACAACATCTCCAATTACCCTGTTCCTGCTCTTCAGCTCTGACAATGGTCAACAACCTGAAATGGTGTAGTATCAGCGATAGACGCTGAGTATGCCGGGCCTGGACCCTAATGGTCACTTGTCATTTTAACCATCTTGTTATTAGATTGGTTTCATGCTTTTCCATTTTACAGTTATAATCTAAACTGAAGCATAAATGTATAATGTACATAATCAACCATCCAGATATCCATAACATTAGTCATCCATCCAAACCAAACATTCATAGAACATTTCAAATAACATTTGTATATCGAACGTATCGAGCAATAACAATTTAATGTACCATGTACATTCGCCGTAGCGTACAGTTTTCATATTTAATTTACCTTAGCCTTGTAGGCTCCATCCAACCATCAACACACAATAAAATAACCACAAGTATAACCAATGAACAATAAAGCGAAACAACGAGAATAATAAACAAGTATTTAGTCTCGTCCATAGTATTGTTTGCCACTGTATAAGTCTCAATTGTTTTACTTGTTCAGTTATACCTAGTGACAATGTCTCGTTAAAACGACATGTCTCTAGTTACCCATATATTATGGCGGGTCACCCACGGCAGTAGCCACTCCAACGGTAGAGTCTCCGACCACGAGCCATTCTAGCTCACGGGAAATTTTCTTGATACTTACGGACCGTACGCGGACATCTGGTATCGTTTTTGTGATCACAGCGCGCACCAAGAGCCACATCCTCTTGGCTTTACTTCCATTCCATTAACTAATTAATTATACCATCGCATCGCATTACCAAATTTTCTAACACAGCAGACTAAGGTCATTAGTCCAATCCGGAGTCTGTAAACTCGGGATCCAGTGCTAGATACAAGAGCGGCGTATAGAAAGGCCAATGCTCCGTATAAAAGTCTCAGATAATATGTATATGTTATATCTATGTGCTACAACGTTTTACTTACGTTCCTTATATTTCATATAAGATAGCACCATAGCCGCTAGTTCGTTTTATATATATAGGTTCATATATACGAACCAATATTGTTAACTCAACAACAGTAAATAATGAGCAGCTATAAATATACAGTTCATGCATATTAATTATCACATTCAGACAAACAATCTTATCACAGATCACACAGATGTCTGAACTGAGGAAGCCCTCAGGGACAATCAGAGACACATAACAACATACAAGTTATATCAACCAAATCCGAGCCCAAGGAGCAACCTTAGGACAACTCGGATCAAACCCCTTTACATACCGTTCACCCTGACTGTATTACGGTGGAGTATGAATCAGCAAGATCCTACGCTCTGTGTAGTCCGTTAGCTCGTCAAGCGTCCTTGTCAGAAGTATACTCTAAACGGTAATAAAACTATAAGTCAGTCTCCATGACTAACTACATCCGGTATTTCCGAATTATAAGTAACCCCGACAGTTCACCCCTGTTTTCTACAGTTGTTTGTTACAGGTTTTTCTAAAACAGTCGGCTTTGTTACTTAAAACGCGTACGTCAAAACTATTTCAACTGTTAAGTTTAATTCCTTATATTTCTTTTAATCTTATCCACATCTAGTTTAGGTACGTAACCTATAGTTGCATGTATGCATGCATTCTTATATTATATATTTTTTTCCATCATCCATTATAATTCTTTGTATTTCATTACCCATTATCTTAGCAAAATTCATAGCCTATAGTTTGTAACTATATTTTTTTCCAAATAACCACACCATTAATCATAAGGTTTTCAACCAAAATATATTTATCCACCTTATATACATATTCTTGTGTATGTATATTTTTACCACGTAGGTAATTCTCATGAGTTTCATAAACTCTTGTATTTTATGTTACATTTTATCATCTTTTATTGGATGATTATTCCCATTAGTTGTATTATATTATACAACTTATATTAAGATTATTATCCTAATATCATGTAACATCTTATGTTGTATAATTACAACTCCTAAGGTTTATTCCATAAACACCTTAGTTTATAAACATCATTTATTTATAGTTTGTCACATTATTTTATGTGAGTACCCTTCCTTATATTAATTCCATCTAAACCATATCATTGTCATACATTTAACATATAGCCTTAGTCTAAAATTCATCTTTCAACTCTTATTAATTCGGTATATCCCTTGAATTTATTTAAATTCCCTTTTTGACCACATAACATTATGAATGGTATACCAAAATACTAATACCATTTGATATGATTATTTTTTATTCCTTTAACTATAACCTATAGTTGTTATACAAAAACTAGTGATATGCCTCTAGGCATATATTAAAACTTATACTTTTCCTTAAACCATATTTCCTTATTACCAAATCACCCTTTCTTTTTACCATGTTATATATACCATTCAATATAACATTTCTAACTTATAAAGAGCATAACCTATGGTTATTTTTTGTAAATTTCGAACAGCCCTTGTGCTATTCTATAGTTGCCATTTGGCCCTATTTATAACATATAGTTTTACCATATCATTAAAATCATATCTTATACACATATCTCAATAGATACTCTTAAATAATTCTAAAAATCTCCAAATTTCACCAAAGGGTTATAATATCCTTACTAACCCATATACTCTTGGTATTTACCATTCCACCATCTATTTTTCTCCAAAGTGTCATAATGACATAATAACTATATATTATACATATATAGTTTATTTTAATTCCAAAGACAACCCAATAAATTCCTAATAGCCCATGGGTGTTTAAAATACCATTGTACACCCTTTATTTTTGGTAATAACATATTTACCACATATGTTATAAAAATATTACCATTAAATACATAACTTATTATAAAGCCTTAAATAAGTTATCTAACTTATTTATTTTGGTCAAAACCTAGCATATGGTCAATGTTGACCTCCTTAATATTTCCTTGACCATTAATTCCTAATAATTACGGTTTGCACCCAAACTTTCTAGAAATCACCATTTAACCCCAAAACTTTATAAAATCTTATAAACTTTATTTTAACTCCTTTTTACCTCTAATTTTCGGCCTTATTATTCTAAAGTCCTTAAATTTAATTTAATTACACCTAATACCCCATTTATTTTCGGTAATGCATTTATACTACTTAAACTTAATTAAAAGCTTGTAAATGCATAAATAAAATGGCCTAAAATACATGGCCTTATTACAAACTTTGGCTTGCAAAATAAATTACACATAAATGTCCCAAATACATATAAATTTTCGGCCTCACCATAGATTCTTTGTTTAATTACCAATCTTCCACATAATGTCTTAAATTTGACAATTATGTTAATTAAATCTCTTAAATGACTAGCTTAATTTATCTTAGTCATTTTTTTCCCATTTCTAGGTCAATATAACCCATATTTATCATTTCACTCTCGGCCATACTTATATATAAGCTTAGAAATTATAAAAATCATAGATTTAAGGTGTTTATACCTTGATTTGCTTGAATAATTCCTTGTTTGAATTCGGCCAGCCTTAGATAAAATTTCCAAAGCTTCTCTTGCATGTTTCAAACAGCAAACAAGGCCTAGTTAGTCTCCAAGAAAGATCTAACCATAAGAAGTAATTTAATGTAAGATTTAAGGCAAAAATCACCTTAAAAATGCAAGGAGAGTTCAAGATGGTTTCGGCCTGAATCAAAACACCACAAGGTGTTAGATCCACCATATTGACATAGGAAATAGCTAGATCTCAACAAGCTGCCTTGTTATTAGGTTTTACCTTGGAAAAATGCCTTAAAAGAGGGTATTTCCTTTGGATCTCGGCCATCCTTGCTCCAAATGGCTAACCAAAAGATTCCACATGAAAAGGAGAAGAAGATGAGGCTATGACCAAAGTTTCACAGCCGAACTTGAAGGGAATCAAAAGATATGAGCTTAAAGCACATTTTTACCTTAAAATGAGATTTTGAGCAACCTTGGTCTCTAAACTTGTTTCATTCGAATTTGATTGATGTTCTAACCTTAAAACACTGAGAGTAAGCCATAGGAACTGATTAGTCACGAGATCTAAGCATAGGTGGTGAAGAGATGAAGAAAAAGAGCCAAAAACAAGCCTTAAACCATTAATTCGAAGCTTAGAAGTTAGGTTTACCTTCCCAACTGAAGAAGTTCGGTTGAGAGAGCTTGGGAGAGCTTGGAGGAGCTGCTTCACCGAAATGAATGCAGCTAGGAGAGAGAGAGTGACTAGAATGGCTAATATTTGATTGAAAATGCATTATTGATTAGTTTATTGTCTCATTATTGGAGGTGACTCATCAAAGAGATAAGGAGGGGACATGGGGTCGGCTGATTGAAGAGAAAGGAAGGCTCCCACGAATTGAGGCTTGATTGATCAAATAATTGAGCCTAAAGTGAGTGTATAAACTAATAAAAGGCAAAAGTAGCCTTAATTTAAGGAGACTTATTTAAGTCTTGTTTATTGTATTGGAAGTGACGAAATTTGACTCCCCCAGCCTGTGTATGTCGACCTCATGTGGTCCAAGGGGTCAAACTTTGACCTCTTGACCATTCTTAGTCAATGTTGACTCAAGCGGGCCCCCTTTTAGGGTTTTATTAATATTTTAATATTAAATTTGTAAAAATTTGTAAATTTCTGGAATTAAATTCCTAATATCATATAATATGATATTTTATCATATTTAAAGGTATTTATAACCTTTTAGCTCATTTAAAACCAATTTAAAAGACAATTTCACAAAAACGTGCTTTAAGGAGTTTTAGCGCACATTTTGTGTTGCCTGGTGTTTCTGAGCTCTGTTTTCTTTGACAACGGTCTTGTTGTGTTCCTTACATGATATTTGATCATGTAATTCAATTTTATATCATTTAGAGGTCATTTGATTTTTAAGGTTTTCCTAGAGCACCTTTTTGCCCTTTTTGACCTTGAAGCATGTAAATGCTTTTTCTTTGTGTTGGAGTGTTGTCCAACGGTTATAATATGTTTAGTAGTATGTTAATATGCTTAGGACAAATTTTTAGGTCCTAAGAAGTTTATTTGGGTATTTATTTACCCTTAACAGTCAAAGGGTGCAACATCTTGTTTTATGTTGACCACTGTTGTTCTCAGTTGACTTTTAAGGCATGTTTAGGCCTTAATTAATATGATTAAATATTTAATCCATGTTTTATAAGTTTGGGGTATTTCAATCTACCCCCCTTAAAAAGACTTCGTCCCGAAGTCTCTTAATCAAATAGGTAAGTATATAAATGTATAACTACCCATTATTCCCATAATGTATATCTATGTGATATATCATTTTCACACATCATATTGCGCTTATACAGCACATAGCCATCACGTTGTGGCGTTAGTTCAATCACATATGGATATAGGTGATCCATCAGCACCATCATTTCCTATCAGTTCTACCAACCCTGACAACCTTCCTGAGGTGTCCATATCATTCCATTGCCACATTCCATATCTAATGATTCATTTCGTATCTAGGCGATGCCATATGTAATCATTCTATAAAGCAATATGAATACATATCACAAATAGCGTAAGAAAAGTGGTACACACATGGTGTACATACAATCATTCAAACAAGTATCTCATAAGATACATACATTCAAGTGTACATCACACACAAACAACCAAACAACGCACGCCCCGCGTACCAAACATAACCAACAAAACCAATTCACTGTATGCCATGCATACGAAACAATTCACTGTATGCCATGCATACTAAACAAACAAACCTCGTGTGCCCCGCACACCACCAATTCTTTGTATGCAATGCATACGAAAACAACCAAAACTTAGTGCACACATGTGCACAGCCAAGAGGCTCTACCCCCTTAAAAAGGGTTACGCCCCGTACCCACAAGTATTCAACAGCCGCTCAACAAGGAGCGCTGGATACTTGGCTCTCAAGGAGTTCACCAACTCGTGGATTATCCTCACATCAGAGAGACGGGTGTGACTCTAGCCCTTCTGGGCTCCACAATGCATAAAGGGTGAGGCACTGATCTATTTGTGCTCTCTCCCAAGTTTATTCTTATGGGCCCACTCGCTCCGTATGAGGTGCAGACCCATGAACATATGCTCAATTTGCCTCTTTTTTTTATATATTGCTGTGAATCCACTCGTTTGGATCACTAGCATACATGCGTGTGTCTTCTCTCACTGATGTTCAGTTGAGATGTAATATGACATTGGCTACTGTTAGTACTTAGTGCTCTTTGCACTTGTCTTTGTAATACTAAGACGTACCAGCCTATATGTCCACAAAGATGATGTTTGTCATCAATGTCTCCTGGTGATTTTGTTCCAGAGTAATACTCTGTAGTTATCTCTTTTTTTTCCTTTTTTTTACACACTCTTGTTGATATCCACTTTATCTTTCTGCATTCCCATTAGATTAATAACTGCGCGAGTGCAATACCAAAACACTCAGTCATACAGAGTGCAGAGGCGTAAACGCTCAACAGCTAATATCCAATGGGCAAATAGAAAAGATGTGAATTATCCTGTGAGTGGTACATTCCAAATCCACTGTTTCTTGAGCAAGGTATCTGCTATCATATAGCTTTATCTTTTCTCCTCGCGTATTCACGCGTTTATGTCCATATCCTCTGGTAGATTTCCTCTGGATTGCAAGAATTTACTTGATCCTTATGAGGATTCTACATATTTTTCGTCCATAATGGGTTTTCCTGTTTCCTTTTTTTTCTCTTTTTTTTTCGGTTTCCTGTCCTTAAACGGTTCCTTTGTCTTCTCTGTATATTGTCCACTGTCTCTGTTGAAGGTTCTTTTTTTTCTAGCCCGTTGTTTTAACTGCGGCCCTTCTCGTCCATCTTCGAGGTAATCCGTCTTACTGTCCGTAGAATGGAGTTGACTACTTCTCGCGTTCCTAACACTACTTGTCTACTTGCATGGGGTACCGTACTGATACATTACTACTTACCCGACTAACTCATAAATAAGTCTGTCAGGCCCACATGCTCCTATCGGAGTGTGGTCGTCCCATGTCTCATTTAGTAAACTGGTAATGTCTGTCACACGGTTGTTGTGAAGTATTCTTTTGTCAATCTCCCTTTGATGGATATCTCCTTTCTTTTTTTTTGTTCTTCTTCTTTTTTTTTTGGTCTTCTTTTTGCTTCTGCTTTTTTTGTCTTCTTTTTGCTTCTGCCTTTTTTTTGTCTAATAGTTCATGTTATCAGTTATCTGTAATAAGTGCTATTGCCTTTGTGGCATCCGTGGTAATTTGTATCACAGACTAGTATTATTCAACTCGGTGTAAGTAAGATCCGTGCTATATTAGCAAACTTGTTTCTCCCCTTTTTTTTGATCTCATTGAGTACAACACATCTTTTCCCTTTTTCTCCCTGTTTTTTTTATCACAACTCTTCCATAGTTCACATTCTTTCCCTCATCCGTTTAATTGGATGTATTGCAGATTGCATAATAGCTTGAGCAACTTGGCTCTTCACTTCCCAACCATCCTCACTGACGGTGGTGCATCTACAAAGGGTATGCTTGTCCATGAGGACTAAACATTTATCACTGGTAGTGATTAGCATTAAACGCGGGTATACACTGATGGTATTTGGCTAATAAGCCATGTCTGAAAATTCCTAAATGTTTAAACCGGTTTGGTTTGCAATCACAGTGGTTGTATAGTTTCTCCAGTTGCAGTGGTTGGACTAACGGTCCTTCCGCAGTCGCATAGGTTTCTATTCTCAGGGTTTGTATGAACACGTTTGAAAAACATTTTTTTTGGTATACCTATAATAAAAGACTAAAAAGTAGTAGTGTTGCAGTTGCATTTGCAGTAGCTGTTACTGTTGTTGTTGCTGCACTTGCTGTAGCAAGTGCGCAAGGCAGATGGAAATTTCAGTGGTTTTCTTGTCATAGCGCTTGCAATAGCAAGTGCGCCATGCAGGTGGAAATTCTGGTTCAGTAATTCCGGTCTCATTGACTCTTCGTCATTTGAGTATTGCTACATGATAATGTAAGCATTAACATCCTGCTCACATATATTATCCGTCAAGGTTCCAAGGTTACTCGCTTCGAGTTCTCAAAATTAATCTCAAAAGTCATACACAACTAATCCCAAAGTCTTACACAAAAGGCGAGTGGTCAATGACACACTCCCACATACTTATAACAAGTCTTGTCTAATATCCAAAATAAGTACACAACATAGTAAGTAAAGGTTTCCACCAGCGGTCTCTTGGAGTTAGGGTATTCATGCCCTATCTACTCCCTTGCCCTACAGGGCTCCAGCATCAGTAGATGTCTGGCCATCCTGACCGCCTCGTGGTACTCCAGATCCTCCAACTGAGGTCTTCTGAGTATTCTTTGGTGGCCTGTAGTTACGGCTCTCTGGGTTCATTCAGCATTCGAATTCCCTATGGCCCTCTTTGTGGCAGCACCGACACTCGACTTTGCGGCCTTCGCAGTCGACCCCAGGATGGTCCTTCCCACAACGCTTACAGTAAAATGGCGCTGGGGCTGTCCGGTGCCTGATGGTAGTATTTTAAGTGTAGGTTAATAACTGTTGATATAAAGGTCAAGGTCACAATTTAATTTAGGAGGTAGGTGTTCTCACCCTTAGGAGGTGCAGATCTCAGAGGCTTAGCATCTATAGCTGGGCCGGTCAACCGAAGGACGGGCTCTTTTCCCTTTGTTCCCTGGTGACCTTGCTGCCCTTTCTTTTTAAAGAATTTCCTGTTCAAGGTTTCGGGTCAGCATTCCTAAGGTATCTAATATGATAAATAATCTGAAATGGAATAAGTCCTTACTTTCCCTTCTTTTGGCTTTCGCCTGGAGATGCTCCTCCACCCTCAGACTCCCTCAGGGTTCTTCCTTTTCTTGGCCCCGAGAGTCTCTTCCCGAGTCTGGAGCATTAGCTCCGTCCTCGAGGCAACCTCATAACACTCCTGGAATCTCCTTGGTAAGTTCTCACAAAGCTAATTGGTAATGTAGTAAGTAAAGAATTTCATGGCTTCCATGTTAGTACCTGGATGGTAGTGTAGAGGGTAGCACCCATCGCCATCTGAATGCGAAATAATAGTCCTCCCCGGAACTTCTCGACCTTCACGGTCTCTGAGTAATCCACACCGGGAATGGAGTCCAGCGAACCAATGAATCGAGCGTAATACTCATCCACGGTCAGACCTCCTTGGGTCAGTGTCTCTGACTCCTGGCGCTTCTTCTGTTTGAGATGTGCTGGGTAGTATCCCTCTCAGCAACTCGACAAAGGCAGCCCACGAAAAGTCGGGCGTAGCCAGGTGATGGTCCTTGACCAACCTCCACCAAGTACTGGCTGCATCCTTCAGATGGAAAGCAGCAATGGCGACCTTCTTGTCGTCAGGTACTTGTAAAGCTTCGTATGCTTTCTCATGTTCAACAATGTAACGCTCCAAAGCTACGGGGTCTGGTTCCCCATAATATGTAGGTGGTCGGGTCTCGCTAACTGACTTCAGCCAGTTCGTTTCCCTGGGCTGGCGGGTGGGCTGGTGCTCCTCCTATCTGAGTACCCAGCTGTGCAAGAACGGCTGCAGCCGTCTCAGCAACTCCTGGAATGCCGGGGTCACCGCCTCCACCTCTACCAGTACCACGCCCTCTAGTTCCACCAGACATCTGTAGTACAGTATGTCACATAAATACTCGGTAAATTACCGTACACAACCAATAGATATTAAGTTGCCTTAAGGCTACTATGTCACGCAGTTTGCATTACTAGACACCATATCTTTCTAAGACGAATCGTCTCGTACCCCAAACGTTCCCAATGTTTCCCAAGTCCTAAGCTCACTGTCTTAACCTATTATCTCGTCATCAGAGCGGTACTCCGCTCTGATACCACTTTTGTAACACCCCTCTCATAATCACGATATAATCCCTCACGTAGCAATAATTAAAACGTCTCGCAGCGGAAAATAACAACAATTACAAAACTCACTCGGGTGTCACCGGCCATTACTCGCCCATGCGAGCAACGTAGCCAAACTACATCCAACTTCCAAAATAAACAAACTGCTAACCGCAGTGATAACGAGAAACTCCTATACATCATACTAAGTCCATAACCATAAACATCGACAAGTGAGCGACTACCCAATCCTGAAAAATACATAACCTTACCATAAGACCATACACCATCTTCATAACTATACAACATCTCCAATTACCCTGTTCCTGCTCTTCAGCTCCGACAATGGTCAACAACCTGAAATGGTGTAGTATCAGCGATAGACGCTGAGTATGCCGGGCCTGGACCCTAATGGTCACTTGTCATTTTAACCATCTTGTTATTAGATTGGTTTCATGCTTTTCCATTTTACAGTTATAATCTAAACTGAAGCATAAATGTATAATGTACATAATCAACCATCCAGATATCCATAACATTAGTCATCCATCCAAACCAAACATTCATAGAACATTTCAAATAACATTTGTATATCGAACGTATCGAGCAATAACAATTTAATGTACCATGTACATTCGCCGTAGCGTACAGTTTTCATATTTAATTTACCTTAGCCTTGTAGGCTCCATCCAACCATCAACACACAATAAAATAACCACAAGTATAACCAATGAACAACAAAGCGAAACAACGAGAATAATAAACAAGTATTTAGTCTCGTCCATAGTATTGTTCGCCACTGTATAAGTCTCAATTGTTTTAGTTGTTCAGTTATACCTAGTGACAATGTCTCGTTAAAACGACATGTCTCTAGTTACCCATATTATGGCGGGTCACCCACGGCAGTAGCCACTCCAACGGTAGAGTCTCCGACCAACGAGCCATTCTAGCTCACGGGAAATTTTCTTGATACTTACGGACCCGTACGCGGACATCCTGGTATCGTTTTTGTGATCACAGCGCGCACCAAGAGCCACATCCTCTTGGCTTTACTTCCATTCCATTAATTAATTAATTATACCATCGCATCGCATTACCAAATTTTCTAACACAGCAGACTAAGGTCATTAGTCCAATCCGGA
Source organism: Limonium bicolor (assembly GCA_023374045.1). Classification (NCBI taxonomy): domain Eukaryota; kingdom Viridiplantae; phylum Streptophyta; class Magnoliopsida; order Caryophyllales; family Plumbaginaceae; genus Limonium; species Limonium bicolor. The sequence goes on along the minus strand of CM041776.1, from coordinate 307,473,631 downwards.
GTCTGTAAACTCGGGATCCAGTGCTAGATACAAGAGCGGCGTATAGAAAGGCCAATGCTCCGTATAAAAGTCTCAGATAATATGTATATGTTATTATCATAGTGCTACAACGTTTTACTACGTTCCTTATATTTCATATAAGATAGCACCATAGCCGCTAGTTCGTTTTATATATATAGGTTCATATATACGAACCATACTGTTAACTCAACAACAGTAAATAATAAGCAGCTATAAATATACAGTTCATGCATATTAATTATCACATTCAGACAAACAATCTTATCACAGATCACACAGAAGTCTGAACTGAGGAAGCCCTCAGGACAATCAGAGACACATAACAACATACAAGTTATATCAACCAAATCCGAGCCCAAGGAGCAACCTTAGGACAACTCGGATCAAACCCCTTTACATACCGTTCACCCTGACTGTATTACGGTGGAGTATGAATCAGCAAGATCCTACGCTCCGTGTAGTCCGTTAGCTCGTCAAGCGTCCTTGTCAGAAGTATACTCTAAACGGTAATAAAACTATAAGTCAGTCTCCATGACTAACTACATCCGGTATTTCCGAATTATAAGTAACCCCGACAGTTCACCCCTGTTTTCTACAGTTGTTTGTTACAGGTTTTTCTAAAACAGTCGGCTTTGTTACTTAAAACGCGTACGTCAAAACTATTTCAACTGTTAAGTTTAATTCCTTATATTTCTTTTAATCTTATCCACATCTAGTTTAGGTACGTAACCTATAGTTGCATGTATGCATGCATTCTTATATTATATATTTTTTTCCATCATCCATTATAATTCTTTGTATTTCATTACCCATTATCTTAGCAAAATTCATAGCCTATAGTTTGTAACTATATTTTTTTCCAAATAACCACCACCATTAAATCATAAGGTTTTCAACCAAAATATATTATCCACCTTATATACATTATTCTTGTGTATGTATATTTTTACCACGTAGGTAATTCTCATGAGTTTCATAAACTCTTGTTTTATGTTACATTTTATCATCTTTTATTGGATGATTATTCCCATTAGTTGTATTATATTATACAACTTATATTAAGATTATTATCCTAATATCATGTAACATCTTATGTTGTATAATTACAACTCCTAAGGTTTATTCCATAAACACCTTAGTTTATAAATCTCATTTATTTATAGTTTGTCACATTATTTTATGTGAGTACCCTTCCTTATATTAATTCCATCTAAACCATATCATTGTCATAACATTTATAACATTATAGACCTTAGTCTAAAATTCATCTTTCAACTCTTATTAATTCGGTATATCCCTTGAATTTATTTAAATTCCCTTTTTGACCACATAACATTATGTAATGTTATACCAAAATACTAATACCATTTGATATGATATTTTTATTTCCTTTAACTCATACCTATAGTTTTTATACAAAACTATTGTATATTGCCTCATAGGCATATATTAAACCTTATACTTTTCCTTAAACCATAATTTCCTTTATTTACCAAATCACCCCTTTCTTTTTACCATGTTATATATACCATTCAATATAACATTTCTAACTTATAAAAGAGCATAACCTATGGTTATTTTTTGTAAATTTCGAACAGCCCTTGTGCTATTCTATAGTTGCCATTTGGCCCTATTTATAACATATAGTTTTACCATATCATTAAAATCATATCTTATACACATATCTCAATAGATACTCTTAAATAATTCTAAAAATCTCCAAATTTCACCAAAGGGTTATAATATCCTTACTAACCCATATACTCTTGGTATTTACCATTCCACCATCTTTTTCTCCAAAGTGTCATAATGACATAATAACTATATATTATACATATAGTTTATTTTAATTCCAAAGACAACCCAATAAATTCCCCTAATAGCCCATGGGTGTTTAAAATACCATTGTACACCCTTTATTTTTGGTTAAATATTTACCACATATGTTATAAAAATATTACCATTAAATACATAACTTATTATAAAGCCTTAAATAAGTTATCTAACTTATTTATTTTGGTCAAAACCTAGCATATGGTCAATGTTGACCTCCTTAATATTTCCTTGACCATTAATTCCCTAATAATTACGGTTTGGCACCCAAACTTTCTAGAAATCACCATTTAACCCCAAAACTTTATAAAATCTTATAAACTTTATTTTAACTCCTTTTTACCTCTAATTTTCGGCCTTATTATTCTAAAGTCCTTAAATTTAATTTAATTACACCTAATACCCCATTTTTTTCGGTAATGCATTTATACTACTTAAACTTAATTAAAAGCTTGTAAATGCATAAATAAAATGGCCTAAAATACATGGCCTTATTACAAACTTTGGCTTGCAAAATAAATTACACATAAATGTCCCAAAATACATATAAATTTTCGGCCTCACCATAGATTCTTTGTTTAATTACCAAACTTCCACATAATGTCTTAAATTTGACAATTATGTTAATTAAATCTCTTAAATGACTAGCTTAATTTATCTTAGTCATTTTTTTCCCATTTCTAGGTCAATATAACCCATATTTATCATTTCACTCTCGGCCATACTTATATATAAGCTTAGAAATTATAAAAATCATAGATTTAAGGTGTTTATACCTTGATTTGCTTGAATAATTCCTTGTTTGAATTCGGCCAGCCTTAGATAAAATTTCCAAAGCTTCTCTTGCATGTTTCAAACAGCAAACAAGGCCTAGTTAGTCTCCAAGAAAGATCTAACCATAAGAAGTAATTTAATGTAAGATTTAAGGCAAAAATCACCTTAAAAATGCAAGGAGAGTTCAAGATGGTTTCGGCCTGAATCAAACATACCACAAGGTGTTAGATCCACCATATTGACATAGGAAATAGCTAGATCTCAACAAGCTGCCTTGTTATTAGGTTTTACCTTGGAAAAATGCCTTAAAAGAGGGTATTTCCTTTGGATCTCGGCCATCCTTGCTCCAAATGGCTAACCAACAGATTCCACATGAAAAGGAGAAGAAGATGAGGCTATGACCAAAGTTTCACAGCCGAACTTGAAGGGAATCAAAAGATATGAGCTTAAAGCACATTTTTACCTTAAAATGAGATTTTGAGCAACCTTGGTCTCTAAACTTGTTTCATTCGAATTTGATTGATGTTCTAACCTTAGAACACTGAGAATAAGCCATAGGAACTGATTAGTCACGAGATCTAAGCATAGGTGGTGAAGAGATGAAGAAAAAGAGCCAAAAACAAGCCTTAAACCATTAATTCGAAGCTTAGAAGTTAGGTTTACCTTCCCAACTGAAGAAGTTCGGTTGAGAGAGCTTGGGAGATCTTGGAGGAGCTGCTTCACCGAAATGAATGCAGCTAGAGAGAGAGAGAGAGTGACTAGAATGGCTAATATTTGATTGAAAATGCATTATTGATTAGTTTATTGTCTCATTATTGGAGGTGACTCATCAAAGAGATAAGGAGGGGACATGGGGTCGGCTGATTGAAGAGAAAGGAAGGCTCCCACGAATTGAGGCTTGATTGATCAAATAATTGAGCCTAAAGTGAGTGTATAAACTAATAAAAGGCAAAAGTAGCCTTAATTTAAGGAGACTTATTTAAGTCTTGTTTATTGTATTGGAAGTGACGAAATTTGACTCCCCCAGCCTGTGTATGTCGACCTCATGTGGTCCAAGGGGTCAAACTTTGACCTCTTGACCATTCTTAGTCAATGTTGACTCAAGCGGGCCCCCTTTTAGGGTTTTATTAATATTTTAATATTAAATTTGTAAAAATTTGTAAATTTCTGGAATTAAATTCCTAATATCATATAATATGATATTTTATCATATTTAAAGGTATTTATAACCTTTTAGCTCATTTAAAACCAATTTAAAAGACAATTTCACAAAAACGTGCTTTAAGGAGTTTTAGCGCACATTTTGTGTTGCCTGGTGTTTCTGAGCTCTGTTTTCTTTGACAACGGTCTTGTTGTGTTCCTTACATGATATTTGATCATGTAATTCAATTTTATATCATTTAGAGGTCATTTGATTTTTAAGGTTTTCCTAGAGCACCTTTTTGCCCTTTTTGACCTTGAAGCATGTAAATGCTTTTTCTTTGTGTTGGAGTGTTGTCCAACGGTTATAATATGTTTAGTAGTATGTTAATATGCTTAGGAAAATTTTAGGTCCTAAGAAGTTTATTTGGGTATTTATTTACCCTTAACAGTCAAAGGGTGCAACATCTTGTTTTATGTTGACCACTGTTGTTCTCAGTTGACTTTTAAGGCATGTTTAGGCCTTAATTAATATGATTAAATATTTAATCCACGTTTTATAAGTTTGGGGTATTTCAATGGGCCTCTGTAATTTTGCAACCCGAGGTTGAAGACGAAGCAACAACAACAATTTTTTTTAATTACACCTGTTTCGGTGGTTGTTAGCTAGGAACCGCCGAAATAGGTGTGTTTTTTTGTTCTAAAAACACGCCTATTTCAGCGGTTCCTAGCTAACAGCCGCCGAAATAGGATCGCACACCTATTTCGGCGGCCTCTATTTCTGCGGTTCAGAACCACCGAAATAGGCCATAAACAACCGCATAAATAGACTATTTTTCTACTAGTGTAGACAGAGACACGGTAGGCTGTTTTTTCGATTGCCAAGAGATTAAGGTTTGACCTAGGTAAACGTAGAACCCTGTAGTGGATTTATTATATGTAGTGTCACTGGCCTGGTCAACGTCTGAGCATTCTTGTAGGAGAAACGAGGAATTGGTAGGGATATGAAAAGCAAGATTGAGTAAGGATTTCAGATAACGAAGGATGGGTTTTAGGTTTTTCCAGTGGTAAGAGATGGGAGATTGATAGAGTTTATTTACAGAAAAGCTTAGATCAGGACGAGTGAGATAAGTACTGTAAGGCACCAAGGATGCTTTGAAACTTTGTCGGATCATCAAATGGTTCAGATTGAGAGGAATTTGTGGTGGTAGTGGTGCTCATTGGAGTGGTGACAAGATGAGAGTGGAGAATATTTGCTTTGTGAAGGACGTTTTGGATGTATTGTGTCTGGTTTAAGTGGAGACCGAAGGGAGTTGTGGAAACTTATACCCCAAGGAAGAAGTGTAGAGCACCTAGGTCTTTTACTGGGAATATAGATGAGAGCTTAGAGATGAATAGTGTGACCAAAGTAATGGAAAACTGTAACACCCCAACCCGGAATCTAATAACCTGAACGACGATCGCTCCCAAATAAACTTAAACTGCAGCGGAATAAATTACGATAACCGGGCGGTATTACAATGCCGTTAGCCACCCTTGTGACTAACAAGGCTAACTCCGAATACAAATCTCAAAAGTCACGGTCCGAATACGAATACAATCCGAGATACTAGGAATCAAACTCAAAGGTACAATAATTAAGTAAAACAAATAGCTAGAAATAAATCCCATAGCTTGATCTACCCCACCTACACTCGGTGTGGTAATCTCTGCAACTTCAGGTACCTGAAAAATGGGGGTGCCCCCAAAGGGGCTCAGCAAACAATGCTGGTATGGAAAACGTGCAGCCCATCGGCTACCGGGCCACACCAACCACTTTGTCGAATACATGCAGTTCATTTTTATAAAGTTGTAATCAAGCATAACATGATAATAACAAGTATCCATACAAGGACAACAATGTCACATAGAACAAGACTTCAGAAGGTCAAGTTAGATGAACTGTAATCATTTGATAATAGTCGGGTCCACACAGTGGGACTGACAGGTGTATAAGAGTATGTCAATATAGTGAAGGTATAGTGACCTTGTTAAAAAGAAAGGTGGGTAATTAGTCCCTCAGAAGATAATGTAGTTAACTCCTGTACTTAAAAGAGGTGGGAATCGAACCCTCGAGAGGAATGAAGTCTTCCTCCCCACTTGAACTGTTCTGGTACGCAGCCGGTGAGTGACATAGTGCACCCAGAACTCCCGTCGCGACGTAAATTGAATAGGAGACGACCTGAGACAGGTACAACTCCTGTAGCATGCATGGCCAGATCCAACTGGGCTCCTCGTTCTCATAGTATAGAATTGTTAGGTGTCATACAAGGACGTTAATCCAGAACCCAATGTGTATTGTCAGTTATCACGTTTAGGATAACGACGTTTGTTATAAAGTGAAGTTGGTGAGAAGCTTGTGTACAAGTTCTCGGTACAATAAAGCGCAGGTATTTAATCCACTGGTAATGTAGTGTTGTATGCGTGGGACATACACGTTGTAGTTAGCATCATTCCCGCATATAAAATAATACAACAGTGCACAAGAGTAATACAACATTTTACAATAAGTATCTTGGTCGTTATTTCAAACAACAGATGGCACACAAGCCGGTGTAATCCGGTAGCAAACAGGTTGCAAGAATCCCATACCGTTCACCGTAGATTGTAGTTGATTATACCCTGGTCAACGTCTGGTCAAGTATAGTCCTAGAATAGGATAACTGAGAGTGTTAATTTATGTTACTCTCTTATAATAATTTTATTGGATTCATGAAATGGTTTGTATTCGTCATTCTATGTGAGGTTTATTCCTTTATGCCTAAGTAGTTTTCATTAACTTCTCAACCTTATTAATAATTAAGGTGTTTATATACATTCTAATTTATATAGTCTTAATGAATAATTTATATTGTGTGGTATTTTCTTTTATTTACCTTATGATTTAATGCATCACTTATTTTGTTATTCCTTCTTGATTTATTTGTAAATCCTTTAATGTACATATATGTATTTATTTATTCATGTACTATATATGTTGCTTATTTTTAGTTGTCTAGGTGACATAACAACTTTATAATTTCTTAACTATATTTATATGCCATATATGGACATAATATTCTTATAGTTTTTATTATTCCCCTTTTTAACAATAACTAATAATTATTGGTTACTTTTAAATTCCTTATAACTATATAAGCCATAGTTTTAATTCCATAACTCCTTAAATCAAAATTCTTTTTCTAATTCCTCCAAATATCCACATAGGACCTATATTTATTTAAATCTAAATTCTTACCCTTATATTTCGGTTATTTACAAAACAATAATAATAATTCATAAACTTTACATTTAAACTCTAATCTCATTATATTATATAGTTTTAATTCCTTATTTAATTATATTACTAAACCACCATTAATATTTTGGTATATAACTTTTAAATACTATAACTTTCGAAAATTACAATTTGGCCCCCTCAAATTCTCAGCCTATAATATATATATATATTTTCTATAATTACAATTTAACCACAAAATCTTATATTCTTTACATAATGTCTTATAAACTATAGTTTTAATTTAATTCTCCATATATATATATATAAATTCTTAAATTACAAATCTAACCCCAAACAGTTCGGCTTTAACATAAACTTTCCTTTATTTACATTTTCACCCCAAAACTTTATAATAGTTACTTAATAACTTATAAACTATAGTTTAAATATTTAATTCCTCAAAATTTCGAAAGTGAACTTTATAATTTTCTTAATTATGAATTCGCCCATATTCAACTCCAAACTTTCATAATAAGTTTTATAAATTACATAATAGCCCAAAGCTTAATAAATTGTTATTTTAACTTCTAAACACCTATTTAATTCACCCAAAATTCATAATATCAATTCCTACCTTATAATATATCATTATTATGTCAATGACACTTTATATTTTCGGCTATTTACTATATACTCCCATAACTTCTAAAAATTATATTTTTACCACATAACTTTTTAAACTAGTCATTTAAACACTAGTAATTATTTTCAACTTACCCAAAATTCATAATATAAGTTTATACTTTCCATTATATCAAAATTCACCTAATCTAATATATACCTCTCGGCTTTAATTTAATTTGCCCACCAAGTTTTGGTAAATTACATATTTTACCCTTAAACTTATAAACTTAATATCTCATGTATTAAAATACCTAATTAACTTATCCAAATATTTTATAACATCTTAATACATAGTATTAAGCTATAATACACCAAATTAATCCTTATATTTTCGGCAATTATATTTTTAGCCAATTAATTACCTTAAAACTCCTTAAATCAATTTTAAACCTTAATTCCATCTTTAATTTATCAAAACACATAATTAACTCCTCCTTAATTTCGGCTTTAATTTTATAAGATGATAATTAATGATTTAATGTTATAAAACATAGTTTAAACCATAGATCTACATATATATGCTTGAATAAATTACTTACTCTCTTAGTAATTGATTTCCTCTTGGTTTCTCCTTGGATCTTTGGCCACACAACCTTGATCTACACTCCTTTGTAGGTGTCTTGAATATTAGAACAAGGATACCTCAAGTTAAACCTTGAATTCCCAAATAAACCTTAAAGAATTTACTAAGGTATTATGTATATAATTTATATAAAAGATTAGTATTTACCTTGATGACTCAAAATGGAGTTCAAGAACAATTTATTTTTGGCCTTGGCAAGGAGAAGAGAAATCAATTAGCTCTTGAAGAGATCTAAGCTTATAACTTAGAAATAACTCATGTAAACCTTAAAAATCAAAGATTTACCTTAGGGAATTTGGTGCAGGATCACGCCTTGAATGAGTAGGGGTGAATACCTTGTCAAACCATGGAGAAATTGAAGTTAATGGAGAGAAGAAAGCAAGACAATTTCGTCCATGAACTTGTCTTGGAAGAAAATGAGGTTTTAAGGCATTTTTCTTACCTTAAGCCTTCAAGAACCTTTCTTAAGTGTTCCCTCTGATTAGCCACGAAATTCCTAGCTTAAGTGATGATTGATGTTGATCTAGATCAATGGAATGGATTAGAAGAACTTCCTTGGAGCAAAGAACCGAAAATAAGCTAAAAAAATGGTGTTAAAGTATAACTAGAATAACTTAAGGTTTGAGAGCTCTTACCAATGGAAGCTTGAAGGTCTGGAAGGGGAGGGAGCTGGCATGAATGCAGGCTGAGAAATGGGACAGAAATCGACAGCTAGAAGAGGAGAAGAGGCAAGCTTCACAAGTTGTCAAAGATTAGGTGAAAAGAAGACATTTTAGTCAAAAGGTGATGTGGAATTGTCTAAGGCTTCAATCAAGGAGATATGGGTTGAAATTTAAGGTCCTGCCAGCTGCTTCAATCGGCCATGACTAATGATAGGAGCCAGATTTGTCAAAGTGGAGTTATTATTGGTGAAAGTCACTTAAAGACATAAAATCATGTCTTTCTAGTAGTCATAATCGGCCCCCTTAGAGATGGTGAGTCACCATTGTTATCCCCTGATTATTATGCTTAACTCATGTCATTTTAAGTCTATAAACTCGTGGCTAATAATTTGTACAAGTTAAATGTTTAAAACGTGACTTTTCGGTACCTGAAAAGTGCGTTTTTGTGCTCTAAGGAAATTTTGGGAAATGATTTGTCTTTATGGGTTCCAAGTGTTTATAAACATTTATTATAGTAAATAATGATATATTAAGGTGTTACATTGAGTTATATGGGGTTACATAAACTCATGACATAATTTTCGGGCTATGGGGACACTCCCGAGGCAAAAAGGAGCATTAAGAAATCCTCCTGAGGTTTTTGTTGAATTTTGAGGAACCACCTCGTGGTTTCTCTTTAGGATGGTTAGTAATGATGTTAGGAACTCTAAGAATGAATTTTATAGGAGTTCGTGCCACCTCGGCACTCCTCCGGGCTTTTCGTGCTTTAAGGGGCGTGCGTGAGCACTCCCAAGCGTTTTGCGTTTTTGACTGAGTATAGCCTAGGGACTATGTTTGTATAATCATATAATGAGGGTATGACCATTTTGTTTTAGTTTTAGAAGGTCATACAAGGTCATGCTTAGTCCCATGTTCCTAAGGCATTTTAGCGTTTATGGTGTAACGACTATTTTTACGTAACGTTTGCATGCATGTATTTGCATGCGTACGTGAAATGGTTTATATTTGGATTATTTTCCATTAAATAATTTTTTATAATGTTAATTATATTTGGGGTATTTTAATCTACCCCTTTAAAAGGACTTCGCCCCGAAGTCTCATATCTAATATTTATAAGGTTGTGGGGGAAACAAGTTCCGTTAAGTATCCACAACTCAATTTAGTTTTTAGGGATCAAGTCCCAAGTCTCTATATTCCTAAGTTCATAGTGTACATCAAACACAACAGGAATACTTCAGAAGGTCATATCATGTACCTACAATGTAGTGCAATGTAGTAAACACAATCACATTTCATTTCAATTAGTGCAGCGTAGTGCACATACTCTTTCCATTGTAGTGTAACGAAGTACACATCAGCAAGTAGAAGTACAAAGTACATTCAAATACAGTGTTACACAAGAACACATACAAGACAAAGTGTCACAGAAATGCACCAAAGTGCAACAAGATGCACACTAAACTCACAAACGAAAAAGGCTCTACCCCTCTAAAAAAGGGGTACGCCCACGTACCCTAGACTAAGGTGTCTAGTCGGTAAATAATGAGGGAAACTTTGCTCGCATATCCGCTTCTAATTCCCATGTGGCCTCTTCAACATCATGGTTCGACCAAAGAACCTTTACGAGGCTCACAGTCTTGTTTCGAGTATCTCGTGTCTTTCTATCTAAGATTCGTTGCGGTGTTTCCACGTACCGCATTGTTGGTTCTAATGATAGTGTCTCTGGTTGTAGAACATGCGAAGGATGAGGCATGTATTTCTTAAGCTGAGACACGTGAAAAACATTGTGTACTTTGCCCAACTCTGCTGGCAAATCAAGTCGATATGCCACAAGGCCCACCCACTCTGTGATAGCGTAGGGTCCTACAAACTTCGGGCTTAGCTTGCCCTTTTGTCCAAATCTGAATACACCCTTCATCGGTGATACTCGTAGAAATACTTGGTCGCCAACTGCGAACTCAAGGTCTCGTCTCTCATCAGCATACGATTTCTATCTGTCTTGTGCTGCTTTCATATTATTTCTGATTTGTTGTACTTCTGCCTGAACTTGCTCTAAGTACTCAGGCCCAATGATGACGGTCTCGCTAGACTCGTCCCAGAACAATGGTGTGCGGCATGGTCTGCCATATAGTGCTTGAAAAGGTGACATCAGTATAGAGGCATGATAACTGTTGTTGTATGCAAATTCAATTAGATGTAACCTATCTATCCAGTTGCCATGGAAATCCAAGGCACATGCTCGTAGCATGTCCTCTAAGGTTTGAATAGTCCTCTCTGATTGACCATCCATCTGAGGATGAAATGTTGTGCTAAGCTTCAATTCAGTTCCAAGTGCTTCGCGAGTAGCTCGCCAATATCGTGAAAGAGATCTGGTATCTCGATCTGAAACAATAGTCTTTGGTACTCCATGATGTCTGATAATCTCTTTCTCAAACAGTTCTGCCAACTTTGGTACCTTCCAAGTGTCTTTCATTGGTATAAATCTCGCCACTTTGGTCAGTCGATCAACAACAACCCAAATCATATTTAGTCCTCCTCTCGTAGGTGGTAGTCCCACCACGAAGTCCATAGAGATATCATAAAACTTCCATTCAGGAACTGGCATAGACTGTACCATGCCTCCTGGTCGTCTATGTTCGAATTTCACTTTCTGACAAGTGAGACATCGAATCACATATTCTGTCACGTCGCCCTTCATGCCACTCCACCAGAAATACCTCTTTAGATCTTTGTACATCTTAGAAGCTCCTGGATGGACAGACGTGGAAGAAGTGTGGGACTCTCAAAGAATATGCACTTTTATATATGTGCTGTCTCTAGGAATACACAATCTGCCCTTTAATCTGATTAGTTCATCATCATGTAGCTGAAACTCATACTTCCTTCCTTCAAATGTACCGTCAGACAACTTCTGACTAATCTCCATCATTCGCTGATCATTCTGTTGTGCGCTACGTATGTCGTCTATAAGACTCGAGCTAGCCACAATGGCATTTAAGGAATGTGCTCGTTGACTCAATGTGTCTGCTACAACATTAGCTTTTCCTTCTTTGTACTGCAAATCAATGTCGTAATCCTTGAGAAATTCAACCCACCTTCGTTGTCTCATGTTTAACTCCTTCTGGGTGAATACATATTTCAAACTCTTATGATCCGAGTATACGGTCATCTAGACACCATACAGGTAGTGGCGCCAGATCTTCAATGCAAAAACAATTGCTCCAAGCTCCAAGTCATGTGTGGGATAGTTCTCCTCATGTTTCTTCAGCTGTCGGGAAGCGTAGGCGACTACCTTCCCATTCTGCATGAGTACACACCCTAATCCCCTGCCTGATGCATCACAGTAAACTTCATAACCTTTCGTGCCTTCAGGTATAGTCAAAACTGGTGCTGTTGTCAAAGCATCCTTCAAATACTGGAATGAGGTTTCACATTCTGTAGTCCATGTGAATGGCGCGTCCTTCTTCATTAAACTTGTCATAGGTTTTGCTATTTTGGAGAAGTCTCTGACGAACCTTCTGTAGTAACCTGCTAACCCAAGGAAACTCCTGATATCAGTCACTGTCTTTGGTCTGGGCCAGGTGTGAACTGCTTCTATTTTTGCTGGATCCACTGCGATCCCAGCGTCTGAGATAACATGTCCTAGAAAGGAAACTCGATCTAGCCAATATTCACACTTGGAGAACTTAGCATAAAGCTGGTTCTCCCTTAAGATCTCAAGTACACGTCGGAGGTGACTCTCATGCTCATCCTTAGACTTCGAATAAATTAGGATATCATCGATGAAGACAACTACGGTCTTGTCCAGCTGCTCTCCGAATAATCTGTTCATTAAGTCCATGAAGACTGCCAGTGCGTTTGACAAGCCAAAAGGCATAACTGTAAACTCATAGTGGCCATATCGTGTTCTGAATGTTGTCTTTTCTCTATCTTGCTCTCTGATAGGTATCTGATGGTATCCTGATCTCAAGTCGATCTTTGAAAACACCTTTGCTCCTCTTAACTGATCAAACAAATCGTCAATTCGTGGTAGTGGATATTTGTTCTTCACCGACATTGCATTAAGCTCTCTATAATCGATACATAACCGAAGGCTTCCATCCTTCTTCTTCACAAAAAGAACTGGTGCTCCCCAAGGCGATACGCTAGGTTGTATGTATCCTTTGTCTAATAAATCCTTCAACTGTTCCTTCAATTCAGCCATCTCTGCTGGTGCCATACGGTACGGTGCCTTAGCTATGGGACCGGTACCTGGTAGTAATTCGATGGAGAACTCCACCTCTCTGGATGGCGGTAAGCCTGGAAGTTCCTTTGGAAAAAAATCCAGAAATTCTGACACCATTGGCATATCTGGATCAAAATCTGGGTCGTGCTCTACATCCTGAACATAGCATAAATATACTTCTTTCTGCTTCCTGACTTGTTTGTACATGGACATAGCAGATATCACTTTTATTGACGGTGCTCTAGGGCTCTGGCGGTAAGACACTGTCACTCCTGATGGGCTCTTAAGTAACAGTCTGCGCTCTGCGCAAAGGATGCGGCCTCTGTGCCGCCCCAACCAATCCATCCCGGCTATAACGTCGAATCCTAGACCTCTGAACTCAATTAGGTCAATGGGAAATTCCTCCTCCTTAATACGGATAGTGGCTCCTCTATAAAGACGAGTGCAACTGACCTTCTCCTTAGACGGGAGTGCCACCTTAAAGTCAGGTAACTCTACAGTGTCTAGCCCCAACTTCCCCACAAGCGAAGGCGAAACGAAAGTATGTGAGGCTCCGGAGTCTAACAGTACTGATGCATCCACTCCGTTGACAGGAAAGGTACCAGTGAGGATCGTGCCGCCCTTGTTGGCCTCCTCCTCAGTAAGTATACTTAGGGCACCTTCCGTCTCCTTAGCACAACCTAACAACAGAATCTGGGTAAGTACTTGACATATGATGGAGGTCGAAATACATAACAATAATGCTTCATTGATGGGATGATCTTCTTTCAGATGTCTAAAGACAATTACAATGCTAGTGTTTTCTACAAGTCAAACTTAATCTTCCTGGTTTCATGTGGGTGGCGTTTATCACTGTCGAAGGGGTTGAGTTTATTTTAATCCTTTTAATTCCATGGTATAGCAATCTTGACTTTCCACCCATTATTAAAACATCTTCTGACTTCAATATGATTTTATTCGCAAGGTCCACACGCTTCTGCTCGCCATAAAGGAACTCTGCGTCATCTCCAATTGACAAAGACAATACTGGTATCCTCTGATCGAGGGACCCTTGTGTTTCATCCTTGTCCTGGTGTAGTCCTAAGCGACCTCCTTCTTCATAGAAGTTGATGATACATAGATCAGCCCTTAGGTTGGGAACTGGATCTTCTTCTAACTGTTGAGCTGTATTAACTGCTTGTTCCACAATTTGTAAAAACTCTTCTGGGATTTTTGGTACTTGCGCTCCATCTCCATTTCTTGTATCCTGGTAGGTCTTTGAGTAAGGATTCCAATCCTTTCCTAAGCACATCATTTTCAGCTTCATTTTTGATCCTCCTGGAAATTCGGGAGTGTAGAACCCTCCTGGTCCTGCTCCCAATTCTTGACATCTTCTAATGATTGCAATTTGTGTTTCCGGTGTTAGGTATCCTTTAAGTAGTATCAAACCTGGTTGGATAACCTTACATTGTTCGTTCGCTGGTTCTTGTGCTTTGATAATGTTTTCTTCCAGGGAGGGTGAGGGGATAGGAAAGCATATCTTATAGCTTCCTACGTGGTTTAAAATTCTACTAGTGAGTCTTATTAGTTCTTTCATACTCAATTAGGCACTTAAGGCATGCAAGCACTCATTCACAACATTCACTGCTCAATGACATGTTCGTATGGGTTTAGAAATACCTGGGTTGGTAGAAGTACCAGCTTCATTGAGCGGTCCATAACATGCAGGGCGGGTCCCGATGCTGGGCCTTTGCCCTTAGCTCCCTGAGCTTGGTTGTTGGTGGAGGGCGAGTATCGCTGGCTCCACTCTTATGGCCGGTGTTTGCCTTTGCTCCCGGGCGGTAGTTCTTGCTCTCCGGGTTTCGGATACACTCGAAGGCACGATGTCCATATATCTGACAGTGGCGGCATTGGACTTTCTCCCCTTGGCAGTCCACCCCGGGGTGATCCTTTCCACATTGTCTACAGTTGAAGTGGCGGACAAACCTTTGGCCCGTATTGAGCCTTGTCCAAAACCTAATACATCGAGGTCAATTACATATTTCAACGGTATCGAAGTAATCACATAAGTTTCGAATTTAACTGCTTGGTTATAGTGCCTACCCTTAGATGGGTAGGTTTTCTATGTCTTTGCTGCTCCGTGGGTTGCTAGCTGGGGGCTCCCAGTAGTCTGGTTCCCCTTCCCCTGGTAGGACCCCTGGCCTTTCTGAAAGGGCTTGTTCCTTCTGTTGGAGTTTCCCTGCTTGGCATCATCGCTGTCAGGCCCGTCCTTTCTCTTTTGGAAGCTCAAGACATCCCTTCTCTTGCATGTGATCTCCACAACGGAGGCAGCGTGGTAACATTCCTGAAATCTCAAGATATCAGTTTCCAAATCTCCCACGACGGAGTATAGTAGGTAATAAAATTCCGACTGGTTTATATTTTTCCTGTTTTACCTGTAAGCTGGTGGGAATGATTGGTCCCATCCCAAATTGGAGCCGAGGGCTCAGTCCCCCATAGAACCGGTCGACCAAAACTTGGTCCGAGTATCCTAATCCGGGTAGCAGTCGGAGTAGTGAAGTAAACTTCGCATAGTATTCATCCACGATCATCTTTCCAGTCTGTTCCAGCGCGTCAAATTCCCTAGTTTTCACCATCCTGGTGTGGGCCGGGTAGTACTTGCCCCTAAGGAGTGCGGTGAAGGCTCCCCAAGTGAAAGCTGGATCGTCCATGTGGTCGGCCTTAACCATATTCCACCAATCCCTTGCTGCATCCTTCAGGTAAAAGGCAGCGAGCCTTACCTTGTCCCTAGCTGGGACGGCTAGTGTCTCAAATGCAGTTTCCATCTCCATGATATAAGTCTCCAAGTGTGCAGGGTCAGTCTGTCCCTTGAATGCAGTTGGCCTGAGATCAGCCAAACTCTTCACCCAATCCTTCTCTCTGGGTGGTGGTGGTGGAGGTTGCTGCTGCTGCTGCGCAACTCCCGCTTGTGCAAATGCTTGGGCTATCAAAGTAGCAATATCAGCCAGCCTGACAGGCGACTCCTCAGCTGTCTGTCCGCGGCGTCCACCTCTTCCTGACATCTGCAGGATGTTGATGTATATTAGATACTGTGGTCACAATCTTGGTCTTGGATAGTAGTCTAAGTAAAAATTAACTTAAACTCTTTTCTATACTATCTCTCAATCCATAACCTAAAGCTTTGGAAATCATAATCTCGGTGTATTCTTGTATCCAGAGCATAACTACGCTCTGATACCACTTTTTGTAACACCCCAACCCGGAATCTAATAACCTGAACGACGATCGCTCCCAAATAAACTTAAACTGCAGCGGAATAAATTACAATAACCGGGCGGTATTACAATGCCGTTAGCCACCCTTGTGACTAACAAGGCTAACTCCGAATACAAATCTCAAAAGTCACGGTCCGAATACGAATACAATCCGAGATACTAGGAATCAAACTCAAAGGTACAATAATTAAGTAAAACAAATAGCTAGAAATAAACTCCCATAGCTTGATCTACCCCACCTACACTCGGTGTGGTAATCTCTGCAACTTCAGGTACCTGAAAAATGGGGGTGCCCCCAAAGGGGCTCAGCAAACAATGCTGGTATGGAAAACGTGCAGCCCATCGGCTACCGGGCCACACCAACCACTTTGTCGAATACATGCAGTTCATTTTTATAAAGTTGTAATCAAGCATAACATGATAATAACAAGTATCCATACAAGGACAACAATGTCACATAGAACAAGACTTCAGAAGGTCAAGTTAGATGAACTGTAATCATTTGATAATAGTCGGGTCCACACAGTGGGACTGACAGGTGTATAAGAGTATGTCAATATAGTGAAGGTATAGTGACCTTGTTAAAAGAAAGGTGGGTAATTAGTCCCTCAGAAGATAATGTAGTTAACTCCTGTACTTAAAAGAGGTGGGAATCGAACCCTCGAGAGGAATGAAGTCTTCCTCCCCACTTGAACTGTTCCGGTACGCAGCCGGTGAGTGACATAGTGCACCCAGAACTCCCGTCGCGACGTAAATTGAATAGGAGACGACCTGAGACAGGTACAACTCCTGTAGCATGCATGGCCAGATCCAACTGGGCTCCTCGTTCTCATAGTATAGAATTGTTAGGTGTCATACAAGGACGTTAATCCAGAACCCAATGTGTATTGTCAGTTATCACGTTTAGGATAACGACGTCTGTTATAAAGTGAAGTTGGTGAGAAGCTTGAGTACAAGTTCTCGGTACAATAAAGCGCAGGTATTTAATCCACTGGTAATGTAGTGTTGTATGCGTGGGACATACACGTTGTAGTTAGCATCATTCCCGCATATAAAATAATACAACAGTGCACAAGAGTAATACAACATTTTACAATAAGTATCTTGGTCGTTATTTCAAACAACAGATGGCACACAAGCCGGTGTAATCCGGTAGCAAACAGGTTGCAAGAATCCCATACCGTTCACCGTAGATTGTAGTTGATTATACCCTGGTCAACGTCTGGTCAAGTATAGTCCTAGAATAGGATTAACTGAGAGTGTTAATTTATGTTACTCTCTTATAATAATTTTATTGGATTCATGAAATGGTTTGTATTCGTCATTCTATGTGAGGTTTATTCCTTTATGCCTAAGTAGTTTTCATTAACTTCTTAACCTTATTAATAATTAAGGTGTTTATATACATTCTAATTTATATAGTCTTAATGAATAATTTATATTGTGTGGTAATTTCTTTTATTTACCTTATGATTTAATGCATCACTTATTTTGTTATTCCTTCTTGATTTATTTGTAAATCCTTTAATGTACATATGTATTTATTTATTCATGTACTATTTGTTGCTTATTTTTAGTTGTCTAGGTGACATAACAACTTTATAATTTCTTAACTATATTTATATGCCATATATGGACATAATATTCTTATAGTTTTTATTATTCCCCTTTTTAACAATAACTAATAATTATTGGTTACTTTTAAATTCCTTATAACTATATAAGCCATAGTTTTAATTCCATAACTCCTTAAATCAAAATTCTTTTTCTAATTCCTCCAAATATCCACATAGGACCTATATTTATTTAAATCTAAATTCTTACCCTTATATTTCGGTTATTTACAAAAATAATAATATTCATAAACTTTACATTTAAACTCTAATCTCATTATATTATATAGTTTTAATTCCTTATTTAATTATATTACTAAACCACCATTAATATTTTGGTATATAACTTTTAAATACTATAACTTTCGAAAATTACAATTTGGCCCCCTCAAATTCTCCCTATATATAATATTTTTTATAATTACAATTTAACCACAAATCTTATATTCTTTAATAATGTCTTATAAACTATAGTTTTTAATTAATTTCATAATTGCCGATATATATATATATAATTCTTAAATTACAAATCTAACCCCAAACAATTCGGCTTTAACATAAACTTTCCTTTATTTACATTTTCACCCCAAAACTTTATAATAGTTACTTAATAACTTATAAACTATAGTTTAAATATTTAATTCCTCAAAATTTCGAAAGTGAACTTTATAATTTTCTTAATTATGATTCGCCCATATTCAACTCCAAACTTTCATAATAAGTTTTATAAATTACATAATAGCCCAAAGCTTAATAAATTGTTATTTTAACTTCTAAACACCTATTTAATTCACCCAAATTCATAATATCAATTCCTACCTTATATATATCATTATTATGTCAATGACACTTTATATTTTCGGCTATTTACTATATACTCCCATAACTTCTAAAAATTATATTTTTACCACATAACTTTTTAAACTAGTCATTTAAACACTAGTAATTATTTTCAACTTACCCAAAATTCATAATATAAGTTTATACTTTCCATTATATCAAAATTCACCTAATCTAATATATACCTCTCGGCTTTAATTTAATTTGCCCACCAAGTTTTGGTAAATTACATATTTTACCCTTAAACTTATAAACTTAATATCTCATGTATTAAAATACCTAATTAACTTATCCAAATATTTTATAACATCTTAATACATAGTATTAAGCTATAATACACCAAATTAATCCTTATATTTTCAGCAATTATATTTTTAGCCAATTAATTACCTTAAAACTCCTTAAATCAATTTTAAACCTTAATTCCATCTTTAATTTATCAAAACACATAATTAACTCCTCCTTAATTTCGGCTTTAATTTTATAAGATGATAATTAATGATTTAATGTTATAAAACATAGTTTAAACCATAGATCTACATATATATGCTTGAATAAATTACTTACTCTCTTAGTAATTGATTTCCTCTTGGTTTCTCCTTGGATCTTTGGCCACACAACCTTGATCTACACTCCTTTGTAGGTGTCTTGAATATTAGAACAAGGATACCTCAAGTTAAACCTTGAATTCCCAAATAAACCTTAAGGAATTTACTAAGGTATTATGTATATAATTTATATAAAAGATTAGTATTTACCTTGATGACTCAAAATGGAGTTCAAGAACAATTTATTTTCGGCCTTGGCAAGGAGAAGAGAAATCAATTAGCTCTTGAAGAGATCTAAGCTTATAACTTAGAAATAACTCTTGTAAACCTTAAAAATCAAAGATTTACCTTAGGGAATTTGGTGTAGGCTCACGCCTTGAATGAGTAGGGGTGAATACCTTGTCAAACCATGGAGAAATTGAAGTTAATGGAGAGAAGAAAGCAAGACAATTTCGTCCATGAACTTGTCTTGGAAGAAAATGAGGTTTTAAGGCATTTTTCTTACCTTAAGCCTTCAAGAACCTTTCTTAAGTGTTCCCTCTGATTAGCCACGAAATTCCTAGCTTAAGTGATAATTGCTGTTGATCTAGATCAATGGAATGGATTAGAAGAACTTCCTTGGAGCAAAGAACCGAAAATAAGCTAAAAAAATGGTGTTAAAGTATAACTAGAATAACTTAAGGTTTGAGAGCTCTTACCAATGGAAGCTTGAAGGTCTGGAAGGGGAGGGAGCTGGTGAATGCAGGCTGAGAAATGGGACAGAAATCGACAGCTAGAAGAGGAGAAGAGCAAGCTTCACAAGTTTCAAAGATTAGGTGAAAAGAAGATTTTAGTCAAAAGGTGATGTGGAATTGTCTAAGGCTTCAATCAAGGAGATATGGGTTGAAATTTAAGGTCCTGCCAGCTGCTTCAATTGGTCATGACTAATGATAGGAGCCAGATTTGTCAAAGTGGAGTTATTATTGGTGAAAGTCACTTAAAGACATAAAAATCATGTCTTTCTAGTAGTCAAAATCGGCCCCCTTAGAGATGGTGAGTCACCATTGTTATCCCCTGATTATTATGCTTAACTCATGTCATTTTAAGTCTATAAACTCGTGGCTAATAATTTGTACAAGTTAAATGTTTAAAACGTGACTTTTCGGTACCCAAAAAGTGCGTTTTTGTGCTCTAAGGAAATTTTGGGAAATGATTTGTATTTATGGGTTCCAAGTGTTTATAAACATTTATAATAGTAAATAATTATGTATTAAGGTGTTACATTGAGTTATATGGGGTTACATAAACTCATGACATAATTTTCAGGCTATCGGGACACTCCCGAGGCAAAAAGGAGCGTTAAGAAATCCTCCTGAGGTTTTTGTTGAATTTTGAGGAACCACCTTGTGGGTTCTCTTTAGGATGGTTAGTAATGATGTTAGGAACTCTAAGAATGAATTTTATAGGAGTTCGTGCCACCTCGGCACTCCTCGGGCTTTTCGTGCTTTAAGGGGCGTGCGTGAGCACTCCCGAGCGTTTTGCGTTTTTGACTGAGTATAGCCTAGGGAATATGTTTGTATAATCATATAATGAGGTTATGACCATTTGGTTTGAGTTTTAGAAGGTCATACAAGGTCATGCTTAGTCCCATGTTCCTAAGGCATTTTAGCGTTTATGGTGTAACGACTATTTTTACGTAACGTTTGCATGCATGTATTTGCATGCGTACGTGAACTGGTTTATATTTGGATTATTTTCCATTAAATAATGGTTTTATAATGTTAATTAGATTTGGGGTATTTCAAAAACCCTGTAATAATAATGGTATCCACATATATAAGAATGAAAAGTGTGTCCCCTTGATGTTTGTAGATGAACAGAGAATGATCAACTTTAGAGGAGTCAAACCGCATAATGATTAGGGAATCACTGAGTTTAGAAAGCAAGCTCAGGGAGCTTTTTTTAGCCCATAGATGGATCGGTGTGATAAACATACATGATCAGGAAGATAAGGATGAGTGAACCCAGAGGGTTGATGCATGTAAATTTTTTCTTGTAACTCACCATGTAAAAATGTTTTTTCAATATCCACCTGATGAATGGGCCAGTGTTTATTTACTGCAACAGCCAAAACTAGTCTAATAGTTGAGCGTTTAATAACTGAACTGAAGGTTTCATTGTAGTCCAAACCCTCAGTTTGAGTGTAGCCACGGGCAACAAGCATTTCCTTTATTCTTTCCACTATCCATCTGATTTCCTTTCGTTTTGAGAACCCATTTTACCCCTAGAGGTTTAGTATTAGGAGGAAGGGGAACAAGGCTCCATGTTTTTGTTCTCTGAAGAGCCTAAAATTTTTTCATCATAGCTTCTTGCCACTATGGGTGTTGAAGGGCTTGCTTAAAGTTTCATCTAGATAACATCAGTAGCATGTATAAAGGGCCAAACTAAAGTGCCATCAGTTCTCACCAAGGGTTTTCTAATGTTGGCCCGAGACCTAGTGACCATAAGATGTTGGGGTTGAGGAGAAGGGGTAGGGTTTGTAGTGGAATATGAGGAAGTGGAGGAATTGAGAGTAGAGTAGCTGTATAGAAGAAGTTGACAAAAGATTTTGTGAGGAGATAACAAGTGTATAAGGGATGTTGTATTTGTGTTGTTATGAGTGGGGTTGGATAGTGCAGAGAAGTAGGATTAGAAGAGGTTAGTTCTTGGCTGATTTGTTGTAGGAGAAGATATAGAGGGCTAATAGGAATGTAGGAGTTGTCAGGATTATGATGAAACTGGTCAGAAGGAGAAAGGGAATGAGAGATAGACTGGCAAGGAAAGGAATTTTCATTAAACAGAACATCACGAGAGATGTAGGTGTTGTTTAGGATTCAAACAGATGAACCCCTTGTGATTAGGATCTTAGCCAAGGAAGATGCAGTGAGTAGATCCAAAACTGAGTTTATGTTTGTTGTAAGGCCAAAGATTTGGCCAACATTCACAACCAAAGATTCGATGATTAGAGTATTCTGGAGGAGAGTGAAATATTTTTTCATATGGTGTAGTGAAGGAGAGAGTAGTAGTGGGGGTTCTGTTGATTAAATATATCAATAGGAAATGAGTATTCCCAGAATTCCAGAGGTAGATGAGCACTAGCCAAAAGTGACAAACCTTTCTCAACAATGGTTTTGTGACAAGATTCAATTGAGCCCTGCTGTTGATGAGAATAAGGGCATGAAACCATAATAGAAATTCCCTTCTGCTGAAAAATAGTTCTTAGAGGCATGAACTATGTACCACCATCCACCTGAACCACCTTATATGTGTACAAAATAACTCTCAACAAGCTTGATAAAAGCATGGAATATATCAGTAACAATGGACTTAGTGCTCACAGGAAATAGCCAAATAAAAATTACTACTATTATTAACTACTGAAAGATAATATTTGTTCCCACTTAAGGCGTAGTATGAGCAGGACCGCAACATTAAGACCGAAAGATCAAAGGTTTGATAGAGGTAGATCGAGTCATAGGATGGGGAAAAAGACTTCATCTATCCCATAAAACATCCTTTATAGTTCATTTGATCAAAAAACTTGGTAGTAATTGGAAGATTATATTTGTTGTTAGTGAGGTTGGTAACCCTACTACTAGGGTGACCCAACCTTTGATGCCAACCGGTGGAGGTAGTCTTGTAAGTAACACGTGTCTGCAAAATTATTGAGTCAGTGCCTAAGTGTGATCAGAAATTGTAGAGGCCATGTCTATGCCCTTCTCTGAGTAGTCTCTTTATGGCCAAATCCTTAACCAAGAAATGAGTAGGACAGAATTCAAACATTACATTGTGGTCACCAAAAAACTATCTAACAGAAACCAAATTTTTGTTTAAGTTAGGCACATATAAGAGATTTGAAAAGAGAAATCACCATGAGAAGTGGGAAGTATGGTAGTGCCTGGACCCTTAAAAGGTAGAGAACCTCCATTTCCCAACTGAACCTCATCAGGGCTACTAGATATGTGATTATCTAGGCTTAGGTTTGAAAATTCATGAGTGAAATGATTAGATGCACAACTGTCAGGATACCAAGTAGGGTCTGTGGTTGTATAGTTGGCAGTGAACTGAGTGGAAGGGGCAACTTTATATACATGATCGAACTTGTAGTAACAGGCAGTTGTTGTGTGTCCATATTTACCACACACTTGACATTGAACCCTTGGATCCCCCTTGCCTTGCCCAAGAGATGAGATTATTTCTTTCTTCTCTGGAATGGTTCTTCTCCTCTCGGTAGTAGTTACCCCTGTTAGATCTTCCACCTCTGTAACCCCTTCCTCATGAGGAGCTTGAGTTGCTAGAATTTTGAGTGGCTTAAGAGGATATGAGATAAAGATAAGAAGCTGAGATATGCAGCTTTATGTGCCAGTGTGACTCATACGTCAGAGAAGTTTGACTGTATCAAACAACAGGGTGACTGCATCTGTATGAATCATGAGAGGGTTTTGACAAATTCATAGTCTAGGGTAGCCCAGAGATAATAGAGCTAACAAAATCAGAATCAGACATAGGGAACCAATAAAAGTAAGAGAATTAGATATAGCATTAGCTTGTTGAAAAAGGGTAGTTATATTATCTAATCCTTTTTGATGCTCTAAGTCGAGCCCTTAGTAACATGATTCTGAAGTTCACTTTGGCTACGAACATTTCCTGAGTCTTATTCCAAGTTTAAGCAGAAGAAAGTAGATAGAACTACCTGAGTAAGCACAGGACTTGACATAGATGCATTTAGCAAACAACATTATCAACTTTTCCATTTGTTTCATGTGGCATAATCAGGGTTTGGAAGACCATTAATGGTTTCTCGAGGTTTTGGTTTAGAGCCATCGATCCAACCAAACAACCCATGGCCCCTAAGATACGGTTCATACTGAATTTTCCACAAGGAAAGTTTGAAGGAGAGCTTAATGAAGTTTGAAGAGGAGAGAGTGTAACGACCCAAAACCACCCTAGTTGAGAGACCGTTACACGCCGCGCGCTATTACCTAAGACAACGTAGGATACACTAGCGAACTCCCAAAACAGAACTGAAACTCATATATTACCAAATAGACGAATACAACATGTCTTTCAACACAGGCGGAAGCCAAACTGAAATACAAAAGCATAATCTAATTACAACTGGGCACCATGGCCAAACAAACTGAAATACAGAGCTCAAAGCCAAGACCGAAAGTAGAAACTGAATCTGCAAGCGCGGACTAAAACCTGCAAATCAGACGGAGATAGGTGGTGAGCACAACTATTGCTCAGCATGTGATAAACTTCATCAGCTGAGCACGCTCTCAAAACATAATCTGAACATACATTTATACTTATATGAAAGCATAGCAAAATCAGAAACAGAGGCCTCAGAGGAAGACAGCAAAAACAGAAGCTTGATAAACAGAAGCTCAACCAAAACAGACGCTCAACAAAATAAGAAGTTTAACCACATCAAAAGCTGAACGAAATCTGAGCTTAGCAAATTCAAAAGCAGTGATCGAAGCGAAAGACCTTCCAACAGACAGAGGTCTAAATAGAGAGAGTTAAGTGTTGTCAAATCAGAAGGAACAACAGAAGACAAACCAGAACGTCGAAGCTTTGCAAACCAGAGACTCTCAGAAGACGGAAAGCACACAGCCAGACCGTCTCAAATCAATACAGACAGAGAGACAAAAACAGATCACTTCATAAACCAGAGGCTCTCGGAAAAAGAAAGCAAAGTAGTCTGTCCGAATCAGAAATAGTCAGAGCAAACGGAAACATAACACTTAACTATCAGAAGTGGGACTCTTAGCACAAGCACAACACTCAGAAAGGGTCAAAGACCCATGGATCTAATAGATCCCTCGACAACGCAGCAGAAATGACCCGAAGACCAAAGGGTTCGTCAACCTACAGAAACAGATTGGGCATGACCCACACTCAGAATGAGTCTACATGGTATACCAGGAATAGCTCGACCCAGCCATTCACGGCTCAGAAGCAGAGTAGCTAGTCCCAAAAACCAGAAGCTTAACAAGCAAGAGAAGCTTAACAAATCAGTTCAGAAGGTGTTGCAGAGAACACACCAAAGCACAAGCCTTAACACAACAAAACTGAATCCATAGCTGAAACAAAAGTCTTAAACAGGACTAGCCAAAGTCAACTGAAATCAGAGGCCGAAGTACCTTATAGAGCAAACCAGAGTTCAAAATATTATTGGTGACTTTCAAATAAAAATATACTTAACACATGCAAAACATGAAAAACAGATAGTACTCGAAAAGGGGAATCCAACGCCGCAAACGACACTCAAACGGAGGCCAGACGAAGAAGTTATGCCCAAAAACAAAGGTTCTGTCCGAACATGCGTCCGACCTTCATGTTCGGACATAAACCGAGAGTCTGAAAATCTGCCGGCGTATGATGTCCGAACTTCAATGTCGGACACATGTTCGGACACTGCGAAAACTGCAAAATCACTTACGGAATCAGCCAGAACCAAGCCACAAATCCCCCACAAAACATACTAACTTATAGTAGCAAAATAGCCTATCGAAAACACATTTCCACGGGGTTTTTAACACATCAAAAAGCAACCAAAATCAATCCAGAAACATCACAATCAGAGGAGCCACATAATACATATACGGAAAACAAAAACGAAACCAGAAATCCCCGTGGTTGAACGTACACAACCGAATCCATCTACCACCTACCTCACATCCGAAGCAAAGCAATCTCTGCGGACTCTACGAAACACTTTTCTGGAATCTCCACTCGAATCTCTACTCGAACCATGAACACTCGATCGAAATTGGGAGAAGACCAACGACGGAGAGGGAAACAGAAAACATCAATCTGAACTCAAAACCCTCAATTAGAGATCTCACAGACTCGAACAACGAAACAACAGAACCATTGAATTGTATGAACGAGAGATTGAAGAAGAGGATGAGCAGAGGGAGAAGAAGTTACGCAAAGAGGATGAACGATAGAACTATCGATGAAAAAGATGAAGGAGAGAGACTAATTGATCGTGAATTAGAATGAGTGAGAGGGAAGAAATAAAATAGATTAATAAATCTCTCCCTTAAGAAAATAATAAATAACAAAAAGGAAGAAGACAAATGTAACCTTCCTTCCTCTATATATTAACATTAGGAGAATGTCATAGACATTCTAATATAAGAGTACAATATAACACGAACTCCCTTTGTGAATCAGAAAGAAGTAAAAAAAAATTCTGGGGCATCACAACATACCCCTCTTAAAAAGAATTTCGTCCTCGAAATTTGACACAACCCAGAATAGGAACACATGCACCTCAAGTGCAGGAATACGACAAACACTCACACGCACAAAAGAGATCTCTCATCTCAACGGCTCGTAACCTCTCAACGAGGGCAGCACTCAAACCTCACTGCTAACAGAATGACAGAAGACACAATGCAGAAGTCACTAACACTCGGACTAAGGCTTAGGGTGAACACTCCCAGAGGCTTGAGTCTCACAGAGCTAACACTCTGAACTCACTGCTGATTAACTCAGAAGGACATAAAAGAAGATTGCTAACACTTAATCTTAAAGCACATGAGAACGTTCACACATCCCAAAGCTCTAACCTTACACGAGCTAGCTCACAAACCTCACTGGCTGACTCATTAACAGAACGAACAAAGGAGAAGAATGTAGAAGGTTAATCTTGAAGAATTAGGAATAGCACTCACACTCACTGGTCATTGACTAACATTAGCACAAAGCAGAATATTTTGGAGATTCAGCCTAAAAGCACAGAAGGAAACGCTTACACATCTCAGAGGTCCACACCTCACAGAGCTTACACTCAGAACTTGTTAAATGACTCACTGATTGAAGAGACAAAACAACAATTACTGAAAATCAACTTGAAGGCATAGGCATAACACTCGGATTCACTCCTGACTGGCTAGCAGAGGAACACACTATAAGATTATCCCTAAGGCACAGAAAGATCACTCACCCTCATCTCAGAAGCTCTAACTTACACGAGTTAACACATCGAGCCTACTGGCTCATTCACTAACAGAAGAAACAAAGCAGGAGATCACTGAAGGCTAAGCCTGAAGATACATGAACAACACTCAGGCTGACATTAGAACATAGCAGAAGATTTCCAAAGCTCAGCCTAAAGGCATAGAAATAATTGCTAAATTCCCAGAATACGTCCTTATCCAAGGACCAAACACACCTCTCAAACTCAGATCACACAACACAAGCTCACAGGTTAAAATCTCACCCGAACTCACATCCCAGAGCACAACACAAGCACATAACCCAAGCTCACAATTGAGGCACACAACCCAGACAAACCAAAACTCTCCTTCGGTCATCCTTTCCCAAAGGACCCGACTCCCTCAGTCCCACTCTCAGAACACACAAGCACATGCAAACAGACACTACGCTTCCGTTGCGCTACTCTGATAGCGGACAACCACAGAGCAGACACATATTACAGACACCAAATAGCAATCAAAATTACGCAGTAGATAGCACATAGCAGATATCAGGGAAGACACAGAAGCGTAGACATGTAGACACCCATAAATCCCAACGAAAACCAAACCTAGCTCTGATACCACTAAATGTAAAACCACCCCTGGTTGAGAGACCGTTACACGCTGCGCGCTTATTACCTAAGACAACGCAAGGCTACACTAGCGAACTCCCAAAACAGAACTGAAACTCATATATTACCAAATAGACGAATACAACATGTCTTTTCATTACACAGGCGGAAGCCAAACTGAAATACAAAGCATAATCTAATTACAACTGGGCACCATGGCCAAACAAACTGAAATACAAAGCTCAAAAGCCAAGACAGAAAGTAGAAACTGAATCTCCAAGTGCGGACTAAAACCTGCAAATCAGACGGAGATAGGGGTGAGCACAACTATTGCTCAGCAGGTGATAAACTTCATCAGCTGAGCACGCTCAAAACATAATCTGAACATACATTTATACTTATACGAAAGCATAGCAAAATCAGAAACAGAGGCCTCAAAGGAAGACGGCAAAAACAGAAGCTTGATAAACCAAAAGCTCAACCAAAACAGACGCTCAACAAAATAAGAAGTTTTACCACATCAAAAGCTGAACGAAATCTTAAGCTTAGCAAATTCAAAAACAGTGATCGAAGCAAAAGACCTTCCAACAGACAGAGGTCTAAAATAGAGAGAGTTAAGTGTTGTCAAATCAGAAGGAACAACAGAAGACAAACCAGAACGTCGAAGCTTTGCAAACCAGAGACTTCTCAGAAGACGGAAAGCACACAGCAGACCGTCTCAAATCAAATACAGACAGAGCACAAAAACAGATCACTTAATAAACCAGAGGCTCTCGGAAAACAGAAAGCACAAAGTAGTCTGTCCGAAATCAGAAATAGTCAGAGCAAACGGAAAACAGAACACTTAACTATCAGAAGTGGGACTCTAGCACCAAGCACAAACACTCAGAAAGGGTCAAAGACCCATGGATCTAATAGATCCCTCGACAATGCAGAAATGACCCGAAGGCCAAAGGGTTCGTCAACCCCACAGAACAGATTAGGCATGACCCACACTCAGAATGACGTCTACATGGTATACCACAGAATAGCTCGACCCAGCCATTCACGGCTCAGAAGCAGAGTAGCTAGGTCCCAAAACAGAAGCTTAACAAACAGAAGCTTAACAAATCAGTTCAGAAGGTGTTGCAGAGAACACACACCAAAGCACAAGGCCTTAACACAACAAAAACTGAATTATAGCTGAAACAAAAGTCTTAAACCAGGACTAGCCAAAGTCAAACTGAAATCAGAGGCCGAAGCACACTTATAGAGCAAAACAGAGTTCAAAAGATTATTGGTGACTTTCAAATAAAAATATACTTAAACACATGCCAAACATGTTAAAAACAGATAGTACTCGAAAAGGGGAATCCAACGCCGCAAACGACACTCAAAACGGAGCTCAGACGAAGAAGTTATGCCAAAAACAAAGGTCTGTCCGAACATGCGTCCGACCTTGCATGTTCGGACATAAACCGAGAGTCTGAAAATCTGCCGGCGTATGATGTCCGAACTTCAATGTTCGGACACATGTTCGGACACTGCGAAAACTGCAAAATCACTTACGGAAATCAGCCAGAACCAAGCCACAAATCCCCCACAAAACATACATAACTTATAGTAGCAAAATAGCCTATCGAAAACACATTTCCACGGGGTTTTAACACATCAAAAAGCAACCAAAATCAATCCAGAAACATCACAATCAGAGGAGCACATAAACTTATACGGAAAACAAAACGAAACCAGAAATCCCCGTGGTTGAACGTACACAACCGAATCCATCTACCACCTACCTCACATCCGAAGCAAAGCAATCTTCGGACCCTACGAAACACTTTTCTTGAATCTCCACTCGAATCTCTACTCGAATCTCTACTCGAAACACTCGATCGAAATTGGGAGAAGACCAACGACGGAGAGGGAAACGAAGAAACATCAATCTGAACTCGAAACCCTCAATTAGAGATCTCACAGACTCGAACAACGAAACAACAGAACCATTGAATTGTATGAACGAGAGATTGAAGAAGAGGATGAGTATAGGGAGAAGAAGTTATGCGAAGAGGATGAACGATAGAACTATCGATGAAAAAGATGAAGGAGAGAGACTAATTGATCGTGAATTAGAATGAGTGAGAGGGAAGAAATAAAATAGATTAATAAATCTCTCCCTTAAGAAATAATAAATAACAAAAAGGAAGAAGACAAATGTAACCTTCCTTCCTCTAATATATTAACATTAGGAGAATGTCATAGACATTCTAATATAAGAGTACAATATAACACGAACTCCCTTTGTGAATCAGAAAGAAGTAAAAAAAAAATTCTGGGGCAGCACAGAGAGAAACGAGGAAACTGACATAGATGGAGAAGAAGAGATGAGGAAGAACCCGGAGCACCTGTTTGAGCATTGGTGTGAACTCTAGTGGAGCTGGATGATACGACTGACATTATTGAAGAAGGAAGTGGATAGACAGAGGAAACCAACGGAGAATGAGAAAACCTCCTGGTGCTCTGATACCCTACTAAAATAAGCAAGGCGGCGTCATTCCCAACGAGTGATATTTTGTTGTATAAATGACGCACTTTTACATGACCTAGTCGCTTGTAATATATACTAGTGTGAGTAATGTGTAAAACGACAGAGTATTAATTTGTTCTGTACAAGTGTGAAATGGGATGAAACAATTGATTTAGTCTACTGTCCTTTTGTATTGGGCAGCTCTCAAGATGGGCAGAGTCTTTTGTCTCATTACAGACACTCCAAAAAACCACAATAGAGACAATTAAAGCATCGAATGTTTCTTTTAAGGTGTGTAGTGTAGGGTTTAGAGTCTAACGACCCTTAACCACAAATCCTAAAAAATTTTCAAGTCAATGAGGACATTGAAAAATATAAAGCAAATTAAAAAATACCATAAACCACACACCCTAGAAAATCATCATAGAACAGTTAAATCGTCGAAGGTTTAGTGTTTGTAGTGTAGGGTTTAGGCCCTAAACCATAAACCCTAAAAGTAGGTCGAGTATACTAGGACATTGTAAAGATAGAATGAATTAAAAAAGATTACCCTAACCACAAACTCTAAAAACCACCCTAGGAATTTCAAATGACCGAAGTTTTCTTTAGTGTTGTTAGTGTAAGGTTTAGGGTCTAACAACCCAAAACCGTGAACCACAAGTCATGAAAACCTGCTGGGATAACTAAAACATTATGAGAGTGTAAAATGAATAACAAAAGATACCCTAAACCCCAAACTTACCCTATAAATGTTAAACCGTCAAAGGTTATAGCGTAAGATTTATAGTATAATGTTTAGGGTCGTCTGTGATCTTCTAAATATGCTTCAATTCATGTTGCAAATCTTTAACATCACTTTAAAAGTAAAAGGATATAGAAGCATTTATTAAAAAACTATATTTTAGGGCAGCAGACAATAGACAACAAGCTACAAAAAACGTTGCCACCCGTAGGTTGGAGTCTACGTAACCGCTGAGCGGTTGTGGCCATTCGAGTTTTCTCCTGGTTGTGGGCTTCCTAACCTCCCGGAGTCTATACATGACTGCAGGACTAAGTTTAAATGTGACTGGGAATAGTTTTTCGGTTTCTTTTAGCTATCAGTACTATACCCAAAGCCATCTCGACACCTTTCTACATTATAATATTAGACGCTATAATACATATTTTATAAACTTATCTTTACTTTCAAATAAAATAACGGTTATATACGCTCACATGGATTCAACTGGAAAAAAAATTATGTATCAAAATATGGGAAGTGTTCGGTGCCGGATCTGTTTTTTTCGTCTCTAACGGACAAAATCCACACTGTTGGTTAAGAGCATAAATTTCTAATCTCAACCATCTAAAACTAGTATTTATTAGTATGTATATCACTTTTTTTCTCATTTCTCCTACCATATAAATTCTTCTTTTTTTTCTTCTACCTGATTGACTTTATTGTCGAAGTTGGTACTGAAGCGAAAATGAAAGAAATTGGTTCCATTTGAAAGAATACAATTGATATAAAAATATAATAAATTTTTAGGGAAAGGGTATTGATAATTTGATATTTTGATGACTTTAACTAGATAGTAATAAATATGTACTATAAAAAAAATAAGTAAAATCTTAAAAATTAATTATATATGAGTGAAGTTGAGGCACGTACTTTTGGTACTAATTGACCATAATTATTTTAATAAAATTAGGTTGTAGATAAATGCCACTAGGATAAATCACAAATCCAAAATTAAATTGTAGAGATAATGTTGCATTCCATAATTTATAAAGTAAACAATATAGTAAAAACAATAATATAATAATATGACTAAAAATAGTAATAAAAACTATAATATAACAAATACAATTGTTAAAAACTATATGCTTAACTATCGTTATTAAATATTTTACAATAGTTTATACAACTTGAAATTCGATTTAAAAACCTTCCATGATTTAGCATTTTTGGGATATGTCTAGGTGTAGGGAATCTTTTTATGATTTTTTATACTCTTGCAACGTTTCAGTTTCTCAACATGTTTTTAGGGGTTTGTGGTTTAGATTTTAGAGTCGTTAGACCATAAAACCTTTACTTCAAACCCTAAAATAAACCTTCGATAGTTTAACTTTTCTATGGTATCTCTAGGGTTTAAGGTATCTTTTTATAATTCATTTTATATCCTTATAATGTTATAATTTCTCTACAGACGCTAACGCTTTACTTCCAACCCTAAAATAAACCATTGACGATTTTGGATATCTAGGATATGTTTGGGTTTTACGTATCCACGATAACTTATATAAATTCCCACTAATGAGTAGAAACATGTACACAACCTTCAATACTCATTTCAGTCACTATTATCGAAAAGATATCACTAACTATTATATATATTTCCATTGGCGGTTCTCATTGAATCGTTGTGTATAAGAATATTTTCTTGGCATTTATTAGTTTTGAAATATCCCAAATATTAATTACTTTTACTAATTATGAATTAATTAAATAAAAGCAGTTAATGAGAGATTAAGGAATTAAATATCCTTAAATAAGTAAAAAAAAGGGGAATAATATAATATTTAAATAAATCCTAAGAAGTCGTTAGTAACATTAATGATCACTAAACGACCTTGATAATGTTTTAGGAAAAGAAATATAAACGAAAATATCATTAATCGTTTACGTAACGAGAAACGTGTCACAAATATTTTAGAAGTGAATATGAGGTCTTAGACACCTCATGAGATTACTGGGGTAATTTTTGAGGCATTGAAAAATTGGTTAAACAGTCAGAATAAAAGATGTCGCGTTTACGCCTAAAATGGTGAAACGCAAACCAATTAAAAATTTAAAATAATTAATCAAATATAAATAAAAATAATAAGATTTAAAATAAAATTTGAGGGTTGCTCATCCTTGCATTTAAACGGGACATCGTGTGTGAACGTGCATGAAAAAAAGGGTATTTAAAATGAGCCAAAACCGAACATTATATGTGTAACGTTTTAAAAAGCAAAAAAAAAAATTACAATGGGCCAACCCGCCCAACATGACTGGGCCGGCCCAGTCATTATCTTCACTCGCGGTAACGTAACAACCCAAAGGAAAAAAAGAATCACCGTCCAGTCATTTTCTTCACTTGCAGTATTTTGCCAACCCTAACTACTGCCCCTTTCTCTATTCTTTCCTTCCCTCAACTTACGAAATTGCAACCCTAACCAAGAACATGTTGTGTTGTGCGCGCCTCTTCTCCATTCTCTTTGCGATTTTGCAACCCTAACACACTAGCGAACAAGGACATTACATGCTCGCGTCTCTCTTGAATCTCTTCACTCTCTTAATTTGCAACCCTAACTAGCGAATGAAGCTCCGTGCCTCTCCTTTCCTTCGCCGGCGAACAAACGAAAAATCCCGAGCCTTCATTCTCTCTGGTGTTCGCCGTAGTTCAGAATCTAAGTAAAGGTAAGGGTTGTTATTTCAGTGCGATTTCTTCCATAGTTGCGGTACTAGTTCGAACCGACCCTTACTTCCCCTCTTATCTTTTATTCTCGGTTCGACCATGGAGACCTTGACTGGATCTGGAGGGAGCCACGAGCAAATCGCGAAGAGGAAGGGCTGGATCTAAGGGAAAACCGACTGGAAGTGGCCGAAGGAGAGCCAATCGCTTCTGGGAATTTAAAAGGTGTACATTTGCAAAATTTAAAATAAGTTACTTCTGCTCTGTAGATAGATAAAGGTTTTGTTTGCAAAGGAAAAATTTTCTAGTTAGTTTTGAGGAAGTCCGAAAATATAGGGTTTTGAATTGTGTAAATTGTGTTTCTGATTAAGCGTAATGTCTAAGGTTCCTGGTGGTTTGAATATTGCAAAATTTAGGGGTTTAATCGACCAAAAAAATTGGGTTCTGGTGGTGGACTCTGATGGTGCCAGGATTTGGAAATTTTGATAACTGTTATTTATTCGAAGCCATTGTATTCGTAATTGCTTATCGATTCTGGTTAGCCAAAATTTAGAGATGGTATTGGTGTTTTAGTAAGTTGAGGATTTGGCTAATTTCGAACTTTGATTTGGGTAAGAATTGAAACTAGGGTTGGAGAATTAAAATTTGGGAAAAATCTGAAATTGAAACTGAAAATAGGGTTTTGAAATTTAATCTAAATTCTAAATTTAGGGTTTGAGATCGATTAGGGTTTCTGAAGTGGGAACCGAATTGGGGCTTTACGGTATTAGGAATAGGGGCTTTCGGTATAACATTAATTTTGGGGCTTAATTGGAAAAAAAAAATTAAGGTTTCAAAACCTAATTAGAGTTTGTGGGTAAATTAACTTGTATTTAAATCGCAAATTTGAAGAAATGGTGGGGCGGATTGAAAATTCTGAGAAAATTGTGGCTGAAAAAGGTAATTAGAGGAAATTGAGGGCAAAACGTGATTATGAGGGAATTTTGGGTCAAATGGGTAAATATAAGAAAGATTGGGGTGGAAACCTGAATTAGGAAAACTTGAGGGAGTTTTACGAAACTAAATTTGGGTTAGGTCAAAAACCAGATTGGGAATTTTGACTTGATAAAAAAAAATAGGGAAATTTCACGATATATCTCTGAGGTTTGATTGAATTTTACGAGATACTCCTGAGGTTTTATTTTCATTACGAGATACCCCGATGTTTCATTTTTTTTACGATATACCTCTGAGGTTTCATTTTTATTACGATATACCCCTGAGATTTCAATTTTATTACGAGATGTCCCTCAGTTCAGATTTGGATATATCATATTTGTCATATTCACATTTTATCCATGCACCATATACCCCACGGGTTTATAGTCAAATTTTTAAAAAATTTAAAATATGAACAAAATGCACATAAAAATTAAAGATCAATTAAAATTTTATTTCAATTTAAAAAATATAAATAAAAGTATAAAAACAAAATAAAAAAAATTAGAATCGTGAAAAGTTTAAAATAAATAGAAATGACTAACCAACAAAAAAATAATATATTTAAAAAATTTATATTGTTACATAATTTAAAAATTATTATAGTGGTGGCTTAAAATCATATGCCCCGTAATAATTTCAGAGATATATGGTTAAAGTTTTGTTTGAATTTGAAACTTAAATAAAATGCTGATATAAATTAAAGTTCATATTATATTTGAAATCAATATTAAAAAATGAATATAATTAAATAAACATAAAACAAAAAATTAATAATAGAAATGACTAAAAATAAAAAGTAAATTATTTTGAAAAATAAACATAACTTGTTAAGAGTTATATCTTGTATTAAAATTGGTAAAAAGTATAACAATAATATGAAAAATATTAAAAGCAACAATTTCATATAGTACATAGAAAAAATCATTATTTTAAATTAGTAAAATAAAATATAAAAATCATTTTTTTCCTTTGAATACAATTGCTATAATAGTTTTTAAATCATGTAACAATATAAGTTTTTTAAATAGAATATTTTTTTGTTGTTTGGTCATTTCTATTTATTTTAAACTTTTTATGATTCTAATTTTTATTTATTTTTATACTTTTATTTATGTTTTTTAAAATTGAATTAAAATTTTAATTGATCTTTAAGTTTTCTGTGCATTTTGTTCATATTTTAAAATTTTAAATATTTGACCATAAATTCATGTTGCGGGGCATATCCGAGGGTAAAATAAGGATATGAAAAATATAATATATGAATCTGAACTGAGGGGCATCTCATAATAAATTGAAAGCTTAGGGGTATATCGTAATGAAAATGAAACCTTAGGGGTATATCGTAAAAAAAATTACTCCCTCCGTCCCTGATTGACCTTCCTCTTCACTATTTGAGTATGTCGTTTGATTTCAATATTTAACAAGTAAGATGACATGATTTTATAAATCTAAGTATTGCAATGGAATCCTTATATGAAAAACTATATGTTGTAGAAATTTGTTTTATAAAATTATTTTATCTTATATATTTAATTGAAGTGGAAAAATGCCAAAAGCAAACAGGAAGGTCAATTAGGGACGGAGGGAGTAAACCTCGGGGTATCTCGTAATGAAAATGAAACCTCAGGATATCTCGTAAAATTCACTCAAACCTAGGGTATATCATAAAATTTCCCTAAAAAATAATAAAAAAAAAAACTTAACTGGAATAGGAGTCTGATCGCAACTGGAACTCGATCAAATTGAAGTAAAATTGTCAAACATTTAATTAGGGATTTTGGATAGTCAAATTGAATTAAATTAGCTAGATTTGGATTGGGCCGATAACAGGTTGGAGTTGGGCAACAATGGCCCATTACCATAACAAAAGAATCCAATCGGGTCTAGCGAATGATCAGATTTAGCCTGAATCTGAAATTAGTGGAATTGATTTAAACGCTTAAGTTGAAATCTGATATTGGGATAATCAATCTGAGCCAAACAAACACATGGGCCAGGATAAATAATCTGAACAATTAATTAATTGGGCTTAGAGGAATCAGAGGAGCCCACTACGATAACAAAGAATAATCCATTAGGGTTCAAGACTTGATCTGAAATGGATCTGAGTAAACAATAGAGCTAAATTAGAATATTTAATTGGGCTGATTTTGAATAAATAGGTATTAGATTAGTAGGTTGTAAAGGAGATTAATGAATCTTATTCAGTAGTTTTTGGCTACAGCTAGGTGTAGCCATCCGGCTACATCCCAGCGCACTATTCTGGTTTTTTTTTCTTCTTTTTTTTGGTTTTAAGCACCCGCGTGTTTCATTTGGCCTTTCATTTTTGTTTTTTTATTTTTATTTTTTTTCTTTATCATAAAACTTTAAATTATTGTAAATTTTAATATATAAGTCCACAATGAAAAAAAATTATATCATTGTTCACCTAAATTCAAGCTCTACAAAACAAGACCAGTCATGAATATATTTTGACAACTTTTTTTTAAAAATTATATGTATGGAGCATAGAACATAAAAAAAACTTGTACAGATGGTCATACAAACCTGTACAAATGTTCACTAAAACATGTACACCCCCACGTGAAGACATGTACATTCTCGCATTAAAAACATATAGCTAGTCATATAAACCTGTACAAATTATTAAATATGTACATCCTTAAATTAAAACCTGTACATATAAGCTAGAACACTTGTACAGACGGTCATACTGTAACGACCCCAAAACCGGCCTAGGAGTTAGGGCCGTTACACGCCGCGAGTCTACTACCTAACGTCGCAAGGCTCTAAGCAAACGAATCCCAAAACCGAATAAGAAACTGTATAAATACCAAAGAGTTTACAAGATCCAAAACTAAGTCAAATACAAAGAAGAGGCCCGAAGGCTACACAAAGTACTAAAGCGTCCAAAGCGCAAGCAAACAAAGTCTAAAGACATATAAAATAACAAGCTCCAGAAGGGGACGAGAGAGAAGATCCCACGAGCTCAATCTGCAACAAAGTAAAGGGGTGAGCTAAACAGCCCAGCAAGCAGAAGACTTCCTCAAGGAAGCCCACTCAAAACAGAAGCAGAAGAATACTTATAAACAGAGAGGATAGCGGAGTCAATAAATAGACCGAATGAAACCACAAAACAGAGGCAGAGCAGAACGGAATATCACTTCAAAACACAGTCGGACCTTCAGATCAGAACAGAAGAATGGGACACTAGAAACAAGCTAACACAACAGAAGGACACACATAAGGTCCTATGGATCCGAGGATCCCACAACAGAAGCCGTAGAGACAGCTAACAGACCCGTCGGTCAAATAACGTCCTAAGGGAGACCCTAAGGAGTATAAACAGAAGGAATTCCTGCGCAGCATGCTACGGGACAGCCCGACCCGACTATCCAAGGCTCAGAAGCAAAGTAACTAGGTCCCAAAACCAAAAGCTCACAAAACAGATCTTAAGCGCATAAAATGCATATAAACAGCATAGAAGCTTGTACACAGATAGGGGAATCCAACCCCGCAA
This sequence comes from Limonium bicolor, assembly GCA_023374045.1. Lineage (NCBI taxonomy): Eukaryota > Viridiplantae > Streptophyta > Magnoliopsida > Caryophyllales > Plumbaginaceae > Limonium > Limonium bicolor. Next base: position 307,435,161 of record CM041776.1, on the reverse strand, counting down.
ACGGAACTCAAAACGGAGCTAAAACAGAAGTTATGTCAAAACAGTGGCATGTCCGAACTTGCGTCCGACCTTGCAAGTTCGGACAGAGGCCGAGAATCAGAGGTCGCGGAGATACAAATGTCCGAACTTACGTCCGAACGTCAAGTTCGGACGTAAGTCGAGAGTTAAAGCCAGAACCATCTTAGTGTCCGAACTTGCGTCCGACCTTGCAAGTTCGGACACACGTCGAAACTTTTACGAAAAATTCATCCTCACGTCAGGTCCGAACTTTGAAGTTCGGACCGATGTTCGGACACTTCAAAACCTTCAAAAACAAAACGCGCCCGATGCACTGTCCGAACTTACAAGTTCGGACAGACGTTCGGACAGCGCGAAACTGACGAAATCCAGAGCGATCAGACGAGCAGAAATCAGCCAAAAATCACCATAAACTCACACAAAACTCATGGTAAATCAGTACCCTCGGGGGTTTAGCCAACGATGAACAACGCAAAATCAAGAAGAAACACACAAAGCACACCATTCACAAATCAGAAAACGAAATCAAAGTCCATCCCCGAGGGTGAGCAAACTACCCCGATTCCATCCCCCACTTACATCAATTCGCAGAGGAGATTACACCGGTCTGCAGCAGCGAACGATCCCGACAACGCAGCGATCCCCAAACAGCAAAACAACCACTGAATTCGCAAAGAACGAGCACCAACAATCAGAACACGTTCTTCCCAAAAACTGAGATAACTAATACCAAAAGCTCACCCGACCAACCTGAATTCGCAGAAAACGAAACCCGAACTGTAGCAGTAGAGAAACGACGCAGAAATCTGGAAGAAGCAGCAACAATCCACACCAGAATTCACCAAGCATACACAGAGGAGAAGAGAGGAAGGACGCAGAAACTGTCGAGAGAGAGAGCGCTCCTCAAAATAGATCGTGAATTGGAAATGCAAAAATAAGAGACTTAACTTCCTTAATTAAGCCTTACCAAATAAAAGAGAGGGGAAAGACCTCCTTGCCCTCATCCTTTAATTAATTGCCTCCGACGTCCCAATTACTAAACACGGCACCACATAACATAATTAATATCATAAACCAGAATGTTATGTAACGAAATCTGAAAAACGAAAATACGGAGTATTACATCACTCCCCCCTTAAAAGGAATTTCGTCCTCGAAATTCAACATACCTCACTGCTCGAAAAGGGACGGAAACTTAGCACGCAACTCCTCCTCGAGTTCCCATGTTGCCTCACGCTCGGACTGATCAGACCACTGCACCTTAACCATAGGCAGTGTCTTGCTACGAAGCCGACGAACATCCCGTGCTAAAATACGAACCGGAGCTGCCTCATAGGTGAAATCATCTCTGAGTCGAAGCTGACCATAGTCAATCACATGCGAAGGATCATGTAGATACTTCCTGAGCATCGACACATGGAACACGTCATGCACTCCTGCTAGAGCTGGTGGCAATGCCAATCTGTAAGCCACCGGCCCAACCTTCCCAAGCACCTCAAAAGGCCCTACGAACCGAGGACTCAGCTTGCCTCGCTTCCCAAAACGAACCACACCCCGAACTGGAGAGATCTTTAGAAACACGTGGTCTCCCACCTGAAACTCAAGCGGACGGCGTCTCTGATCTGCATAACTCTTCTGCCGGCTCTGGGCAACCAACAAACGCTCCCTGATAGTCTTAACTTTGTCCACAGCTCCCTGCACCAACTCAGGACCTACAATCGCCCTCTCCCGCAGGTCATCCCAACAAATAGGAGATCTACAGCGCCTACCATACAACGCCTCATATGGGCCATCCCAATGCTCGATTGGAAACTATTATTGTAGGCGAACTCAATCAAGTCACATGCTGATCCCAGCTGCCCCCGAAGTCGAGCACACAAGCCCTCAACATGTCCTCCAAAATCTGATTCGTCCTCTCCGTCTGCCCATCGGTCTGAGGATGATAAGCCGAACTGAAAGCCAAATTCGTCCCTAACGCCTTATGCAGGCTTCGCCAGAAGCGAGATACAAATCTCGGATCTCTGTCCGAAACGATCGTCGCCGGCACACCGTGCAACCTCACAATCTCATCGATATACAGCCGAGCCAGGCGCTCCAGGCTAAGGTCTTCCTCACAGGCAAGAAATGAGCTGACTTCGTCAACCGGTCCACAATCACCCATAGCGCATCGTACCCAGAAGATGTCCTAGGCAACCCCACAATAAATCCATGCCAACGCTCTCCCATTTCCACTCAGGAACGGGAAGAGGCTGCAGAAGACCCGCAGGTCGCTGATGCTCAGCCTTCACCTGCTGACAGGTTTGGCAACGAGCCACAAAATCAAATCTCCCTCTTCATATTCGCCCACCAAAAGGACTCTCGGAGGTCCCGGTACATCTTCACCCCTCCTGGGTGCACAGAATAAGGAGCTCCATGAGCCTCCTGCATAATCTCCCGCCGAAGGTCGCCTCCACTAGGCACACAAACTCTGCCCCTGAAGCGTAGACAATCATCGCTGGACACAGAAAACTCTGACTCCTGCTCATCTGCCAACTTCTCTCTGATCTTACACAACTCAGCATCAGCCTTCTGACCCTCTCTGATCCGCTCAATCAAAGTAGACTGGACCTGAATCGAAGCAATCATCCCGGCACGGTCTGACCGAACAACCCAAATCCCCATACGCTGAAGCTCAAAGCAGACCTCTGAACCCCTGACAACGAACAAGCAAGTCCAGGAGCACCCCTACGGCTCAAGGCATCAGCCACCACATTCGCTCTACCCGGATGGTAGAGGATCTCCAGGTCGTAGTCATGTAACAGCTCCAACCAGCGCCGCTGTCTCAAATTCAATTCCTTCTGCGTGAACAGATATTTGAGACTCTTGTGATCCGTGTAGACCTTACACGTCACCCCATACAAATAGTGCCGCCAGATCTTCAAGCGAAGACCACAGCAGCTAGCTCCAAGTCATGGGTAGGATAATTCTTCTCATACGGCTTCAACTGTCGTGACCCATACGCTACCACCTTTCCCTGCTGCATCAGAACACACCCCAACCCTCTGTGGGAAGCGTCACAGAACACCTCGAAGCCCTCTGTCCCAGAAGGCAACGTCAAAATCGGAGCCGAAGTCAACCTCTTCTTCAACTCCTGGAAGCTCTCCTGGCACGCCTCACTCCAGTCAAACTTGACATCCTTCCTAAGAAGACGAGTCAAGGGAGATACGATCTTAGAAAAGCCCTCCACGAACTTCCTATAATACCCAGCCAATCCCAGAAAACTGCGCACCTCAGACACACTAGTGGGCTTCGCCCACTCCATAACTGCCTTAACCTTCTCTGGGTCCACTGATATGCCATCCTTCGAAACCACGTGGCCAAGAAACACCACTCTATCCAACCAGAACTCACACTTCTTCAATTTAGCATACAACTCCTTCTCCTTCAACGTCTGTAGAACCATCCTCAGATGCTCCTCATGATCCTCAACACTCTTGGAGTACACCAAGATGTCGTCAATAAACACAACTACAAAGAATCCAAGAAAGGTTTGAAGACTCTGTTCATCATATCCATGAAGAACGACGGGGCATTGGTCAAACCAAAAGGCATGACCAAGAACTCATAATGCCCATACGGGTCCTAAATGCAGACTTAGGCACATCCTCGGCCTTAATCTTCAGCTGATGATATCCAGAACGCAAGTCGATCTTCGAGAAGACTGTCGCCCCTGCTAACTGGTCAAAGAGATCATCAATGCGGGGAAGAGGATACCGATTCTTGATGGTAACCTTATTCAATTCCCTGTAGTCAATGCACAATCTGAAGGAGCCATCCTTCTTCTTCACGAACAACACAGGTGCTCCCCATGGAGACACACTAGGGCGAATGAAGCCCTTATCCAGAAGATCCTGCAGCTGCACCTTCAGCTCCTTAAGCTCTGCCGGACTCATGCGATAGGGAGCCTTAGAGATAGGCTGAGTCCCTGGCGCTAACTCAATAGAAAACTCCACCTCACGATCAGGTGGTAGTCCTGGCACATCGTCCTGGAACACCTCAGGAAACTCACACACAATGGGGATCTCCTCCAACCGGGATCCCTCCTTAACCTCAGGTACAAAGCAGAGAAACCCCTGGCAGCCCTTCCTCAAGGAACGGACTGCCTGCATAGCAGACACCAACACAGGAGCACAAGGAATGGAATTCCCCACAAAAGCAAAACGGGTCTCACCCGGTCTATCAAACACAACTCTCCTAGCTGCACAATCTATATGGGCATGGTGCTCTGCTAGCCAGTCCATGCCCAAAATCACATCGAAGCAAGACATACGCATAGGGATCAAATCAGCAGACAAGTTCCTATCCATAATCACTACCGGAACCGACTTACACACAGAATCAAGTACACAAGCAGGTACGCCACTCAGCGGGCTAGAAATACACAAATCCACATCACAAGGCACAGCAGACAACCCGAGACTACCCACTAAATCAGCAGACACAAAGGAGTGGGTAGCTCCTGAATCAAACAAGCAGAAAACTGGCTGAGAAGAGATCTGAAGAATACCTGACACCACTCGGCCTGAGTCACGGTCTCGCTCACCAGCTAGAGCGTACACACGAGCCTGGGTCTGGGGCTTCTTCTGATCAGTCTTCTGCCCGGACCCTGAACCAGCTCCTCGGCCCTCAGAACCGCCACTGCTACCTCCACCTCTAGCCTGTGGACACTGGGCAATGCGGTGATCCAACGAGCCACACTTGAAGCAAGCCCCGGACTTCCTGTAGCACTCCCGCCCAGGATGGAAACGGTCACACTCCGCACACTTCTCCACAGCAGGAGATGCTGATGAAGAAGAACCCCGGTCTCCTCTATACTTCTTCTTCTGAGAAGAAGTCTGCTCACGCCTCTCGGGCTCCTCCACACGACCCTTCCTCTTCTGGTCCTTGCCCTTATCGGGCCTCTGGTCCCTCTTCTCAAACCGCTGCCTAGCCTGCAGCTCAGACTCCACCACCACATCGGCCACATCCCTGAAGGTCTTGTGGCGAAAGGTGCCACAGCAGCTCGAATGTCACCCCTCAACCAGCCTCAAACTTCCTAGCCTTCCGGTTATCATCTGGCTCAGGCACAAACTTCGAAAGGGAAATAAACTTCCTCACATAGTCCACCATCTCCTTCGTCTGGCGAAGCCTCCCATACTCTACAATCTTCTGATCCCTGAAGACATCGGGATAGAACTGCTGATTGAAGCAGCCCCTGAACTGCTCCCATGTCCATGGGTGGGGGTACTTCCCTTCGACCGACTTCCACCACTCCTTCGCCTCCGACTGAAACATGAAGGTAGCAAATCCGACTTTCTGATCCTCCTCACATCCCATGACCCGCAGAAGGTCCTCAATGGCAGTGATCCAGTGGCTCGCCTCCTGTGGGTCACCACTAGCATCAAAAGAAGGTGGCTTCAGCTTCAGAAACTCCTGAAGCGCCTTCACGTTGTTGCCCCCCGCGTTACCGGCTCCTGCCGCCTGACCAGCAGTGGCCCCTACAGTCTGCAGCACCTGGGTCACCACCTGCTGCACAATCTCTGCAATGTCCCCCTGGGGAGCATCGCCTGCAGCTGAACCACGTCCTGAACGTCGGGGAGGCATACTGAAGATACAACATCAAAATTTATCAGAAACCAACAAGCAGCAAACAGCAGACCTTTCAGACACCCACACATGCAGACAAAACCCCACAGACACCAAAGAACGAGCAACCTGGCTCTGATACCACTAAATGTAACGACCCCAAAACCGGCCTAGGAGTTAGGGCCGTTACACGCCGCGAGTCTACTACCTAACGTCGCAAGGCTCTAAGCAAACGAATCCCAAAACCGAATAAGAAACTTGTATAAATACCAAAGAGTTTACAAGATCCAAAAGCTTACAAGTCAAATACAAAGAGAGAGGCCCGAGGGCTACACAAAGTACTAAAGCGTCCAAAGCGCAAGCAAACAAAGTCTAAAGCACATAAAAATAACAAGCTCCAGAAGGGGAGGAGAGAAGATCCCACGAGCTCAATCTGCAACAAAGTAAAGGGGTGAGCTAAACAGCCCAGCAAGCAGAAGACTTCCTCAAGGAAGCCCACTCAAAACAGAAGCAGAAGAATACTTATAAACAGAGAGGATAGCGGAGTCAATAAAATAGACCGAATGAAACCACAAAACAGAGGCAGAGCAGAACGGAATATCACTTCAAAACACAGTCGGACCTTATCAGAAACAGAAGAATGGGACACTAGAAACAAGCTAACACAACAGAAGGACACATAAGGTCCTATGGATCCGAGGATCCCACAACAGAAGCCGTAGAGACAGCTAACAGACCCGTCGGTCAAATAACGTCCTAAGGGAGACCCTAAGGAGTATAAACAGAAGGAATTCCTGCGCAGCATGCTACGGGACAGCCCGACCCGACTATCCAAGGCTCAGAAGCAAAGTAACTAGGTCCCAAAACCAAAAGCTCACAAAACAGATCTTAAGTGCATAAAATGCATATAAACAGCATAAGAAGCTTGTACACAGATAGGGGAATCCAACCCCGCAAACGGAACTCAAAACGGAGCTAAAACAGAGAAGTTATCAAAACAGTGGCATGTCCGAACTTGCGTCCGACCTTGCAAGTTCGGACAGAGGCCGAGAGTCAAGTCGCGGAGATACAAATGTCCGAACTTACGTCCGAACGTCAAAGTTCGGACGTAAGTCGAGAGTTGAAAGCCAGAACCATCTTAGTGTCCGAACTTGCGTCCGACCTTGCAAGTTCGGACACACGTCGAAACTTTTACGAAAATTCATCCTCAGTCAGGTCCGAACTTTGAAGTTCGGACCGATGTTCGGACACTTCAAAACCTTCAAAAACAAAACGCGCCCGATGCACTGTCCGAACTTACAAGTTCGGACAGACGTTCGGACAGCGCGAAACTGACGAAATCCAGAGCGATCAGACGAGCAGAAATCAGTCAAAAATCACCAAACTCACACAAAACTCAAGAACGGTAAATCAGTACCCTCGGGGGCTTAGCCAAACGATGAACAACGCAAAAATCAAGAAGAAACACACAAAGCAACACCATTCACAAATAGAACGAAATCAAAGTCCATCCCCGAGGGTGAGCAAACTACCCCGATTCCATCCCCCACTTACATCAATTCGCAGAGGAGATTACACCGGTCTGCAGCAGCGAACGATCCCGACAACGCAGCGATCCCCAAACAGCAAAAACAAACACTGAATTCGCAAAGAACGAGCACCAACAATCAGAACACGTTCTTCCCAAAAACTGAGATAACTAATACCAAAAGCTCACCCGACCAACCTGAATTCGCAGAAAACGAAACCCGAACTGTAGCAGTAGAGAAACGACGCAGAAATCTGGAAGAAGCAACAACAATCCACACCAAAATTCACCAAGCATACACAGAGGAGAAGAGAGGAAGGACGCAGAAACTGTCGAGAGAGAGAGCGCTCTTCAAAATAGATCGTGAATTGGAAAAACAAAAAATCAGAGACTTAACTTCCTTAATTAAGCCTTACCAAATAAAAGAGAGGGGAAAGACCTCCTTGCCCTCATCCTTTAATTAATTGCCTCCGATGTCCCAATTACTAAACACGGCACCACATAACATAATTAAAATCACAAACCAGAATGTTATGTAACGAAATCTGAAAAACGAAAATACGGAGTATTACACTTTCTATCTTTTCAAATCTTTCAAAGCTCCATTTTGGTGCCATGAGAAAACTCCATTGATGGGGGAAAATCAAGTTTGAAGAGCTCATTAGCTTCTCCATTCTCTTAAGGTAAAGAAAATGTAAGAAAAACCATGTTTCCATCATTTCTTGTACATGGCCGAAAATTCCTTCTCATGGGGCTATGTTTTTTATGCCTTGTTCTAGCTTGATTTATTCACCAAGGACTAGTGGAGGTCCTATTTCATTCAATGCCAAAGTCTACCTTGAGACTTCAAAGGTAATCATCCACTTTTATGCCTTAGAACACATTTCTAACCTAGGTTTTCATTCCTTGAGGTTAGTGCATTGTTTAGTACTCATATGGGTCCTTAAATATTGATTAGAACATTGGCAAAAGGAATTTAAGTGGTGGCCGAGATCTATGCAAGAAGAAGGTCTAAGGAGGAGATTAAGATAAGCTTGAGAAAACAAGGTAAAATGCTTACCTAATGGTGGTTTAAGTTTAAGGAATGAGTTCTAGATATGTACCAATGTAGCTTAGAGCTTACATTGTGTATTGGGTTATAAAACCTAAGAAAAAGAACTAAAACAAGCTTATGAACTTATGACTAAGGAGCCAATGGGAATGAGTTAGTGATATAAGTTTAAGGTGGATTTTAAGAGCATTATAACTACTATGAGATTGATGAGTGTATTTGCAGGTTGAAAGCGTATATATGTGGGAAATTCAGTGTTTAAGTTTAAGTCATTTAAGGGCCTAAGAGCCATGTCATTTAAGAGCCTTAGTGCTATGCAATTTAAGATTATTGCAATATATTGAGTTTGTTATGAATGAGTTGGTTTGGGTGATGAGATATGATGAGAAAGAACTTGAGGTGTGTGAGATGGTTAAATGAGGGAAATAATGTGTTCGGGCATGCTATGATGCTAGAGGTGCTATGGCAAAATTTGAGTAGAAAATAAGTGTTTAGGCGAGGGTGGTGAACTAATATGACCTAGGATTTACTAGGAATCATTATAAGGAATTTGAGTGGAGATTAGTTAATTAAGGAGTCCTTGAGGTTTAGGATGACCTAGAGATGTCTAGGAGGAATTAGAGGAATGGTGAGTGTTTTGAGCACACCAAAATCATGAGATGAGGAATATAAGAAGTGTGCATAAGATTAAGGAGAAGGTGTGATGATTAAGGTGATTTGAATATGTTCTAAGGGGAATTAATGACTAAGGAAGTACTAGGAAGTTTTAGAGGTGGTCTTGATGAAAAAGGGGTGAGATAAAGTGTGGTAATGAGTTGTAATGACTTAGGCAAAGGTTGGTAACCAACTAGGAAGGAAATAAGGTGTTGGAGGATGGAAGCTTAAGCTTAGGAAGGAACTTTAAGTAAAGGCATAAAAAGAGTTTTAGATAGTGAGAGATGCTTGGGAGATGATGTTATAGTGGTGAAGAGAACATTTGGCATAGTGGTTACACTAGGTATGAACCACCACCTAGAAACCTAGAGGAAGCATTACAAGTGTTAGCATTATTACAAGGAAAATGCATAATGACTAAGGTGGATCTTGGTGGATGATTTAAGGTATTTTAAGGAGGGCTTAAGGTGTATTTGAGGTGCCCAAATGAGGTTATAACATATTAGAATATATGAGGAGAAGTTTGGAGTTGAAAGAGAATTTAGAAACAAGTCTCTAGAGCCGACCGGCCTTAGGACCGGACTTGCAAGGTCGGTCGGGCTCTGTTACACTACCGGAAAATGTTTCTGGAATCGACCGGACTTGGGGACCGGACTTACAAGTCCGATCGGACTTGTGTTTTGTGAGGGAAAAATGTTTCTGGAATAGACCGGACATGGGACCGGACTTGTCAAGTCTGGTCGGGCATGAATTTTGTACGGTAATAAGTCTCTGGAATCGACCGGACATAGGACCGGACATGTAAGTCCGGTCGGGGTAGAATTTTCCAACGGTAAAAGGGTACTGGAATGGACCGGACTTGGCAAGTCCGGTCGGTAAGTCCGGTCGAGCCTAAAAACAAAAAAAAAAAGGAAATTTTGAATTCTAAGAATGGCAATGGGTAATAAGGTATGCCCTTGGTAGGGTAGTAATGATTGAGACCCTAAGAACTTAAGAGATTAAGTTAAGTTAAGTATAAACTTGAAAGTTTAAGATTAAGTTTGTAAGATTAAGTGTAAGACCTAAGAGGTGTTAGGTGGGGATCATTAAGGAATTAAGTAAGTTAAACAAGTTAAGTAAGTCATATTAAGTTAAGTGATTAACAACCTAAAACTGAATGAATGTTTTAGGACTTGGGAGTTTGGACTCCGGAAGAGAGTAAGCAGCCGAACGACCAACGGTGAACGGTACAGTTGTTTCTCTTGTGACCTGCTTGCTAACGAGGTGTCCCTCGGCTTGTGTGCTATTTGTTTTGTGTGCTCACTAAACAAGATAAAGCATGCAATCGGAACATATTATATATATATTGTTTTGTTGTGTGATGTTTGAAAACTAACACAACATACCGTGAGAACCTACTAACCAATGTTTAGTAAGGAATTAAGTGAGACTAAGGAACGCCCCTAATAAGGGACGATATGAACCGAAAGAGGTTAACCAACAAACAGGGTTTTGAGATTACTACTAACTGGAACTTGAGTGAGGAAACCCGGGACCGATCTCCGGTCATGCATGCTAAGGAAAAAGGGGGACGGTATCTGAATCAGATCCGCCCTCCGCTTAAGGACTTGTCTTCGGACTTTGTAGCCTGGGGCCGGTTGCCGGCTCAGCTACGCTGGATTCCCGTCCAGGGTAGGTGGCATTAAGATGGTGCAGTGGGATCACCTAAATCCCAGGTTTGGACTTAGGCTACAACCATTCCCCTCCAGGAACGGTTCGTATTCTGAGAATAAGTTAAGGTTAAGATGAGTTACAATCATTCCTTTTTAAAGGATGATTTGTATCATTAAGATTAAGATTAAGTTAAGATTAAGATTAAGGTGAGGTTAAGATAAGTTGCAACCATTCCTTTTTAAAGGATGGTTTGTATTATTCAGATTAAGGTAAGTTACATCCACTCCTTATTAAAGGATGGTTGTTTCTAAGGTTAAGATAAGACTAAGATTAAGGTGAGATAAGGATGGACTAAGGTTAAGAGGGAACATTACTTAAGGAGTTAAATAACTAACTCTCCAATCAAGGGGAACGCATTTAAGTCGTTCATTGTGTGTGAACTTTGATTGTTCATATATGGATTGTTGTTTACAGCATTTTCTATTATGTTATGCATTTAATCAACCTCCATGCTATCGACAATTAGTCGTCGTAGCCACGTTAGCTTGGGGGCCATGAGGGGATAGTACCAGCATTCGTGCTGACCCCCTTTGGGGGCTGTTTTTACTACACAGGTACAACAGGAAGCGGCCGTCGCGAGAGTAAGAAGAGGATACAAGTGTTAAGGGTTAAGAGTGGCCTACGAGTTGTGCGTGTACACTCGTATGACAATTTAAGTTAGTAAGATGTATAGGATGTGAGGGGGTTGTAAGAAGAATATGTAAATGTTTAAGATTGTTGCTCTAATGTTCGGTATATTCTGTAGTCAGACCGTAGCAAGGTCCTGGATTGTAAAGAATTCCGCTGTGACATGTATGTATTTATGCTGTTAAGTTGCGAGACCACAATTGGATTGAGTTGGGGTGTTACACCTCTCGATATTGTGAGACCGCGGGAGCGGTAGTTATGCGTATCAAGTCCAAAGAAATATGTTAAGGATTGACGATATTATTATCGAAAGACAGCAGTTAGCTTAGCAGTATGTGTGTATAAAGTGAAGCACCGAGCTAAGTAACGCCGGTTTGTGACTCGAGTGATCAACGCTCAAAAAGCATTCAGTAGTCATCCAAATGAGTGATGAACCATAATACAAATGATGTAAGTATATGTGTGGAAGTTAATATGACAGTAAATAGACCATGCAAGTTAGTGTTATGTTATACAGAGAGCACGGTGCGCAGCAAGCGACCGTTGTATAAGTGTTGTTGAATAATAATATGGCAGATAAGAGCAGTTATGAATTAAATTCAGTGGTGATGCAAGGTAAGTGATGTTAAACAAACTGGGCAATAAGCCAGTGGTAGGTACTATGTGATGAGGAACTCAGTGTGAATTCCATGGCGAATCGCATAAGGGATTTACTGTCAAGAGTTTACGCCTCTGCACTCTGTATGACTGAGTGTTTTGGTATTGCACTTGCGCAGTAATGATCGAGTGGGATAGCTAGGAATAGGAAACATGTTAATTGTGGAGGAATAATGTTATAATGGCCAATGCATAGGAAATGCAAGGCCGCACCAATAAAAAGTACTTGTACACAACCAAATGTGGAGATATGATTAACAGTAAGTGACTACAGTAGCACTAACTGCCAATGTTGGTATGGAATATACCCCAAATGTTGTATACAGCAGAGAGAGCACTACACACTAGGTAGTAGCTCAACCTCAACCAAAAGTAAGTCGGAAGGGAACAAGTCAATCATTGTGAAATACATAGCAGTATGCACAGTAAATTGTTATGGAAGTAGATAGAAAGTTTATAACTCACCGAATTCGCTAACGCTAAGAGATACAACGCGTCGGTTGAGAAACCATTGTTACCAAGATGAAGGTGACAATTGGGGATGTACAATATAGTAAGAATAACAAAAAGGGGGCAATTAAGCTCTACAGTTATTGGAGTTTCGCAGCAGAAACTAGTGAGTCGGTGATACAAGTGTTGGATGTACATAGTGAACATGAGTGAATGGCTAATTATTAACGCCTGGTAGCCTAACAGGCCAGAATCAAAACCAACTAAGAGTTTAAACAAACTCCAATGAGAATTCTTGGTTTAGGACTAAACCGCCAATATGGTTAAGATCCTAATCAGAATCCATTGTGTAATAGACCGCGTGGAAGTTAGAACACTTCACGACGGCAGAACATTTTAAGCCAATGTTTAGTGATTGATTACGTGGGCGTAATCCCTTTTAAGGGGGTAGAGCGCAAAGCCACTTAGTGTGTATTACCGTACAAGTGTACGTGATTTATGTTGTGCATAGCACAAATAATTCGTTTTGATGATTGGTGTGTGTGTTATGTAAACATACGCATTCATTCATGGTTTAATTGTGGTAATTGCGCACAGAAGATGCGAATACCATTGTGGTAAGTGTGTGTATTTATTAACAGTTGTGTGTGATAGTTCAAGTGTAGGGAGTAGGGAAACTCCCGGGGAACAAAACCCCGACAGTGTATAAATGTGAAACTGTGTTGTATTTTGATAAAATATATGTGTATATATATTATATAGTGACTCAGGAAAGGTTATGGAACCGACATAGAACCTAGTGAGAATAAGATTCCCTAGGAAACAACATTAAAGCGTATGGAAATAGTTGATAGACGAAGTTCTATCCCTTGGAGATGTATGATCATGATTAGAATGATTAAAAAGATAGAAAATTGGAAATGAGTGATTTATTTGATGCTTGAAATTGAAGTGGGTGAAACTTGATTATCATGAGATCAAGGGAAGCCGAACACAAATTGGGGTGGAAAGATAGTTCAACACTGATGCTGATCACATCAGGGTTGGATGATTCTTGAAGCTCCCTATAAGTGGTCACAAATAACCACGCTAAGAAAAGAAGCAAAGAGCATAAGTTGGACTTGGAGTTGTGTATGTTTTCAAAAAGGATTTTGAATTGGTATTTATAAAACGTCGATAGATATTTTACATAGTTAAAGTCCTCTTACTTAACCTCATAAGGAAATTTTAAATTTAAGTGATTGTTTTGATCTCCCAAAGGCACGGGGACGGAAGGTGTCCATCGCGACCGGGTTCTGCGGGATCACAGCGTATATCAAAGATATTTTTGATTGCCATACATGCTATGACATGTTGTGTGGTATGTGTAATAAATGTTATTTTGACTTTGATTTCCTAAAGTGTGTGCTATTAAGACCTATGAGTCTAAATGTGTTGTGTTACATAGACCTATGCGTCTAAAGGCTGTTATGTTATCAAGACCTATGTGTCTAAATGTTGTTATATTACCCAGGACCAGAGAGTCTAAGGGTTGTTATGAATGTGTAAATGTTGTTAAGATACCCGGACCATTGAGTCCGAGGTTATCTCGTGAATATGTTATGTTATGTATGGATGTGAATGTGTTACCCGGACCATTAAGTCCGAGGTTGTGATGTAAAGTGTGTTTGGTATGGAAGTTTTATTTCTATAAGTAATCCCCGTATTCTAATCCACGATGTGTGGGAAGTGTAAACTTTGAGGACGAAGTTCTTTTAAGGGGGTAGATTGAAATACCCCAAACCTTGATATGTGGTTTAAATATCAAACTATGGTATGTAAAGGCTAAAAAGTGCCTTAGAAACATCAGTTAATAATTTAAATCATAGTAAAATGCAATAAAGCACTAAGATACAGTTTGAGCAAAAACATGCTTTAAGCTATGAGTGAACTTGGTTAGGACCCAAAGAGCCTACCAAGACTTAATAATATTAAATTATGATTTAATAAGGCTAATTAAGTCCTTAGGAAACTTTGGTAGACAGTGAAACCAAACAAAACACAAATAAATACCTTAAAGTCAATATGAGCAAAAATGTGCTCTAAGCTTGAGATAAATTTGTATAAGGCCTAATGGTCATAACTATACCTTATAAATATGTTAATGAACATATTAAATCAATTACCAAAGAAAACCAAGCTTGAAAACAAGTTAAAACACAAAAAGTGCTTTAAGGAGTCTTAAGGCACGTTTTTGGAAAATTGTCTGGTAAATGAGTTTTGAGTGGCTAAATGTCCATCATTACTCTTTAATTAACATGTGTACTATATAGTATCACATTCGGAAGTCTATATCAATGGGAAATCAAAAATTTCACATCTATGTGCCTTGTTTTAGTGAATAGTAACTTTAATAAGCTAGTTTGTAACATATGTTGTTATAAGTAAATAAATTGGTCAACAAAGACTATTATACCCTTCTAATTAAATGGGGGCCGGTTTTTCAAGGTGTGAGTCACCAACTTGTAAAAGAAATAAGTAAACTAAAGCTTATAAAGTAAAGTACTATTTTGCTTTATACATAAATATCTTAACAAATGAACTCTCTCACCTCATTCTCTTCTTTCCCTTCATTTCACACGATTTCTTCAACTTCTCCCAAGCTCCATTCTCGGTTTGCTACAGCTCCATCTCTTCTCCATCTTCATTTCTTTGCCAAATCCAACTCCATGCTCCAAATCAAATTCTAAGACCATATTTGTCTTAGTTAGACCAAGCTCTACACTTCTATCTTTTCAAATCTTCAAGAACTCAATTTTGGTGCCATGGAGATTCACCATTGAAGGAGCTTGAGCTCACCTTTTCACATATTATTGTTCTCCTTTGCTTCAAGGTAAGGAAACTCAAAGAAAATCCATGTTTCCTCCATGTTTATATGATGTCCGAAAATTCACCTCACAATGGTGTTTTCACCTTGCTTGTTTTAGCTTTATTTGAATCTTCCAAGGGCTAGGAGGAGTCCTCTCTTGATACTTGTTCAAGTTCTCTTCCAATTCCAAGGTAAAACAATTACCTTAATGTAAATAAAACAATATGTGTAACTAGGGTTTACAATGAGATGAAGCATAATGCTTGAATGCTCATTCTATTATTTGTACATTGTTTAGAAGTTGACAAACAACCAAACACCCTACCGGTTTTACAAGGAAACAAGAAAGAAGTTTGTGAGGAAAAAGAGGTAAACAAGCTATCTCAATGTAGTTTAAATGCCTTAGGAAAATGAGCTTGATATGCTTAATAAAATACCTAAGGAGCCAATGGTAAATGAGCTAGTGAAATGCTCTCAAGGAGTTTATTAAGGGCATATGTATTGTTGGGTGTATTTACAGGTCAAAGGCATTACTTATGTGGG
This sequence comes from Limonium bicolor, assembly GCA_023374045.1. NCBI lineage: Eukaryota > Viridiplantae > Streptophyta > Magnoliopsida > Caryophyllales > Plumbaginaceae > Limonium > Limonium bicolor. The sequence continues at coordinate 307,419,468 of CM041776.1, read as the reverse complement.
AAATTCAGTGTTTAAGGTTATGCAATTTAAGGGCCTAAGAGCCATGTTATTTAAGGGCCTAAGTGCCAAGCAATTTAAGTTATGCACTATATTGTGATGTAGTGCTAAATGTGTGAAGTTTGTGTATAAAAATGTGTTTGATGGATTTTAGGTGTTCTTGAAAGAAATAAGGTAAAAACCTAAGTGTTTGGATGTGAGTATATACAAGAGAAGCTATGGCCAAATTTGGAAAATGTGTAAGAAGTTCTAAGTGTTTTAAGTAAGTTTTGGTGAACTAGGAAGTGTTAAAGGTGAACAAATGTTTTACTTGGGAAGAAAACATGTATTAAGGTGATTTAGAGTGATGCAAGGATTTAGGTGTTATCTTGGAAGTTCTAGGAATTCAATGTGTGTTTTGGGAATGTGTTTAAGTCTTGGAGAAGTTGTTTAAGGTTTAGGAATGTTGATGTACAAGGAAGAAGTGATGTTTAGGTAAGATGTGAAAAAGGAGATTTAGTTAGTAAGAAAAGAAGTTTAAAAGATGATGTTAAGGTGTAGAGGAAACACCTTGGCATAGTGGTCATTATTGGTGAAATACTACTTAGAAATCTTAAGGAGAAGACATTCCAAGTGTTAAGAATTTTGTAAGAAATTTGTGAATGATAAGATGATTTTGGTGTGTGATTTAAAGAGTTTAGTACATGGCTAAAAGTGTGTTTGATGTGCCAAATGATGTTAGAACACGTTAGGAGGCTTGAGGAAAAATTTGGAGAAATTTTGACAAGTTTTGGACAACTTCTGGTGTTGTCCGACCCAGTGGTCCGACCCAGGGTGGGTCGGACAGCTCTGTTTTAGTCACCGGTTTGAGTTTATGGAATGGTCCGACCCAGAGGTCTTGGGTCGGACATGGGTCAGACATGTGTGTTCTAAGTCTCTGGAATGGTCCGACCCAGATGGTTGGGTCGGACATGGGTCGGACAGGTGTATTTAAAAGACGGGAAAAGTTTCTAGAATGGTCCGACCCAGTTGTGGGTCGGACAGTGGGTCGGACGGCCCAAAATTTTGTAAAAAAAAAAACAAAACAATGTTTAAGGTTATGAGATGATGGGAATTATTAAGTAATGATGTTATAAGATTACTAAGGATATGTTAAGTGAGTTATAATGACAATTTAGTGGGGAAAAGTTGTATTAAAATGTAAAAGTAAAACAAGTTAAAATGTGAAGTTATGTAACTAAGTTAACGGAAAGGTTATAAGCAATAGACTATAAACAATCATATTACCCCGATGTTAATAAAAGTACATGTAATGTTATCAGTTGTTCGAGAATTGCTCGAGGAACATAAGTGGACATGGTAAAGTGGACTCCGGTGACAGGTATGGTTTTCTTGCAACCTATGTCCTACCGGATTACACCGGCTTGTATGCCAATGTTTTTTCTGTATGTTTGCCACGTTGTAAGATAAAACATGTAATGAGTTTACAGTAATTCATTTATGTGGCGTGTTCAACTCCGATACCATTTAACCTCGGAAGTGTTAACCTTAGTTAACTGAGTCTAGGATCACATGAGAGTTCGGTATTCGGATTAAACGACCCGAACCATGGGACGTTCTAACCACGGCTATGCGTGTGTTAATTGTGTGATATGAGTATGTGAATGTAGGGATCTCCCTTGTGTGTTTAACCCAGTAGTAATGTTGTATAATGTGTAGATGTGATAGACTCCATAGTGGGGTTCTAACTAATATCTAAAGTAAGTATGTACTAACAGTGGTGAGGAATCCGGTTTGGCCGGTCGCGCGTTGTTTGGGAGTGGGTATCCTTCTTAGCCTTACCCTTCTCTCTGTTATGGTTGTTTCCCTCACGGGTTATGATCTCCCATTAGCTTATTCCAAAGCTTAGCTATTCTGACTTAAGATCGGTTTTGGGGGAACATGTGTTTGTGTGGTGTGTTCGGGCCTCCAAACCCGAACCATCTTAACTTAAGTTACTCGTCCGACTATTAGGACGGTAATGAGTGTTGTTGTTATTGTATAACGAGCTTACCATGAGGGTGACACCATTCTCTAGGCCCACTAGTGAATTAACTATGTTTGGGTCGGTTCCTAAGAGGACCGTTCCCGTTTTATTATGTGATGTTGTTGTAAGCAATTCCTATTGCGATGTTATCATGTGCACGTCGAACGTGTATAGTGTTATTATGTTTTTTATGTGAGGAATGTTATATGTTGTAAGATATGGAGTGTGTGGATCATGGAAATGAATCCCAGTTTGTGATAAGGGCATTTAAGGATAACCCAATTTAAGGGTAAGTGTCGTCTATTAAGGAAGTAGCCCCATTAGAGGAGGAACACTCTAGGGATAATGAATACCATGAGTGACTTATCAAGTAAGGATGTATTATCCGTTGGTTGAGCCTATTGAGGCGAAATGTTATGTGTTGTGTGTTCACAGTTGCATGCACGATTTAAATATAATCAATCGCATGCTAAGACGACAATTAGTTGTGCGTGGCCTGGTAGCATGTGGGCTGCGGGATTACCATACCAGCAAGGGTGCTGAGCCCCTTGGGGGCCACCCTTTCTCTTCTTTTCCTATTTCAGGTACAAGAGCTGGAAGCCGTTCGAGAGTAGGACGGGGTAGTCGTTGTACATGGGAAATCATTTATGTTGTATATATAGAGTGGGTGTAGTAAGACCGAAACTGTTATCGGCATCAATTTGTAAATACTCGGTACAGTAGGAAGGTATGTGTATGTTGTGTTGTTAATGGAAAGGGATAATAATGTGTAGTCGCTCGGGAATCTAGTCCATCAGACCGGTACAATGTGTATGTAATAGCCTTGTTAGCCACGTGGGTGGTTAACGGCGTGTAACACCAACGAGTTATATTATTTGATGAGGTGTGTATTCCGCTGCAGTTTGTTGTTAAGTGTGTTTATGTTGGAAGGGGTGTTACAAAACCGTGGTTTAATATAGTAAGATGTGCAATATAAATGACGGTTGCCTAGGAACCGTGGTATATAGGTACCTTATATACGACGGTTCCCAAAGAACCGTGGTATATTCACTCTGGCATGTACTATATACCACGGTTGCCCGGAAAACCGTGGTATATTAGTAACCTATATACGACGGTTCTCCAAAAACCATGGTATATGAACTCTGGCGTGTACCTTAAACGACGGTTTCTATAAAAACCGTGGTTTATAAACTTTAAACCACGGTTTTCCTTTTAACCGTGGTTTAAACGCCGTCATTAAAAACATTTTTTCTACTAGTGTTGCAATATTTTGGTTAACTGAAATCTGAACTACAAAAATTTAGATTTCAGTTCAGTTTCCGGTTTTTCACTCAAAGTTTTGTTTAGATTTCGGATATTTTGGATAATGGTTAATTTAGTTTTGGTCAAAATTTAGATAATTCAGTTTTTAACTTAAATTCATTTTTTTACGATTGGATTTCGGTTAACCAAATTATCCAAAATGCTCACCCCTAATCATGCTAATAGCTTGGCTTTGGCAATCTTCAGTAAAACTCTAACACCTTCAGGAGTCAACAACCTTGTAGTCATATATATTTTTATCAATAAGACTCAAAACCATTAATATTATAGTACAATAATGCTCCTCCACTTAAACTATGAGTGACAAATCAAACCTATGTGACAAATATATAATAAAATGTACATCTCCTTAATAGTTAACATCAACGGTAGCACCCTTGGTTAAGTAATTTGTATATATTTTCACTGCATAATGAGGTGTTTATGTTAACGATTGGATTAAGACAGGATTACGTAGTTGTAGTAGGAGTGTTACAAGACACTCAACGATCACTTGCAAAGTTACGGGACAACTGTACCTATAACTACCGTAACTACCTAAGTAGGACTATCCTTAATTCGTTATCTGGTCTAAAAACATTTTCGTAATCAGGCCAAGATCTTTCGGGTACATCCTAAGGTGGGGCGGCCATTATAAGTAAGTCGAGTCCTATCTAACACAAGTTATGGGTGTCATACACTTGTCAACAATTGTATGGGCAATTTTACTAATCTCAACATGTTATTCAGTTCCTAAATAATGCACCAACTAAGTAGAACAAATCTAATCAAATAGGGGCAACAATTGAAGTTCTAAACAGGGACAATAATCAAACAATCTAATACCAAGCAGTTTGTTCAAATTCCAACTAGAAAAGCCAAGTGAACTGATACAGATGTTCTAACATCAACCAGAAATTTCAGCTTCGAACCACATCAGACAAAGTGAGCCAAATCAAGCACTTTCATCACGGTCGAACCAGATTATCCAGAAGATGCAATACAAAAGCTCCAACCACATGAATTTGAACCATAAATTTTAGTTTAGAACCATATCCGATAGAGGCTAATCAATCAAACAGAGTTTAGGTATGAACCACCAGGTAAGTTAAGGCAATCAAATCTAATTTTCCAACTAGGGAAAATCAACCAGGTTAGTTCTAGTTTGAAGCAAGTCACGAGAACAAGTTCAAAGCAAATCCAAAACCGCAAAGCAATGAACCAGGCGTGCCATGTTCGGACTCAATTAGGAAACCGTAAAGGCAAATCAACCAGAGATTTGGGCGGGTACCTTAGAGAAGATGAAGGTACGACTGAATCGAGAGAAGGAGTACCAGGGGTGGCGCATCAACTGTCGGGAGAGCTAAAGAAACCAAGCAATTGAAACGCATCAGAAGATAAACAACAACACACCCAAAACAGGCGAGCATCAGACAAATTCAACCATAATCTAGGGTATGAACCCTAGTTTTTTTGCTCAAATCAGTAGAAATCCAAAGTTGGTCAACTTACCAAGCTCAAGAGGTAGCTCGAAAACAAATGACGACGAAGATGTCGAAGGAGATTTGGGGAAAAAGAGCTCAGAGAAGAACCAGTGAAGCAATTGACCCACTGGTGAGCCTTGAAAGAAAAAGAAGAAGGAACGAAGGGCATAAGCCTTCTTTTACCCGGTGAGTGGTGTGCCATGGATTCGAGACCGAAAACCACAAAGGGAAGAACTACAAGAAGAAGAATGAAGTTTCAGACAAATACCCAGACAGATTTCAGGTAGTTACAGAGTTTTAAGCGTAAATCGACATCGAATGTCGACAAAGGAGAACCAAGAAAGAAGAAGAGGCACGGTGCAAAATCCTTCAACAAGGAAATGTGGGCATAAAGCCAACCCTAGATAAGAAAGTCATCACTGAACAGTCGAAGAATTACTTTGACATATCAGGAAATGCCACATATTCACCACAACAAAGACAGCTCCGAACCAAGCAGTCTCTTTTTATTCTAAGAGACTTTAATTAATTGGATAAGGTCTCTTTTTACTCTAAGAAACTTTAAGGGGGCTTTTGTTTTGGGGTAATCAGGAAAGGAAATTGGAATGATTCCCTTTCCTGCTGTTTGTTTAGCCAGTTTTTCCTATTTTCAGGAAAGGGAAAGGGAATGGGATTACCTCAAAACCCTTTCTCCTGATTCCTCACCCTTTACTAGGGAATGAGATTCCCTTTCCCCAGTACACTTTGACCGACAATATATGACCATTGACCGATGACTAATGACCATTAACCGGTTACCGATGAATGTTGACCGGTAAGTAATGGTCATTGACCGGCAACCGACAGTCGTTAACCATTGACCGGTGGCCGTTGACCGGTGGCCGTTGACCGGTTATTTCATTTCCCCCAACTCAAACAAACAACCAGAAAAATCAAAAGGAATTCTTTTCTATCCCTCTCCATTCACTTTCCTGATTCCATTCCGTTTCCCCCTTTGAACCAACCGCCCCCTAAATAATTGGGTAACATCTTTTAAAGAAAAATTACTCGTTCTTATAAACCAGACCGGAAACATAAAAAAGAGAAGCTCTGCCGGTATTCGAGTTCCTGGAACGACGAAGACATCCAAAAATCGTTTCCCCACTGCAGTGTTTCCTCCCAATCAATTCAACGAAGACCGAGGAACTACTTGGGTCTTGGGCCAAAACAAAACGTCTACGACGCAGAATCTCCCCACGCCCTGTGAAACAATTCAATCCATCCACCGACAAGGACGCAAAGGGGGCGAGACACAAGCCTACCACACGCCATTTTCTCCTCGTAGCGGGCGATATAAAGAGTCCTCCACCAACACCTCTTCGCTGGGTCCGGTCTGGTCCCTTCGGTAGCTTTTCTAGTTGCTTTTCGTGTGGGTGGGCTACTTTTGCTGTTACTTTCCTACGACGTATTTTTTCACCACCAGCTTGCTATCTTGTAGCTGTCAATTTGGAGCTGGGAATTGTGAATCCACCTGCGCTCGCAGTATATTGACGGTGGGCCGGTGCGCGGCAATAGGCTACCGTGGCCACCCATCGTTATCGGTATTCATTGGATCCGATTTCATCAGTTTCCTAGAAAGTTTAGCAACTGATGATGGATCCCGAGGTCGCCAACGATGAGGAAAGGACCTCGGAGTCCAATCGGCTCCTACCGCCTACCTTGACGTCAGAACAGAATCCAGATAAAGAGGATGAGGAAATCGGTATTGGGTTGAAATCGGGTTACCAATCAATCGAGAAAGCAAAGGTATTAGATTTTGATTTGGCGGAACCGACATCGACTAGTCAAATTTCAACGCCACCATTCTCGTGGAAGAAGCTATGGATGTTTACGGGGCCTGGATTTCTTATGAGCATAGGGTTTTTGGATCCGGGTAATTTGGAAGGTGATTTGCAAGCTGGTGCAATTGCTGGGTACACTTTGCTCTGGTTGCTCCTCTGGGCGACGATTATGGGTCTCCTGATCCAGATGCTGTCAGCCCGGATCGGCGTTGCTACCGGGAAGCACTTGGCCGAGCTTTGCCGGGAGGAGTACCCGCGATGGGCCAGGATGCTGCTGTGGGTGATGGCTGAGGTGGCGCTTATCGGTGCTGATATACAGGAAGTGATAGGAAGTGCGATTGCAATTCAGATTCTGAGCCGTGGAGTTTTACCCCTATGGGCTGGCGTCGTAATCACCGCTTCTGATTGGTAAGTGAACTCCCCAAGAAGCTAGCAATACCGTGTGTAGTTCGAATTATATTAATTGGCTTTCGGTCTTTTGATATTCGTCGTCCTATGATAATTCGGGATTGATTTTGATTTCGATTTCGATTCTGCACTGAAGTTGACTAGTCTCATCTGTCGTGTTTGTGGGTTAAAAGCTGCTGCATTCTTCCTGCAAATATGATGCTGATCTGGTCAGTATTGGCAGGATGGCCTTTCTTCTTTTATGAAAAAAATCCAGTGCCAGTCACGAGAAATTCACTTTTGTTTCCATGCAGTTTGTGTTTCGTGTTAGGATAAATCACATTAATCGCAGATCTTTTTCAGAAGATTCTTAACTGGTTCCTAGGCTACATTTTGTGTGATTTCCGAACTGATTCTTTGGTTACCGAGAATGTTAGTATTAATCTAATGGCACCTACACTAGTAACTGTTTCTGGAAAGGATTGGGACAGAAGATCTGACATGAATTTTGAAAATAAATTCTTTTTCTGACATGTAAGTATTGGCTGTTCTTTTTTTTGATCAGTAGGCTACTAGAGTAGCAGTACAGTGTTGATGGGGTATATAAGTATTGGCTGTTCTATTTCAGCTTTGTGTTCTTGTTCCTGGAGAACTATGGAGTAAGGAAGTTGGAAGCTGTATTTGCTGTTCTAATATCAACAATGGCAATGTCTTTCGCATGGATGTTCGGTGATGCAAAACCTAGTGGAAAAGAACTTCTGATTGGTAGGTAATTGTTGGCTATATTAATCTGCTTCACTTTTTGGACCAAGCACCTGAACTATATGTCTTTTGGCTTGTATTCCTTTTTCAGGTCTTTTACTTCCACGATTGAGCTCCAAGACAATTCGGCAAGCAGTTGGAGTAGTTGGATGTGTTATAATGCCACACAACGTGTTTTTGCATTCTGCTTTGGTTCAGTCCAGAAAGATAGATCCAAAGAAAAGCAGCCAAGTCCAGGAAGCACTTAACTACTACACAATTGAATCCACATTGGCTCTTACAGTTTCCTTCATAATAAACTTGTTTGTCACAGCGGTGTTTGCAAAGGGGTTCTATGGAAGTCCACAAGCCAGTAGTTTAGGCCTGGTCAATGCGGGGCAGTACCTGGAGGAGAAATATGGAGGAGGGTTATTACCGATTCTGTACATTTGGGGTGTTGGGTTGTTAGCTGCTGGGCAGAGCAGCACTATCACCGGGACATACGCGGGCCAATTCATCATGGGAGGTTTTCTTGACCTTCGGTTGAAGAAATGGCTGAGATCACTTATCACAAGGAGTTTTGCCATTGTTCCTACGATGATTGTGGCTCTCATCTTTAATAGGTCAGAAACTACATTGGATTCTCTAAATGAATGGCTGAATGTGCTCCAATCCAACAAATTCCTTTCGCGGTTATCCCTCTTCTTACCCTGGTTTCAAAGGAGGAAATCATGGGTATGTTTAAAATCGGGCCAATTTTGCAGGTCAGTTTTCAGAAACCCTTATCTTTATGCTGTGTTTGAACCCTTTTCCCCTGCTGATAGAGTTTATTCGCCTTTCTTTGTTTTGGGTGATGATAGTTTGTATGAAAAGATTAAGCAAATGATGGAAACGAAATGCTTTCAGATCTACAAGTTAATTGAAACCATTGTATTATTTGACTGTTGTCTGCATAGTGATATACTCATTTTAGCACAATCTTGACATATTCACAAAATTGTTGTACTCTATTTGCTTCTTGGTCTGTTTAATAAGAGTAGGCCCTGTCCGTGTTGGCATATCTGTGCATTTGTGGTGGTATAAGATGCATCTATTTATTCTCCTGTCAAAATGATGAAATAGATGTATCTTACTGTCCGCTCTCCTATCTGGACTACAGGGCTGTGTTAAACTAGTTACAAAATCGTCTTTAATGCAACTGCATTCTGGAAGCTTAGTATATCTTATATGCCTTTTCGTTTTGTTATTCAACTTTTCAGAGGGTCTCATGGGCGGTTGCTGGTCTCGTCATGGTGATCAATGGCTATCTTCTATTTGATTTCTTTGTGGCTGAAGTCAATGGAGTACTATTCGGATTCGCAGTTTGCTCAGGAACAGCAGCTTATATTGCGTTCATTTTCTATCTCATTCTGCGAGAAAGGGGGTTATCTATAGATTGGCAGAGATTAATCGGGTCAAAGAGCTGAGCAGTTGGTTATACAGGGGAGAAATTCATGATTGACAGAATAGGGGTGAGCCAGGTTTCTCGATCAGCAGCTATCTAGATTCAAATGCTAATCTCACCATTAGCGGTGCATGCCGCATCACAGGGAGCGTAATGCATACAAGTCTCTCGTGGTTTGAAGGCTTTTAAGCCACAGGATTGCACAGATGAGAAAATGTATAGTTGACCATGTTATATGGAATGATGATACAAGGTTTGATATACTTGAATAACACTGTTCTGACTGAGAATGATTTATGCTGATTGATGTGCTTGGTTGTTGTAGGTTATATGATAAAAAGAATCATTGTTCGTCCCCATTTTGTAAGTGAATTGTAGTTTTGAAACCTCTTATAAAGATGAATGGATTCATTCTTCTTTTTTACTAAGTTTATAGCTTCTGCTGCTGCTTATCTTTAATGAGAGTAACCTCGAAGTTCAATTTATTGATCCTTCTGCAATTATATATTTTTGCTGTGTAAGTACTAGAGTCGTTCGTATTATGGGCCCTAGTAATAATCAGTGCATGCTCTATGAACATCTGGACTGCTGTGGGCATATGCAGAATCATTTGAATCTTTTAGTGCTCATATTCTGATTCTGTACTGCGAGATAGTACAAGAACAATGAATAGGAAGCACTTTAGAACGAACCGATGTCCTTTGATGACTCTGCTCTGGAAGTACTCGAGAAACAGAAGAAAAGGCATGTTCCCGGCATCTTAAATTTGATTTCTGCACGCAACTCACACATTATAAAAAGAACTGTCAGCTATCATAAAGAAGATGGCCTTACCACGTCTCAACTGATAGCGATGAACCCCGCTACTCCCGCTACCATACTTCATACAGAGCTGCTCGTTAACTTAAATCTCATCCATATTGACTCTCATATTAGCTTTCAGCTGGACAAAGCACTCAGTTGGGGTCAACTGAAAATTTGTATAAGGCCCATTATTTTAAGGTCGAAGCACTTGAAAATTCTAAACAAACACTCAATTCTCGGTTTGGACATTTTGTCCAATTAATGTCGGGTCGGTGACAAAACATGCAAAAGAAAGTGCTGTTTTTAACCTTGCAAAGTGCAGTTTTTTTTTCTTTGTTTATGGACAGCACTTGCCAAGTGCTGTTCTTTTGCAAGGTTAAAAACAGTACTTGCCAAGTGCTGTTCTTTTGCAACATATTGTGGGCGGCAGATTACTGTGTCCTGGTGCTGCAGCCTGGTACGGTATTGCGCCCAGACTTTGAACAATCAAACGACATCCGTTTACGCTAAAAATTTGCGTAAACGTAGTACTACATGCACACATTACTGTGTCCGAACCTCATCTCATTTCGACTTCTACAAGTGTTTCATAAATTGGGTCAAAGTGGCACAATTTTTAAAGTATGAAAAACTACAGCGTGGTGCGGTATTACGCCCAGATTTTGAACAATCAAACGACATCCGTTTACGCTAAAAATTTGTGTAAACGTAGTAATACATGCACACATTATTGTGTCCGAACCTCATCTTATTACGACTTCTACAAGTGTTTCATAAATTGGGTCAACGTGGGTAGGCTGCAAAATTTTTAAAGTACGAAAAACTGCAGCCTGGTGCGGTATTGCGCCCAGATTTTGAACAATCAAACGACATCCGTTTAAGCTAAAAATTTGCATAAATGTAGTACTACATGCACACATTATTGTGTCTGAACCTCGTCTTATTACTACTTCTACAAGTGTTTCATAAATTGGGTCAAAGTGGATAGGCTGCACAATTTTTAAAGTACGAAAAACTGTAGCCTGGTGCGGTATTGCGTCCAGATTTTGAACAATCAAATGACATACGTTTACGCTAAAAATTTGCGTAAACATAGTACTACATGCACACATTATTGTGTCCGAACCTCATCTTATTACGACTTCTACAAGGTTTCATAAATTGGGTCAAAGTGGGTAGGCTGCACAATTTTTAAAGTACGAAAAACTGCAGCCTGGTGCGGTATTGCGCCCAGATTTTGAACAATCAAACGACATCCGTTTACACTAAAAATTTGCGTACACGTAGTACATGCATACATTATTGTGTCCGAACCTCATCTTATTACGACTTCTAAAAGTGTTTCATAAATTGGGTCAAAGTGGGTGGCTGCACAATTTTAAACTATGAAAAACTGCAGCCTGTTGCAGTATTGCGCCCAGATTTTGAACAATCAAACGACATCCATTTACGCTAAAAATTTGCGTACACGTAGTACTACATGCACAAATTAATATGTAAAAAGCTTACCTCATTCCGAATCCTACAAGTGTTTCATAAATAAGGGTGAAGTGGCTAACACACACAATATTTAAAGTACGAAAAGTTATCTAATTGTTTCCTGACCTTTGTCTCTCTATTCTATGTGCTATTATATTACGTCGCATCTCGTAGACCGACTCTTGTTCTATGAAATCATCATCAGCTTCAATAGAATCATAAATGACAAGTAAAGGAATATGTTCCATGAAATCGTCATACTCCATATAATTTTCCATCATCCGATGTACTGATGTATCAGTCCGTACGTGGAAAAAACTCCATTCGTAATCGGCATCCAGACCTAGATACACCATTGTTGCTACGTTTATTGTGCCAAGAAGGGAGCGTAGAGCACGACCTACTAATCGTTGCAGATCACAAAGATTATTAGGATACGACATACTTATTTCTACGCGGCTATGCCCCATCCTTCTCTCGAAGTGTGCACCATGACGGCTGAAAGTGGCCCCGTAATTCACGTGCATACTGAAAGGAAACTCCATTAGATTTTGAGATCAATGTGGGGGTAAGGTATGAATTTCAAGTAGCATGATATTATATATCAAAATGATATTATCTATTCAAATTTGACACAATTATTTGAATTATAGATTCTTATTATTTTATTTTTTTTCCCTTTTTTATTTTTAGTTTTTTTCTAAAGATTGGTTACTACTCTTATCTCAAAATAATATAGAACAATAGTTTTAAACTGAGGACTGTTTTTCTAAATTGTTTATTCAGATATGGATTAGTCTTTTAAAACTATTCTATCTATCAATTATAATAAACTACAAGAAAAAGAGCACACTAATAAAAATTACGATGTAAACTTTCAATTATATCAAAATTATTAGAGTACACAATATTTGTAGTATATTTCAGAAATATCAATTATAAGTATTCAACTTGCTAAGTAATGATTAATTACAAAACTGTCTGTACAAACTATTATGGTTTGTCAGTATATCAAAGTTATTATATGTTTTATACCGCGCTTAATAATTAAAGAATAATTTTATATGCTAATACGTTATTTTTCATTTCTTGACATATCCAGAATTAAATTTAAATTTATGTTTTTGAATTTCATTAAATAATATTTAATTGAATAGAATATATTGTTTTAACTACAAATATATGTTTAAAATAAATATTTTATCAACAATTAAACAATACAATATATAATAAAATAATAAGTGATAGCTATATATATATTCGCTTACAGTCAATTATTTTAGAATTGCCTTTTCATTTCAATGATAATATTTATTCCATTAAAAATTAAAATAATCTTAAGTATTAATACATTTGAAATCAAATTTTATTAAATACTAAAATATAATTCATAAAATTTTATTTTTATATATAACATCTAATATATTTTCTCTAAATACAATGATTTATTTCTTTATTTTTTCAAATATATGTAAAAAATTATTTATAAATTAATATGTATACATATTAATTATTAATTGTCACTAAAATATTAATAAAGAATAATAATTATTAAAGGCTACAATTGAATATCTACATATATTTTAAATTAATTAACAAAAAATTGTTTTAAAAAGCTACATATATTTTAACTTAATTAACAAAAAATTGTTTTAAAAATTAATATAAAATTTTTAATTGTAACAACGAAAACGGTAAAAGCATTGCACAAAACTAACTTATTCAAACAGCCAGACGAAACCGCCGTCTGCCGAACACTAGTTTTCAAAACAGCCACAAAACAACCAACACAAAATAACCAGCAAAACTACCATAAAACAACCAACCAAAACAACCAGACCAAAACTACCAAAAAAATGATGCCGAACCCAGCCATATACACAAGCCAGCCAAACACAAAAGTAGAAAAAGCTACAAATGCAACTTCCTTGTACTCCCATGTTAGAAAGAGCTGTATAAGCAAACACAATTCTTTAAAAGTTAAACTAGATTTAGTCACTCCATCTGTCTGCTAAATATTCTGGAGATCTTGTAGACGCACGTTCACTACTTGAATCAACCATCGATATCGATGGAGCTCTTTCAAGCAGTGCACGTGCACCTACAAGATCTCCAGAATGTTTAGAAGACATAAGGAGATTTGTGTGAAAAATGAGGGAGGTAGAGTGGGGTATTTATAGGGAGGAGATGGGGGCGGCCGATTTTGACCATGCAAAAGAACAGCACTTGGCAAGTGCTATTTTTAACCTTGCAAAAGAACAGCACTTGGCAAGTGCTGTTAATGAACAAAGAAAAAAAACCGCACTTGGTAAGTGCGGTTGTTTTGCAAGGTTAAAAACAACACTTTCCAAGTGCTGTTCTTTTGCATGTTTTGTCATCGGCCCAACATTAATTGGACAAAGTGTCCAAACCGGGAATTGAGTGTTGTGTTTGGAATTTTCATGTGCTTCAGCCTTATTTTAATGGTAGCTGATATCAGTTGTCATTTAAAGTTAGAAAAAAGGTACATCAAAGATAATACAAATTGATATAATAATTGATCTATATGACATACAAGAAAAGATAAGTTTATAAGAAGAAAAAACAAAAGAATATGTGGTCACACTTTTGCATTTCTACTTTTCAGTTAAATAATAGGGGTAAAAGTTAAACAGCGTAATTTATATATGACACTTTGTTTTATGATTGTACAAAGTAACTCAAACACCCTTGTTTATTTAGCTATCTCAAACACCCTTGTAACCTGTTAGACGGATTTTGTTCATACGTTCATTCATTATGCTTTGCTTGACTCAGGCAAACGCAAATAATCATACTCCCCTCAATACTGTTATTTTAATCATTACCTATTTCTGTTAAATAAGAATTATCTTAAGTGTCTAGTCCGACCGAGCTTGCATGAAAAGTTAAGGTCAAGTCAGCCAAGGAGTTCCTTACAATGAATGGTCCAAATGCTGATACGATAAAATAATACGTCTCAAATGTCAATTGTGCTCCATTTTACTCTCTCCGTCCCACTGACTATCCTATTTACTTTTTGACATGTTTTTTACTTTGATATTAAACATATAAGATAAAATAATTTATAGAACTAGGTTGTGTCATATAGTTTTTCACATAATAATTCTATTGCAAAACTTAGATTTGTATATGATCTTACATGTTAAATATTGAAATCAAACAACATATTCAAATAGTAAACAAGACAGACAAATAAGGATGGATGCAGTAATATTTCCGACTCCTTCATCATTACTGGGTCCATTTGTTGGTTGATTTATTCTAGTCTTTAGTTCGACAGCTAGTGCAATAAGCTTTCAGGCTTTGTGGTTGGTGTGAGCCCATTTTTTCTCTATTTTATTCTGACAGTTAGTCTGACCGTTTGTGTGACAATAGATAAAACAGTTGACATCAAATTGTCCATTGAATTGCTAAATGAAATACCACAGACTTAATTAAGGTGATTAAATTACTCTAATACGATATTGAGGGCCTATTAGTGCCTAATAAATCTTGGTAAGGAAAATAAATCCAAAAGAAAAGAGAAAAACGCTTAAAAAGCGAAAAACGCTAAAATGAGCGTTAAGTGACCTTAGGAAAAATACAACCTTAAAAATGGTATTGAGTGAATTTTAAAGGCTTAATAATGCCTAAATAAAATATGGGAACAATTCCCGAAGAAAACGGATCCATAAAACGAATTAAAAACGCTAATAAAGCTTTAGCGCACGTTTTTCGAGAAAACTCGAAAACGTGACTTTAAGTGGTCAAACGAACCCGTAAAAATTATAGTTCATTAAATAACTATAAATGAACATTAATGGGAGTATAATAACCATTAAAATTAAAGAAACGAGAAAATTCCAGAAAACGGGCCCGATTAGTGAATAGTGCCAAACCTGGTAAATTAACGAGCATTTTCAGTAGAAAACGAAAAACACTCCCAGCTTATCTACAGTATGGGGCCGGTTTTAAATGAGGAGAGCAGCCCTCTCTATTACTAGCTAGCTAGTCAAATAAAAGAAGAAGAAAAGCAAAAAGGGAAAAAGTTACAAAAGTAACTTCCCTCTCTCTCCTACCTCATTTTCTCTCTTCTCTCTCCCATTTCTTTTTCTCTCACCATCTTCCTCCTCCCTTCTCTTGCTGGGGCGATTTTTGAAGCTCTACACAAGCTTCCATGGCAGCCTCTCTTCATCCTCTTGCTCAAGCCACAAAAATGCTCCAAATAAAAAACAAAACACATATTTGTGTTCCTCTCATCATTCTCTATCTATCTCTCTTTTCAAAATCCGAAAATAACGAAGTTCATCTCCATGGTTTTTTCCCATTTGAAGATAAAAGCACATCACCTTGTAGCTTGGAGTCTCCTCTTCCTTCTAAGGTAAAAATTTCATTGAAAAACTCATTCTTGTTCTCCCTCCTTTGGTGACCGATTTTACCCTCTTGTAATGCCTTGTTTCTTCTTGATTTTGAGCTTAATTTCAACCCTCCAGTGGTGGAGTAACTCTCTTCTTGATTCAAGGGTGAGAACCCCTCTCAAAAATCTCCAAAGGTAAACCCTAACCTTGTGTTTAAGCCTTAAATCGATTTAGAGTTTCTTAAGGATTTAGAATTTTAATTGAACTTATTTTTTTGTTCCTTGAATGTTGGGATGGAGTTTGGAAACTCCATTCCCACTTGACCGAATTTGGGAAGAGGAGAATCAAAGAGGAATTTGTGAATTAAGGTAAGAAACCCACCTTAAAGCTTGATTTAAATTGCTTTAGGTTTTGGGATGGGTAATTTAATTAATGAACCCCAAATTATGAATTGAAATATATATGAGAGAATGTGTATAGTTGATTTTAGAGAGATTCGTGAACTTGTGATGGTTTAAGGGCCTAAGGGCCATTGCTTTTGAAGTTGGAGCTATATTGTTGCTTTGATGATTTTGATGGAATTATTGAGTGCTGGTAGGACCCTTGTAAGGGTTTGGCTAGATTAGGATTGAACTTGATGAGAATAGAAGAATGTGGACATGCTAGGTTTAAGAGGAGGTTATGGCGAAATTTCTGTAGAAAGTAAGTGTTTTGAGGTGGTTTAATGAGATGGGAGAACCTAGGTGTTTGTAGTGTTGAGAGGAGAGGAATGATAGCCTTGAAATGGCATTTGGAGGACTAGAAGGAAGGAGGTAAAAATCTGTAGCAATTAGGGATTGAAATGCTTAGGAAAAACTAGAAAAGAGCAAGTGTGCAAGACTTTGGAAACAAGAGTTGAGCTTGGGTTTAGTTAATGTACTTGCCTAGGAATGAATTGGTATGGTCATTGATGCATTTGGTGAGGTTGGTAGGATGTAGAAACTAGCAAAAGGAATTTAAAAATGCATAAGTGTGCAAAACACAAATGGGACAATGAAAGTTTGTTGAATTTGAACAAGAATTGGAGTGAGGATTAAACCAATGATTTGGAGTGGTTTAGAGCATGTTTTAGGGTGTTTAATTATGTGGAAAATTTGTGGAAAGATTAGGGAAAGTTTGAGGGTGGTTTAAGGGTTGATAAGGGGGTGAAAAATCACCCTTGTAGCAGGTTTTAGCAGGGTCCGGGACTTGGTCCTTAGACAAAGTCTCGGACCACCCATTAAAAACAGACCGAGAGTTCTTGCAGCACTTGGTCCGGGACTTGAGGGATGGACAAGGTCCCGGACCACCTATGGAAATAAGGCCGAGAGTTAGACAGTGCATTGGTCCAGGACTTTGGGTCCGGACCAAGTCCCAGACCACCCCCAGAATTCACCAGAGAGTGCTTTTAAGGGTTTTTAAGATGGGGGTTTGAATGGTATTGGTTTTAGGAGTTGTTTGGTGACCTTTAAAGGTCCTAAGAAGTATAAACAAATGTTGGAAGTGAGTGAGTAAGTTAAGGAATTAAGTGCACTAAGTTAAACCGAAATAACGGGATAACGGGGTAAGTACGGGAGTAGCAATAATGCACCTACCGTAATGTTTAAATATTAATTGAACCATTTGGCATGAAAATAGCGGTTCAAGAGTAAGACACGAGGAATGAGTGTGAGCCATGGAACGTGAGAACACCCGGTAAAGTTAACCCCGGTGAAAGGCTTGATTTCCTCATGCTCTGTATCCTAACTTGGTTACCCCGATTTGTGTGCTTGTTTGATTGTGTGATCACCTAACAAGATAAATGCACGAATCGGACTGTGTGTACTCGTTGGAGCTTGCATTGTGTTATTGCTTGTTGGTTTGTAATTTACACCGAAGTTTGTATAATTCATGAAATGTGGATTGTGTATGAATTGCTTGATTGTGATTGTGTGTGGTAGTGCGACTCATAGTTGAGTCTTGGTTGAGTAGAGACTCATAGAAAGAGTCAAGTTGCGAACTAATGAAAATGTGTTAACGCTCTAAAGCTACCGAACCAAAAACATAGTAACATAAACCTACTAACGCTAGAACGTGAGAAAACATACGGGAGTAGCAACCTCCCGATAACGGTTAGAGAACCGAAACGACTTAATCCACACGATAAATATTAGTGGAAGTATATGAGTAACCTCTAACTAGAGGATTGGAAAGTGTTCGAGATACGAACCTTGAGTAAAGTAAAGCATGGTAAGGGATCACCAAACCCCTTAGAGATATAGTCTGTAACACCCCCAAACACTGGCCTAGGAGTTAGGGGTATTACACGCCGCGTATTATTACATAATAACGCAAGGCTCTAACAAACAGACTTAAACAGATAATCAAATAAGGCCCAAACGAATACTTGAATAAAGTATAAACCAAAATGATGTCGTAACATCCCAAAGTAATAACAGAACCCACCAAAACGAATATCAAAAGCAAGAGCTAACTAAAGAGGCCCAAAGGCTCAAATTCAAATACAAAGTCTCCAAAAGAATCTAAACAACAAAACGGACTAAACTCCAAAGCTGCAAAGTGACCCTCGCTGATCAATCTGTAATGTTAGATAAAGTAGGGGAATGAGCACACAACTATGCCCAGTAGATGACAAACTTCATCAACCAGCATGCTCAAAACATTTTATAGAATCATGTCAAAACAAAAGGAGTCGCAAGGAATCCATAAGCATGTCAGAAAACAGAACAAAAGTCCATACAATAGAGGACTAAACAGAGTCAGAAGCAAACAGAAGCAGAAAACAGAGCGGGACACTAGTTGATCACAGTATACAGACAAACAAGCAACAAGCTCGTGAACAGAACGAGGAAACCTCACTCGTAAACAGAACAGGTGAAAACACCAGTGAACAGAACGGGGAACATCACCCGTGAACAGAAGGATCCTACATAGCGCGCTACGAGACAGCGAAACCAGCCATCCAAAGGCTCAGACACAGAGATAACTAGGTCCCAAAACAGAAGCTTAAATACCGATAAGCATATGTGCACCAAAGGCACCAAAAAGCACATAGATGGCTTGGAAATCAGAAGGGGAATCCAACCCCGCAAACAGAAGTCAAAACAGAGCTCAAACGAGCAAGTTATGGTCAAAACAGTACCATGTCCGAACTTGTGTCCGGCATCAATGTTCGGACACAAGTCGAGACTCAGAAGTCGAAAACAGACAGATGTCCGAACATGTGTCCGAACTACGAAGTTCGGACACAGGTCGAACATTAAAACAGTAGTAGAGGCAGAGGTGTCCGAACATCAAAGGTCGGACAGATGTTCGGACGTTCTTCAGAAATCAGACACGCGCAAAGTCCGAACTTGTGTCCGGACATCCATGTTCGGACATAAGTCGAGGCAAAATCAGAGAATACAGAAGGCTATGTCCGAACTTCAAAGCTCGGACGGAAGTTCGGAGACAGCGAAAACTTCAGAGAATTAAAGCGCAGAAGGGCATGTCCGAACTTCCAAGGTCGGACCGAAGTTCGGACATGCCGAAAAACTCAGAAGACAGAAGCAATTTTCACACAGACAGAGGCATCAAAACATTGTCAAAACATTAAAAGTTTTCAGAAAACAACCTTAGGGGTTTGTAGGCATTAAAACGACGTTAAACAGACAGTTCACAATCACAATCCAAGACAGAACGCAATCTGAATTCAGAACCGGAATGAAACTCCCCAAGGCCGAACACACTAATCGAATCCATCAGCCACCTACCTCAGTAATTGACAGACGATATCCCTATCCGAACAGCAGAGTCCAACCGACACTGTAACACCCCCAAACACTGGCCTAGGAGTTAGGGGTATTACACGCCGCGTATTATTACATAATAACGCAAGGCTCTAATAAACGAACTTAAACAGATAGTCAAATAAGGCCCAAACGGAATACTTAAATAAAGTATAAAACAAGAGATGTTAAAACATCCCCAAAAGTCATTACAGAACCCACCAACTAATGTCAAAAGCGGAAGCTAACAAATATGCCCAAAGGCCCAAATTCAATACAAAGTCTCAAAAGAAGCTAAAAACAAAGCAGCTAAACTCCAGAAGCTGAGGGGAGACGATCCTCGCTAATCAATCTGCAAAAGCGTTAGAAGTAGGGGAATGAGCACACAACTATGCCCAGTAGATGACCAACTTCATCAACCAGCATGCTCAAAACATTTAAGAATGTTGTCAAAACAGAAGGAGTCAAGAGAATCCATAAACATATCAAAAATCAGAAACAGAAGTCCAATCATTAAGGGACTAAACAGAGCAGAAGTAGACAGAAGCAGAAAACAGAGTGGGACACTAGCTGATCACAGTATACAGACAGAACAAGCAACTAGCTCGTGAACAGAACGAGGAAACCTCACTCGTAAACAGAACAGGTGTAAACACCCGTGAACAGAACGGGGAACATCACCCGTGAACAGAAGGATCCTACATAGCGCGCTACGAGACAGCGAAACCAGCCATCCAAAGGCTCAGACACAGAGATAACTAGGTCCCAAAACAGAAGCTTAAATACAGATAAGCATATGTGCACCAAAGGCACCGGAAAGCTCATAGATAGCTTGGAAATCAGAAGGGGAATCCAACCCCGCAAACAGAAGTCAAAACGGAGCTCAAACGAGCAAGTTATGGTCAAAACAGTAGCCTGTCCGAACTTGTGTCCGGACATCAATGTTCGGACACAAGTCGAGACTCAGAAGGCAAAACCAGACAGATGTCCGAACTTGTGTCCGGACTTCAAAGTTCGGACACAAGTCGAACCTTAAAACAGATGGAGAGTCAGAGGTGTCCGAACATCCAAGTTCGGACGGATGTTCGGACGTTCTTCGGAAAACAGGACGTGGAGAGTCCGAACTTGTGTCCGGACATCAATGTTCGGACACAAGTCGAGGCCAAAATCAGAGAATGCAGAAGGCTGTGTCCGAACTTCAAAGCTCGGACGGAAGTTCGGACACAGCGAAGATTTCAGAAAGTTTAAGCGCAGAAGGGCATGTCCGAACTTCAAAGCTCGGACAGAAGTTCGGACACGCCGAAAAATACAGAGAACAGAGGCGATTTCACACAGAACAGAAGCATCAAAACACTGTCAAAACTTCATAAGTTTTCAGAAAACAACCTTGGGGGTTTGTAAGCATTAAACATCATCAAACAGACAATTCGCAACCACAATTGCAAGGCAAAACACATTAAACTCAGAACCAGAACGCAACTCCCCAAGGCTGAACACACAAGCCGAATCCATAAGCCACCTACCTCAATTACAACAGCGAATTCTCTTCGAATCTGATCAACGATTGCTCCAACGCAGACACCGCAGAACGCAGACCCAGAACAATCAGACAGCCACTGAAAACTCACAATGACGCAGAGAACAACACCACAATCAGAAACTGTCCACAACCCAAAATCTGAAACGAAAACGGAATCAAAACCCTCACCTGAATCTGTCTACAGATTACAGAGCAGTCCACAGCAGATGAACCCGATGAAGGAGTCGAGAAGAATCACTGAATCACAATCAGATTGTCGAGGAAATCAGAACGGGGAAAAATACCGGAACCAGCGGATTAAAGAAAGAGGAAACTGTCACGCCTACCTCGAACGGACCAGCAATTCGCAACGGCGGAGAACCCACAGTAGAACTTGGATTGCAAAACAACACTTGCAAGGCTGAGCGCTTGGTTGAGCGTATCTTGAGAGAGAGAAAGAGAGCAAGGGAGGAGGAGCGTACTGACGAGATTCAAAACTGACAGAGTGAGGGGGAGTCGTGAGAACGTGATTAGAAGAGAGGGTAATAAATGAGGGAAATAAATAAATTAATGGAAGGGAAAATATTGTGAGATTAATCTCACCAGAAAATAAAACGGATGGGGGAAAAAGACCTCCTTGTCCCCGGCTTCTTTAATAAAGACTTCTGTGTCCTAAATTCAGAATAGACCATCTTAATGAACCATAGTAACGAAATAAAATTATAACCAAATCTTGGGTTATAACATCACCTCCCCCTTAAAAGAATTTCGTCCTCGAAATTAAAACATACCTACTGCTCGAAAAGGGCGGGAAACTTAGAACGCACATCACTTTCGACCTCCCAGGTCGCCTCTTCCTCTGACTGACCCGACCACTGCACCTTCACCAAGGGCATGGTCTTACTCCTGAGCTTACGAACATCTCGGGCTAGAATCCTCGAAGGAACTGCCTCAAACGTGAAGTCCTCTCTCAACTGAAGCGGACTGAAGTCGATCACATGAGATGGGTCCGGAATGTACTTCCTCAGCATAGAAACGTGGAAAACACTGTGCACTGCTGCTAAAGACGGAGGCAGAGCCAAACGATAGGCAACCGGTCCGATCCTCTCTAGGATCTCAAAAGGACCCACAAAACGAGGGCTAAGCTTGCCTCTCTTCCCAAAACGAACGACTCCTCGCACAGGAGAAACCTTCAGATACACATGGTCGCCCACCTCAAACTCTAGAGGTCGCCTCCTTTGATCGGCGTAACTCTTCTGACGACTCTGAGCCACAAGCAGACGCTCTCTGATAGACTGAATCTTGCCCACAGCATCCTGAACCAAGTCTGGACCAATCACCGCTCTCTCCTTCAGATCATCCCAACAGATGGGTGATCTGCACCTCCTGCCATACAAGGCCTCAAAGGGAGCCATCCCGATACTGGTCTGAAAGCTGTTATTGTACGCGAACTCTATCAGTGCCACGTGCTGATCCCAGCTGCCCCCAAAGTCGAGCACACATGCCCTGAGCATGTCCTCTAGGACCTGATTCGTCCTCTCTGTCTGCCCGTCTGACTGAGGATGGTAAGCTGAACTGAAAGACAACTTCGTCCCCAAAGCCTGATGCAAACTCTGCCAGAACCTGGACACAAACCTCGGATCTCTGTCAGACACAATCGAAGCCGGAACCCCATGCAGACGTACTATCTCATCAATGTACAACTGGGCTAAACGGTGCAAACTGAAAGTCTTCCTGACAGGCAAGAAGTGAGCGCTCTTCGTGAGCCGGTCCACAATGACCCAAACTGCATCGAAACCCCTCGGAGTCTTAGGCAGTCCCATGACAAAATCCATACCGACGCTCTCCCACTTCCACTCCGGAACGGGAAGAGGCTGAAGCAAACCGGCCGGTCTCTGATGCTCGGCCTTGACCTGCTGACAGGTCCTACATCTGGATACAAAGTCGGAGATGTCCCTCTTCATATTGCTCCACCAGAAAGTCTCCCGCAGATCCCGGTACATCTTCACCCCTCCTGGGTGTACCGAGTAAGGAGCTCCATGGGCCTCCTGCATGATCTCACGTCTCAACGCATCGTCTGCCGGCACACAAACACGGCCTCTGAACCTCAGGCAGCCATCCTCTGCAACCCGGAACTCGGACTCCTGACCAGCAGACAAATTCTCTCTGATCTTACACAGACTGACATCAAGCTCCTGACTGGCCTTGATCCGGTCGATCAAGGTAGGCTGGACCTGCAGTGCTGCTAACATCCCAGACCTCTCTGGACGGACAACCCAGATACCCATGCGCTGCAACTCCTGAGCAGACCTCTCCACACCGGACAAAGCACAAACAGTCCCAGACGGACCCCTCCTACTGAGCGCATCAGCAACCACATTCGCCCTACCCGGATGGTAAAGGATCTCTAAGTCATAATCGTGCAACAACTCCAGCCATCTCCTCTGCCTCAAGTTCAACTCCTTCTGAGTGAACAGATACTTGAGGCTCTTATGGTCCGTATACACCTTGCACGCTGCCCCATACAAGTAGTGCCTCCAAATCTTCAACGCAAAGACCACCGCAGCCAGCTCCAGATCGTGGGTCGGATAGTTCTTCTCATACGGCTTAAGCTGACGAGAGCCATATGCAACTACTTTCCCCTGCTGCATCAGAACACATCCAAGTCCCCTATGGGACGCATCACAGAAAACCTCAAGACCCTCGGTCCCCTCCGGAAGAGTCAAGATCGGCGCAGTAGTCAACCTCTTCTTCAGCTCCAGAAAACACTGCTCACAGGCATCGCTCCACTTGAACTTCACATCCTTCTGCAGCAGACGAGTCAACGGAATCACCAACTTGGAGAAGCCCTCCACAAACTTACGATAGTAGCCCGCTAGTCCAAGGAAGCTACGAATATCTCCGACATTAGTAGGCCTGGCCCACTCAGTAATAGCTCGAATCTTCTCCGGGTCCACGGAGATACCATCCTTGGAGACCACATGTCCCAAGAATACCACCTGATCTAGCCAGAACTCGCACTTCTTCAGCTTCGCATACAACTCGTTCTCCCTCAGAGTCTGGAGAACGGTCCTCAAATGCTCCTCGTGCTCCTCAGCACTCTTGGAATACACCAAGATGTCATCGATGAAAACTACAACGAACTGGTCCAAAAACGGCTTGAAGACTCTGTTCATCATATCCATAAATACTGACGGCGCATTCGTCAACCCGAATGGCATCACTAGGAACTCGTAGTGTCCATAACGAGTCCTGAAAGCGGACTTAGGCACGTCGTCTGCCTTAATCCTCAGCTGATGATATCCCGACCTCAGATCGATCTTCGAAAACACCTTAGCTCCTGCTAACTGGTCGAACAAGTCGTCTATGCGCGGGAGAGGATACCTATTCTTAATGGTAACCTTGTTGAGCTCCCTGTAGTCAATGCACAACCGCATACTACCGTCCTTCTTCTTTAAAACACTGGCGCTCCCCAAGGCGACACACTCGGGCGAATGAAGCCCTTATCCAGCAGCTCCTGCAACTGGACCTTCAACTCCTTGAGCTCAGCAGGCGCCATCCGGTATGGGGCCTTCGAAATCGGCTGAGTCTCAGGTGCGAGCTCGATCGAGAACTCCACCTCTCTGACAGGGGGAAGCCCAGGTACATCATCCTGGAACACATCGGGGAAGTCTCTGACCACTGGAATCTCCTCCAACTTCGCATCCTTGCGAACCTCAGGGATGTAGCACAGATATCCCTGGCATCCTTCCTCAGAAAACGGAACGCCTGCATCGCAGATATGACTGGCGGCGAGCACGGGAGTCCATTCCCTGCTACAACTAGACGGGGCTGACCCGGCTCCTCAAAAGTGACTCTCGAAGCAGCACAATCAATATGGGCATGGTGCGCAGCAAGCCAATCCATGCCCAGAATCACATCAAAAGAAGTCATCTCCATCGGGATGAGGTTAGCACACAGAGTCCTATCTCTGACTAACACAGGACTATCTTTGCAAACAGAATTCAACAGCATAGAAGAGTCCCTAACTAATGGACTATGCACACATAACTCAACACCCAGAGGCAAACAGGCAAACCGAGCTCACCCACTAACTCAGCAGAAATAAAAGAGTGGGTGGCTCCAGAGTCAAACAAACAGAAAACAGAACGAGATGACAGCTGGAGAATACCTGTGACAACTCTGTCAGTCGATCGGTCTCTCTCCAGCCATCGCGTACACTCTGGCCTGGCCCTGGGGCTTCTTCTGCTCAACCCGGTCTCGATCCCTAGACCCAGATGTAGATCCTCCAGCTCCACCTCCAGAGCTACCTCTGCTCCTCTCAGCCTGAGGGCAATCAGCAATCCTATGTCCCATGGATCCACACTTGAAGCAGGCTCCAGACTTCCTGTAGCAGTCCTGACCTCTGTGAAACTTGCCACAGACCTGGCACTTCGGAGCGGGAGCTGATGAAGACGAACCACCTCTGTCTCGCGAACGGTCCCCAGAGCGGTCTCCAGTAGACTGCTTCTTCTGAGAAGCAGACTGATCCCTCCTATCACTGTCATCGGACCTCTGCTTCCTCTTCTGGTCCTTCCCTCCAGACTGGCGACCTCTCAAGTCGGCCTCTACCAGCAGGGCGACATCAGCAACGTCCCTGAAGGTCTTGTGACGCAGCGGCGTCACAGCAGATCGGATGTCCGGCCTCAGGCCACTCTCAAACTTCCTGGCCTTCCTATGCTCGTCAGGCTCAGGTGCAAACTTAGACAGGCTGATAAACTTGCGGACGTACTCCTCCACACTCATGTCCCGGCCCTGGCGTAGCCGGTTATACTCCAGGATGCGCTGATCCTTGTAGACGTCGGGGTAGAACTGTTTGTTGAACTCCCCAGTGAACTGCTCCCACGTCCAAGGCTGTGGGAACTTCCCCATCACTGACCTCCACCACTCCTTGGCTTCGGCCTTGAACAGAAAGGTGGCGAAGTCGACCTTCTGCTCCTCCTCAGAGCCCATCACCCGAAGTAAATCCTCCACCTCTGACAACCAGTGGCTGGCCTCCTGGGGATCTCCTGCCCCATCGAACGATGGCGGCTTCAGCTTCATGAACTCCTGAAGCGCCTTCACATTCCTCCCTCCAGCATCTGCCCCAGCCGGGCCTGCTCCGCCAGCTGGTCCTCCTCCAGCTGGACCGCCCCCTGCAGCCATGGTCTGCATGAGCTGCGTCATGAATTGCTGAACAGCATCAGCAACATTCCCTGGAGGGTTATTCGCTCTCCTTGGCGGCATTCTGAAAGTCCAACAGCAGCAGTTAGACCGACACTAACACTGACATTTCTGACTGACTGGCTAACTTAAAATCCCAGCAGATTAGAACCCAGAGCTCTGATACCACTAAATGTAACACCCCCAAACACTGGCCTAGGAGTTAGGGGTATTACACGCCGCGTATTATTACATAATAACGCAAGGCTCTAATAAACGAACTTAAACAGATAGTCAAATAAGGCCCAAACGGAATACTTAAATAAAGTATAAAACAAGAGATGTTAAAACATCCCCAAAAGTCATTACAGAACCCACCAAACTAATGTAAAAGCGGAAGCTAACAAATAGGCCCAAAGGCCAAATCAATACAAAGTCTCAAAAGAAGCTAAAAACAAAGCAGCTAAACTCCAGAAGCTGAGGGGAGACGATCCTCGCTAATCAATCTGCAAAAGCGTTAGAAGTAGGGGAATGAGCACACAACTATGCCCAGTAGATGACCAACTTCATCAACCAGCATGCTCAAAACATTTAAGAATGTTATCAAATCAGAAGGAGTCAAGGGAATCCATAAACATATCAAAAGTCAGAAACAGAAGTCCAATCATTAAGGACGAAACAGAGCAGAAGCTGACAGAAGCAGAAAACAGAGTGGGACACTAGCTGATCACAGTATACAGACAGAACAAGCAACTAGCTCGTGAACAGAACGAGGAAACCTCACTCGTAAACAGAACAGGTGTAAACACCCGTGAACAGAACGGGGAACATCACCCGTGAACAGAAGGATCCTACATAGCGCGCTACGAGACAGCGTAACCAGCCATCCAAAGGCTCAGACACAGAGATAACTAGGTCCCAAAACAGAAGCTTAAATACAGATAAGCATATGTGCACCAAAGGCACCAGAAAGCTCATAGATAGCTTGGAAATCAGAAGGGGAATCCAACCCCGCAAACAGAAGTCAAAACGGAGCTCAAACGAGCAAGTTATGGTCAAAACAGTAGCCTGTCCGAACTTGTGTCCGGACATCAATGTTCGGACACAAGTCGAGACTCAGAAGGCAAAACCAGACAGATGTCCGAACTTGTGTCCGGACTTCAAAGTTCGGACACAAGTCGAACCTTAAAACAGATGGAGAGTCAGAGGTGTCCGAACATCCAAGTTCGGACGGATGTTCGGACGTTCTTCGGAAAACAGGACGTGGAGAGTCCGAACTTGTGTCCGGACATCAATGTTCGGACACAAGTCGAAGCCAAAATCAGAGAATGCAGAAGGCTGTGTCCGAACTTCAAAGCTCGGACAGAAGTTCGGACACAGCGAAACTTCAGAAAGTTTAAGCGCAGAAGGGCATGTCCGAACTTCAAAGCTCGGACAGAAGTTCGGACATGCCGAAAAATACAGAGAACAGAGGCGATTTCACACAGAACAGAAGCATCAAAACACTGTCAAAACTTCATAAGTTTTCAGAAAACAACCTTGGGGGTTTGTAAGCATTAAACATCATCAAACAGACAATTCGCAACCACAATTGCAAGGCAAAACACATTAAACTCAGAACCGGAACGCAACTCCCCAAGGCTGAACACACAAGCCGAATCCATAAGCCACCTACCTCAATTACAACAGGAATTCTCTTCGAATCTGATCAACGATCGCTCCAACGCAGACACCGCAGAACGCAGACCCAGAAATGCAATCAGACAGCCACTGAAAACTCACAACGACGCAGAGAACAACACCACAATCAGAAACTGTCCACAACCCAAAATCTGAAACGAAAACGGAATCAAAACCCTCACCTGAATCTGTCTACAGATTACAGAGCAGTCCACAGCAGATGAACCCGATGAAGGAGTCGAGAAGAATCGCTGAATCACAATCAGATTGTCGAGGAAATCAGAACGGGAAAAATACCGGAACCAGCGGATTAAAGAAAGAGGAACTGTCACGCCTACCTCGAATGGACCAGCAATTCGCAACGGGGAGAACCCACAGTAGAACTTGGATTGCAAAACAACACTTGCAAGGCTGAGCGCTTGATTGAGCGTATCTTGAGAGAGAGAAAGAGAGCAAGGGAGGAGGAGCGTACTGACGAGATTCAAAACTGACAGAGTGAGGGGGAGTCGTGAGAACGTGATTAGAAGAGAGGGTAATAAATGAGGGAAATAAATAAATTAATGGAAGGGAAATATTGTGAGATTAATCTCACCAGAAAATAAAACGGATGGGGGAAAAGACCTCCTTGTCCCCGGCTTCTTTAATAAGGACTTCTGTGTCCTAAATTCAGAATAACATAATGAACCATAGTAACGAAATAAAATTATAACCAAATCTTGGTTATAACATTGTGTAGGGGATGATGCTATTGGTTGACTAGTAAGGTTAGTTGAATGGTAAGTGTGGACTTGGGTGTGGAAGTGCAAATGTAGGAGATTTGTAAGTCGTCAAGGAAAATGACTAGAAATGTATAAGCAAGCTTAAGAGTTTAAGAGTGATGATAACAAGTGAAAAGAAGAGAAATTGTGCATGGACATGCAAGATAACCTTGGAAGGTTTAACAAGCAATGATGTTAAGGAGGAGTTATATGGGTAGAAAAAAACACTTTGGTTAGTTGAAGTTTTAGACAAAATGTACAAGTTGGAAATGTAAGGAAGCATATGGCAAGTGTTAGGAATGTTTGTAAGAATTTAGGAAAATGTTTGAGAGGATCTTTGGAAGTTGTTTTGGAGAGTTTTGTGGAAGTTATAAGGTGAGTTTAAGTGCCTAAATGATGTTAGATGACATTATGAGGGTTTAGGAGAAGTTTGGTGAATATTGGTTAAGTGTTTGAAGGCTTAGAAAGTGAGTGTTTTGCCTTGTCCGAACATCCGTCCGGACATGGACGTTCGGACAGGCCCTGTTGTGTGAGAATTTTCAGAGTCTCGACTTGTGTCCGACCTTGGGAAGTCCGGACACAAGTTCGGACGTGCCTGCTTCTACTTAGGATTTTCCTCGAACCATGTCCGAACTTCCGAAGTCCGGACACATGTTCGGACATGCGTCTGTTTTCAGCTTTGAGTCTCGACTTGCGTCCGAACTTGGGAAGTCCGGACACAAGTTCGGACATGCCACTGTTTTGGCCAAAAACCTTGTTTAAGGATGGGAAATGATGAGGATAATTAGGTATTGATGTTATAAGGTTGTTTAAGACATGTTGGTGGGTAACAAAGATAATTAAGTGGATGAATAAGTATAAGTGATGAGGAGATGCGATTCACTTAAGATTAAGTTTGTAAGATTAGGTTATAAGACTTAAGAAGTGTTAGGTTGGGATCATTAAGAGTTAAGTAAGGTAAGTAATTTAAGTAAGTTGAATTAAGTTAAGTTATTAACAACCTAAAACTGAATGAATGTTTTAGGACTTGGGAATTTGGACTCCGGAAGAGAGTAAGCAACCGAACGACCAACGGTGAACGGTACAGTTCTCTTGTGACCTGCTTGCTAACGAGGTGTCCCTCGGCTTGCGTGCTATTTGTTTTGTGTGCTCACTAACAAGATAAAGCATGCAACCGGAACATATTATATATATATTGTATTGTTGTGTGATGTTTGGAAACTAACACACATACCGTGAGAACTTACTAACCATGTTTAGTAAGGAATTGAGTGAGATTAAGGAACGCCCCTAATGAGGGACGATATGAACCGAAGAGGTTACCCAAAAAAACATGGTCTTGAGACTATTGCTAACTGGAACTTGAGTGAGGAAACCCGGGACCGATCTCCGGTCATGCATGCTAAGGAAAAGGGGGATGGTATCTGAATCAGATCCGCCCTCCGCTTAAGGACTTGTCTTCGGACTTGTAGCCTAGGGCCGGTTGCCGGCTCAGCTACGCTGGATTCCCGTCCAGGGTAGGTGGCATT
Organism: Limonium bicolor; assembly: GCA_023374045.1. NCBI lineage: Eukaryota > Viridiplantae > Streptophyta > Magnoliopsida > Caryophyllales > Plumbaginaceae > Limonium > Limonium bicolor. The sequence continues at coordinate 307,389,192 of CM041776.1, read as the reverse complement.
AAGATGGTGCGGTGGGATCACCTAAATCCCAGGTTTGGACTTAGGCTACAACCATTCCCCTCCAGGAATGGTTTGTATTCTGAGAATAAGTTAAGATTAAGCTAAGTTACAATCATTCCTTTCTAAAGGATGATTTGTATTGTTAAGATTAAGAATAAGTTAAGATTAAGCCAAGTTACAATCATTCCTTTCTAAAGGATGATTTGTATTGTTAAGATTAAGATTAAGTTAAGATTAAGCTAAGTTACAATCATTCCTTTCTAAAGGATGATTTGTATTGTTAAGATTAAGAATAGTTAAGATTAAGCCAAGTTACAATCATTCCTTTCTAAAGGATGATTTGTATTGTTAAGATTAAGATTAAGTTAAGATTAAGCTAAGTTACAATCATTCCTTTTTAAAGGATGATTTGTATTATTAAGATTAAGATTAAGATAAGTTACAATCATTCCTTCTTAAAGGATGATTTGTATCGTTAAGATCAAGATTAAGTTAAGATTAAGATTAAGGTGAGGTTAAGATAAGTTGCAACCATTCTTTTTAAAGGATGGTTTGTATTACTCATATTAAGGTAAGTTACATCCACTCCTTATTAAAGGATGGTTGTTTCTAAGATAAGATAAGACTAAGATTGAGGTGAGATAAGGATGGACTAAGATTAAGAGGGAACATTACTTAAGGAGTTTAATGACTAACTCTCTGATTAAGGGAACGCATTTAAGTCGTTCATTGGGTGTGAACTTTGATTGTTCATATTTGGATAGTTGTTTACAGCATTCATTATTATGTTGTGCATATAATCAACCTCCATGCTATCGACAATTAGTCGTCGTAGCCACGTTAGCTTGGGGGCCATGAGGGGATCGTACCAGCATTCGTGCTGACCCCCTTTGGGGGCTGTTTTTACTACACAGGTACATCAGGGAGCGGCCGACGCGAGAGTAAGAAGAGGATACAGCTGTTAAGGGTTTAGTGTGGCCTACGAGTTGTGCATGTACACTCGTATGGCAATTTGAGTTAGTAAGATGTATAGGATGTGAGGGGATTGTAAGAGGATATGTATATGGTTAAGATTTTTGTACTAATGTTCGGTATATTTTGTAGTCAGACCGTGGCAAGGTCCTGGATTGTAAAGAATTCCGCTGTGACATGTTTATATATATACTGTTAAGTTGCGAGACCACATTTGGAATGAGTTGGGGTGTTACAAATTCTCTATTGTACAACTGTAAAGGGTATAAAAAAATATAAAACAAAAGAATAGAATAAATATATAATGATGTATATATTTGCAGGTCTTTACCATATTGCTCAACCATACCTCCATCCTCTCAGCAACAACAACCTCCAAAGTGGCAAAAAGCATATCCGAACTCAAGACCAACATCCAAAAGCAAAATCCGAACAACACTCCGCTTCACAAAATACTCAAGCACAATATATTCAAAACAGCGTCACAAGGTATCCCAGATGAGTTCAAATTTTTACCAATAGCCCCTAAACTGGGTCCCAAATGGGATTACAGGTACCACACCACATTAAAATAATTCACGCCATTAATCCATAATGACACATATGTTGGCAGACAAAGTCAGACATTTCTCTATGTTCAACCATATGACCACCTTTACTACTCAATCGATCATCCAATATATCACAAACTACACATTTGATGTCCCTTAAAACTCCTTCATCAAAGCCTTCTCGTCGTCGCGGAAAGGAATCACCAGAATTCCACATCAGAGACCAAACCATGCAACAATATGTTGAGTATCACACAATCATAAACTAAAAGAATTATTGATCCAGAATTTGGACTACCCCGCCAAGTAGACCTTGAGTGGCACCAAAGGAAAATCGAAGTTGAGCTAGGGGTACAAGAGTTACTCTACAACATTCACTACAGACTCAACATCATGGAGAATCAAGACCAGTTTGCAGATTTTGATAACCAAGAATGATGCAGACACAACTTCAAGACAGTCAAGAATTTTCATTTTCGAATAAATTGTGAAAATAGCACTGTAGCTACAGTGAATAGTGACTTTTTACTGTAGCATTTTTATTATTCAGAACGTTTGGCTAACAAGAGTTTACTGTTGGCGCTTTCGGCCACATTTACTCCATTATTCACACTATCTGCCTCAGTTTCCATTTTTTGTATGGGCTAGGTGATCTTCTCCTCTATATAAGGATAAGCCTGGCATTTGAGAAAGGGCAAAGGCAGTTTCGAATGTGAAAACGCTTTTGCCCTCTCTTCTCTCTCCTATATCATTTCTATCTCACAATCTCGGTTCTACTTATCAATATCAGTTCAAGATTAACTCGTGTTAACAACATTCAATATCTCTATTATTTATATGCTTATCTGTTCAATATTTATGATATTGTATTGCCGTTCATATTTATTGCCGTTTAATTGCCAGTATTTAAATTCCCCACTTTCTATTCTGCACTTTAAGCTTTCAAATAAATTAATTGTGGATTATCTATTTTTTCTCCTTAATTAAGGTCTATATAGTCAATCCACAATCAATCCTTGTCCCCCTCACTTCTTTGGTATATATATATTGTTTTAATTGTTTTGTATGTGGTATTCGGTTACTCCGAAAGAATACAAAACTCATGTGAAATTTGAAAAAACAATTACTCTGCTACTAAAGATATTAGATTTTTTTTAATTAATGTTAAACGACTTCACTATTTTATAAGATAACTCAATGTATTGCTGGGGATTTGATGGGGATAGATGTGGAGTATGATTACATGCTCTTTTGTGTGTCATAAATATATATAAAACATTTAGTAAACCATGAGTACTCTAGTTTCGGCCGAACTGTTAACGACTAACCTTCCATTAACAAGAGTAGGTGAACAACATTATATAGTTGGGGTTTTAACTGACACCCAAAGTGTTATATCCCAAATGTTTTTCTTTGTTTCTGATTCCTAAAGGGAGTTTCATAAAATATTGATCTTATGTTAGTTCGTTTATGATATTACTTTGGACTTTTGTACATTTTGAGCAAGGAGGGTTGCATTTGTCTTTCCCCTTTTGTTTATTTATTTTTGAAGGAGTATTTCTTTTATTTGATTTCCTCCTTCTCTTTCATTTTACGTTCTCCACTTCCTCTACACCGTAACTTCTTCCGCTTGTCTTCTTCTTTCAACCTCTCTCCTTTGCTTATTCTCTCCTCCATCATTTCTCTCTGTAATCCAAGTGTTCGAGTGCTCCGATTTGTGTTCACGGTTGAGTCCTTGAGATCTCTAGGATGAGAGTTTTGAGTTTGATTGGTGTTCTTTGTTCCGGTTCTTCGCCCTTCTGATGTTGGTCCTTCTTCAATTTATTCGAGTGTTCGTGATTTCAAGAAGAGATTTAATGAGAGTGTTTCGTAGAGTCCGAAGAGATAGCTTTTCTTTGGATGTGAGGTAGGTGGTGTGGATTGGATTCGGTTGTGTGTGTTCACCACACGGGGTTTCTAGTTTTGTTTCATTTCCGTACATATTTAATTGCTTCTCTAATTGTGATGTTTCTAATATTTTTTCTAAGTTGTGTTTTCAATGTGCTAAAACCCCATGGTATTGTGTTTCGTTTTGTGTATTTTGGTATGTAAGTCTAGGATGTATTAATTGTGATATGGCTCTCTGAATTCCCTCTATTTCGACATTGATTTCTGGGTTTTTGCCACGTCCGGACTTGTAAGTCTGGACGGATGTCGCGAACTAGGGATGTCAACGAGTCGAGTTCGGGTCGGGTGACGCTCCACCCGACGCGCCACCCGTTTTCACCCGCATCACCCGACTTGACCCCTTATCCAAAAAATCACCACCTGTTTCCCTTTTTTCCAGCATGTATTTCTCACCCGTTTCACCCCGCCGCGTTCACCCGCATTTCACCCGTCACCAGCGGGTGAAACGGGTGAACTCGTCACCCGTGGATGAAACAGGTGAACCCGTAACCCGCGGGGTGAAACGGGTGAACCCGTCAGCTGTTTTTTTCCAGCATATATTTTTATTTGTAACACTTATATAAGCTTAGTTTTTTGCTAAAAAACATCCATATTTGTTAATTAGACATACCATATCAACTAATGTCAACAACATACTCAAAACTTAGAGAATTAACCATGAAATAAGTATTTTTTTAAAAAAACAATATATATGCATGCGGGTGACGGGTCGGGTGAACCGGTTGGGTGACCAGGTGAAAATTTTTCACCCGACCCTACCTACCCGTCACCCGAACCCATTTCACTCGTCACCCGTTTTTCACCCGTTTTTTGCAGGGTTTTCACCCGTTTTGGCGAGTCGGGTGATCGGGTGAAACGGGCACTCGTCACCCATTGCCATCCCTACCGTGGATGTGTGTTCTAGGCGCAAGTTATGTCGTGTCCGGACGGGACACGAGGACAAGTCCGGACGGGATGCAAGGACGAGTTCTGGGATTACTATTCAACTTGTGTCCGAACATGTAAGCTCGGACACTGGTTTAGACGTGTGTATACTGTTTTTCGAGCTTTGTCCGGACGTGTAAGTCTGGACAGATGTCGGGACGTCTCTTATTTGTGAATCGACTTGCGTCCGGACTTGTGACCCAGACGTAAGTCCAAACGTGTGTAAGTTTGTCCTCAGCGTGTGTTCGGACATGCAAGGTCGGACGCATGTCCAGACACAAGTCTGTTTTTGCGTAACTTCTTCGTCTGAGCTCCGTTTTGATTGTTGTTTGCGGCGTTGTGTTCCTTTCAGCGTGTTCTATCTGTTTTAATGTATTTTGGCCTATGAGTATGAGTATTTTCATTTCAAAAGTCTTTGTTAAGTTCCGACCTTTGACTTGCTCTGAAAGAGCGTTTGAGCTTCTGTATTCTGTTTGGCTTTCGTATTCGCTAGTCAGTATACGACTTCTGTTTTACTTGAGACTTCTGAACCGTTTGATAACCTTCCGTCTTCCGTTCTATTCTGAGAAAGGCTTCTGCTCTGTTTTACAAAGCTTCTGTTTTGGGGACCTAGTCACTTAGCTTCTGAGCCTTGGATGGTTAGGTTGGGCTGTCCCGTAGCATGCTGTGCAGGAATTACTTCTATTTATGTACCTTAGGGTTTCCCTTAGGATATTTAGTGACCGACGGGTCCAGTAGCTATCTCTACGGCTTCTGATGTAGGAAATTGCGGATCCATAGGGCTTAGTTTGTGCCCTTCTTATGTGTTAGCGGGTTACTAGGGTCTGACCTCTGTTTTGTTAAGCGTTATGTTCTGCACTCCTTTGTTTGTTATTTGCACTGCTCTGGTTTAAGACTTCTGTTCCGGTTGCCCAGCTTTTGTCTCTTCTCAGATTTGATAAGCTTCTATTTTGTTTCTGATCTGCTTCTCTTTTGATTTGATAAAGTTTTGTCTTCTGTCTATTTTCTGCTTCGACTTTAGATCTGTTTTGTCAAGCTTATGTGAGTATAACATATATGTCCTGTATAACTGTTTTGAGCATGCCCAGCTGATGCAGTCTGCTGCTTACTGAGCTGTGGTTTGCTCACTCCTATTGTAATAACATTTTACAGGTTTTAGCTTCTGGGAAGGCTTCCGCTTCTACCTTTTTTCTGATTTTCTATTTAGTTTTGTAATTGTAACTTTGGCTTGAGGCCTCTGTATTTGTTCTTTGATATGTATTAGTTTCGCTTCCACTCTATAATGGACGTTTAAGCGTTGTAATTGAAGTATTCAGTTAATAAATGTGTATTTTGCAACTGATTTGGGATTCGTAAGAGTTGCCTTACGTGTCTTAGGTAGTGAACTTGTGGCGTGTAACGGTCTCTCAAGCAGGGTGGTTTTGGGGTCGTTACATTTAATGGTATCTTTAATACCCCGGATCTAAAAATCGTGATTAAATTACTCTAATATGATTATTAAAGGCCTAATGGTGCCTAAAGAGTATTGGTAAAGAGAATAAAACCAAAAGAAAAGAGAAAATGCTTGAAAAGCGAAAAACGCTAAAATGCGCGTTAAATAAGTATAAGAGATATATGATCTTGTTAGGGTACGAGATGGATTCCTAAGGCTTAGTTAGTCCTAGTTAGTATACGAGAATGATTCCCGAAGAATACGGATCCAAATAAGGGATTAAAACGCTAACGGAGTTTTAAAGCACGTTTTTCGAGAAAACCCGAAAACGTGACTTTAAGTGGTCAAACGGACCCGTAAAAAATTATAGTTGATTAAATAACTATAATTAAATGTTAATGGAAGCTTAATAACCATTAAAAATAAAGAAACGAGAAAAATCCGAAAAACAGGCCCGGTTAGCGAATAGTGTCAAACCGGGTAAAAATAACAAGCGTTTCCTGTAAAAGACGAAAAACGCTCCAGCTTAATATTGTAGTGGGGGCCGGTTTTTATTAGTGAGTCACCCCCTCACTTACACACTAAGCTAGTAAATGATAAAGAAAGAAAGAAAAGGAAGAGAGAGAAAAGTAAAAAGTGAAAAGGGTAAAAAGCATTTCCCTCCCTCTCTCTCCTCCATTTCCCTTCTTCTTCCTCCTCACCTCTCTCCACCGATTTCTTCCTCCCTCTCTCTGTGTTGGGCGACAATGGAGTTCCCTCCATAGCTACTCCACCTTTCTCTTCATGCCAAAGCCTTATTTAAGCTCCAAACTCAAAAATAATCACATATTTATGATCCTCTTATCACCCTCTATCATTCTCTCTTTTCAAAACTCAAAAATGATGAGTTTCATTTTCGTGGGTGTTGACCATTTGCAGAGAAAAGCACACCATTTTGAAGCTTGAAGCTTCCTCTTCCATCCAAGGTAAAAACATCCAAAGAAACTTGCATTTTTCTTCATCTCCTTTTGTTGGCCGATTTTCGCATGTTCTAATGCCTAGATTTTCCTTGTTTTGAGCTATTCTCCAAGCCTAAAATGGTGGTTGGAACTCCCACCTTTGATTCATGCTTGAAAACCATTCAAGAGCCTCTTAAGGTAATGTCCAATTTCATACCTTGAGCCCTTCTTGAATTCATGAGTTGTTTTTACAAACTAGGGGAGCTAATTAGTACTCCTTTTGTGTAATGGTACATTGGTCTAGAGAATTGGGCAAGAGAATTGCCTTGACCGGTTTTGGAAAGAAGAGAAGAGGAAAGAGGAGAAAAGGACTACAAGTGGAGGCTTGTGAAGTTAAGGTAAATAAATTTACCTTGGAGCCTAACTTAATGCTTTTAGTATTTTGGGAAGGGTTAAATTAAATAATGAACTCTAACATGTAATGAGTGTGATTTGTTGAGGTGAGGGAGAGTTGTGGTAGTGCTTGATGCATTTATGAATTAATGTTTGATTTAAGAGCCAAAGAGCTATGCACTTAATGATGTATGTATTCTGTTACATTTGGAGGAATTGATGAGTATTGGTGGTTCTGTATGTGTACTGATAGAACCCTTGTGGTTTGGCTAGTTTTAGGATGATCAAAATGGTGGAATGAGTTTTGGGCATTGTTAGAAATGTAGCCGGACTATGGCGAAATTCCGGTAGAAATCTAAGTGATTTAAGTGTTGTTTTGAGAGATGAATAACCTAGGGTTAGCTAGGTATGTTTCGAGATTGATTGGAGTTAGTAAACCACCTTGGCAATGCTTGCTTAAGGATAGAAGAGATGTGTAAAATCTGTAGCAAAAGAGATGGTTTAAGTGCCTTAGGAGTTTTAGAGAAGAAGGAGTATTTAAGGCTTTAAGAGTAAGGCATGAACCTTGGCATGAGAGTGCATTGTCTTGGAATATTTGGAATGGTCAAATAGAGTGAGAACAATAATGCAAGTGCCAAGAGAGGTTGGAAAATGGACAAGTGTGCATTAGTGCAAAATGAGAAGACAAATTTTGTGAATTTGAGCAAGGATTTGAGTATAGCATTTGAGTGATGATTTGAGGAGGTTTAGAGCATGATTTTATAGTATTTATGGTGGATACACATGTTAGATTACATGTAGGAAGATTGGGAAGAAATGGGTAAGAAAGGAAATGAAAAACCAAGTCTATAGGGATATTCTACTACCGACCGACCCAGAGGCTGGATCGGTCGGTGGGTCGGTCGGGGCTTAAGCAACAAATAAAGTACTGGAACAGACCGACCCAGGAGCCGTGAATCGGTCGTGGGTCGGTCGGACTTGAATTGATTCTCGGTTGTTGAAGTTCCTGACTTCGACCGACCCATAGGTTGGGTCGGTCGGTGGGTCGGTCGGAGCTTAGACAACGGGACTGAATCTTTCGGTAATGGACCGACCCAGAGGTGTATGGGTCGGTCGGAACAGTTCTGGGTCGGTCGGGAAAATTTCAGAGGACGGAAAACTTACTGGAATGGACCGACCCAAGGGTTGGGTCGGTCGTGGGTCGGTCGGCCCTAACTTATTAAAAAAAATAATAGTAACATAGTAATCATATGTATGTATATATATATGGATATGTACATATATAAAGGACTTTGGTAATACATCATTAATGTAACACCAATGGTAGGAAAGTAAGTATATGAGTAGGAAAACAAGTATGAAAAGTAATCAAGTGAGTTGAGAGTATGAGAACATTAAGTATACCAAGATAACGGGGTAAGTACGGGAGTAGTAATTACTAATGTACTGTATGAACATAGTATTAATAAAAATGTTTGAAACATTATCAGTGGAACAAGTGTGAACCAAGGAACAAGGGAACACACGGTAGAGCTAACTCTCGGTGAAAGGTATGATTTTCTCATACTCCGCGTGCTAACCGAGTTACGTTGATTTGTGTGTGTTGTGTGCCAGCTTAATCAAGACTAAAGCATGAAAAATAATCCCTTGTTTGATTATGTATGTCTTGTTGTATGTTGAATGAGCTAACATACTTGTATGCCGGTGTGGTCTAACATAGAGTAAAGACTGACTCATAGTGAGTAACGTTTGGCTAGAGACCCATAGATCGGGTCGATGCTTATGATAACGAAAACGTGCAAACGCACAAACTATTCGTTAAAGTATAACGAAAACGCAAACATATGAACTCCCTAGAGTGTGAGGAGATGTGCGGGTTGAGTAATTACCCGACAACGGTTAGTAAACCATAATGACGCAATCCACGAAACAAATGAGAGTGGAAACATAAGTGAACCTCCTTTAAAGGATTAAAGATAGTTCGAAGATGTGAACTGGTAAAGAAGGTAAAGATACCTAAGGGATTAGTAGCTCCCTTGAGACATGGTCGACCTCCTATATGAGGATTTTACCCGATATAAGAAAATAACTAAAAGTGTGAGTAAGTGAAATGTATGGGTAACTCTTAAAACCTAAGATTAACCAAACTTGAGTATTGTTCCCAAGTCATTAGAAACATCGAGAGTGATGCTTCTAGACTAAAACACATAATATTATTATAACTCCGAGAGAGGAGTGTATGGGAAAGTAAGTAGTCCGAGAGTAGTCGGACCTAAGTAAAAAGGGATAGGAACTAAGAGAGAGTTCCGTGAGCTAGTTGAACCTTTCCACCACGCTAGACCCAGAATAGGGTCGAAACCGGTGAAGTAAGGTTTTGCTCGTGGGCCATGAGTTTTGGCCAAGTATGTATTAAGAGTAACAAGTGTGACGTAGGAGACCTGTAGTGTCTCGAGAATCTACAAGAGCTTGAGTATAATTAACCCAAGAGTGTTGGTGAGATAATGAGTATAAATAACCCAAGAGTGTGGGTGAGATAATGAGTATAAGTAACCCGAGAGAACGGGTGAGTATAAAATGAGTAGCCCAAGAGAATGGGTGTGTATTTGAATAAGGAACCCGAGAGAGCGGGTGAGATATTGAATAAATAAACAAGGCACAGTGAGGTATAACCCTCAAGGCCTAAGAGTAAACTGATACAACTAACAACCTTGTTATGTTAGTTAGGAGTTGTGTTCCGTGATTGGATGTAGATTCCTTGAGTAATACACATATATATGTATTGTTATGATGCATGTTGTTGACTAAAATGAATTCCATGTATATCCGACAAAAGTAGTCAGCATACCCCGGTTAGCGCTCGGGGTATGCGAATTTCATATGCAGCGTTAAGCTGAGCCCCTAGGGGCAACGTTTTTATTTTCAGGTACACCGAAGATGTTACCGTACGAGAGTAGGACGGGGTCGGTGGGTTGCATGGGTAGTTAGATTTAATTACTTATGTATTGAAAGAGGTGTAAGACCGAATATGTTGTCGGCAACCATATATTGTAGACTTGGTATAGTAAAGAAGCGAGTTGAATATTGTATTTGTATTGTGTACTCGGTTGTTCCAGTTCATCAGACCGTTACTGTATGTGAAATAATCCTGGTTAGCCATATGGGTGCCTAACGGCGTTGTATCACCCTCTGTTGTATTTAGAGTTCCGCTGCGAGTTTATTGGTAATTGTGACAGTTTAAGAGGTAATGACGTGATTAGCAGTTGGGGTGTTACAAAAATGGTATCAGAGTGAAGTATCGCTCTGATGACTGGAAATGCCGAGCTTAGGAAATACCGAGTTAGGAATTAGAGACTTAGGGCTAAGGGTTGAGTGGTAGCGTGAGAGATGCGTTAGACAGGAACTTCCAGTATGATCTGGATACCTACAATACCACACCCGCCCTCTACAACCCCCGTATTAAAAGTTCGGGAAAGAACGCTAGAGAGACGGGGAAACCCGATCTGGCACTTAATTAATATTTCGATATGAACCGGAATCTGTCATGTGGTAGATCCCGAGAACCGGAAATCCCGGAGACGGAACCCGCTAGAAAGACAATAACCGCACTTAATGGCGGGAGTGAAACATCCTATTCCAAGGAGACCAGAATCTGTGGCAGCTTGGGGCGACATGCTCAGCAGTCGCGAGAACCCGGCTGGCCGAATAGTAGCAGGAAAGTTAGCACCAACCGTGCAACAAGGCGGATTCATGAAAAGTTACATGAACCGGGACACATGTTTACGGACCGCCATAGCTAAGTAATACCACTAACGGTATGCCAACTGACTAAGAATCTAGTCAAGAGTAGGTACATCCACCCTGCCGCACCCGAAGAGGTTGCAATACCCAGCGGGCATAGCTTAGACAGCTACAAGCACAGTTACGGGGTACACCCGAGTAGGACTACAACAGTAGTGCCTAAATGACTTGTACCTCGGTAACCACGGTAAAGACGTCGGAACGAGCAACGAGGAACCAAGTAATTAAGGAACTCTGGGAGCGGAGAAGCACCTAAATGACTGACATTCATGTCAAGATGTATGAGAAGCAGCTCTAAGGAGTAGTTATCCAACTAAGGGATCAAGGAAGGGGCGACGAGGCTACCAGGTATATTGGGAACAATACCGGGACCGGTATATGTTAACCCAAAAACTGCCTGTACCGCGCACTTGCCACGACAAGTGCAGTAACAACAGGACTAATAAGAGGAACATTAATAAGCAAAAGTACTAGCAAGGTACGAAGATGGCGGAAAAAGCCAATATGGCAAAACTACCCTAAGAATTGTGAAACGGAACCTTGAAAAGGCCTAACGGCTTGATCATTGTATTAAGAACATACCAGTCAGTGAGAAGCTGGACTCGGTAAGGAGCAGCCGGCATTGAAATGCCATGAAGAATTTACCTTCAAAACTCAATTTTCTTTCAAAAACTCAAAATTTTCCAAAAACCCCAAATTTAAAAACCAAGCCAGAGAACCACGGTAAGTTATCATAGGACTATATAAGAGGAGTCAGCAACAGAATACTTCACCTAGGCGTGCGACCGACACTACAAGTGTACACAAATGAGACATGGAACGACCGCACTCCGAAGGAGCTTACGGGCCTGACAGGCCAATTATGAGTTAGTCGGGTAGGTGGTAACGTATCAATAAGATACTCCATGTATGTATACAAGTAGAGTACGGAACACGGGAAGTAGTCGACTCCATACTACGGACCATAAGACAAGTTAAAACCAAATAGTTGGACACCTCGAATGACCGAACAATCAAATAAGCTTATAAAGCGAAAGAAGTCAAGAACCCACTGCAAGAGGATGATTAAGAGTTGAAAGTGCGAGAAGCACAGAGTATTAAGTATAGACATTGGATATGTCACAGGAAATACATAATAACTGGAATGAATACCAGCGTAAGCGATACGGCGAGTGCCGAAAAAGGAACATATTAATGTTCGATAAACGGGATAGGATTCCCACAACATACCTCACTGAGAAGAATAACGACCTGACCAAGAAGTTAGAGGAAAAAGAATCAATGGTCTACCCAAGAATGGGAGGCATTACAACCCTAAACGGGATAGTTCGAGTTATACATAGCCGCAAGGCAAGTCGCAACTAGACATACCCACGAGTTCGAGCCAGAAGTATTGGCGCAACTCAGTAACACCCAGGAGCAATCCGTGAAGGGTACCGAAATCAACAGTAGTTGAACGAGATATCGTGTTGAGAACACAAGTGCAAAGCGAACACTCGGGTAGAACCCGAAGGGATCCCACGTAACACGGGATACCCTAGATTGCCAGAGGACATGAATTAATATCAAGATACCTAAAGGGCCTTCCGTGTACGGAAGCGTGATGAGGCAACTATATCAAAAACCCAGTAGTGTCTCCAAACCATTTAATGGTATACGGAGAAGAAGAAACCTGCTTAAACAGCCGCACAGAGCATGGCTCGAGGCGAGGTGGCTTGAAAGCCGGTAAAACTAACTACAAATTATAGATTTAAACATTGTGAACCTATGCTAAAAGGCATGAGAAGAACCAGTGGAGAGAACCACTACTTTAGAGTGGGGATACCACTTGTTATTGTGGGGCCTATGGAGTGGCAAGTGCGTGAATCCTCCAGAGAAGGATTACCACATAAGAATGTAATGCAAAGCCGCTAGAGCGGCGTGGTTATACTTGAGCTTGTGTTTATTGCCAAGGAGTAATTTGAAGATAGTATGTAGGGAGGCTTTGATAGCAGTGGAAGGAAACCGACAGAGTAATCGAATGAGTAGTAAACACTACATGTGTGCAATATGAACTGCAGAGTACGCAGTGCGCAGAGAGAGTTAAAGAATAGCTAAGAGTAAACTGTTACAACTAACAACCTTGTTATGTTAGTTAGGAGTTGTGTTCCGTGATTGGATGTAGATTCCTTGAGTAATACACATATATATTGTATTGCTATGATGCATGTTGTTGACTAAAATGAACTCCATGTATATCCGACAAAAGTAGTCGGCGTACCCCGGTTAGCGCTCGGGGTATGCGAATTTCATATGCAGCGTTAAGTTGAGCCCCTAGGGGCAACGTTTTTATTTTTCAGGTACACCGAAGATGTTACCGTACGAGAGTAGGACGGGGTCGGTGGTTGCATGGGTAGTTAGATTTAATTACTTATGTATTGAAAGAGGTGTAAGACCGAATATGTTGTCAGCAACCATATATTGTAGACTCGGTATAGTAAAGAAGCGAGTTGAATATTGTATTTGTATTGTGTACTCGGTTGTTCCAGTTCATCAGACCATTACTGTATGTGAAATAAGCCTGGTTAGCCATATGGGTGGCTAACGGCGTTGTATCACCCGCTGTTGTATTTAGAGTTCCGCTGCGAGTTTATTGGTAATTGTGACAGTTTAAGAGGTAATGGCGTCATTAGCAGTTGGGGTGTTACAGTATCAGAGCCAGGTTTGGCTTTTGTTGGGTTTTGTGGGTGTCTGCATGTCTACGCTTCTGTGTCATTGCTTGTTATCTGCTATGTGCTATCTGTTACGTGATTTTAATCGTTATCTGGTGTCCATTATGATCGTCTTCTATATGGTTGGCCGCCATTAGAGTAGCGCAACAGAAGCGAGTGTATGTCTGTATGTATTTGTACTATTCTGAGAGTGAGTCTGAGGGAGTCAGGTCGTTTGGGAAAGCACGTTACGAGTTCTGGTGTGTCTATGTTGTGTGATTCGGGTGTGAATTGAGTTATATTCTGATGTGAGTTCGTTTGAGTGTTGGTCCTTAGGATAAGGGTATCTTCTGAGTGTTAGCTCCTTGTGAGTTTCGAGCTTTTGAGATGTGAGATTCCTTCCATGTGTATTAGTGTTCGTAGTACTTAAAGTGCATTTGTTCATATTTTGGCTTTCATCTGATTTGGAGGACAAAATTCATTTTTAAGAGGGGTATAATGTTATGCCCCAGATTTTTTTTTCTTTCGTTTCTGATTCGCAAAGGGAGTTTCATAACATATTGATCTTATGTTAGTTCATTTATGATATTATTTCAGTCTTATGTATTCATTTTGAGCAAGGAGGGTGACATTTGTCTTTCCCTTTTGTTTTTATTTATTTTTGAAGGAGTATTTCTTTTATTTGATTTTCCTCATTCTCTTTCTTTTCACGTTCTGCACTTCCTCTACACCATAACTTCTTCCGCTTTGCTTCTTCTCTCAACCTCTCTCTCTTTTTCTCATTCCCTCCTTCATCATTTCTCTCTACAATCCAAGTGTTCCAGTGCTCCGATTTGTGTTTGTAGTTGAGTCCGTGAGATCTCTAGGCTGAGAATTCCAAGTTTGATTGTCGTTCTTCGTTCCGGTTCTTCACCCTTCTGGTGTTGGTCCTTCTGCAATTTATTCGAGTGTTTGTGATTTCGAGTAGAGATTCGAGGAGGGTGTTTGTAAAGTCCGCAGAGATTGCTTTGCTTCGGATGTAAGGTAGGTGGTGGATGGATTCGGTTGTTTGTGTTCACCCATTGGGTTTTCTAGTTTTGTTTTGTTTTCCGTATATGTTTAATTGCTTCTCTGATTGTGATGTTTCTAATCTGTTTCTAAGTTGTGTTTTCGATGTGCTAAAACCTCGTGGTATTGTGTTTTGTTTTGCGTATTTTGGTATGCACGTCTAGGCTATAATGATGATTTTGGCTCTCTGATTTCCCTCTATTTCGACATTGATTTCTAGGGTTTTGTCGTGTCCAGACTTCCATCTGGACTTGTAAGTTCGGACGGATGCCGTAGGCGTGTGTTCTGGGCAACAGTTATGTCGTGCCTGGGCATTCATTCAGACTTGTATGTCTAGAAAGGATGCGAGGACAAGTTCTGGGATTACTGTTCGACTTATCTCTAAACATGTAAGCCCGGACATAGGTTCGGACGTGCGTATACTGTTTTTCGGACTTTGTCTGGACATGTAAGTTCGTACGTCTCTTATTTTCGAAATCGACTTGCGTCCGGACTCGTGACCTAGACGTAATTCCGGACACGTGTCTGTTTTTGTGTAACTTCTTCGTCCGAGCTCCGTTTTGATCACCGTTTGCGGCGTTGTGTCCCTCTTAGTGTGTGCTATTTGTTTTGATGTGTTTTCGCATATGAGTATGAATATTTTCATTTCACAATTCATTGTTAAGTTTCCAACCTTTGAATTTCTCTAAAAGAGCGTTTGAGCTTCTGTATTCTGTTTGGCTTTCGTATTCGCTAGTCGGTATATGAATTCTATTTTACTTGACACTTCTGAACAGTTTGATAAGCTTTGTCTTCTGTTTTGTTCTGAGAAAGGCTTCTGCTCTGTTTCGCAAAGCTTCTGTTTTGGGGACCTAGTCACTTAGCTTTCGAGCCTTCGATAGTCGGGTGGGGCTGTCTTGTAGCATGTTACGCATAAATTTCTTTTGTTTATGTTCCTTAGGGTTTCCCTCGGTTTTTAGTGACCAACGGGTCCAATAGTTGTCTCTAACGGCTTCTGATGTGGGATCTAATATCCATAGGGCTTAGCTTGCGCCCTTTTATGTGTTAGCGGGGTTGCTTGGGTCCCACCTCTCTGTTTTGTTAAGCATTCTGTTCTGAACGCCTTTGTCTGTTATGCTCTCTCTGCTCTGGTTTAAGACTTTTTGCTTCGATTGCTCAACTTCTGTCTCTCCACTGATTTAATAAGCTTCTATTTCTGTTTCTAATCTACTTCTCTTCTGATTTGTTAAGTTTTGTCTTCTGACTGTTTTCTTCTACTTCAGATCTACTTTGTCAAGCTTATGTGAGTATACATATATGTTCTGTATAACTTTTTGAGCAAGCCCAGCTGATGAAGTCTGCTGCTTACTGAGTTGTGGTTTGCTCACTCTTATTATATTAACATTTTGAAGGTTTTAGCTTCTGTGAAGGCTTCCGCTTCTGCCTTTGTTTCATATTTGCTATTCAATTGCAACTTTGGCTTGACGCCTCTGTATTCGGTCTTTGATATGTATTAGTTCGCTTCCACTCTGTAATGGATGTTTACGCGTCATAATCAAAGTATTCAATTAATAAATGTTTATTTTGCATCTGATTGGGGATTCGTGAGAGTAGTCTTGCGTATCTTGGGTAGTGAGCGCGCGGCGTGTAACGGTCTCTCAACCAGGGTGGTTTTAGGGTCGTTACACAAAGTAATTAACATAGGAAGAAAGTAAATCTCATCTTCCAACACAATTGTACTTACCAAGCAAGATACAATTCAAACTGACTAAAGACCGATAGAGCACGCCAAGGAGAAGGTACCCTTTTATAGTAAAGACTTTCAAGCAAAAAGCATAAGCCTAAAAGCTAGATTCTCTACACAAAAACATACAAAATAAAATAAAGCTTTACTAAGAGAGCGACTAGGAAATGAAAAATTTTGAGGCAACCATTTTAATTGTCCACCATTTCCTCTTGTGACCCTCAACACCACTATGAATTGTTGTTTCCATCCTTATCCCAATTTGACTAGGGAAGCACGACCACGCCTAACTTCTCTAATTGAGGCTGCAACTGCACGTTGACTGTCTCGAATCACTGTACCCGTTTCAACCTCAACCAAAGACGGCCACAGCTTGCCGTAGCTACCGCCCAGAGCCAGTCACCGCTAAACCTCAAAGCCCCTGACCACATGTACTGAAAGCAGCAGATAAGAGAAGGTACCCATCAAAACCACCGGATTCACAAAGATGACAACTGCACTTTGATCTAGAAACTGCTCAGGTCTTGCGGTAACCACACAGTCAGACAAACCGCCGTAATCTCCCACCATATTCTTCTTCCATGCGTCTTGAAACAGGCGGTTAGGAGAAGTCGTCCACTAACAAGAGCTGGAAAGAAGGACACAAATCATATCCAACAGGAGATCAATGTAGCCAACAAAGCGGATGACTCTCTGAGACAATGTAGATCTTTTAGCACAAAATCAAAGCAATTAATGGGGAACACAATGACACATACTGATACCAATTGTGGGTCTACATACATCTTCCACCTATTCGATTAAATTTTCCTGAGGCCAAAGGACAAAAATCTTAATTCCAAAACGACATGCAGGGAGTACCATTCTCCTGAATGTTTTTCATCTTTTGTAAGCATCCAATCAGAAGATCAATTTGCTCACGAGAAATTCCTGGAGCTTGAATTCATCCCTTAAGAACTTCTTTTCTTTCTGTAACAACCTGATTTGATACTTTCTTATTCTTTCCAAATCTCAAACCATTTGGATATCCATGTTTAGCATAACAACTTATTTTCTTTCTATAACAACCTGATTTGATACTTTCTTATTCTTTCCAAATCTCAAACCATTTGTATATCCATGATTAGCATAACAACTTTCTTTAACATATCAAGTTTTCCCATAGTAGAAACATGTATCTTTATTCTTCTTCCTGTATCCCTCTGTTGTCATTTCATCTACTGTTGAGGACTATTTCTCCCTTCAACAGTATTGGTAAAGCTAGCAGTATCACCATCACTTCTCGTCTTCTTGTTACTTTCTCTTCGTCGTTCTTCAGATAGAACGAGCGAATAAGTAACTTCCATCAAAGGAAAAGAGTTCATCCTCAATATATTTTCTCTTACGTTCATATAAACATCATTCAACACCATCAGGAAACTGAAGAGTTTATCTTCCTCCAACATTTTTCTCAGCCTCGCCGCAATTACTACATTTGCAACCAGTCAAACTTGCTACTGAATTTAACTCATCCCAAATTTTATTACATCTAGTGAAATACACACTCACAGTATTGATCCCTTGTTCTAAGACACAAATCTTCTTTTTCATATTGAACATACGTGTTCCATCTACTTGATCAAACCTTGCCCGTAAGCTCTTCCACATCTCATGAGTTGTGGCGCTAAAAACAAGACATTTGTGAATGTCCTTACTTAAGGCATTTAAGATCCAAGACATAACCAGACTGTCACATCTAAGCCTAGCCTGTTCTCTAGCTTCATCATTAATGGGTCTGGTTATTTTCCCTTCTACCAGATGAAATACCCCAACCTTAATATGTTAATTAATTATGTAATTATGATATTCTAAGGCTAATTAAGTCCTTAAGATTATAGTGAAGAAACCAAAACCAAAAGAAAAAGAAAACGCGTAAAAGTCACAAAACACAAAAACGTGTGTGAAGTAATTAGTAAGTATATAACCTTAACTAGGGTCCTAAATGGATTCCTAGGACTTATTTAGTCACTAAGAACATGTGGGAAAATTCCCGAAGGAAACGGATCCAAATAGTGGATTAAAAACGCAAACAAGCTTTAAAGCACATTTTTCGAGGAACCCGGGAAATGTAGTTTTAAACGGGTTTAATGGACTAATAAAAATTTATAGTCGATCATCTGAACTATAATTTAATATTAGTCAAGGTCTAGGACCATTAAAATAAATAAAACAAAAAAAATCCAAAAACCGACCCGGACTGCTAATACTGACAGTTCGGGATTTACGGGTGTTATCTGCTAAATGACCATGTGCCACCTCCTCTCAACTTTTACAAAAATAAAATTTTTCCCTTGTGTGAGAGTATCTCACGTTTTATTCCCCCCCCCCCCTCCTTCATTTATCTATTCTACTCTATGTGCTAAAACAAAAACATAAAGTAAACAAGTACAACATACCTTTTCCATTTTCTCTTTCCTCTATTCTCTTCTACCCTTCAATTTTTCCCTCCTTCCAGCTCTCTCTCTGCTCATCCTCTCTTCCATGGCGATTTTATGAGCCTCTCCCAACTCCACTCTTCTCCTTCCTTGTTCCTTCACTAAATCAAGTCAAAATAAAAAAAAAAAAATACTCCAAAATACTTACCTTGCTTTGGAGATCATTTTCCACCTTTCAAAATCTTCAAACTCCACATTTGAATTCCATGGGTGTAGCTCATTTTTAAGAGGAAACCACTCATTCTTGAAGCTAGACAACCCCTTGTATGTCCTATGGTAAGAAAAACTCAAAAACTCTCCTTTTCCTTGTATTTTTGTAACCGGTTTTGCCTCTATTTTGAGCTCCATTTTTGTTCTTCATTTTAGATGGTTTGAACTCATTAAGTGCTGGAGCTTGCCCATCTTTATTCCCAAACACCCCATTGTGAAGTAGAAGGTAAATTCTCTTCATTTCCATGATTAAACACCCTCTTGTGTTTAGGGTTGTTACAAGAACCTTATTTAATTCCTTGGTGCTCATTACCATTCATGGTATTTGGTAATTAGTGTAGCAAATAACCCCATTGGAAATCAGTTGTGGAAAAAGGAGTAAGGGGGAGGGAAAGTTTGGAAAGAAACCCAAGGTAAATAACTTACCTTAAGCTTATGTGGTGTTTTAAGGAATTGGTGTTTTGTTTTGGTGCAAATATAAATGTTGAGTGTAGTGCAGGTGTTGCTAATATTATGGGGAAATTTAGTGTTTAATTTAATGTTGTTTA
Source organism: Limonium bicolor (assembly GCA_023374045.1). Classification (NCBI taxonomy): domain Eukaryota; kingdom Viridiplantae; phylum Streptophyta; class Magnoliopsida; order Caryophyllales; family Plumbaginaceae; genus Limonium; species Limonium bicolor. The sequence goes on along the minus strand of CM041776.1, from coordinate 307,369,545 downwards.
AGGGCCTAAGAGCCAAGCTTTTAAGGTTTATGTACATTGGGTGCTATTGTTATGGAAATGATGAAATTTAAGTGTGGATGAGTGCCATGGATGAGTTTGTCGGTTGGAGTGTTTTGGTGGGCTAAATAATGTGTGGGAATATGTTAAAAATTATGGGGAGATCATGTCAAAATTTGTATAGAATTTAATGGTTTAAGTGCATTTGTAAGTGGGAACAAACTAGAGAACTACTAAGTATTTTGAGAGGAAATTGGAGTATAAAAATTGGTTGGAAACTAGATAGATGGAGATGGGTAGATGAGTGAACTTTAAGGAGGGAATGTTGCATTATTCTTGGACTAATAAGTGGGTGAGAGTGGTGAGAAAATCTGTAACATAGAACTTAGCAAAACTAAGCTTTAGTTCTTGTAAGAGGGGAGTGGGAATTTGGGAGAATTTAATCAAGGATTGGGTAACAAGTTTAGATGATGATTTAGGCAAGTTTAAGATGTTATATTAGTGTTAGAATATATCTAGTTACATGTAGGAAGCTTGGGGCAACAATGGGTGAAGAGAACAACTAGAACAAGACTTGAAAATGTCATTTTTGAGGTTCTGTAGCAGTGGTCTAGTACTTAAGTCCCATGTCAAGTCCCGGACCACCCTTAAAATCCTGCCGAAAGTGAGTTTTAACATTGGTCCGGGTCCTACCTCCAGTACAAAGTCCCGGACCTATATTGAAAAATCACCTGGTCCAGGACTATAGGTCCGCACCTAGTCCCAACTACCCCAGAAATCAATTTTTAAGTTGTTAAATGGTGGGGATTGTTAGATATTGATGTTATATGATTGTTTAGGACATGTTTGGTGACTTATAATGACCAATAGGAGGGTGAACAAGTATAAGTTTAAGTGTGAAAGTGTACAACATAATTATGTGAAGAAATTAGGTAATCGGAAGTTAAATACGGTAATTAACCAACATGATTAATTATGTATAGGAGCTGCATTCGGTGGTCAACGAACGCAGCAAGGACCAAGGTCTGGTTTTCTTGCAGTATGTTGCCTACCGGTTTACACCGGCTTGGGTGTTGTATGTTTTTCTGAGTGTTTATGACTTTGTAAGACTTAAATCATGAAATGAGTTTACTGTCATTGTTATTACTGTGACGTATGTGTACCGGTAGCGTTAACCTCGAATACGTACTAACCCGTTAGTTGACCAAGCTAGGATACGTATGAGAGCGGTACCCGGTTTTAACGTTTCAACTTAAGGAACGTTCTAACTTCGGCTATGTATGAGCTAGTTGTGGTGTGTTGTTGTTAATGTGTATCCCATTTCCCTTGCATGCCTAACCGGGCCTAAACACTTACTTGTGATTTATTGTGTTAAGTCCCATCAAGGGACTTCTAACAAGTGATTAACCGGGGAGTGAGGAATCCGGTCGTTCCGGTCACGCGTGTATGTACGGGAGTAGATATCTAAATCAGATTCGACTCTCTTTATGTTATGGTTGCTTTTTTCTTCTTGGATTACAATCACCCACAAGCTTAACCAAAGCTTACCTACCTGACTGTTGATCGGGCTACGGGGAAATTATGTACGGTGTGTTTGGATCACTATATCCACACATCTTGGGGGTAAATCAAACGTTCAATAAACCGAACGGTAACATGTTATGTAACGGGCTTAATATGAGAATGAAATCATTCTCTAGGCTCACCAAATTTGGCTAACGTTTATGTGGTTCGTTTCCTTAAGCGATTCGTTCCTGTGGTGTGTTATATGTGTTGTTCATGTGCAATGAACGTTGCTATGTTTATGTACGTTGTTATAAGCAATGAATGTTGTTATAAGTATGCATGTTGTTTGTTCAATGAACCCCATGTTTATTATGAGAAGTAGTTGCGTGTATCCCGGTAGCCGACGGGCTGCACGTTAATCATACCAACCAAGGGTTGCTGAGCCCCTTTGGGGCACCATATTATTTTTCAGGAGAGTGATCGAGGAAGCGGAGTCGTTATAGCATGGAGCACAGAGGAATACTTTTGATATTTTTTGTTCAGTTTACTCTAATTTATTTAGTTTAATGTTGTGTAGATTGATTTTATCTTTGTTTTTAGTAGTTTTATTATCATTCTTTTTCTGATTTAGTTTAGTTATTATTTTTCTGATATTTCAGTTTATTTTGCTTTCCCTGTTTTGCTATTATTTTATTCTTCTGTTACTATTTTTTAATACTTATTTATGGTTGTCACTCGTTCTTTAGGAGAACTAGAATTTGAGCTAAATCCAGTAGTTCAGCGATTAGCAAGAAAAATTCGGCACGAACTCAATCTGAATCCAGAAGGGGAAGATGACAGTTGTTCTGTAGAGTCACCGACTGATTTGGCTGAGCAAGAGGTAGTCATCATGAGTCGAGTTATTGATCTAGAGAGGCTGATGAAGGATTATGTTCGTCCTTGTGTAGAGGGACTCATGTCGCCTATAGTGATCCCACACTACCGCTAGGACTTGAATGGACATTCAAAACCCATTACATCACAATGGTTTTGAATGCGCCATAGTTTAGTGGGACAGTGAAAGAAGATCCTAATGTTCACCTAACGTCTTTTCTGCGATTAGTAGGAGCATGCTCGACCCCAGCTTCTCAGGAAGTAGCGAGGTGAACTCTTTCTTATTTCTTATTACGGGACAGAGATGCAGAATGGTTGAATTCCTTATCTCCCAACAACAACATCACCACTTGGATGGATCTTGCTAATACTTTCTAGTGAAGTATTTCTCACCTTCTCAAATTCTAACAATGAGGGGGTGAGATTACGAATTTTAAGTAGTTCATTGAAGAAACTTTATCTGAAGCCTGGGAGAGATTTAAAGGCATTGTAAGAAGAGCTCCTGACACGGGTTAGGAGAAGAAATTGTGCTACAATCTTTCTACAAAGATTTAGAGCCACATAGCCGTATTTTAGTGGATACTTGGGCTGAAGGAAGTCTCATGAAACTCCCAATTACTAGAGTGAAAGAGCTGCTGGAAACTACTATAAATTCATGAAATCAATAGGGAGGTGTAAGAGCTGCTTATGAGGTCCCTTCAAAGAAAGCGGATGGCATTTATGAGGTAGATTCGCACACTCTTCTGGCTGCCAAGATGGAGAGCATGTCGAAACAATTTGAGAACATGTGGTCCATGATGAATTCAAAGCTTAATGCATCATCAATTTCTAATCCTTGTACGCCTTGTGAGTTCTGCGTGAGGAATGCCAACATGTTCCAGTGTCCCCCTCAGCAAGAAGAAGAAGTAAATTATCTGGGTAACAGGCAGTGAAACTTCTTTGGCAATCAGAACAATTAAGGGTATCATCAGCAACAACAGAATTATCATAACAACAATTTCATTCAGAGATGGGCTCAGATTCAGCAAGTGCAAATAACAAAGCTGGTACTTCTTCAAAGCTGGAAACCACAATGCTTGAATTTGTCACATTGACTAATGTTAGATTCACATAGCAGTTCAAATTCAACAGTAAAATCGAGAAGCGTTTGGATGAAATTTTGCAGCAGCTTGCCCATCGTCCTGTAGGGACATTGCCAAGTCAGCCAGAGAGAAACCCATGGAAGCTAGCAAAGTCAATTTTTGTTATTGAAGATAAAGCTTCAGTGGCTACTGGCTGCTTCAATTTCCTCTATTCAGGCTGTGGTAGAAGAGAAGAATTTTGATTATGAACACCCATCCCACATGGGTTGGGCGATGTCTATTTCTTACGCTTGGAAAGCAGTGGTTAGAGCTGAAGCGAAAGTTCCTCGATCTGAAGGGGATGTGAAATGGGAGAGAGAACATCTCCAGAGACTGCAACAGATTATGAGAAGGAGAAGTGTAAGTTTCAATCAGAGCCATAGATGAAAGCAATCACGACTAGGAGTGGTAAGAGTAAAATTTCTGAATCTAAGGTGGTGAATACAGATGGACCGGTGTTAGAGAGTGATAAGAAATGTGAATCTTCTCAGTCTTCTTCATCTCCATCACCCATAGTTGCCGATTCTCCTCCAGTTCCCTTCCCAAACAGAACAAAGCACATTAAAGAGGGCAGTGAGTTTGAGAAGTTCCTTACCTTACTTCGCCAATTATCTATTGATATTTCTTTTGCTGAATTGGTTGCGAAGGTGCCCAACTATGCTAAGTATTTGAAAAAATCTTTTATCTAATAAGGCAACGTTAGTTGAGTCAAGAATTGTTCAGCTCACTGAAACGTGTTCAAAAATCATCCAGAAGCGTTTACCTGAGAAGTGCAAGATCATGGGGGCATCGATCAGTCTTATGCCATACATTGTATTTGAGAAGTTTGGAATTAGGGAACTACAACCCATACGGATGACACTTCAGCTAGAAGACCGATCGGTGGTGTATCATCGTGGGATTGCAAAGGATGTTCTGGTTAAGGTGGAGCAACTTTACTTCTTTTCTGATTTTTTCGTACTCGACATGGCAGAGGATACTACTGTTCTTAACATCCTGGGAAGACCGTTCTTGGCTCCAACTGATGCTCGAATTGAAGCTGCTCATGATACGATTACTTTAAATGATGAGGATGAGCAAGTACTATTATATGCTGGCAGGTCTTCGGAGCAAGCTGACTCTTCCAAAGCTTCGGGTCTCTAGTTACCAAGATCCTCTTAATCTTCTGGAGTCTCTTGAGAGAACAAGGTACGTCTAGCCAAAGACGTTAAAGAATGGCATCTGGCTGGGAGGCAACCCAGTGTTACATTTTATAGTTTTTATTGCAGTTTTAATTTTTTTATAGTGTTTCTTGATTTTTTTTTGCTAATCTATAACTCCATTTGTAGTTTTTTGTCTTAGATGAGTGCTTCATAAGGATACCACAACCAAGCTACACTACTTGAGCAAAGCTCAAGTGTGGGGTCATTCTTTCTGTAGCAACAACACAATCCTGGGGAGCTTCAGTTTAATTTCTTTCAATTTTAATTTTTGTTTTTGACTTCTCTACTGTGTCTTCTTCGGACATGAATGGTTTCTATGTTTTCTGAATTATTCACTCTTGTCTTGTCATACAATGAGGACATTTTTAATTTTAAAGTGGGGGTAGGGAGTGACCTTTAGTTATTTGTTCGAGATACTAGTTTTTGTTTGCTTTCAGGTGATAAATAATATGAATCTTTGGTGCCAATAAATGTTGGACTTTGGGAGATAATGTCCGTGGAAGTTTGAGATTGAGCCTGATGACAACGTTAAAATTTTTTCTAGTTAAAAGTTGTCTTCTCGTATTTGTTTTTCTTAAACTTACTTTGTTTCCACGGAAATCTGATGGCTTGGCTTATTGCAGAAACCAAATAAGTTTAGCTTAGATCCTTGCGAATGAATTGAACGCTTGGGATGAAAGGATAAGGTAAGGTACTCCTCTAATAAAAAAAATTCCTAAACCGAACCAGGCCTCTTTTATCTGGTTATTAAGTCCTCAGGGTGCTTTATCACCTATCTACCTAAGGTCTCGGTATTTGGGATAGTTCACCCAATGTCGTTACAGGAATAAAGAGAAAAGACAGGGTGAAGGAACAACTATGCAATTAATTAAAAATTATTTGTTTTTATTTCTTGAAAAAGAAAAGTTTTTGCATGCAAAATATTTTAATTGCAGAATTTAGTTTAGTTTTTTATCAAGAGTGCATGGTGTTGAAAGGTATTGCGGAATAAGGAATTACTTTGCATCCCTTGTCATCCAACGGGTAATGGAATGAAATTGGTGGAAGGTCCTGAGCTAATCTGTGTTTCAGTTTCTACATTTAGTTTATGCATGCTTTTATTAAAACTGTTCTCTTTTCACTGTTTGTGAAAACTAATAGCTGAGAGCAGGTTGATTTTTCTGGTTGCCATTTTGCTTGTTTTCTTTCGCTTATGTTTGATTATGGAGTTTGGTGTTTCGGGTTGGAGTAGTAATATTCTTTATTTGCTCGAGGATAAGCAACCTAAGTGTGGGGTAGTTGCTAAGTACAAGATTTATACACATTTCTATGTTTCACCTGATTATTATTTTATATTATCCTTATGTAATTATGTTTATTTGAAGACTCCCCTTACTTGTTGTTTTATGCTTAAATAGATGATTCGTTGAGAAAGGGTTAGAAACGGGTGTCAAAAGCTTAACGATCAAGACGGTATACCCACGGTATCATTTGTCCACGAATTATAGTGTGTACTTTCCCTGTGTATTTAATAGATGTCTAAATATCTGTGTAAGACTTGTGTACAGATTATCATAGACCCATTGTGAATAAGTAGATTGTGAAACGGTATCAACATTGATCTGGAGAGAGCACGAACCATTATAGTGACGTGAATGACAACAAAGTGACGACAATCACATAAGACGGGACAACACAAACAGTCAACACGAAGTTTCTGAAGTATTTTGAAGTCGGTCCGGGTCTTTGTCTGGACTTGTAGACCCTGACCATCCCCGAGAGAAACATACTGCCAAGATTTGTGTGAGTGGTAGTATGTGTCATGATCTACAAACCCGGACCACACTACAACGTGACATCTACCTATTACATCCTGGTCCGGGTCTCTGTCCTGGAATATAGACCCATACCACATTTACAGAGAAAAGTTATGCAGTTTACATATTTCCGTCTAGCCCATATGTCCGGACCCAGACATAGATCTCATCTTGCTTGGACATTATACTGAGTGGCGCGATGGATTATTTGTGAGACGTCCAGGTATATAACCTGGACGGAAGTCCGAAGCAGGCATACAGAGGCGCACCACAGTGTTTCAACAAATGAAGCAACATATACATTCTCAAAAATCATCAAACAAATGATCATCATCATCTAATTCTTCAATTTTATAACCCTAGCCGCAAGAATACATAAAGAAATAGGGAGACATCATCAGTTGGTAGATCGGAGACAATGAAGCAGATCGATATTTCTTTGTTAGTTCTTCCTCATAGGTTTGATGGCGTTCTTCCTTTCTATTACCGTTGTTTCAGTTTTTGCTATCTCTGAGTAGTCGTTTAGAATTCTGGTTTACTATAAAATCCTAGTTCCTGATTTCTTCTTCCTGATGTGTTGAATATTAGTTCTGCAGAGATTGTAGTTTTATTCATTGTTTATTATTGAATTCCCTTGTAATTTATTATTGTTTGAGCTAATCTGGTTTGAATTGCTCACAAGTGAGAACTATCATGTTCATTAGACCATACGGATACTACCAGTTAAACGTGAGACGGTAATTCATCAGGATTAGCTACTTAAAAAACCAGATGAATTGTAAATGCTACTAGTAGTTTATATAAATTCATAACGAGGGTTAGGATTTATGAATTTCTAGTAAGAGTCTTTTTCGTGGGAGATGATGAATAGATTACTTTAGATTTGAGGTTGCAATCTAGAATTAGAAAAACCCCCAGAAGGGAATTGAAAAACTAGGAGGAAGTAGTAGACCAGGATTCCTTGTTAAAATTGTTAAGAAGATCACTTTTAATATTTTTTTTAATTTAATTTATCTACTTTCTACAACAAACCCCCAATTCGCATGTTATTTGATTTCATCAGTTTATTAGTTAGATTAGAATAAAGACTCAAACTAGACACTGCCTCCGTTGGTTCAATAACCTGAAGGGATACTTTAGGAAAACTAGCTATGATTGACTGGTACACTTATCGTATTAGGTTTAACCCGTCCAATAGTCTTTATAGCAAATTTGATATCGGTCGTAATATAAAGAGGATCTATGGACCGATTCACCATATCCTACTTGCACTACTCGATCCCATTGATGTATATTGTGGCAACAACGGCGGCAGGTCTTACAAAATTTTATGGCTCTCTTCCTCTTATAGTGGTAGCGCAATATATAGTCAATGTAGCTTTATCGACTAATGTAGTTTGTGGGGATATCGAGCAAGTCATAAATGGTCCACCATATCCTGCAAGAGATCATGCAAAGAAAATAGTGAAACAGGGGTTCTTAGTCTCTTGAGCAAGCCCACGGAGCCAACATCGGTTTGCGAGAATACATCGGTCTACCAAATAATAGTCTTGATAGCAAATTTGATATCGACCATAATCTAAAGAGGGTCTCTAGACCGATTCACCATAACACACTTGCACTGCGCGATCCCATTGGCATATGCAAGAGGGTCTCTAAACTGATTCTAATGGTGGCCATCGGGTCTGGTTCTACCCGGAACCGGCGGTTCTACCCAGAATCGATTGGAACCGGAACCAGCCGGGGACCGGTGGGAACCGGAACCGAACCGCCGCCTCAGCCGGTTCCGAATACGAATACATGTTTTGAGATTCGGGCCCGAACCGGGCCGGAACCGGAACCCGAACCGCCTGGAACCGCTTGGAACCGTCGTCGGATTCAGAACCGGGAACCGGAACCGGAACCGCCCCGGAACAGGTTGAAGTTACCATTAGAATCGGACCAACATGATGATTGGTATGAGATGAATGGGATAACACCACTTAGGACTTCTATCTTGTAATATTTTTAATGTATTAGAAATTTAGTATTACTTTCTTTCCATGTAATCTTTTTTTTAAGACTTGCAAATTGAAATCATGTAACCTGTTAGTAGTTGTACTATTTTTCCTTATTAGGGTTTTTCCAATGGGTTTTTACCTAATAAGGTTTTAGTGAGGCAGTGAATCATATAATAAAATTCTCTTTGTTCCTTATTTTTTGTAGATTCAATAAAAATTCCTAAGTCTTTGTTTCTTACACATTTAAGATTATAAACTTGAAGAATAACCTATCTAGGAGTAAAGTGGATGAAAAGGGCAACGTGTGCGCTCAAACGGATCTCAAATCGGAGCTAAAACGAAGCAACTGGAGCCGATCGAATCTTTCCGGAACCGCTCCGGAACCGGTCGGAACCAATCAGAACCGGAACCGAAACTGGGCGGAACCGGCTGGAACCGGTTTTTTGACCGAATCCGAAGCGAATCCAGATTTCAGAACCGAAACCGGAACCGCCCAGACCGGTTCCGAATATGAATACACATTTTCCGGAACCGGAACCGGTGGAACCGGACCCGTGGCCACCATTATTGATTCACACCCTAATGCCCTAAGATTGAAGTTGATATCTTTCGAGGGCGGGGGGACGCTTCCACATGTTGCACTACTATCATCCACTCCTATGGTTTCAATAAGGCCAATTTCCCCTTCTTGTAACTTGATATCCCTATCCCGATTAGAAATTTGAAAACCTCCAACTTTGACCATCATTGGACTGTATTCGTAAGCATCTCATCTTGGGAGGGAACCTTCTCTCTTTTGTGGGTCTTCTCTCTCTCATCCAGTCTGTCCTCTATGGCATTATGGGTGTTTGTTCCCTCTACTATCATCCCAAATAAATATTATCAAGAGCATAAACAAGTTCTTTAGCTCCTTTCTTGATCCAGCAATGCCACTAGAAATTCCTCAGCCCCGGTCACCTAAAGATCCATATGCATTAGTAAGAAATTTAAGGGTCTTGCCTCCAGGATATCCACAACTGGATCTATAGTTTACATTGTTTTGACTCTGATGTAAGGTTCACTACCAAGAGAGGGGCAGACCAAATTTTACGGCCCTGTCTCCAACGTCAGCTCTCTCCTCCTCTCCTATTCTACCAGTCCTCGGGGGAGACAATTTTATGTTGGTTCCTCCAATCTCTCCCATTTCTTTCTAGTATGATATCTATTTAAGAACCCAAGCTCTCTAAAGCCCAATTCATCTTCTGGGTCACCCTAAAAGGACGACTTACAACTTTCCCGTTTATCTTGTTTGAGCCTCACTTGCAATCAAATTTAGAGATTCACAACACCGTTAAAGGCTTCTTTTATGTTATTCTAGAGCTTTATCCTATGATATACTCAATAACCAGCCTAAGCCGTCTACTTTACACACTTGATAGTACTTTATAAGGTGTTTCATACCCTAATTTGATTTTCTAATGGCTCTTCAATAGATACTTAACTTAAAAAAAGGCGAATATACCTTACAATAAATCAATATATTAATGTTGTTAGGATATAGTGTGAAAACTAGTTGGTAGATATATAACGATGACTACAAAATAAAAGTAAAGCGAGAAGTAGGACACGAAATATTTACTTGGTTCGGCTATGCCTACTCCACGGGCAATAAGGACGACTATATATGAAGAGATTATAATACTCAAAAGAGAGATGAAACACTCAAATCTCACAAGCGAGATAACTCTCAAAATCTCACAAGTTAATTATAAATGTGACTACAAAAATCTCTAATATGTTTCTCTCATATAAAGGAACTATCTAAACTTCTTACAAAGACGAATGATGCTTGAAGCTTGGATGGATGAATAAATAGCAACACAAAGACCCCTAAATATAGATCCGGCCGTCACTGATCGGTGACTGAAGAGTCTTTTAAACAGCCATGAGTTACGGTAATAAACCATAAAAGTGCCCATTAAATGCGCACTTAAAGCATGATATTTAGTGCCAGTAAATAGAATAACATAACTCCTATAAGCTGAAGAAAAAAAAATCCAACCATAACGCCTTACGGTAATTAATTTGGATAACAGTTATTAAAAATTGAAAGATAATTTCTTGGCTACATCCAAATGTTGTTATAGATGACTACACACATGTACATTTGTTCTATTGAACAATTAGTAAATAAAACTGTATGGATATATATGTAAAATTATACATTGAATGCTAATATTACTGAAATTTAACTAGATATACATACTAACTTCTTCAACTGTACAACAAGTTTACAAAACTTGTATTTTACACTATACAAACTGTATAATTTTAAATGTAGCCAAAGATAACTAGATATACTTGAACACAAATGATTCAAATTGAAAACAACTTCACAAATGTTTTGGGTAGCGTTTAATTGGGGAGGGTTATAGTCTTATAGACAACAATTGAATAAACGTGACACGATTGAACATTGTTGTCGGAGACTATTCCAGCTATGGCGGACCCTATAATGATGCCGTCTATCTATGACGATCACTAAGATGAGATGAGTGCTATTTTTATAGTATCAAATTAGTATAGTACTAGTATGTATGAGGACCCAATTTGTGCTTCGATCCACTAGCTACAATAATTGAGCTTCAATTATATATACACACATGTGCATGGCTGCGAAGCTCGTTATTAGTAGGACAAAAAAAAAAAGTTTGGTAAAAGTGAGATCTCATTAGTTTTAGGTAGGTATTAGATGATAACAGATATATCGTCAGTTGAATTTCTGCATGCTGACCTTTCGCCTAGCTAGTAGTTAAGTACTAATATATGGCTTGGAATACGTGGGACATATACTTACATTAAGCTTTTGACGAGGGACACATATAACTTTAAATAATTGATCTTTCTAAAAGAAAACTATGAAAAGAGAGATTATACTGAGTTCGAAGATCTAATACTTTGAATATAACCGGAAAACTAAATGTGACTTCTAATCAGTCAAACCCAAGCACGATGTTATTTGCAATATGTATGTAGCATAATGATTTAAACATTTTTCACCTAATTTGACTCTTAATCAACAATGTCAGCATCATTCAGTATAACCACATAGTCAGAAACATTTCCTAAGGTTGTATATAAATTTGACTCTTAATCAGCAATGTCAGCGTCTACCAAGTTGAATTGGCATATCCAGAATAAAACTATTCGACTTTGAAGATCTTGTTCCTTTAGTTCTTTTTTCCGGGTTTAAATTGGTGAAGAAGATGAACTTCAATTTGCGAAGTAATCGGACTTATGCGCTTAATCTGTTATTTTATTTTGTTAGGTTCAATGTCAGTTAATTATCTGAGGCTATCCATAATGTGTGGACTTCACTTAAAAAAATAAAAATAATTTTGTAGTGGTGTGGAATATCCACTTTTTTTCTCTCTAATCGTTACTTAATTAAGTAAGGCTCCGCAAAATATCGCTATTGGCTATAACACTAAAACATTAATAAAAAAAATAAAAACTCCTAATAGAATGCTAAAGTAATTGCGAAGGATAGCAGGTAAATGTTAGGAACTTTTACATTAATGATAATTTCTTATACAATTAAATAAGTTAAGAAACTAAAAACCATTGTTAACAAGTTTGCCCATATTTTAATAACCGTTTCATTCTTTTTTCTTACAATCCTAATATCCTAGGTGTAGGTGTTGAACTCGCGACCTATTGTCACCAGAAAATAATTCACCAACTCGTTACCTCGCTACCGTTTCATTCCTTTTGATTCATTCAACATATATAAGTAATTTGCATAGGTGATTAAAAAATTAAATTGTCAGTAAAACATGACCAACATAATTCATAGCATCAAAATTCATAAATTATGATGACCTACATGATATGGCTTTTCGTTTCTGAAATCATACAAGCATTTCGAAGGAAAAAAAGGTGAGAAACTAGTGGATATTGTAAGGTCTAGTATTAAATCAAATATGTTGGATTTGCTTTAATTGGTCTGTTATAGTTAAGAAATTAGTAATAGTTATTACTACCATAAGTCATGTTGTTTGATACTCCCTCTGTTAATTAATATCTGTAGTTTTAAGATATGATTCTTGTTCAAAATATATGTCATTCTAGGTTTCTGGCACACTTTTTTTTACTTTTAACCCTACTATTCAACATAAAAGTAATTATTAGTATATAAATGGAAAAGTAAAAAGTAGGAGTACATACGTCATTTTTCTACTTACCTAATTAATAAGTGTGCAAGTTTCTAAAATGACAGATATTATTGAATGGAGGGAGTATTTAATAGTTTTAATATGAAGTTTATACTATGTAAACTAATAACCAAAAACAACTTCTATTAATAAAACCTAGTAACAAATATAAAATGTAGAAGTCAAACAATCATAGGTTAACTATTGCAACATTTGGTAAATTCTTAATCAAAAGTATTACTCATTATAATTAAAAGATTGGAATTTTTTATAATGATACACATGGCCTTTAATTAATAAAACAGTAACACACTTTGCTATGTCTCATTGCCACATCCCATGTGTTAGAGTGTAATATGTGTTATAAGTTTTATATTAACTCTTTGAGGTGATGTAATATGAGGTTTGTGACTTACGATTAATGGCAATGAGAGAGACATATCGATTTATGTGGTTCGATCTTAAATGATCTAGTCCACAAGGGTTCATAGAGGTTCTTAGTAGTATTGGCGAGAATGTGAGTGAAGAGAGAGAGAGAGAGAGAGAGACACAAAGAGTGAAATACCCGAACTTAAATATAGTGATTAGATTATTCTAATCCTTATTTAAGAGCCTAATATTGATTAAGAAATATTGGTAAGGGAAAATAAATCCAAGAGAAATAAAGAAAACGCTTAGAAAGCGGAAAACACTAAAAAAGCGTTAAATAACCATAGGAGGTACGAGACCTCGGTTAGCGTATTATATGGACTCCTAGCGCTTATAAGACCCAAATAATATACGGGAATGATTCCCGAAGAAGACGGATCGAAAGGTATTAAAACGCTAATAGAGCTTTAGCGCATGTTTTTCGAGAAAACCCGAAAACGTGATTTTAAGTGGTCAACGAACCCGTAAAATTATAAGTCATTAAACAAATAATATTAAGCATTAACGGAAGCTTAATAACCAATAAAAATAAGAAACGAGAAAATTCCAGAAAACGGGCCCGGTTAGTGAATAGTATCAAAACCGGGTAGAATAACGAGCGTTTTCTGTAAAAGACGAAAAACGCTCCAGTTAGTATAACTGTGGGGGCCGGTTTTTACTGGTGTAAACAGCTCTCTCTCTCTCTCACACACACACAGTAACAAATAAGTGAATCAAAAAGCAAAAAGTAAAAAGTACAAAGTAAATAACACTCTCTCTCCTCTTATTCTCTCATTTCCCTATTCTCTCTCCAATTCCCTTCCCTCTCTCTCGCGATGGAATCCCCCTCTCAGCAGCACACTCCTCTCCTTCCTCCCTTCTCTGATTTGCAGCCGATTTTGGAAGCTCCTCCATGGCTTCCCCTCTTTCTTTTCATGCTCTAGCTCCATTTGAGCTCCAAATGTAAAATAAAATACATATTTGAACTCCCCTCTTCAAGCTCTACATTCCTATCCTTTCAAAATCCGAAAATGAGCAACTTCATCTCAATGGGTTTTGAGCATTTGAAGAATAAATGACACCATTTCAAAGCATGGAGTCTCCTCTTCCTCCTAAGGTAAAAAGTTTCAAGAAAAATCCATCTTTTCTTCATTCTCTAGAGTGGCCGATTTTTGCCCCTTCTTGTAATGCCTTGTTTCCTTCTTTGTTTGAGCTTGGTTCAACTCTCCATGGTGGAGGAACTCTCCTTTGTATTCAAGGCTTGAAAACCTCTCTTAAAAGCTCCAAGGTAAAAACCCTAACTAATGGTAATTTAAACCCTTCATTGAATTAGTGAAATTTTAAGAGATTAGAAGTTTAATTATATTCTCATTATGTAATTTGGGTGTTGGGATGGAGTTTGGCAACTCCATCCCCCACATGGCCGATTTTCGCAAGAAAAGAGAAGGAGAAGAATTGGAAAAGAAATGAAGGAATATAAGCTCAAGGTAAGAGCTCTTCCTTAAAGCTAAGTTTTAATGCATTAGAATAATGGGAATGGGTAAACCAATTTAAAGAAACCAAAATGATGTATTAGAATTGTAGTTGTGAAAGTTTGGGTATTTGTGGACAAGTATGTGGATCGTAGGCCTTAGTGCCAAAGAATTGTGTATGTGTATTGATATTGTGTTTTAAGGAAGTAATGATGTATTAAGATTGCTTTGTATTGCTGGTAGGACCCTTGTATGGGTGTGGCTAGAATAGGAATGATTTTGGTGATAATGGGTATGTGTGGATAAGTGAGAATTGTAGGTGAACTATGGCAAATTTTAGTAGGAATATGTACATTTGTGGATGACTTGGTGAATGGGAGAACCAAGGTATGTATTGGGGATGATAGAGACGTTTAACGACCTTGGAGTAGTAGTTATAGTATGAGAATGAAAGAATGTAAAAGCTGTAGCAAAGAGTGTTAAAAATGCAATGGAGAGACTAGGAGAACTTATGTACAAGACCTAGTGAATGAGTGTTGAACTTGAAGAGGTAAGGTAATGCATTTAGGCCTTGGAAATGGCATTGGGAGATGAGAATATGCATGGGGGAATAGGAACTAAATCTGTAGCAAAACAAAACTAGGAAGAATGTGTATAAGTGTTGAAAGGAAAGTGTGGAGAATTGGTGTGTGAATTAGTAAGGAAATGGGTAATAGGTTGATGGATGAACTAAGGTGTATTAGGGGTTTAATGAGTGCTAAAACAAGTGGGAATAAGTGTGGGAACAATGGGGAAGTAATGGGTAAAGAAACCAACTGAAAACAGATTTTCAAAGTGAAGTACTGGGCCGGACCGGACTTGCGACCGGACTTGCAAGTTCGGTCACCCAGAATCACAAAGACGGGAACCTTCTGGAATGGACCGGACTTGCGACCGGACTTGCAAGTTCGGTC
The DNA here is from genome assembly GCA_023374045.1 of Limonium bicolor. NCBI lineage: Eukaryota > Viridiplantae > Streptophyta > Magnoliopsida > Caryophyllales > Plumbaginaceae > Limonium > Limonium bicolor. The sequence goes on along the minus strand of CM041776.1, from coordinate 307,354,024 downwards.
GAACCAGAAACTTTTCCCGTCTGAAACCTTCTGGAATGGACCGGACTTGCGACCGGACTTGCAAGTTCGGTCGGGCCAGAAAAATTCTCGTAATGAAAGCTACTGGAATGGACCGGACTTGCGTCCGGACTTGCAAGTCCGTCGAGTCATACAAAAAAAAATGTAAATTAAATTACATGATAAATATATATATATATATATATATATATATGTATACCCACCTATACATATGTGCATATATATGTAAGTATACCATTGTTAAGTAATTAAAAGTAAGTAAACGAAATGTAAGTATAGGAATGTAAAGACTAGGTAAGTATGAATTAGGAAACGTAAGAGTAGTCGAGTTAAGTTAATGATAGTTAGATTAATCACTCGATTGTATGTAAATCCTAGGATTTGATTTGTGAACACCAGAGGAACGTCGGATACAAGTACAACGGTGAACGGTATGATTTCTTCATGCCCTGTATCCTAATCTGGTTACCCCGATTTGTGTGCTTATTTGATCACCTAATAAGATAAATGCATGAATCGGACTATATTGCACTTACTTGTGCTTGTTTACATTGTTCTTGATATTTGTCTGGAACAATAGTTTGTATAATTCATGAAATATATGAATGATGATGAACTGTATTCGAATCTTGTATTGTACTTAAGTATTGTATTGTATTTCGTATGAATGTGTACTGAGCAATGTATTTGTGTATGTGGCTTGAGTGAATGACTTCTACTAATTCCTAACCACCTAACTCCTAACAAAAGTACTAAGTAAATTAGAATGAGTAGAAGTCCGATATAGCTTCGGCCACGCGTGAGGATGAGGAGACACAAGAGGTTGGATCCGATTCCTGGTTCTTAAACTGGTCCACGGCCCAAATCCCTTAAATGGGTAGCATCCTGGATTGGTGAACCAAGTAAAGCCTGGTGGTGGGACGGTGTAGCCCCTGCCCAGAGGTCATACCGACTTAACATGAGTAAGAGTAAGTAAGTAAGTATGGATCAGTAAGTATGTATGAGTATGAGTATGTATGCGTAAGTACTGTAGAACGAGTAAAATAATCTCCACCCCCGATTAACCCGGGTGGACCAACATGAGCTAACAAGGATGGTGTATTGTGTAAGTATTGATTGCGTATGTATGTATATGAATTGGGTATTGCGGACCTCGGAAAGGTAAGAACGTATTTGATGGCTTGTATGGGTTACCATGTATGTATTGAAGTGTGTGTATTGATGTGTATGTATGTATTCCTTGCGTAATGTATTGTAATGTTATGTATAAGAGCATGTATGCATGTATGTTTGAATGAAATCAATCGCATGTGTTCGACCAAGTGGTCGGCGTACCCTCACTAGTACGCGGGGTATGCTGTTATCATGCTCAGCGAAAGCTGACCCCCTCGGGTGAAATACCCCAAATCTAATTAACATTATAAAACCATTATTTAATGGAAAATAATCCTATTATAAATCATTTCACGTACGCATGCAAACCCATGCATGAGAACGTTACGTAAAAACAGTCGTTTCTCTATAAACGCTAAAACGCCTTAGAAGCATATGGTCAAACATGACCTTGTATGACCCTCTAATATTCAAACCAAATGGTCATACAATTATTATATGAATATATAAACATATTCCCTAAGCTATATTCAGTCAAAAACGCAAAACGCTCGGGAGTGCTCACGCACGCCCCTTAAAGCACGAAAAGTCCAGAGGAGTGCCGAGGTGGCACGAACCCCTATAAAATTAATTCCTTGAGCTCCTAACATCATTATTAACCATTATAAAGAGAACCCACGAAGTGGTTTCTCAAAATTCAGCAAAAACCACAGGAGGATTTCTTAGCGCTACTTTTTGCCCGGGTGTGTCCCGATGGCCCTGTAAATTATGTCATGGGTTGATATAACCCCATATAACCCAATGTAACATCTTAATATATGTTTATTTACTATAATAAGTGTTTAAAAACACTTGGAACTCATAAAAACAATTTATTTCCCAAACTTTCCTTAGAGCACAAAAACACACCTTCGGGTGTCACGAAAACGCGTTTTACGCAATTGCCTTGTAGTTTTTGACATGCCACGAATTGGTAATCTTAAATAGGGTTAAAATGACCTTCTAAATCAGTTGGAGAGACTAGTCAACAAGGCACTCTATAGGGGCCGATTTTGAGAGCAAAACTAGTATAAAATTTGCTTTTAAAGTTTATAAAGGCTTAAAACATGGTGACTCACCTTCCCATGTGTTATATTACTTAATGTCAAAGTATGTAGGTCTTATTTGACCATCAAGCTGTCGAAATTATGCATTGGAATAAGGCCATGTGAGCTAGGAAGAAAACAAAATGAAAAAGGCAAAAAGTAGATCTAAGATTCCATCTTTTGCTTTCTTAAAAATTAAGTAACCTTCCATGCCTGTTCTTAGCTCTTCTCCACCGGTTGGTAAGCTCCATTCAGGCCTCCAAATCATCCACCTACAATGAAGAAGAAGACAAGTTACAAACATTGAAAAATCAAAGGAATAAAACTTACTTTTCTTACCTTGTCTTCTAGCTCACCATTATTTCCCTCCACATTGTCTTGTCTTGCATTATGGCCGATTTCATGCTGGAAAGAAGGGCATTTATTGAGCCAATAACCCATGTAATAAACTAAGGAAAAAGTATAGTCATTTGACATTAAAAATTAACAAAACAAAAATCAAATTCCAATTGCCTTCTCTTCTTACGTGAGCTTAGTCTCATTTTCCTCCTTGCACTCTTCATTCACGAATTGGAAAGGCTCTCTCCTCTCTCTCTCTAGCATCATCTTCTTCCTTTGAAGCTCTTAAGTCCATTAATGGAGTTTTAACTTCTATCTTCATCTTTAAGGTAATTTCCTAGCATTTCTTGTCAAGCCTTGAAGCAAAACTCTTCCTAGCACACCATAGCATTTCGGCATCAACTATTGTTCCAAGGAGGTTGTCCAAACCAACATTAAACCAAGGATCATCTCAAGGTTATCTTAAGGTAGTTTTCAAGCTTGAAAATCCTTAAAGCACATTTTATTGTGTAACCGATTTCTATATCTTCTAAGGTTCTTTTCTTCTTCATTTTCATGAAGGAAAACTTGTTCTTCATCCACCTTTAGTGAGCCGAAATTATAAGGAGAAAAGCTTAAGGTAAGGTATTCTTGTAAAACTACTTACAAATCTACTTAAGATCTTTATTGAAGATCTAACTCCTAAACTCCTTCACCACTTGCATATAACCGAAGTGGAGCATCAATATTACCTTGGAGAAGGCTTGGAGATTCAAGAAGAGTTCAAGCACTTAACCACCTTTGTTAAGAAGTAAGTTTACTAAGCTAAAATTTATGTTTTAAGCTTTGTTAAGCTTCTAAAAATTATACAAAAATTATGTACATCTCCTAGGTTAATTAAAACCGAAAATATATGGTATTGTATGCCAAAAATATAATCTATAACATACATGGAAAATATTTACCTTAAGACACATTTTTGTGTCACAAATTTATTTATGTTACAAATAAATTAAGGCCGAAATGTCAAGGGCAAAAATGCTTTATTTTGAGCTAAGAATCAATATAAGACATTACAATAATTTTTACATAAGTTATATGACTCATATGAATTTATGTATATTTATTATGACATATAAATCCACTTTTATATGCTATATGGTAGCTATTTAATTATGGCCGAATTGCCTAAGTGAAAAATAGATTTTTATGAGCTACTTATGTATATAAACTTATACTATAAAGTTTGGTGAGATAAAAATATTTTATTAGAGCTTAAATGGCTAATTAATTAAGTTATGTGGCTTAAATGTAATTTTTACAAAGTTTGGTGAGTTTAATGTGAAAACCGAGAGTTAAAGGTTTGTTTGGTATAATTATGATATAATATAAGGTTAAGAATTAAGTTTAAGAATTTTAGATAATTTAAACAAGCTTTAAAATAACTTTTTATAAAGTTTTGGGCTATTATGTAATTTACAAAAGTTGTTATGAAAGTTTAGAACTTATTATTGGGCGCATTTATAATTAAGGGAATTATTAAGTCCACTTTCAAAATTTTGAGGAATTAAATATTTAAACTATAGTTTATAAGTTATTAAGTAACTATTATAAAGTTTTGGGGTGAAAATGTAATTAATGGAAAGTACATGACAAAGCCGAATTACTTTGGGGTTAGTTTGGTAATTTAAGAATTTATATATATATATATTCGGCATTTATGGAGAATTAGAATTAAAACTATAGTTTATAAGGCATTAAGTAAAGATTATAAGATTTTGTGGCTAAATTGCAGTTATAAGAAATATATATATATATCGGCCGAGAATTGGAGGGGCTAAGTTGTAATTTCCAAGAGTTACAATATTTAAAAGTATATACCAAAATAGTAATGGTAGTTTTGTGATTTAATTAAATAAGGAATTAAAAGTATATAATATGATGAGATTAGAATTTAAAATAAAGTTTATGAATTAATGTGGTTGATTTGTAAATAACCGAAATATAAGGGTAAGAATTTAGATTTAAATAAATATAGGTCCTATATGGATATTTGGAGGGATTAGAAGAAAGAATTTTGATTAAAGGAATTATGAAGATGAAACTATGACTTATATAGTTATAAGGAAATTAAAGGTAACTAATAATTATAATATATGGTTAAAGGAGGAATAATAAAAACTATAAGAATATTATGTCCATGAATGACATATAAATATAGTTAAGGAATTATAAGTTGTTATGTCACCTAGGCAATCAAATAAACAACAAACATAGTACATGAATAAATAAATACTTACATGTACATTAAAGGATTTATAAATGAATCAAAGGAATAACAAATAAGTTGTACATGAAATCATGAGGTAATTAAAAGAAATAAACCTCACATGAAATAACAGAATACGAGATTTATTAAAAGATCCATGGATTTATTATATAAGGGTAACATAAATTAACCCTCTCAGTTAATCCTATTCTAGGACCTTATTTGACCAGACGTTGACCGAGAATTAAAACAAGTACAGTCTACGGTGAACGGTATGGGATTCTTGCAACCTGTTTTCTACCGGATTACACCGGCTTGTGTGCTATCTGTTGTTTGAATTAATGACCAAGATAATTAATGTAAAATGTTGTTTACTCTTGTGCACTGTTGTATTATTTTATGTGCGTGAATGATGCTGACTACAACGTGTATGTCCCACGCATACAAACACTACTATACCAGTGGATTAAATACCTGCGCTTCAGTATACCGAGGACTTGTACTCAAGTCTCTCACTAACTTCACTTTATAACAAACGTCATTATCCTAAACGTGATAATTGACAATACACATTGTGTTCTTATTTAACGTCTTTATATGACACTTAACAATTCTATACTACGAGAACGAGGAGCCCAGTTGGATCTGGCCATGCATGCTACAGGAGTTGTACCTGTCTCAGGTCGTCTCCTATTCAGTTATACGTCGCGACGGAACATTTCAGTGGAGAGGAAGACTTTATTCCTCTCGAGGGTTCTATTTCCCATCAGTTCATGGAGAGGAAGACTTCATTCCTCTCGAGGGTACGATTCCCATATTTCTCAGTACAGGAGTTAACTACGTTATCTTCTGAGGGACTAGTTTCCCAACCTTTCAATTTAACAAGGTCACTATACCTTCACTATTTGAAATACTCAGTTATACCTGTCAGTCCCATTGTGTGGACCCGACTATCATTAAAAGATTACTGTTCAGCTAACTTGACCTTTTGAAGTCTTGTTCTATGTGACATTATTGTCCTTGTATGGATACTTGTTATTATCCTACTATGTTTGTTTACAGCTTTATAAAAATGAGCCGCATGTATTCGACAAAGTAGTTGGTGTGGCCCGGTAGACGATGGGCTGCACGTTTTCCATACCAGCATTGTTTGCTGAGCCCCTTTGGGGGCACCCCCATTTTTCAGGTACCTGAAGTTGAGAAGATTACCACACCGAGTGTAGGTGGGGTAGATACAAGCTATGGGAGTCTTCTTCTGGATATTGTTTTTACTTAAGTATTTTACATTTGAGTTTGATTCCTAGTATCTCGGATTGTATTCGTATTCAGACCGTGACTTTGGAGATTGAATTTGGAGTTAGCCTTGTTGGTCACAAGGGTGGCCAACGGCATTGTAATACCGCCCGGTTGTTGTATTTATTTCCGCTGCAGTTGTATTTTATTTGGGAGTGATCACCGTTCAGGTTATTGGATTTCGGGTTGGGTGATGGCTTGTATGGGTTACCATGTATGTATTGAAGTGTGTGTATTGATGTGTATGTATGTATTCCTTGCGTAATGTATTGTAATGTTATGTATAAGAGCATGTATGCATGTATGTTTGAATGAAATCAATCGCATGTATTCGACCAAGTGGTCGGCGTACCCTCACTAGTACGCGGGGTATGCTGTTATCATGCTCAGCGAAAGCTGACCCCCTCGGGGGAACGTTTTAGTGTGCAGGTACCCGAAGAGGATATAGTCAAGGCACGAGACCGGTGACTACATTTGGATAGTTAGTAGTAGAATGTAGTGGTGTACTAAGTAGCACACCCCTACACCTAGGGAGCAAGTAGTTGTGAGGAATGGGTAGTAGTTAGACTCTTAATGAGCATGTATGGAATTGAAAGAGGTATCTACTTGTATAAGGATCTTAGTAAACTCGGTATATTAACATTTAATGTATTGAACTTATGGAGTATTGTATTGAATGGAAGTGTAATTGGTAATTGTGAATTGTAATTTGTAGTAGAACTTGATTGTGTAGCACTCGGATATTCCCATCAGACCGATGCTGTATGTAGAAGTAGTAGCCTTGTTAGTCACGTGGGTAACTAACGACATGTGTATCTCACCCACTGTAAGTAGTAAGTACCGCTGCGTGACTCGGAAGCACGAGAAGATTGGACGGTAATGACAGTATTAGCAGTAGGGGTGTTACAAAAAGTGGTATCAGAGCGAAGTATCGCTCTGATGACTGGAAATACCGAGTTTAGGAAATACTGAGTTAGGTTAGAAGCTTAGGGCTTTGGGCTGAGTGATAGCATTAGAGATGCTAGTTGGGAACTCCCGGTGAATACCGGATACCTACAACACCAGTCCCGCCCACCGCATCTCCATTGTATGATTTGGGAAAGAACGCCAGAGAGAAGGAAAGACCGCTCATACTCGGGGAAACCCGATCTGGCAGTTGTAAACACCATACGGTAAACAAGAACCGACATATAGTAAATTCCAAGGATTGGAAGACCCGGAGATGGATCCCGGTCGAACAACAATACCCGCACTTAATAGCGGAAGAATGAGAACTCCAACCACAAGGAGGCTATAACTTACAACAGCATGGGGCGACATGCTTGGCAGTCGCGAAACCTGGCTAGTCAGCCAGCAACAGGAAAAGAAGCACTAACCGTGCAACAAATGGAAAAGGAGCAGTAATAGAACCCGAGACACAAGTCTGCGGGACAGCAATAGCTAAATAATACCACCAATGGCATACCAACTGACTAAGGACATAGTCGGGAGTGATTGACTCCAAAACTACCACGCCGAAAAGGTTACAAACCCGCCAACATAGCTCAGACATCTACAAGAACATTCACAAGATATAATCTGATGCAACTACAACCGTAGTGCCCAAACAACTCAGGCTCAGTAACCACAACAAACGTGTGGGAACAAGCAACAAGGAAAGACACAACCAAATAAAAAGGGGAACCTCCAAGGATTGGAGAGGTACCCTGATCAACGACAGCCATGTAAAATTTACTGAGAAGCCACTCAGGAGACTAATTAACCTAAGTAAATGATCACTGGATCAATGGAGAAGTCGACAAGACTATCAAATACAAGGGGAAACCATTCCGTGACCGGTATAGGTTTACCCAAAAACCACTAGTACCACGCACTTGCCACGACAAGTGCAGTAATAACGGGAGCATTCAGGAGGACTATTAACATACCACAGGTACATAGTAATGTACCGTGCCCGCAATGAAGTGACTACAGGATCACACATCCTAAAAATGAAAGAATGAAAACTTGGAAGGGTCTGACGGCCCGACCATTATGCAGAGGGTATACCAGTCAGCGGGAAGCTGGACTTGGTCAAGATTTCGAACATGGCCATGCCATGAAGAACTTATTTTAACATCGAACTGCTATTTTTCAAAACCAAGTTTTCTTTCAAAACCACAAACTTCCTTTTAAACCTTGGATTTTAAAACCAAACCAACAGAGATTACAGTGAGTATCATAGGATGATACAAGAGGAGTTGACAATAGAATACTTCACCTAGGCGTGTGACGAGCACTACGAGTGTACCCAATTACGGGATGTGGGACGACCGCACTCCGAAGGAGCTTGCGGGCCTGACATATAGTCGGGTAAGTGGTAACGTATCAACAAGGTACCCCACATATGTATACATGTAGTGTATGACACACGGGAAGTAGTCAACTCCGTTCTACGGACCATAAGTAAATTTTAACCAGAACAACTGGACACCTCAGACGATCAAGGAGGAGGAAACTCAGTTAAGGAACAAGTATAGGAACTGAACTCAGAGCCATCTGGAGATGAGGAATGAAGATTGGGAAGTGCAAAACGCATAAACTAGTAAGTATAGACGTTGGATATGTCTCAAATAATTCAAGCAATTACCTGACAGCTGGATGGGATACCCAGCCTAAACAAAGCAGTGGCAAATGCCTAACGTGAACTTAACAATGCTCGACAAACGGGGCGGAGTTCCCAAGAGCGATCACAAGATTACCACAAAGTATAATCCATCATTGAAGAGGATATTAAACCCAGTCTTAAGTATTAGGAACAAGTATAAACAGTCTACCCAAAAACGGGAGATGTTATAACCCAAAAAGGGATAACTCAAAATCTAATACCACAAGGCGGTATAGTAGGCACAGCATACCATAAACACTAGCCGGATGTAACAGCATAACCAACAACACCCAGGAGCAATCCTTGAAGGGTGTCTGAGTTAACAACAGTTGAGTAAAGCGTCATGATAAGAGCACGGTAGCTAAAAGGAACACTTGGTTAGGACACCGAAGGGATTTCACTTAACAGGAAATACCCTAAACTACAAGAAGGCACTAATTAGCACCAGCTTGCCAAAAGGGCCTCCTATGAACGGAAGCGTGATGTCACGACTTGCCATGGAGCCCAATAATACGTCCAACCTATGGGGTATACATGAGGTGGAAACATGTATAAGCAGCTTGCAAGAGCATAGCTTGCAGCAATAAGGCTTGAAGGCCATCAACCAACTATGTTATGTAAACCTTAACGGTTGCATAACTCACACCATTTGATAACAAGACTCGCAAGAGATATTGCCTCATGCGACAAAGAAATCAACAACTGGACCATCAATTCAAACCCAACATCCTGAGTGGCTTGGAGTGATGGCCAACTCAGTGTCACTGTCACTAGAGCATCAATCTAGTATACAGTTGACAAGCTTTTAATTACCTTCATGCCTTTGGTAGCAATGGTAGCACAGAGGCATAGGAATCGTGATAATGCCAACATTGGCCTAGTCCACACTTGGACACTACGAGAAACCCAAAGGAAGGTACCCCTCGTTAGCCAAAGACCACCAATGCAGTGAAGATGTGAACCCATAGGAAAGGCTTCCATCTACTATAACAATAAAGCTTATGCAAGTAGATATTGCCAAAGGGCGATGGAACAAGAAAAAGAAATTCCAAACCATTACGACTTAAAGGAGTAAGCGTACTCCATATGCAACCAAGCACATGGCAAACCATTGTATAAATGGCGGAGGTACATAAAAAAAGACTGACATAGTAAACCTCGTCATGAGACCTATGAGTGGAGACAACCCCTCAACAAGAACCTTCACTTGCTAGTGATAGAATACCCTCCAATTGGAGAACGGGACCAGACAACCCTTAAAGTCCTTGGGATGTCCCGGTAATGTACATGCAAAAGTAAAACTGAATAGCTAGAGCCCATGATCAATGCTCAGCACTATGGAGACAGTAATTGTCAAAAACAATCAATGAGTGTGCATATTGCACACCATGAATGACCGGCGCTCAAGAGAGCTCGTAACCCGATAAACCACTTCTTCTTTGGTCAACGAAGTTAGTGGAAACTATATCATGAATGAGGAAATAATGTGAGGTAAACCAACCTACACATGAGACCTAAGTTGAAATGAAACATCTCCACATTGGGAAATAATCACATTGCGGTATGTTCGACAACCGTCATACACACGAACAGAGGAAACCCTCAATGCTCATGCCATAAGGAAATGGTGCCAATGACAATGGCAATAAGTAAAGAGGAACTACCACAGTAACAGAAACAGTAAAAACGACGTTGTACAATGAGTAAGAATGCGGTGTGCAACAAGCGACCGCTAGGAGGAAGTAGCAGATAATGAAACGGAGTATTAATATGAGATGACAGGCTGAAATATCCTTTCCTATCACATAAGTGACTTACTGTCAAGCGTTTACACCTCTGCACTCTGTATGACAGAGTGTTTTGGTATTCACTTATGCAGCTAATGAGCTAATGGGATGGCTAAGGGTATGGAGAATGTAAACCGTAGTAAACCCTTCTTTTCACCAACGAACATGGCATAAGCCAGTTAAGCAAGCTTAACAACAAACCGTGCGGCCTAAGGCCAAAGAAGCACGAAGAGTGTACAACACACGAACAATCACAAAATGTGAATTCCAATGGAATAAAGAGGGAAAAGAGACTTAAGAAAGTCACTAGGACCAACGCATAGAAAATGCAAGGTCATACAAGTAAAGAACACTTGTACTGAACCAGAAGAACTGGTATAATTCAGAAGCTATCGACAACAGAGGAAGCACTACAACTAAGTAGTGACTTAACCTCGCCCGACAATAAGTCGGAGGAACTTAGTGAATAATCATGGGAGCACGAGTAGTATACATAATAGATCGCTAGAGAGCTGGTTATAAATCTTAAACTCATTGAGTTCAAACAGTGGTAAAAGAATACCACACTGTAAGTACACCTTATTCCCACAACGAAGGGATAAAGGGGCGATGAGTAGCACATTTGGAATAACCAAAGAGCAATAAAGTACTAAGATTATCAGGGTCGCGCAGCAGAAGCTAGTGGGCCCTAGCTAGGAGATAATATACCTAGTAAGCATAACAGAAGGGCTATTAATGCCTTGAAGCCTAATAGGCTAGAACCGAATTAATGATGAGTTACATAAACTCATATAGAAATCCTTGGTGCAAAGACTAAACCATTGGTATGGTTAAGACCCTTTGACCAGAGCATATTGTATAGTATACCGTAGTGAAGCTAAACGCTTCAGATTGCCCAAATCGAGTAAACCAATGTTTAATAATAATAACATATGGTAGATTACGTGGGCGTAATCCCTTTTAAGGGGGGTAGAGCGAAAATCGCACAATGTGAATTTTATAAATAAAACACATAAACTATAGTGCACATAGCACAAATGAGAAATGAATTGATGATTGATGCCTATGTTAAATAAACATAAGTATTCATTCATATTGAAATTGTGGTAATTAAGCATGAGAGATGCAAATACCATAGGATGGATATACCTACCTTGTAACACCATGTAAGAGTATTAGTAAAAGAAAAGTAACGAGTAGTGGACGGAGCTCCACAAGTATTGTAGCCTTGGAAGAAGTAGTACGAAATGAATGAGAGTAGTAGATGAATGAATTCTAGGGGTAGTGTATACCTTGGTAAATGATGGGAAGTAAATTGAGGACAACAAAATTTTACAAGTATGGTAATCCCTAGTTAGAATATTGGAGAGTGATGGATGAAAGCAGTGAAGGTTGAGGAAATGAGCATTTAGGTATTGAAGCACGGAGTAAAGCATTAGGGAAGTAGAGTGAGGATGATTGATGGACCGATTCCATCCTTCGGAGATGTATGAATTCGTAATCACGACTAGAAAGAGTAAAAAGATAGAAAATGAAAACAATTAATTATTTGTTTGTTTGAAACTGATGTGGGAAGTCGAACTTGATCCTGATCAGATCAAGGGAAACCGAACACAAATTGGGGTGGAAAGATAGTTCAACACTGGTGCTGATCACATCAGGGTCGAACGATTCCTGAAGCTCCCCTTAAGTGGTCACAAGAATCACACATAGGATAGAAGTAGTGAATATAAATTGGAATTTGGAGTTGTGTGTTTTAGAAAATTTCTGATTAGTAGTTGTAAAGGAATTCTCCTTAAACTGGAGATTGAGAACTTGTTGGAAGTTTATATCGGAGAAGATAGTAGTATAGCATATTGTATGATTCCAAGGGCAGCGGGACATAGAGGAGTCCTGTGTCTAGATGACCTGAGTGCCTGCGGGACTGTATGTGTATTGCATGGCTTTGGGGATAGCTTTGCATCGTATATATGTGGAAACCCAGTAATGTGGAACCAATGGTTGGTAGTAATGTGGATGGGAGTAATTATAGTACATTTGGATGGTATGGAATGTAGAGACCGTAAGTAATGAATTCGGGGAATTGTAAGGAGGAAGAGTGTGTGACCTTTGGTATTAGACGTGTAAGAATGAGTAAGCATTGTAAACCTATAACCTCGAACAACTTTGAGGACAAAGTTCTTAAGGGGGGTAGATTGAAATACCCCGAACTTAAATATAGTGATTAAGATTATTCTAATCCTTATTTAAGAGCCTAATATTGATTAAGAAATATTGGTAAGGGAAAATAAATCCAAGAGAAATAAAGAAAACGCTTAGAAAGCGGAAAACGCTAAAATAAGCGTTAATAACCATAGGAGGTACGAGACCTCGGTTAGCGTATTATGTGGACTCCTAGCGCTTAATAAGACCCAAATAATATACGGGAATGATTCCCGAAGAAGACGGATCCAAAAAAGGTATTAAAACGCTAATAGAGCTTTAGCGCACGTTTTTCGAGAAAACCCGAAACGTGATTTTAAGTGGTCAAACGAACCAGTAAAAATTATAAGTCATTAAACAACTATTATTAAGCATTAACGGAAGCTTAATAACCAATAAAAATAAAGAAACGAGAAAATTCCGGAAAACGGGCCCGGTTAGTGAATAGTATCAAAACCGGGTAGAATAACGAGCGTTTTCTGTAAAAGACGAAAATGCTCCAGTTAGTATAACAGTGGGGGCCGGTTTTTACTGGTGTAAACAGCTCTCTCTCTCTCACACACACACACAAGTAACAAATAAGTGAATCAAAAAGCAAAAAGTAAAAAGTACAAAGTAAATAACACTCTCTCTCCTCTTATTCTCTCATTTCCCTATTCTCTCTCCAATTCCCTTCCCTCTCTCACGATGGAATCCCCCTCTCTGCAGCACACTCCTCTCCTTCCTCCCTTCTCTGATTTGCAGCCGATTTTGGAAGCTCCTCCATGGCTTCCATGGCTTCCCCTCTTTTCTTTTCATGCTCTAGCTCCATTTGAGCTCTAAATGTAAAATAAAATACATATTTGTACTCCCCTCTTCAAGCTCTACATTCCTATCTTTTCAAAATCCGAAAATGAGCAACTTCATCTCCATGGGTTTTGAGCATTTGAAGAATAAATGACACCATTTCGAAGCATGGAGTCTCCTCTTCCTCCTAAGGTAAAAAGTTTCAAGAAAAATCCATCTTTTCTTCATTCTCTAGAGTGGCCGATTTTTGCCCCTTCTTGTAATGCCTTGTTTCCTTTCTTTTTTTGAGCTTGGTTCAACTCTCCAATGGTGGAGGAACTCTCCTTTGTATTCAAGGCTTGAAAACCTCTCTTAAAAGCTCCAAGGTAAAACCCTAACTAATGGTAATTTAAACCCTTCATTGAATTAGTGAAATTTTAAGAGATTAGAAGTTTAATTATATTCTCTTTATGTAATTTGGGTGTTGGGATGGAGTTTGGCAACTCCATCCCCCACATGGCCGATTTTCGCAAGAAAGAGAAGGAGAAGAATTGGAAAAGAAATGAAGGGAATATAAGCTCAAGGTAAGAGCTCTTCCTTAAAGCTAAGTTTTAATGCATTAGAATAATGGGAATGGGTAAACCAATTTAAAGAAACCAAAATGATGTATTAGAATTGTAGTTGTGAAAGTTTGGGTATTTGTAAACAAGTATGTGGATCATAGGCCTTAGAGCCAAAGAATGTGTATGTGTATTGATATTGTGTTTTGAGGAAGTAATGATGTATTAAGATTGCTTTGTATTGCTGGGTATGTGTGGCTAGAATAGGAATGATTTTGGTGATAATGGGTATGTGTGGATAAGTGAGAATTGTAGGTGAACTATGGCAAAATTTTGGAAGGAATATGTACATTTGTGGATGACTTGGTGAATGGGAGAACCAAGGTATGTATTGGGGATGATAGAGACGTTTAACGACCTTGGAGTAGTAGTTATAGTATGAGAATGAAAGAATGTAAAAGCTGTAGCAAAGAGTGTTAAAAATGCAATGGAGAGACTAGGAGAACTTATGTACAAGACCTAGTGAATGAGTGTTGAACTTGAAGAGGTAAGCTAATGCATTTTAGGCCTTGGAAATGGCATTGGGAGATGAGAATATGCATGGGGGAAATAAGAACTAAAATTTGTAGCAAAACAAAACTAGGAAGAATGTGTATAAGTGTTGAAAGGAAAGTGTGGAGAATTGGTGTGTGAATTAGTGTGGAAATGGGTAATAGGTTGATGGATGAACTAAGGTGTATTAGGAGGTTTAATGAGTGCTAAAACAAGTAGGAATAAGTGTGGGAACAATGGGGAAGTAATGGGTAAAGAAACCAACTGAAAACAGATTTTCAAACTGAAGTACTGGGCCAGACCGGACTTGCGACCGGACTTGCAAGTTCGGTCGAGCCCAGAATCACAAAGACGGGAACCTTCTGGAATGGACCGGACTTGCGACCGGACTTGCAAGTTCGGTCGGACAAGAAACTTTCCCGTCTGAAACCTTCTGGAATGGACCGGACTTACGACCGGATTTGCAAGTTCGGTCGGGCCAGAAAAATTCCCGTAATGAAAGCTACTGGAATGGACCGGACTTGCGTCCGGACTTGAAAGTCCGGTCGAGTCATACAAAAAAAATGTAAATTAAATTACATGATATATATATATATATATTTATATATATTATACCCACCTATACATATGTGCATATATATGTAAGTATACCATTGTTAAGTAATTAAAAGTAAGTAAACGAAATGTAAGTATAGGAATGTAAAGACTAGGTAAGTATGAATTAGGAAACGTAAGAGTAGTCGAGTTAAGTTAATGATAGTTAGATTAATCACTCGATTGTATGTATATCCTAGGATTTGATTTGTGAACACAGGAGGAACGTCGGATACAAGTACAACGGTGAACGGTATGATTTCTTCATGCCCTGTATCCTAATCTGGTTACCCCGATTTATGTGCTTATTTGATCACCTAATAAGATAAATGGATGAATCAGACTATATTGCACTTACTTGTGCTTGTTTACATTGTTCTTGATATTTGTCTGGAACAATAGTTTGTATAATTCATGAAATATATGAATGATGATGAACTGTATTCGAATCTTGTATTGTACTTAAGTATTGTATTGTATTTCGTATGAATGTGTACTGAGCAATGTATTTGTGTATGTGGCTTGAGTGAATGACTTCTACTAATTCCTAACCACCTAACTCCTAACAAAAGTTCTAAGTAAATTGGAATGAGTAGAAGTCCGATATAGCTTCGGCCACGCGTGAGGATGAGGAGACACAAGAGGTTGGATCCGATTCCTGGTTCTCAAACTGGTCCACGACCCAAATCCCTTAAATGGGTAGCATCCTGGATTGGTGAACCAAGTAAAGCCTAGTGGTGGGACGGTGTAGTCCCTGCCCAGAGGTCATACCGACTTAACATGAGTAAGAGTAAGTAAGTAAGTACGGATCAGTAAGTATGTATGAGTATGAGTATGTATTGTAAGTACTGTGGAACGAGTAAAAGAGTAATCTCCACCCGATTACCCGGGTGGACCAACATGAGCTAACAAGGATGGTGTATTGTGTAAGTATTGCGTATGTATGTATATGAATTGGGTATTGCGGACCTCGGAAAGGTAAGAACGTATTTGATGGCTTGTATGGGTTGCCATGTATGTATTGAAGTGTGTGTATTGATGATGTGTATGTATGTATTCCTTGCGTAATGTATTGTAATGTTATGTATAAGAGCATGTATGCATGTATGTTTGAATGAAATCAATCGCATGTATTCGACCAAGTGGTCGGCGTACCCTCACTAGTACGCGGGGTATGCGGTTATCATGCTCAGTGAAAGCTGACCCCCTCGGGGGAACGTTTTTAGTGTGCAGGTACCCGAAGAGGATATAGTCAAGGCACGAGACCGGTGACTACATTTGGATAGTTAGTAGTAGAATGTAGAGGTGTACTAAGTAGCACACCCCCTACACCTAGGGAGCAAGTAGTTGTGAGGAATGGGTAGTAGTTAGACTCTTAATGAGCATGTATGGAATTGAAAGAGGTATTCTACTTGTATAAGGATCTTAGTAAACTCGGTATATTAACATGTATTGAACTTATGGAGTATTGTATTGAATGGGAAGTTGTAATACCTAATTGGTAATTGTAGTGAAGCTTGTATTTGTGTAGCACTCGGATATTCCGGTCCATCAGACCGATGTTGTATGTAGAAGTAGTAGCCTTGTTAGTCACGTGGGGTTCTAACGGCATTGTATCACCCACTGTATGTAAGTAAGTATCCGCTGCGTGACTCGGAAGCACGAGGAGATTGGACGGTAATGACAGCATTAGCAGTAGGGGTGTTACAGAGAGAGAAAGAAAGAGAGAGAGAGAGAGAGAGTACAAATGTGTGCCCCTTATAAATGAGGCATTGATTGCTATTTATAGAGAAGAAGACAAGTGGGTCAGCTCGCCTTCCAACTCGCTACCCGTCTCCTGGCTCGATTGGTGACGTAGGTTGTTTCCATGAAGGATAGGGCTGACGTCACCCAAGATAGCTCCTTCAGGGGTGAAACTTCCTCCCTTGCTTGGTTTCCCTTTTAGTCATGGGATGAATGTGGTGTTAATGATGTGTTAGAGGGGTATTCGAGTTGGTAATGGCGGGTTATCTGATTTGGTAATGGCGGGTTGTCTAATGTGATTGATGGGAAAAGATGTTAGAGACGTGCGTGTGTTATACCCAAAATGTTAAACCCCCGGAGGAGAGTATCTTGAAGCATAGGTACTAAAAGGGCAGATTGGTCAAGTGGCAACGATTCCCAGTTCGATCGGCACAATCTTAAGTGCCAGGGACAACTAGGTCGCTTCAGGGGCATTTTCGTGATTTTTCAAGGCTCCTATGCCCTTTATAAGCTTTCTCGCTCCTCCGAAGAAGGGCCAAATCAATTCGAAATGCTTTGAACTTTTAACCCATGGTAGAGGATGACATTTTGGGCATAATGGCATTGGAATTTGGATTTTTCGAATTTCCAATAATTCTCTAGCAATTTCTGATTGAATCTGACGAGAAATTGAATTTAAAAATATTCCAATATCCCAAAAAATTCGATTCCACCTTGGAAAAATTAGAACTATCATCCTTTACCCATGTTTAAAATTTCATAGTCAAATTCCTTTTAGAAACCTTTGAGCTTAAACTTCGGTAAATCTCGAGTTTTACCGGATTTTTCTATCATTAAGAAATCTATATAAGGAACCTTATCCCTTGATCAAATCAGAACCTCAAGAATCCTAAGCAACCAGGAAACCTAGCTGTCACAACTCTCTCACGTTTTTCAACACCCGAGCATCAAAATCACATCAAAAACCTTCCAAAATCATCATCTAAACACATTCTTCAACTCCCACAACATCAACAATCATCAAACCTTCACCAAAACACCATCAAAGCATGAAGAACATCAAGAACAACAAGGATTCAGAAGCTCGGTTCGAAGTTCTTCTAGATCCGTCATCAACGAGGCCTCCGAAGAATCCCGACGTGAAGAAACACCTCGAATCCAAAGGTAAAACAGGTTATAATTCAGGTTTTCTAACTCCTTTCGACCTCATTAACTCTCTATTAAAATTTGGAATCAAACCGAACCTTTTCGGCTCCTGAGTAAGCGTTTTTCTTTGCTTCTGCCCTTTAACTTGTTTGCTAAGTTTCGTCATTATTCTGACTTCAAATTGAAATCTTTTGATTACTAACATCTTGTAAGTCTTTCAAGGAACACGCCCATAAATTTTGAGCCAACATCACCGTTGGGAATCACTTGAAAACCCCTGTCCGTGGGTGGTCCGTGACCTCAGACTTATGGTCCGAGACCACGGACGGGTTGTCTGTGACCACGGACACCCACGGACAGCGGCGGGATTATAATTTTTTGAATTTTCTAGGTTTTTTAACTTATGTCCGGGCCCATGGAAGTCATGTCCGTGGCCCCGGACTTTTCAAAATTTCGTTTTCTTTTAAATTCGACTTTTCTGAATAATTAGGTTAACTGAGGTCCGTGGGTTCGGACAGTAGGTCCGTGGGTTCGGACAGTAGGTCCGTGGGTTCGGACAGTAGGTCCGTGACCACAGACAGAAACAAAATTTGACCTAATTCTGCCTCGAAAACCCTAGTTTAGGTAATTTCACTTTTTAATTTGAATTTCTGTCAAAAAATGTTAAAAATCCAAAAAATCAGAAGCGCGCACTTAGGTTAAAATGACTCGTAATAAGCCGGAATTAGACTAAGTAGATGAAAACCGACTTTCGGGGTAATGAAAGTAATTGAACCCTAAATAAGTAGAATACCAAGCCCCAAACCCGAACTCTCCTTTCCTAATTTAATCTAGGTTAAAATTAGGTGCCGACTCTAATTAGGTTCCAGTGAGCTAACTTAGGACTTAGTAATTATTGTTTTATGACATAGTTATTAAGCTTAGGTTATAAGTGGACCTAAAACCCGATCAGATCCTAATCAACTCTAATCAACATAGGAAAAGGGTTTAAAAATCGAGGCTCATAGACTGGCGACTCCGTTGGGGACCAACTGTTAATTTTTAAACTTGTTTAATTTTAAGAAAGAGGGCTTAACTCGAAATTGTTTATTTACGGCTTTTATTGCATTGTTAATTTTACTTTCGTGCGCAATTTAATTTTTTGCACCTTTGCATCATATGAGAGCGAGGGTCCACACACAAGCAATTTCACCCCGGGACCCGCCTTAGGGTACCCTGTCAGGGACTCACACCTTTTAGGTGATGTGAATAAGTGGGGGAAAAGAGGAGGATGTCGTCTAACCACATCCCCTTAATACCTGGGCTTTAGCCCCAAGCATTTTCCTGACAGTGCCCTTACCTAGCCTTGTTTGGTCATTCAAAGACCCGACCGTAGGCGCACACCTCATGGTGATGTGAGAAAAGTGGGGAAGCCCAATGAGAATAGCGTGCAAGCCCTATTCCTTTTTGGTGACCTGGGCCCATGCCCAAGCACCTCTCCGGATCGATCCATACCAAATTAGTTGAAGCGTCTAGTGAGGACATGTTGAACTTGTGTGGGCCTTGTTTGCTTGTATGACCGGCCCACTGCCAGCCTAGAAATTGATAAGAACTCTTCTTATATCAACTCAGCCCAACCTGTGATTCACGGCTTAATTATTTGCGTCCCAAAGGCCCTGTTTGGTCTAATATGTGAGTCATTTCGGCTTCGGCCCAAAAGTTTAGACTTAGGTGATTTCTCTCTATCGGCCCAATTTGAATTTTCAATTTAGTTCTAGGCCCATGAAAAACAATCCACCTAAAGTAATCCATGAGCCATGAAAATCCATCAGGCCTTTCCATCTCAAGGCCCGTTCTAGTTTAGGAAGACTTTTCACTTGGGCTTTGGCCCAAAATCCTAGATCTAGGTGTCATCTTTCTGGCCCAATCAAATTACTCGGCCCAAATTCCAATTCACATCTAGAAAATAATTTTAGAAGTCATTCTGGTTCACATTCCTCATTCCTAGCTCAAACACATTCTGGCCCAAGTACCGCACTCATTCCATCTGGGCCCGTAGACCAATTAATTGTTTTGGCCCATGAGCTTCGCTCTCAATCCAGAATTTTGACCCATAAAACATTTAAATCCAAGATAGTTTGCATAACTCATTCATTCCAGTTTCTGGCTTTAAGGCCCAACAATAACATCAACAAATCTTAGACTTCAAGGCTTCTCTCTCAGTGGCCCATTCACGGTCCATGTGACTTCCTTCATCCTGTTTGCTCCACTTCCAAATTAAGGGTATTTAGGCCCACATACTCGTTCCAGTCTCGGAATCACTCTACCCCATGCACTTCACTCTCAATTTGAAAAAGATTCAGGCCCAGTTCCTCCTATTTAACAACCATAGGCATTTCTAGTTTTGACCTTTTACGGAGCCCACTCAAAGTTCAGAAAGAAGACGATCACGGACATATCAATGGCGTCCCGACGGTTGAGAGCCCGAGACTTCAGTATGTTGGAATTAGACAGTTCAGCATCATTAGAAATTGCTACTTTTAAAAGTTTTCTCAGTTAGGTAGTTTGCTTTTCTCGATCAGACGTTCTTTCCAACTTTTATGGTAGCTAGTTTCCTTATCATTTTAAGTAGTTTTCGTGAGATTATAATTTTCAATTCATGAATCAGAGCATAATTCTATTTTCGTAATTTTCATACATTCATTAAAAAAAAGGGACAAAAAAAAATCAAAATCAAGGCAAAATAAAAAAACAGTCATCATGTTATGCACAAAATTTCAACCCCCCGGAGGAGTCTCTTAAGGTACAGGTGCAAAAAGGGTAGTTTGGTCAAACAGCAAGGACTCCCGGTTCGATCGGCGCATTCCGGAGCATCAGGGGCAGCTTAGTCATCTTCAGGGGCATTTTCATAATTTTTCAAGGCTCCTAAGCCCCCTACGAGCTTTCTCTCTCCTTCGAAAGTGGCTTAAATCAACTCAGAATGTCTTGCAATTTAAACCCATGATATAGGATGACATTTTAAGCATAATGGCGTTGGAAATTTGATTTTTCGAATTCCGAATAATTTTCTAGCAATTTCTGATTGAATCCGACGAGAATTGAATTTAAAAATATTCCAACATTTAAAAAATTCAATTCCACCTCAGAAAACTCATAATTGTCATCCTTGACACGTGGCTAAGATTTCACAACAAATTCCCTTGGGAAGTCACCTAATTAAAATCCCAAAGAATCTCGTTTTCACTAGATTTTCTTTATCTTTAAGGAAGTCTATATAAAGGGTAAATCCTTTGATCAACACAGAATCTCATAAGAACTCCAGAGCCCTAGAAAGTCAGAAAACCTAGTCGTCACAAGTCCCCACGTTTTTACATATCCAAGCACAAAAATCACATCATCAAACCCCCCCCCCCCCCGAAATCACCACTTAAACACACTTTTCAACTCCCAACACTTCAATAATCATCATACATCAACCAAACCACCTCTAAAACGTGAAGAACACCATCAACAATCAACAACCAGAAGCTCGGGTCGAACTCAATCTGGAACCGGCATCATCGTAGCCTCCGAAGAATCCCGACGTGAAGAAACACCTCAAATCTGAAAGTAAAACATGTAGGAATCTTAGTTTTCTAACTCCCCACGACCTTTCTGTAACACCCCACCGCTAATCCTTCCATTATCCTCTAATCATTCTCGTAATTACTCTACACGCAGCGGATACTTTCATACTCCCGGCGGGTGATACAACGCCGTTAGCCAATCCAAGACCATAAGGCTACTACTACTACTTACAGTAACGGTCTGACGATTAAGATATACCGAGTAATAAAATCCTTACATTACCTTACCAAATACTTACTTACACTTTGATTACCGAGTATCCAAAATATATGAATTACATTCCCAAAATTATGAGTTTGTACATCTACTCATTCATACTAGGTTTCACACATTCAATCCTCAAAAGGGTGTACCACATGGTACACCGGCTACTCAAAAGGCATAAGCCGTGTACAAACTCAGTACACCATTCATATCCTACTAACTACTCCCAAAAAAGAATGCATTCAGGTCCTTACTCGACCTTCACATCTCACGAGTACCTATAAAATGAAAATAGTGCCCCAAGGGGCTCAGCGAAACGCTGCATATGAAATCCGCATACCCCGCGTACTAGCGAGGGTACGCCAACTACTTGGTCGTATACATGCGGTTCATTTACTCATACATACATACATGCTTATATACACAATGATACAATACGTCACGAGGCATACATGCATACAATCCAATACATACAAGGAAGACATCACAAGTCAACCATTCACACTTACCGTTACAGAGATACGCTTCTCCAATAGATATGCAAGGGTTGTTAGCTTCTTTAAACACCCGGGTTAATCGAGTATACATTACTCTTTTACTCAAGGTCAATGACTTACACTAGCCAAGGCCATTACTCATACAATACTTTACTTCTTACTTACTTACTCAAGTCAAGTCGGTATGGCCTCCGGCAGGGACTACTATATCCCACCACCGGGCTTTAGGGTGGCTCACCAATCTAGGATGCTACCTATTCAAGGGGTTTGGTCCATAGAGAGGATTAAGGCCAGGATTCGGATCCAACCTCTTGTGTTTCCTTATCCTCATGCGTGACCGAAAC
Organism: Limonium bicolor; assembly: GCA_023374045.1. Taxonomy (NCBI): domain Eukaryota; kingdom Viridiplantae; phylum Streptophyta; class Magnoliopsida; order Caryophyllales; family Plumbaginaceae; genus Limonium; species Limonium bicolor. Next base: position 307,331,281 of record CM041776.1, on the reverse strand, counting down.
TCTATCGGACTTCTACTCATTCCATGTTACTCAATACTCAAGTTAGGAGTTAGGTGGTTAGGAATTAGTAGAATTCATTACAACACCCATACCATGGGTTAATACACTACACAAGTACACATACACTTCGTTCTCATCCATATATTTCATGAATTACTACAAACTAAATGTTCAAGAGATACAACAAGAACAATATAGTTCAAACACCATTTAAGTGCAATAAAAGTCCGATTCGTGCATTTAATCTTCTTTGAGTGATCACATAAGCACACAATCGGGGTAACCAAGTTAGGATACAGAGCATGAAGAAATCATATCGCTCACCGTCGTACTCGAACTTCCGGTTCCCTATTGAAATTCAACTATCCATGTCCTATACATACATGAAGTTGTATGGTCAATGATCTACTATTGACCCAACTTATCATTACTTTACTACTTCTATTACACGCTTACTAGTTCCTTATATCCCATACTTGAATATAAAAATCACTCTTTTCTTATTACTTCTTTACACTCACTTTCTCACTCATGTGTATACTTACTTACCTTTACTACTTCATTAATGGTGTGCTATAATCATTTTTTTTGTTTTGACTCGACCTACCTTACCTTGGGTCGGACCCAAGGTCGGTTGAAGTCAATAAGTTTCATCACTGGAAAAATTCAGACCCGGCCGACCGTGCAAGTCTGGACCCAAGGTCGGTCCAAGTCAGTGGGTTCTGGTTTTGAAATTTATGCCTCGACCGACCTTGCCAAGTCCGGTCCCAAGGTCGGTCGAAGTCAGTGACTTCTGGTTCTACCATTTTACGACTCGACCAACCTTGTCAAGTTCGGTCCCAAGGTTGGTCGAAGTCAGTAGACTTCCCGTCTTTGTAATTCAAGGCTCGACCGACCTTGCAAGTTCAGTCCCAAGGTCGGTCCGGCCCAGTACTTTTGTTTTAAAATGTGTTTTCAGTTCTTTACTTTCCCATTGCTTCCCCAATCTCTACCAATACATCCCCACATGTTTTAACACTACCTAGGCCTCCTAAAATACCTTAGTTCACCCATTAAACTCATTACTCAATTCTAGATTCACTTACTCATTTTTCCTCATTTTCATTCCAGCACTTGCATCAGTTTTTAGTCCTCCTTTGCTACAGATTTTTAAACTCACTTCTACCTTTCAATACTTCCTCAACTAATGCCACTACTAGCATTCTAAATGCATTACTTCATATCTTAATTCTACCAATTATCTAGTTCCTCTCCAGATCTGTTTCGAAGTGCTAAACTACTCACTTTAAACTCTCCAAATACACCTAGTTACTACCTAGGTTGTTCCTCTCCTTAAACACTTATGTCCTCTAATTTCCTAGACAAATTTCGACATAGTCTCCCCTATAATTCTCACTTTGCCCACATACATATCAGCTCACACATTCACTTCCTAATCTCCACATCAATCCAAACATTACAACACAATAATTTCCTACACACATATATTCATTACCCAAAGTTTTCCCAAGCTTTTAAACATCATTTAACAACTTCAAAATTGTTACATTACCTTCCTCATTATACTACAACATACCTATTACTCATTACCATATACATTACTCATTTTTACTACACAAAAACTGTTACAATACCATACATAAAACTAGCTCAAAGTAAGAGTAATTACCTTGTCTCGTTATTTCTCTTTCCTCCTTTTCCTTCTCTTCCCTCCTTCTTTCTTTCTTGTTTTTGGTTTCTTGTTCAATCACTAAGCAATGCTACAGCCCTTCCACAACCACAATACCATTTCAATACTACACTTAATCAACCTAAAGCTTAAAGCATATTTTTAGGGTTTAAGAAAAGATATTAGCTTCCAACCAATGAGTGAGGTCTTTGGTTGGCAAGAGAGTGAGATTTCTAGCCTAATGAAGAAGCCAAAATCGGCTGGAGTACAAGGCATAAAGCATTCAAAATCTGGAAATTTTTATTATGCAAATGAGAGCTAGAAATGAGAGATTTTCGGATTTCTTTTTACCTCAAAGTAACAAGGTGAAGGAGGAGCTTCTAATGGTGGACTCAAACCTTCAAATGGAGAATACCCATGGAGATGAAAGTGGTTTTTTTCGATTTTTGGAAAGAGGAAGTGCTCTCCTTGACAAGGGGATTCCAGTGATGTAGTTTTTATAATTTTTGGACTATGTTTGGGTGCTCAAAAATGGAGAAGAAGATGGGGGCTGCACTTGCTTCTTCAAATCGCCATTGTTGGCTTTGGGAGGAAGAAGAGAAATGAGAGAGAGGAGGGAAATCGTGAGAGAGGGGGAGTAGGAGAGAGAGTGCCACTTTTTTTGTTTTTTACTTATTTCCTTTGTCTTTTAGCAAATAAGAAGGGAATTAAGAGAGGAGAGAGGGGGCCAATCGGCTACACACCCACACCTATACAGATTTTTGCTTTTTATTTACAAAAGTGGACACATTAGTTTTGCTTTATTACAGTTTACACCCCACAACTTCTCGTTTTTATAGTTTTTACTAACCGGGGCCCGTTTTCTGGCATTTTCTCGTTTAGTTAATTTTATTGGTTTTAAACCCTCATTAATGTTTATTAATGGCTATTTGGTTGACCAAAATCATTACGAGTCTATTTGACCCGCTTAAAGTCGTGTTTTCCCGGTTTCCTCAAAAAACGTGTTTTAAGGTTCGTTTGTGCTTTTAATCCATTTTAAGGATCCGTTTTCTTCGGGATTTGTTCCCTAACATTTATTTAGATGTAATTAAGCCTTTAAAATTATAATTAGCCTAATTAATCACTATTTTTAATTACGGGGTATTTCAATCTACCCCCCTAAAGGAACTTTGCCCTCAAAGTTGCTCAAGGATTACGGTTTACTATTCCCACTCATTTGGCAACCCAATTGCCACGATGCGCTTACTATCACCTCACAAGGTGTTCACAATTCTTACATTGCAAGTACACAAAATCCACATACAATACACTATACACAATTCAATTCTCACATTCCACAATACCATTTCACAATACTATTCACAGTACACTCCATATTGCCATTCGTGTCATATATCGTACAACACCAATGCATTACTCATTACACACATACCATACACATACCATACTCATTGTACCACACAATGGATACTTCTAGCACTACACTGTGCCAACAAAATATACTGCTATACATACATACTATGCAATGCCACACCGAAGCAATGCAAAAGCAAAAATGGCTCTACCCATCTTAAAAGAGGTACGCCCTGTACCCTCCATACTATACGGATACTAGACATCTAGTCTACAAATAAATTTGGGTACTTTGCCCTCATGGCATCTTCTAATTCACAAGACCTTCACCATTCGTACAGATTTATGGCGAGTGTCTCTTGTCCTCGTATCAAGGATTCACAGTGGAGTCTCGACATACCTCATTGTCGGCTCTAGGGATAGCTTCTCGGGTTCTAATACATGAGAGGGATCGGCTATGTATTTCTTGAGTTGTGATACATGAAATACATCATGAACACGCTCCAATTCTTTAGGTAATGCTAGCCTATAAGCCACAGCTCCAATCCTTTCGGTAATCGTGTACGGGCCTATAAATTTCGGGCTCAGCTTGCCCTTCTGGCCAAATCGAAAGACGCCCTTCATAAGTGAAACACGCAAGAATACTTGGTCGCCCATGGCGAACTCAAGGTCACGTCGTCGCACATCCGCATAGGATTTCTATCTATCTTGGGCTGCTTTCATGTTTGCTCGGATTTGATGCACTTCCGCTTGTACTTGTTCTAAATACTCCGGTCCTATGATGACCGCTTCACTTGACTCATCCCAACACAACGGGGTACGGTAGGGTCTACCATACAAAGCTTGGAATGTCGACATCTTAATCGAAGCATGATAGCTATTGTTATACGAAAACTCGATAAGATGAAGCTTATCAATCCAGCTCCCCTGGAAGTCTAAGGCACATGCCCTAAGCATATCCTCTAGTGTCTGGATGGTCCTTTCTGTCTGACCGTCTGTTTGTGGATGGAAGGCAGTGCTAAGCTTCAACTCAGTACCAAGCGCTTACTGTGTCGCTCTCCAGTATCTCGAAAGAAATCTGGTGTTGTGGTCAGATACTATGGTTTTCGGAACTCCGTGGTGTCTAATGATCTCCTTGTCGAATAACTCCGCGAGCTTCGCCACCTTCCAGGTGTCCTTCATCGGTATGAATCCGGCAACCTTGGTGAGGCGATCGACTACTACCCAGATCATGTTGAGTCCTCCCCTGGCAGGTGGGAGTCCAACAACAAAATCCATGGAGATATTGTGGAATTTCCACTCCGGAATGGGCATAGATTGCACCATTCCTCCCGGTCTTCGGTGCTCGAACTTCACCTTCTAGCACGTGAGAAACCTCAGAACATATTCAGTCACGTCGGATTTCAATCCTGACCACCAAAAGTACCTCTTCATGTCTTTGTACATTTTGGAGGCTCCCGGATGGACATGCAATGTGGAACAATGTGAATCTCACAGAATGCGATCCCTTAGCTCAGCATTGCTTCGGGGGACGCATAATCTGCCATTCAACCGGATCAGACCATCTTCATGCAATTTGAAGTCGTACTTTCGGCTCTTGAAGGTACCATCAGTGATTTTCTGTCTGATCTCTGTGAAGTAAGGGTCGCTCAACTGAGCGTCTCGCACCTCGTCAACCAAGCTAGAAGAAGCGAGTAGCGAATGGAGCGAGTGTGCTCGACGGCTCAGGGCATCGGATACAACGTTTGCCTTCCCTTTTTTATACTGGAGGTTGATGTCGTAATCCGATAGGAACTCCATCCACCTCCTCTGTCTTAGATTCGATTCCTTCTGTGTGAATACATACTGTAAGCTTTTGTGGTCGGATTAGATGGTGATGCTTACCCCATAGAGGTAGTGTCGCCATATCTTCAAGGCAAAGACAATGGTTCCTAACTCTAGATCGTGTGTCGAGTAATTCTCCTCATGCTTTTTTAGCTGGCGAGAGGCGTAGGCTACTACCTTTCCATGCTGCATGAGTACGCATCCCATGCCCTTGCCCGATGCATCACAATACACCTCAAATCCCTCTTTGCCCTCTGGAAGAGTGAGAATTGGCGCTGAGGTCAATGAGTCTTTCAGGCTCTGGTAGGATACTTCGCACTCGTCTGTCCACACAAACAAAGCATCTTTCTTAATCAATGACGTCATGGGCTTAGCGACTTTCAAGAAGTGCTTTACAAACCTCTGGTAATAACCGGCTAGACCAAGAAAGATCCGTATGTCGGTAACAGTCTTAGGTCTAGGCCATGATCGTACTGATTCGATTTTCAATGGATCTACTGAAATACCCGCGCTCGAGATGACATGACCAAGGAAAGATACCTGATCTAGCCAAAACTCGCATTTGGAGAACTTCGCATACAGCTGGTTCTCGCACAGTGTCTCAAATACTCTTCTCAAATGATTTTCATGCTCTTCTGCTGACTTCGAATACACAAGGACGTTGTCGATGAATACTACTACTGAAGTGTCCAGCTGATCACTGAATAACCGATTCATTAAGTCCATGAATTTGGCTGGTGCGTTAGACAAACCGAATGGCATCACCATGAATTCGTAGTGGCCATATCTCGTTCGGAATACGGTTTTCTCAATGTATTGCTCTTTGATTGCAATCTGATGATATTCGGATCGGAGGTCAATGATAAGTGTCCAAATGAGCATGTTTTATAGGTGTATTTCATATATTATATTAACACTTTTCTTGCTCATTTCTCCACTTCGGTTAGTTTTCCTCTAGCTTATGTTTTATTGTTTATCTCACAAATTTATTGGTTTAACATGAGGAACACCAAGCTGGGAGTAAAGTAGACGAAGAGACGAACGCATAGACGCAAACGGCTCAGAAAACGGAGTCCAAACGAAGAATCTAGAGCCGGTCAAAGTTCGTAGAAGAAATAACTCGTGTCCACACATGCAACCGCATGGATTTGGGCGGACGCTTAGGCGGACAAGAAGAGTCACAACCGCCCATGCAACTGCCTAATATTAGGCGGACGTGAGATGTAACCGCCCATGCAACCGCATTAACACATGCGGACGTGAGACCATGCAACACATGCGGACGTGAGACAAGTGAGGACCGCATGAAGAACCGCCCCATATAAGGCGGACATTCAGGCGGACGCGTGTAAATGTCCAGATCTAAAAATCAGACGCGAGCTTATCTTCTTCGCCGACTCGCTTCTGCCTTATCCATCTACTCCGCTCACCGCCTACCTTATTTTCCTCACGCGTCTTCAGCTCTGTCCCCTGCAATCAATGAGCTGCAATCAATCAGCAATAAATGTTCTTCCATCTGCCTCTTCCTTTCTCCTATATAAACACACGTTCCTTCTGCTCTCATTTACACGATCCACCACCCAACATCCACACTACAGACCACACATCACACGTTCATCCCATTTCTCTTCTCCCGTCTTCTCCACTTTATTTATTTCTCATTCCACCATATCCACCTCTAGTCCTACGTATACAAAATAGCAGAACGAATGCAAGAGTGACTACAGATGATTTCTACTACTCTTGTTTCTGTTTATCTATTTAATATGTTAGGCTAGAATATTTATACTCTGGGAATGGTTATTATGTGTTTGTATTAATTATGCAATATTTTTACTGGTTTATTTAAATGCAGTTTGTTACGCTTAAAGGTTATCTCGCACCTTTTTAATAAATGTCATGAGTCTATTAAACTGTTTTACTAAATCTATTTCTAATCTGATCAGTGACGAATAGATAGGTTAATTAAGCCGTAAAACTGGAGGAAACTTGTTATGATTTAATAAGTTAGTATTCAGTTGCAAGAATAAAATTCCTCATACTCCTCTGCCGTCCACCAGTGGGTGCTTGAGTTTTCATCGGACCTTGCATATCTGGAACGAGTTCTTATGAGTTTTCATCGGACCTTAAGATAATAACAGGAATCTTGCCAAATAATTATATTAAACCAGTAGAGATAGTATAATTAAGCAGATCATATTAACCTGACCCAGAGTCCCATTTAATTTATCTGTTTACTTAGTTTATTTTATCTTTCCTTTTTATTTATAATACAAGTCAAATAATCCCCCCTTTTTGTGACACGCTTAGGTACTATAATATGCACATTAATCCCACGGTTCGACATCCGGTCGCTTACATTTTTACTATACTACCACGACCGGAATTTGTTTGCAGCCCGACGTTTATTTTGAGTTTTAATTTCTTTTCTTTTATGTTAATTACACCAGTTCTAACAACTCAGATATACACGTCTGTAAAATGGCGCCGTTGCCGGGGACTAGATTTATTCTAGTCCCTAAGCCCCGGATTAGTCACTTGTTATATTAGAATATTTTGTCTATATTATTTTGTTATTGTTTATATTAATTATCTTTTATACCTTGTTATATTTTTATATGTTTGTTTTCTAATCTGTTGTTTCAGTAATCTGTTGTTTCAGTAAGTACGTAATCGAAAAAAAAAGCAACAGAGGCGTGTCCGCCCAACCTAATGCGGACGGAGACGCGGACAGAGATAAGGCGTGTCCGCCTTGTTGCACGCGGACGTCCAAGCGGACGCCACTGAAACTGCTCGCCCTCCTGTCCACCCAACGCCAAGCGGACGCCAAAGCGGACGCCCACTCTGCACAACCTGTCCGCACCCCTCCACGCGGACGTCCATGCGGACACACCCAGCTCCGCGTTTCAATTTCTTTCTTCCCCGAACTCACAAACTGCTCCAGCTCCACCGAAGAGAAGAACAAGCTCGCGACTCGGTCCATCTCCAAATTGCTCCAGCTTCTTCATTTCTTCACCGAACCACTTATATTATTATTGTGTTTGTTCTAATCATTTTATTTTCTAATCTGTTTCAGTAGTTTCGTTTGATATACAAAAAACACAAAAAAAAAATCTGTACGTGGCAAATGGAACAGGTGTTCGAACAAGAGTTTTGCTATTCACAGTATTTATACTGCTCCGTATGTGGGGGAGCTCATGATTATGAGGATTGTTCCATATTCCAAGAGCAACTCTGGTTAAAGATCACCAGATTACCTGGAGAGACTCGCTCAACAAGAACAGCAACCAAAGAGCGAAATAATTCATGAGGTAGAACACCCCACTACGGATGTAAGTTATTCTCTTCCCTCTACGGTCACCTACCGCCAGTTTCCATCCTTCTCTATGCTCTATCCAGAAGATGAGGATATTTATATCCTCGAACATGAAGAGAAGGAATTGCCATCACCTCCCGCCAGGATATCCAAACAAAACGCCACTATCACTTTCAAAGAATTAACTTTCTCTGAAGATGATATCGAACAACGTTCTTTCTACGAGCCTCACCAACAAGAGGAGGATGTTTACATCCTCCAATTTGAGGAAGAAAAATCATCACCACCGGGACTTCTGTTAGAACTACGTTACCAGCAGTACCTCCTCAAACACCAAGTTTTGTGGAGTATTAATTTTCCTATTATATTTGCCGAAGTAACGTTTTGTTTTGATCCAGGTGGTTTGATTTTAATTATTACCAACTTCATTTTCCTGGCAGAACTGTTGTCTACTTATATTTTTGATCCAAGATAACGAAGCAGGAGTCTAGCCAAAGACGTTAAAGAAGGGCAGCTTCCCGGGAGGCAACCCGGATGAACTTTTATTTTATTTTGCTTTTATGCTCTTTTAATTTTCAGGTTCTATCTAAATTTTGTTTTTTCTAACTTTTAAACCCGTTTGTAGTATGGTTGCTTCTAGTGTCTTAAGCAGGTACAATTTCATGTCTACACTGCAACCAAGCTACGCTACTTGAGGCTGAAGCTCAAGTGTGGGCGAACTCCTTTACCAACTAGCAAAAATAATATCAGGGGAGTACCAGTTTCTTTAATTATGCTTTTATTTTAATAAAAACTGCAGAGGAGCGTTTATGTGCTTAAATGTTTATTTGTGACCTTTGTGTTATCTCTATTTTATCTACTTACCGAAAAGGTCTTCTGAAACTTCCCTTGTTTTTCTGGTGAACAATGAGGACATTGTTCAATTTAAGTGTGGGGGAGTGTGCCCTTTTCGGTGACATTTTGTGCTTAAATGCTTAATCTCTCTACTTATCTTGCGTTTGTCCAATTCAATATCGTGACCCCTTATATGTGGGTTGTTCTCTTTAAGAATAAATACTGTTATGAATTGTGGGATAAATGGTACAAATTTTAAAATTTTGATTACTTTTGAGGAGCATTTTATATGCGGTGTGACCAAATGATCTGCAAATGGTTGGATTTTATTGCTCAGGGTTTCTTTCTGTCTTCTCTCTTAGGGATTGCTAAGGGGTGCTTCACTGTAAAAAAAAAAAAAAGAAGAAAAATACAAAATAATAAGGGACTTGCGAGACACCATTGGTAACCAACAAAGAAAGTTTAGTGTTCTTAAATACAAAGGCGTGATGCCTACATTTTCTCATCCCTTATGCAAAAGTGAAACAAATACATGAATCTATTTTTTTTCTTTTTGTTTTCTCCTCAATGCCCATTCTTGAGAGAAGTTGGCCATGGTAAAAGTTCTCAGAGTCACCTAAGCAAAAGAAACATTGAAGTACCTTAGATCATACCCTGAAACTCTATATTTTATTTTTACCCTGAGCACACCTATGCCACCAGCAGTTGATTTTTCACACTCCTCGAAAAGTTTAAAGATCATGTTTATCCTACCCTTCATAATAATATTTGTTAGTATTGAGCATTCCCTACTTACTTGGGTACGTGGTTTTGCTTGAGGACAAGCAAAAAGATAAGTGTGGGGGTGTGATAAGTGTCCAAATGAGCATGTTATAAGGTGTATTTCATATATTATATTAACACTTTTCTTGCTCATTTCTCCACTTCGGTTAGTTTTCCTCTAGCTTATGTTTTATTGTTTATCTCACAAATTTATTGGTTTAACATGAGGAAAACCAATCTGGGAGTAAAGTAGACGAAGAGACGAACGCATAGACGCAAACGGCTCAGAAAACAGAGTCCAAACGAAGAATCTAGAGCCGGTCAAAGTTCGTAGAAGAAATAACTCGTGTCCACACATGCAACCGCATGGATTTGGGCGGACGCTTAGGCGGACAAGAAGAGTCACAACCGCCCATGCAACCGCCTAATATTAGGCGGACGTGAGATGTAACCGCCCATGCAACCGCATTAACACATGCGGACGTGAGACCATGCAACACATGCGGACGTGAGACAAGTGAGGACCGCATGAAGAACCGCCCCATATAAGGCAGACATTCAGGCGGACACGTGTAAATGTCCAGATCTAAAACTCAGACGCGAGCTTATCTTCTTCGCCGACTCGCTTCTGCCTTATCCATCTACTCTGCTCACCGCCTACCTTATTTTCCTCACGCGTCTTCAGCTCTGTCCCCTGCAATCAATGAGCTACAATCAATCAGCAATAAATGTTCTTCCATCTGCCTCTTCCTTTCTCCTATATAAACACACGTTCCTTCTGCTCTCATTTACACGATCCACCACCCAACATCCACACTACAGACCACACATCACACGTTCATCCCATTTCTCTTCTCCCATCTTCTCCACTTTATTTATTTCTCATTCCACCATATCCACCTCTAGTCCTACGTATACAAAATAGCAGAACGAATGCAGGAGTGACTACAGATGATTTCTACTACTCTTGTTTTTGTTTATCTACTTAATATGTTAGGCTAGAATATTTATACTCTGGGAATGGTTATTATGTGTTTGTATTAATTATGCAATATTTTTACTGGTTTATTTAAATGCAGTTTGTTACGCTTAAAGGTTATCTCGCACCTTTTTAATAAATGTCATGAGTCTATTAAACTGCTTTACTAAATCTATTTCTAATCTGATCAGTGACGAATAGATAGGTTAATTAAGCCGTAAAACTGGAGGAAACTTGTTATGATTTAATAAGTTAGTATTCAGTTGCAAGAATAAAATTCCTCATACTCCTCTGCCGTCCACCAGTGGGTGCTTGAGTTTTCATCGGACCTTGCATATCTGGAACGAGTTCTTATGAGTTTTCATCGGACCTTAAGATAATAACAGGAATCTTGCCAAATAATTATATTAAACCAGTAGAGATAGTATAATTAAGCAGATCATATTAACCTGACCCAGAGTCCCATTTAATTTATCTATTAACTTAGTTTATTTTATCTTTCCTTTTTATTTATAATACAAGTCAATTAATCCCCCCTTTTTGTGACACGCTTAGGTACTATAATATGCACATTAGTCCCACGGTTCGACATCCGGTCGCTTACATTTTTACTATACTACCATGACCGGGATTTGTTTGCAGCCCGACGTTTATTTTGAGTTTTAATTTCTTTTCTTTTATGTTAATTACACCAGTTCTAACAACTTAGATATACACGTCTGCAGTCAATCTTTGAAAAGGCTGAAGCTCCCTTCAACTGATCGAACAGGTCGTCGATGCGTGGCAATGGATACTTGTTCGTTACAGTGACCACATTCAATTCACAGTAGTCGATGCAGAGGCGGAGACTACCGTCCTTCTTCTTAACGAAGAGGACCGGTGCTCCCCAGGGTGATATGCTCGGGTGTATAAACCCTTTGTCGAGTAAATCACGTAGTTTCTCTTTAAGCTCTGTCATTTCTACAGGTGCCATACGGTATGGTGCCCTAGCGATGGGACCAGTACCAGGTACGAGGTCGATTTCGAACTCTACTGCTCTTTGTGGTGGCATACCAGGCAGCTCTTTCGAGAATACATCAGGGAATTCTGATACAACTACTACATTGTCACTGAATTTTGGATCTCTCTCCAGATCTTGCACATGGCATAAATACACATCGTGTCCTTTTCTAAGCTCCCGGTACATTACCATAGCAGAGATGACTGTAGTTGAAGGCTCTCTCGGTCTCTAGCGGTATGAAACAGTGACCCCAGACAGACTCTTGAGCAGCAGTCGATGCTCGACGCAGAGGATTTTCCCCTCGTGCCGCTCCAACCAGTTTATTCCGATTATTAAGTCGAATCCCACCCCGTTGAATTCAATGAAGGAGATGGGAAACTCTTCGCCCTTGATTCGAATTGTGGCGGTGTGGTAGTACTTGGTACATCTTGCTCGCTCCTTCGACGGGAGAGTAACCAAGAAGTTTGGTAGCTCATCTGTGTCTAGCCCCAACCTCTTCGCAAAAGATGGCGATACAAAGGTGTGAGAGGCGCCAGAGTCAAATAGTACTGAGGCTTCGATGCCGTTTACTGGGAATGTTCCCGGTAGAATGGTGCCGCATTTGTCCGCTTGTGCTTCGGTGAGGATACTCAGGTTACCTTCGGTACCGAGTCCACAACCTAATTGTTCACAAGATTAATGAGTAACGATGGTGGAACGCAAGTGGAATTTAATAACCAAAACTGCTTTTATTGAATAAACCAACCATCATACATACTGTGTCTCTAATACACGTTACTAATGGGTTACATCCTACTACAAGATTAATACTTCCTAAAGGTAAGGTTCAGGCGTCCTGGTTTCATGTGTGTGGCATTAATTATTGCTGGCGGTGCCGTATTCAACTTGATCTTCTTGATTCTGTGATACAACAATCTTGATTTTCCACCCATGATTAGAACATCTCTTGATCTCAATACCAGTTTCTCTACGAGGTCCACACGCTTCTGCTCGCTATACAAAAATACGGCGTCATCACCAATGGACCAAGACACTACGGGCACTCCTTGTTCAAGAGATTCCGTTGTCTCATCCTTATCTTGGTGTAAGCCAAGTCGTCCTTCTTTCTCATAGAAGTTGACGATACAGAGGTCTACTTCAAGTGCAGGGATTGGTTCATCTTCACATTGTTGTGCGATTTCTACAACTTGAGTAACAAGCGTTTGGAATTCAGTGGGTATTGTTGGAGGTGTTGCTCCGTCTCCTGCTCGCGTTGTTTGGTATGTTTTGGTATAAGGGTTCCAATCCTTTCCTAAGCACATCATATTCAGCTTCATTGTTGCTCCACCAGGGAATTCAGGTGAATAAAATCCTCCTGGACCCATTCTTAGTTCATTGCATCGCCGGATGATTGAAATTTGTGCTTCAGGTGTCAGGTATCCTTTTTAATAAGATCATACCTGGGCGGATAACCTGACATTGCTCGTCGGTGAAGTGGTGAGTGGTGATGTTGTCTTCATGAAGTGGGTTTGAAGGTATTGGGTAACAGAAACTGAATTTCCCTAAGGTGGTAAATTTATCTAATGTGAGTTCTAGTCTCACTAGTTCATTTCATGCTCAATACATACTTCAATTCTACTTACTCATGTTCAAATTCATACTTCGAGTACTTACGCATTCATGCATCCATTCATACAGGTATTTCAATACTCTAGACATGCTTCTCAAGGATTAAAGGTTACGGTTAATACCTAGGCCGGACTTAGTACTGGTCCCGTCATGGTCAATGATGTGCAAGGCCGGCTGTCTCTGCGGTGCGCCCTTCTGCGGACCTCGGGACCCCTGTCCCTGTGAGGTGTGCTGGGCTTGAGCATCGCCAGATGCAACCTCCTTGCCTTCACGCTGCTTGTAGCCCTGATAGTTGCCCTTGGACTTCGAGCTTTCTGGGCATTCATTAGCACGGTGCCCCGACTTCTGGCAGTTATAGCATCGGATTTCCCTTCCTTGGCAATCGGTACCGGGATGATCCTTGTTGCAGTTTCGGCACACATAGCTTCGGCCATCGTTTTGGATCTTGCCATAGCCAGTACCAGAACCTGTAGCTTCTATGTTAGCAAGGTTCGGCATACTTAGACGAATTCACAAACACATTACTTCACAAGTTTACTAGTTAGGTTTCGGGTTCTTACCCTTATAGGGCTGAGACCTCAGTGGCTTTGCTGCCACTGGTGCAGTGTAGGCGAGCTGTAACGGCTCAGCTGCCTTGCCCTTCTCAGCATGGGCACTGCTGTCTCTAGAGGTGTTCTTCTGGTTTTGGTGGGAGTACTTTCCCTTCTTCTTCTTCTTCCAGGGTTTGTTCTGGTTTGGTTCATCGGGGTTGTTACCTTTGCTGCTCACCTTGCGCTTCAGCGCTTACTCCTCATCTCTCAGCTGGCAGGTAATCTCAACTCGAGATGCAGCGTGGTAGCACTCCTGAATTATTCGGGCATTAGGTTACACATTTACATACGGGGATACTAATTCGTATTGCTCATGTCTTTTAGGGGTTCAACATTGTTTACCTGAAGGGAGGTAAACCGTGCGAAGCCCATGCCATACCGGAGTCGATGGCTCAATCCGCCATAGAAGCGGTCGACCAAGACTTGGCCGGTATACCCAAGGTCGGGTAGAAGTCTGAGAATTGAGGTAAAGGTGCGGTAATACTCATCAACCGTCATCTTCTCCGTCATCTTCAGGGCATCGAGCTCAAGCCGTTTCTTGGTCTTGACATGCTCGGGATAGTATTTAGATCGGATGAGAGAGGTAAATGCTTCCCAACCGAATGTGGGGTCGGCTACGTGCTCGGCCTTGACAAGCTTCCACCAGTCCATATCCGCGTCCTTGATGTAGTACACTGCTATCCTCACTCGAACTCTAGCGGGAGTCTCGAGAGTCTCAAAAGCTGTCTCCATCTCAGAGATGTAGGCCTTGAGCTAGGCGGGGTCGCTCTCGCCTCTAAAATAGGGAGGACGAAGATCGGCGACTGCCTTTACCCAATTGGTCTCACGGGGATGAGTCGGGTCGGGCTGTTGCTGTTGCTATTGGTTTTGCTGTGTTTGTTGTACATCGGTGATTACTTGTGGTAGCATCTGTGCTACTGTGGCGGCGACGATTTCAGCTATCGTCTGCACGCCCGGTCCATCACTGTCCCTCCTCTGGGTTTCCTGGACCTCGTCTTGACATCTGAACAAGTGTGGATTACATTAGATAATGTGACCATGTGGTCTTGATTCAAAAAATGGTATCGTCTTTGCTGACGTGAAGGGTATCCGTTATCATTAACGGTTATTCCTAGTTAGGTTTCTAGTTCTCCATTGTAAAACGGTTTATAACCTAACTTGGTAATCACTACACTCGATATTCTAATAATCAGAGCGAGACTTCGCTCTGATACCACTTATTGTAACACCCCAACCACTAATCCTTCCATTATCCTCTAATCATCCTCGTAATTACTTTACACGCAGCGGATACTTACATACTCCCGCGGGTGATACAACACCGTTTGCCAATCCAAGACCAACAAGGCTACTACTACTTACAGTAACGGTCTGACGATTAAGATATACCGAGTAATAAAATCCTTACATTACATTACCAAATACTTACTTACACTTTGATTACCGAGTATCCAAAATATATAAATTACATTCCAAAAATTATGAGTTTGTACATCTACTCATTCATACGAGGTTTCACAATTCAATCCTCAAAAGGGTGTACCATATGGTACAACGGCTACTCAAAAGGCATAAGCCGTGTACAACTCAGTACACCATTCATATCCCACTAACTACTCCCAAAAAGAATGTATCCAGGTCCTTACTCGACCTTCACATCTCACGAGTACCTGTAAAATAAAAACAGTGCCCCAAGGGGCTCAGCGAAACGCTGCATATGAAATCCACATACCCGGCGTACTAGCGAGGGTACGCCAACTACTTGGTCGTATACATGCGGTTCATTTACTCATACATACATACATGCTTTTATACACAATGATACAATACGTCACGAAGCATACATGCATACAATCCAATACATACAAGGAAGACATCACAAGTCAACCATTCACACTTACCGTTACAGAGATACGCTTCTCCAATACATATGCAAGGCTTGTTAGCTTCTTTACACACCCGGGTTAATCGGGTGTACATTACTCTTTTACTCAAGGTCAATGACTTACCCTAGCCAAGGCCATTACTCATACAATACTTTCTTCTTACTTACTTACTCAAGTCAAGTCGGTATGACCTCCGGGTAGGGACTACTATATCCCACCACGGGGCTTTAGGGTGACTCACCAATCTAGGATGCTACCCATTCAAGGGGTTTGGTCATATAGAGTATTAAGGCCAGGATTCGGATCCAACCTCTTGTGTTTCCTTATTCTCACGCGTGGCCGAAACTATATCGGACTTCTACTCATTCCATGTTACACAATACTCATGTTAAGAGTTAGGTGGTTAGGAATTAGTAGAAGTCATTACACCTATACCAAGGGTTAATACACTACACAAGTACACATACACTTCGTTCACATCCATATATTTCATGAATTATACAAACTAAATGTTCAAGAGAATACAACAAGAACAATATAGTTCAAACACAATTAAGTGCAATAAAAGTCCGATTCGTGCATTTATCTTATTTGAGTGATCACATAAGCACAGAAATCGGGGTAACCAAGTTAGGATACAGAGCATGAGGAAATCATACCGTTCACTGTCGTACTCGTACTTCTGGTTCCCTTTTGAAATTCAACTATCCAAGTCCTATACATACATGAAGTTGTATGGTCAATGATCTACTATTGACCCAACTTATCATTACTTTACTACTTCTATTACATGCTTACTAGTTCCTTATACCCCATACTTGATTATAAAAATCACTCTTTTCTTATTAAATCTTTACACTCACTTTCTTACTCATGTGTATACTTACTTACCTTTACTACTTCATTAATGGTGTGCTACTATATATATATGTATACATATGATTGCTATAATCATTTTTTTTACTCGACCGACCTTACCCAGGGTCGGACCCAAGGTTGGTCGAAGTCAGTAAGTTTCATCGCTGGAAAAATTCAGACCCGACTGACCTTGCAAGTCCGGTCCCAAGGTCGGTCCAAGTCAGTGGGTTCTGGTTTCGAAATTTATGCCTTGACCGATCTTGCCAAGTCCGGTCCCAAGTTCGGTCGAAGTCAGTGACTTCTGGTTCTACCATTTTACGACTCGACCGACCTTGTAAAGTTCGGTCCCAAGGTCGGTCGAAGTCAAAAGACTTCCCGTCTTTGTAATACAAGGCTCGACCGACCTTGCAAGTTCGGTCCCAAGGTCGGTCCGGCCCAGTACTTTTGTTTTAAAATCTGTTTTCAGTTCTTGACTTTCCACTTCCCCAATCTCTACCAATACATTCCCACATGTTTTAACACTACCTAGGCCTCCTAAAATACCTTAGTTCATCCATTAAACTCATTACTCAATTCTAGATTCACTTACTCATTTTTCCTCATTTTCATTCCAGCACTTGCCTCGGTTTTTACTCCTCCTTTGCTACAGATTTTTAAACTCACTTCTACCTTTCAATACTTCCTCAACTAAGGCCACTACTAGCATTCTAAATGCATTACTTCATATCCTAATTCTCCCTATTACCTAGTTCCTCTCCAAATCTGTTTCAAAGTGCTAAACTACTCACTTTAAACTCTCCAAATACACCTAGTTACTACCTAGGTTGTTCCTCTCCTTAAACACTTAAGTCCTCTAATTTCTTAGACAAATTTTGACATAGTCTCCCCTATAATTCTCACTTTGCCCACATACATATCAGCTCACACATTCACTTCCCAATCTCCACATCAATCCAAACATTACAACACAATAATTTCTTGCACACAGATATTCATTACCCAAAGTTTTCCCAAGCTTTTAAACATCATTTAAAAACTTCAAAATTGTTACATTACCTTCCTTATTATACTACAACATATCATTACTCATTACCATATACATTACTCATTTTTACTACACAAAAACTGTTACAATACCATACATAAAACTAGCTCAAGGTAAGAGTAATTACCTTGTCTTGTTAGTTTTTCTTTCCTCCTTTTCCTTCTCTTCCTTCCTTCTGTCTTCCTTGTTTTCGGTTTCTTGTTCAGTCACTAAGCAATGCTACAACTTTTCCACAACCACAATACCATTTCAATACTACTCTTAATCAACCTAAAGCTTAAAGCATATTTTTAGGGTTTAAGAAAAGATATTAGCTTCCAACCAATGAGTGAGGTCTTTGGTTAGAAAGAGAGTGAGATTTCTAGCCCAATGAAGAAGCCAAAATCGTCTGGGTACAAGGCACAAAGCATTCAAAATCTGAAATTTTTATAATGCAAATGAGAGCTAGAAATGAGAGATTTTCGGATTTCCTTTTACCTCAAAGTAACAAGGTGAAGGAGGAGCTTCTAATGGTGGACTCAAACCTTCAAATGGAGAATATCCATGGAGATGAAAGTGGTTGTTTTTGATTTTTGGAAAGAGGAAGGTGCTCTCCTTGACAAGGGGATTCCAATGATGTAGTTTTTATAATTTTTTGACAAGGTTTGGGTGCTCAAAAATGGAGAAGAGGATTGGGGCTGCACTTGCTTCTTCAAATCGCCATTGTTGGCTTTGGGAGGAAGAAGAGAAATGAGAGAGAGGAGGGAAATCATGAGAGAGAGGGGGAGTAGGAGAGAGAGTGCCACTTTTTTTGCTTTTTACTTATTTCCTTTGTCTTTTAGTAAATAAGAAGGGAAATAAGAGAGGAGAGAGGAGGACAATCGGCTACACACCCACAACTCTACAGATTTTTTCTTTTTATTTACAAAAGTGGACACATTAGTTTTGCTTTATTACAGTTTACACCCCACAACTTCTCGTTTTTATAGTTTTTACTAACCGGAGCCCGTTTTCTGGAATTTTCTCGTTTAGTTAATTTTATTGGTTCTAAACCCTCATTAATGTTTATTAATGGCTATTTGGTTGACCAAAATCATTACGAGTCTATTTGACCCACTTAAAGTCGCATTTTCCCGGTTTCCTCGAAAAACGCGCTTTAAGGTTCGTTTGTGCTTTTAATCCATTTTAAGGATCTGTTTTCTTCAGGATTTGTTCCCTAACATTTATTTAGATGTAATTAAGCCTTTAAAATTATAATTAGCCTAATTAATCACTACTTTTAATTACGGGGTATTTCACTTTCTGACTTTCCATTGAAATTTGGGTTCGAACCGACTCTTTCCGGCTTATGTATAGTTGTTCATTTTCGTTTCTTCCCTTTAACTTATTTGCTAAGTTTCATCATTATTCTGACTGCAAATTAAAATCTTTTGATTACTAACATCTTGTAAATCTTTCAGGCTACACGTACATAAATTGTCAGCCAAAAACACCATCGGGAACCAACAGAAAACCCCAGTCCGTGGGTGGTCCGTGACCTCGGACCTATGGTCCGGGACCACGGACGGGTTATCCGTGGCCATGGACACCCACAAACGGTAGTGGAATTTTAAATTTTTTAATTTTAGGTTTTTCTAAACAATGTTCGGGCCCACGGACGTCTTGTCCATGGCCCCAGACTTTTCAAAATTTTGTTTTCTCTTAAATTCGACTTTTCTAAATAATTAGGTTAATTGAGGTCGTGGGTTCGGACAGTAGGTCCGTGGGTTTGGACAGTAGGTCCGTGGCCATGGACAAAAACAAATTTGACCTAATTCTGCCTCTGAAACCCTAGTTTAGGAAGTTTTAATTTTCACTTTATTTTTCTGTCAAAAACGTTTAAAAAATATTAAAAATAGAAGCACACACTTAGGTTAAAACAACTCGTAATAAGTCGTAATTAAACTAAGTAGAGGAAAAACGACTTCGAGGGGTAATGAAAGTAATTGAACCCTAATTAAGTCGAGTATCAAGCCCCCGAACCCGAACTCTCCTTTCCTAATTTACCCTAGGTCAAAATTAGGTGGCGACTCTAATTAGGTTCCAGTGAGCTAACTTAGGATTCAATAACTAGTGTTATATGACATAGTTATTAAGCTTAGGTTATAAGTGGACCTAGAATCCGATCAACAAACTGGCGACTCTGCTGGGGACAAACTCATAATTTTAACTTGTTTAATTTTAAGAAAGAGGGCTTAACTAGAAAAATTGTTTATTTATGGCTTTATTACTTTGTTTGTTTACTTTCGTGCGCACTTTAATTTTCTACACCTTTGCATCATATGAGAGCGAGGGTCCACGCAAACCATTTTCACCCCGGGACCCGTTTGAGGGTCCCTTGTCAGGGACTCACACCTTTTAGGTGATGTGAATAAGTGGGGGAAAAGAGGAGGGTGTCGTCTAACCACACCCCCCTAATACCTAGGCTTTAGCCCCAAGCATTTTCCTGGTAGTGTCCTTACCTAGCCTTGTGGTCATCCAAAGACCCGACCGTAGACGCACACCTTTAGGTGATGTGAAAAAAGTGGGGAAGCCCAAAGAGAATAGCGTGCAAGCCCTATTCCTTTGTGGTGACCTGGGCCCATGCCCCAAGCACCTCTCCGGATCGATCCGTACCCGGTTTGATTTAAACGTCTAGTGAGGACATGTTGAATTTGTGTGGGCTTTGTTTGCTTGTATGATCGGCCCACTACCCAGCCTAGAGATTGATAGGAACTTCTCCTACATCAACCTAGCCCAACCCGAATTGGCAGCTCTATTTGTTTGCGGCCCAGATGCCATGTTTAGTTTAATATGTGAGTCGTTCGGGCTTCGGCCCAAAAGCCTAGACTTAGGTGATTTCTCTTTCGGCCCAATTTGAATTATCCAGTTAGTTTTAGGCCCATAAAAAGAAATCCATCAGAACTTGAAATAACTCACAAGTCTTGAAAATAATAAATTTTTGGCTTAGCAACCATCTTCTCTGACCCAAAGAAAGTTAGGCCCATTTGTGATTTATGGACCATTCCAGCCCATGTGCTTTACTTCAGGTCCAAACACATTCCGACCCAAGGGTTCATTCTAGTCTAGGTAGACTTCTTATCGGCCCTATCCCAAAACCTTAGATCCAGGTGTCACCTCTCAGGCACAATCAAGGTCGTCCAGTCCAAATTCCAATTCACTGTCTGAAAAATACCCCGACCCAAACACCTCATTTTCTGGGTATCTTAGCCCACTTGCTTTTAGTCCAAGCCTGTTCCAGTCTTCGATATACCTTGTGAAGCGTCATTCTCACCCTAGTATCATTCATCCACTTCCTCTTGTTAGCTAATAATGGACACCTTGGAAACAGGTAGGCCCGAATCCCAAGCATGGCAGAAGAAGGAAGTCCAATCAATACGGATGCTCAGTTGATAAGCCTCAGACTTATCATATTATAATAGTTATAACTATAAGATTATTGACAGAAATAAGGTTAAATAGTTAGTATTTATATTATATTATATATAAAGTGTATTATATAAATTTAGACTTATGTTTGGTGTGTTTTACATGCAAGGAATGAATTTCTAATCAAAAGACCAAGTGGTTCCGGGCTTGGTGTCGGCTGTCCAGTTCACAGCACAAGTTTGGAGCAAAACAGGAGGTGTGCCGGGTGGCGCTCTGGGTGTCTGGTGTCAGGCGCATTCAAAGTCTGTGAATGTGCCTAGCATCTGATGTCCGGCAGGACATCCGACACATACTGAAAAGTCGCCCTGGTTCGCCAGAAGTTAGCAGTTAATTACCGTTAGCATACCAACCGATGCCAGGTGTGGTGCCGGGCATCCCATGTCCGGCATAAGCGCCGTTTCACACGGATTTAGCGATTTAATTAACGGTTAGACAACACATTTTGCACGTGGTGCCGAGTACTCCTTACCCGACATGACACCCAACACACATGGAGATTTGAAGTCTATAAATAGGCCGAACTTCTCCTCATTTAGGGACATCTCAACACACCTATACACTCCACTCGCAACTCCATTTCCGTATCATTCAAAGTGTTGGTGTCCAAGGAGGTTCTGTGCCACCATTCACATGAAGAGAAGAAGAAGATCTTGTCGGGTTAAGGCTATGACCAATTTCCTTTCCCTCTTTGTATTTTCTCTTTTGTCTAAGTGGATGGAGTAGTAGAACTCCTTGCTTGTTCTTGGTTAGGGATGAATTTCTTCCTTGTAAACAATATGGTTATTTCAATATAATTCAAGTGTTCATTAAGCCTTTTTTCTTCTTGCAAGAGAATGGTGTTGGCCACTTTGTTCTCTTTCTGCAAAGTCTACTTGAGGAAAAAAAGCCCAAGAGTAGAATTGGTTAAGAAGTATTAATGGTATTTTTGATTTCTTCTATGATTTAGGATTTAGCATCTAAGATTACGAATTAATCCATCTTCCCCCCCCCCTTATCTTGTTCATTTCGTGGCACGATATATGCTCAATTTGATAATGGGTAGTGAGTTTCTTGTTATCATATCTGAAGCAGGAAAGTGGTATTTACAATTTGAACGTGCTGGGTGGCGCACCGGGTGTCTGGTGTCAGGCGCATTCAAAGTCTGTGAATGTGCCTAGCACCTGATGTCAGGCAGGACATCCGGTGCGTTCATTTGTTTGGTTAAATTCGATTCTTGTAATTTTATTTTGTGATCATATTGGTACTTAGCTTGATGTAATCCCGAACCTTGGTCAAATCATTGTAAATACTCCATTTAGATAGGTTTTTAGTTAGTTTTCTTAATTTAGAATTATTATTCAATTTCCCCCCTTGTTTTTGAATAGGTTATTACCGAGGATTAGGACTAATTTTAAGTCCCTTGGGTTCGATACTCTTGGTCGTAATTTGCTTACGCTATATTCCGACCGGGATTTTTGCTACCCGTATAGAGTTGTAGGATTATTTTAGTTATTCTTTTATTTATTCTTTTGTGCATCCTTTCCCCCTACAAAATTCTTTGTTAGCAAAATGGCGCCGTTGCCGGGGACTTGGAATTAGTCCAAGTCCTAAAATTGGTAATCGTCTTATTCTTTATTCTTATTATTTTTTTAAATAATTCTTTCATTCGTTATTTTATTATGAACGTGCCGGGCGTGAAGTCGGGTGTATGTACCCGACAAACTCTGGAGGCAGTCCGCTGTCGGGCAGAAGATAACCGGCATTCCATCCGGCGCATTCAATTTCATTTCCCATTTGTTTTTATTTTTTTGAAAATTGTTAATATCTTATCCTCTACTTTTATAGCATTTGTTTGATTTGTTCCTTTCCGTAGTTCATTGATTCATTTATTCCCTTACCCCTTTAATTTTGTTTCATGTCATTTATTCTTTCTTTATTTAACGAGTCGTGCTTGATGCCGGGTAAGTATAACCCGGCATAATTGGAGGAAGTCCAATGACGTGCTCGCCACACCCGACATTATGCCCGGCACAAACAGTTCTTTTTTTTTTAGATTTTCGTAAATTTATTACATATCTTGTCCTTATTCCTAGATCATTTTTTATATTATTTTCTTTCTTTCTTCATTTATTATAAAATATTATAATGTTTTTATGTTGCTCCTCCTAAGTTAAATAAGGTGAATGCATCTCCGATCGCATAATCTTCATGATATATGCTCGATTTGATAAGGGTAGTGAGTTTCTTGTTATCAGATCCGAAGCAGGAAAGTGATATTTACAATTTGAACGTGTCGGGTGGCGCGCCGGGTGTCTGGTGTCAGGCGCATTCAAAGTCTGTGTATGTGCCTAGCATCTGATGTCCGGTAGGACATCCGGTGCGTTCACTTGTTTGGTTAAATTCGAGTCTTGTAATTTTATTTTGTGATCATATTGGTACTTAGGTTGATGTAATCCCGAACCTTGGATAAATCCTTGTAAATA
This sequence comes from Limonium bicolor, assembly GCA_023374045.1. NCBI lineage: Eukaryota > Viridiplantae > Streptophyta > Magnoliopsida > Caryophyllales > Plumbaginaceae > Limonium > Limonium bicolor. Next base: position 307,307,648 of record CM041776.1, on the reverse strand, counting down.
CTCAATTTAGATAGGTTTTTAGTTAGTTTTCTTAATTTAGAATTATTTCAATTTCCCCCTTGTTTTAGAATAGGTTATTACAGAGGATTAGGACTAATTTTCTATTAAGTCCCTTGGGTTCAATACTCTTGGTCGTGATTTTCTTACACTACATTCCGACCGGGATTTTATGTACCTGTATAGAGTTGTAAGATTATTTTAGTTATTCTTTTATTATTTTATTTATTCTTTTGTACGTCCTTTCCCCCTACAAAAATCTTTGTTAGCACCAGTTAGCCGTAGAATTCAATAAGATGCTGAAAAAGATTGAGCGCATGGAGAAGGCCAACAATCCAGCCGGTTTTGACTACTTTTCCATTGGACTGTATCCCGAGGTCGATCTCCCTCTAAAGTTGAAGTTGCCAACACTTCCTCTGTACAAGGGTTCCTCTGACCCACAGCTTCATCTGGCAATGATCGACAGAGAAATGTCAATCCTTATGCTAAACGACATGCAGAAGGCCAAAGTATTTGCTCGCTATCTTGATGAGACTTCTCAGCATTGGTACATAACTCGAAGGATGAATACCAAGACCTACGAGGAGGTATGTGAAGCTTTTCTGCATCATTTTGAGTACGCTAGAAGTTTTGGAGTCACCAGGGCTGATCTTGCAAGCACACGACAAAAAGAAGGTGAATCAATGTCCAACTTCGTCAAGCGCTGGAGGATGAAGGCAGCCTCTATGCTCACAAAGATGGACGAAGCAAATCCAAATGGTAATCGAGAATATGCAGAAGCAACACAATGACAAGTTGAAATTCACATACTTTCTAATTTTGACTTGCTGACGAGGCAAGTTGGTGTCCTAGAGGAATTGATCCATAAGGGAGAATTAAAGCTTGGGAACTCAGTAAACATCGAAATGGTTCAAGGACAGCTGCTTGCATCCAAAGAGGCATCCAAAAGAGAACTAGACAGCATGAGGTAAACATCGTTCGATGGCTAAGAGAGTCAGGTTGGGCCATTGGAGCTGCAGAGCCACCTTGAAAGAAACTTCGTCAGAGAGAGTTCACAGATATTGGCCAGCCGTTGAGCCAGGCATTCAAAAACCTCCAGGAGCGAAACACGCTACAACCTCTCGCCCCTCGGCCTGGGGACCCTCAAAAAGGAAGGAACCTTAGTGAATTCTGTCAGTACCACCAATTACCCGGCCACGCCACCGATGATTGCAAGGCTTTGAGGCACACGATCCATGACCTCTTTGACCAGGGATTTCAATGCGACGGTATTTAAGAGAATGTTCTTATTAGAAATCACTTTAAATTCACAATTCTTAGTTTAGACTTTGGGATAATTTGTTTCTATCCAATCTTTCCCTCTTAGTATTCTTTGAGTAGTTTTTCAATGTATGTACTTAGCATTGTTGAATATATTTTCCATTAATAAAGCTTTTGCATTCTTTACATCTTTAAGAAAGTCATGTACAAATGCTTTGTAAATAAATGCTCTTTCCCCAACAAAATGAAAAAATGAAAAAAAAAGATGGTTTGAGTATGTCTTTTGATAAAGGCGCATGGAATAGTCATTTCCTAGCAATAGAACAAAATGATTTGTCTTTTTGATTCCAAAAGGGTGAACATGCCCGTCCAAATACCATCACAAAACATCCAAACAATCCACAGAGCATTCCAAAATCCACATCTGTTTAAGTGTTGTCATAAACCCCAAATCAATACTGTGGGCAATCTGAGCTCAGGATCGTCGTCTTTAATCTTTCGTTTAAGCGTGTGAACTAGTCTCTGAGTGAATTTCATGAGAGTGTCTTGAGTGGAATAACCATGAGTGAACGAGTGTGTCATTTTTACATGACTCCAGTGAGACCGCATTCAAAGGCGAGGCAAACAGCATAACTCCGACCAAAGGAGATACTTTGCAAATTTACGCTTAGACCTGTGAAAAGTAACAAAGAACGGATACACAACTATCAGGAATGACGAAGCACCTAGGTACAGCACCACATAGCTAAAAGCTTGTGAACCCTGACATTAAACCCTAGGCACCTCGCTGAGCCTTTCATATATCCCTTTTTGATATTATGAACTCCACAAAATAACCCAGCCAATGATGAATGTCCAACTCGGTGACCAAAGGAAGCAAGGAGCCTGACTCTCAGATAACGTTCTCATCAGTCCAAAGAAGCAATGCCGCTAACAGCATGACGAAGTGATCCGCAGATGGTCCCAGAGTGACACAGGATCAAAAGAGCTCACATCAAAACATCTCTTGAAACTCAAAAACCAGGAGACACAAGAACCCCGAAAAAGGAAAAGAATGCAAGGCAAATCTGAAAAGCCTGAAGGAAATCCTGACCTAAACCATAAGAAGAGAGAGATGATAGTTCTAAAGTTCCACGTCCAGCGTCCAAAAGCAAGATCAACACGAAGTAGCCAAATGACTTCAAAGACAAAGAAGGCAAGTCCAAAAGAAGGTGCGAGTTGCAGCTTTGGTCACCCTTATAGCTCCACATATCCCAAACATTCCTCCATGGACCTGGTGCCATTCATCACACCCCATAGCCACGTTATAAGCTCAAAAGACTTCCGACTTAGTAGTTGTGTATCCAATCATGTGAAAGTGACAGGTTGAACGCGTAAATCTAACAAATGTCAAATTTAATGGTTGAGATGTTTTGACCAAAAGGAGAGCACGAGTGCTGGCATTAAACACTTTGAGTGTAGGATAGAAAGCACCACATCAAGATAAACCCTGACCTTGTGAGAATGAGACTTGTTTTTGAGCAATTAATCAAAGAAAATACTAGGGGCAACCGTTCGTTCCGATAGATTGCCACAAATCCTAAAAAACTCAGGTTGCCTTAAGGAAAAATACTGGGGGCAATTGTTAGTTCCAACAATTACAACAACGACACCAATTGAGACCCAAGAACCCGGAACCCAAAGTTTCAAACCCTCCACATCAAAAATCCACAGGCCCGTCCTAAGCCATACCTCCACATTCAAACAACCACAGGCCCGTCCTAAGCCCTACCTCCACATCAAATTTCCTCACTTCTTTGTCATACAATCTCCAGGTCCGACATAAACCTTAACCCTTCCACATTCATTTGGGCCCATGGTAAGACCTAATCCATCATACACTTAACTTACTTTCACCTATTATCATCCTTAGGCTCATCATAAGACCTAGATCCAACCTTTAGGCTCGTCATAAGACCTAGATCTAACCCTTAGGCTCGTCATAAGACCTAGTATCATCCTTAGGCTCATCATAAGACCTAGATCTGACCCTTAGGCTCGTCATAAGACCTAAAACCACCTTTAGGCTCATCATAAGACCTAGAATTATCCCTTTGGGCTCGTAGTAAGACCTAGCTTCACTCTTAAGTTTACTTGCTTCCATCAACACATTGCATTCATTTCATTCATATAGGTGTGTTACAAGACCTATTTGCATTATCCAAGCGTGTCACAAGACTTGGCGATAGAAAAGTTGGCGAGGTGATGGCAATAAATCCTCTGTGCGATATCAACTTATTTTGGGATCAATGAATGGTGGACGATGGCAATAAGTCCCCAAGGTTTTTACCAGGAGTTATCCCTGCACACCGGCTTGGGGGGCAATGGCAATAATTCCATAATGGGTCCAGCCAGGAGCAATGGCACGGGTTTCGGTCCCCAGAAGCATCCGAGCATCATCAGCATCATCAGCATCATCAACATCATCAGCATCGTTAGCACTTCAGCATTCTAGCATTTGCATACCATCCAGTTTTCACTTTTTAGGTTGTCAACGCCTTAGAATTGCTTGACATCACTTCATTTTTACTTTTTAGGTTGTCAACGCCTTAGAATCGCTTGACATTATTTCATTTTTACTTTTTAGGTTGTCAACGCCTTAGAATCGCTTGACATTACTTCATTTTTACTTTTTAGGTTGTCAACGCCTTAGAATTGCTTGACATTACTTCATTTTTAATTTTTAGTTTGTCAACGCCTTAGAATCACTTGACATTATTTCATGTTTACTTTTTAGGTTGTCAACACCTTAGAATCGCTTGATATTATTTCATTCTTACTTTTTAGGTTGTTAACGCCTTAGAATCGCTTGACATTACTTCATTTTTACTTTTTAGGTTGTCAACGCCTTAAAATCGCTTGACATTATTTCATTTTTACTTTTTAGGTTGTCAACGCCTTAGAATCACTTGATGTTACTTCATTTTCACTTTTTAGGTTGTCAGCGCCTTAGAATCGCTTGACATTATTTCATTTCACATTACTTATAGGTAGTCAGCGCCTTAGAATAGCTCAACACGACTTGTTAGTCTTTGAAATACCCCAAACCTTTAAGTGTTAATTAATTATGTAATTAGGAATTCTAAGGCTAATTAATTCCTTAAGAACCATTGGTAGACAATTTAAACCAAAGAAAACACCATAAAATCAATTTAAGCAAATACTTGCTCTAGACTTGGTCTAACCTTGTTTAAGACCTAAAGGTCATTCCTAGACCTTATTAACATGATAATGAACATGTTAAATCAATTACCAAAGAAAATCAAGCTCAAAAACAAGTTTAAACACAAATTGTGCTTTAAGGAGTCTACAGCACGTTTTTGAAAATTTGTCTTGGAAATGGGTTTTTAGTGGCTAAATGCCCATGATTACACCTTAATCAATATGTGTACTACTTAGTATCACATTAGGAAGCCTAAATCAATGGGAAATCAAAATGTTCACAAATATGTGCACTAATTATCAATAGTACCCAAATAGTGCCCAAAATGAGTCAAATGACTTCTTTAAGTGGTCAATGGTCAAACTAGGCCATATATATCCTAACTAAAGAAGGGGGTCAGTTTTTGAAGGTGATGAGTCACCATAACATGCCAGCCAATTAAGAAAAAGAGGGGGAAACTAAAGTAGATCACTATTTGCTTTATAAGTGAAATATCTCACAAAGTCATCTCTCTCACCTCACTTTCTTCCTTTCCCTTCTTCCCCACCGTGTTCTTCATCCTTCTCCCAGCTCCAAACCGGTCTTGCTACAGAATGTATACTTCCCCACCTTGGTTTGCTTGCCAAATCCAACTCCATGCTCCAAATCAACATCTAAGACCACATTTGTGCTAGTTATACCAAGCCCTTCATTTCCCTCTTTTCAAATCTTCAAGAACTCAAGTTTGATTCCATGGAGAATCTCCATTGAAGGAGGAAAAGCTTATCTTCTTGCACCTTGTAGTTATCCTTGGTTCTAAGGTAATAAAAGTCAAAGAAAAAACAAGTTTCTCTTCATTTTTGTACATGGCCGAAAATCATCTTTTATGATGCCTTGTCTTGCTCATTTTACTAGATTGATTCAATCTCCAAAGGATTACAAGGAGTCTTACCTTGATTCCTAATCAAGTTCTCTTCAAATTCCAAAGGTAAATACCAATTCTAGTGTATTACAACACTTCTTGTAATCTAGGGTTAATTTATGAGTTTAGGTGTAACACTTAAATCTCATTGCCCTTAATTGTACATTGATTTAAAGATTGACAAGTGAATAAAAAGTTCTTGCCGGTTTTCAATCAAGAAAGACAAGTGAAGAGATGAAATCTTGAAGAGGAAGAGGTAAATGATCTATCCTAATGTAGTTTAGTACCTTAGGAAATTGAGTTGTATTGTTTTATAGACAATCTAAAGAGCCAAAGGAAAATGAGTTAGTAAAATAACCACAAGGTGGATTATAAGGGCATATGAGATTAATGTGTGTATTTGCAGGTTGAAAGCATTATGTAATACTCCGTATTTTCGTTTTTCAGATTTCGTGACACAACATCTCGGTTAATGTTATTAATTAAAGTTATGTTATGTAGTGCTTTGTTTAACTGATGGGCTGATGGGACGTCGGAGTCTTTAAGTTAAAAGGCGAGGGACAAGGAGGTCTTATCCCCTCTCTTTTATTTTGGTAAGCTTCTTTAAGTAATTGATTGGGCAGTTTTCTTATTTTCCAATCACGATCAGTTCTCAAGTCCCGCTCATCCTCTCGACAGTTTTTGCGCTCTCTTCTTGTCTTCTCCATTGGTGTGCTTCTGAATTCCTGGTGCGTTGCTGGTGCGTTTGGGATCGAATTCCGGTTCTGTGTGTTTGCGCTTCCTCTGCTGTGATTCAGGTTTGGTTTCCCTTTCGATTTTGGTGGGGTTCGCTTCTGTTTTGAGAGAGAGACAGTTTTCTGATTGTTGGATGGTTTGCTGGCTGAATTCAGTGTCGTTTGGTGCATCTCCTCTGCTGCGTTCTGTTCGCTGGGTTGCTGGGGACGTCTGGTCGGATTCTACGCTTCGAATTCAGTAAGTGGGGGATGGAATCGGGGTAGTTTGCTCACCCTCGGGGACTGCTTTTAATATCTGTTTTTCATATCTGATTTCGTGTGTTGCTTGTGCGAATTCTCCGTGTTTTGTGTTGTTAATCGATTGGATAAACCCCCGAGGGTACTGATTTACCATTCTGTGAGTTTTGTGTGAGTTTGGTATGCTTTTGGATGATCTTCTGCGCGTCTGTTCTTTCTGGAATTCGACAGTTTTGCGCTGTCCGAACTTCTGTCCGAACATGCAAGTTCGGACAGTTCATCGGGCGCGTTTTGTTTTTTCAGGATTTTGAAGTGTCCGAACGTCGGTCCGAACTTGTAAGTTCGGACCCGACGCGAGGATGATTTTCGTGTGAGTTTCGACATCTGTCCGAACTTGCAAGGTCGGACGCAAGTTCGGACATGATGGGAGTTTTGGTTTCTGACTTTCGACTTACGTCCGAACTTCGAAGGTCGGACGTAAGTTCGGACATCGACGTTTTCTCAACCTCTGACTCTCGGCATCTGTCCGAACTTGCAAGGTCGGACGCAAGTTCGGACATGCCACTGTTTTGAGCATAACTTCTCTGTTTTAGCTCCGTTTTGAGTTCCGTTTGCGGGGTTGGATTCCCCTATCTGTGTACAAGCTTCTTATGCTGTTTATATGCATTTCCATGCACTTAAGATCTGTTTTGTGAGCTTTTGGTTTTGGGACCTAGTTACTTTGCTTCTGAGCCTTGGATAGTCGGGTCGGGCTGTCCCGTAGCATGCTGCGCAGGAATTCCTTCTGTTTATACTCCTTAGGGTCTCCCTTAGGACGTTATTTGACCGACGGGTCTGTTAGCTGTCTCTACGGCTTCTGTTGTGGGATCTTCGGATCCATAGGACCTTACGTGAGTCCTTCTGTTGTGTTAGCTTGTTTCTAGTGTCCCACTCTTCTGTATCCGTTTCTGAAAGTCCGACTATGATTTGAAGTGACGTTCTGCTCTGCTTCTGTTTTGTGCTTCCTTTCTGTCTGATTATATTGACTCCGCCTTCTTCTCTGTTTATAAACTATTCTTCTACTTCTGTTTTGAGTGGGCTTCCTTGAGGAAGTCTTCTGCTTGCTGGGCTGTTTAGCTCACCCCTTTACTTTGTTGCAGATTGAGCTCGTGGGATCTTCTCTCTCTTGTCCCTTGCTGGAGCTTCGTTTGTTTACGTTTTGTTGACTTTGTTTACTTTGCGCGTTGGACGCTTTAGAGTTTGTGTAGCCTTCGGGCCTCTCTTTGTATTTGACTTATAAGTATTTAGATCTTGTAAACTCTTTTGGTATTTATACAAGTTTGTTATTTGGTTTTGGGATTCGTTTTGCTTAGAGCCTTGCGACGTTAGGTAGTAGACTCGCGGCGTGTAACGGCCCTAACTCCTAGGCCGGTTTTGGGGTCGTTACATTTAGTGGTATCAGAGCCAGGTTGCTCGTTCTTTGGTGTTTGTGGGGTTTGTCTGCATGTGGGTGTCTGAAAGGTCTGCTGTTTGATTCTTGATGGTTTTGATAATTTTGGTGTTGTATCTTCAGTATGCCTCCCCGACGTTCAGGACGTGGTGCAGCTTCAGGCGATGCTCCCCAAGGGGACATTGCAGAGATTGTACAGCAGGTGGTGACCCAGGTGTTGCAGACCGTAGGGGCCACTGCTGGCCAGGCGACAGGAGCCGGTAACGCGGGGGAGCAATGTGAAGGCGCTTCAGGAGTTCCTGAAGCTGAAGCCGCCTTCCTTTGATGCTAGTGGCGACCCACAGGAAGCGAGCCACTGGATCACTGCGATAGAGGATTTGCTGAGGGTCATGGGATGTGAGGAGGATCAGAAAGTTGGTTTCGCCACGTTCATGTTTCAGAGTGAGGCGAAGGAGTGGTGGAAGTCGGTTGAAGGGAAGTACCCCCACCCATGGACATGGGAGCAGTTCAGGGGCTGCTTCAATCAGCAGTTCTATCCCGATGTCTTCAGGGATCAGAAGATAGTTGAGTATGGGAGGCTTCGTCAGACGAAGGAGATGTCTGTGGATGAGTATGTGCGGAAGTTCATTTCCCTTTCTAAGTTTGTGCCAGAGCCAGATGACAACCGGAAGGCTAGGAAGTTTGAAGCTGGTCTGAGGGGCGACATTCGAGCTGCTGTGGCACCTTTCCGCCACAAGACCTTCAGGGATGTGGCCGATGTGGCGTTGTGGTGGAGTCTGAGCTGCAGGCTAGGCAGCGTTATGAGAAGAAGGACCAGAGGCCCGATAAGGGCAAGGAGCAGAAGAGGAAGGCACATGTGGAGGAGCCTGTGAGGCGAGACCAGACTTCTTCTCAGAAGAAGTTCAGAGGAGACCGGGGATCTTCGTCATCTGCGTCGCCTGCTGTGGCGAAGTGTGCTGAGTGTGATCGTTTCCATCCTGGGCGTGAGTGCTACAGGAAGTCCGGAGCGTGCTTCAAGTGTGGTTCGCTGGATCACCGCATTGCCCAGTGTCCACAGGCTAGAGGTGGAGGTGGCAGTGGCGGTTCTGAGGGCCGAGGTGCTGGTTCAGGGTCCGGGCAGAAGGCTGATCAGAAGAAGCCCCAGACCCAGGCACGTGTGTATGCGCTAGCTGGTGAGCGAGACCGTGACTCAGACAGAGTAGTGTCAGGTATTCTTCAGATCTCTTCTCAGCCAGTTTTCTGCTTGTTTGATTCAGGAGCTACCCACTCCTTTGTGTCTGCTGATTTAGTGGGTAGTCTCGGGTTGTCTGCTGTGCCGTGATGTGGATCTGTGTATTTCTAGCCCGCTGAGTGGCGTACCTGCATGTGTGCTTAGTTCTGTGTGCAAGTCTGTTCCTTTAGTGATCATGGATAGGAATTTGCATGCTGATTTGATCCCTATGAGTATGTCCTGCTTCGATGTGATTTTGGGCATGGACTGGCTAGCAGAGCACCATGCCCATATAGATTGTGCAGCTAGGAAGGTTGTGTTTGATAGACCGGGTGAGACCCGTTTTGCTTTTGTGGGGAACTCCGTTCCTTGTGCTCCTGTGTTGGTGTCTGCTATGCAGGCAGTCCGTTCCTTGAGGAAGGGCTGCCAGGGTTTTCTCTGCTTTGTACCTGAGGTTAAGGAGGGATCCCGGTTGGAGGATATCCCCATTGTGCGTGAGTTTCCTGAGGTGTTCCAGGACGATGTGCCAGGGCTACCGCCTGATCGTGAGGTGGAGTTTTCTATCGAGTTAGCGCCAGGGACTCAGCCTATCTCTAAGCTCCCTATCGCATGAGTCCGGCAGAGCTTAAGGAGCTGAAGGTGCAGCTGCAGGATCTTCTGGATAAGGGCTTCATTCGCCCTAGTGTGTCTCCATGGGGAGCACCTGTGTTGTTTGTGAAGAAGAAGGATGGCTCCTTCAGATTGTGTATTGACTACAGGGAATTGAATAAGGTTACCATCAAGAATCGGTATCCTCTTCCCCGCATTGATGACCTCTTCGACCAGTTAGCGGGAGCGACAGTCTTCTCGAAGATCGACTTGCGTTCTGGATATCATCAGCTGAAGATTAAGGCCGAGGATGTGCCTAAGTCTGCATTTAGGACCCGATATGGGCATTATGAGTTCTTGGTCATGCCTTTTGGTTTGACCAATGCCCCGTCGTTCTTCATGGATATGATGAACAGAGTCTTCAAACCTTTCTTGGATTCTTTCGTAGTTGTGTTTATTGACGATATCTTGGTGTACTCCAAGAGTGCTGAGGAGCATGAGGAGCATCTGAGGATGGTTCTACAGACGTTGAAGGAGAAGGAGTTGTATGCTAAGTTGAAGAAGTGTGAGTTCTGGTTGGATAGAGTGGTGTTCCTTGGCCACGTGGTTTCGAAGGATGGCATTTCAGTGGACCCGGAGAAGATTAAGGCGGTTATGGAGTGGGCGAAGCCCACTAGTGTGTCTGAGGTGCGCAGTTTTCTGGGATTGGCTGGGTATTATAGGAAGTTCGTGGAGGGCTTTTCTAAGATCGTATCCCCCTTGACTCGTCTTCTTAGGAAGGATGTCAAGTTTGAGTGGAGCAAGGCGTGTCAGCAGAGTTTCCAGGAGCTGAAGAAGAGGTTGACTTCGCTCCGATTTTGACGTTGCCTTCTGGGACAGAGGGCTTTGAGGTGTTCTGTGACGCTTCCCATAGAGGGCTGGGGTGTGTTCTGATGCAGCAGGGAAAGGTGGTAGCATATGGGTCACGACAGTTGAAGCCGTATGAGAAGAATTATCCTACCCATGACTTGGAGCTAGCTGCTGTGGTCTTCGCCTTGAAGATCTGGCGGCACTATTTGTATGGGGTGACGTGTAAGGTCTACACGGATCACAAGAGTCTCAAATATCTGTTCACGCAGAAGGAATTGAATTTGAGACAGCGGCGCTGGTTGGAGCTGTTACATGACTACGACCTGGAGATCCTCTACCATCCGGGTAGAGCGAATGTTGTGGCTGATGCCTTGAGCTGTAGGGGTGCTCCTGGTCTTGCTTGTTCGTTGTCAGGAGTTCAGAGGTCTGCTATTGAGCTTCAGCGTATGGGGATTTGGGTTGTTTGGTCCGACCGTGCTGGGATGATTGCTTCGATTCAGGTCCAGTCTACTTTGATTGAGCGGATCAGAGAGGGTCAGAAGGCTGATGCTGAGTTGTGTAAGATCAGGGAGAAGTTGTCAGATGATCAGGAGTCAGAGTTTTCTGTGTCCAGCGATGACTGTCTACGCTTCAGGGGCAGAGTTTGTGTGCCTAGTGGAGGCGACCTTAGGCGGGAGATTATGCAGGAGGCTCATGGAGCTCCTTATTCGGTGCACCCGGGACCTCAGAGAGTCCTTTTGGTGGGCGAATATGAAGAGGGAGATTTCTGATTTTGTGGCTCGTTGCCAAACCTGTCAGCAGGTGAAGGCCGAGCATCAGCGACCTGCGGGTCTTCTATAGCCTCTTCCTGTTCCTGAGTGGAAATGGGAGAGCGTTGGCATGGATTTCATTGTGGGGTTGCCTAGGACATCTTCTGGGTACGATGCGCTGTGGGTGATTGTGGATCGGTTGACGAAGTCAGCTCATTTCTTGCCTGTGAGGAAGACCTTCAGCCTGGAGCGCCTGGCTCGGCTGTATGTAGATGAGGTTGTGAGGCTGCATGGTGTGCCGGCGACGATCGTTTCGGACAGGGATCCGAGATTTGTATCTCGCTTCTGGCGTAGCCTGCATAAGGCTTTAGGTACGAGTTTAGCTTTCAGTTCAGCGTACCATCCTCAGACCGATGGGCAGACGGAGAGGACGAATCAGATTTTGGAGGACATGTTGAGGGCTTGTGTGCTCGACTTCGGGGGCAGCTGGGATCAGCATGTGACATTGATTGAGTTCGCCTACAATAATAGTTTTCAATCGAGCATTGGGATGGCTCCATTTGAGGCATTGTATGGTAGGCGCTGTAGATCTCCTATTTGTTAGGATGACCTGTGAGAGAGGGCGATTGTAGGTCCTGAGTTGGTGCAGGGAGCTGTGGACAAAGTCAAGACTATCAGGGAGCGTCTGTTGGTTGCCCAGAGCCGGCAGAAGAGTTATGCAGATCAGAGACGCCGTCCGCTTGAGTTTCAGGTTGGGGACCACGTGTATCTGAAGATTTCTCCAGTTCGGGGTGTGGTTCGTTTTGGTAAGCGAGGCAAGCTGAGTCCTTGGTTCGTAGGGCCTTTTGAGGTGCTTGAGAAGGTGGGGCCGGTGGCTTACAGATTGGCATTGCCACCAGCTCTGGCAGGAGTGCATGACGTGTTTCATGTGTCGATGCTCAGGAAGTATCTGCACGATCCTTCGCATGTGATTGATTATGGTCAGCTTCGACTCCGAGATGATTTCACTTATGAGGCAGTTCTAGTCCGTATTTTGGCACGGGATGTTCGTCGGCATCGTAGCAAGACACTACCTATGGTTAAGGTGCAGTGGTCTGATCAGTCCGAGCGTGAGGCGACGTGGGAACTCGAGGAGGAGTTACGTGCCAAGTTCCCTTCCCTCTTCGAGCAGTGAGGTATGTTGAATTTCGAGGACGAAATTCCTTTTAAGGGGGGAGTGATGTAATACTCCGTATTTTCGTTTTTCAGATTTCGTGACACAACATCTCGGTTAATGTTATTAATTAAAGTTATGTTATGTAGTGCTTTGTTTAACTGATGGGCTGATGGGACGTCGGAGTCTTTAAGTTAAAAGGCGAGGGACAAGGAGGTCTTATCCCCTCTCTTTTATTTTGGTAAGCTTCTTTAAGTAATTGATTGGGCAGTTTTCTTATTTTCCAATCACGATCAGTTCTCAAGTCCCGCTCATCCTCTCGACAGTTTGTGCGCTCTCTTCTTGTCTTCTCCATTGGTGTGCTTCTGAATTCCTCGTGCGTTGCTGGTGCGTTTGGGATCGAATTCCGGTTCTGTGTGTTTGCGCTTCCTCTGCTGTGATTCAGGTTTGGTTTCCCTTTCGATTTTGGTGGGGTTCGCTTCTGTTTTGAGAGAGAGGCAATTTTCTGATTGTTGGATGGTTTGCTGGCTGAATTCAGTGTCGTTTGGTGCATCTCCTCTGCTGCGTTCTGTTCGCTGGGTTGCTGGGGACGTATGGTCGGATTCTACGCTTCGAATTCAGGTAAGTGGGGGATGGAATCGGGGTAGTTTGCTCACCCTCGGGGACTGCTTTTAATATCTGTTTTTCATATCTGATTTCGTGTGTTGCTTGTGCGAATTCTCCACGTTTTGTGTTGTTAATTGATTGGATAAACCCCCGAGGGTACTGATTTACCATTCTGTGAGTTTTGTGTGAGTTTGGTATGCTTTTGGATGATCTTCTGCGCGTCTGTTCTTTCTGGAATTCGACAGTTTTGCGCTGTCCGAACTTCTGTCCGAACATGCAAGTTCGGACAGTTCATCGGGCGCGTTTTGTTTTTTCAGGATTTTTGAAGTGTCCGAACGTCGGTCCGAACTTGTAAGTTCGGACCCGACGCGAGGATGATTTTCGTGTGAGTTTCGACATCTGTCCGAACTTGCAAGGTCGGACGCAAGTTCGGACATGATGGGAGTTTTGGTTTCTGACTTTCGACTTACGTCCGAACTTCGAAGGTCGGACGTAAGTTCGGACATCGACGTTTTCTCAACCTCTGACTCTCGGCATCTGTCCGAACTTGCAAGGTCGGACGCAAGTTCGGACATGCCACTGTTTTGAGCATAACTTCTCTGTTTTAGCTCCGTTTTGAGTTCCGTTTGCGGGGTTGGATTCCCCTATCTGTGTACAAGCTTCTTATGCTGTTTATATGCATTTCCATGCACTTAAGATCTGTTTTGTGAGCTTTTGGTTTTGGGACCTAGTTACTTTGCTTCTGAGCCTTGGATAGTCGGGTCGGGCTGTCCCGTAGCATGCTGCGCAGGAATTCCTTCTGTTTATACTCCTTAGGGTCTCCCTTAGGACGTTATTTGACCGACGGGTCTGTTAGCTGTCTCTACGGCTTCTGTTGTGGGATCTTCGGATCCATAGGACCTTACGTGAGTCCTTCTGTTGTGTTAGCTTGTTTCTAGTGTCCCACTCTTCTGTATCCGTTTCTGAAAGTCCGACAATGATTTGAAGTGACGTTCTGCTCTGCTTCTGTTTTGTGCTTCCTTTCTGCCTGATTATATTGACTCCGCCTTCTTCTCTGTTTATAAACTATTCCTCTACTTCTGTTTTGAGTGGGCTTCCTTGAGGAAGTCTTCTGCTTGCTGGGCTGTTTAGCTCACCCCTTTACTTTGTTGCAGATTGAGCTCGTGGGATCTTCTCTCTCTCGTCCCTTGCTGGAGCTTCGTTTGTTTACGTTTTGTTGACTTTGTTTACTTTGCGCGTTGGACGCTTTAGAGTTTGTGTAGCCTTCGGGCCTCTCTTTGTATTTGACTTATAACTATTTAGATCTTGTAAACTCTTTTGGTATTTATACAAGTTTGTTATTTGGTTTTGGTTCGTTTTGCTTAGAGCCTTGCGACGTTAGGTAGTAGACTCGCGGCGTGTAACGGCCCTAACTCCTAGGCCGGTTTTGGGGTCGTTACACATTATATATGTGGGAAATTCAGTGTTTAGTTCATGTCATCTAAGGGCCTAAAATCCATTCATTTAAGGGCCTAAGTGCCAAGCAATTTAAGTTTATGCACTATATTGTGAATTGGTGTAGTTTGAGTGTAATTTGTGTAAAGAACATTCGTTGAGGATATGAATGTCTTTGGTTGTTTAAGGTGAAAAACAAACTAAGTGTTTGGGTGTAAGAATGTACTAGGGAAGCTATGGCAAAATTTTGTTGAGAAACTAAGAGTTTTTAAGTGTTATAGTGAGGTATTGTGACCTAGGATGTACTAGGAACCATTAGGAGTAAAGTTGGTGGAAAGGAATAAATTAAGGTAATCTTGAGGGTTAAAATGACCTAAGAATGTCTAGGAGGAACTAGAGGTTAGAATGGTGAATTCAAGACACCATAATTATGGTATGTGTAGTGTTAAGACTTGTACAAATTTTGTAGTAAATGGGGTATTATGTCCTGTAATGACTTTGGTGTGAACTAGAGAATATAGCCTTGGGAAATCTTGAGAAGTTGAGTTAAGGAGATGATGATGATTGATGATGCATAAGGTATGGCAAATAAGTGAGTTGGTAATGTTGGTAGAAGGTTGTGAAACATCAAGAGAGTTTGGTAATGCACTAGTGTGCATAAGTGTTGAAAATGGAAGAAGAGATGTGTAGAATTGAACAAAAATTGAGCAATGAGTTTGGTGATGATTTAGGAAGGTCTAAGGAGTGTTTTAGGGTGTTTAAACATGTAGGAAACATGTGGAATGAGTATGGAATGATTAGGTAAGGATTAAGGTTGGATTAGGGGTTGAAAAATGAAATTTTGACATCTTTTTAGCTGGGTCCGGGACTTAGGGGCCGGACCAAGTCCCGGACCGGCCTTAAAAACAAACCAAGAGTGAACTATGGAGGTGGTCCGGGACCTTAGTCATGGACCAAGACCCAGACCAATGTAAAAAAAAGGGTCGAGAGTTAGTTTAAGTGATGGTCCGGGACCTTGGGTCAGGACCAAGTCCCAGACCAGACCAAAAGTTGCCCAAAATGTGTTTTAAAGGGCTCTTTAGATGGGGGATTGATGGGTAATGCTATTAGATGATGTTTAGGGCTTGTTTGGTGCCATATGAAGGCTTTAAAAAGTGTAAACAAGTGTTAGATTGGATGTGAGAGTTGTGAACTTAAGATCACAAGAGTAAAATTAAGTATAACGGGATAACGGGGTTAACTATGGGCGCACTAGTCGTTAAAAAATCGTATTACCCCGATGTTAATGGAAACAATTGTAATGTTACCAGTTGTTCGAGAATTATTCGAGGAACATAAGAGGACACAATAGAGTGGACCTTGGTTACAGGTATGGTTTTCTTGCAACCTATGTTCTACCGGATTACACCGGCTTGTATGCCAACCTGTTTTTCTGTGTGTTTGCCACTTTGCAAGATTTAGCATTAAATGAGTTTACATAAATTCATTATGTGGCGTACTTGGTTCCGATACCGTTTAACCTCGAATATGTGTTAAACCTTACCTAACTGACTTTAGGATCACATAAGAGATCGGTATTCGGATTTAACGACCCGACCTACGGGAACGTTCTAACTACGGCTATCCGTGTGTTAGGTGTGTGTTGTTCTTGTGTGTAAGGGTGTTTACCCCTCTTGTGTATGTCGTTGTGTAATGACGATTGTTTGATCATGTAAGTCGTATGATGACTTACTTACCTCCCTTGTGTGAGTAACCAGGTTGTAACCCCAAATGGTGTAATGATGTGAAGGGTTCCATAAGGGAACTTCTAACTAATATATATATATATATATATATATATATATATATATATGGGGGATGAGGAATCCGGGGTGTCTCGGTCGTGCACGTATGGTTGGGAGTTGATATCTATATTTGATTTAACTCCCTTTATGTTATTGATTGTCTTTCCTTCTTGGATTACAATCACCCACAAGCCTAATAAAAGGCTTTCCTACCTGACTTTTGTTCGGGCTAGGGGGATTGGTGTATGGTGTGATCGGACCTATATTAAGACTGACAATTCTAAGTAAAATTATGGTGTATGATGTGATTGGACCTATATTAGGACCGACACTTCTAAGTAAAATTATGGTGTATGGTGTGATCGGATCTATATTAAGACCGACAATTCTATGTAAAATTATGGTGTATGGTGTGATCGGATCTATATTAAGACCGACACTTCTAAGTAAAATTATGGGGTATGGTGTGATCGGATCTATGTTAAGACTGACACATCTAAGTAAAGTTATTGTGTACGGTGTGTTCGGAACTATATTATGACCGACACATCTCAAGTAAAGTATATGTTCTATAAGAAGAACAGTAAGTTATTGCGTAACAAGCTTAACATGAGACTGAAATCATTCTCTAGGCTTACCAAGTTTGGCTAACTAATGCTTGGTTCGTCTCCCTTAAGGGATTCGTACCTATTATGTTATGTGTATACTGTTGCTATGCAATGAGTATTGCTATGCTTATGGGTGTTGTATGTATGTTAATGTGTTATGTGTTTATGGTTCTACATGCATGATGTAAATATAATCAACTGCATGCTTAGACGACAATTAGTTGTGCGTGGCCCGGTAGTATGCGGGCTGCACAATTACCATACCAGCAAAGGTGCTGAGCCCCTTTGGGACCACCCTTTTTCCTTTCAGGTACAATGGAGCTGGCAGCCGTTTGAGAGTAGAACGGGGTGGTTGTATGTACATGGGTAGTTATTTAATTGCTTATGAATTGTAGGAGTAGTAAGACTGAAACTGTTATCGGCATTAGTTCATAAACACTCGGTACAGTTGGAATGTAATGTATATTGATTTTGGAAATGGAACGGGATTGTATTGTGTAGGTGCTCGGGAATCTGGTCCATCAGACCGATGCAGTGTAAAAGTAATAGCCTTGTTAGCAACGTGGGTGGTTAACGGCGTGTAACACCAAGGAATTAAATAATTGTTGAGTTGTGTTTTCTGCTGCAATTTGTTGTTAAGTATGATGTTGTAGTTGGGGTGTTATAGTCTTCAACGGCATGCAGGGTCTTTTTACGATCTGAAATTTTGGGGTATCACTCAAGCATCAACCAGACTTTTCATATTCATTACAAAGTCTAGTTGACGGGGGGCAATCTATTATACCCAAAATTTCAACCCCCCGGAGGAGAGTCTCTTAAGGTACAGGTGCAAAAAGGGTAGTTTGGTCAAACAACAAGGACTCCCAGTTCGATCAGCGCATTCCGGAGCATCAGGGGCAGCTTAGTCATATTCAGGGGCATTTTTGTAATTTTTCAAGGCTCCTAAGCCCCCTACGAGCTTTCTCTCTCCTTCGAAAGTGGCTCAAATCAACTCGGAATGTCTTGAAATTTTAACCCATGATATAGGATGACATTTTAAGCATAATGGCGTTGGAATTTCGATGTTACGAATTCCTAATAATTTTCTAGCAATTTCTAATTGAATCTGACGAGAAATTGAATTTAAAAATATTCCAACATTTAAAAAATTCGATTCCACCTCAGAAAAATCATAATTGTCATCCTTGACACGTGGCTAAGATTTCACAGCAAAATTCTCATGGGACGTCACTTAATAAAAATCCTGAAGAATCTCGTTTTCACTAGATTTTCTTTATCTTTCAGGAAGTCTATATAAAGGGGTAAATCCTTTGATCAAAACAGAATCTCATAAGAACTCCAAGAGCCCTAAAAAGTCAGAAAACCTAGCCATCACAAGTCCCCCACGTTTTTACACATCCAAGCACCAAAAACACATCAAAAACCCCCCGAAATCACCACTTAAACACACTTTTCAACTCCCAACACTTCAACAATCATCATACATCAACCAAACCACCTCCAAAACGTGAAGAACATCATCAACAATCAACAACAAGAAGCCCGGGTCGAACTCAATCTGGAACTGCCATCATCGGAGCCTTCGAAGAATCCCAACGTGAAGAAACACCTCAAATCTGAAGGTAAAACAGGTAGGAATCTTAGTTTTCTAACTCCCCACGACCTTTCTAACTTTCCATACAAATTTGGGTTCAAACCGACTCTTTCCGGCTTCTGTATAGTTGTTCATTTTCGTTTCTGCCCTTTAACTTGTTTGTTAAGTTTCGTCATTATTCTGACTTCAAATTAAAATCTTTTGATTACTAACATCTTGTAAATCTTTCAGGCTACACGTACATAACTTTCGAGCCGAAAACACCGTTGGGAACCACCAGAAAACCGCAGTCCGTGGGTGGTCCGTGACCTAGGAACTATGGTTCGGGACAACGGACGGTGGTGGAATTTTAAAAGTTTAAAATTTTAGGTTTTTCTAAACAATGTCCGGTCCCACGGACGTCCTGTCCGTGGCCTCGGACTTTTAAAATTACGTTTTCTCTTAAATTCGACTTTTCAGAATAATTAGGTTAATTGAGGTCCGGGGGTTCGGACAGTAGGTCCGTGGCCACAGCCAAAAACAAATTTGACCTAATTCTGCCCCTGAAACCCTTGTTTAGGTAGTTTTAATTCTCACTTTATTTTTCTGTCAAAAAACGTTAAAAATATAAAAAAACAGAAGCGCGCACTTAGGTTAAAACGACTCGTAATAAGCCGTAATTAAACTAAGTAGAGGAAAAATGACTTCGAGGGGTAATGAAAGTAATTGAACCCTAATTAAGTCGAATATCAAGCCCCCGAACCCAAACTCCTCCCTTCCTAATTTACCGTAGGTCAAAATTAGGTGCAACTCTAATTAGGTTCCAGTGAGTAACTTAGGATTCAATAACTAGTGTTATATGACATAGTTATTAAGCTTAGGTTATAAGTGGACCTGGAATCCGATCAGATCCTAATCAACCAAAATCAACATAGGATAGGGTTCAAAAATCGAGGCTCACACATCTCATCACATCATCCATACTCACTACAACTCCTCACACAGAATCATCCAGTTGCAAGGACTCACCATTCACCATCCCATCATTCCACATACATTCACCATCTTAGCCACATGTATCACATGTGTCTCACCACTCTATCTTTCTACTATTTCACCAAAGCATAAACCAGAAAACTCCAAGAAATGCCATTCAGTCACATCATCGCCCATCACCTCCTCACACATAATCACCTCTCCACAGAAAATTCCACCACCACTAGCAAAAGGGTATTCAAAAGGCTTGTTAGAAGACCCCAAAACAATACTGGGGGCAATCTGAGTTAAGAATTAATAACATTTATTTCTTTTTTTTAAGCGCGTGAACAAGTCTCTAAGTGAACATTTCATGAGAGTGCCTTGAGCGGTAAAACCAAGAGTGAAAGAGCGTGTCATTTTTACATGACTCCAGAAGGATCACATTCAAAGGTGAGGTAAACGGCATAACTCCAATCGAATGAGACACTTTGTAAATTTACGTATAAACCTATGAAAAGTAACAAAGAGCGGATACACAACTATTAGGGAGGATGAAGCACCTAGGAACAACATCACACAGCTAAAAGCTTGTGAACCCTGACATTGAACCCTAGGCACCCCCGTTGAGCTTTTCACATATCTCCTCTTTTTTCAATATTACAAACTCCACAAAACAAGCCAGCCAATGATGGATAACTGACCTAGTGACCAAAGGAAGCAAGGAGCCCGACTCCTGGACAACAACTTCACAAGTCCAAAGAAGCAACACCGCTACTAAGATGATGAAATGATCCGTAAATGGTCCCAAAGCGGCACAGAATCCAAAGAGCTCACATCAAAAATAGCTCTCAAAGTTCAAAAACGGAAACCACAAGAACCCCGAAAAAAGAAAATGTTGCAAGGCAAAACTAAAAAGCCTAAAAGAAATCCCAATCTAAAACCAAAAGAAGAGAGAGATGATGACTTAAAAAGTTCAAAGTCCAACATCCAGAAGCAAGATCAATGCAAAGTAGTCAAACGACTTCAAGACAAAGAAGGCAAATCCAAGAGAAGGCGCAAGTTGCAGCTTTGGTCACCCTTATAGCTCCACATATCCTAAACATTCCTCCATGACCCGTTGTCATTCATCACACCCCATGGCCACGTTATAAGCTTTAAAGACTTCCGACCTAGTAGTTGTGTATCCAATCACGTGAAAATAACAAGTTGAACATGTAAATCTAACAAATGTCAAATTCAATGGTTGAGACGTTTTGACCGAAAGGAGAGCATGAGTGCAAACACTAAACACTTTGAGTGTAGGATAGAAAGCACCACATCAAAATAAACCTCAACCACGTGAGAACGAGACTTGTTTTTGCGCAATTAATCAAGGAAAATAATAGGGGCAATCGATCGTCCCGATAGATTGCCACAAGTTTTTAAACTCATATTGCCTTAAGGAAAGATACTGGGGGCAATTGCTGGTTCCAACAATTGCAAGAACAATGCCAATTGAAACCCAAAAGCTCAAACACCAATACCACAAAGACACCTCAGGCACCCATGAGCCCTACCATACATCTCACCTTCCCAGGCACACATAAGCCCTACCACCACAAAATACCTCAGGCACCCATGTGCCCTACAATACATCTCACTTTCCCTGGCACACATAAGCCATACCGCCACAAAAATACCTCAGGCACCCATGAGCCCTACCATACATCCCACCTTCCCAGGCACACATAAGCCTTACCACCACAAAAATACCTCAGGCACCCATAAGCCCTACCGTACAACTCACTTTCCCAGGCACACATAAGCCTTACCACCACAAAAACACCTCGGGCACTCATGAGCCTTACCATACATTTTTACCTTCCCAGGCACACATAAGCCCTACCACCACAAAGACACCTTCCCAGGCATACACAAGCCCTATCACCACAAAAAGACAACACCTCAGGCACCCAAAAGCCCTACCTTGCATAGAAATGTCCACCTTTCATAGAAATCATCCTTCGGCACACATAACCCTTGCCTAGAATTTCCATTTAGGCACACATAAGACCTACCTTCCATAAAGTCATCCCTAGGCACACATAAGCCCTATCTTGCATTTCCAACCTTGCATAGAAAACATCATTAGGCACACATAAGCCCTACCTTTCATAGAATCACCCTTAGGCATATATAGAGGTGACCATTCGGGCGGGCGGGCCGGGTTCGGACCGGGCCAGAGGAAAATTTTAGGCCTGTCGGGCCTATTTAAGGAAACCAAGCCTGGTTTTTTAAATGCTCGGACCGGGCTGGGCTAGGCCCAGTTTTTTCCAGGCTTTGCCGTTGCCCGGCCCGCCCGACCCGGTTTTTTTATTTTTTTATATAAATTAGTAAAAAATTTAATTATAAAAAAAATATAGATTAATTTATTATATATAATTTATTTAAATTTATATATATTTAGTATATATTATATAAAAATTAAATATGTATAAATTATATTTTTAAAAAATAATATAAAATCAGGCAGGGCCGGACTTGTCCACAGTCTCAAAAATGTGCCGCGTCCCGGCCCGGTTTTTAATTCGGGCCTGATTTTATGTCCAAGCCCGCCCGGAAGCCCAATCAGGCTCGGGCCCGTCAGGCTTTTTACCGGACCGGTTCGGGCCGGGCTGCCAGGCCGAACACATTATGATCAGCTCTAGGCATGCATAATCCCTACCTTGCATTTCCTACCTTTCATAAAATCATCCTTAGGCACACATAAGCCCTACCTAGCATTTCCATTTAGGCACACATAAGCCCTACCTAGCATTTCCATTTAGGCACACATAAGCCCTACCTAGCATTTCCATTTATGCACACATAAGTCATACCCTACATTTCCTACCTTACGTAGAATCACCCTTAGGCACACATAAACCCTATCTTGCATACTGCATCATCAAACATTCCATACCATTTGCATAACCCAGGCTCGCATAAGCTCTGGCTATAAATGTAACACCCCTCCACACGTCACTTATAACCATCTGCAGCGGAAACATAAACCATCACCTTACTTAATCCGTTGGTGTTACACGCCGTTAACCACCCACGTGGCTAACAAGGCTAATACATACATATTATATCGGTCTGATGGACTAGATCCCCGAGCAACTACACCATACAATCTTGATTCCATTTCCAACAATTATTTACATGTACATCCCCCACTGTACCGAGTATTCATTAACCAATGCCGATAACAAATTCGGTCTTACTACACCTATAATACATACACCATTAAAGGGCTACCATGTACAACATCTACACTACGTCCTACTCTCGAACGGCTTCCAGCTCCTTGTACCTGAAATAGAAAAAGGAAAAAGGGTGGCCCCTAAGGGGCTCAGCACCTTTGCTGGTATGGTAATCCCGCAGCCCGCATGCTACCGGGCCACGCACAACTAATTGTCGTCTTAGCATGCTGTTGATTATATTTAAATCCTGCATTAAACCATAAACACACAACACATTGCATACACCCAACTATAGGGTTCAACAAACACCAACACGTCCACATCCACACATAACAAATCAACATTGTTACCTTTAACCCTAGAGTGGCTCTCCTCTTAATGGAGTTACTTCCTTAACAGACGACATTTACCCATTAATCGGGTTATCCTTAAACGCTTCTTATTATAAACCTGAATTCATAACCATAATCCACATATCCACAATTTACCACATATAACTTCACCGAATAGGAATTGCAATACATCCATAACACATAACAACGGGCACGGTTCTCTTAAGGAACCAACCCAACCATAATTAGTTCATTTAGAGCCTAGAGAATGTTGCCAAACTCATGATAAGCTCGTTCCATAACTTGCTACGTTTCTTTAAAATGAACAGATAACTTAACACTAAGGTGCGTTGGGTACAGTAACCAAGCACACCGAACAACCATTGTATGCCCCAGAAAACCGACGTGAGTCAGTAACATAGCTTTGGCTAAGCTAAAGGGAAGATTGGAAACCCAATGAGTAAACAACCTAACATACACCAAGAGAGTCGAACCGGGTATGACATCGACTCCCGTCCATCACACGCGTGGCCGGAACATGACCGGACTCCTCACCCCCCATTAGTACATATACTTATAGTTAAGTATTAAGGCTCCATTATGGAACCTATCACATCCACACACACCATTCGGTATCACAACCGTGTTAAGCATGTAAGGGAGGTTCACACACCTGCAAACAATAACCATACACCACTAACGCACGCATAGCCGTGGTTAGAACGTTCCCAAGGTTTGGGTCGTTAACTCCGAATACCGATATCTCATGTGTACCTAGATTTGGTTAGCTAAGGTTTAACACCTATTTGAGGTTAAACGGTATTGGTGACCAGATTCGCCACATAAATGAATTACTTAAACTCATTCCATGTTTTATCTTACAAGGTGGCAAACACACAGAAAAACACATTGGCATACAAGCCGGTGTAATCCGGTAGGACACAGGTTGCAAGAAAACCATACCTGTCGCCGGAGTCCACTCTACCATGTCCATTTAGGTTCCTCGAACAATTCTCGAACAACTGGTACATTAAAGTTACCTTCATTAACATTGGGGTAACACGTTTGTGTAACGTCAAATGACTATAGTTAACTCCGTTAGCTAGTTAAATACCTTTGCATTTTAAACTTGTTTTACTCTCCCATTTTACCTTAACTTTTCACCCTCCAAATTGTCATTACAACTCACCTAACATGTCCTTAACATCCTTATAACATCATTACTAACTTATACCCATCATTAGACATCGTTTATCAACCTAGAAACCAAGTTTTATAGTGGTCCGGGACTTGCTCCCTAACTTAGGTCCCGGACCTGTACTTAGCAAACCTCTCGGTCTCTTTTATTGGGGTGGTCCGGGACTTCACCCAAGTCCTAAGTCCCGGACCATTCTAAACAAAAATCCCTCGGTAATTTTAACAGGTTGGTCCGGGTCCTTGTACAAGGGCCAAGTCCCGGACCTAAAGCCAAATGAAAACTCACGGTATTATTTTAGGGGTTGGTCCGGGCCCTTACATAAGGACTAAGTCCCGGACCTACGACCACGTACACACTCTCGACTTAATTTGATATATGGTCCGGGAGTCATCCAGACCCTAAGTCCCGGACCGAAACTACTGAACCGACGTACTCGCATTTTTCATCGCCTGCTGCGTAAGTTATTTACACCCATCATAAGTATAGCTTCCCAAATGATTTTACGTACACTCTTATACTCAAAACTCACCAAATATACACCACATAACAACATAGTGTACAATTTAAATTGCATAGCACTTAGGCTCTTAAAATGCAATAATCTTAAACACTGAATTTCCCACAATATATTTGCCTTTCACCTGCAAATACAAACAGCAGTACGTATGTTTTTTACTAGTCTCTTTGAGAACATTTTCTAAGTCATTACCATTGGCTCTTTAGGTAGTTTCAATACACAACGTACGTTCATTTTCCAAAGGAATTTTAAGCTACCTTTGGTTAACATAAAACATGGAGGAAACACCATTTTTCTTTGAGTTCTCATACCTTGAAGCAAAGGAGAATAATACTACGTAAAAAGATGAACTCAAGCTCCTTCCATGGAGATTTCTCTTGGCACCAAAGTGGAGCTCTTGAAGATTTGAAAGGACTAAGTTGAAGAGCTTGCTCCAACTAGAAGAACGGTGGTCTCGAAATTGAATTTGGACCATGGAGCTAGGAGTTACATGTGGTCAAAGCTTGAAGATGGTGCTGGAGCTGTAGCATATCCGATGGAAAAGGAAGAAGAATAGAAGAGAGGATGCAGCCGTGTGAAATGAAGGAGGAAAGGAGAAATGAAGATAGAATTTGCTTTTGGGGATATTTAATACATAAAGCAAATAGTGTTTTCACTACTCACTTATTTGCTCACTGATTTGTTCATCACAGCAAGGTGACGTTTCACCATATGCAAACCGGCCCCCATTAAATATAGGGGTTATTAGTCTTATTGCTCAATTAAATTACACATGTTAATATATGTTACAAACTAGCTTATTTTAGTTACTATTCACTATAACAAACACAGAAAATATTATTCTTTTATTTTAAACTTCCAAATGTGATACTAAATAGTACACATATTAATTAAAGAGTAATGATGGACATTTAGCCATTCAAAACTCATTTACACGACAGTTACTCAAAAACGTGCTTTAAGGCTCCTTAAGCACATTTGTGTTTTAACTTGTTTTCAAGCTCGGTTTTCTTTGGTAATTGATTTAATAGGCTCATTAATAATAAGTAAGGTCTTGGTAAGTTTATTAAGTCTTAATCAAGACCATCCCAAGTTTAGAGCATATTTCGCCCTTTATTGCCTTTAAGGCATTTAACTGTATTTACTTATCTTTTAAATTGTTTACCAATGTTACTAAGACTCTTTTTAGTCTTAATAATTTATTATTTAACGTTTAAACAACATACCAAGGTTTGGGGTATTTCAGTCTACCCCCCTTAAAAGAACTTCGTCCCCGAAGTTCACACTTCCCACATATCATTGGTTTAGAATACGGGAATTACTTATATAATAAAACACTTCCATAACCACACACCTTACACCACAACCTCGGACTTGAAGGTCCGGGTTCACATACACATCCATCCATAACGTATCATTCTCACATGATTACCTCGGACTCAATGGTCCGGGTACCTTAAGTATTGTACTCACATAACAACCCTCAGACTCTCAGGTCTGGGTAACATGACCACCTTTGGACTCATAGGCCCAAGTAACATAATCAATTCAGAACTGAACCACATCAAGACTCATGGTCAAAGTAACATTTATTACACATACCACACAACATGCCTTAGAACGTATAACAAATAGAAATACCTTTTCCATCTCTTCATGGGCTCGAGTCCCACGTTGAGTACATATACACTGTGATCCCCGCAGAACCCGGTCGCGATGGACACCTGCTGGTCCCCGTTCCCTTGGGAGATCAAAACATTCACTTAATTTTTAACATATGTACTTCTCATGTCACCGGTCCGAAGACAAAGGCTCATACGTCCTCAGCTCGTGAGCAAGTACTACAAAAATATTCTTTACCAGGTTAAGTAAACAGGAGAATCCTTTATTCAAAATATCAATCCACTGTTTTGGAAATACCTATTGAAAACCCTTTTGAAAATTCAATACAACTCCAAGTCCAACTTATGCTCTTTGCATCCTTTCTTAATGGTGTTATTTGTGACCACTTATAGGGAGCTTCAAAGTCATCCAACCCTGATGTGATCAGCATCAGTGTTGAACTATCCTTCCACCCCAATTTGTGTTCGGCTTCCCTTGATCGCATGCAAATCAAGTTCCACCTCCCACTTCATTTTCAACCAACAATTAATTCAAGCATATTCCACTTTCTATCTTTTGATCCTTCTAGTCATAATCATTACATCTCCCAGGGATAGAACTTAGTCTATCAATTACCTCCATTCTCTTTTAATCAAGTTACCTAGGAATCTAATTCTTACTAAGTTCCATGTCAGTTTCATACCCTTCGTAAATCACCACACTATATATATACATGTTTTTAATCAAAATACAATACATCGTGTTACATTTGGTATTATGCTAACACACACCATTGGGGCTTTAGTTCCCCAGGAGTTTATTTACTCCTTAGTACTTGTACTTACCCACAACCATTACCAAGGTAGTCACACCTACCACAATAGTATTTCGCATCTTCTGTGCGCAATTACCACCATTTAACCATGCCAACCACATAACAAATTATTAATCATGCCAACCATCATAACAATTTATTTTTGTGCTATGCACAACATAGTTCACGTACACTTGTACGGTAAAACACACTAAGCGGTTTTACGCTCTACCCCCCTTAAAAGAGATTACGCCCACGTAATCAACCACTGAACATAGTGTTAAAAATGTTCTACCGTCGTGAAGTGTTTTAACTTCCACGCGGTCCGTTAAAGGATCTTGACCATTTAGCGGTTTAGTTCCTAAACCAAGGATTCTCATTGGAGTTTATCTAACTCATTACCGGTTTCGTTCCTGGCCTATAAGGCTTCTAGGCATTGATTACTAGCCACTTATTCATATTCGTATCGCGATGCATGGGCTCGCTGGCCTCTGTTGCACAACTCTGGTACTCATAGAGCTAGTTTTCCCCACTCTTTCTGTTACTGTACTGTACACCTCTTATGTATTACCCTTATCCTGGTAACCATGGTTTCTCAACCGAAGCGTGGTATCTCTTACCGTGAGCGAATTCGGTGAGTTACAAACCTTTCATCTACCTCCATGACAATTTACAGTGTATACTGCTATGTATTTCTCAATTATTGCCTCAATTCCTTTCGACTTACTGCCGGTTGAGGTTGAGCTACTACCTGATGTGTAGTGCTCTCTCAGTTATTTCCTACACCTGAGGTATATTTCATACCGATATTTGATACTTAGTGCTACTGTAGTCACTTATTGCCAGTCCTGCTTCCATATTTAGTCTGTACCAGTATCATTTCATTGATATTACCTTGCATTTCATATGCCTCGGTCTATAGTGTTATAATTCTCTTTGTTCGCCTTCCACCATTATCATCTTCCCAAATCCTAGCTATCCCACTCGATCGTTATTGCGCAAACGTAATACCAAAACACTCAGTCATACAGAGTGCAGAGGTGTAAACTCCTGACAGTAAATCTCTTATGCGATTAGCAATAGGAATTACACAGTGTTTTACTGAGATTCTTATCTCATAATACCGGTTACTGGTTTACTGTCCAGCTTATTCGTTATAACTTACTGTTGTATCTCCACTGGGTTTAACTCCCAACTCTGTTTAATTGTCATACCATCCCTTAATAATTTATACAACGGTCGCTTAGTACACACCGTATCCTCTTTCATTACGACATCCACTTACACTGCATCCGTTATTATATTCGGCCACCCGTTTGGCTGATTTCTGCATACTACTTACACCCGACTAACCCATAAGTAGGTCTTTTAGGCCCACATGCTCCTATCGGAGTGCGTCGTCCCACAACGCAGTTGGTACACTCGTAGTGTCCGTCACACGCCTAGGTGAAGTATTCTGTTGTCAACTCCCTTATATTGTCCTCTGACAATATACATTCCGTGCTTCCCGAACTCATTCCAGGGAAGGTTTATCCATCGTTATATTATTCTGAACTCCTTCCGTACCGTCGGGTTGCTACCCTCGGGTTCACCGGTTTCCGTCCGGTTATTACAAGGTAAACTAGTCTGAAAGAAGGTTAGAAAGAAGTATTGGTTTAAAAAAAAAGAATTTGGTTTTGAAAAGAAAGAGTTTGAAATTAAATCTGAGTTTGTAAGAAAAATTCTCATGGTTTCACAACACCTTCTTGCCTTCACCAAGTCTAGCTTCTTGCCGACTGGTATATTCCCATTTACAAAGGTTAGGCTGTTAAGCCCTTCCACGGTTATGATGATCACATTTAATTTCTGGGTACTTTACCAAGTAGTTTAGTTGTCAAATTTTTTTCCTTCGAACAGCCCTGTTATAGCTGCACTTGCCACGGCAAGTGCGCCCCGTTAACTGGCTGTCGTTCAACATGTACCGGCTGCGTACTGTTTTTGTCTTCACCGTATTCAGTGGCCTTATGGGCTCTTACTTGGATACTCTAATTGGTAACTAATCTCCTGCACAGCTTCTCATTGTCCTCCTCTAATAATCATTAACTAGGGTGTTTCCCATTCTGGGAGACCCCCTTTTTTACTTATTATTGTATCTCCTTCGTAGCCCATTCCACGTATTTGTTGTGGTTACTGAGACTTGTCTCTTGTTTGGGTACTACGTTGTAGTTCCTTGTCGGTTGGTATACCGTTGGTGCCATTAACTAACTTTGCCATCCCGTAGACTCTCGTCTCGGGTTTCACTATTTCACTTCTTGCCCGTGCCAGTTTGGTGCGTTGCAAGTTGGCTGTTTTCGACTGTCCAGCATGTCGACCCAGGTTACCGGAAATTCCGTTCTTCTATACACCAGATTCTTCTTCTTCTTCGCTATGAAATGCGGTTAACATTGTTTAGATGGAAACCGTCTCCGGGATTTCCCTTTCGGGACCTACCGTATTACAGGTTCTCCGTTCTCACAGAAGTACATAATAACAGCCAGATCGGGTTTCTCGAGTATGAGAGGACTTTCATCTCTCTGGCGTTCTTTCCCAAGTCACAAAATGGGGATTGTGGAGGGCGGGAAGAGACTGTAGGTTTCCCGTATTCACCGGTACTCCTAACTACGTATCTCTCACGCTATCACTCAACCCCTAACCCTAAAGTACTAAAATCTTAACTCGGTACTTCCTAGGCTCGGTAATTCAGTCATCAGAGCGATACTTCGCTCTGATACCACTTTTTGTAACACCCCATCCACAACGTCACACTTAATAACCATCTGCAGCGGAAACATAAACCATCACCTTACTTAATCCGTTGGTGTTACACGCCGTTAACCACCCACGTGGCTAACAAGGCTAATACATACATATATATCGGTCTGATGGACTAGATCCCCGAGCAACTACACCATACAATCTTGATTCCATTTCCAACAATTATTTACATACACATCCCCCACTGTACCGAGTATTCATTAACCAATGCCGATAACAAATTCGGTCTTACTACACCTATAATACATACACCATTAAAGGGCTACCAATGTACAAACATCTACCCCTCCTACTCTCGAACGGCTTCCAGCTCCTTGTACCTGAAATAGAAAAAGGAGAAAAGGGTGGCCCCTAAGGGGCTCAGCACCTTTGCTGGTATGTAATCCCGCAGCCCGCATGCTACCGGGCCACGCACAACTAATTGTCGTCTTAGCATGCTGTTGATTATATTTAAATCCTGCATGTAAACCATAAACACACAACACATTGCATACACCCCATATAGGGTTCAACAAACAACCAACACGTCCACACATCCACACTAACAAATCAACATTGTTACCTTTAACCCTAGAGTGCTCTCCTCTTAATGGAGTTACTTCCTTAACAGACGACATTTACCCATTAATCGGGTTATCCTTAAACGCTTCTTATTATAAACCTGAATTCATAACCATAATCCACATATCCACAATTTACCACATATAACTTCGCACCGAATAGGAATTGCAATACATCCATAACACATAACACAACGGGCACGGTTCTCTTAAGGAACCAACCCAACATAATTAGTTCATTTAAGAGCCTAGAGAATGTTGCCAAACTCATGATAAGCTCGTTCCATAACTTGCTACTGTTTCTTAAAATGAACAGATAACTTAACACTAAGGTGCGTTGGGTACAGTAACCAAGCACACCGAACAACCATTGTATGCCCCAGAAAACCGACGTGAGTCAGTAACATAGCTTTGGCTAAGCTAAAGGGAAGATTGGAAACCCAATGAGTAAACAACCTAACATACACCAAGAGAGTCAACCGGGTATGACATCGACTCCCGTCCATCACCGCGTGGCCGAACATGACCGGACTCCTCACCCCCCATTAGTATACATATACTTATTTAAGTAATTAAGGCTCCATTATGAACCTATCACATCCACACACCATTCGGTATCACAACCGTGTTAAGCATGTAAGGGAGGTTCACACACCTGCAAACAATAACCATACACCACTAACGCACGCATAGCCGTGGTTAGAACGTTCCAAGGTTTGGGTCGTTAACTCCGAATACCGATATCTCATGTGTACCTAGATTTGTTAGCTAAGGTTTAACACCTATCTGAGGTTAACGGTATTGGTGACCAGATTCGCCACATAAATGAATTACTATAAACTCATTTCATGTTTTATCTTACAAGGTGGCAACAACACAGAAAAACATTGGCATACAAGCCGGTGTAATCCGGTAGGACACAGGTTGCAAGAAAACCATACCTGTCGCCGGAGTCCACTCTACCATGTCCATTTAGGTTCCTCGAACAATTCTCGAACAACTGGTACATTAAAGTTACCTTCATTAACATTGGGGTAACACGTTTGTGTAACGTCAAATGACTATAGTTAACTCGTTACTAGTTAAATACCTTTGCATTTTAACTTGTTTTACTCTCCCATTTACCTTAACTTTTCACCCTCCAAATTGTCATTACAACTCACCTAACATGTCCTTAACATCCTTATAACATCATTACTAACTTATACCCATCATTAGACATCGTTTATCAACCTAGAAACCAAGTTTTATAGTGGTCCGGGACTTGCTCCCTAACTTAGGTCCCGGACCTGTACTTAGCAAACCTCTCGGTCTCTTTTATTGGGGTGGTCCGGGACTTCACCCAAGTCCTAAGTCCCGGACCATTCTAAACAAAAATCCCTCGGTAATTTTAACAGGTTGGTCCGGGTCCTTGTACAAGGGCCAAGTCCCGACCTAAAGCCAAATGAAAACTCACGGTATTATTGTAGGGTTGGTCCGGCCCTTACATAAGGCCTAAGTCCCCGGACCTACGACCACGTACAACACTCGACTTAATTTGATAATGGTCCGGGAGGTCATCCAGACCCTAAGTCCCGGACCGAAACTACTGAACCGACGTACTCGCATTTTTCATCGCCTGCTGCGTAAGTTATTTACACCCATCATAAGTATAGCTTCCCAAATGATTTTACGTACACTCTTATACCCAAAACCTCACCAAATATACACCACATAACAACATAGTGTACAATTTAAATTGCATAGCACTTAGGCTCTTAAAATGCAATAATCTTAAACACTGAATTTCCCACATTATTTGCCTTTCACCTGCAAATACAAACAGCAATACGTATGCCCTTTACTAGTCTTTTGAGAACATTTTTCTAAGTCATTACCATTGGCTCTTTAGGTAGTTTCAATACACAACGTACGTTCATTTTCCAAAGGATTTAAGCTACCTTTGGTTAACATAAAACATGGAGGAAACACCATTTTTCTTTGAGTTCTCATACCTTGAAGCAAAGGAGAATAATACTACGTAAAAAGTGAAATCAAGCTCCTTCCATGGAGATTCCTCTTGGCACCAAAGTGGAGCTCTTGAAGATTTGAAAGGACTAAGTTGAAGAGCTTGCTCCAACTAGAAGAACGGGGTCTCGAAATTGAATTTGGACCATGGAGCTAGGAGTTACATGTGGTCAAAGCTTGAAGATGGTGCTGGCTGTAGCATATCCGATGGAAAAGGAAGAAGAAGATAGAAGAGAGGATGCAGCCGTGTGAAATGAAGGAGGAAGGAGAAATGAAGATAGAATTTGCTTTTGGGGATATTTAATACATAAAGCAATAGTGCTTTTCACTACTCACTTATTTGCTCACTGATTTGTTCAATCAGCTAGCAAGGTGACGTTTCACCATATGCAAAACCGCCCCCATTTAAATATAAGGGGTTATGTAGTCTTTATTGCTCAATTAAATTACACATGTTAATATATGTTACAAACTAGCTTATTTAGTTACTATTCACTATAACAAAACACATAGAAGTGAAATATTAATTTCTTATTATTTTAAACTTCCAAATGTGATACTAAGTAGTACACATGCTAATAAAAGAGTATTGATGGTCATTTAGCCACTCAAAACTCATTTACACGACAGTTACTCAAAAACGTGCTTTCAAGGCTCCTTAAGCACACTTTGTGTTTTTAACTTGTTTTCAAGCTCGGTTTTCTTTGGTAATTGATTTAATAGGCTCATTAATAAATAAGTAAGGTCTTGGTAAGTTTATTAAGTCTTAATCAAGACCATCCCAAGTTTAGAGCATATTTCGCCCTTTATTGCCTTTAAGGCATTTAACTGTATTTACTTATCTTTTAAATTGTTTACCAATGTTACTAAGACTCTTTTTAGTCTTAATAATTTATTATTAACGTTTAAACAACATACCAAGGTTTGGGGTATTTCAATAAAAGTTGACGAGGTGATGGCAATAAATCCTCCTTAGTTATGTCAGCTTATTTTGGGATCAATGAATGGTGGGCAAAGGCAATAAGTCTCCAGGGTTTATACCAGGAGTTATCCCTGCACACCGGTTTGGGGGCGATGGCAATAAGTCCACATAGGGTCCAACCAGGAGCATTGGCACAGGTTTCGGTCCCTAAATGCACCGAGCATCATTTGCATATCATCTTCACTCACATATCATATGCATAATCATATCCAACAACATGTCATGCATACAACTCTCATATCTGCATTCTTAGGTTTTCAAGACCTTCAATACACAGTCTGTCACACCCTTTTTCTTAGTTCAACTCATTTCTCAGGTAGCTAGCGCCTCATAATAGCACATCATAATCATTTAGACTTTCAGCAGAAATCTAATTCACTCTTCATTACTGGTCAAAATTTTGGGGCATCACTCAGGCATCAACCAATCTTTTATTCTCATTACAAAGACAAGTTGATGGGGGGCAATCTGTTATACCCAAAATTTTAACCCCCCCGGAAGAGAGTATCTTGAGGCATAGGTACTAAAATGGTAGCTTGGTCAAGTGGCAATGATTCACAGTTCGATCGGCACATTTCGGAGTGCCAGGGACAGCTTGGTCGGCTTCAGGGGCATTTTCGTGATTTTTCAAGGCTCCTAAGCCCTCTATAAGATTTCTCTCTCCTCCAAAGAAGGGCCAAATCAATTCGAAATGCTTTGAAATTTTAACCCATGGTAGAGGATGACATTTTGGGCATAATGGCATTGAAATTTTGATTTTTTGAATTTCCAATAATTGTCTAGCAATTTCTGATTGAATCTGACGAGAAATTGAATTTAAAAAATATTCCAATATGCACAAAAATTCGATTCCACCTTAGAAAAATCAGAAATATCATCCTTTACCCATGTTTAAAATTACATAGTCAAATTCCTTTTAGAAACCTTTGAGCTAAAACGTCGGTAAATCTCGGTTTTTACCGATTTTTCCATCTTTAAGAAAGTCTATATAAGGAACCTTATCCCTTGATCAAATCAGAACCTCATGAACCCTAAGCAACCAGGAAACCAAGCCGTCACAACTCTCTCACTTTTTTCAACACCCAAGCATCAAAATCACATCAAAAACCTTCCAAAATCATCATCTAAACACATTCTTCAACTCCCACAACATCAACAATCATCAAACCTTCACCAAAACACCATCAAAGCGTGAAGAACAACAAGGAGTCAGAAGCTCGGTTCGAAGTTCTTTCGGATCCGCCATCAACGAGGCCTCTAAAGAATCCCGACGTGAAGAAACACCTCGAATCCGAAGGCAAAACAGGTTATAATTCAGGTTTTCTAGCTCCTCTCGAACTCATTAACTCTCTGTTAAAATTTGAAATCAAACCAAACCTTTTCGGCTCCTGAGTTAGCGTTTTTCTTTGCTTATGCCCTTTAACTTGTTTCCTAAGTTTTGTCATTATTTTGACTTCAAATTGATATCTTTTGATTACTAACATCTTGTAAATCTTTCAAGGAACACGCCCATATATTTTAAGCCGAAAACACCGTCGGGAACCACTTGAAAACCCCTGTTTGTGGGTGGTCTGTGACCTCGGACTTATGGTTCGAGACCACGGATGGGTTGTCCGTGGCCACGGACACCCACGGAAAGCGGCGGGATTTTAATTTTTTGAATTTTTTAGGTTTTTTAACTTATGTCCGGGCCCACGGATTGCTTGTCCGTGGCCCTGGACTTTTCAAATTTTTGTTTTCTTTTAAATTCGACTTTTCTGCAAACTTAAGTTAACTGGGGTCCGTGGGTTCGGACAGTAGGTCCATGACAAGGGACAGAAACAAAATTTGACCTAATTCTGTCTCCGAAACCCTAGTTTAGGTAATTTCACTTTTCACTATTTATTTCTGTCAAAAAATGTAAAAAATCCTAAAAAATCAGAGGCGCGCACTTAGGTTAAAACGACTCGTAATAAGCCGTAATCAGACTAAGAAGAGGAAAAACGACTTCCGGGGTAATGAAAGTAATTTAACCCTAAATAAGTCGAATACCAAGCCCCCGAACCCAAACTCTCCTTTCCTACTTTAATCTAGGTTAAAATTAGGTAAGAACTCTAATTAGTTTCCAGTGAGCAAACTTAGGACTTAGTAATTATTGTTTTATGACATAGTTATTAAGCTTAGGTTATAAGTGGACCTAAAACCCGATCGGATCCTAATCAACTTTAATCAACATAGGATAAGGGTTTAAAAATCGAGGCTCA
Organism: Limonium bicolor; assembly: GCA_023374045.1. Lineage (NCBI taxonomy): Eukaryota > Viridiplantae > Streptophyta > Magnoliopsida > Caryophyllales > Plumbaginaceae > Limonium > Limonium bicolor. Next base: position 307,272,084 of record CM041776.1, on the reverse strand, counting down.
CAGCGTGCTAGGTCATGAGTGCTTCCATGGTGCCAGGGTCGGGGTCGTTGTGGAGATAGAGTGTGGCCGGGTCTTAGCTGGTGTGACTCGGTTGAATCTAGCCGCGCGACAGAAGACTTTGGTCTTCTTGGGTTGAGATCTTGACTTGGGGGATCTGACTCTCTTTGTGTCAGGAACTGGCTCCGGGGTACATGAGGTCAGGAAGATAGAAATGTGATTAGTTTTGTTAATGACAAGGTTAATGTGAAATTATTTACCCCGTACCAAGATCAGGTAAACTAGCAGAAAAACGCTGGTGAAGGAAAAAGTGCAACTCATCGGCAATTCATCAACCAAATCATAATGTCCATAACCTCCAAGAATATAATTTGACCATAAAAAAACTACAAATAATAACACCTATATTGTGCACTAAAAAAATCCACAAACACAACCACCTAAGCACACTCTAAGAAGTACAAACTTTAGCATAAAACACCTAATTCCTACAAAAAGAAGCAACACTACAACATCATCCAAAAGCCATCACATCAGCACACTATGAACAACAACAATCGCACCACCGTATCACATCAAAACCAACAATAAATGTAACCCGTAAAATTGTTCAATACTACGCCATCTCAGTAACTAATCATTATAAGAACATATAAACTGAACTAATCCATATACACCTCTTTCACATAACTAGCAAAACAAGGTCAGTACTCCACCACTGAGATAAAGCTAACCAAACATGCTTCGCCTCAACGATTGACTTTCAGGAATGAGTTGCCAATAAATCTTAAATAGTATTTCTTCTTCAAATATTTCACAATGAAATGACTTTGTTCCAAAAGATACACTTATTTACTCCATGCGCGGCTTTATTCTCACTAAAGGCACACTGGTCAATGTTGGACGCTTTAGGTTCCCGTCATCGATGTGCATTTTTCCTAGAGAATGTCCCACATGTGTCATTGACACCCAATTAGGATTATCTGGTACAAGAAAAATATTTTGATGCATAGTAGGAGGTGAGTTCCACAAGTCTTGTTGACTTATTAGTTTGTTATCAGTTTTGTATTAGTTTTGTTCTGTTAGTTGCCTAGCGTTGGAACAGCTCTGTTAGTTTAAAGAGTTTCCGTTAGTTTCTCTGTTATGGTTGGATTTATATATCTTGACACCTTACTCTGTACTAAGAGAGACAGAACAGAGAGACAAAACCTGATTTTCACTACTGATTATGAATGCACCCCTATTCCTTCTTCTTGATTTTCTTCGCTGTTATTCTTCGTTTCTTCATGGTATCCGAGCATTGATGCTCGTTGAGTCTCAATATCTAGAGAAATAGAAACAGAGCCGAAGAAGCAAGCAGAAGTTGCAGACATGTGAGATCGATCTGAAGCGTCAACAGATGAGAGTCAGTTGTTGTAGTCGAGTGACCCTCTTTATCTTAATAATAATGATCTCCACTCTTCCCTCCTTACCTGGAAATTCGACGGTGAGTCTTTTGGAGAGTGGAGGAGAAGTATGATTTTTGCCCTCAGAGCGAAGAACAAGTTCGATTTCTTGGAAGGGAAAGTCAAGAAACCTCCAACTGATTACCCTTATCGACAATATTGGGTGAAATGTGATAGTATGGTGATGACATGGATTATGAAATATGGTTAACCTCTATGGTGATTGTATTTGTAATATTTGTTTATTTGCTTTTCATATACTTCATTTTTGTTTATGTCATTAGGTTGTCGATTCCTATTGAAATTCATGTGAACCATTACACCACAGTTACATAGTATGGGGGACTGAAATACCCCAAACCTAAGTATGCTAAGTAAACATCAAATCATGATGTAGAAAGGCTAAAATATTCCTTAGAAAGATTGGTAGACAATTTAAACCAAGGAAAACACAAGAAAGTGCCCTAAGGGCAATTAGGGCAAAAATGTGCTCTAAGCTTGGAGTGACTTTGATTAGCACCCAAATACCATTATAAGACTTTAGTAATATGCTAATGGACATTTTAAATCAATTACCAAAGAAAACCAAGCTCAAAAACAAGCTTAAACACAAAATGTGCTTTAAGACTCCTTAAAGCACCTTTTTGAGAAATTGTCTTAGAAATGAGTTTTGAGTGGCTAAATGCCCATGATTACACCTTAATCAACATGTGTACTAATTAGTATCACATTAGGAAGCCTAAATCAATGAGAAACCAAAAATTTCCCGAATATGTGCACTAATTAGTGAATAGTGCTCAAATAGTGCTAGTTTTGACTTAAGTTAACTTTAATTAGCCAAATGGCCAAACAAGGCCTTATGTATCTTGTATACCAGGGGGGGACGGTTTAATGGTGACTCACCATTAGTAGCCAGCACATTAAAGGAAATGAGAGGAAAAGTAGTAAGTTCACTATTCACCCTTTTAAAAGATAAATATCTTCTTTAGCTTACCTCTTCCTCTCTCTTCATTTCCCTTCTTCTTCCACGGTTTTCTTCTTATTCTCTCTGTTCTAAACGTTCCCAAGCAGCCCCATTGTTGCCTCACCTTGCTTTGTCCATAACTTGCTCATTTTAGCTCCAAATAAAAACTAAGCATAGATTTCTCTTAGTTAGACCAAGGCCTTGCTTCCTATATTTTCAAAATTTGAAAAGCCTCATTTTGGAGCCATGGGAAATCGCCATTGAAGGGGAAAAATAAGCTTGGAGGGTGCATTAGCTTCTCCATTCTCTTAAGGTAAAGAATATGTAAGAAAAGTTAGGTTTCCACCATTTCTCCACATTACCGAAAATTACTACTCATGGGGCTTCATTTTTATCCATTTTTCTAGCTTGATCTATCTACAAGGGCTAGAGGAGGTCCTTCTTGATTCATATCCAACTACCTTAAGACTTCAAGGTAAAATATTCATTATAAGACCTTAAAACACATTTTTAACCTAGGTTTTCATTCCTTAAGGTTAGTGTATTGTTTAGCACTCATGTGAGTCATTGAATATTGATTAGAACATTGTCAAAGGAAATTTAATGAGTGGCCGAGATTCATTCAAGAAGAAGGTCTAAGGAGGAAGTAAAGATAAGCTTGGAAAAACAAGGTAAAATGCTTACCTAATGGTGGTTTAAGTTTTAAGGGATGAGATTTAGATAAGTACTAATGTAGCTTAAAGCTTACATTAAATAATGGGTTATATAACCTAGGAAAAAGGAATTTAAACAAGCTTATGAACTTGTGATTAAGGATCCAATGGGAATGAGTTGGTAAGATAAGTTTAAGGTGGATTTTAAGAGCATTATAACTACTATGAGATTGATGGGTGTAATTGCAGGTTGAAAGCTATTACATGTGGGAAATTCAGTGTTTAAATTTATGTCATTTAAGGGCCTAAGAGCCATGTCATTTAAGGGCCTAAGAGCCATGTCATTTAAGAGCCTTAGTGCTATGCAATTTAAGATTATTGCACTATATTGAGTTTATTATGAATGAGTTGATTTGGGTGAGAAAATATGATGAGAAAGGACTCGATGAGTGTGAGATGATTGTATAAGAAAAACCATGCATTTGGGCATGATAATATACTAGAGGAGCTATGGCAAAATTTGAGTGGAAATGAGTTAACAAAGTTGTTCTTGAAGTTTAGAATGGCCTAGAATTGTTTAGGAGGAGTTAGAGGTTAGGAGGGTGTAAATTGTGTGCTAAGATTGTGTACTAAGGGTTAGAGTGTTCATGATTGTATTAAGGGTGAAAAAGAAACTAAATGTTGGGTGTAGTAATATACTAAGAAAGCCATGTCAAAATTTGGAGAGAAAACTAAGTGTTTAAGGTGTTCTAAGGAGATTTAATGACTAAGGATGTTCTAGTGATCACTATGGGTTGTTTTGGTGAAAATGGATAAACCATGGAGTTCTTGAGTACTAGGAAGACCTAGGAATGTATAAGAGGGACTAGGGGATTTAATGGTGAGTTTTATGCACCAAAACCATGGTTAAGGAAGCTAGGAAACTTGTACAAAGTTTGAAGGAAACATAAGGTATAATGACTTATAAGGATGTAAGCATGTGCTAGATTATATATGGCTTTGAGAAGTTTGAGTAAAGCAAATGGGTGTGCAAAATGATGCTTGAGGAGTAGTTAAGATGGTGGTGAAGAAACATAATGATTAGTTGAGGACTTAGGCAAAGTCACAAGAGGGAAGTGTAAGGAATCAAGTGTTAAGTGTAAGAATTTTGTAAGAAATTGAGTGTCGAGTTTGGTGATTTTTGAGGAAGGTTTAGTGCATGTTTTAAGGTGTTTAAACATGTAGGAACATGTGGAAAGATTGTGGAATGAGTGGGAAAAGATTGGGGTGAATTTGGAGTTCAAAATGAGGAGAAAAGCATTTGGAAAATAGGTTCTGCTGTGGACCGCCCCAAGGGACCGCCCCTGTGGGGAGGTCCAGGCAAATCGTGTAGGAAATTAGCTTCTGGTTGGGACCGCCCCAGAGGGGCGGTCCAGTGCAGAGAAAAAGAAAATTTTTTGTTTTTGGCTTCTAATGATGGGGGATTGAATGGTAATGGTTTTAGATGATGTTTAGGCCTTGTTTGGTGACATGTAAAGGCCTTAAGAGGTGTAAACAAGTGTTATGAATTCCTAGTAAGAATTGAGAAAGTAGCTAAGGAGTTTTTAGTGGATGTATAAAGGTGAGTTTAAGTGCCTAAATGGTATTAGGACACATGGGGGAACTTGTGGAGAAGTTTGGAGTCAAATGGGAATCTAAAAACAAAGGTCTGGAGCAGACCGACCTTGGGGACCGGACCTGCAAGGTCGGTCGAGCCCAGTTTACACTACCGCAAAGAGTCTCTGGAATGGACCGACCTTGGGGACCGGACTTACAAGGTCGGTCATGTCTAAAATTTTGTAAAGGGAAAACTCTCGGGAATGGACCGACCTTGGGGACCGGACTTGCAAGGTCGGTCGGAGTGAAATTTTCAAACGGCAATAAGTTCTGGAATGGACCGACCTTGGGTAAGGTCGGTCGGTAAGGTCGGTCGACCCTTAAGTTGTAAAAAAAAAAGAAAGAAACCTAAGAAAGTTTAGAGGTATTAGTGGTACCCCATTAAGAGGGCAATGATGAATAGAGGTATAAAGACCTAAGGGATTAAGATAAGTATAAACTTTAAAGTTTAAGGTTAGGTTGTAAGAATAAGTTGTAAAACTTATGAGGTGTTAGGTGGGGAATCATTATGGGTTAAGTAAGTTAAAGAAGTTGAATTAAGTTAAGTGATTAACAACCTAAAACTGAATGAATGTTTTAGGGCTTGAGTATTTGGACTCCGGAAGAGAGTAAGCAACCGAACGGCCAACGGTGAACGGTACAGTTCTCTTGTGACCTGCCTGCTAACGAGGTGTCCCTCGGCTTGTGTGTATTTGTTTTTGTGTGCTCACTAAACAAGATAAAGCATGCAACCGGAATATATTATATTTCTTGTATTGTTGTGTGATGTTTGAAAACTAACACAACATACCGTGAGAACTTACTAACCAATGTTTAGTAAGGAATTGAGTGAGACTAAGGAACGCCCCCTAATAAGGGACGATATGAACCGAAAGAGGTTAACCCACAAACATGGTCTTGAGATAACTACTAACTGAAACTTGAGTGAGGAAACCCGAGACCGATCTCCGGTCATGCATGCTAAGGAAAGGGGGTCGGTATCTATAGCAGATTCGACTTCCGATTAAGGACTAGTCCTCGGACTAGTAGCCTTGGGTCGGTTGACCGGCTCGTTACATTGGACATCCAGTCCAAGGTAGGTGGCTTTAAGATGGTGTGGGGGGATCTAGCCTACATCCCCAACAATTTAAGAATGTTGTTATTGCCGGTAAGTGTCCTGCTGCTGGCTAGGGTTAACCAAGCCCTACAAAAATAAACAACGAACTAAGGGCTAACCTGTTCCCAATGAGAGAACGGTTGGCATACATAAGGTAAGGTTAAGATAAGTTGCAACCATTCCTTTTTAAAGGATGGTTTGTATTGTTAAGTTTAAGATTAAGGTAAGGTTAAGATGAGTTGCAACGATTCCTCTTAAAAGGATGGTTTGTATTATTAAGGTTGAGATAAGCTGCACCCACTCCTTATTAAAGGATGGTTGTTTCTAAGATTAAGATAAGACTAAGATTGAGGTGAGATAAGGATGGACTAAGATTAAGAGGGAACATTACTTAAGGAGTTAAATAACTAACTCTCTAATTAAGGGAACGCATTTAAGTCGTTCATTGTGTGTGAACTTTGATTGTTCATATATGGATTGTTGACAGCATTTACTATTATGTTGTGCATCTAATCAACCTCCATGCTATCGACAATTAGTCGTCGTAGCCACGTTAGCTTGGGGGCCATGAGGGGATCGTACCAGCATTCGTGCTGACCCCCTTTGGGGGCTGTTTTTACTACACAGGTGTACATCAGGAGGCGGCCGTCGCAAGAGTAAGAAGAGGATACAAGTGTTAAGGATTAAGTGTGACCTACGAGTTGTGCATGTACACTCGTATGGCAATTGAGTTAGTAAGATGTATAGGTTGTTGAGAGGATTGTAAGAAGAATATGTATTTGGTTAAGGTTGGTATGTACTAATGTTCGGTATATTCTGTAGTCAGACCGTGGCAAGGTCCTGGAGTGTAAAGAATTCTGCTGTGACATGTATATATATATGCTGTTAAGTTTCGAAACCACATTTGGATTGAGTTGGGGTGTTACAAAAAGTGGTATCAGAGCGTAGTTACGCTCTGAAGACAAGAATTACCGAACTTAGGAGAATACAGAGGTTGAGTTTGAGTTATGGGTTAAGGGTTGAGTGATAGAGTGAGAGGTGCGTTAGTCAGGACTTCCCGGTGTTTACCGGATATCCATAGTACCTAGACCCGCCCTCCACATCCCTAACCCTAAATATGTGGAACAAACGCCAGAGAGAAGAAAGCCTTCTCTTACTCGGGAAAACCCGATCTGGCAGTTAGCTAACAATAAGCAGTACGAGAAACATCTTGTTGCACAACAGTTACGGAGAACTTGGAGGTCTTCATTGGAGTGCAACAGAGAAACAGGCGCTACCTATGGAATACTATCAGTAAGGGAACGGAAATTACCGGCAACATGGGTCGACATGCTACGCAGTCGAAATAACCCGCGATACTAATGATAAGGAAAGCACTACGCGTGCAATGGATAAGGAAATGATAAGAGACATGAGTACCGGACAGTGGTCCAAAGGAGCATAACAGTAGGATAATACCAAGCATGAGGATTGAGATTACTGGAAAGTCCAGTTAGAAACGGGAACTCCGAACCCCATACAATGAAAAAGACTACAAACCTGGCTGACACAACGCGAACAACGGTGGAAACACATATAATTGTATACCGAAATAGGACTACGATGTAGTGCCTAAAGAAGAATCATTACTGAGTAACCACAGCAAAATGTGCGGAGATAGGAGCGAGGATTAAGACATAAGAAAATATTAAGGGGTTCCCTCAGAAAGAGGAACGCCCTGATGAATGACAAGTACTGTCAAACAACAAGGAAACTGCCGGAGGGTCAGTTATCCAAAATAAGATATTATCGAAGGAGTCCCGAGGACTACCAATTCCATGGAAATTAGAAGGAAGTATCGCTACCGATGTACCTTGTACCAATAACCCATCCTGCATGACGGTTAAGCCACACGAAAAGCCATCAAGGCGAGATAGGAGAACGCTACAGTTGTAGCACATATTAACACCGGATTGTAAAACCATGAGAACAGGAAAATAAGACCTTGGAAGGCCCGACGGCCTGACCAAAATGAGATAAGGTGACACACCAGTCAGCCAGGAGCGGAACTTGGACATAATATTAGACCATATGGATGTTAGCAACAGTACAACGTACTACGACAACAACAACCGACAGTGCGGTAAGAACACCAAACCCGGATCTCAAAGAGGAACCTAAGAGATCGCTTAATAATTCGAGCAAAAACACCACGTAAGTAACAACATACATGGAATGTATCAAGAGATACAATAAAGGCAGTCGACCGAACGACTCCCAACAGGGATGGGATAAAACTCCCAGTTTGAACACTAAAAATACCAATTACAAACATTCTACAATGCAGGTGTTGGAAAGCCCAAAAAAATAAAGATAACAGAAATAAACTTAAGATATAACCTACCAAGGGTTAAGGACATACGAATCCCACGGAGGAAAGCTCAGAGGACTATCCCCATAGATCGGGCATAGTCGAGCCGAACAAACTGATGAATGACAGCTAATACTGTTCGTCTAACTCATTAACACCCATGTATGATTGATCATCAACGGGTGGCGTAGTCAACAGAAGTTGAACGAAGCATTGAGATGGAAGTATAAGACGACGGGATGATATCCAACTTGGACACCTTAAGGCAAACACCTAATACGAACCTAACCTTGACTATTAAAAGACATAAGTCTAGTAAAACGACAGTATTGCCAAAGACATTAAGTAACCTCAGATCACCTGAACAACTTCCATAGCAGGAAGCAGGATGCAGCAACTTACCATGGAACCCGATACTACATTTAGTAGGTAACCAAACGGTGGATATTGATCAAAGAACCAGAATCTTATAGGGATGACCTGCAGATGAGTAAGAATACAAATAATGAACTGAGACATTAAGCATTAAGAGCCTACGAGCCAAGGATGTTAACCACATCAGAGCCCGAGGCGCAGTAAGTTATAAGAGAGCTTGTTTAAGCCACGAAGGGACTACAATTTGTAGATATGAACGGTTACCAAACCTATAACTTAGATTGGGAAGAACATTACCAAGAGAGGGTACCAATGAGAATATTGAGATAGTGCTAAGGACAGGAGCGGAGAACGAACCATGCCTTTTAGGGTGGGGATACCTCTCCTTGTTGTGAGGCCATGAGTGGGAATGAACCCCTCGATAGGGCTTTCACTTATTAGAGATACAATACGCTTTCGGTAGAGAATGGAAACTGTAAAACCTTGAGATTACCCTAGAACATACCAGATACACTTGAGTAATAAGGAAGGTTGCACAAATAGACCCCATATCCAACACCCAGGATGTAAGAATTAGTAATGGTCATAGATAAACATTGTGACTGCACATTATGGCACGTCAATTAATCAATGCTCAGAAGAGCTTGTGACTCAGTGGATGACTTCTTCAGTAACCAGTTAAACTACATGGTAGATAACATCACTAAGGATGAAAGAAGCGAAAGAAATTAGCCTACTTACGAATCTGAGATTGGAACAGAACACCTTCGTATTAAGAATCAACTATTTTACAGCACGGTATGACAACCGCCATACACCGGAATGAGAGGACTCCCAGTGTGTTTACACCAAGAAGGGATTGAGTATAAGGTAAGACATGAGAATAAGTGAATAAGAGGTTGCACCATTAATGGGCAACATGGTAAGGGCCAACTACTATGATAGTAGTGGTCGTGAGTACAATAGTTAGATAAGTGGATTAAGTCATGGTACACGGTAAGGAGACCATTAGGTATGAGCCGTCAAATATTGACACGGAGGCAATGAGATTTATGAGTTAAGACCAATATAAGTAAGAAAATAAGATGGTAGATGAACTGAGCGTTGATGCCAGTAGTCTGGACCTAGTTAGGTAAGATTTCACAGGAAGCACACTATCCATTCCTTAAGGAATTGGAAGTGCATTCCTAGTAGCATAAATATGAGGAACAAGATAAGAGGCTCTACGGAAGAGACCTCAATTATTAAGAGACCGAATCAGTACGGGATACATAAAGAACTAGAGCATACAATACCCAAGAACGCAGTAAATGGATTTTCCTTGATTAAGTTCAAGAAGAACAATAAGTGTTATTATGGAACGATGAAAGAGGAGATCAACAACAGAATACTTCATGATTAGCAATAGCTAAACGTGTGACGGACACTACGAGTTTACTAAAACGAGATGTGGGACGACTGCACCCCACAGGGGCTTGCAGGCCTGCCATGCTCATTTATGAGTTAGTCGGGTAAGTAGTAATGTACCAGTAAGGTACCCCATGCATGTAGACGAGTGGTGTAAGGAACACGGGAGGTAGTCGACTCCGTACCATGGACAACGACACAAGATCAGACAAGAGCAGCCATTACCACAAACAGTCAAAGAGAAGAATTCAGTCGAACCAGCAACGCAAGGGAATCAGAGAACACATAATTAAGGACTATGAAGTGCGAAGAGCACGGATTGTTAAGTACAGACATTGGATATGTCTTGTGATGTAAGAGATTAAACTGTAAAGCGCAATAAGCATTAAACAGTAGTTTCAGATTAAGAATCATCCTCAGACCAAAGGTCAGTTGGAGAGAACGATTTAGACATTCGAGGAAACACTAAGAGTATGAACATTAGATCTCCAGGGAGACTGGATAGACGAGCTACAACTCATCAAGGCCGTGTATATATAAAGATAACACGTGTCCACTGAGAGACCAATATTCCTAAACTGTAACGAGGCAGAAGGATATACAATACTCTGAATGATTAGAAAGGCAGTTAAGCCTAAGATTACCAGAGTCGCGCAGCGGAAGCTAGCAGACCACTACCTTGAGTTTAGACCAAACTAAGTTAAGGAAACGGTATAAGTACCGTTAAGAATCCTCGATACAGAGACTAAGTCATTTCTGATCGAATTATAAGTAAGATAGATGACGTGGAAGCTAGAATGCTTGGTGAGAATTAGACATCTTGAACTTATGTTCAAAGATGATGTGACGCTGATTACGTGGGCGTAATCCATTTTAAGGGGGGTAGAGCGAAAATCGCTTAGCGTATGTTTGTATACTGAGTACATAAACTACGGTGTGCATGGCACAAAATAATTTGAGAACATGTTTTACATAAACATTTTGAGATAAATCATGGTTATTGCACACAGAAGATGTGAATACCATACATATTAAGTACTTATCTTGTTAACTCCGGTGTGAGTACAAGTTAAGAGAATTAAGGAAGAAGAATAAGGAGATTTAAGAAATAAGGAATATATATGAGGTATGAGTCGATATGAGACTATGTGTGAGATATGAATAAGATAACACTATGAGATATTATTTGATATGAGTATGAGGAAGGAAATTGTAATTCTATGAGGTATAAGATGGCGAGAATTAGTATGGGACAGTTATAGAACTTAGTAGGAATTTAGATCTTGAGGTAATTACTAAGAGATGAATCGGGAATGTTTGGATGGACTGAGTCCACACTTTGGAGATGAATTGATTATGATTAGAAGAACTAAAAGATAGAAAATTGGACATGAGTGAATTATTTGGATGTTTGAAAATGACGTGGGAGGTGGAACTTGATTTTCTAGGGATCAAGGGAAACCGAACACAAATTGGAGTGGAAGGATGGTTCTACACTGATGCTGATCACATCAGGGTAGGATGATTCCTGAAACTCCCTACCAGTGGTCACAATTAAATCACACTAAGGATAGAGGCCTTAGGATAAAATGAAATTAGAGTTGATTGTATTTTTAATTAGAGGAATTATTCCTCACATGACCTCGTAAAAAGGATTACCTTTTTACTGAGTCTCGCCCATGAAGTCGAGGACGCACGAGCCTTTGTCTTCGGACCGGTGACATGGGGAGAGCAGCGTGTTTTATATTCTGGCCCATGGTGACGAGGACGAATGAGCCATTGTCTACGGACCGGTGACATGGGAGAATGCGTTGGAAAGAAAATTATGTGAATGTTTTAATCATTAAAAGAAACAAGGAGAATTTTGAGTGCTATACATGCTTAAGCATGTTGTTTGATAGTTAAGAATAAGAATATGGTGGATCTAAGAATTCAATGAGTTTAAGTATACATAAGTATGATCTACATGATCTAAGGAATGAGTTAAGACATGTATTCTAAAAAGATAAGATGCATGGGAACTTTGGGGACAAAGTTCTTTTAAGGGGGGTAGATTGAAATACCCCAAACCTAAGTATGCTAAGTAAACATCAAATCAAGATGTAGAAAGGCTAAAATATGCCTTAGAAAGATTGGTAGACAATTTAAACCAAGGAAAACACAAGAAAGTGCCCTAAGGGCAATTAGGGCAAAAATGTGCTCCAAGCTTGGAGTGACTTTGATTAGCACCCAAATACCATTATAAGACTTTAGTAATATGCTAATGGACATTTTAAATCAATTACCAAAGAAAACCAAGCTCAAAAACAAGCTTAAACACAAAATGTGCTTTAAGACTCCTTAAAGCACCTTTTTGAGAAATTGTCTTAGAAATGAGTTTTGAGTGGCTAAATGCCCATGATTACACCTTAATCAACATGTGTACTAATTAGTATCACATTAGGAAGCCTAAATTAATGAGAAACCAAAAATTTCCCGAATATGTGCACTAATTAGTGAATAGTGCTCAAATAGTGCTAGTTTTGACTTAAGTCAACTTTAATTAGCCAAATGGCCAAACAAGGCCTTATGTATCTTGTATACCAAGGGGGGGACGGTTTTTAATGGTGACTCACCATTAGTAGCCAGCACATTAAAGGAAATGAGAGGAAAAGTAGTAAGTTCACTATTCACCCTTTTAAAAGATAAATATCTTCTTTAGCTTACTCTCTTTTCTTCTTCTTCGGTATCTCTGTTCTAAACTGTTCCCAAGCAGCCCCATTGTTGCCTCACCTTGATTTGTCCATAACTTGCTCATTTTAGCTCCAAATCAAAAACTAAGCATAGATTTCTCTTAGTTAGACCAAGGCCTTGCTTCCTATCTTTTCAAAATTTGAAAAGCCTCATTTTGGAGCCATGGGAAATCGCCATTGAAGGGGGAAAAATAAGCTTGGAGGGTGCATTAGCTTCTTCATTCTCTTAAGGTAAAAAATATGTAAGAAAAGTTAGGTTTCCACCATTTCTCCACATTACCGAAAATTACTACTCATGGGGCTTCATTTTTATCCATTTTTCTAGCTTGATTCTATTCTACAAGGGCTAGAGGAGGTCCTTCTTGATTCATATCCAAGCCTACCTTAAGACTTCAAGGTAAAATATTCATTATAAGACCTTAAAACACATTTTTAACCTAGGTTTTCATTCCTTAAGGTTAGTGTATTGTTTGGCACTCATGTGAGTCATTGAATATTGATTAGAACATTGTCAAAGGAAATTTAATGAGTGGCCGAGATTCATTCAAGAAGAAGGTCTAAGGAGGAAGTAAAGATAAGCTTGGAAAAACAAGGTAAAATGCTTACCTAATGGTGGTTTAAGTTTTAAGGGATGAGATTTAGATAAGTACTAATGTAGCTTAAAGCTTACATTATATAATGGGTTATATAACCTAGGAAAAAGGAATTTAAACAAGCTTATGAACTTGTGATTAAGGATCCAATGGGAATGAGTTGGTAAGATAAGTTTAAGGTGGATTTTAAGAGCATTATAACTACTATGAGATTGATGGGTGTAATTGCAGGTTGAAAGCTATTACTTGTGGGAAATTCAGTGTTTAAATTTATGTCATTTAAGGGCCTAAGAGCCATGTCATTTAAGGGCCTAAGAGCCATGTCATTTAAGAGCCTTAGTGCTATGCAATTTAAGATTATTGCACTATATTGAGTTTATTATGAATGAGTTGATTTGGGTGAGAAAATATGATGAGAAAGGACTCGATGAGTGTGAGATGATTGTATGAGAAAAACCATGCATTTGGGCATGATAATATACTAGAGGAGCTATGGCAAAATTTGAGTGGAAATTAGTTAACAAAGTTGTTCTTGAAGTTTAGAATGGCCTAGAATTGTTTAGGAGGAGTTAGAGGTTAGGAGGGTGTAAATTGTGTGCTAAGATTGTGTACTAAGGGTTAGAGTGTTCATGATTTTATTAAGGGTGAAAAAGAAACTAAATGTTGGGTGTAGTAATATACTAAGAAAGCCATGTCAAAATTTGGAGAGAAAACTAAGTGTTTAAGGTGTTCTAAGGAGATTTAATGACTAAGGATGTTCTAGTGATCACTATGGGTTGTTTTGGTGAAAATGGATAAACCATGGAGTTCTTGAGTACTAGGAAGACCTAGGAATGTATAAGAGGGACTAGGGGATTTAATGGTGAGTTTTATGCACCAAAACCATGGTTAAGAAGCTAGGAAACTTGTACAAAGTTTGAAGGAAACATAAGGTATAATGACTTATAAGGATGTAAGCATGTGCTAGATTATATATGGCTTTGAGAAGTTTGAGTAAAGCAAATGGGTGTGCAAAATGATGCTTGAGGAGTAGTTAAGATGGTGGTGAAGAAACATAATGATTAGTTGAGGACTTAGGCAAAGTCACAAGAGGGAAGTGTAAGGAATCAAGTGTTAAGTGTAAGAATTTTGTAAGAAATTGAGTGTCGAGTTTGGTGATTTTTGAGGAAGGTTTAGTGCATGTTTTAAGGTGTTTAAACATGTAGGAAACATGTGGAAAGATTGTGGAATGAGTGGGAAAAGATTGGGGTGAATTTGGAGTTCAAAATGAGGAGAAAAGCACTTTGGAAAATAGGTTCTGCTGTGGACCGCCCCAAGGGACCGCCCCTGTGGGGAGGTCCAGGCAAATCGTGTAGGAAATTAGCTTCTGGTTTGGACCGCCCCTGGGGACCGCCCCAGGGGCGGTCCAGTGCAGAGAAAAAGAAAAATTTTTGTTTTTGGCTTCTAATAATGGGGGATTGAATGGTAATGGTTTTAGATGATGTTTAGGCCTTGCTTGGTGACATGTAAAGGCCTTAAGAGGTGTAAACAAGTGTTATGAATTCCTAGTAAGAATTGAGAAAGTAGCTAAGGAGTTTTTAGTGGATGTATAAAGGTGAGTTTAAGTGCCTAAATGGTATTAGGACACATGGGGGAACTTGTGGAGAAGTTTGGAGTCAAATGGGAATCTAAAAACAAAGGTCTGGAGCAGACCGACCTTGGGGACCAGACCTGCAAGGTCGGTCGAGCCCAGTTTACACTACCGCAAAGAGTCTCTGGAATGGACCGACCTTAGGGACCGGACTTACAAGGTCGGTCATGTCTAAAATTTTGTAAAGGGAAAACTCTCGGGAATGGACCGACCTTGGGGACCGGACTTGCAAGGTCGGTCGGAGTGAAATTTTCAAACGGCAATAAGTTCTGGAATGGACCGACCTTGGGTAAGGTCGGTCGGTAAGGTCGGTCGACCCTTAAGTTGTAAAAAAAAAAGAGAAAGAAACCTAAGAAAGTTTAGAGGTATTAGTGGTACCCCATTAAGGTGGCAATGATGAATAGAGGTATAAAGACCTAAAGGATTAAGATAAGTATAAACTTTAAAGTTTAAGGTTAGGTTGTAAGAATAAGTTGTAAAACTTATGAGGTGTTAGGTGGGGAATCATTATGGGTTAAGTAAGTTAAAGAAGTTGAATTAAGTTAAGTGATTAACAACCTAAAACTGAATGAATGTTTTAGGGCTTGAGTATTTGGACTCCGGAAGAGAGTAAGCAACCGAACGGCCAACGGTGAACGGTACAGTTCTCTTGTGACCTGCTTGCTAACGAGGTGTCCCTCGGCTTGTGTGCTATTTGTTTTTGTGTGCTCACTAAACAAGATAAAGCATGCAACCGGAATATATTATATTTCTTGTATTGTTGTGTGATGTTTGAAAACTAACACAACATACCGTGAGAACTTACTAACCAATGTTTAGTAAGGAATTGAGTGAGACTAAGGAACGCCCCCTAATAAGGGACGATATGAACCGAAAGAGGTTAACCCACAAACATGGTCTTGAGATAACTACTAACTGGAACTTGAGTGAGGAAACCCGGGACCGATCTCCGGTCATGCATGCTAAGGAAAGGGGGTCGGTATCTATAGCAGATTCGACTTCCGATTAAGGACTAGTCCTCGGACTAGTAGCCTTGGGTCGGTTGACCGGCTCGGCTACATTGGACATCCAGTCCAAGGTAGGTGGCTTTAAGATGGCGTGGGGGGATCTAGCCTACATCCCCAACAATTTAAGAATGTTGTTTATTGCCGGTAAGTGTCCTGCTGCTGGCTAGGGTTAACCAAGCCCTACAAAAATAAACAACGAACTAAGGGCTAACCTGTTCCCAATGAGAGAACGGTTGGCATACATAAGGTAAGGTTAAGATAAGTTGCAACCATTCCTTTTTAAAGGATGGTTTGTATTGTTAAGTTTAAGATTAAGGTAAGGTTATGATGAGTTGCAACCATTCCTCTTAAAAGGATGGTTTGTATTATTAAGGTTGAGATAAGCTGCACCCACTCCTTATTAAAGGATGGTTGTTTCTAAGATTAAGATAAGACTAAGATTGAGGTGAGATAAGGATGACTAAGATTAAGAGGGAACATTACTTAAGGAGTTAAATAACTAACTCTCTAATTAAGGGAACGCATTTAAGTCGTTCATTGTGTGTGAACTTTGATTGTTCATATATGGATTGTTGTTTACAGCATTTACTATTATGTTGTGCATTTAATCAACCTCCATACTATCGACAATTAGTCGTCGTAGCCACGTTAGCTTGGGGGCCATGAGGGGATCGTACCAGCATTCGTGCTGACCCCCTTTGGGGGCTGTTTTTACTACACAGGTGTACATCAGGAGGCGGCCGTCGCAAGAGTAAGAAGAGGATACAAGTGTTAAGGATTAAGTGTGACCTACGAGTTGTGCATGTACACTCGTATGGCAATTGAGTTAGTAAGATGTATAGGTTGTTGAGGGGATTGTAAGAAGAATATGTATTTGGTTAAGGTTGGTATGTACTAATGTTCGGTATATTCTGTAGTCAGACCGTGGCAAGGTCCTGGAGTGTAAAGAATTCCGCTGTGACATGTATATATATATGCTGTTAAGTTGCGAAACCACATTTGGATTGAGTTGGGGTGTTACAGGGATGGTTCCAATGAGCTCCGGGTTGGGCAATGATCGATACAGACATTCAATATCCAAGAGCTGTTAACCATCTTACATCATCATTAAACCGTGTTGTGCAATCACATTTTGATAACCTTCAACTGCACGTCTATTCGACCGTCTACCTTAGGATGGGCCAAGATGTATACAACTACTAGATTGCCAACATAGAAAGCGATGCAGATGTACGCCTAATGATCCATAACTATTTGGACCTTGAAGAAATAATGAAAAGGATTAAGATTCTCGCCAAATACATGGATGGTTCAGAATTTGAAGACCCCGCTGTGATACGAGGCAGGGCTGAGGCTCAGCGTACAGTAGACATTTCACGCTACTGTGGCTGATGCGATGAGAGGACATCCCCATATTTGATTAGTATGAATACTTTGAAATTCTATGTATTGTAAGACAATATAAAACAACGTGTTAATTGTTGTACGATTGTGGATGAATTTGTGATATATAATTTCGATTTCATTCATGTCTAGTAAGCAAATGATCAGGTTTACAATGTCATGCTATAAGCGAACTTTTGCCAACAATCACGTCTGGTAATTGTTCCTGAGCTAGTCAGAAGCATGACTAGAAAATAAGAGAACTCTGTTTATAAGCAAATGATCAGGTTTTTTCTCTTTGCAGTGTGATCAATTGTTTACAATGACCGAGATTGGTTTGCCGATGGAGATAGCTCAAAAATGACTTTCAATGGAAAATTTAATAACACTTGGAGTGTAGTTCTTGTGCTAGTCAGTCAGCTACTATAGCGTGTCTAGAGAAGAAGAGAACTCTATTTATTGAATGAATGGGTTTGTGAAAGGGCATATCTTGAAAACCTTTTGTTTGTAGTCGGTTTAGGTAGAGCAAAATCATCTTTCAACTCGAAATCCAACGGTTCGTCCATATCCAACTCCATTGTCCCTGCCAAGCACCTTATATTGTACAGGATGGGAATTTGTTGATGTTCAAAACTGAAAAGTTTAAGATATTAGTGGATATTGGAGAAAAGGATCTCGGGTTGAATTCAACCCAAAACCGATTCCGACGAAGCACCGAAAGATTCCCGAATTAATGTTTTTCTTCATTTCTATCTAATAACTTGTGCATTAAGTTTCATGCCAAATTCGAATTCAAATACAAAACTTTGGATCATTAACGTATTAAGAATCTTTCAGGCTATCTACCCTTAAAATTTGAGCCGAAAACACCACCGGGAAACACATAAAAGCCACTGTCCGTGGCTAGTCCGTGACCTCGGACGACTCGTTTGGGACCTCAGACGGCCTGTCCGAGGCTGCGAACAGCCTCAGACGGTGGCAGGATTTCAAAATTTTCAAATTTAGTGTAGGGAAAATTACATCGCCCACCCATGACGTTTGACGAAATTACACAGCCCACCCACGAGGTTTCAAAAATTACTTTGCCCACCCATGTGGTTTCCACAATTTCACATCCAGCAACTTTTCTAATATTTGATCAACTTAAAAGATGGTTAAATGATATCCAAATTTGATGAAACTTTACATGGACGATGCTAAGGTGTTATATTTTTGGTCAATGCCAAATCCAAAGTTTTTTAAGGTCATATATGACTTGTGGGACCCAATGAAACATGAGACACGTTCATCGGGTCCCACAGATCATATATGAGCTTAACAAATGTTAGATTTCACATTTTACCAAAATATAGCACTTTAATATCATCCATGTAAAGTTTCATCAAATTTGGATATCATTTAACCATCTTTTAAGTTGATCAAATATTAGAAAATTTGTTGGATGTAAAATTGTGGAAACCACATGGGTGGGCAAAGTAATTTTTGAAACCTCGTGGGTGGGCTGTGTAATTTCGCCAAACGTCATGGGTGGGCGATGCAATTTTCCCTATAGGGTATTTCCAAATCATGTCCGGGCCCACGGATGCCATTTCCGTGGCCCTGGACTTTTCAAAATTGACTTTTTGACTATTTAGGTTAACTAGGATCTGTGGGTTCGGACATTAGGTTCGTGGCCACAGACGGAACCAAACTTTGACCTAATTCAACTTCCAAAACTGAAATGTTTGATGATATTGGTGGAAATGATTGACAATCTATACTGGATGGGAACTTGATGATGTTCAAAACCAAAAAGAGACGTTAAATTGGTGGAAATGATAGACAATGTCATTAATTTCTAATACAATGTTGTTAGTTATAATATGTAGAACTATATTTACAATAAATTCCCAAACACATTACATGACTCACTATCATCTCCAAAATTGATGACACTTCCTCGTTCGGCCAGAGGAAACAACCGATACAGTGCTCGCTACGCGCTCTGTATGCATCCAGATAATGTGCAACCTCAAGATCACGCCATTTTCGCCACATGGGATTCAGACATGGGATAGGGCAAGCATCGACTATCTATACTCGGACGAAATGACATTGTTCGTTGATCAAAGCAATACAAACCTTTGCTACTGGGCGATTCAACTGCTGATCATCACGTAGCGGTAGTCCGAACAAGCCTCCCACTAGATGACGGTTGCTTGGTGCAAAACTGATAAGAACTATGTTATACACAGTGCACCAGATAAGACCGAGATCTATAAATTCCATCCAATGCCCAATGGGTGCAAATGAGTCTCTAAACCAAATCAGTCGTGCGTACTGTCTGTCGTACCAGACCCTTTCAGCTCGCGCTAACCACCAGTCTGATCTACACTCCAGGTCATCCAGGCATGCACGTCTAACCAATTTCCATTGACTTTCATTGTTGTACATAAAATTGGGCATAGCTCGAAAACCACAGTTTCCATCTTCCAGTATCTCCCTGTAACTTGTAATGTATTCAAGTAATAACGGACTGAACTCACTCCAATACGGAGAGGAATTCCAGGGTGTGAACAATGATGACTGTTGATGTGGCTGATTCTATTGCATTGACGGGCCTTCTACAGTTTGACTTAGTCACCTGGATGACCATCGCCGTGATTGACTGTGTCGCATCGATGACCCACGTTCAGTTTGACTTTCTAGTGCGGCTGAGCATCGCTGAGATTGGCTTCGTCGCATCTGCTGGCCACGGTTCCAAGACCAAAATACTCGTGCTCGAACGTCCCTGGTGTTAGGCCTCTTCTTCTTTTTTGTAGTGGGCCTTCCCTTAGGCATCTTTACCTCTGGTGGCTTTAAACCGGTGTGATCATCCGTGGGCTCCCAAATTGGCTTCCACGCGTTGAACGCTCTTTTGATTAAGGTCAGATCAAACCTATCAGACAGATCCTCATACCAAAGACCGACGCACGATAGCTGTTTCAGTAGTGTATGAATCTTTACACGTTTTTCGAGGGGCGGTGAACTCGTGCTGATGGTCATACCTGAGTGTCCACCAGAAGATGTGCACTTCTTCAACTGGTAGATCTGACAAGCCACAACGTACTGATACATACGATACACGCATGGTAATCCCATCACCAAAGTAAATGTACCAACATCTTCACACGCCGTTGTGTGATCATTATCACAGTGACCGTTTCTCAACTCTTTCTGAAGTATTTCCATGCATTTAAGGCTCACTTGACCGATCAGAAACAAAAATGGGACTTGCTGGTCTTGCAAAACTCTTCTATTAAGGGAAAACTCGAAGTCTTGTTTAACGTGAAAGTGTTGGCCTTCTATGAAACTGTGTATACAGTCGAATCACGTGTCCAGAGACCCAATGGATGTGTGCAGCCAGCACTTTAGAGAAGAGTGTGCGCTCTCCACCCTATACATGAATAGGTCATTAGTTACAGATATATGAGACACCTACAAAAGTTAAATGAGAAAATGTACTGACAATTGAACTTAAGCAAACCTGTTGGTAGATGTGTTGCCGAAATGCATGACTTTCTTAACCCATGGCTCACAAAATTTCTCGCGCTGACTTAGCCATGTGGTACACATGTACACCACGAAGGGATGTTTGGCTCCATAGGACTGTACCAATTTTCCATATAGTTCATCGTACCGTGCGATAGTGGGGGCGTAAACTAATCGCTGCCACTGGTACACTATTGTTTCGGCTGCAACAGTAGTGTCAACGTTCAATATCTTGATTACTTTGACAGCCACGTTCCTGGAGATGTGCCATCGGCATAGAAGATGTGAGATAGAAGGAAATACCACTGAAAGGGATTTCACTAGCGCCTTCTCGTTGTTAGTGACAAAAACAAAAAGGAGACAGGTCAACACCTTCATCAGATGATTAAGCATCCAAGTGTATATAGACTCGTCCTCTCTGACTGCAAAACAAAATGCTATATTGAAGTTCTTGCCGCATGATGTCACTCCGATGAACTCCACTAGCGGCATCTTGTACATGTTCATCTTGTAAGTGCTATCAATGAGCACCACATCAGGGAACATCTTAGTGAGCGTCACCGAAAAAGGGTGCGCAAACAAGACAAGGCCCAGCCTAGATGTATTCCCTGCAACAGTTACATTTAATGAGTACAAACAATTAAAGTGATGAACATCCAAATAAACAACCACTGAATAAACGTGCGAACACTTACTCGCGTCTTTCTCAGATCACCAACTGTAATTACGTTCATCCAGCGAGTGCATAAAGGATGCAACATCAGTACGTCAGCCACAATCCTCTCTTTTGACTTTTGCAACCAAATTATGAATTGAAGTCTTGTCGGCCATGCTTTCAGGGTTCTTGTCATACAAATGGGCCCACATCTGCCTAGGCGCAACACCGCTCCTATGCAGACTTCTCATGCTTGCTCTTTCGCCCACGCTAAAGCAAGGACGCACAAAGTGCGATGCGGATTACTAGCCAACTCGTGGTTGTGCATTGGCTGCATCACCAGGATAGACCACCCCGTACACTCTCCACTTCTGACGCTTTGGCGGAGAGGGCAGTTGTATTTCTTCGTGCCATGCTACGGCCTTTGACTAGATTACGACGATTCACCTTGGCTTTTTGGGGCCTATTATACTTGTACCTCTCACATGTCAGAACTAATTTACCGTCGTCTCTCGTAGTTTGTCTGATTAAGAAAATGTTGTTATTCCACCAATGCGAATCGCATGGCTAGCAGCCTCCTCTCTATCAGCAAATAATTGGCTCGTACTAAACAGATGACCTGTGTCTATGTTAACTGATTCATCATCGAATTCAGCATCATTCTCACCCTAAGCAAAGAAAATTAAGAATCCGTTCAGTCACATGATACTACTCGTAAATGGGAATACTATGTACTTTAGAGGAAATAACACATATATCGTAAAATTTATCAGCAAAGGAGATCATTACAAAGTACACGAAAAGACAAACGCAACGGCGTAAATGGATCGAGAAACGGGGCAATAACGAAGAAGATATAGCAATTTTAAGAATAGACCGCGACGCAGGCACCGACATAGAAGGGTCGGCGCCGGCGCTGTTAAGAAGATGGGTGAGCCAGCGCCAAGTAAGAGAGGGGCGTGCGGGCACCGATAATAGATGGGGCGCGCCGGCGCCGACAGATAGGAAAGGGCTCCGGCGCCGGCCCTTGTCTGCTACTTGGGAACCCATATTTTGCTTTTCTCATATATTTTTTTAACAAATTCAGACTATATTTGTACATAAATTGCTAAAACAACCGGGAAATACCTCAGAATGGGCCCCTCATGAGTACTCCTCGGTGTTAACATCATCTTCACACTCGTCATGCATTTTCGGAACGCCACCTTCGTTATTTCCTCCATCTTTTTTGCTCTTCTTAACGAAGATTTTTTTTCAAACCTTTGAAAACCATTTCCTTTCTTTATTTCTCTAACTATAAGATTTCTGAATTTGAATATGATTTCATAACGTATTCACTTTCTTTATATAATGAAATTTGGGTGCACCTCGTAATATATCGCAAATTATGGGTAAATATAGCAATTTTTGAAAGATATTAAAGTAGGGGTAAAATGGTCATTTTTCGACTGAGCGAAGTGAAACACGACTGAGCGTACTGACCCTCCAAAAATAGGAGCACCGCGATGTACCCAAGAGTTTATGATGATCCTTTATGTGTTGTTACCAATCCGACAGTCATTAATGATTACACGCCAATCCAATGGTCAGAAAAAAAGATGTCAAAAAATCTAGGGAAATTTCATGAAATGCCAATATATTTTTTGATAATTCATGAAATGCCAATAAAAAAAGAAAATCATGAAATGCCACTATATTTTTACAAAAGTCAATGAAATGCCACTATAGCTGGAAAAATGACAAAAATACCCCTACAAGTTAACAAAATAGTTTTAAAGTTCACAATATGCCCCTAATAAATAATTCACCAAAAAATTCAATATAATATAAAAATATAATATATACATATATATTATAAAATTTTAAAAAGCTTAACAAAATATTAAAAATATCGTAAAAATTTTTAAAATAGTGAATATGTTTAGAACTTTTAAAGTATTTAGTACCATAAAAAGAATATAGAGTTTTGAAAACATAATTATCAACCTTTCTACAAATTTCTATCAATCAAGTACCATAATACGTACCATTCATTTTAAATTATCTTTTTTTTCTACCAATTTGAATTATTTATTCAAAGTAAATTGAATTTATTTTAAACTAATATGAAGAAAAATATTTTAAATTTATATTCCATGCAATATAGAATATAATTTTTATTAAAAAAAATTCAAATATCTTAAAATATAAAATAATTTAATTTAAATAAGTAATTTAAATTGATAGAAAAAATAATTTAAAAATGTATGATACTTAATTGGTATAAATTACTAGAAACATAAATTATGTGTTCAAAACTCTATATTATTTTTATGGTACTGAATAATTTTAAAAAATCTAAGAAATAAATTTCATGAAATGCCACTATATTTTTGGCTAATTCATGAAATGCCACTGGAAAAAAGAAAGTCACAAAATGCCACTATATATTCATAAAAATCTATGAAATTCCACTACAGTCATTGAACAAATGGAAAAAAGACAAAAATATCCCTATTAGTTAACAAATATGCCCCTAAGTGTTAAAAAATTCACAAAAATTTTAAAACACAATAAACATATAAAATAATATATAAAAACTATAAAATTGTAAGAATATAAAAATATCATAAAATATTAAAACAAATTAATATTTCATTTATTTAAAATGTATTCATTACCATAAAAAGAATATTATTTTCTAAACAAATAATTTATACCAATTAAGTACCATAATTCATACCAAATAAGTACCATACATTTTTTAATTATTATTTTAAATCAATTTAAATTATTTCTTCAAAGCAAATTATTATATATTTTATAACTTATATTTAGAAAATTTTTTAAAAATATTTTTTTGGGTGAAATAGTTTTTAATTATGCAGATAACTTTAAATATTAAGATCATAAAGTTATCTACAAAATAGAACATAAAAAGGCTAAAATTTCTAATATAAAATAATTTACTTTCTAGAAATAATTTAAATTGATAGAAAATAATAACAACACCCATACCGCTAATTACACCATTAACTTGTAATCATCTCGTTCATTAATACAACCGCAGCGAAGAAATCCACAAACAACGGGGGGTGATACAACGCCGTTAGCCACCCACGTGACTAACAAGGCCTAAAATTAAATACCGTATCGGTCTAATGGACTGGAATAACCGAGTACTTACACAAAGACAATAAAATTCTCTTACAAATTCTAAACCGAGCCACATACTTTCTTTAATTCAAAGCTATATCGAGTATTTCACGTCCTCTATGCCGATAACATATTCGGACTTACCGTACCAACAAATACAATACACATGTATTCAAATCAGCTACTGTAACACCCCAACTGCTAATCTCGTCATTACCTCTTAAACTGTTACAATATACCATTAAACTCGCAGCGGAACTCTAACTACAACAGAGGGTGATACAACGCCGTTAGCCACCCTCGTGGATAACCAGGCCTAACTCACATACAGTAACGGTCTGATGGGCTGGAACAACCGAGTACTTCATACAAATTCAATACTCAATTCATTTCTTTACTATACCGAGGCTACATTATACGGATGCCGATAACATATTCGGTCTTACACCTCATTCAATACATAAGTAATTAAATCTAACTACCCATGCTATCCACCGACCCCGTCCTACTCTCGTACGGTGTCGTCTTCGGTGTACCTGCGAATAAAAACGATGCCCTAGGGGCTCAGCTTAAAGCTGCATATGAAATTCGCATACCCCGAGTGCTAACCGGGGTACGCCGACTACTTTTGTCGAGAGCATGGAGTTCATTTTAATTCAACCAACATGCATATAGTTATACATTATATAAGTACACTACACAAGGATTCGACAATCAATCATGGGATACAATCCCTAATTAACATAACAAGGTTGTTAGTTGTTTCATTACTCTTAGGCCTTGAGGGTTATACCTCACTATGCATTGGTTACTCATTTAATAACTCACCCACTCTCTCGGGTTACTTATACATATACTCACCCATCCTCTCGGGTTACTTATACTTATACTCACCCATTCTCTCGGGTTACTCATACTTATACTCAAACTCACGTAGTTCTCGAGACACTACAGGCCTCCTACACTCTTCTCACTTGTTTCTCTTAATACATACTTAAGCCAAAACTCATGGCCTTCGAGCTTAGTTTTACTAGCTCCCGGAACTCTCTCCTAGTTCCTACTACTCTCACATAGGACCGACTACTCTCGGACTTCTCATATTCCCATGCACTCCTCTCTCGGAGTGGTAATATATTATTATATATTAAGCTAGGAGCATCTCTCTCGATGTTCCTAATGATTGGGAACTCTACTTAAATTCGGGTAAACTTAGGTTCAAGGGTTACCCATACTTTTCCAACACTTACACTTACGGTTATTTTCTTATGCCGGGTAAAATCCACATATAGGAGGTTAACCATGTCTCAAGGGGGTTGCTAATCCCTTAGGTCTCTTTTACCATTCTTATAAGTTCACAACACTGGACTTACTTCAATCCTCTCGATGGACGTTCATTTATCTCTCCACTCTTATTTATTTCGTGGATTGTTTCAATATGGTTTTCTAACCATTATCGGGTATTTACTCAACCCGTACCTCTCCTCACATTCTAGGGAGTTCATATGTTTGCGTTATCGTTATACTTTAATCGATAGCTTGCGTGTGTTTGCATACTTCCATTGATTATGAAACTACCCGTCCTACGGATTTCTAGTCAATCGGTACTCACTATGAGTTGGTACGCACTACGTTAGACTACACCGGCATACAAGTATGTTAGCTCATACAACATACAATAAGACATGCTGTAACGCCCCAAAATTCCTATATCTTCTTATCATATTAAACATATACAAGTGGTAGTAGCGGAAGCATTAAACTAGCGGGGCGTTACCGCCACGTTCACAACTTCTGTGAACGCTAAGGCTTAATAACTTACATATCCAAATTTTAACAAAGTTTACAAACTGACTTTAAAACATAAAACCAAAACTCCAGAAGACTGGGTGAAAGTCTCTAATCCCTTAGCCCACACTCTCGAGCTCCTTTAAGTCATCTTCATTTCCTGTATCTGTGGTCATTCAAACAATCACAGAGAAGGGACCACAGGGCATAATGCCAAAAATCAGCAACGCTGAGTAAAATCAAAGCTACCATCAAAAGAAGTAGTATATCAAAATAGCCACTGATCATAGCCACTCTTAATCATTTAATAGCTCAAGTAATATTCAGAATAGACCAAGTACTTATCATGATAATTCAAGTATTAACAATAACAGTTTGAGTACATCAATAAGCCATCAGATATATTTAGTTCATAACCAACCAATATATATCAAGTAGGATAATTAACCACCCAAATACTCAAGTAATAACAACATGGTGTCCAAGTATGCTTAGATAGGATATAATCCAATTCATTTAATTGATTATCCATTCAACTCCTCCATTTCTATCCAAACCAGTTCAAGGGACGAATCCCGATCTTTAAGGCGATCCAACCTTTAATCGGTTCAAGGGACGAATCCCGATCTTTAAGGCGATCCAACCTTTCCCAAACGCACTCCAGGCCCTAAAAGATGTGCACACCCCCTATAGTACCTTTAAACTATAGTGTAGGAAACCATGAAGCATCTCATGGAGCCCAAGGCATACCATGAGTCCAATAATTCATAAGAAGGCAGTTACTGCTCAAGTTCCACATATGGCCATATATCTCAACAATCCATTCCAATGAGTTACTCATTGAATCCTCGTTAATCAGAATATAACAATTTAAAGTATAACAAGAATCAATAGTCAAATCACTTAACAAAGCCCATTTCATAATTTCAAACATAAGGGACATAACAATAATCAAACAGCACTTAAGGAAAGGATGATCACATAATCTTACATGGCACCTTCGGCCAGATCACACAGTATCAAATACCTCAGTTTAACAATTCAAACAACCATAAATCATACCTTAAGAACAAGTCTTGATCAAACAAACAAATCATATCCATTTCAGTTCTATTATTAACTATCTCATCTAGATTAGCTTAAGACATAATTTAACTATAGATTACAACCTGAATCAAACCATAATTGGTTCCTAACATTTTCGATCATAACAACACAATATAACCAGATTAGCTTAGGAGTTGATCCAACCATAAACAACCTTCTAAGACAGTACATATAAGTTCCTAACATATTAGACTTTAAGACCTTAAGTCCTAGCTTAGTTTAAACTATCATATTCATCCTAAAATCATGCTATACATCTCTTTAATAGTTCATGGCCAATTCTGCCATAATAGGTTACTAATGACCAGAACAATCAACAATCATGTTTTTAGCCCTAGGACACATCTAGTTTACACTAATTAACTTCCAACTGAAACCGGTTGTACTAGGCATCTAATTCACCAGATTAGCTCTTCTAGTAATCACACTTAACATTTTAAACAAGTTCTATACTTTACCTATGTCACTCGGCCATAATGATCAGATAGGTTCTAGGTTAGTTAAGCACCTAAAACACTTGATTAATGCTCTAGAATTCCACCCACAAATCTGGTGTTAAACAAAACTCTTTAAGACACCATTTATCCTAGATTATAACAACACCAGATTAGACTCAAGATCATCCAGAACAATCATAATTACCTCTAGGGTATTCCCACTTACTAAACAGCAACAAAACACCATAAACAAGCTTTTAAGCAATCAGTAATCAAAGGTAGGTTGCAAACATCATTTTCTTCCTTAAAACACTTTTCTAGCTCTTCTAGCTTTAGGCTAATAAATACCTACGAATTTTAATTAGATAATATAGGGGTAATACTCCTGTACAACATACAGATTTATTAAGGGATGGTAACCATGAAGTTACACCAAACAAACCATAACAATTTCAGCCTCAATAACACACATATAACCAGATAAGTTTCAAGATCAATTAAGCTTAAAACCATGCTTAAACATCACAAATCAACTCCCATGTATTCGGTTATATAGGTTAGGTCTTTAAAGCACCTTTTTCTTCCTTAAAGCTTATTTCCAACTCAATGGTTTTGTGCCCCAAAATACCAACGAATTTACATAATCCATAAAGAGGTACTAGTCTTTGAAAACATATAGATTTGTGAAGGGATAGTAACCTTGAAGTTACCTTAAGAATTGATGAAGAAAACCTTCTTTAAGACCTTGGAAACTCTTGCTGGAACTAGGACATCCTAAGACACCTTTGGAGCACCTAACTTGGACATGGAAATGGAGTGAGTTCTCATGGTTTCTCCTCTGATTTTCGGCCACCAACAGCTAGGAATGGATGGTTAACTTCTAGGAACACCTTACTTCAAGGATTGGAATTGGTATGGAGCTTTCTCCCCCTTCCTTTCTTCTCTCTTCTAAGCTTTCTTTCTACATGGGTTTCTTCCTTCTTTGCCTTCTTCTTACTGATTACAATGGGTTTAAATGGTGGATGAATGATTTGGAAAGGTAAAGATGGTACAAGGATCTCTCTTCTTCTTCTTTGCTCTCAGCCAAGAAAAGAACAACAAGGTAAGCTTTATTTCTCTTCTTCCCTAATGAAGGACGAAATATTGATGCTGGATGGAGTATTTTGGAGTGGTGGCTGATGGTATTTATAGGCAAGGGCTGATCCTTGTCAATTTCCTCCTTGATTAAGTAAACTTCTAAGTGGTGACACCTTAGGCTCCATTTGCTAGCTTCTGATTGGCTCATAATAAGGCTTAATATAAGAAAGACAACACATGGGCTGACTAAGGGAGGTGGGCAGCAGCCTATTCTCATTGGACCAAGGTGTGGTCTAATAGTGTGGTGACACCTCCTACTAGGCTGCATAGGTGTCGGGCTCCTATTGGTCCTAGTGTTAACCAATGTTAATTTGACACCTCGTGCTTGCCACCTCGTGCTTGCCATCTCATGCTTGCCACCTCATGCTTGCCACCTCGTGCTTAAAGACGTCCTACTTGCCTACTAGCTTGGTCGTGCTTAAGACGTCCTACTAGCTTGCTAGCTTGCTGAGTCACCTACTTGCTTACTAGCTTGATGAGTCACCTACTTGCTTGCTAGCTTTCCCAAGCGGCTGCATCACCTACTTGTGTGTTTACTACATAAGCTAGCTGCTGCATCACCAACTAGCTTGGTTGTCACAATGTTATTGAAGCATTCTAGCTAGCTACTTTTAAAACAATACAAGAAGTGCTATTAAGGACTTTTCTGGTCCTAATATGTACTTATGCTAATATTAGGGTTTAAAAGTGCTTTATAGCTTATTAAGACTTAAACAACAACATAAATCATTCCTTAGAAACTTGGGGATTTACATTCACTCCCTCTTAAGAAAAGCTTCGACCCCGAAGCTCCAACTATTCCCAACACATTCAACCAATATCAAGACATAGCCAATAACCACAATATGAACCATTAAGGTCAAGACATAACCAATATTCACTTATGTATTCATTCATAGCAAAAATCCAAACATAAGCAGAAAGCATTCCTTAATTATTCAAAACAAAGCACACATCTCATACCTCACTTTACAAGCCTCGTATCAAAACCTGCAAGTTAGTTTAACAAATATGCAAGGAAACAACGTGCCTTACTCTCCAACCCATTCAACCCATCCTAGGTTCATTTTTAATCCTTAATCAAGAGCGTCCTTGCTCTGATACCACTTTGTAACGCCCCAAAATTCCTATATCTTCTTATCATATTAAACATATACAAGTGGTAGTAGCGGAAGCATTAAACTAGCGGGGCGCTACCGCCACGTTCACAACTTCTGTGAACGCTAAGGCTTAATAACTTACATATCCAAATTTTAACAAAGTTTACAAACTGACTTTAAAACATAAAACCAAAACTCCAGAAGACTGGGTGAAAGTCTCTAATCCCTTAGCCCACACTCTCGAGCTCCTTTAAGTCATCTTCATTTCCTGTATCTGTGGTCATTCAAACAATCACAGAGAAGGGACCACAGGGCATAATGCCAAAAATCAGCAACGCTGAGTAAAATCAAAGCTACCATCAAAAGAAGTAGTATATCAAAATAGCCACTGATCATAGCCACTCTTAATCATTTAATAGCTCAAGTAATATTCAGAATAGACCAAGTACTTATCATGATAATTCAAGTATTAACAATAACAGTTTGAGTACATCAATAAGCCATCAGATATATTTAGTTCATAACCAACCAATATATATCAAGTAGGATAATTAACCACCCAAATACTCAAGTAATAACAACATGGTGTCCAAGTATGCTTAGATAGGATATAATCCAATTCATTTAATTGATTATCCATTCAACTCCTCCATTTCTATCCAAACCAGTTCAAGGGACGAATCCCGATCTTTAAGGCGATCCAACCTTTAATCGGTTCAAGGGACGAATCCCGATCTTTAAGGCGATCCAACCTTTCCCAAACGCACTCCAGGCCCTAAAAGATGTGCACACCCCCTATAGTACCTTTAAACTATAGTGTAGGAAACCATGAAGCATCTCATGGAGCCCAAGGCATACCATGAGTCCAATAATTCATAAGAAGGCAGTTACTGCTCAAGTTCCACATATGGCCATATATCTCAACAATCCATTCCAATGAGTTACTCATTGAATCCTCGTTAATCAGAATATAACAATTTAAAGTATAACAAGAATCAATAGTCAAATCACTTAACAAAGCCCATTTCATAATTTCAAACATAAGGGACATAATAATAATCAAACAGCACTTAAGGAAAGGATATGATCACATAATCTTACATGGCACCTTCGGCCAGATCACACAGTATCAAATACCTCAGTTTAACAATTCAAACAACCATAAATCATACCTTAAGAACAAGTCTTGATCAAACAAACAAATCATATCCATTTCAGTTCTATTATTAACTATCTCATCTAGATTAGCTTAAGACATAATTTAACTATAGATTACAACCTGAATCAAACCATAATTGGTTCCTAACATTTTCGATCATAACAACACAATATTAACCAGATTAGCTTAGGAGTTGATCCAACCATAAACAACCTTCTAAGACAGTACATATAAGTTCCTAACATATTAGACTTTAAGACCTTAAGTCCTAGCTTAGTTTAAACTATCATATTCATCCTAAAATCGTGCTATACATCTCTTTAATAGTTCATGGCCAATTCTGCCATAATAGGTTACTAATGACCAGAACAATCAACAATCATGTTTTTAGCCCTAGGACACATCTAGTTTACACTAATTAACTTCCAACTGAAACCGGTTGTACTAGGCATCTAATTCACCAGATTAGCTCTTCTAGTAATCACACTTAACATTTTAAACAAGTTCTATACTTTACCTATGTCACTCGGCCATAATGATCAGATAGGTTCTAGGTTAGTTAAGCACCTAAAACACTTGATTAATGCTCTAGAATTCCACCCACAAATCTGGTGTTTAAACAAAACTCTTTAAGACACCATTTATCCTAGATTATAACAACACCAGATTAGACTCAAGATCATCCAGAACAATCATAATTACCTCTAGGGTATTCCCACTTACTAAACAGCAACAAACACCATAAACAAGCTTTTAAGCAATCAGTAATCAAAGGTAGGTTGCAAACATCATTTCTTCCTTAAAACACTTTTCTAGCTCTTCTAGCTTTAGGCTAATAAATACCTACGAATTTTAATTAGATAATATAGGGGTAATACTCTGTACAACATACAGATTTATTAAGGGATGGTAACCATGAAGTTACACCAAACAAACCATAACAATTTCAGCCTCAATAACACACATATAACCAGATAAGTTTCAAGATCAATTAAGCTTAAAACCATGCTTAAACATCACAAATCAACTCCCATGTATTCGGTTATATAGGTTAGGTCTTTAAAGCACCTTTTTCTTCCTTAAAGCTTATTTCCAACTCAATGGTTTTGTGCCCCAAAATACCAACGAATTTACATAATCCATAAAGAGGTACTAGTCTTTGAAACATATAGATTTGTGAAGGGATAGTAACCTTGAAGTTACCTTAAGAATTGATGAAGAAAACCTTCTTTAAGACCTTGGAAACTCTTGCTGGAACTAGGACATCCTAAGACACCTTTGGAGCACCTAACTTGGACATGGAAATGGAGTGAGTTCTCATGGTTTCTCCTCTGATTTTCGGCCACCAACAGCTAGGAATGGATGGTTAACTTCTAGGAACACCTTACTTCAAGGATTGGAATTGGTATGGAGCTTTCTCCCCCTTCCTTCCTTTCTCATTCTAAGCTTTCTTTCTACATGGGTTTCTTCCTTCTTTGCCTTCTTCTTACTGATTACAATGGGTTTAAATGGTGGATGAATGATTTGGAAAGGTAAAGATGGTACAAGGATCTCTCTTCTTCTTCTTTGCTCTCAGCCAAGAAAAGAACAACAAGGTAAGCTTTATTTCTCTTCTTCCCTAATGAAGGACGAAATATTGATGCTGGATGGAGTATTTTGGAGTGGTGGCTGATGGTATTTATAGGCAAGGGCTGATCCTTGTCAATTTCCTCCTTGATTAAGTAAACTTCTAAGTGGTGACACCTTAGGCTCCATTTGCTAGCTTCTGATTGGCTCATAATAAGGCTTAATATAAGAAAGACAACACATGGGCTGACTAAGGGAGGTGGGCAGCAGCCTATTCTCATTGGACCAAGGTGTGGTCTAATAGTGTGGTGACACCTCCTACTAGGCTGCATAGGTGTCGGGCTCCTATTGGTCCTAGTGTTAACCAATGTTAATTTGACACCTCGTGCTTGCCACCTCGTGCTTGCCATCTCATGCTTGCCACCTCATGCTTGCCACCTCGTGCTTAAAGACGTCCTACTTGCCTACTAGCTTGGTCGTGCTTAAGACGTCCTACTAGCTTGCTAGCTTGCTGAGTCACCTACTTGCTTACTAGCTTGATGAGTCACCTACTTGCTTGCTAGCTTTCCCAAGCGCTTGCATCACCTACTTGTTGTGTTTACTACATAAGCTAGCTGCTTGCATCACCAACTAGCTTGGTTTTCACAAGGTTGTATTGAAGCATTCTAGCTATCTACTTTTAAAACAATACAAAATGCTATTAAGGACTTTTCTGGTCCTAATATGTACTTATGCCAATATTAGGGTTTAAAGTGCTTTATAGCTTATTAAGACTTAAAACAGCACATAAATCATTCCTTAGAAACTTGGGGATTTACACATGCATAACCAAACCAAGGGATTATTTTAATGCTTAGTCTTGATTAACCGACACCAAACACCAATCAACGTAAGTCGGTTAGCAACGCGGGTATGAGAAATCATACCTTTCACCGGGGTTTTTACTTTTACCATGTCATCTCACCATGCTCGTTCACACACGATCCTCTGATAACATTCAAATGCTTATATTAACATTAAAGCGTTACGGTATGTAAACTATACTCTCGTACTTAACCCCATTATCCCGTTACTCCTAGTTTAGTTCATGTGTTTCTTAAACTCCAACTTCCTCATTCACTTCTCAAACTTGTTTACACTTTCAAGGACCTTTATAGGTCATCCAAACAAGCCTAAACATCATCTAAAACCATTACCATTCACTTCCCCATCATTAGGACACTTAAAAACACTTTCTGGTGGATGTTTTGCCTGTTCGGGTTTGTGTCTGGGTTTACAAACCCGACCAAACACAGATTTCAGTTTCTGGACAAATTTTGCTATGGTCCGGTTTCTGTACTTGTTTACAGACCCGGACCACTTGCAGATGAAGTTTCTCCTTGTTTTTGGTTATGTTACAACTCCAAACTTATACCAACTTCTTCCCCAATCTTCCTACATATATTCTAGCATGTTTTACATTGATTAGGCATTCAAAACTAACCTAATCCAACCCATATATTCATCTGTTAACTAACCCATTTCCACTGAAATTTTCCCCCTGTTACAGATTCTAGTTTTTGTTTCTGTTGTAGTTTTCATTCCTTTCTTTCTTACCATTCCAACCTCACGCACTAACACACTCAAGCCCATAGTTTCCAAGATATATTTTGACAGAA
Organism: Limonium bicolor; assembly: GCA_023374045.1. Taxonomy (NCBI): domain Eukaryota; kingdom Viridiplantae; phylum Streptophyta; class Magnoliopsida; order Caryophyllales; family Plumbaginaceae; genus Limonium; species Limonium bicolor. The sequence goes on along the minus strand of CM041776.1, from coordinate 307,237,568 downwards.
CTTACCTACTTTCAAGCATTCTCACCACACTACAATAGCTCACAAAACTCAGTTTACATCCCTATTATATAAGCATAAAATCCTTACAGCACACATTAAATTCCCCTCTGTTATCACACATACTAGCTCAGTTTCTAAGCTTGTTTTGCACCCCAAACAACATTAAAACTTCCTCTTTCAACGAACAATATTGCAATACAAACTACACTAATTCATGGTCTTTATTTACGTCCAAAGTGTTTTTACAGAGAGGAAACCATCTCAGGTAAGTTCATTACCTTACTAGCTTCTGTTTTCTTTTCCCTTCTTCCTCCTTCTCTTGTTCTCCCTTTCTCTTCTTGTTTCCACACCAACCAGAGGGTATAGATTACCATCTACAATCATAACCCCAAACCACACATAACAGGCTAGTTTAATTCTCACGTAACTCACAAAATTAATATTTCAAGAGCTAGTTTTTAGGGCTTTAGCACTAAAGAATTACCTTACTCTCTTGAGTGCAATCTTTGAACAGTAAAACTAGCAAAATCTCACCCCTCTGTTGAAACCATAAACCGACTGGAAATGGAGAAAAATCAACGTGGGAAATTTTTGATTTAGCAAGAATAAGCTACAGATGAAGACTTGAGCTTGTTTTTACCTTGGAGTATTTAGGATGAAGAGACTCAAAATACCTCTTCAAGCTTCAACGGAGGCTACGGTCATGGATATGAAATGAGGGTTTTTAAGTTTTGAAGGGTGGAAAATGTTGACCTTAACAAGAGGAATTCAACGGTACAAATTTTGTGTGATTTGGTGGAGAATTGAGCAAGTTTAAGGGAGAAGGAAGATGGTGTTTGTTGCTCTCTGATGAAATCGCCATGGAGCTCTCTGGGGAAGAAGAGAATACAGAGAGGAGGCTGGGAATCGTAAAAGGAAGAAAGGAAATAAGGTGAGAGAGTAAGTAAAGTATCTTTTTTACTATTCCCTTTATACTTTATTTTTTTTGTCATCTTGTGACTAATAAGCTAACAAGCTAATTAAATGTGTGTGTGTGTATACCAATTAAAATCGGCCCACACAAAATATAAGCTGGGAGCGTTTTTTCGTGTTTTTACAGATAACGCTCGTTAATTTACCCGGTTTAGCACTATTCACTAACCGGGCCCTTTTTTTGGATTTTTCTCGTTTCTTTATTTTTAGTGGTTATTATACTCCCCTTACTACTTAATTATAGTTATATAGTCAACCATAATTTTTACGGGTCCATTTGACCACTTAAAGTCACATTTCGGGTTTTCTCGAAAACGTGCTTTTATGCTTGATTAGCGTTTTAACCCATTATTTGGATCCGTTTTCTTCGGGAATTATTCCCACATACTAATTAGCGTAATTAAGCCTTAGGAATCCATCTCGGACCCTAAAGAGATCATATATCCCTTTTACTCGTAAAACGCATTTTAAGCGTTTTTTTTCGCGTTGTACGCATTTTCTCTTTTCTCTTGTTTTATTCTCTTACCATACTCTCTAGGCACTATTAGGCCTTTAATAATCATATTAGAATAATTTAATCACCACTTCTAGGTCTGGGGGTATTAAAGCTACCCTTGCTTAACCGCCATCCCTGTCCTACTCTTGAACGGTAATCGGCTTCAAAGTTCCTGAAAAAGAATGGGTGGCCCCCAAAGGGCTCAGCACCTTTGCTGGTATGTGTAACGTGCAACCCGCTACTACCGGGCCACACTCAACTAATTCCCGTCTTAACATGTGATAGATTTTTATTTAAATCAAACATGCAGTACCATAAACATACACATGCTCGCATTCATAACAAGTATTCAAGCAAGGAATACAACCAACAAGGACATCACATCAAGTTCGTTAGATTAATTACCTTGTCATTTAAGCCTTGAGAAACCCTATCCCAAGTAAGTCTAGTTTCACATTATTCGCTAACTATCCAACAACCGATAGTTTACTTGTCTCCTAGATCTTAGACACTCTCGTCCCGATCTAGTTTCCTCAATTATTCTTCTCTTGAATAATTATTAAGTTAAGCTCGTAGGCCCTCCGGGCAGAGACACATATAGATGTCACCACCGGGCTTTTATAATATTAACACAGAAGAAACATTCTCGTCATTCTCCTACAGCTTCTCCCATGTCCTCTTTCCCCAGCCCATATACCCACCTTACCTCTTTAGACGGGTAAGCTCTGCCAGTCTCACTCCAAATCGGGCACCACAATATGGCACACGGCCCCGGAGCACCACTATGTGGACAACGACCCTGTAACAAGGGAGTTCGACCACAGAATCAGAAACAAATGCTCTGTTTTTCCTCTTCCTTGCACGCGTGACTCACAATCCCCCTAACCTAACTCTCAGGTTAGTAACAATATATACTCATTTATATATATATAAGTCAGTAGCATTTCTCTTGATGCCGTCTGAAATACCCCAAACTAATAAAATATGGATTAAATATTTAATCACATTGATTAAGGCCTAAACATGCCTTAAAAGTCAACTGAGAACAACAGTGGTCAACCCAAAGCAAAGTGTTGCACCCTTTGACTGTTTAGGGTAAATAAATACCCAAATGAACTTCTTAGGACCTAAGATTTTGTCCTAAGCTTATTAACACATTACTAAACATGTTACAAATGTTGGACAACACTCCAACACAAAGAACATGCATTTACATGCTTCAAGGTCAAGAAGGGCAAAAATGTGCTCTAAGAGTACATTAAAGGTCTAATGACCTCTAAATGATATAAAATTGGATACCATGATCAAATATCATGTAAGGAACACAACAAAACTGTTCTCAAAGAAAACAGAGCTCAGAAACACCCTGCGACTCAAAATGTGCACTAAAATTCCTTAAAACACGTTTTTCGTCTATGAGCTCTAAGATAATGACTTTTGTCACTGTAAAGACTATAATAAGTTCTTTATAACATTAATGTGACAGGATAGACTATATTATAAAGTCTAAATCAAAGTTTAAAAATAAAATAAAAAATTGGCAATTTAGTATGAATAGTACCAAAAAAAAAACTAATTACTTAACTTACTTAAATCATGGTCAAAGCTCACCTATTGCCTTGACAAAAGGCAGCCGATTTCATACAGCTGTAATACCCATTCAATTATCAATCTTCAATCAATTATACAGCTAATTAGGTGGGCCATCAAGTTTACTATTACAAAAGTAGCAAATAATGTCATTAAAAGACAAAACTCACTTATTTCTCCTCTTGCCTTCTATTCCTGAAATACCCCGAACTTAAACATAAGGATAAGATTAATCTAATACGTATTTAAGGGCCTAATGGTACCTGATTAACACTGGTAAGGAAAAATAAATCCAAAAGAAATAAAGAAACGCTTTAAAAGCGGAAAACGCTAAATAAGCGTTAAATAACCTAGGAGATATGAGACCTTGGTTAGAGTATTATAGGGATTCTAAAGGTTTGATAAGACCTAAATAATATATGGGAACAACTCCCGAAGAAAACGGATCCTTAAAATGGATTGAGATCACTAATGAACATTAAAGCGCGTTTTTCGAGGTAACCGGGAAAACGTGTCTTTAAGCGGGTCAAATAGACTCGTAACAGTTTTGGTCAACTAAATAATCATTAATAAATATTAGTGAAGCTTTAGGACCAATAAAATCAATAAACGAGAGATTAGTAAAAACTGTCAAAAACGGGAAGTTGTGGGGTAGAAATATAAATAACAAAACTTATGTCCAACTTTGTAAATAAAATTTCAAGACCCTCATGGTCTGTGTGGGCTGTCCGATTTTGGCCCCCTCCTCACACTCTCTCTTTACTCCCTTTTTACTCACAAACAAACAAAACAATAAAGTAACCTTACTTTATTTACTCTCTCATTTTCTCTCTCCTATCCCTCATTCTCTCTCACGTGAACACCCCCTCCTCACTCTCTCTTTTTCTTCTTCTTCAAACCTCATGCGATTCCTTCCATGGAGGCTTAAGGAAACACCCACAAACTCCATCTTCTCTCCTTGTAACTCCCTCAAAACTCTTCCAAAAATTACAAAACTTGCACCATTGGAATCCTCTCCTCAAGAGCTATATTCCTATCCTTTCAAAAATTGAAAACAAGCATTTTCGTTTTCATGGGTATATCCCATTTGGAGCTTCAACACCACCATTAGAAGGCCCTCCTTCTCCTTGTTCTTTTAAGGTAAAAAATTCTCTCAAACTTCATTTTTTCTAGCCTAAGGGCAAAACGAAAATGTGAACTAAAACCTTTGTTGCTCCTTGTATCCTAGCCGATTTTGGCATCTTGGTGGAGTTGGAAACTTTGTTCTTGAACCACTCCAAGCTTCATTTGCACCCTTGCAAGGTAATGCAATTTTCTAAACCCTAAAACCTACATTAAAGCTTAAATAATGTTAGGGTAGTTTTAGTATTGAAATGGTGTGTATTGCTATGGGTGTAGTGTTAGAATTGGTTTATAAACCGGTGAGAAGAGGAGAGGAAGAGGAAAAGAAGCAAGAGGAAGAAAAGAAATTAGAAGAGAAACAAGGTAAGGATACTCACCTTTGTGTAGCCTTGTATATGTATGGATGTAACAGATTTTTAGAAGTTTGAAATGAGTAATGGAAATGGTATTGTGTAGTAATGTATTGTGCAGGAGAATCTAAGTGCTTAAAACCGTTGAAAAACATGTAAAATGTATTGAAACTTAGTTGGGTATTGGGTTGTTGAGTGTAGGAATTTTTAGTAGTGTTTTAGTATTGGTAAATGTGTATGGGAGCTTGTATATTGATGTTGTGTATAAACAGGGGAGATGATGTTAATGTGTGAAAGAAACCATGTGGAGAATGTTAATAATATAGGGGAGACTATGTCAAATTTTATCTAGGAATTTGAGGACTTAAGTGTTCAAGATGAGAAAACAACCTAGGTAGTGACTAGGTGTATGTGGAGAGTATAATGGGAGCGTTTAGTAGCTTGTAACAGATTTGGGTATGATTTGTTAATGGGATTAACTAGGAAGTGAATGGATGTATTTTGGGATACTAGGAGTAGCATTAGTTGAGGAAGTAATGGAGGAAATAAGAACCCAAAATCTGTAACAAAGTGTATAGAGATACATTGGAGAAGTTAGGAAGAATTAGCGTGGAAGAATTGGTGACAAGAGTGTTGAACTTGGGTATAGGTATTGTAGTGGCTTGGGAATGAATTGGAGGGTAAGATAATACATTGTAGGCTTTGGAAATGGCATTAGGAGATGAGAATATGCATGGGGGAAGTAGGAGCAAAAATCTGTAGCATTGGAGGATGAAAAACTGTTGTAAGTGTGGAAGGGAAGTGATGAAATTGTAAGTGGATTGATGGATTTAGTAAGCAATTGGTGGATGAACTAAGGCAATTTGAAGGGCCTAGGTAGTGTTTAAACATGTGAGATTACATGTAAGAAGATTGGAGAAACAATGGGTAAAGTATGGGACTGAAAACAGAAGTAAAAATGCAAATACTGGGCCGGACCGAACTTGCGACCGGACTTGCAAGTTCGGTCGAGCCCAGATTTACAAAGACGGGAAAGCTTCTGGAATCGACCGGACTTGCGACCGGACTTGCAAGTTCGGTCGGACCAGAAAATTCTCCCGTCTGTAACCTACTGGAATCGACCGGACTTGCGACCGGACATGCAAGTTCGGTCGGCCAGAAAAATTTCCGTCGAGTAAGCTACTGGAATGGACCGACCTTGCGACCGGACTTGCAAGGTCGGTCGGGCTAAAATTTTTCCGTTAAGTAACTTACTGGAATGGACCGACCTTGGGACCGGACTTGCAAGGTCGGTCGGCCCTGGAATTTTCACCCGATGTAACCTACTGACTCGGACCGAACTTGCAAGGTCGGTCGCAAGTTCGGTCGGGTCAAAACTTACAAAAAAAAAAACTATAAGACTATGGTTAGTATATGTATGTATGTATATGTATACCCACCTATACATACGTGCATATATGTGTAAGTAAACCATTGTTAAGTAATTAAAAGTAAGTAAATAAAATGTAAGTATAAGAAGGTGAAGACCTAGTAAGTATGAGTTAGGAAGCGTAAGGGTAACCGTTAAGTTAATGATAGTTAGATTAATTATTCGGTTGTATGTATATCATAGGATTTGATTGTGAAACCGGAGGAACGTTGGGATATAAGTACAACGGTGAAGGTATGATTTCTTCATGCCCTGTATCCTAATCTGGTTACCCCGATCTGTGTGCTTATTTGACCACCTAAATAAGGTAAATGCATGAATCGGACATATTGCACTTACCTGTGCTTGACTTATGTTGTGCTTGATATTATTGTCTTGAGCACTAGTTTGTATAATTCGTGAAATATATAATGATGATGAATGGTATTCGAACCTCGTATTGTACTTGTGTATGTATTGTACCTCGTATGTATGTGTATATGTGTATTGTATTATGTGGCTTGGATTTTGACTTGTGCTAATTCCTAACTATCTAACTCCTAACTTAAGTGAGTAATTTGGAATGAGTACAAGTCCGATATAGCTTCGGCCACGCGTGAGGATGCGGAGTCACAAGAGGTTGGCTGCAATTCCTGACTCTTAAACTAGTCCGCGGCCCAAATCCCTTAATGGGTAGCATCCCGGATTGGTGAGTCAAGTAAATCCCGGAGGTGGGACAGAGTAGTCCCCAGGGCCGGAGGTCCCGACGACTTAACTTGAGTAAGAGTAAGAGTAAGTAAGTATGGATCCGTAAGTATGTATGAGTATGTATGCGTATGTATGAAGTAACTAGTAAAAGAGTAATCTCCACCCGATTAACCCGGGTGGACCAATGAAGCTAACAATTTGTATATTGTGCATGAGATGTATGTGTAATTCGGAAAGAGGCAAGTATGTATCGGTTGGTTTATATTGTATTCCTTGTATGAAATGAATTGTATGTATGTACGTTGTGTGTATTATTGTATCGTGTATAAGAGCATGTATGCATGTATGTTTGTATGAAAACGAACCGCATGTATTCGACCAAGTGGTCGGCGTACCCTCACTAGTACGCGGGTATGCGGTTATCATGCTCGGCGAAAGCTGACCCCTTCGGGGGATTTTTTCGCTGAGTGTGTGCATGTACCGAAGCGGTTGTGATCAAGGTAGAGACCGGCGGCATGCCTTGTACTTAGGATAGTAGTTTGAGAAATGGGTAAACATACTCATAATGAGTACCTATGAACTTGGAGAAAACATTGTATTTGTATTGGAACCTAGTAACTCGGTTTATTTATGTTATGTATGGTATGGTATTGTAAAGGAGTAACGTGTTGAATGAATTAGTGGTATTGAACTGGAGAATGGAGTATTTATTGTAGATGTGTAGTACTCCGGATTCCGGTCCATCAGACCGATGCTGTAGCAGAAGTAGTAGCCTTGTTAGTCCGTGGGTGACCTAACGGCATTGTATCACCCCATTGTACGTACAGCATATATCCGCTGCGTTGTCTCTGATATGTAAGAAATGGACGGTAAGCACTGTATTAATGGTAGGGTGTTACAAAAGTGGTATCAGAGCGAAGTATCGCTCTGATGACGGTGAATCCGAGCTTAGGAAATACCGAGTTAGGTATTAGAAGCTTAGGGCTATAGGCTGAGTGATAGCGTAGAGAGATGCTAGTTAGGAACTCCCGGTGAGTACCGGATACCTACAATACCAGTCCCGCCCACCGTAGACCCCACGGTGTAACTTGGGAAAGGACACCAGAGAGAAGAAAAGTCTTCTCATACTCGGGGAAACCCGATCTGGTAGTGGTGAATCGATCACACAGTAAACAAGAACCGACATGTAGTAGATTCCAAGAACTGGAAGTCCCGGAGATAGTTCCCGGTTGAACCACAACCCCGCACGTAATAGCGGTAGAATGAGCACTCAAACCACGAGGAGGCTATAACTTGCAACAGCAAGGGGCGACCTGCTTAGTAGTCGCGAAACCTAGCTAGTCAACCAACAGCAGGACAGAAGCACTAACCGTGCAACGGAATGAAAAAGGGAGCAGTAACGGAACCCGAGACACAAGTCTACAGGATAGTAATACTTGAATAATACCACTAACGGTATGCTAGCCGACTAAGGATATAGTCGGGAGCAGTTAACTCCAGAATTACAACGCCATCAAGGTTGCAACACCTGGCCAATATAGCTCAGACAACTACAAGAACAACCATGAGATATAAACCAATAGGACTACAAGTGTAGTGCCTAAACAAGGAAGGCTCAGTAACCACCACAAATGTGTGGGAACGAGCCACAAGGAGCGACACTAAACCAAATAGAACGGGAACCTCCAAGGAGTGGAGGAGTACCCAGATCTACGACAGCCATGTCTAGACCACCAAGAAGCTACCTAAAGGAGCGAGTATACCAATTATAGATCAATAAGATCGAGGCAAGCGTCAACGAGACTAACAAACACAAATGGAAACCATACCGAGATTGGCATAGGATTATCCAAAAACCACCGATACCACGCACTTGCCAAGGCAAGTGCAGTAAAGACAGATATGTAAAGGAACACTAACACGTCACAAGTACATAGTAATGTACGGTGACTGTAACAAAACAACCACAGGATCACACATCCTAACAACCAGACGTATGGAACCTTGGAAAGGCCTAACGGCCCGACCACTGTATTTAGAACATACCAGTCAGCGAGAGGCTAGACTTGGTCAAGACCTCGAACGTGGCTATGCCATGGGAGATTTCTTTTAACACCGAACCATTGTTTTAAAACCCAAAATTTTCTTTTCAAAACCACAACCCTCTTTTAAAAACCTTGGATTTTAAAACCAGACCAACAGCATTATGGTGAGTATCATAGGATGATACAAGAGGAGTTGGCAACAGAATACTTCACCTGGGCGTGTGATGAACACTACGAGTATACCCGTTACGGGATGTGGGACAACCGCACTCCGAAGGAGCTTGCGGGCCCGACATATAGTTGGGTAAGTGGTAACGTATCAATATGGTACCCCACGTATGTATACATGTAGTGTGCGACACACGGGAAGTAGTCAACTCCATTCTACGGACCATGAGTGAGTTCAATCAGAACAGCTGGACACCTCAGACGAGCAAGTATCAAGGAACTCAGAGAACCCATCTGAAGATGAGGAATAAGCTAGGAAGTGCAAGAGCACATACTAGTAAGTATAGACATTGGATATGTCTCAATAATCCAAACAACACATACAGCTGGAAGGTATACCCAGCCTAAACACAGTAAGGCAATCGCCTAACGTGAACACCACGATGCTCAACAAACGGGACAGAATTCCCAAGCAACCCCAATATTACCACAAGTATACTCCGTCATTGAAGGGAATACCAAACCTAGTCTTAAACACTAGGAACAAGCATAAACAGTCTACCCAAGGACGGGAGACGTCATGACCCAAAAAGGGAAAACTCAAGTACAACACCACAAGAAGGTACAGTGGACAACATGTCATCAACATTAGCCGGATGTAACGGCATGCTTCAACAGCACTCAGGAGCAATCCTTGAAGGGTGTCTGCATTGCAACAGTCGAACAACAGCGACATGATAAAAGCACGAAAGTTAGAGCGAACACTCGGTTAGGACCCGAAGGGATTTCACTTAACAGGAAATACCCTAAGATACTGAGAGACACTTATTAACACCATTTGCCTAAGAAGGTCTCCTATGGACGGAAGCGTGATGCCACGACTTACCATGGAGCCCAATAATACCTCCAACCCACGACAGTATACATGGAGTGGAAACATGTATAAGCAGCTTGCAAAAGCATAACTGGCAGCAATATGGCTCTAAGGCCATAAACCTGATGCGTGGTGTAACCTTAAACGGTTGCAAAACCCGCACCATCACTAACAAGACTTGCAGAAATATTGCCTCATACGACAAGAAATCAACAAATGGACCATAAATTCAAACCCAACATTCTGAGTGGCTTGGAGTAATGGCCAACCCAATGTCACTGTCACTAGAGCATCAGCCTAGTATACAGTTGACGGAGTTCTTAATTACCGCCATGCCTTCTGTAGCAATGGTAGCACAGAGGCATGAGAATCATGATAATGCCAACATTGGCCTAGTCCACACTTGGACACTACGAGAAACCCAAGGGAAGGTACCCCTCGTCAACCGAAGATCACAAATGCAGTGATGATGTGAACCCTTAGAAAAGGCTTCCACTTACTATAACAATAAACCACGCAATAGATATTGCCAAGGGGTGATGGAATAAGGAAATCAGATTTCCGAACCATTACGACTTAAAGGAGTAAGCATACTCCATATGTACTCAAGCATGTGGTGAACCATTGTGTAAACACCAACATAGCAAACCTTGTCATTAGACCTATGAGTGGAGACAAACCCTCAACAAGAACCTTCACTTGTCAGTGATAGAATACCCTCCAATTGGAGAACAGGACCAGAAAACCCTTGAAGTTTCATGGGATGTCCTGGTAATATGCATACAAGCAAAACTACACAGCCAGAGCCTAAACCAATGCTCAGCACTGAAAGGCAATAATTATCAAAGCAATTAATGTGAACACACATTGAACACCATGAGTGACTAACGCTCAAGAGAGCTTACGACCCGATGAGTTATCTCATCCTTGGTCAACCAAGATACTTGGTAAATTGTATCACAAATGATGATAGAATGTAAGGTAAGTTAACCTACACATAAAACCTAAGTGGAATAAGACATCTCCACATTGGGAAGATAATAAGATTGCCGTATGCTATGACAACCATCATATACACGAACCTAGGAAATCCTCAATGTATTCACACCATAAGGGGATGGTGCGCAACAAGCGACCGCTATGAGGAAGTAGTTAAGCAATGACACGGAGTATAAGTACGAGAAGACAGGCAAAAATATTCATTTCTATCACATAAGTGATTTACTGTCAAGCGTTTACGCCTCTGCACTCTGTATGACTGAGTGTTTTGGCATTGCACTTGTGCAGCTAATGATCTAATGGGATGGCTAGGAATATGGAAAATGTAAACCGTAGTAAACCCTTCTTTTCACCAACAAACATGGCATAAGCCAGCTAAGGAAGCTTAGCAACAGACTGTGCGGCCTGAGGCCAAAGAAGCACGAAGAGTGTGAAACACACTAACAATCACAAGATGTGAATTCCATTGGAATAAAAGGTGAAAGAAGACGTAACAAAGTCACTTGGACCGACGCATAGAAATGCAAGATCATACAAGTAAAGAACACTTGTACTGAACCAGAAGAACTGGTATGATTCAGAAACTATGGACACCAGAGGAAGCACTACAGCTAAGTAGTGACTTAACCTCGCCCGACAATAAGTCAGAGGAACCTAGTGAAAAGTCGTGGAAGCACGAATAGCATGTGCAGTAGATTACCAGAGAGCTGGTTACAATCTAAAGCTAATTATAGTTCAAACACGGTAAAAGAATACCACGCTGTTAGTAAACCTTATTCCCACAATAGAGGGACAAAAAGACGATAAGTGGCACATTTGGAATAACCAAAGAGCAATTAAGTACTAAGATTATCGGGGTCGCGCAGCAGAAGCTAGTGGGCCCTAGCTAGGAGATTAATGTACCTAGTGAGTATAATAAAATGGCCATCAATGCCTTGAAGCCTGATAGGCTGGAACCTAATTAATTATGAGTTAAATAAACTCATATAGGAACTCCTGGTGCAAAGACTAAACCATTGGTATGGTTAAAATCCTCTGACAAGAGCACATTATATAATAAACCATAGCGAAGCTAAATGCTTCAGAGTGCCCGAACTTAGTAACCAATGTTTAATAATAATAACATATGGTAGATTACGTGGGCGTAATCCCTTTTAAGGGGGGTAGAGCGAAAACCGCTTAATGTAAGTTTCATGAATAAAACACATAAACCATAATGTGCGTAACACAAATGAGAAACGAATTGATGATTGATGCCTATGTTAAATAAACATAAGTATCAATTCATATTGAAATTATGGTAATTAGGAACGAGTGATGCAAATACCATAGGATGGATATACCCATCTTGTAACACCAATGTAAGAGTATTAGTAAAAGAAAAGTAATGAGTAGTGGACGGAGCTCCACAAGTATTGTAACCTTTGAAGAAGTAGTACGAAATGAATGAGGATAGTAGATGAATGAAGTTTATGAGTAGTGGAATCGTAAGTAAAATATTTGAAACAATTGAAGACAACTAAATCTTATAAAGGTAGTATTCCTTAGTTAGAGTATAGGAGATGATGGTGAGTAATGGATGGAAGTAGTGAAGGTTGATGAAATGAGCACTAGGATTAAACCGTGGAGTAAAGCATTTGGGAAGTAGAGTGAGGATGATTGATGGATTGATTCCATCCTTTGAAGATGTATGAATTCGTAATTACGACTAGAAAGAGTAAAAAGATAGAAAATGAAAACAATTAAATTATTTGTTTGATTGAACCTGATGTGGGAAGTCGAACTTGATCCTGATCAGATCAAGGGAAACCGAACACAAATTGGGGTGGAAAGATAGTTCAACACTGATGCTGATCACATCAGGGTCGAATGATTCTTGAAGCTCCCCTCAAGTGGTCACAAGAATCACACATAGGATAGAAGTAATGAATACAAATTGGAATTTGGAGTTGTATGCTTTAGAAAGATTTCTAATTAGTAGTTGTAAAAGAATTTTCTTAGACTGGAGAGTAAGTATTTGTTGGAAGCTGGTACGGGAGAAGATAGTAGTATATTACGTTGCATTATTCCAAGGGCAGCGGGACATAGAGGAGTCCCGTGTCTAGAGGACCTGAGCGCCTACGGGATTGGAATGTGTATTGCATCGCTTTGGGGATAGCCTTGCATTGTATGTATGTATAAATTGGTAATGAGGAACCGGATGGTCGGTAGTAGTGCGGATCAGAGTAATTATCGTACATTGGTATGGCATGGAAAGGAGAAACCTTGAGTAACTGATTTGGGATTAGTAAGGAGGAAGAACGTATGGCTTTGGTATTGGACACGTAAGAATGAGTAAGCATTGTAAACCCATAACCTCGAACAACTTTGAGGACAAAGTTCCTAAGGGGGGTAGATTGAAATACCCCGAACTTAAACATAAGGATTAATACATATTTAAGGGCCTAATGGTACCTGATTAACACTGGTAAGGAAAAATAAATCCAAAAGAAATAAAGAAACGCTTTAAAAGCGGAAAACGCTAAATAAGCGTTAAATAACCATAGGAGGTATGAGACCTTGGTTAGAGTATTATAGGGATTCTAAAGGTTTGATAAGACCTAAATAATATATGGGAACAACTCCCGAAGAAAACGGATCCTTAAAATGGATTGAGATCACTAATGAACATTAAAGCGCGTTTTTCGAGGTAACCGGGAAAACGTGTCTTTAAGCGGGTCAAATAGACTCGTAACAGTTTTGGTCAACTAATAATCATTAATAAATATTAGTGAAGCTTTAGGACCAATAAAATCAATAAAACGAGAGATTAGTAAAAACTGTCAAAAACGGAAGTTGTGGGGTAGAAATATAAATAACACAAACTTATGTGTCCAACTTGTATAAAAATTTCAAGACCCTCATGGTCTGTGTGGGCTGTCCGATTTTGGCCCCCTCCTCACACTCTCTCTTTACTCACAAACAAACAAAAACAATAAAGTAACCTTACTTTATTTACTCTCTCATATCCCTCATTCTCTTCTCACGTGAACACACCCCTCCTCACTCTCTCTTTTTCTTCTTCAACCTCATGCGATTTCCATGGAGGCTTAAGGAAACCCCCAAACTCCATCTTCTCTCCTTTGTAACTCCCTCAAAACTCTTCCAAAAATTACAAAACTTGCACCATTGGAATCCTCTCCTCAAGAGCTATATTCCTATCCTTTCAAAAATTGAAAACAAGCATTTTCGTTTTCATGGGTATATCCCATTTGGAGCTTCAACACCACCATTAGAAGGCCCTCCTTCTCCTTGTTCTTTTAAGGTAAAAACATTCTCAAAAACTTCATCTTTTTCTAGCCTAAAGGGCAAAACGAAAATGTGAACTAAAACCTTTGTTGCTCCTTGTATCCTAGCCGATTTTGGCATCTTGGTGGAGTTGGAAACTTTGTTCTTGAACCACTCCAAGCTTCATTTGCACCCTTGCAAGGTAATGCAATTTTCTAAACCCTAAAACCTACATTAAAGCTTAAATAATGTTAGGGTAGTTTTAGTATTGAAATGGTGTGTATTGCTATGGGTGTAGTGTTAGAATTGGTTTATAAACCGGTGAGAAGAGGAGAGGAAGAGGAAAAGAAGAAGCAAGAGGAAGAAAAAAATTAGAAGAAACAAGGTAAGGATACTCACCTTTGTTAGCCTTGTATATGTATGGATGTAACAGATTTTTAGAAGTTTGAAATGAGTAATGGAAATGGTATTGTGTAGTAATGTATTGTGCAGGAGAATCTAAGTGCTTAAACCGTTGAAAAACATGTAAAATGTATTGAAACTTAGTTGGGTATTGGGTTGTTGAGTGTAGGAATTTTTAGTAGTGTTTTAGTATTGGTAAATGTGTATGGGAGCTTGTATATTGATGTTGTGTATAAACAGGGGAGATGATGTTAATGTGTGAAAGAAACCATGTGGAGAATGTTAATAATATAGGGGAGACTATGTCAAATTTTATCTAGGTATTTGAGGACTTAAGTGTTCAAGATGAGAAAACAACCTAGGTAGTGACTAGGTGTATGTGGAGAGTATAATGGGAGCGTTTAGTAGCTTGTAACAGATTTGGGTATGATTTGTTAAAGGGATGTAACTAGGAAGTGAATGGATGTATTTTGGGATACTAGGAGTAGCATTAGTTGAGGAAGTAATGGAGGAAATAAGAACCCAAAATCTGTAACAAAGTGTATAGAGATACATTGGAGAAGTTAGGAAGAATTAGCGTGGAAGAATTGGTGACAAGAGTGTTGAACTTGGGTATAGGTATTGTAGTGGCTTGGGAATGAATTGGAGGGTAAGATAATACATTGTAGGCTTTGGAAATGGCATTAGGAGATGAGAATATGCATGGGGGAAGTAGGAGCAAAAATCTGTAGCATTGGAGGATGAAAAACTGTTGTAAGTGTGGAAGGGAAGTGATGAAATTGAGTAAGTGGATTGATGGATTTAGTAAGGCATTTGGTGGATGAACTAAGGCAATTTGAAGGGCCTAGGTAGTGTTTAAACATGTGAGATTACATGTAAGAAGATTAGAGATACAATAGGTAAAGTATGGGACTGAAAACAGAAGTAAAAATGCAAATACTGGGCCGGACCGAACTTGCGACCGGACTTGCAAGTTCGGTCGAGCCCAGATTTACAAAGATGGGAAAGCTTCTGGAATCGACCGGACTTGCGACCGGACTTGCAAGTTCGGTCGGACCAGAAAAATTCTCCCGTCTGTAACCTACTGGAATCGACCGGACTTGCGACCGGACATGCAAGTTCGGTCGGCCAGAAAAATTTCCGTCGAGCTACTGGAATGGACCGACCTTGCGACCGGACTTGCAAGGTCGGTCGGGCTAAAATTTTTCCGTTAAGTAACTTACTGGAATGGACCGACCTTGGGACCGGACTTGCAAGGTCGGTCGGCCCTGGAATTTTCACCCGATGTAACCTACTGACTCGGACCGAACTTGCAAGGTCGGTCGCAAGTTCGGTCGGGTCAAAACTTACAAAAAAAAAACTATAAGACTATGTTTAGTATATGTATGTATGTATATGTATACCCACCTATACATACGTGCATATATGTGTAAGTAAACCATTGTTAAGTAATTAAAAGTAAGTAAATAAAATGTAAGTATAAGAAGGTGAAGACCTAGTAAGTATGAGTTAGGAAGCGTAAGGGTAACCGAATTAAGTTAATGATAGTTAGATTAATTATTCGGTTGTATGTATATCATAGGATTTGATTTGTGAACACCGGAGGAACATTGGGATATAAGTACAACGGTGAAAGGTATGATTTCTTCATGCCCTGTATCCTAATCTGGTTACCCCGATTTGTGTGCTTATTTGACCACCTAAATAAGGTAAATGCATGAATCGGACTATATTGCACTTACCTGTGCTTGACTTATGTTGTGCTTGATATTTATTGTCTTGAGCACTAGTTTGTATAATTCGTGAAATATATGAATGATGATGAATGGTATTCGAACCTCGTATTGTACTTGTGTAATGTATTGTACCTCGTATGTATGTGTATATGTGTATTGTATTATTGTGGCTTGGATTTTGACTTGTGCTAATTCCTAACTATCTAACTCCTAACTTAAGTGAGTAAATTGGAATGAGTACAAGTCCGATATAGCTTCGGCCACGCGTGAGGATGCGGAGTCACAAGAGGTTGGCTGCAATTCCTGACTCTTAAACTAGTCCGCGGCCCAAATCCCTTAAATGGGTAGCATCTCGGATTGGTGAGTCAAGTAAATCCCGGAGGTGGGACGGAGTAGTCCCCAGGGCCGGAGGTCCCGACGACTTAACTTGAGTAAGAGTAAGAGTAAGTAAGTATGGATCCGTAAGTATGTATGAGTATGTATGCGTATGTATGAAGTAACGAGTAAAAGAGTAATCTCCACCCGATTAACCCGGGTGGACCAATGAAGCTAACAATATTGTATATTGTGCATGAGATGTGTATGTGTAATTCGGAAAGAGGCAAGTATGTATCGGTTGGTTTATATTGTATTCCTTGTATGAAATGAATTGTATGTATGTACGCTGTGTGAGTATTATTGTATCGTGTATAAGAGCATGTATGCATGTATGTTTGTATGAAAACGAACCGCATGTATTCGACCAAGTGGTCGGCGTACCCTCACTAGTACGCGGGGTATGCGGTTATCATGCTCGGCGAAAGCTGACCCCTTCGGGGGACATTTTTTAGTGTGCAGTACCCGAAGCGGATGTGATCAAGGTAGGAGACCGGCGGCACGCCTTGTACTTAGGAAGTAGGTAGTTGTGAGAAATGGGTAAACATAGACTCATAATGAGTACCTATGAACTTGGAGAAAACATTGTATTTGTATTGGGAACCTAGTAAACTCGGTTATGTATATTGTATGGTATGGTATTGTAAAGGAGTAACGTGTTGAATGGAATATAGTGGTATTGAACTGGAGAATGGAGTATGTATTGTAGATGTGTAGTACTCGGGATTCCGGTCCATCAGACCGATGCTGTATGTAGAAGTAGTAGCCTTGTTAGTCACGTGGGTGACTAACGGCATTGTATCACCCATTGTACGTAAGCATATATCCGCTGCGTGTATCTGATATGTAAGGAAATTGGACGGTAAGCACTGTATTAATGGTAGGGGTGTTACAATTCCAGCCGACACCCAGCTCCTTCAACCTCTCTTTGCTTCTCCATTTATGTAAGAACACAGCCAAACTCAGAGGAGAACAGCAATCACCATTGGTAAGCTTATTAAGCTCTTAAATGTCCATTTTCTTCACAATTTCTTCCTCTTTCCATGGAGCAAAGCATCAACCACTTCCATCAATGTTCTTAGGTTTTTATGGAGGTTAAATGGAGGGTGTATCTCGGCATTAACAAGGGAAGAAGGCGAGAAAGCTAATCTTGTTCTTAAGGTATAAAAATGTGCTTTAAGCACATATCTTTTGATTCCCTTCAAATTCGGCTGTAAAACTTTGTTTCTAAGCTTATAATCTTCATCTTAACATACTTATCCAATTGGTACATCAATAGCTTCGAAATATAACCAGATCCAAGCCAAAAACACCATTTTAGCATTTTAAACAAGGTAAAGATTAGCCATCTTCTAATCTGAGTTATACCAGTTTAAAGCTTGGTTTTAGTAGCTCTTTTGACACTCTTTATCTACTGTAAAAACAGGCCGTGGAGCATCCTTGCTTGCCTTGGTATTCCAAGGTAAATTATACCTTGAAAATTACATTAAACACTTCTTATGGTTAGATCTTGCTTGGAGACTAACCATGTTATGCCCCAGATTTTTTTTTATTTTCTTTCAGATTCGCAAAGGGAGTTTGTGCTATTTTGTAATCTTATGTTAGATTGTCTATGACATTCTCCTTATGTCATTATGTTAGCTTGAGGAAGGAGGGTTACAATTGTCTTCTTCCTTGTTGTTATTTATTAATTCCATAAGAGAGAGATTTATTAAACTATTTTATTCCCTCTCTCTCTTATTCTAATTCACGTTCAATTATTCCTCCTTCCACTACCCTGACGTTCTCTCGCACGACAGTTTCTTCGCTCTCAAACCCTCATCCCTTTGCTCATCCCCTTCTTCAATTTCTTTCAATTGATTGCTGGAGATCCGCCTGTGGAATTCTGTTCGTCTGTCAGTCGTCTGTCAGGTTGGTTTGTAGATTCCGATTTCGTTCTTCATTGAGTCTTCCTCTCCTCTTTTCTGATTTTGATTTTGTATTTTGGGAGCGGTTCAATTCGAGGGATTGTCATTTGACTGGAGATTCGGGAAGGCGATTCGTAGAGTCCGCAGAGATGGCTTAGCTACGGATGTGAGGTAGGTGGTAGATGGATTCGGTTGTGTGCGTTCACCCACGGGGGCTTTGGTTCCGTTGTTTTCCGTATATGTTTGTGTGGTTTCTGATCCGTGGTAATTTTGTGTGAGTTCCGGATTTGCGTTTTGATGCGTTACATCCCCGTGGGATTGGTTTTGTTTTACGTATTTTGTTATGTAAGTATTGCTTTGACAAAGGTGAATCTACCCTTATAGTTCCCTTCTGTTTTGTGGACTCTGTGTGCTTCTGATTTGAGAGTTCGGATTGTTTAATTGCCCTATGTTTTGATCGATCTCTGTCTAATTTGTCTTGGTTTTGACTTCTAAAACTGCCATGGTTATGGTTTAAAGACTTTGGTTTCGTACTGCATTTTTGACATTGTTTTGAGGACTCTGTTCGCATCTGATTTCGTTTGGATATTGAACTTTTCGGCGCGTCCGCTTCCGTCCGAACTTGGAAGTTCGGACACGCTCTGTTGCGTCTGGCTTTTCTGAGAGTTTCACTGTGTCCGAACTTCCGTCCGAACTTGGAAGTTCAGACACACCCCGTTTTGCGCCCTCTGATTTTCTCTTCGACATGTGTCTGAACTTTGAAGCTCGGACACATGTTCGGACTTCCCACGAGTTGTTTTCCGAAGACGTCCGAACATCCGTCCGAACTTGGATGTTCGGACACCTTGAAATTTTCTGCGGATTTGAGTTCGACTTGCGTCCGAACTTCGACGTCCGGACACAAGTTCGGACTGCTCCCTGTTTTGACCATAACTTCTTCATCTGAGCTCCGTTTTGAGTGCCGTTTGTGGTGTTGGATTCCTCTTTCCGAGTACTATCTGTTTTCAGGTGTTTTAGCATGTGTTTAATTGTTTCCTGATTTTAAGGTCTCTGATAAGCCTTTGATCTCTGTTATGCTCTGAAAATGTGCTTCAACCTCTGACTTCAGTTTTGCTTTTGTATTTACTAGTCGGGTTACGACTTCTGTCTTGTTAAGGCTTTCTGTTGGTAAGCTTCTGCTCCGATTTCGTTAAGCTTCTGCTTTCTGTTATGATCTGACAAGGACTTATGTCTTGTTCTGTATAAAGCTTTGATCTGTTCTGAGAGCTTCTGTTTTGGGACCTAGTCTTCTCTGTATCTGAACCTTTGGATGGCTGGTCTCGCTGTCTCGTAGCGCGCTATGTAGGATCCTTCTGTTTACGGGTGATGTTCCCCGTTCTGTTCACGGGTGTTTACACCTGTTCTGTTCACGAGTGAGGTTTCCTCGTTCTATTCACGAGCTGGTTGCTCGTTCTGTCTGTATGCTGTGATTGCTAGTGTCCCACTCTGTTTTCTGCTTCTGTCCCACTTCTGTTTGGATTCCGTCTGCTGTTTTGACAGACTGCTGTGTGCTTTCTGTCCTTTGGATACCTCTGTTTGTTTTGCTCTGCTCCCGTCTGCTCTGTCTGTTTGAAAACTCAGATAGGCTGCTGTGTGCTTCCTGTCTTTGAGGATTTCTGATTTTGAAGTGCTCTCTTCGTCTGCTCTATCTGTATTTGATTTGAGACGGTCTGCTGTGTGCTTACTGTCTTCTGCTAAGTTCTGGATTTTGCTAAGCTTCTGATTTTGCTAAGCTTCTGATTGTGTTTAAGCTTTTTGAGTTTGTTAAGCTTCTGATTTCGTCAAGCTTTCAGCTTCAGTTACCTTCTGCTATTAAGTGTATGTTTTGACCACCGCTTAGCTTTTTGTGTTTTAGACTTCGGTCTATTTGAAAGACTTCTGTTTTGTCTCTACTTTCGCTCTGGCTAAGCGCTTTCGTATACGTATATATATGTATGTTCAGTATCTGTTTTGAGCGTGCTCAGCTGATGAAGTTTATCACCTGCTGAGCAATAGTTTTGCTCACCCCTATCTTCGTCTGATTTGCAGGTTTTAGTTCGTGCTTGGAGATTCAGCTCTTACTTTTCGTTTTGGGCATTTGAGTTTTGTATTTAGTTTGTTTGGCCTTAGGGCCCAGTTGTATTTAGATTATGCTTTGTATTTCAGTCTGGCTTCCGCCTGTAGTAAAGACATGTTGTAATCTTTTATTTGGTAATATATGAGCATCAGTTCTGTTTTGGGGTTTCGCTAGTGTAGCCTTGCGTTGCCTTAGGTAATAAGCGCGCGGTGTGTAAATGATGCTGTGGAAACTTTACCCTAAGCAGGCCGTGGCCAAACAAGGCCTTATCTAGGCAAGAACAAGGTATAAATCACTTAAACTTACACTTGGTATATTAATATGTGTTTATACCTATGTATACATAAATGCCGTGAGTGAACAAGTTTATTAAGGTCTTATTTTGACCTTAGGTGATTAAGGAATGGTTTAATAAATTTTATAACTAATTAATTAGCATAATTGTCAAATTTAAGACATTATGTGGAAAATTGTTAATTAATGAAAATATATGGTAAGGGCCGAGAGTTTACAGCATTTTTGGGCATTTATGTGTAATTTATTTTATAAGCCAATGTTTGTAATAAGGCCATGTACTTTAGGCCATTTTATTTATGCATTTATAAGCTTTTAATTAAGTTTAGGTGTTAAATATGCATTACCGCATACTATTGGGGTTATAGTGTAATTAAATTAAAATTTGGGGGCTATAAAAGGATATAGCCGAAAATTGGAGGTTTAAAGGAGTTTATATAAAAATTATAAGTTTATATAAAGTTTTGGGGTTAAATGGTAATTTATGAAGGTTATGGGTGTAAACCGTAATATATAGAAATTAATGGTCAAGGAAATATTAAGGTGGTCAACCTTGACCATATGGTAGGTTTTGACCAAATTAAATAAGTTAGATAACTTATTTAAGGTTTTATAATAAGTTATGTACTTAATTGTAACAACTTTATAACATATGTGGTATATATGTTATTACCGAAAATAGAGGGTGTATAATGGTATTATAAACACCCATGGGCTATTAGGAATTTTTAGGAATTTATTGGGTTGATTTTAGGAATTAAAATAAGCTATATATACATAATATAAAGTTATTGTGTCATTATGACACCTTGGAGAAATATATGTGGTGGTATAGTGAATACCGAAAGTATATAGGTTAATAAGGTAATTATAACCCTTTGGTGAAATTTGGTGACTTTTAGAATTATATAAGAGTATTCATTAAGATATATGTATAATATATAGTTTTAATGAATTATTAAACTATATGTTATAAATTGGGCCAAATGGCAATTATAGAACATATATGGGTCTGTTCGGAATTTTACAAAATATAACCATAGGTTATACCCTTTTTTTTATAAGTTAGAAATGTTATATTAAATGGTATATATAACAAGGTATAAATAATGGGGTGGTTTTGTAAATAACGGAAACTATGGTTTATGGAAAAGAATAAGGTTTAATATATGTGCCTATGCGGCAATATATAATAGTTTTGTATAAAACTATAGGTTATAAATTTGAGGGAATAAAAATATCATAATATATGATATTAGTATATGGTATAACATTACATAATGTTAAGTGGTCAAAATAGAATTTAAGTAAATTCAAGGGCTGTACCGAAATATTAAAGGTTGGAAAATGAATTCTAGACTAAGGTCTATAATGTTATAAATGTTATAACAATTATATGTTTAGATGGAATTAATAAAAACAAGAATTTTCACATTAAGTAATGTGACAAACTATAAATAAATAAGATTCATAAACCAAGGAATTTGTTAATTAAACCTTCGGAGTTGTTAAGATACAACATAAAATGTTATATAATATTAGGATAATAATCTTAATATAAGTTGTACAATATAGTACAACTAAAGGGAAAAGTCATCTAATAAAAGATGATAAAAATGTAACATATAATATAAGAGTTTATAACTCATGGAATTACCTATGGGGTAAATATATACATATACAAGAAAAATGTATATAAGGATGAATATATATTATGGTTAGAAACCATGTATTAAAATGGATGGTGGAAAAACAAACCTTAGGAAAATAAATACTAAGGTGAGGTGTATAATAAATGATTAAGATTATACATGCAATATAGTGACAAGCTATATAATATACAAATGAGTATTAAATTACATGTGGTAACAAACGTTTAAAGATAAGTATATTAATATACTCGACGTAACCACGCATGAAGTATAACGTCTCTCCTAATCCCGAGTTAAACCGAAAACCCGACAAAAGTTATCAGTTAGTAACGGGGAATAAACCGGGATGGATTAGTAACGGTACGGGGTGTCGTAGTGTGTTGCTAGTATGAGATGCTGATGCATAGTGTGATGCATATTGATAGATTGTTAGAGACAACACGAGGAGCATCGGATCTAGCTGAATCATACTCCACCGTAATACTTTCAGGGTGAACGGTATGTTATTTATGTGGCTTGATTGTCTCTGAGGATTTCCTCAGTTCAGACATTGTGTGAAAATCTGTGATGAGATTGAATGTCTGCTTGTGTGGATTAATATGCTTGAGTTGTGTATTAATGCTGCTTTAATATTACTGTTGCACGATAACAGTACCGTTCGTATTTATGAACATATTATAAAACGAACTAGCGGCAATGATGCTATCTTATATGTGTAATATAAGGAATGTAAGTAAACGTTGTAGCATCAGGATAATAAGATATATATATATATATATATTACCTGAGACTTATATACGGAGCATTGGCCTCTTTAACGCCGCTCTCGTATCTAACACTGGATCCCGAGTCGACATACTCAGGATTAGACTAACGACCTTAGTCTGTTGTGTTAGGAAAAATAATAAAACGATGCGATGGTATAGATAAGTTTATCAAGAGGATGTGGCTCTTGCTGTGAACTGTGATCCATTAACGATACTAGGATACCGTGTGGTAACCGTAAGTATCAGGATAAATTTCCAACGAACTACAGAACGTTCGTAGGTCGGAGACTCTACCGCTGGAGTGGCTACTGTCGTGGGTGACCCGCCATAAGAGATGGGTAACTTAGAGACACGTCTTTCTAACGAGACGTTGTCATTAGACATGACTGAACAATTACGAACGACTATGCTAACTCGTACATTAGGCGAACATTATTTGGGCTTGCATGCCAAAGACGAGAGTTTATACTCGTTTATAATTCTCGTTGTTTCGCCTTGTTGTTCATTGGTTGTGCTTTGTGGTTATGTGTGGTATGTTGGTGGATTTGTTTGAACGAGCCATTGTGCTCATATTGTGTGTTGTGAACTGGTTGTGTCGAGTCGCAGTACTCAAGTGTGGATTATGGTGGATTGTTTGGTCGGGTGAGTCGCCGAACTCAATTATGAACAATTAAGTATTTGTTGGAATGGAGTCTCTGTACTCATATAAGTGTTGTAACGCTTTCAGTGGTTTATTACGATGAGATGTGTGAAGCCGGGGGCTTGTTTGTTATTTGAGTTTACTGCAATATATATTGTTGCTTTACAGTTTTAACATTAAACTACTTGCATGAAAATGAATTGCATGCTCTCGACCAAATAACTGAGGGTCCGAGGGGGCATGACAATCATGTAGTAACATACTCAGCAGGGGCTGATTCCATACCACAAACAACCATTTTTGCAGGTATGCAGCTTCCGGTGTCGGCAAAGAGAGGGACGCGCTGGGTAGTTTAATTACAGTTGTTTAAATATGCACTGTTGCGTTTTAATACGAACTTAGAAACGTGTATAGGATTGGGATACTTAGAATGCTCACTGTGAATGTATTTTATATTGGTTTGGGAAGGTTAGATCTATCTCTTGTTGTCACTGTGGGAAATTGTTTCGTATTTAGGAATATATCAGTAAGCACGTTATTACTCGCATGGGCGAGTAAGAACGGTGACACCAGTAGTTCAATTGTTGAGATTACCGCTGCGATTATAATGTTAATTAAGATGATTAGGAGCCGATTAGAGTAGGGGTGTTACACCGTCTCACAACTTAGGAGGTTTTCCTAATTTGTTGTATACACCGATATAAGGGTCGCCCCTATACTTCCATTACTTAGAAATTCTGATGTTTTCTCATATTAAGTCACACCCTCTTATAGGAGGTCGATTGTTCGTTATAAGGGAGCTCCCTAGTCCCATGTGTCGCTTTTCTCGTTTCGAGTAAATTCATAAGTTTGATTTATCGTTGGCCTTCCATCGATAATTCTCGTGTGTTTTCTCACGTTCAATTATTTCACGGTTCGACTCATTCTGCAAGTCACTAACCAATCGCTAGTCATTTTTGAGTCGGTCTATAACACTCAGTCGGACCACGCATTCAAGCAAAGATGGTTAGTTCACAAGCATGCATCAAGATATACAGTACAATATCCGTTTTCATGCATTTATCTTATTAGGTCTGCACATATAGTAAGCAACACACAAGCCGAGCGCAACTCGGCAGGACACAAGCTGCAAGAAAACTATACCTGTCACCGAGGATTCACTCTAACACGTCATCTCACGCTCCTCAGGTATTTTCCGAACGACTGGTTACATTACAACGTTTTTATTAACGTTAAGGCATTACGGAAGTTTAAATGACTATTGCACCCGTAATAAGCCCCGTAGTCCCGTTAATCTTAACTTTATTCAAGTGAACTTAAGCTCTCCACTTTCACATTCAACCTAGCACTTGTTTATACTCCTAATGACCTTTACATGTCATCAAACAAGTCCTAATCATCATCTAATATCAATACCAATCAATTCCCCATCATTTATAGCCTTTAAAACACTTTTGTAAGGATTTTGGGGGTGGTCCAGGACTTGGTCCGGCCCCTAAGTCCCGGACCAATGCACTGGAATAATCTCGGGTCATTTTCTATACTGGTCCGGGACTTGGTACTTACCCAAAGTCCCGGACCACCCTTTTTGTATAACTCACGGCCTGATTTTCAACCTGGTCCAGGACTTTGTCCCGGACTTTAAGTCCCGGACCAACACTCCAGAGGTACTCTTGGTTTATTTTATTATGTGGTCCGGGACTTGTTCCTAGACCTAAGTCCCAGACCATAGCAGAAATTTGTCAATTTTGACAGTTTTGAATTCTATTCTAACTCCATATTTCACCCAAATCTTTTCCAATCTTCCCCCATGTTTCTAAACATTTTCTATATCCATAAACATAACTTAACCCTCTTAAATCGTTGATCAAACTCGTTACTCAATCCTTGTTCATTTCTACAAGTTTTGCACTCTCATTTTCTAATTTTCTGCACTTACAACTCAATTTCAAGTCTCCCAAAATGCACACTTGCTCTTCAACTTACCAACCCAATTGTTTTGACCATTCCACATCCTTTCTAGTCATACTCATCTCTAATTCCAAAGTCCAACCATTTCCTCCAAGGTTATACAACCTAGTTTAATTCTAGCATTCCAAGACACTTTTAACAACATTCTTGCTACAGATTTTCACACCAATCTTTCCAATCCTTCAACTATCATTTTAGGGTGAAAAAACCAACCATATCAATCCTTATAAACACCCAGTCAACACTTAGGCTCTTCAAGCTCATCTCACCACCTAAACCACTTAATTTCTATAGAAATTTCGCCATAACATCCCTACTGTAACACCCCTACCGCTAATCCCTTATTTACCGTCCAATCATCCCAATAACCCTAACTACTCGCTGCGGAAATACTACTACTACGGCGGGTGATACAACGCTGCTAACCGCCCATACGGCTAGCTAGGCTTAGACTACTTACAGTCACGGTCTGATGTCTAAATAATACCGAGCTACTACATTACTTACCAAACGCCGAATATCAAATACTTACAAAAGTGATTACCGAGTATCTAAATGTATTCAATTACATCCTTTCACTAGTTTCCAAAAATAATGAGTTTAAACAAACTACTCATCTGTACCAAGTTACAATTCCCACAATATCCAAAAGGGTGTACCCCATGGTACACCGGCTAAACAAAAGGGCTTATAGTCGTGTACAACTTGGTACACCATTCACAATCCACTAATTACATCCAAAAAGAAACCATCTCATTCTCACCAAGTCTTCACCCTTCACGAGTACCTGGAAATATTAAAAACGGTGCCCCAAGGGGCTCAGCAAAAAACTGCATATAAACTTCGCATATACCGCGTGCTAACAAGGGCACGCCGACTATTTAAGGTTGACTGTACATGCGGTTTATTAACATGCATACATGCTTTCATATACACAACACATTCATACAAAATACAATACACAAGCCAAACAGTAATACAATCGCATATACAATACTTACCTTCTCATGGGTTAGCCAAATTACACATCCGGGTTAATCGGATCTTTTTTACTCTTTTACTCATTACACAATACTTACACAATCACATTCATACTTTACTTACTTACTTTTCCATACTCTTTTACTTACTCTTACTTACTTAATATTACTCATGTTAAGTCGGTGTGACCTCCGGGCAGGGACTACACCGTCCCACCACCAGGCTTTAGGTGGCTCACTCACTAATCCAGGATGCTACCCATTTAAGGGGTTTGGGCCGTGGAAAAGATTAAAAGCCAAGATTTGGATCCAACCTCTTGTGTCTTCACCTCCTCACGCGTGGCCGAAACTATATCGGACTTCTACTCATTCCAATTTACCAATTTATTATGTTAGATTGGTTAGCTTGTTAGGAATCAGTTAGAAGTCCATCACAACATCATTCGGTCACCACAATGCACATCAAGCATACACACACTTCGTTATCATACATTCATTTCATGAATTATACAAACTATGATTTAAGATAATATTCAACAAGGAACAACATCATATAATCACAAGTAAGCATAATAAATGTGATTCGTGCGTTTATCTTATTTAGGTGATCAATTAGCACACAACACACAAATCAGAGTAACCAAGGAAGCATACGGGGCATGAGAAGTTCATACTGTTCACCGTTGTACTTGTAACCGACTTTCCTTCGGTGTTCACATTCCAAGTCCTATGACATACATACGATCGAGTGATTAATTTAACTATAATTAACTTAACTCGTGTATCTCTTACGTTTCCTAACTCATACTTACTATGTCTTTACAATTCTTACACTTACACATTGTTTACTTATTCTTCATTACTTTTAAAACTTGTTTATACTCTTAATGACCTTTAAACATCATTAATTAAGTACTAATTACCTTATACTAGCATTACCATTCACTTCCTTACTTTAAAAGCCATTTAATAAACTTATTTTTAAAATTTTGGGTTGGTCCGGGACTTTGTCCAGATCCTAGGTCCCGAACCACCCTGTGGTCACAACTCTCGGGCAGTTTTCAATTATGGTCTGGGACCTTATACATAAGGTAAGTCCCGGACCAGAAGCAACTTAAAGTCTCGAAAAAAATTTCATTATGGTCTGGGTCCTCTTACAATAGGTATGTCCCGGACCTGGTACTTAGGAAATTCTCGGCCATTTTTCAAGGGGTGGTCTGGGTCCTTGTATGGGACCTAAGTCCCGGACCACCCTCTGCTACTTATTCTCGGCATGTTTTTGCACACTGGTCCGGGACTTAGTCCTGGACTAAGGTCCCGGACCCTGCTATGTTTTTACAGTTTTTAAGTTTCTCCAAATCTGTTATATGCTACCTTTGCCCAATTAATTTCCCATTGTTCCTACACTTAACCCCAAGTATTTAAGCACCTAATTAGTCTCCTAAACAGGTCGAAATCCCTTACTAACCTATTACTCCTTTTCATACTAATTCACACACAATTTAGTTTTCATTCCAGCACTTACATTATTTTTCCTTAGTTGCATTTTGCTACAGATTTTGATTCTCACTTTCTCCATCTATAGCTCCCTCTTCTAATGTCATTCCTAAGGCTTATAATGCATTATACACCTCTTCTAACCTACCCACTATCTAGCTCCAATTAAAATCTGTTGCAAAGGTATATTTCTACCTAGTTACTAGTTCTTAAGTGTTCTAGTTCTAGGTAAAATTTGACATGGTCTCCCCTAAATTTCTACCTTCTCACCACATGTTTTATTCACACATTGTTACCCAATTCACCTGTTTTATCACAACATCAAAATATAGCTCTCCAACACAAGTATTAAACACTAAACACTCCTTAAATTCTGGCACATTCACCATTTCCTTCCTTAAGGTTTATATGAGTTTTCCATCATTTTTTGAAGCTTAAAAACATTTGGATTCTCTTACACATTACACTACTACTCAATACTATTTTCAATACACATTTAAAAGCTACTAAAATCTGTTACATAAGACATCACAAAGCTACTCAAAGTGAGCATAATTTACCTTGTTTCCTCACTAGCTTTTCTTTTCTTCTTCTTTCTTCTTCCTTCTTCCTTTCCTCTCTTCCCACCGGTTGTGAAGGTTCAAAGCTCTAACACTACAGCCCATCACACACCACCATTTCAATACCACTAACCCTTAAATTATCTTTAAAGCTTTAAGGTACATTTTAGGGTTTAGGAATTGCATTACCTTGCAAGAATGTAGAGGGGGTTTAGAATAGCAACAAGAGCAAGTTTTCCCACTCTCCAAAGATTCCAAAATCGGCTGGGCAACAAGGTAGAAGAACTCAAGACTTAGAAATCTTCATTTTGCAAATAAGAGCAAGAAAGGGTAGTATTTTCGGATTCCTTTTTACCTTAAACCAAATGAGGTGAAGAAGGGGCTTATAATGGTGGTCTTTGTCTTCAAAACCAAGAACACCCATGGAGATGAAGTTGCTTGTTTTCGAATTCGGAAAAGAGAGTAGTGTTCTCCTTGATGAGAGGAAGACAATGGTATAATTTTTGTAATTTTTGGAGAAGGTTTAAGTAGTTAACAAGAGGAGAGAAGTTGGTTGTTGAATGGGGTCTCTCAAATCGCCATGGCTGGCCTGCTTGGAGAAGAAAGAAAACAGAGAAATAAGAGAGGTGCAGTACGTTGAGTGTGGTGAGGAAATGAGAGAGTAGGATAGAGAAGGTGAGATAAAGTAATAAGTTACTTTTTGTTTTTACTTTTGTTTTTGTCTTTTGCAAATAAGGAGTAATTAAGTGAGTGTGAGGGGGAAAAGAAATCGGCTCACACACAGCCCTCTTATGGGTTTTAAAATTTTATTTGCAATAGTGGACACACTAGTTTGGTTTATTTACACTTCCACCCCACTACTTCCCGTTTTTTACAGTTTTTACTATTTTCTTGTTTAATTCATTTTATTGGTTCTAAGCCTTCATTAATGTTTATTAATGGCTATTTGGTTGACCAAAATTGTTACGAGTCTATTTGACCTGCTTAAAGTCGCGTTTTCCCAGTTTCCTCGAAAAACGCGCTTTAAGGTTTGTTTGTGTTTTTAATCCGTTTTAAGGATCCGTTTTCTTCGGGATTTGTTCCCTCATGATTATTTAGACATAATTAAGCTTCTAAATTACTTATTAGTCTAATTAATCACTATTTTTAATTACGGGGTATTTCACCTACAAATCTAACATGCCCAATTGCATTATTTTTAGCACCTAAACTAGCCAAATCCATCTTGGATTCTACCAGCACACAAGTTCCATTCAAAATTCCCCAATCAACAATATAAAGCCAAAATCTTAAATGCTTGGCTTTAAGGCCCTTAAATCAAACCACATATCACTTTTGCATTTAAACATAATCCCACTTCTCTTTTCTAGCAACCAAGTACATTTCCAACACAATTTTGATTCATTCTTTAGTTTTCCCATCCCATAATTGTAAAAGCATTAGGGATCAACATTAAGGTGAATGATTTACCTTAAGTTTCCAAGTTTCTCTTTCTCTTCTCCTCTTCTATTTTCTCTTCCCATTTTCAGTCATGGGCAATACCATTGCCAACACACTAGACCAACATCGAAGGGAATACAATGAGCACTAATTAAACTCTTAAACCGTTGACATAACCCTATAATTCATGAAGAGGGCTTAAAGCACAAAATTTAGGGCTTTACCTTTGGAGCTCTAGAAGAGGCTTTCAATCATGAATCGAGAGGGTTCCAACTACTTTTGAAGCTTGAATCAAGTGCTCTAACAAAGAAGTAACAAGACCCAATGACAAGCCAAAATCGGCTGAAACAAGAAGGGGGAAAACATGGTTTTTTGTGATTTTCTTACCTTGGATGAAAGAGGGAACCTTCTAGCTCCCAAAAATCTGATTTTCTTCTCAAATAGGCTATACCCATGGAGGTCAACTTCAAGCTTTTGAAATTTTGAAAAGAGAGAAGTGAAGCTCTTGGTGAGGGGAACACAAATATGTAATTTGTTTTTGATTTGGAGCTTTGATGTAGCTTGGGCAAGAGTAGAAAGGTAGAGGAGCCATGGGAGGAGCTCAAAAATCTCCAGCAATGGGGGAAGAGGGGGAGAGGCAGCCGGCTGGAGGAGAAAGGAAATGTGAGAGAGGAGGGGGAAATGAGAGGAGAGAGAGGGAAAAAGCATTTTGTACCTTTTTCCACCTTTTTACTTTTCTTCTTTCCTCTTCTACTTATTAGCTAGTTTATTAACTAAGAGGGGAGCTGATTTATCTACAAAAAACCGGCCCCATAATATTAGTGAGAGCGGGGCGCTTTCGTCTTTTTGCAAGAAATGCTCATAAAATTCCCGGTTTGGGCACTATTCACTAACCGGGCCTGTTTTCCGGATTTTTCTCATTCCTTTAATTTTAATGGTTCTTAGGCTTCCATTAATGTTTAATTATAGTTTTAAGATCAACTATAATTTATACGGGTCCATTTGGCCACTGAAAGTCGTGTTTCTGAGTTTTCTCGAAAAACATGCTTTAAAGCCTCGTTGCGTTTTTAACCCACTATATGGATCCGTTTTCTTCGGGAATTGTTCCCACAAATTATTTAGGCATAATTAAGCCTTAGGAATACATCTAGGACCCCAGTCGAGGTCACATACCTCCTATGGTTGCGTAACGCTCGTTCTTATGTTTTGTGCTTTTTAAGCGTTTTCTCTTTTCTTTTGGTTTTTCCTTCTTCACTAATATTCCTTAGGCACTATTGGGCCGCTAAAAATCATATTAGAATAATTTAATCATCATATTTAAGTCCGGGGTATTTCAATAATTAATGTACCTGTATGGTACTTACGTGGTATAAATTTTGAAACTTAATTGGTATAAAAATCGGTATAAATTATTTGTTTAGAACATATTATTCTTTTTATGGTATAAATAAATTTAAAAATTGAAATATTTTTTATTTTAATATTTTATGATATTTTCATTTGTTTATATAATTTTTGTATATTATTTTATATTATTATTGTATTTTGATTTTTTTTTTGAAATTTTATGAATTTTTCTAACACTTAGGGGCATATTGTGAACTTTAAAAGTCTTTTGTTCACTAGCAAGGGTATTTTTTGTCTTTTTTCCATCTGGTTAATGACTATAGTGGTATTTCATGGACTTTTACAAAAATATAGTGGTATTATGACTTCTTTTTTTTTTTAGTGGAATTTCATGAATTAGTAAAAAATATAGTGGCATATCATGAGATTTCCCTTTTTTTTTAATATCTTATAATATTTTGTTCTTTTTATTTTTTTCAATATTTGAAATTTTTTTATATATTTTTTATATGTCAATAGTTTTTAGATTTTTTGTGAAATTTGGTGAATTTTTTACACTTAGAGACATATTGTGAACTTTAAAAGTAGTTTGTTAACTAAAAGGGGTATTTTGTCATTTTTCCTTCTGGTCAATAGCTATAGTGGCATTCATGGACTTTCACAAAAATATAGTGACATTTCGTTACTTTTTTTCGTGGCATTCCATAAATTAGCCAAAATAGAGTGACATTTCATGACATTTCCAAAAAATTTATAACATTTACTAACGGTAGAACAATCCATATCAAATCTGACACATATAACACGATTTGAATCTGTCACCAAACCCGAGTACCAAAGGAACAGCTACCCAATCGTTTCAATAGGAGGATATTGCGTAGTGACTGACCGCATATCCATGGTTGATCGCCAAGTAAAGCACAAGAGGACGAGAACATAAAGACAAGAGCAAAAGAACATATCCTCCATCCACAGTAAATTACTAAACCCATATGACCACGACCAAACAGATGGCAATCCATCTTAATCTATTCATTCAAATGAATTTTATTCCCTTCTTTCAAATTTAAGCAGCTGCTTTCCAGGTTACCTAATACCTGGATTGTAACATTGCTATCAATCAACATGTCACAATGTTCCACCTCTCTCAAGCAGAAAAGAGTCCTTTTGACTTCAATGTAATGTTTTTTCTCAAGTTGACTTTTCTCCATCATCGATCCATCTTCAATTCTTTCTTTTTCGTCTTTCTTCCTTCCTTCTTCATCTTGTAATGGAAGCCCTAGAGCTAGCACCCTTACATAAGCATGATGACGGCAGTCAGTCAACGACATCATCGCTTTGAATTAGTGATCCTCCCACACCTGCCCGAGCTTCTATATATTCTAAACCGTAAACAATCCCACGAAGAAAAATCAGCTTTCAAGCCTTATATACAGCTAGCCCATATTCTCCATAGTATCTTCAGACATAAGTACTCTCTCCAGCAACCAATATTACCCGAATTCACTGTTCAATTGCCATACATAGTCACCAGGTTCTTTTGATCAGCTTCATCCGCGGCTGAGTCAAACAAAATGGGAAGATCTCCTTGCTGTGATGATAGAAGTACATTAAAGAAAGGTCCATGGACAGAAGAGGAAGACGAGAAGCTTGTATCTTACATCCAGAAAAAGGGCACCGGAAATTGGAGGGTTCTTCCTAAGCTTGCAGGGTTGAACCGCTGCGGAAAGAGTTGTCGTCTAAGATGGACTAATTACTTGAGGCCGGACATTAGGAGGGGTCGATTTACCCAGGAAGAGGAAGACTCCATCATTAAACTCCACTCCGTGCTAGGAAACAAGTACGTCCACTGTCTCTTTCTGGGCTGATTTTTTTATCCTTTTAAGTGTATGGTATTACATGCTGCTAATGCTTGGTAATGATTAATTTTATGCGATGGTCATGATTGCTGCGTCTCCTGGAAGAACAGACAATGAATCAAGAATCATTGGAACACCCACCTCCGAAAGAAGCTACTACAGGGTATTGATCCAGTAACTCATAAGCCAAGAACTGATCATCTCAGTCTCTTTACAGACATCTCCCAGCTCATATCCTTGACAAATAATTCAGCAACTCTCTGGAATAATTATAACCCTCTAGGGTTACAATCTGAGCTGGTTAAACTCCAAGTCCTCCAAAACATAACCCAAATCCTGAAATCAACCAGTTCTCCTCAATCCAGTTCCCTGTTGGGATTGTTAAATCCTAACGCTCAGATTGGGAATATTACATCTGGAGGTGGGACTGGGTCCATTCCTTCTTCATGGAATTTAACAACCTCGCCGCTATTTCCCTCCGAGTTTCCTCTAGGTTCAGTGCCGGCAAGTTCAGAACTCAAGATCATAGTGGTAGTTATGGTAATTCGTGGGCTAGCTGCGGAGCAGCAGCAGAAGAAAGAAATGCCTTTGCGGTTTCTGGGAATACCAACTCCACCGATGTCTTGTTCGGTAGCCATACAGAGCAGCAAAGTCGGAATCTTTGTGGAGTAAGTGAGAATAATCAGCTTCCTGGTTTAGTTTCAACCTCGTCTGGTGATCAGATGTTGACGGTTAATGATGGAGCTAGCAACACCAACTCCACGGATCTCATGTTTAATAGTTGGGAGAGCTGATAGACGACGGAAGCAGCGATTTCCGGTGGGAAGATCTGCTAAATGAATCAGAGGTATGCGTCATGTTTAAGATGGTTGTTGAACCAATATGGGCTAATTAATGTCATTATTGTATTATTCTAATGTGTTGTATTTTCTCGTTGCAGATATAGCGTCCCTCTCATTCATATATACAGAGCGTCACCACCAGGATTTCACTCGATCAATTTGAAAATCATGTTATTCATTCTCTTCATTCGATTTCACCAGATTTTTTCCACAAGAACATTTGTATTTATGCATGTCACATTAGCTTATAAATTGTAGAGCCGAGCGTTACACAAATAATCTTTGGCTATAATGCAAGTTAGTGTAACGGAGTTAATAGCCACTCTCGGTGAGTCGGTGTGTATACTTGTATACAATATATGTATCATTTGATTATTGTGATAAACTTTGATGATGGGCTGATTTGAAAGTGCTCCAACATGTAACTCGTTGAAACACTTTGACTCTTTCAATGAATGGATTGAGTCGATCAACAAACAAAAATACACAATTAGACTTTTTTTTTATTTATAACCACAAAAGAGTTTATACTGCTTTCTAAGTAGGAGGAATCTATTTAGCAATTACTCTCACTAACCCTACTAACTTTCTGATCAGCTTAATGGAAAGTAAAAGTAATCTAGGA
Organism: Limonium bicolor; assembly: GCA_023374045.1. Lineage (NCBI taxonomy): Eukaryota > Viridiplantae > Streptophyta > Magnoliopsida > Caryophyllales > Plumbaginaceae > Limonium > Limonium bicolor. The sequence continues at coordinate 307,202,580 of CM041776.1, read as the reverse complement.
ACCACCTATAACAAGTTTACTAATGTAACGGTCAATTAAGTAATGACTATGACTGGTGCTTCTCTCGAATAAAATGCTCTTTCAGATTGCTAGCTAATTTTCTTGACAAAGAAGTGTAATGAAAACTAAGAATAGTTGTGCTTAAATAGAATCTCTCTTCGAGCTGTTGGAATGAGTTAGCTCAACTTCGGTCTTTGGCTTTGTGCTCTTTTGTCCGAACTCCATGAGTCTTATTTTGCAGTCCAAGTTATTGTGTTGGGGTGTTAGTCATCGACATCAAACAGCCACGACTTGCTCCTTAATATTCGCTAGTAGTTAGAACAAAATAGATGATGGACTCCTTATTTGAATGATATGCTCCTTCTTTGAACGATGGACTTCTTCTTTGAACAATGGACTCGATTTCTCGGGATTGCGTTTGAGGTTGTAGAGAGACTACTATCTTTAATGGACACAATTCATCGACAAACTCCATCCTCAGCAACACTCAAGGGTCCAACATTATCCCCTTGTTGTTGATGATGGCAAAACCTTAGGTGTATCCAAATATAGTCAATCCTGTAAAACAAACACAAAGAGGGGAGCTAACTATGTCCAACTTCCCCTTTTGACCATGAGCAAAATATTTTTTGTAGAACTCTTGAATTTGCTGATTCAAGGTTCCTCCTAAGTTCATGAGTACTAAAGGCCATCTTAAGCTATCAGGAAACAAGTTGATAGACTTGACCAGATACATAGAAACAGAAGTAAGGAAACAATATATTCTCTAAAAATTTGAAACAAACATAAATAAAAGCTAGAGCAGTATTCAAGTCGTCGTCTTAACCTACCAACAGAAACAGAAACAAAAAGCACCCCGAGCTAAAAACCAAAAGACCCTGTTCTCAGCAAGATAGGGATACACCACTTCCCCTTTTTTTTTTATCATCGGCGGGGAGAAGTCCTAAAACAGACAAAGTCAATCACAAGATTCCACACAAACAAACTGTGACCGAAATGCATGAACACCTACTAACTGACTAACACACACGAAACACATAGAAACAACAGTCATTTTGAGGCTTGAGGATGCATGGATGGTTATGTTATGGGAAAGGCAATGGTTGGATTAGCAGCCAAGGTGTTATACCCAAACTTTTGGCTCGGGAAGAGTCTCGTGAAGCGAGGATGCAACAAAAGGAAAAATGGTCAAAAGACATGGAATCACGGAATATTGAGGACGTTTTCGTTATTCTCTATCTTTGCATTATTAGCCCACGTACCTCTAAACGGTCGTGACAACTTGACAATCATGAAGGGCATTTTTTGTAATTTTTGAGAATTTTTATTCTAAAAATTAGCTTTTAATACATATTATAAGCCAACTTTTTAATAATCAAAGCCCTAAATTTGTTAAAATAAAAAAGAAAAGGTTTCCATTCATTAATCAATAAAAGTTGCAATCTACTAATTAGGCCTATTAAAGCCCGAAGCCCAATAATTAAAGGAAATACAAGTCATCTTGTAATTTTCTCTCTCCTTTGAAAATGACTAAAACAACTCGAAATTGTATGAAATTTTAACAAATGATAGGGGATGATATTTGGAGCACAATGACATTGGAATTTTGAATTCTTGACTTTTCAACAATTATCTTTTAATTTTTGAACAAATCTAATGGAAATTTGATTTTAAAAATATTCTTTAATGTTGCATTGAAAAATAAAAAATATCTTCCTTTACATGCTAGTAACATTTCATAGCTAGATTCCTTCCCGAAGTTACCCAACCAATTTCGGTAAACGTAGATCTTTTACCAAACTTTCTTTATCTCATTCGCTGCCTGTATAAGGAGCTTTTCCATCTGACTTAAAACACATTACGAAACCCTATAATATCAGAAAACACATCTACAAACCCGCCTCTCTTGATTTTTCACTCTTAAGCACCAAAATCATACCGAAATCTTCCCTAAAACCATAAAAACGAAGTCTTTGGACTTCCATCAACAATCTAACCATAAAAAGTATGAAAAATCACCTCCAAAACGTGAAGGAGACCACCTAAATCGTAGTCAGAAGCTCGGGTCCAGATTCCACCGGATCGGCCATCAATGAAGCAATCGGAAAATTCCGACATGAAGGAACATCTACATACTGAGGTCAAAACAGGTTTGTAACCCGATTTTCTAACTCCTCTAACTCTAATATGTTATTGGAATAAATTTTAGTTGATTTGAGTTTTCCTGACATCTTAATTACGGTTTAATTTGGTCGGTCTAATAACTTGTGGATTAAGTTTCATGTCAAATCGCCTCAAATTGAAGTCATTCACTAACTAATGTGTTTAAAATCTTCTAAAGAACATACCAAGAAAATTTGAGCCGTCCGAGGTTCCGGACACCCAGTTCGAAGACACGGACGCCCCCGAACGGTGTAGAAATCTCACATTTTTCAAAATTTGGGGGTTTTTATAGTGCACGTCCGGGCCCACGGACACCTTATCTGTGGCCTCGGACTCTTTTAATTTTTTATCTTTAATAATTTTGAACATTAGGATTTATTTATTTGATTAGGGTTTGTGGCCACAGACATTTTAAAATTTGATCTAGTTCGGCTTCAGAAACCCTAGTTTAGGTCGTTTCAATTTTCACTTTTAAGTTCGGTCAAAAAATGTCACAAACATAAAAATACAAAAGCTTGCACACTTCGGTTAAATCAACCTTATAATAAGTAGTTAATGACATAAAGTAGTGGAACAAATAACTTAGAAGGGTAGTGAAAGTAATTTGAACCCAGAAAAGTTAAATACCAAGCCCACAAACCCGAACTCTTACCTTTCCTAGTTTATTGTAGGTTAAAATTAGGTGGCTACTCTTAATAGGTTCCAGTGGGATAACCTTAGTTATAATGACTATAGTTTTATAAGATAGTTATTAAAGTAGGTTATAAGTGGACCTAGAACCAGAATAGATCCTAATCAACCTGCTCAACATAGTATAATGGTGAAAAAACCCGAGGCTCACATTGGTGACTTTGCTTGGGACTTAATCCACCTTTTAATTTGAAGATAAGAGGGGTTGACTTGAAAATGTCATTTATTGCTTTAATTACATTGTTTGATTTACTTCTGTGTGCACTTTTATTTTTACCTAAGTATACATCACATGAGAGCATCGAGGGTTTACGCAAGTCAATTATACATGGGCTCACATTAGGAAACCCCTTTTTAGAAATCACACCTTTTAGGTGATGTGAATAAGTGGGGGAAAAGAGGAGGACATTGTACGAACCACGTCCCCTCAATACCTGAGCTTCGGCTTCTAGCACCTCTTTGGTAGTATCCTTACCGAGCCCAATATTTGGCCAGTCAAAGTCCTGACCGTAGACGTACACCTCGCGGTGGTGTGAAAAAAGTGTGGAAGCCCAAAGAAGATAGCATGCAAATCCTATCCCTTTGTGACGACCTGGGCCAGAGCCCCAAGCACCTCTCTGGATTGATCCTTACCCATGTTTATTAAAGTGTGTAGTGAGGACATATTGATTTTGTGTGTAAGCCCTATTTGCTTGACCGGCCCACTACCAGCTCTAGAACATTGATAGGATTTACCTTACACCTGATTCAGTTTCATTCGGACCTCTGCTAATCTTGGGTAAATCGAATCAGGTAACCGAAGGAAATATCCAAAATGATCCCAGAGGTAGCTAACAAGGATTCGAGTGTTGTTGATCCAATTGATTCCTGTAGTAAGCTTATCATTTTAAAGGCAAAGCATAAGGAAGCCCTTGAAACCATGGAGTCAAGGTATATCTCCTTAATAGAGGATTTAAAAGGCTAAGGTTAATTCCCTTGAGGCGGTCTCCCCAGTAGTCAATCCCCTTGATGAGTTTGACAACAAGTCCCTAGACGTCTCCATAGAGCCTGGTGATGAGGAAATCCTGAATGAGTTGGAAGCAAGAATACCCAAGACATAACCCATAGAAGATACCACCAAGGTCAATTTAAGGACATCTGACAATCCTCAAATGGTGAAATTAGGGGTATCTTTGAGTGAAAATGAGAAAGGTGAGTTGACTAACATGCTCAAGGAATTTAAAGATGTTTTCGCTTGGAGCTATGCAGACATGCCAAGAATAGACCCTGAAATAGTAGAGCACCATATCCTTACTTACCCCCATGTGATGCCTAAGGTTCAGAAGATGCGGTGTCTAAAACCCGAGTAGCAAGTTAAAGTGAAGGAGGAAATAGAGAAGCTACTCAAAGTGGGCTTCATTAAAGTCTCTGGATTATGATATGATTCATAAGGAGGTCGAGGTATACGTGGACCATATGATTATCAAAGCCAAGCAGAGAGCCGATCACTTAATCAATCTCAGGAAATTCTTCGAGCGAATCTGGCTTTATAAAATGCATCTGAATAGAGAAGTGCGGTTTTTGGGTAACATGTGGAAAGTTTCTAGGCTTCATGATCACGCTGAAAGATATCAAGCTCGATCTAGACAAGATTACCACAATTAGAAACATGCAACCACCCAAAACCGAAAAGGATGCCAGGAGTTTCTTGGGACGGGAGCAATACATTAGCCGTTTCATCCAGAATTTGACTAAGATTTGTGAGCCCGTCTTCAAACTTCTCAAGAAGACGCCCAAAAAAAGGAATGACCAGAGCCAATGGGCATCCGAAAAGATCTAGGAATATCCGCAATAACTGCCCGTTTTGGTGCCACCGATCCAGGGAAAACCTTTGATCCTTTACATTACAGTCCACGAATTCTCCATGGGAGTCATGCTAGCTCAAAATCCAGATGACCCACTTTGAGAGTATGACATCTACTATTTAAGCAAGAAGTGGGTGGATGCTGAAACCAAATACTCGTCTATTGACAAAACTTGTGCAGCACTCATGTGGATAATTAAAAAGCTTCGACATTATTTGTTGGGAAATGAAATCCATTTGATCTCCATGATGGATTCTATCAAATACATGTTAGAAAATCCAGTTCTAACATGTCAATTATCATGGTGGTCTCTTTGGTTATCAGAATTCGATATCAAATTCTATATACAAAGAGACATTAAATGGTAATAGCAGAGCATCTAGCCACAATCCAGTTTCCGAGGAGTCATTTTGTAAGGATGACCCTGATGAGCTTGTTTTGGCTGTTAGATGGGGGAGTTAAGTTATACTTTGATGAGGCCTCTAACAAAAATGGCTACAAAGTCATAATTTGCTTATATTGCCAAAGGGTTGGCAATTTCCCACCATAGTGAAACAAAGTTACGGTATCACCAATAACATGGTCATGTATGAAGCCTGCATTCTAGGCCTCAAGATGGCTTTGGGTCTAGGAGTATAAGAGATTGAAGTTTTTTGGAGATTCATTTTTGGTTGTATACCATATTAATAATGAATGGGAGGTGAAAGATGAAAAGCTTGTACCCTACCACCGACACCAGGCATAGCTTGAAAAGGCTTTCTAGAATGTCAGCTTTTCTCATGTACCTAGGTCATAAAATTCCTTTGCAGAATCTTTTGCATTTATTGCCTAGTCCCTTGAAGTACTAGAGAATGGCCACTACATCCCACTTCATATAACCGTTCGGCATGAACCCACTTTCCGCGTGAATACAGTGAAGGTAGGCGAGGAGCCTTGGTAGAAAGATGTCTAGGCGTTCGTTAAAGAAGGGGTGTATCCTGAAGGAACCAGCAAACAGGATCGGTCAGTAATTCGAAAGATGACCCTCGGTTACACAATAAAAGAAGGGCAGTTATTCAAAAGGATTTCATCAGGAGCCCTTCATAGATGCCTTTTTTAGATTGAGGCTGAAGAAGCCATGGTTGAAGCTCACGTCGGGGAGTGTGAAACTCACATGAGTGGGAACACTTTGGCCTGGAAAATTCTAAGACATGGTTACTACTTGACCACCATGGAAAAGGACTTGTTATACCCAAAATTTTAACCCCCTCGGAGTAGTCTCTAAGGCATACGTGTTACAAAGTGCAAAATTGTCAAAATGCACCAATGCAGGATTTTCCAAGAACATTCTCGGGATTTTCTATTTTCATAGGACTTGTTCACTATCTCCAAATGCTTCCAAGTACCATAGTCATTAGGAAATTTAGCTTTTAATTCATATTATAAGCTAATTAACACATGAAATAGCCTCGAAATAGAAATAAAAAAGGTTTCCAAAAATTAAAATAAAATTGTCACATGGTTAGCATGATTACATACAGTCATGAACCTGAAATTATTTTATTCGGAACCTCAGCCCAAAATTTAAAAGAGAAATTCAAACATTCTTCTAGTTTTCTCTCTCCTTTGGAAGATACCTAAATCAAGTTCAAATGTCATGAAATTTTAACACAAGATAGAGGATGACTTTTAGAGACTAACACCATTGGAATTTTGTAATTTTGTAATTTTGATTTTTCAATCATAAGTTATGAATTATGGGAGGTTCCAGATTGCAAGATTTTTATCTAATCGGAAATATATCGAAATAACCTGATTCGAACTCTCAAAATTCCTAAAACTTGTCTTTTATTTTTGGTTAATATTTCAGAACTTTTATCGACCAGTAGCACATTCTAAAAAATCAGATTCTCTTAGAGCATAAATCAGTGTTTTAGATAAAAATTTTGTTCTATCAACTTGCCCTTGCTTTTTCTATAAAAGACCTCCTCAAAAATGACCTAGGGCAGAGAAAAAAACATTCCCAAAGCTAGAAAGCACAATCATCAACCTTCTCTACACGTTTTTGCACTTCCAAGCCTTAAATCAATACCAAAACTCTGCTGAAATCACCCCGAAATCACCAAAAACACTTCCTTTTATCTCCCATCAAACCTCCAAGCACCAAAACATCAAAACACCAATAATACAGAACCAAAAAGTGGTTAACAACACAAGGAAGAAGGGGTCAAAAGCTTGGGTCGAATTCAATCCGGAACCGATCCCGTCGAGGTGCCAAAAGATTCCTGACGTGAAGAATCTTCTAGACTTCAAAGGTAAAATAGGTAGAATGAAATACCCCAAACCTAAGTATGCTAAGTAAACATCAAATTATGATGTAGTAAGGTGAAGATATGCCTTATAAAGATTGGTAGACAATTTAAACCAAGGAAAACACAAGAAAATGCCTCAAGGGCAATTTGGGCAAAAACTTGCTCTAAGCTTGGAGTGACTTTGATTAGCACCCAAATACCATTATAAGACTTTAGTAATATGCTAATGGACATTTTAAATCAATTACCAAAGAAAACCAAGCTCAAAAACAAGCTTAAACACAAAATGTGCTTTAAGACTCCTTAAAGCACCTTTTTGAGATATTGTCTTAGAAATGAGTTTTGAGTGGCTAAATGCCCATGATTACACCTTAATCAACATGTGTACTAATTATTATCACAGTAGGAAGCCTAAATCAATGGGAAACCAAAAATTTCACGAATATGTGCACTAATTAGTGAATAGTGCTCAAATAGTGCTAGTTTTGACTTAAGTCAACCTTAATTAGTTAAATGGCCAAACAAGGCCTTATGTATGTTAATTAGTAAGGGGGGGCGGTTTTAAGGGGATGAGTCACCATAGACTTATCAAATAAGAAAATAAGAAGAGATAAAGTAAAGAAAGTTATTATTTACTTTTATAAAGCAAAATATCCTTTATTAGCCTACCTCTCTCCTCTCTTATTCATTTCTCTTCTTCACCAACGAGTTCCTCTTCTTCTTCTCTGTTCTAAACCGTTCCCAACCAGCTCCATACTTGCTCCACCTTGCTTTGTCCATAACTTGCTCATTTTAGCTCCAAATCAAAAACTAAGCATAGATTTCTCTTAGTTAGACCAAGGCCTTGCTTTCTATCTTTTCAAAATTTGAAAAGCCTCATTTTGGAGCCATGGGAAATCGCCATTGAAGGGGGAAAAATAAGCTTGGAGGGTGCATTAGCTTCTCCATTCTCTTAAGGTAAAGAATATGTAAGAAAAGTTAGGTTTCCATCATTTCTCCACAATACCGAAAATTACTACTCATGGGGCTTCATTTTTATCCATTTTTCTAGCTTGATTCTATTCTACAAGGGCTAGAGGAGGTCTTTCTTGATTCATATCCAAGCCTACCTTAAGACTTCAAGGTAAAATATTCATTATAAGACCTTAAACACATTTTTAACCTAGGTTTTCATTCCTTAAGGTTAGTGTATTGTTTAGCACTCATGTGAGTCATTGAATATTGATTAGAACATTGGCAAAGGAAATTTAATGAGTGGCCGAGATTCATTCAAGAAGAAGGTCTAAGGAGGAAGTAAAGATAAGCTTGGAAAAACAAGGTAAAATGCTTACCTAATGGTGGTTTAAGTTTTAAGGGATGAGTTTTAGATAAGTACTAATGTAGCTTAAAGCTTACATTATATAATGGGTTATATAACCTAGGAAAAAGGAATTTAAACAAGCTTATGAACTTGTGATTAAGGAGCCAATGGGAATGAGTTGGTAAGATAAGTTTAAGGTGGATTTTAAGAGCATTATAACTACTATGAGATTGATGGGTGTAATTGCAGGTTGAAAGCTATTACATGTGGGAAATTCAGTGTTTAAATTTATGTCATTTAAGGGTCTAAGAGCCATGTCATTTAAGGGCCTAAGAGCCATGTCATTTAAGAGCCTTAGTTCTATGCAATTTAAGATTATTGCACTATATTGAGTTTATTATGAATGAGTTGATTTGGGTGAGAAAATATGATGAGAAAGGACTCGATGAGTGTGAGATGATTGTATGAGAAAAACCATGCATTTGGGCATGATAATATACTAGAGGAGCTATGGCAAAATTTGAGTGGAAATGAGTTAACCAAGTTGTTCTCGAGGTTTAGAATGGCCTAGAGTTGTCTAGGAGGAGTTAGAGGTTAGGAGGGTGTAAATTGTGTGCTAAGATTGTGTACTAAGGGTTAGAGTGTTCATGATTGTATTAAGGGTGAAAAAAACTAAATGTTGGGTGTAGTAATATACTAAGAAAGCCATGTCAAAATTTGGAGAGAAAACTAAGTGTTTAAGGTGCTCTAAGGAGATTTAATGACTAAGGATGTTCTAGTGATCACTATGGGTTGTTTTGGTGAAAATGGATAAACCATGGAGTTCTTGAGTACTAGGAAGACCTAGGAATGTATAAGAGGGACTAGGGGATTTAATGGTGAGTTTTATGCACCAAAACCATGGTTAAGGAAGCTAGGAAACTTGTACAAAGTTTGAAAGAAAAATAAGGTATAATGACTTATAAGGATGTAATCATGTGCTAGATTATATATGGCTTTGAGAAGTTTGAGTAAAGCAAATGGGTGTGCAAAATGATGCTTGAGGAGTAGTTAAGATGGTGGTGAAGAAACATAATGATTATTTGAGGACTTAGGCAAAGTCATAAGAGGGAAGTGTAAGGAATGAAGTGTTAAGTGTAAGACTTTTGTAAGAAATTGAGTGTCAGTTTGGTGATTTTGAGGGGGTTTAGTGCATGTTTTAAGGTGTTTTAAACATGTAGGAAACATGTAGAAAGATTGTGGAATGAGTGGGAAAAGATTGGGGTGAATTTGGAGTTCAAAATGAGGAGAAAAGCACTTTGGAAAATAGGTTCTGCTGTGGACCGCCCCTGTGGGGAGGTCCAGGCAAATCGTGCAGGAAATTAGCTTCTGGTTGGGATCGCCCCTGGGGACCGCCCCAGAGGGGCGGTCCAGTGCAGAGAAAAAGAAAAAAATTTGTTTTGGCTTCTAATGATGGGGGATTGAATGGTAATGGTTTTAGATGATGTTTAGGCCTTGTTTGGTGACATGTAAAGTCCTTAAGAGGTGTAAACAAGTATGAGGTGTAATGAGAAGTGATTAACTTATATGATTAAGTTTAAATTACAATGACTTAGTGGTCCAACATTAGGGAGTGATGATGATTAGAAAGATAAGCATATAATGACTTAAGAGATTAGGGTAAGTAAATGATTTTAAGTGTTCAAGGTCAAGTTAGTAAGAATTTAAGAGGTGCTAAATGGGGATTGATATGTAATGATAATATAAGGTTGTTTAAGACATGTTTGGTGAGTAACAATGATAATTAAGGGGGTGAATAAGTATAAGGTATGAGGAGAAGTGATTCACTTAAGATTAAGTTTATAAGAACTTAAGTGGTGTTAGATGGGGATCATTAGTGACCAAGTGAGTTAAGTAAGTTAGCTTTACTGGAAAAGTAATTAACAACCTAAAATTGAATGAATGTTTTAGGGTTTGAGAATTTGGACTCCGGAGGAGAGTAAGCAACCGAAACGACCAACGGTGAACGGTACAGTTCTTCTTGTGACCTGCTTGCTAACGAGGTGTCCCTCGGCTTGTGCGCTATTTGTTTTTCTGTGCTCACTAAACAAGATAAAGCATGCAACTGGAACATTATGTTTATTGTATTGTTGTGTGATGTTTGAAAACTAACACAACTTACCGTGAGAACTTACTAACCAACGTTTAGTAAGGAATTGAGTGAGACTAAGGAATGCTCCCTAATATTAGTTTGTTATAAACCGAAAGAGGTTAACCAACAAACATTGTCTTGAGACTTCTACTAACTGGAACTTAAGGGGGGAGTGAGGAACCCGGGACTGACTCCGGTCATGCATGCTAAGGAATAAGGGGGTCGGTATCTAAAGCAGATCCGACTTCCGCTTAAGGACTTGTCTTCGGACTTGTTGCCTAGGGTCGGTTGCCGGCTCAGCTACATTGGACATACAGTCCAAGGTAGGAGGCATTAAGATGGTGCGGTAGGATCACTTAAATCCTAAATTATAAGATAAGTTGTTTATTCAACCAATGGAGTTAATAGCTCATTGGCTAGGGTTGCTTTTGACCCGACAAAAATAAACATTGAGGTAAGATACAATCATTTCTATTTAAAGAGTGGTTTGTATTCTAAGATTAAGATAAGGTTTGAGATAAGTTGCAACCATTCCTATTTAATGGATGGTTTGTATTATAAAACTGAGGTAAGCTACATCCATTCTTTTTTAAAGGATGGTTGTTTTCCAAGACTAAGATAAGACTAAGATTGAGGTAAGATAAGGATGGACTAAGATTAAGAGGAAACGTAACTTAAGGAGTGAAGTAATTGACTCACTAATTAAGGGAACGCATTTAAGTCGTTCATTGTGTTTGAACTTTGATTGTTCATAATTGGTTTGTTGTTTATTGCACCTTCTATTATGTTGTGCATCTAATCAACCTCCATGATATCAACAATTAGTCGTCGTAGCCACGTTAGCTTGGGGGCCATGAGAGGATCGTACCAGCATTTGTGCTGACCCCCTTGGGGGGCTGTTTTTACTACACAGGTGAACGTCAGGAGGCGGCCGTCGCGAGAGTAAGATGGGGTACAAGCGTTACGGGTTAAGTGTGGCCTACGAGTTGTGCATGTACACTCGTATGGCAATTTGAGTTAGTAAGATGTATAGGATGTGAGGGGATTGTAAGAAGGATATGTATTTGGTTAAGACTTGTAAGTACTAATGTTCGGTATATTCTGTCAATCAGACCGTGGCAAGGTCCTGGAGTGTATTGAATTCCGCTGTGACATTTATATATATGTTGTTAAGTTGCGAAACCACATTTGGATTGAGATGGGGTGTTACAAAAAGTGGTATCAGAGCGTAGTTACGCTCTGAAGACAAGAATTGCCGAACTTAGGAGAATACTGAGGTTGAGTTTGAGTTATGGGTTAAGGGTTGAGTGATAGAGTGAGAGGTGCGTTAGCTAGGACTTCCCGGTGTTTACCGGATATCCATAGTACCTAAGCCCGCCCTCCACATCCCTAACCCTGAATACGTGGAACAAACACCAGAGAGAAGAAAGCCTTCTCTTACTCGGGAAAAACCCGATCTGGCAGGTAGTTAACAGTAAGCAATACGAGAAACATCTTGTTGAACAACAGTTCACGGGAACTTGAACCTTTTAATTGGAGCGCAACGTGGAGATAGGCGCTACCAACAGAATTTTACCAGTAAGAGAACGGTAATTACCGACAACATGGGTTGACATGCTACGTAGTCGAGTTACACCATAATACCAATGATAAGAAAAGCACTACTAGTGCAATGGATAAGGAAATGATAAGCGACATGAGTGCCGGACAGTGGTCCGAATGAGCATAACAGTGGGATAATACCAAACATGAGAGTTAAGATTACTGGAAGGACTAGCTAGAAACGGGAACTCCAAACCTCATACAATGAGGAAGGTTATAAAACCTGGCCGACATAGCGCAGGTGACAATAAGAACGTGTACTACTGTATACCGGAATAGGACTACAAAGTAGTGCCTAAAGGAGAATCACTACTTAGTAACCACGACAAAATGTGTGGAAACGGGAGCGAGAGTCAAGACATAAGTAAATAACAAGGGGTTTCCTCGGAAAGGGGAGCGCCCTGATGAGTGACAGTACTGTCAAACGAACAGGAAACTGCTGGATGGCTACTTATCCAAAATAAGAGAACATCCAAGGAGTCCTGAGGACTACCAATTACATGGAGATTAGGTGGAAGTACCACTACAGATGCGCACAGTACCGGAAGCCCATCTTGCATGGCGCACTTGCCATAGCAAGTGCTACCATGATTAAGCTACACAGAGAGCCATCATGGCGAGGTAACAAAACACTACGTAAGCAATAACATACAAGGTATTATAAGATACCATTGAGACCGTTGACATAACATCTTCCAAGAAGAGCGGGATAAAACTCCCGAGATGACCGTTAAGCATACCGATAACAACGATCTTCGATGAATATGTTAGTAAACCCCGGAAACAAGGACAGAGGGAGTAAACTTAAGTTATAACCTACCAAGGGTTAAGGAGATACGATTCCCACAGAGGAAAGCTCAGAGGACTACCCCCACAGAGCGGGCATAGTCGAGCCGAACAAACTGATGACAGCTAATACTGTTTGCCTAACTCATTAACACCCAAGTGTGAACAATCATCAACGGGTGGCGTAGTCAACGGAAGTTGAACGAAGCGTTGAGATGGAAGTATAAGATGACAGGATGATATCCAACTTGGACACCATAAGGCAAACGCCTAATACTAACCTAACCTTGATTGCTAAAAGACATAAGTTTAGTAAAATGACAGTATTTTTGAGGACACTAGGTAACCTCAGATCACCTGAATAAACTTCCATAGCAGGAAGCAAGATGCAGCAACTTACCATGAAACCCGATACTACATTTAATATGTAACCTAACGGTGGATAGTGTTCAAAGAAACAAAAACCTATGAGGATAACCTACAGATGAGTAAGAGTACAAGTAATGAACTGAGGCATTAAGCACTAAGAGCCTACGAGCCAAGGATGTTAACCACATCAGAGCCCGAGGCGCAGTAAGTTGTAAGAGAGCTTATTTAAGCCACGAAGGATCTACAATTTGTAGATATGAACGGTTACCAAACCTATAACTTAGATTGTGGAAAATATTGCCAGGAAAAGGCACCAATGAGAAGAATGAGATAGTACATTGGCAGGGGCGGAGAACGAACCATGCATTTTAGGGTGGGGATACCTCTCCTTGTTGTGAGGCCATGAGTGGGAATAAACCCCTCAAAAAGGGCTTTCACTTATTAAAGATGTAATACACTTTCGTTAGAGAATGAAAACTGTAAACCTTGAGATTACCTTAGAACATACCAGATACTCTTGAGTAATAAGGAAGGCTGCAGAGACAGACCTCATATCCAACACCCAGGATTTAAGAATCAGTAATCGTCAGAGATAAACATGGTGAGTGCACAGAATGGCACGTCAAGTGACCAACGCTCAGAAGAGCTTGAGATTAAACGGATGACTTCTTCAGTAACCGGTTAAATGACATGGTAAAGAACATCATAAAGGATGAAAGAATGTGAGAAAAATTAGCCTACTTATGAACCTGAGATTGAAGCAGAATACCTTCGTATGAAGAGATAACCATTTTACAGCACGGTATGACAACCGCCAAACACTGAAATTAAAGAAACCCTAGCGTGTTTACACCAGCAAGGAATTGAATATAAGATAAGATGTTAGAATAAATGAGTAAGGAGTTGCACCATCAATGGGCAACAGAGTAAAGGCCAACTACCACGGTAGTAGTGGTCGTGAGTACAATATTTATATGAAGGGATTAAGTCATGGTGCGCGGTAAAGTGACCGTTATGTATGAGCCGTCAAATATTGACACTGAGGCAATTAGATTTATGAGTTAAGACCAGTATAAGTAAGGAAATAAGATGGTAGACGAACTGTGCATTGATGCCAGTAGTCTGGACCTGGTTAGGTAAGATTTCACAGGAAGCACACTACCCATTCCTTAAGGAACTGGAAGTGCATTCCTAGTAGAACAAATATGAGAAAAAAGATAAGAAAGAGACCTCAGTCACTAAGAGACCGAATCAGTACGGGATACATAAAGAACTAGAGCATACAATACCCAAGAACGCAATAAATGGATTTTCCTTGATTAAGTTCAAGAAGAACAATAAGTGTTATTATGGAACGATGAAAGAGGAGATCGACAGCAGAATACTTCATGATTAGCAATAGCTAAACGTGTGACGGACACTACGAGTTTACTAAAACGAGATGTGGGACGACTGCACCCCACAGGGGCTTGCAGGCCTGACATGCTCATTTATGAGTTAGTCGGGTAAGTAGTAATGTACCAGTAAGGTACCCCATGCATGTAGACGAGTGGTGTAAGGAACACGGGAAGTAGTCGACTCCGTACCACAGACAACGACGCAAGATCAGACAAGAGCACGGATTGTTAAGCACAAACATTGGACATGTCTTAAGATGTAAAAGATTAAACTGTAAAGCGCAATAAGCACTAAACAGTGGTTTCAAATTAAGAATCATCCTCAGACCAAAGGTCAGATGGAAAAAACGATTTAGACACTTGAGAAAACACTAAGAGTATGAACATAAGATCTTCAAGGAGAATGGATAGACGAGCTACAACTCATTAAGGCCGTGTATATAAAAAGATAACACGTGTCCACTGAGAGACCAATATTCCTAAACTGTAAGGAGGCAGAAGGATATACAATACTCTGAATGATTAGAAAGGTAGTTAAGCCTAAGATTATCGGAGTCGCGCAGCTGAAGCTAGCAGACCACTACCTTTGAGGTTAGACCCAACTAAGTTAAGAATATGGTATAAGTACCGTTAAGAATCCTCGATGCAGAGACTAAGTCATTAGCATAGTTATGACCCTCTGATCGAATCATAAGTGAGATAGATGACATGGAAGCTAGAATGCTTGGTAAGAATTAGACATCTTGAACTTATGTTCAAGGATGATATAATGTTGATTACGTGGGCGTAATCCATTTTAAGGGGGGTAGAGCGAAAACCGCTTAGCGTATGTTACATAAACTACGGTGTGCATAGCACAAAAGAATTTGAGAATATGTTTTACATAAACATTTTGAGATAAATCATGGTTATTGCACACAGAAGATGTGAATACCATACATATTAAGTACCTATCTTGTTAACTCCGGTGTGAGTACAAGTTAAGAGAATTAAGGAAGAGGATTAAGGAGAGTTAAGAAATAAGGAATATATGAGATATGAGTCGATATTAAAGTATGTGTGAGACAAGAATAAGATAACACTTTGAGATATTAGATGATATGAGTATGAGTTATAAAATAGTAATGCTATGAGGTGCAAGATGGTGAGAGTTGGTATGAGACTGTTATAGAACTTAGCAGGAATTTAAGTCCTGAGGCAAGTATTAAGAGATGAATTGGGAATGTTTGATGGACTGAGTCCACACCTTGGAGATGTATTGATTATGATTAGAAGAACCAAAAGATAGAAAATTGGAAATGAGTGAATTATTTGATGTTTGAAAATGACGTGGGAGGTGGAACTTGATTTTCTAGGGATCAAGGGAAACCGAACACAAATTGGGGTGGAAGGATAGTTCAACACTGATGCTGATCACATCAGGGTTGGATGATTCCTAAAACTCCCTACCAGTGGTCACAATTAAATCACACTATGGATAGAGGCTTTAGGATAAAACGAAATCGGAGTTGATTGTATTTTCAAATAGAGGGAACTATCCCTCACTTGACCTAGTAAAAAGGATTTCCTTTTTACTGAGTCTCGCCCATGAAGTCGAGGACGCATGAGCCTTTGTCTTCGGACCGGTGACATGGGGAGAACAGAGTTGTTTTGTATTCTGGCCCATGGTGGCGTGGACGAATGTGCCTTTGTCTACGGACCGGTGACATGGGAGAATACGATGAAAATTATGTGGTTGTTTTAATCATCAAAAAGGAACCAAGAGAATTTTGAGTGCTATACATGCTTAAGCATGTTGTGTGATATTTTAGTATAAGCATATGGCGGATCTAATGATTCAATGAGTTTAAGTATACATAAGTATGATCTATATGATCTATGGAATGAGGTAAGACATGTATTCTAATAAGATAAGATGCATGGGAACTTTGGGGACAAAGTTCTATTAAGGGGGGTAGATTGAAATACCCCAAACCTAAGTATGCTAAGTAAACATCAAATTATGATGTAGTAAGGCGAAGATATGCCTTAAAAAGATTGGTAGACAATTTAAACCAAGGAAAACACAAGAAAATGTCTTAAGGGCAATTTGGGTAAAAACGTGCTCTAAGCTTGGAGTGACTTTGATTAGCACCCAAATACCATTATAAGACTTTAGTAATATGCTAATGGACATTTTAAATCAATTACCAAAGAAAACCAAGCTCAAAAACAAGCTTAAACACAAAATGTGCTTTAAGACTCCTTAAAGCACCTTTTTGAGAAATTGTCTTAGAAATGAGTTTTGAGTGGCTAAATGCCCATGATTACACCTTAATCAACATGTGTACTAATTCGTATCACATTAGGAAGCCTAAATCAATGGGAAACCAAAAATTTCACGAATATGTGCACTAATTAGTGAATAGTGCTCAAATAGTGCTAGTTTTGACTTAAGTCAACCTTAATTAGTTAAATGGCCAAACAAGGCCTTATGTATGTTAATTAGTAAGGGGGGGAAGGTTTTAAGGGGATGAGTCACCATAGACTTCATCAAATAAGAAAATAAGAAGAGATAAAGTAAAGAAAGTTACTATTTGCTTTTATAAAGCAAAATATCCTTTATTAGCCTACCTCTCTCCTCTCTTATTCATTTCTCTTCTTCACCAACAAGTTCCTCTTCTTCTTCTCTGTTCTAAACCGTTCCCAACCAGCTCCATACTTGCTCCACCTTGCATTGTCCATAACTTGCTCATTTTAGCTCCAAATCAAAAACTAAGCATAGATTTCTCTTAGTTAGACCAAGGCCTTGCTTCCTATCTTTTCAAAATTTGAAAAGCCTCATTTTGGAGCCATGGGAAATTGCCATTGAAGGGGGAAAAATAAGCTTGGAGGGTGCATTAGCTTCTCCATTCTCTTAAGGTAAAGAATATGTAAGAAAAGTTAGGTTTCCACCATTTCTCCACATTACCGAAAATTACTACTCACGGGGCTTCATTTTTATCCATTGTTCTAGCTTGATTCTATTCTACAAGGGCTAGAGGAGGTCCTTCTTGATTCATATCCAAGCCTACCTTAAGACTTGAAGGTAAAATATTCATTATAAGACCTTAAAACACATTTTTAACCTAGGTTTTCATTCCTTAAGGTTAGTGTATTGTTTAGCACTCATGTGAGTCATTGAATATTGATTAGAACATTGGCAAAGGAAATTTAATGAGTGGTCAAGATTCATTCAAGAAGAAGGTCTAAGGAGGAAGTAAAGATAAGCTTGGAAAAACAAGGTAAAATGCTTACCTAATGGTGGTTTAAGTTTTAAGGGATGAGATTTAGATAAGTGCTAATGTAGCTTAAAGCTTACATTATATAATGGGTTATATAACCTAGGAAAAAGGAATTTAAACAAGCTTATGAACTTGTAATTAAGGAGCCAATGGGAATGAGTTGGTAAGATAAGTTTAAGGTGGATTTTAAGAGCATTATAACTACTATGAGATTGATGGGTGTAATTGCAGGTTGAAAGCTATTACATGTGGGAAATTCAGTGTTTAAATTTATGTCATTTAAGGGCCTAAGAGCCATGTCATTTAAGGGCCTAAGAGCCATGTCATTTAAGAGCCTTAGTTATATGCAATTTAAGATTATTGCACTATATTGAGTTTATTATGAATGAGTTGATTTGGGTGAGAAAATATGATGAGAAAGGACTCGATGAGTGTGAGATGATTGTATGAGAAAAACCATGCATTTGGGCATGATAATATACTAGAGGAGCTATGGCAAAATTTGAGTGGAAATGAGTTAACCAAGTTGTTCTCGAGGTTTAGAATGGCCTAGAGTTGTCTAGGAGGAGTTAGAGGTTAGGAGGGTGTAAATTGTGTGCTAAGATTGTGTACTAAGGGTTAGAGTGTTCATGATTGTATTAAGGGTGAAAAAAAAAAATGTTGGGTGTAGTAATATACTAAGAAAGCCATGTCAAAATTTGGAGAGAAAACTAAGTGTTTAAGGTGTTCTAAGGAGATTTAATGACTAAGGATGTTCTAGTGATCACTATGGGTTGTTTTGGTGAAAATGGATAAACCATGGAGTTCTTGAGTACTAGGAAGACCTAGGAATGTATAAGAGGGACGAGGGGATTTAATGGTGAGTTTTATGCACCAAAACCATGGTTAAGGAAGCTAGGAAACTTGTACAAAGTTTGAAGGAAAAATAAGGTATAATGACTTATAAGGATGTAAGCATGTGCTAGATTATATATGGCTTTGAGAAGTTTGAGTAAAGCAAATGGGTGTGCAAAATGATGCTTGAGGAGTAGTTAAGATGGTGATGAAGAAACATAATGATTAGTTGAGGACTTAGGCAAGTCACAAGAGGGAAGTGTAAGGAATCAAGTGTTAAGTGTAAGAATTTTGTAAGAAATTGAGTGTCAAGTTTGGTGATTTTTGAGGAAGGTTTAGTGCATGTTTTAAGGTTTTTAAACATGTAGGAAACATGTGGAAAGATTGTGGAATGAGTGGAAAAGATTGGGGTGAATTTGGAGTTCAAAATGAGGAGAAAAGCACTTTGGAAAATAGGTTC
Organism: Limonium bicolor; assembly: GCA_023374045.1. NCBI lineage: Eukaryota > Viridiplantae > Streptophyta > Magnoliopsida > Caryophyllales > Plumbaginaceae > Limonium > Limonium bicolor. The sequence continues at coordinate 307,183,450 of CM041776.1, read as the reverse complement.
TGCTGTGGACCCCCCTGTGGGGAGGTCCAGGCAAATTGTGCAGGAAATTAGCTTCTGGTTGGGACCGCCCAGTGCAGAGAAAAAGAAAAAAATTTGTTTTGGCTTCTAATGATGGGGGATTGAATGGTAATGGTTTTAGATGATGTTTAGGCCTTGTTAGGTGACATGTAAAGGCCTTAAGAGGTGTAAACAAGTATGAGGTTAATGAGAAGTGATTAACTTATATGATTAAGTTTAAATTACAATGACTTAGTGGTCCAACATTAGGGAGTGATGATGATTAGAAAGATAAGCATATAATGACTTAAGAGATTAGGGTAAGTAAATGATTTTAAGTGTTCAAGGTCAAGTTAGTAAGAATTTAAGAGGTGCTAAATGGGGATTGATATGTAATGATAATATAGGTTGTTTAAGACATGTTTGGTGAGTAACAATGATAATTATGGGGGTGAATAAGTATAAGGTATGAGGAGAAGTGATTCACTTAAGATTAAGTTTATAAGAACTTAAGTGGTGTTAGATGGGGATCATTAGTGACCAAGTGAGTTAAGTAAGTTAGCTTTACTGGAAAAGTAATTAACAACCTAAAATTGAATGAATGTTTTAGGGTTTGAGAATTTGGACTCCGGAGGAGAGTAAGCAACCGAAACGACCAACGGTGAACGGTACAGTTCTTCTTGTGACCTGCTTGCTAACGAGGTGTCCCTCGGCTTGTGTGCTATTTGTTTTTCTGTGCTCACTAAACAAGATAAAGCATGCAACCGGAACATTATGTTTATTGTATTGTTGTGTGATGTTTGAAAACTAACACAACTTACCGTGAGAACTTACTAACCAACGTTTAGTAAGGAATTGAGTGAGACTAAGGAACGCTCCCTAATATTAGTTTGTTATAAACCGAAAGAGGTTAACCAACAAACATTGTCTTGAGACTTCTACTAACTGGAACTTAAGGGGGGAGTGAGGAACCCGGGACTGACTCCGGTCATGCACGCTAAGGAATAAGGGGGTCGGTATCTAAAGCAGATCCGACTTCCGCTTAAGGACTTGTCTTCGGACTTGTTGCCTAGGGTCGGTTGCCGGCTCAGCTACATTGGACATACAGTCCAAGGTAGGAGGCATTAAGATGGTGCGGTAGGATCACCTAAATCCTAAATTATAAGATAAGTTGTTTATTCAACCAATGGAGTTAATAGCTCATTGGCTAGGGTTGCTTTTGACCCGACAAAAATAAACATTGAGGTAAGATACAATCATTTCTATTTAAAGAGTGGTTTGTATTCTAAGATTAAGATAAGGTTTGAGATAAGTTGCAACCATTCCTATTTAATGGATGGTTTGTATTATAAGACTGAGGTAAGCTACATCCATTCTTTTTTAAAGGATGGTTTTTTCCAAGACTAAGATAAGACTAAGATTGAGGTAAGATAAGGATGGACTAAGATTAAGAGGAAACGTAACTTAAGGAGTGAAGTAATTGACTCACTAATTAAGGGAACGCATTTAAGTCGTTCATTGTGTTTGAACTTTGATTGTTCATAATTGGTTTGTTGTTTATTGCACCTTTATATTTGTGCATCTAATCAACCTCCATGCTATCAACAATTAGTCGTCGTAGCCACGTTAGCTTGGGGGCCATGAGAGGATCGTACCAGCATTCGTGCTGACCCCCTTGGGGGGCTGTTTTTACTACACAGGTGAACGTCAGGAGGCGGCCGTCGCGAGAGTAAGATGGGGTACAAGCGTTACGGGTTAAGTGTGGCCTACGAGTTGTGCATGTACACTCGTATGTCAATTTGAGTTAGTAAGATGTATAGGATGTGAGGGGATTGTAAGAAGGATATGTATTTGGTTAAGACTTGTAAGTACTAATGTTCGGTATATTCTGTCAATCAGACCGTGGCAAGGTCCTGGAGTGTATTGAATTCCGCTGTGACATTTATATATATGTTGTTAAGTTGCGAAACCACATTTGGATTGAGATGGGGTGTTACATAGAAACTTTAATTCCCTAACTCCCCACGAATTGGTTAATCTTGTGCTGAAATTTAAGCTTCAGCCGACTCTTTTCGGCTTCTAAATTATTGTTTGTTTTTGTTTCTACCTAATAACTTGTGCGTTAAGTTTCATCATTAATTCGGCTTGAAATTAACATCTTTTGATCACTAACATATTGAACATCTTTCAGGCTACACACACTTGAATATTTAGCCAAAAACACCACTGGGAAACACACGAAAGCCATTGTCCGTGGCTAGTCCGTGCCCTCGGACGACACGTCTGTACCCTCGGACGGCACGTCCGTGGCCACAGACAGCCTCGGACGGCGGTGGAAATTAAATTTTCAAATTTTCTAGGTTTTAACAGGTCATGTCGGGCCCATGGATGCCTTGTTTGAGGCCCCCAACGTTTTTAAAATTCAATTTCTTGCAAATTTGATTTTTCTACATAATTAGGTTAACTAGGGTCCGTGGGTTCGGACATTAAGTTCGTGGCCATGAACGGAATAAAAATTCGACTTAATTCTGCCTCCGAAAGCCTAGTTTAGGTCATTTCAATTTTCACTTTATTTTTCTGACAAAAAATGTTAAAAAATAAAAGGAATCAGAAGTTCGCCCACTGAGGGTCACTACGTGCACTCGGAATTTCAATTTGCTTAGTCGGAAAATGATCACCTTGCCCTTGCTTCAATATTTTCTAAAAATTACCATATAATTACCCACAATTTGTGACATATTACGAGGTGCATCCAAATTTCATTATGCGCAGTTGGAATTCCAATACGATCAGTTGGAAAATGACCAATTTAGGAGCTAACGTAGGCAAAATTTATTAAAAAATGGTCTGATAAAAGTAAAAAATGATTCTGAAGTACTTAAAAAGAAATAACACATATATCAGAAAAATTATCAGCAAAGTAAACCATGACAAAGTAGACGAAAAGGCGATCACGTCGGCGCAAACAGATCGAAAAATGGAGCTATAACGAAGAAGATATGGTGATTTTAAGATCAGAACCTGGCGCCGGCCTCAACAAAGAAGGGCCGGCGCTGGCGCCGGTAACGAAGCACAGGCGCCGGCGCGCGTCCTTCCTTACTGGCGTCAGCGCCGGATTACGTTCTTAAAATCGCCATATCTTCTTTGTTATAGCTCCGTTTTTCGATCTGTTTGCGCTGATGTGTTCATCTTTTCGTCTACTTTGTCTTGGTCTACTTTTTGATTATTTTTCTAATATATGTGTTATTTGTTCTTAAGTACGACATTAACTATCATCGACGTCGTGTTCGAAATTTCCTATCAACCACTAATTTCATGTCCGTTGAAGAAGAATCTATTTGAAATTCAATGAAATTGTCTATCATTTCCACCAATTTCACGTCCATTGAAGAAGAATCTATTTGAAATTATCAAACTTTCTTATCAATATCGACATTAACCATCATTGACTTCTTATTCAATAGTAAACCAATCAAGCTTGTTCTATTCTAATTAGCAAACGAATTAGACACCGATCTAAATAGTTAGATGTATCGACATTAACTATCATCGACGTCTTATTTGAAATTGACTATCAATTCCACTAATTTCATGTCCGTTGAAGAAGAATCTATTCGAAATTCATTGAAATTGTCTATCGTTTCCACCAATTTGACGTCCATTGAAGAAGAATCTATTTGAAGTTATCAAAATTGCCGATCAATATCGACATTAACTATCATTGACTTCTTATTCGAGAGTAAAACAATCAAGCTTGTTCTATTATAATTAACATACGAATTGGACACCGATCTAAATAGTAAGATGTATGAACATTAACTATCATCAATGTCTTGTTTGAAATTCCCTGTCATTTCCACTAATTTCATGTCTGTTGAAGAAGAATGTATTTGAAATTCATTGAAATTGTTTATCATTTCCACCAATTTCATGTCCATTGAAGAAGAATCTATTTGAAATTATCGAAATTGCCAATCAATATCGATATTAACTATCATTGACTTCTTATTCGATAGTAAAACAATCAAGCCTGTTCTATTCTAATTAGCAGACGAATTGGACACCGATCTAAATAGTTAGATGTATCGACATTAATTGTCATCGACATCTTGTTCGAACTTGCCTATCTGTTCCACTAATTTCATGTTCGTTAAAGAAGAATCTATTTGAAAAATGTCAAAATAGTCCATCATTGCAACTAATTTCATGTCCGTTAAAGAAAAATCTATTTAAAAATCATCAATATTGTTTATCATTTCCACTAATTCCACGTCCGTCCAAGAAGAATCTATTTGAAAGTCATCGAAATTGTCTATTTTCACTAATTTCATGACCGTAGAAGAAGAATCTAATTGAAAGTCATCAAAATTGTATATCTTCAAGTAATTTCTTCTTCAATGGACATGACATTAGTGGAAATGATAGACAATTTAGATAATTATCAAATAGATTCTTCTTCAACGGACGTGAAATTAGTGGAAATGATAGACAGTTTAGAATTTTTATGGGATTGATAGGTAATTTCAAACAAGACGTTGATGATAGTTAATGTTGATACATCTTACTATTTAGATCGGTGTCCAATTCGTCTATTAATTAGAATAGAACAAGCTTGATTGTTTTACTATCGAATAAGAATTCAATGATAGTTAATGTCGATATTGATAGGCAATATTGATATTTCAAATAGATTCTTCCATTAGTACAAAAATGGTCTATTTCAGCGCCCATATTTCTGTGGTTGTTACATAACCGCCAAAATAGGTCCTCGTAAAGAATAAAAAATAAAAAGAACCTATTTCGGCAGTTCCTTACTAGGAACCGTCGAAATAGGTGTTTTTATATTTTTCCTTTTTTTATTTTATCATCTATTTCGGTGGTTCTTAGTTAGGAACTGCCGAAATAGGCCCTTCTTATTTTTTTTAAATAATCGAGGACCTATTTTAGCGGTTTTTAGTTTGGAACCGTCGAAATAGGTCTTTTAAAACCACCCCTGAACCCATTTCATCGCATTCTCTCATCGAATTCAATACTCCCCTCCTCTTTTGCGAACGATGAAGCGGACAACCACCATTTGCGCAACCGTCACTCTTGCTGCCCGTGGGTGCCGCCGTCGTCTCCGCCGCGTCGTCCGCCGTCACTGTCGCCGTCGCCGCCGTCCCCTGCGCAGTTCGTGTTGTCTGACCGCAGCAGCAGCAGCTCGCAACAGAGGGAGAGGTAAGTTTGATTTTTAGGGTTTAAATCATGTATTTGTTGTGTTGATTGTTGATATTATGATTGTAAATGTGTATGTGAATGTCTAAATTTGTGGTGTGTATAAGATTTATGTATATATTCAGTTTTAAACAAGTGAAATTACATGTGCACATAAGATGTTCGATGAAATGTTTGAGTGAAAATTTTGATTTTTTTTTGCTCATTTTGTTTGTTCGTGCCTTTGTAGGGAGTAATTACTAAGCTGATGTTGTAGATTGAACTCGTACGGGGCTGAAAACAGTTCACAACTTACATCTTCATTTTTTAGTCCATTATAATTACAATCCTATATTTACGAACAAGGAACATACACAACTACTGAGTTTCTCTTCTATCTACATGTATTTGTGTCTCTACAGATAAATACTTAAGAAGCTCCTCAACCATTGCACGATAGATTGAAAGCAGAGCAGAGAACAGTTCATTTAGGAACCGGTAATATAATCTAACTTATCTTTTTTCTCTTTTGTACTTTGTATTTGATTTCCACAAATTATTGGAATTTGGTTTGATGAATAAATTTGGTATTAGTTTGGTTTGTGATGGAAATTTGTGTTGTTGAATGATTGGTGAATGCTTAATAATAAGCATGGTTGTGTTTTTGTGGAGGGAAATCTCTAAATGGGTTCACCAAATTAAAGTCGTACGGGGCTGAATACATTTCATTTGTGAACCCGTAATATACTCAACCTACATCTTCATCTTTTTAGCTCATTATATATAATTTTGCAATCCTAATTACAAACAATTAACATACGTAAACTAATGAGTTTCTACTCTATCTACAGAGAAGTGCTTAAGAAACTCCTCAGTCATTACACGGTAGATTGAAAGCGGAGTGGAAGAACCGGTAATATAATCTAACTTATTTTTTTCTCTTTTATACTTTGTATTTGATTTCCACAAATTATTGAAATTTGGTTTGATGAATAAATTTGGTATTAGTTTGATTTGTGATGGAAATTTGTGTTGTTGAATGATTGGTGAATGCTTAATAATAAGCATGGGATAGTAAAATTATGCAAAGGTCATGCCGATTTTTTTTAACAAAATCTCTTCGTAATGTTGTATTTTGTCTTAATATAACAATTTTTTTTATTATCAGGTCTCACTATATATTAGCCTACAACTTTCAGCAAAGTCAACCCACTCTTGTCGCTCCATGTCTACCAACCATCCTCCTTCTCCCTCTATACATCGTACAAACTACAAACAAGTAAGTAGTTTAACTTATGTTATTTGTTTTACAAAATGCAATTATTTGTTGAAATTAAAATGCTACTTTATTTGGGTTTGAGCCTTAGAGTTAGGATTGAATTTTGAAATTAAAATGCTAGTTTGTTTGGGTTTGAACATTAGAGTTAGGCTATATGTTTGAGGCAAAACTGCTAGTGTATTTGGGTTTGAACCAGTCAAGCTCCATTAGGATATAAACACGTGCAAACAAATACAATCTATACCATCGATTTTGGTAATGTGATTCTCATACCAGTTGTGTGTTTCACATATAGTATGGAGTGTGACTGGATGTATGGTGATCGAGGAGATCACTTTGACAAAATGTTGAAAGAGTTCTGCAAAGTGGCAGTGCAACATAAGAACATGACAAAGGCGGTGAAAATTCCATGTCCTTGTGTTGACTGCGGTGTGTTAAGACAATATTCAAGCATGGAGGAAATTGAATTTCATCTAAAGACCCATGGATTCATGGCACATTATAGAAGATGGACGTTCCATGGTGAGTCTGTTGATGATAATGACGTCTCCTCATGTAATCATGATCGGAAGAGGATGAATCGATCACATCTTTGATACTGTCAATGAGTCAGAACTCCCAGATAATTTAGGTGTCAATGAAAGTGATCAGATGGCTTACCATGATGAGCAAATAGACGAGATGTTTGACAATGTCGAGGATAATTTTGCTGATAGGCTGGATGAGTATCAAAGTTTACTGGAGGCATCAAAAACAGCCTTGTACCCCATGTGTAATACCCTTGAGGTTTACCTCCCCCATCGATTGGAGGGGAGAACGAACCACTCCTTATATGGGTGGGGATACCTCTCCTTGTTGTGAGGCCTTTTGGGGCTAGGAAACCCCAGGAACAAAACCGTGCGGCCTGCGTGCCAAAGCGGACAATATCACAACAGTGGGATACTGGGCTGTTACAGTTGGTATCAGAGCTAGACCCAGGTCGGTGTGGCCCGCGAGGGCGCTGGGCTCCCAAGGGGGGCGGAGTGTAATACCCTTGAGGTTTACCTCCCACATCGATTGGAGGGGAGAACGAACCACTCCTTATATGGGTGGGGATACCTCTCCTTGTTGTGAGGCCTTTTGGGGCTAGGAAACCCCAGGAACAAAACCGTGCGGCCTGCGTGCCAAAGCGGACAATATCACAACAGTGGGATACTAGGCTGTTACACCATGTGCATTAAGTACAGCAAATTGACCGGTGTATTGAATTTGTTCAATATGATAGGGAGATATGGGTGGAGTGACAAGAGCTTCACAGCACTTTTCGAGTTGCTTCATGATATGTTTCCTGATGGTAACGGTCTGCCTACCACCACCTACAAAGCAAAGAATTGGATGTGTCCAATGGGAATTGTGTACAAAAAGATTCATGCATGCCCAAACAACTGTGTGTTGTATAGGGGAGATTACAAACAATTAGACAAGTGTCCAAAATGTTCGTTGTCACAATACAAGCTAAACTGGATGGTGACTCCCCCGTTCATAAAAAAAGTCCTCCAGCTAAACTGTTGTGGTATTTGCCGATCATACCTAGATTCAAACGGTTGTTTGCCAATCCGATAGATGCAAAAAACTTACGATGACACGCAGAGGGTAGAAAAAGTGATGAGAGGTTAAGACATCTAGCAGATGGAACTCAGTGGAGAAACATCAACAGACGGTTCAAAGATTTCGGTGATGAAAACAGGAATCTGAGGCTTGGATTTGCACTGACGGGATGAAACCGTATGGTACGTTGAGCAGTCAACATAGCACTTGGCCTGTTTTGCTAGTGATATACAATTGGCCCTCATGGCTATGTATGAAACGAAAGTACATAATGTTATCACTCCTGATATCTGGTCTCATGCAGCCAGGTCATAACATTGATGTATATCTCGCCCCACTAATAGATGATTTGAAGTTATTGTGGAATGAGGGTACCGTGGTGTACGATGCCTATGCAAGAGAAGATTTCATGCTTAAGGTGTTCTTGTTTTGTATAGTCAACGACTTCCCAGCGTATGGTAACTTGTCTGGATACACAGTGAAAGGCACATTTGCATGTCCTATATGTGAGGATGACACATGTTCAGAACGTTTAAAAAACTGTGGTAAAAATGTTTACATGTGCCATAGAAGGTTTCTACCTGAAGATCATCCTTTGTGAAAGAAAAAAAACTGTTTAACTACAAAGCTGAGACTCGTGCAGCCCGTCTACCATTAACCTACAAGGAAGTTTATTCAAAGGTGAAGGACATCGTAAATGCTTTTGGAAACACACCAAAACCGCCAAAAAACATTTGGAAAAAGTGTTCCATCTTTTGGGAGTTACCGTATTGGCGTCATTTGCCTGCTAGATACTATTTGGATATCATGCATATCGTGAAAAACATTGGTGAGGCAGTGAGCGGGACTTTGCATAATATACCCGGTAAAACAAAAGATGGGTTAAAAGTAAGGAAAGATATGCAAGCCATGGGTATACAACCAGAGTTACACCTACTAGAGAATAGGAAACGAATTAGTCTACCTCCTGCGTGCTACACTCTTTCAAAAAATGAAAAAATCAGCTTTTGTAAATGTTTACATTCAGTAAAAGTACCCTCCGGGTACTCTTCAAACAGGAAGAGCATAGTCTCGATGAAGGATTTGAAGTTGCTAGGCATGAAGTCTCACGATTATCATGTGTTAATGTTATATCTTCTTCCAGTAGCGATCCGAGGGATTTCACCTGATAGTTTCAGAAATGCTTTAACCAGATTATGTTTCTTCTTCAATGTCGTCTGCTGCAAGGCAATTGACATGAACTCCCTTAGTGATCTACAACATGAAATTGTAGTCACATTATGTCAACTTGAGATGTACTTTCCACCATCCTTTTTTGACATAATGGTGCACTTAATTGTCCACATCTTTCGAAAGATCCAATTTTGTGGTCTGGTCTACTTACGATGTATGTACCCTTTTGAATGATACATGGGTATCCTAAAGAGTATAATGAAGAACAGATATCGATCGGAAGGGAGCATCGTAGAAGCGACCATCACTGAGGAAGTCATAGAATTTGTGACTGATTATTTGAAAGAGCAGAGGCGATTGGTATTCCAAAACCGCGACACTATAGTAGGTATAAGGGTAAGGGTGTCATCGGCAGAAAGATTGTACAGGTGCCACATGATCTTATTCACCAAGCACATCTTTTTGTATTACAACACGTTGAGGTTGTTGAACCTTTCTTTGACACGCATATGGCTTAGTTAAGGCAACAAAATCCCATTAAAGGTCATCTTTGGCTGGCAACTGAACAAAACCGAGTGTTTGTATCATGGTTCAAAGATCATGTGTTTGAACTAGCTTCATCAAATCAAGAATATGTCAGTGAAGAGATTAGATGTTTAGCCGTTGGGTCTGAAAGTAATGTTATTTCGTTTGAAGGGTATGACATAAATGGATATACATACTACACTGCACGCCAAGATGCTAAGTCAATAAATCATAATAGTGGGGTAAAAATAGAAGCTGCAGTCTCTGAATACCAAACCGGTAACCAATCTCGACCATTTAGCAGTTCTAGTTGGTATTATGGTGTTATCGAGGACACTTGGGAACTAGACTACCATGTTGATGCTTTTCTAGTGTTTCGTTGTAAATGGGTAGACAACCGACGTGGATACCAAAATGACGGAGGACTCACTTTGGTAGATCTTTCACGTATCGGCTATACGAATGATCAATTTGTCCTAGGAAAGGATTGTGAGCAAGTGTGGTATGTTCAGGATCCGAAAGACTGTAGGTGGTCTGTTGTTCTTCCTGGAAGAAGACCAGTTTTGGTTGAAAATGAAAACAATGACCAAGATGACCACAAGGTGATAGAAGAAACAAATTTTTTTTCCTACAGGATTGCGGGATTCAAATGATGATTTCCAAAATGTATTGCTTTACACAAGATCAGACCATGATGAGGGTATCTGGGTTGAAAATGGAAAATAATCTAAGTTTTGGTGTCAGGTAATACTAAAAATTGAGTATGTATGTTCTAAGTTGGATATAGTATCATTTTTTTAATGTTATCTCAACTATTTTTGTTAGTATGTTTAATTAATCTTTATATCTATATGTCTTGATCTAATGTTTTATTTTATCTTAGTGGTTGATCACCCGATGGATGACCCGATGGACGATCCAGTTGGACAGTTCATCACGACTGGAGAAGCTGAACCACCACAGCAGACGAGACCAGCTAAGCGGGTCACATGTGGTGGTAAGAAAGCTTCGAGGAAGTCCGTACCAGAACAAGAGGTCGAGGCTGGCCCATCACAGCAAGCTAAAGAGCCAACAACTGTTTCATCATCTCAAACAAAACCCAAAAGGCGGGGCGCCAAACGAGCACCGAAGGCAAATCAAGCCCCCCCCCCCCCCCCCGAATCCGGTGCGCTTCAATGAGTACCAGCAGCCGAACGAAGAATGGAAGAAGGATTTTGTTGCTTACTCAGGGCATCTGGTTAAGACATACTGCAATATCAACCACGATTCGAAGAGGGTGCCTCAGGTGTTGAAGGAGACCATGTTTGAGCGCCTTCAGGTAAACGATCACACATCTTTAATAGTATATTTGTTTTTATATAAATGCAAGAGTGGCTTATAATGTGTCACTAATCTTGCGTTCGTGTATGTAGGCTAAATTTTGAGGAGATCCCTCTCATAAGGAACATATGCTACAAGCAATGGCTCCGTAGTTTCGGGACCTTAGGCATCTGCTTGCCAACAAGTATATCTACGGTGCGAGCGATGTAGAGGATCCGGATATCCTGAAGCAACAATTGATGTAAGGCCACCATGGGAGCAGTACGATGGTATCACATAAGAGCAGTAGACGTAGTTCGTTGAGGCTCATCATACCGAGCTGTTTAAGGTGGATTTGTAGTCTCGTTCTCTCATTCATATGATATCAATTATTATAATTCACCTCACATAATATATATGTAATTTAAATTTTTTGTAGGCTCTTCGTGCGAAACAGCTAGCAAACACAAAAAAAAATTTGTACCCTCATCACTTGGGCGGCAAGGGTATCACCGAGCGTACCATAGAGTGGGAGAAACAAGGTTTAATACCATCAGATGTACCTCTGAGTGCCAGTGACAAGAGGATGAAAGTCTGGAAACTCAGTCGCATTCCCAAAAAATCCAATCCTGAAAATCCTTAGTACGATGACGCCACTGCAGCCGTTATTAGTCAAATGGTGATTTAAAATTTTAAAAGAGTATAATGATTGTTAATTCAAAGTTGAAAATTTGGTTTGTGTGACTTTCTACTAATTTGTAATGACATTTGTATAATTCATAACAGGATGAGTTGAGATCTCAAATGTCCCAGGGTACTTGGACTCCAGTCAGGCACCATGATCCTCTTTCTCGCGCTCTCGGAAAGGCGGATCATCCAAGCCGTGCTATCGGTTTTGGTGGCCAAGTTGGAATCCGTCAAGCTTTTGGAAATCTAGGTTCCAGGCAAGGCGTCCAAGGTAACATGATGACATATGAAGAGCATTTGGCAAAAACAGCTGATATGAAGGAGCAGTGGATCGCTGAGGCTATGGCCAGAATGCGAGCCGAGATGTTTAGCAGTGAAGAAGTTTCTAGAACACCAGTTCCCCCACCCGTTCAGACAGAGACTACACCTGTGTGAAGGAGTAGCGTCCAATCGGTTGGTGAAATACCCCGAATCTAATTAATACCTGTTTATTATTAAATAATGAAGAATTGAACTAGAAACAGATCATTTTAGTTACGCATGCTAAACTATGCATGCAAACGTTACGTAAAGTGATATTATTACACGTGCGCATGCAAACTCACGCATGCAAACGTCACGAAAAACAGTCGTTTTACCATAAACGCTAACTGGCGTAATGTTACTAAAAGTATTAATGTACTCGTACAAACGTTTATGTACGATTATTAACAAGGACTAAACTTCTTGCATAACTAGCTCGATAGAGAGAGCGTCAACAAGAAAGAACAATACGTACGTGTATACAAACGAGCAACGTAAATATTTTACGAATGCCTAAGCATTTATAAATGCTAAAATGAATTGAAACACACATTTAAATAAATGTAACAACTTACGTTACACCCATTGTATATATTATGAAGATATAATAACTCATCAAAGGTCAAGATACGCATTAAACATCTTAACAAGAAGAACGTTCGTAAAACGCCTTTAAACGTACAATTACGTGCGACCTTGTAATACATAGTCCTATGACCTTTTAAGCTCAAACCAAATGGTCATATTCTCATTATATGACTATACAGACATAGTCCCCAGGCTATATTTAGTCAAAAACGCAAAACGCCCGGGAGTGCTCACGCACGCCCCTTAAAGCACGAAAAGACCGGAGAAGTGCCGAGGCTGCACGAACTCCTATATAATTCATTCTTAGAGTTCCTAACATCATTATTAATCATTCCAAAGAGAACCCACGAGCTAGTTTCTCAAAATTCAATAAAATGCTCGGGGAAAATTCTTAACGCTCCTTTTTGCCACGGGAGTGTCCCGATAGCCCGGGAATTATGTCATGAGTTGATGTAACCCCATATAACTCAATGTAACACCTTAATATATCGGTATTGACTATAAACAATGTTTATAAACACTTGGAACTCATAGAGACAACTATTTTCCAAAATATCCTTAGAGCACAAAAACGCACCTTCGGGTGTCACTAAAACGCGTTTTACGCAAATACCTTGTAGTTTTTGACATTCCACGAATTATGAATCTTAAATGGGGATGAATTGAACCTCTAAATCAACTAAAGGCAGTGTCAAACAAGGAGCTATATAGGGGCCGATTTTCTACCTAAAAACTAGTATAAAATTTACATTTAAAACTTATAAAAGACATAGAACATGATGACTCACCTTCCCATGTGCTATAATACTTAAAGGCAGAAGAATATAAGTCTTATTTGACCCCCATACTGTCGAAATCCTGCAAGAAAACAAGGCCATGTTTGCTTGACAAAAGCAAAAATAATTAAAGCAAAAAGTAGATCTAGATTCTACTTTTTGATTTGTTAAATCCAAGTGACATCCCATGCTTGTCTAAAGCTCTTGGCTGCCAATTGAAGAGGCTCCAATTATCCTTGAAATCGTCCACCTACAAGGGAAGAAGAAGACAAGTTTAAACATTGAAAAATCAAGAGAATAAAACCTTACCTAACTTACCTTGTCCTTTAGCTTCCATAATTTCTTCCACCTTTCCTTGTCTTGTAACATGGCCGAATGGGTGCCTTAATTTAGGGATTTTGAAGCCTAATAAACGAAAGAAAAACAATAAACAAAGACATGACCTAACATGCCAATTATGGGTCCAAAATAAACAAATCAAAATTCCTTCCATTCTAGCCTAAGTTATACGGTTGCAACCTCATTTCCTTCCTCCCTTGCAACCGGTTGGTAAGTATCCTCTCTCCTTCTTTCATCTTCTTCCTTTGAAGCTCTTAAGTCCATTAATGGAGATTTAACTTCTATCTTCATCTCTAAGGTAATTTCCTAGCATTTCTTATCAAGCCTTGAAGCAAAACTCTTCCTAGCACAACTATAAGGTTTCGGCATCAACATATACTCCAAGGAGGTTGTCTAAATCAACATTAATCCAAGGAGCATCTCAAGGTTACCTTAAGGTATTTTTCATGCTTAAAAATCCTTAAAGCACATTTTTCTGAGTAACCGAACTCTACTTCTTCTAAGGCTCTTTTCTTCTTCATTTTCATGAAGGAAAGTTTGTTCTCCATCCATCTTAAGTGTGCCGAAATCCTAAGGAGAAAAGCTTAAGGAAAAGCCTTGGAAAACTACTTACAAATCTATTTAAGATCTTTGTTAAAGATCTAACTCCTAAACTCCTTCACTTCTTGCATAAGAACCGAAGTGGAGCATCAATTTCCTTTGGAGAAAGCTTGGGAATTCAAGAGGAGTTCAAGCACTTAACCATCCTTTATTAAGAAGTAAGTTTACTAAGCCAATCTTTATGTTTTAAGCTTGGTTAAGCTTCTAAAAATTATACAAAAATTATGTATACCTTCTTAGGTATCTAAAACCGAAACTACATGGTAACATACACCAAAATATAATCTATAACATATATGGAAAATATTTATCTTAAGACACATTTTTGTGTCATAAATTTATCTATGTTAAATACTTATTCATGCCGATTTGTCAAGGGAAAATATGCTCCATTTTGAGCTAAAAATCAATCTAAGACATTACAATAATTTTTACATGAGTTATATGACTCATATGAATTTATGTATAATTATTTTGACTTATAAATCTACTTTTATATACTATATGGTATCTTATAAATTATGGCCGAATGGTTATGGTGAAGAATAGGTTTTAATAAGCTACATATGTATATAAACTTATATTATAAAGTTTGGTGAGTTAAAAATATTTTACTAGTGCTTAAATGGCTAATTAATTAAGTTATGTGGCTAAATTGTGAATTTTGAAAAGAATGGTGTATATATAGTAAAACCCGAGAGTTTTTGGCTTCTTTGGAGTAATTATGATATAATATAAAGGTAGGAATTAAGTTTATGAATTTTAGTTAATTTAAACAAGTGTTAAATTAACAATTTATAAAGATTGGAGTAAGATGTGTAATTACCGAGAATAGAATGTGCCCTTGGCATAATTATAACATAATATGGTGTGATAATTAATATTATGAATTTTGGTGGAATTAAATATGTGGTTAGTAGTTAAAATAACAATTTATAAAGTTTTGGGGCTATTTTGGTAATTTTTGGAAAGCTTGGTGTAAAACCGAGAATCATATAAGTTTATGGGTATATTAATGTATTAAGTATGAAATTAGACTTTGGTCAAAGTGTTGACCGAAAACTTTAGGTTAAAATGATTTATGACAAGAAATATTGAGTTTATAAAAGTTTTGGGGTGATTATGTAATTTATAAGAGTTTAAATATAAAACCGAATTTTATATGGGGCGAAATCATAATTTGTGGAAATATAAGTGTCCACTTGGTTATTAAGGAAATTAAATATTAAAACTATAGTTTATAAGTGAATATATAATTTTATAAAGTTTTTGGGGTTAAAATGTAATTATAGGAAATTATAGGGCAAAGCCGAAATTAATGTGGCTAATTGGTGATTTGTTAAAGTTATGGTGTTCAAATATTAAATACCGAATTTGTAGAGGTGGTTGAGTGAATTAATTAATTAAGAAAATAAAACTATGTATTATAATGTATTTTGGAGTATAATGTAAAGTTTATGAAATAAATGAGGTTATAATATATAACCGAAAAGTATGATGTTATGGGATTAAAAATATTTGTAGGTCCTATAAGAATATTAAGGAAATTTAGAAAAGAAAATTTTGATTTAAGGATTTATGAAATTAAAACTATATGATATACAAGTACAAGTAAATAAAGAAATAATATTATTTGGGGTTAGTTTGTAATTAATAAAAGGTATGGGAAAAATATGCCCATGTGTGACATGTAAATATAATTTGAGAATTTATTAAGTTGTTATGTCATTTAGACAAATACAAATTTGTATCATAAATAATACATGTGCATAAAACTTATACAATTAAGATTTTCAAGTAAATCAAAAAGGAAATGAATATGAGGGATTATGGAATTAAAACTATGAGTTATATAGTTATAAGGAATTTAATTGTAACCAATAAATATTATTTATGGTTAAGTGGAGAGTAACAATTATAAGAATATCATGTCATGTGTGACATATAAATATATTGGGGAAATTATGAAGTTGTTATTCCATTTAGACAATTGTAAAACATGTAACATAAATGGTACATGAATATATAGTTATGTACATTAAAGGATTTTAAAATGAATCAAAAGAGATAACAAATAAATTATACATTAAATCATAAGGTAATTAAAAGAAATTACCACACCATATAAGTTTTATAAATTAAGAATACATGATTTGGAAATATAAAAAGACCTTAAACATAAATAAGGTTAAGAGGTTAAAAGAAATTATTTAAGTGTTAAAAATAAATCGTCACATGAAATAACGAATACGAGGACATTTCATGATACAATAAAATTATCATATGAGAGTAACTTAAATTAACACTCTCAGTTAATCCTATTCTAGGACTTTGTTTGACCAGACGTTGACCGGGAACTAAACAAGTACAGTCTACGGTGAACGGTATGGGATTCTTGCAACCGGTTTGCTACCGGATTACACCGGCTTGTGTGCTATCTGTTGTTTGAATTAACGACCAAGATAATTGTATGTAAAATGTTGCATTACTCTTGTGCACTGTTGTGTTGCTTTATGTGCGTGAATGATACTAACTATAACGTGTATGTCCCACACATACAACACTACACTACCAGTGGATTAAATACCTGCGTTTTATTATACCGAGAACTTGTACTCAAGTTTCTCACTAACTTCACTTTATAACAAACGTCGTTATCCTAAACGCGATAACTGACAATACACATTGTGTTCTTGTTTAACATCCTTGAGTGGCATCTAATAAATTCTATACTACGAGAACGAGGAGCCCAGTTGGATCTGGCCATGCATGCTACAGGAGTTGTACCTGTCACAGGTCGTCTCCTATTCAATTTACGTCGCGACGGGAGTTTTGGGTGCACTCTATGTCCACTCACCGGCTGCGTACCAGAACATTTCAAGTTAGGAGGAAGACTTTATTTCTCTCGAGGGTACGATACCCACCTCTTTTAAGTACAGGAGTTAACTACGTTATCTTCTGAGGGACTCATTACCCACCTACTTGTACGAGAGTCCCATCTCGTCTAAGGGTTTATCATACCCGACCAATTTACTCTGTGAAGATGGAGTTTAGCGAGGTCACTATACCTCCACTACTGTGAGGCACTCTTATATACATGTTAGTCCCATTGTGAAGATCTGACTACTCATAAACAATTACAGACATCTAACTTGACCTTCTGAAGTCTTGTTCTATGTGACATTGTTGTCCTTGCATGGATACTTGTTATTATAGTGTTATGCTTGTTTACAGCTATAAAAAAAATGAACTGCATGTATTCGACAAAGTAGTTGGTGTGGCCCAGTAGCCGATAGGCTGCACGTTTTCCATACCAGCGTTGTTTGCTGAGCCCCTTTGGGGGCACCCCCACTTTTCAGGTACCTGAAGTTGAAGAGATTACCCGGCCGAGTGTAGGTGGGGTAGAATTAAGACCGGGGATTATTACTACCGGTATCATTTTACAGTACTGTACTGTACTTTATTTTGACTTTTGTTGTTTTAAGAGGTTTGTATTCAGCACTCAGACCGTAGCATTTGTAAGTTGTATTGGAGTTAGCCTTGTTAGTCACATGGGTGACTAACGGCGTTGTAGCACTACCCGTTGTTATGTATATACTTTCCGCTGCATTTCCAGTTATCTTTGGGAGCTATCACCGTACAGGTTGTGGAGTTTCGGGTTGGGGTGTTACAGTTGGTCCATTTTCGTATGCATCTCTCAAGGTTAGACTAACTTGCTGATTATAATGCATGAGAATTTAATCTTTCACTTGGTGTTAGCAATTTAGAAAAGTGTCTAAACATGCATTTTCCCAATAATTTTCAGAACCCTACTGACTGCATGTTGCTCTTAAATATTGGTGATGATAATGTTACGGTTGCGTAGGGCAAGTTGTTTCCCTCTACTCATACCGATATAGTGAATGGTCAACAGCTTATGAGTAACCATGTTAGGGTGCTTGTGGATGATTACGAGTCTCAATATGGTGATGTTGGATTACCGGTGCCTGCTCCTGGTGTACGTACACTGCATGCTTCCCAAACTTATACAGTTCAGTGGCCGGTTCACTTGGTTAGACTCACGCGGCAGGTAAGCGAACTGAACAATATATACTTTGAAATTATTTTCTTTTACAATATAGTCTAGTTGTATAACGTTATAGACTTAATTAATATATTAGGAAAACATTGGCCCCAAATCTGATAAGAGGAAAGGAAAGAGTACTGCTCAACCAGTTCCTGCCCCTTCTGTTCCTTCAAAGGCATCGATATGCAATGTCAAGATTAGAGATAATTTAGTGCCACAAAACATACTCGATCGCTTGTCTCCTAATCTGGCAATCCTGCACGCGACATTACTGATGACGCCTTCTGATCATGATGCGATTACATTAACCGTCGATCAGATGATATTTCATTTTGAGGAAGGTTCTATGATAGACATTTATATGAATGATTTTGTGGATGTATTCAACCGGGATTGGCTGAATGTATCAATCATCAAGTCAGCAATGTTGTGAGTGATTACTACCCTGTACATATTTGAATTGAATTTTAAATTAGTGTTGATGAAATGTTAAACACTAACAATATTGTCTTTATGGTGAAGACATGTGCAATATAAGACGGTCAAAGATCATGGCAACAACGATTTTGGTTACTTGTGTCCTGCTATGTGCTCCCATGCGAATATGTCAAGTGACCTCCAGCGTATTGTGCAATACTTAGCAACGACGCTCTACAACTGTGGGAACAAGTCTTACGTTATGCTACCGGTTCATCAAGGGTAACTTCATCATCCGTTGCTATTTATATGATGATCATTTAATTGTATTCAATTAATGGTATTCTAATACGTGAACAGCCGACACTGGTCTTTACTAGTTTTGTCAATGAAGAACCCTAGGATTTTTCAGTTTGACTCACTTGGTAGGAATGCCAAGAGACCAATGATAGCCGTTGTGCTTGTAAAGTGAGTTGTTTATCTTATAGAATAATGTTTATTACTTAATAATTTTGACTGGAAACTTATAACTTAATGTGTCTATTAACCTATATGTTTGGTTTAATTTAGCGCATTTAAAGCTTCATTGATGACATTGGGAAGACCAGCAAAGAATAACAACATCCCATGGAACATTGTCAAGGTATATAATTGTTTTAATTGGTGTAGTGTAGGAATACTTGTAAATACTTGAAAGAATGATGTTGAACATGTATGTATATATGTACAATGTCCATTGCAGCCTGGAGGTTCTGAATGTGGATACTATGTCATGAGATTTATGCATGACATAGTAGGCGTGACAACATTTTTACTAGAGAAATCATTAGACAAGGTAAGATTGGTTTAAACTTTTGGATATATACCTTCGTACGTTGTTATACTTATAGTTTATAATTAATGTTGTTTTTGTTTACTCCAGGCTTTTGAAAAGGTCGTATCGAATTATGAAGATCCACAGATTGTCGAGATTCTTGAGGATTGGGCAGAATACATCATCACAAACTTCATTACTTGAATTTGCATTTCTAGCTGAATAGTTGTAACTCATCACATTAGTAGTTACTGTGTGAAGTTATCAGTATTGTAATATTATGGTATAACAAAGTAAACTTTCTTTTTACATATATGATTTAGTTAATTTGTTAAGTAAGTTGTTGGGCTATGACCCAGACCTTTCGATGGCCTTAGAATGTGGAATTGATTGCCCATTTGTGCTGGCAGTGTTATATATATGATACACATGCAGGTCTGCTTGAAACATTGAGGAATTTATATGGTATATAAAGAGCTACCCTAGTGAAAAAAAAATTGGACCTATCTTGGCAGTTGTAAAAAGAACTGCCAAAATAGATATGAAAAAGAGCCTATCTCGACGGTTCTTAGCTTACAACCATCGAGATAGACTCAAGGTCGGTCTTAGGGTCAGTCCCTATGGCGGTCAATACCAGAATGTATTCTGGAACGGACCGACCCAGGGACCGACCATGGTCTAAGGTCGGACCATCACAGAAAGCCTTCTGGTATTGACTGCCCTAGGGACCGACCTTGGGACCCACCATGAGTCTATCTCGGCGGTTGTAAGCTAAGAACCGAACCGCCAAGATAGATGTGGTTAGATTTTGGTTTTCGCAACCATTTATTTCAACGGTTTGATGTTACAACAGCCGAGATAGGTATACATATTTCGGCGGTTGTACAACCGCCGAGATAGGTGCTCAGACCTAATTCGGCGCACTCCATGTTGGCGGTTCATAACCGCCAAAATAGGCTATTGGGAACCGCCGAAATAGGCCTTTTTTGTACTAGTGTTCTTCAATGGACATGAAATTGGTGGAAACAATAGACAATTTTAATGATTTTTAATAGATTATTCTTCAACGGGCATGAAATTAGTGGAATTGATAGGCAATTTCAAATAAGACATCAATGATAGTTAATGTCGATACATCTAACTATTTAGATTGGTGTCCAATTCTTCTGCTAATTAGAATAGAACTGGCTTGATTGTTTACTATCTAATAAGAAGTCAATGATAGTTAATATCGATATTGATAGGAAATTTCGATAATTTCAAATATATTTTTCTTCAATGGACGTGAAATTGGTGGAAATGATAAACAATTTCGATGAATTTCAAATATATTCTTCTTCAACAGACAGGAAATTAGTGGAATTGATAGGCAATTTCAAACAAGACGTTGATGATAGTTAATGTTGATACATCTTACCATTTAGATCGGTGTCCAATTCATTCTGTTAATTAGAATAGAACAAGCTTGATTGTTTTACTATCGAATAAGAAGTCAATGATATTTAATGTCGATATTGATCGGCAATTTTGATAATTTCAAATAGATTCTTCTTCAATGGACATGAAATTGGTGGAAACGATAGACAATTTCAAATAGATTATTCTTCAACGGACATGAAATTAGTGGAATTGATAGACAATTTCAAATAAGACGTCGATGATAGTTAATGTCGATACATCTAACTATTTAGATCGGTGTCCAATTCATCTGCTAATTAGAATAGAACAGGCTTGATTGTTTTACTATTGAATAGGAAGTCAATGATGGTTAATGTCGATATTGATAGGCAATTTTGATAATTTCAAATAGATTCTTCTTCATTGGACGTAAAATTGGTGGAAATGATAGACAATTTCAATGAATTTCAAATAGATTCTTCTTCAACAGACATGAAATTAGTGGTTGATAGGCAATTTCGAACAAGACATCGATGATAGTTAATGTCATACTTAAGAAGAAATAACACATATATCAGAAAAATTATCAACAAAGTATACCATGACAAAGTAGACGAAAAGACGAACGCATCAGCGCAAACGGATCAAAAAATGGAGCTATAACAAAGAAGATGCGTGCTTCATTCCGGCGCGAGCGCCGGCCCTTCTCTGTTGGCGCCGGCGCCGGGTTCCGATCTTAAAATCGCCATATCTTCTTCGTTATAGCTCCGTTTTTCGATCCGTTTATGCCGACGCATTCGTCTTTTCATCTATTTTGTCATGGTGTACTTTGCTGATAATTTTTCTGATATATGTGTTATTTCTTTTTAAGTACTTCGCAATCCTTTTTTGCTTTTATTGGACCGTTTTTTAATAAATTTTACCTACATTAGCACCTAAAATTGGTCATTTTCCGATTGAGCGTATTGGAATTCTGACTACGCGTAATGAAATTTGGATGCACCTCATAATATGTCACAAATTGTGGGTAAATATGGTAATTTTTAGAAAATATTTAAATAGGGGCAAGATCATAAAGTTTTTTAAAATTCCGACTGTGCGAATGAAAAACACGACTAAGTGTACGAGTTCAGTTAGGTTAAAACGACTCATAATAAGCCGTAAATAAACTAAGTAGAGGAAAAACAACTTCGAGGGGTAATTAAAGTAATTGAACCCTAAATAAGTTGAATATCAAGCCCCCGAACCCGAACTCTCCTTTCCTAATTTACCCTACGTAAAAATTAGGTGCTGACTCATAATAGGTTCCAGTGAGCTAAGTTAAGATTTAATGATTAATGTTATATTACTTAGTTATTAAAGCTTAGGTTGTAAGTGGACCTAGAACCCGATCAGATCCTAATCAACTTGAATGAACATAGGATAGGGTTCAAAAATCGAGGCTCACAAAATGGTGACTCTACTGGGGATCAACTCTTATCTTTAAACTTGTTTAATTTTAAGAAAGAGGGCTTAACTCGAAAATTGTTTATTTATGGCTTTTATTACGTTGTTTGTTTACTTTCGTGCACAATTTAAATTTCTTAATATGCATCATATGAGAGCGAGGGTCCACGTAAGCCGATTTCACCCTAGGACCCGCCTTAGGGTCCCCTGTCAGGGACTCACACCTTTTAAGGTGATGTGAATAAGTGGGGGTAAAGAGGAGGATGTCGTTTAACCACATCCCCTTAATACCTGGGCTTTAGCCCCAAGCATTTTCCTGGCAGTGCCCTTACCTAGCCTTGTTTGGTCATTCAAAGACCCGACCATAGACGCACACCTTATTTCGGTGCTTCGTTGAAGTCGGTTCCGGATTGAGTTCATCCCAAGCTTCTGACTACTGGTTAATGTGGGTGTTATTCATGTTTTGATGATGGGTTGGCTGTATTAAGGGTGATTTTTGGTATGAGGGGATCTAAATACGATCTGGCTGAGAAGTCTAGATCCTAAAAGAATGCCATTCTGTGGAGGGTAAAAACCCGTTATTCTGGCATCCCTCAAATACCTACTAAATCGTCCGTCTTTCCCAGAAAGCATAAGGGGGAGTGCAAGTGAACACTACACCCACTCTCAATGGGCTCCACGCGGACTTATGCCCAAAGGGCGGAATTGACTAGAGTCGCCACCTAGTTTGACCTAAGGAACAGGAAGGGAGGAGAAGGGTTCCAAGAACCGTTAATGGACTCTGTGATTTGCATATGGATTGGACTTATCTGGTCATATCAAGGATTCTGTGTGGGTTTACACTGGGCCACACCTCTTAGAAGTGGTAATGACCACGACTTCGGATTGGTGCTCGAGGAAACCTCGGTCTCCGATTGTCGGGATTGCTCTCTTTCAAAACCTTTTTAGAGATATTCATTTAAAGCCAAAGGATAGGATTAAGACAGGAAGGGAGAAAGGGAGTGGATGAGGCGAGCTTTTCTGCTAAGCTAACGCCAAGAAGAATAATTAGTGAATTCGGATGAGTATAGAATGAAGATTTGGGAAAAGTATAAGGTTGAGTGAATGAACGAGACTTAGAGTCTGATGGTTTGAAGTTTGTGGGAGCCGAAGAAGGTTTAAGAGTTTCGAGAGGTATGAAGAACACCTTAGAGGGGGAAAGGGGTTTTAGTTTGGAATGGTGTCGCACCCTAGATGGGCTGCCTACGTACTCTACACCATGTTGAGATCAGACCTTACGTAGTTCAAGATATTTGGGTTTTGGAAGTTTTGATGTTTGTGTAGTTTGAAGATATTTGAGGTGTTTGAGATTTGGAAGGGTTTAGAGTTTCGAGAAGTTTCAGGTTTGGAATGCTAGTCTGTGGGACGTTCGGATCTATGAGATGTTTGAAACCTTGAGATGTTGAAGTCTATGAGATGCTCAGGTCTGTGAGATGCTCGGGTCTGTGAGACGTTTGGAATGTTCATGTAGTGAGAGGTATGGGATATCAAGGTCTATGAGACGCTCGGGTCTGTGAGACGTTTTAATCTTAAAATGGTGGAGAGACTGAGATGTTCGAGTTTGTGGGGCGTTCGGGCCTATGAGACTTTAGAAGTTAGAGAGAAGTCAGGATTTAGGAGATGTTTTGAGTTTGGAATGATTTGAGTTTGGATAATGATTTGAGTGTGAGGTAATTGAAGTTTGGGTAGAGATCTCGGGTTTTTTCAGATTTGAGATTCTAAAAGGGTTGAGGTTTTGGGATATTTCGAATTTAGAGTGAGGTGATGGTGGACTGAATTTTTTGGAGGAATGATTGTCAAAATCATCTCTCTTAAAGTTTTTTAAAACCGAAAAATCTTTTTTTGTTGTAAAAGGGCGGATAATCCCGAGGGATTACCCTATGTACCCCATCGAACACAACACTTAATTAATGGTAAGTGCCGAGGCTCGAAAGATGGGGCAATGGATTTATGTTGAAAATTGGATTTGGAGAGAAACACCATGAATGAGATGTTCTCGGTCAAACCCTATAACGTCTCTAACTCCCAAATTTTAAAACATTAAAAACCAAAAACCTTGAAATCGAACAGAAGGGAGTTAGACGATTCTAAAATCCCGGCTGCAACTAGGAAGGTCATTACTTCCCTAGCACCCCGCCTTGTAAAAATCTAGGCTGCAATTAGGGGAGGTTTGTCACCCTAATGCCCCGCCTAAAGAGATCCCGACTGCGACAAGGGAGGTTACGACCCCAACGCCCTGCCTCGGATTTTTTATTTTGGAAAGGGAGACAAGTGATGTTATAACCAGGAAGGAAATGTTTTGAAAGGATCAGACATTTTTGTTCCCCGAAAACGGTTTTATTCGAGTTGAAAACTAAGTTTGAAAACTTTTGAAGTTGTTTGGAATTCTCGATAAAGAAATACTGATTTTGAGAAATGTTTTAGGAGAAAACTTTCTGTATATGTGAGAAGAACTTTCACAAAATGGTTTCTTTAAAAACTTGATGAAATTTGAATAAAATGATTGTATGAAATTTGAGAAAGAAGATTTTTGGATTTTGGAGTTTGGATGAGATTTACAAGTTGAGTTTGAATTGGTGAAATGAATCTGGATTTGAATTAAATTGAATTGAGTATGAATTGGGCTAAATGAATTGGGTTTGGATTGAATATGGGTTAGGGTTGGAAAATGGGCCGTGTCAAAGGTATACCGAGCCAAAGTGGGATCGAGTCAAAGTTAGGTCAAGGACACACTTGAGGTCAAGTCAAAAATTTATGGCCAAACTTGGATCAAATCAAAGTGGGGTCGAGGTCAAAGTTTGAATTGGTCAAAGTTGGACCGAGTCAAAGTTGGACTTGGTCAAAGTTAGGCGTGGTCAAAGTTTAGGCCTTGGTCAAAGTTGGGTCAAGGTGGGCTGATGGGCCAATGGGCTTGGGCCAAGGAAGGGTATTGGGCCAAGTGGGCTGGATGGGTCGAGTCAGCTTAATGGGCTAGAGGGGATTGGGCCAATGGGCTAGATAGATTAAGGTGGGCTGATGGGCAAATGGGTTGGGCCAGGTCAGGAATTTTTGTTGGGCCAATTTGTAGAATAGGCAATTTTTGGACTTGGGCAATTTTTGAACTTGGGTTAATTTTTGTTTGATGGATTCTAGAGCCATTTGTTGGTTTCTATTTATTCAGAAATCTGATAACAAATTTTGGAAGAGGTTTTACACTGATGATTTTTTTTTATATACATATTTTTTAGATGAGTGTTTTAGGATTTAGGATGTCACCTTGACCAAGAAGGACACATGACCCACTAAGTGCCAAGGGACACCCACTATCCTAAGGGCTTGGACCAAAGGACCATAACTAGGGCTTAGTTAAATTAGGAATACAAGGAAATGAATTGAAAACTGTAATAAAGCCAAGTATAAAGCATGTATAGTACTAGAACAAATTTGGTGTGCAAACATGTATGATGAACAAAATTTGAAACAGTTGATATGCTACAGCGAAAGCAAGAACGACAACGGGGTCAGTGATCATGAACCTCAATCCAACAAGTTTGTTGAACATCCTATGAAATAAACTGTTCTACGGTCGTATGGATCTGATCAAAAATCAACACCATTCATTTACATATCGGACGAGGTGACCGAAAGCATAACAAGGTGTTCTACATATATATAATTCATCTACACTTGATATCTCAGGATATTTAGAGTTTCCAGATTAGAATGAGATACCAGAGGTAGGAGAACGAACAAAATCTGCACGCAAATGAAAACAAAAAAGACAAATTACGGATAAGTTGAAGGGTACAATCAAATCAAAAAAATTGAGAGTAAAGGTAGGTGAGGCATAAATTGAAGGCGCGCTCATCTTCATTGTGTGAAGAGTAAGGCCCTGTTTTTTAAGACTCTCGCAGCGGATTTCGAATTTGATAGAAAGATGACAGACTAGCAAAATAGAAGCACCTCATAAACCAAATCAAACAAATATAGTGACCATAGATATTCAAAGCCAACGCAGATGAAGAGTCAACTGATTTTTGCTCTATTATAGCAGATGTACAAAGAAATCAGACTCTGCACAGAGAGTTCTATACCGCAGAGGAACAGATTGGGCTAATCTAAAGAAGCTGACAACCATCTCAATCAGAGTTATATACCAGTTTTGTAGGCAAAAGTCCCCTACAGATGTCTAAAAGAAAAATGAACAGAAACAACTTAGATTAGTTGATAAACATAAAATGAACGGGCAGGCAGAAAACGAAATAGAGACGAACTGTAATACATTTGTTTTGACCTACATGAAGTCGGGATTCATACCAAGAATAAATCACTCCCCATTCAAACTTACCTTATAAACAAATACATGAGCATAGTTACACAACCATTCATTCTAAACCAGAGAAACAGACCCAAAACTATAGATGTTCGATTGATAATTTGTGAAATGAGTCTCGCAACTGCACTGGGCCTTGCCGAACAAGGCAGAAACTAGTCTAACCCTTCTAGTATCCAAACGACAACAACATAGGTATGATATGGAACAGCTTCTAGCTAACCGAAACACACCGTAAACAAGGTGAACAAGATCGGAGACCCCAATAGACATTTTGAATCAAGCCATGTTAGTGAACTTCAGAGTTCATACCACGCTGGGAGTTTACTCGTTGATTTATATAGAAACGGAATGAAACACAAACAAAAGAAAGAGCGATCAACAGAAAAGAAGACCTTCGTTCAGGGTTGTCAAAGAAATCCCCCTCTTCTTTTAATCAAAGGCACAAAGCAGATGTTTGGACGGTTATTGCATTCTCTCCTAAAACTAAAACTCATGAAATGAGGATTCATAGCTCTAGTTTAGGAGTTCCTTCAATCTATAAAACAAACAAATAAAAAAGAGAAACTTAAGTTTAATGAAACTTCAACTTTCCTTTCACAAACATATTTATGATAGAGATTTTCTTTTCCATACCGTCACCAACAATGGTTCATTCGGTGAAACGAAACAGAAAAGGCGTCATCGGATGTGAAAATCAAAAGATTAGAGTGATTTGAGAATGAACTTGTACCGGAAATTGAAATCGAAGAAAAGGAAGAAAACAGACGAGATACAAAAGGCCAATACAATAAAATAACCGAGGAGATAGCGGAAGAGGACACACAATGGAAGTCGCCTGCCTGGGGTATGGATATCTCTTACTTCTGATCGGAGTCAAAAATGGAGGAAAAGGCCAGGGCTCCGATAAAATTTTCATAGAGAATGTAGGGATTTCTGACGTTTGAGTGTGGTGTTTTTGGTGGTGGTTCACGACAGAACGTGGAAGAAAAGACCGAAGTTCCTGGTGTTTTTGTGTTCTTCGAATCGTTTTTCCTAGAGAAGCAGAATGGGGGTTAAAGATTAGAGTAATTAGTCGACCCCCTTAGAAACCTGTCTCTACTGTAGGTTTTTTTAAAGTTCTTTTATAACAAAGAAGTAGGGTTTGGATGGGGAAGTGTCTAATGTTTTTCATGGGCTATTTACAAGATGGGCCTAACTTGGGGCAGAAATAAGAAGGACTCAATTAAAAGAGTGGGCTACGTTTGATCCAGAGATCGATGGTTACTTATAGAGTATGCTAACTAGTTATACTGAGTCGAATTTCAGTATGAACAAGAGAAAAAATAATACAAAAGCCCTAGTTCAGAATGGATAACTCATCTAAAAATGTTACCGTTTTGTGAGATAGTATACAATAAAATAAGAGTGTTAATCATGGAATTTAATTAAAATAAAGTGTAAATCATGATGAGGTATAAATGAATGAAGTAGTATAATGATATGTACATGAAATAATAAAATAGCATTAGTACAATGCTGATAAAAATACAAGTGAAATGCAACAAAATGGAAACTAAGTTAGGTATGTACGAATAGCGGAAAATCCGATTGAATAATTAAGAAATAGAATAAAATAAGAAAAGAGGAAGCTTAATCAATAAGCAACGAGATGAAATACACCAATAGAAGTAATGATGGCAAAAGACGCGTATGCTGATAGAAATGATATTACAAAATAAAAGTAAATCCTAGAAGACAATTAAAGTAGCAATAAATATGAAATTAAAAGATAACTTAATAAATAAACAAATAAGCAATAATAAGATAAGTGAATAAAACAAAAGGGACGGGGTTTAAAACTGTACTGTCGTTGGAAATTCATTTGTGTAGAATTATGCTTTTTTATATTCTGAAATGCTTTGAAAAATGATTTAAAAATTTTGTCATGAAATGATGATTTCGTTTTGGCACGCAAGTTGATATGTTTTGAAAAAAGAAAGGCGAAGATCCTCCTAATTTTATTTATTTTTTGAATTTTGCTTTATGGGGTGAGAATTTTTGGTATCTACCGATGGCTCCCCTTGATTCAATTTTGCAAGCCCTTGCAGAATTGGATCAAGGTTGAGAGGGCACCAAAAATTCTCACTGTGGCTTTATGGTGCATTGGGATGCAGCCGTGGGGATGATAATGTATGAATGTGACCGGAAATGATGTGATAGTTGAATGCACGAGGACTTATTACGAGCCTCAACTGGACTTCTTGACATCCAGTTGCAGGACTTATGACGAGCCTAGAATGCGAATTCAGTTCCATACTAGTAGCGCAAAATAACGGGTGTAAAATAAAAATGCGAACGCACTAGTAGCGCAATTGCTGTCTAGCGGGTGTAAAACGAAAAAGTGACCACACCAGTAGTGCAATAGCTGCCTGGCGGGTGTAAAATGAAAAAGCGACCACACTAGTAGCGTAATAGCTGCCTAACGGGTGTAAAATGAATAATCGACTACACTAGTAGCGCAATAGCTGCCTAGCGGGTGTAAAATGAAAAAGTGACCGCACTAGTAGCGCAATAGCTGTCTAGCAGGTGTAAAACGAAAAAGCGACCACACTAGTAGCGCAATAGCAAGCTAACAGGTGTAAAATGAATAAGCGACCATACTAGTAGCGCAATAGCTGCCTAGGGGGTGTAAAATGAATAAGCGACCACACTAGTAGTGCAATAGCTGCCTAGCGGGTGTAAAACGAAAAAGCGACCGTACGAGTAGCGCAATAGCTGCCTAGCGGGTGTAAAATGAGTAAGCGACCGCACTAATAGCGCAATAGCTGCATAGCGGGTGTAACATGAATAAATGACCGCACTTGTAGCGCAATAGTTGCCTACAGGGTTTAAAATGAATTAGCGACCGCACTAGTAGTGCAATAGCTACCTAGCGGGTGTAAAACGAAAAAGCGACCGCACTAGTAGTGCTATAGCTGCCTAGCGGGTGTAAAATGAATAAGCGGCCGCACTAGTAGCGCAATAGCTTCCTAGCGGGTGTAAAATGAAAAAGTGACCGCACTAGTAGCGCAATAGCTTCCTAATGGGTGTAAAATAAAAAAAATGACCGCACTAGTAGTGCAATAGCTGCCTAGCGGGTGTAAAATGAATAAGCGACCGCACTAGTAGCGCAATAGCTGCCTAGCTGGTGTAAAATGAAAATGCGGTCTCACTAGTAGCCCAATAGCTGCCTAGCGGATGTTAAATGAAAAAGCGACCACACTAGTAGCGCAATAGCTGCCTAGCGGGTGTAAAATGAAAATGCTACCTCACTAGTAGCGCAATAGCTGCCTTGCGGGTGTAAAATGAAATTTGCGACCACACTAGGAGCGCAATAGCTACCTAGCGGGTGTGAAATGAAAATGCGACCGTACTAGTAGCACAATAGCTGCCTAGCGGGTGTAATGCGAAAATGCGACCTTACTAGTAGCGCAATAGCTGCCTAGCGGGTGTAAAATGAAATTTGCGACCACACTAGGAGCGCAATAGCTCCTAGCGAGTGTAAAACAAAAGTGCGACCGCACTAGTTGCGCAATAGGTGCCTAGCGGGTGTCAAACGAAAGTGCGACCGCACTAGTAGCGCAATAGCTGCCTAGCGGGTGTGAAGATGCATTAGATATTGAACAAATTTTGTGGGTATATGCAAGTGATATGCGATGTGAGATGGTTAACAAATATATTAATTGAATCAAACTCCCTGTTTGTGGGTGTAAGTTTTTGTATGAGTAGATGGCTCTAGAGTTACATCAAAACTTCGGGATGGCTCCGGTATGGCTCCGGCATGGCTCCGACATGGCTTCAAGGATTTGAGATGGCTCTAACATGCGTTGACAACTCCTATGCACTGATGGCTCCAGTATGCACTGATGGCTCTGGTATGCACTGATGGCTCTAGTGTGACCAATGGTCTCGGGGTGGTTGGTGGGTCTAACATGGTTGGTGATTTTGTGGCAGTTTGTGGGCTTTGATTTGCCTTGAGATTGTTTTTTTTCAGGGTGGTTTGATGGCTCTAATGATGGATTTATTGTTGTTTGACGGGATTATTGTGGACTTTGTAGTGAGTGAATGGTTTTTCATGAGTGATGATGAAACACAATTGCATGACTTTGTTGGGAGTTCCCAACATGGTTCCAGGATTTCCATGGATGGCTCCGGATGACCTTGTGCTGATTGAGCATGACGATGCTTTAATTGGTTCACTTTAATGACACAGAGGGGAAAAGGGAAGTTTTTGCCTTTGATGTGGTCGCACCCTGGGTGGGCTGCCTACGTACTCAATTCCATATTGAGATCAGACCATACATAGTTTGATACTATGTAGGCAAGGCCCTGGTGACGAAATGGCTCTGATATGCATCTGAGGTGGCTCCCGTATTGTTCTCAGACTGTTGGGATGACCCATGTGTAGTTCCAAGGATGGTTTCAATGTCGGATGATGGCTCCCGTATGGCTCCAGTTTGGTTCTGAATATGGTGTTTATGAGGCTCGAGCATGACACTGAATGGCTCCAGAATTGTCTTCGTACGGCCTAGGATGGATTTAGTTTGGTTCGACGTAGCTCGAGGATAGCCTAGGATGGCTTCGAGATGGTTCGATGTAGCTTGATGATGGTCTGGGATGGCTCCAGTTGACATCTTTTGATCTAAAGTTATGCTTCAACAACTGCAGCTGAAGTCAATTTTCAGCGAGAGTAGGTAGAGTTCTTACTAGTCGGACGTTGAAGGTGAAATGGTTATAATGCATACAAATACTAAGTGCTAGATGAGATGCAAGATGCATATATAGTTTTTTTAGAGAAGGTATGACTCTATCTCTATTACTATGAGGTTTACGTATATAAGACATCTTCGGCTCGATCTTGAGTGACTGTTGAACTGAAATGCGTGAATCGCTTTCCTCTCATGGAGGGAAGTGGGTCAATCTCTCGTGAGTATGGTCGTGTGTGCTAATGGTGTGATGATACTCTTGATGCTCAGAGCAGTATTTTCCTGAGAATTTCTTTTTGAGGTTATAAACTTTCCGTTCCACACAAGTTCCTCACCTACAATGGGGTAGGCTGATTATGATTTGGTATTTTAATCTAAGAGTCACTCACACTCAGTAGACCTTGTGGGTAAGGTCATACTCATTTGCTCATGGTCTCTTTGGCATGATGGGACATGTTGATAACAAGTACAAAGCTTATGATTCATATTTCAGATCCGATACTTTCAATTAACGCTCATCAACTAACGAGTCAGAGGTCTTTTATTGGGTTATAATGGGGCTAAGGGGTATAATGTATGTCACATGGGACTGGAGGATTTATTTGGGAATTGTGGAGCTTTTGTGCAATAGAGGATATGTTTCACCTTCGCCATGGGTGGAATGATTACACAGACGATCTTTGAGAATCCTTTGTTTGTTTTGGTGGGACATCATTGGTCTTTTTACTCATTCTCTCCTTCTTCTTTGGTGTACGATCTTCTTCTTCTTCTTTTTCCTTTTTGATGTGTGATTTTCACTTTCTTACTTCCTGCTTTTGGACTCGTATTGGCTCATCGACTTTCTTGGGCATTTTCTGCTTACTCTTTTGGCTTTCAGTTTTGCTTTCAGCTTTGGAGTTTTTCATTGACTCACTGGTCTTTTCAAATATTTAATTTGTTGTTTTTGTGAAAGATGGTAGGGAGAGACCATGGCTCCGGCTCCTTTGAGATCCTCTATTGCAAGGGCAAGTAACTATATGTATGTGGGTTGGCATGTTGTGGAGTTCACAGAAAAAAGGTTTATCATGAAAGGCTCAGCAGGGCTCACTAAGGGATTATGTACAGGGTAGTCAAAGCTTTTTGGTTTTGTGGAGATTTTTTTTCCTAAGTGTCTCGTCATTCTCGTTAGTCAATAATTGTTTTCTTACTACTTCTTGGATCTTTGCATGAATCACAGTTCGTGACTTGCTATCACCATTGATCTTACTATGTATTGTGCCTCTCCATGTGCTGAAGGAATGCACATGTCGCTTGTGGTTTTACCTTAATTGGCTCTCTCTACCTTCCCTCATCGCTCAGTAGATCGTCCAATACACTCAATTGAAATTCCAGGGAACATACTGCTCTCCGCATGCTACACATTTTGTGTTGAGGGGCTGATTTTGATTAGACTCATGTGTGAGTCGAGGGGTCGAGAGTTTAGTGGTTCACACACTCTGTTCAATCGATTCTTCAAGATTTTCCTCAAAGATGTCATTTCGATACGAGATAATGCAAGTGCAACTATCTACAATGCAATCTATTGTGATAATATGGAATTACCATATGTACGATGAATGAAGTGATGTTGATGATAATGATGAAAATTGCTGAGTTTGAATGTGTTTTGTTTTGTTTTTTTATATAATGCATGAACGGTAAGATTACACCTAGTCTCACTTGAGTCGGTCTCAGTTGAGCATCCATGAAGTTCATCTCGCCACTAATGGCTCTTTAGGCGGTTAGTTGGTGAGTGGGTCCTGGATGAAACGTGATCTTACATGTTTTAGCTGTAAATCAAACCCTGACTGCTTAAGGAGTGGCAATTCCTATATTGTACCAGTCAACATGATAAGACTGTCTTGTTCTTCTTGTGATTCTTGGATATGTCAAATAGAAAGGGGGGAGGGATGGGATGCAACCCTTCATACGCTTTCATTACAGTTGTAATTAAAAACATCACTCAACTACTTTTTGCCACTATCACCACGGATTAGCACATGGCCATGCCTAGGTCGGTGATGCTTAAGGAAAGTGCGCCTTCATGGCCTAGGACGGGCGTCTTAGCTCTAAAGGAGAGACATCTCCTCTGTCTTTCAGCTCTTGGATTACGTTTCTCAGTGTGGTGCACTCGTCGGTGGCGTGCCCATGAATCAGATGATAGTCACAATATTCATGTGGATGTGGCCCAAGCTTCTTCACCCTCGAATTGGTGTTGTAAGGTTCTAGGAAACTCCCTCGGTTAAAATTTTCCAGGCTTCACCAAGTGACATTTCTAGACTCGGATTCGGTCTTTGAGAGTCCCGTCCGTGTTGATAGTGTTCTCTTTGCATGATTGTTGGCTTTGGATCTTTGGTTTCAGCATGTTCCAAAGCGATCACAACCGCCATCAGTCGTCTGAAGTTACATATCCCTAGATATTTCAACTGATGTTGGTACACATCTTTCAGCCCAGAAATCACCATTTTCACTTGCTCTTCCTCGGTAGGTCGATTATTCACTTGTCCAGACTTCACCCTCCATCATTTTATGAATTCCCTTACAGGTTCATTAGAACTCTAGCGTGTGATCTCTAAATCTCTACGCGTAACTTCATGATGAAAGTTGTCACCGTCTTGCGAGAGGAACGCTAAGTACAGGCCTTGACTTGACTTTTCCTTTAGATCTATGCTCATGATCCAGCAGTAAGCAGGTCCTTGTAGATAGAATCTAAAGCATGCAGCTTTCAACTCATCGGAAAGGCCATGAAGGTCCATGAGTTTATCATATTTTTCGACATGATGTCTCGGGTCTCCAATTCCCTCATACATCTCCATCTCAGGCAAACTCATGCCTTTTTGTAGACGAGCATTAGGGTACGGGTTAGTTGGTTCCCAACCTGCTGACTTAAAACG
Source organism: Limonium bicolor (assembly GCA_023374045.1). Classification (NCBI taxonomy): domain Eukaryota; kingdom Viridiplantae; phylum Streptophyta; class Magnoliopsida; order Caryophyllales; family Plumbaginaceae; genus Limonium; species Limonium bicolor. Next base: position 307,148,973 of record CM041776.1, on the reverse strand, counting down.
TTGGGTCAGTTCCAGTTCTGCCTTCAGTTCTTGCACCAATTCTTACATTAGAGTTGCTCTGAGATAAGGGTTTTGGTTTGAAGTGTAAGCTGTTTCAGGGTGGTAGGTGTCAAGAGATTGAAAGGGCAGGGTTGTTCCTAGGTGAAAATGTCGACTAGACTTTGACGAATGAGGTTGTGCTTGCCGAGGAAGAATATGTTTTTGTGTGGGCAATGGGAAGTTTAAGCCGGAATGCACCATGGGGGAAGATGGGGCTTGGGTCTTTCCCTTATCACCGACTATTTGTGGTTGCCAATTTCCTCTGGTGGCGGTTGGAGTTCTTAGAGTGGAACTGTACATAGGTGAAAAAGGCATGCTTGGTGCTGTTCGAACTTGGACAGAGAGAGCATGAGGATTATTTGCTTGAAACACAAAGGCATCGTATGTCGAGTAAGTTGAGTCTCCTTGTAACTGCTATCCGACTTTGAAGAGGCACTAATTATTCTTCTTTGGACACATTCTTGTATCCTCAGGTTTTTCTTCAAGTCATCAACAAGGTCATGGGTCAGTCCTTCATGGACAAATTGGCCTGTGACTGCTAGATTATTTCGGGGTACTCACTCCATCTTTTCTGCTGTTGCTTCAAGCAGACTGGTCTTCTTTCTTTCTGGTGCTAATTGTCATAAACAAGGATTAGGATGAAGGAGGAGAGGTAACGTTAGTATGCTTTGTTAAACAAAAATTTGTTATGTGATGAGTGTAAATGATTGTTGATGCAAAAAACAACTTCTATTTATTTTGAAAAACATTGGGAAATTCATGTTGTAGGAATGTCATGAATGCGAGTGTATGATAGGTATCAATTTATCTCATTTTTTGAGGGGATGCATCCGCAGATACCGCAAATTTCACCCTATAAAGCAAAGTTTTAAGAATGATAGATAAAACGTGAAGGGTCATGTTGTTGGTTCTTTTCTCTAAACAAGACATGTACTCTAAAAGAAACCAAGTTTTAGAAAACCAATTTTGAAAAATGCGTGTTTTCGAAGTGGAGGATTTTCTTAATGTGAATTTTGACGCTCGGTCATTTGCAAATAAAATAGGGAGTGAGGAACCCTATACACATTGATCTAAAAAAATTCAAAGGGGATGTACAACCTATGCACAAAGTCTATTCAGAAATTGACAAGGGAGAAAAGAATGCTAGGGAAAAACCTATACATCAATTCTAAAAGTCATTAAATGAGGGAATTTAAGCTGAAAAACTTCTCTCGAATTCTTCTGCTTCATCTCCGAGCTTCTGACTGACTGCTTACTCATGTATGGGCTCCTGATTGGTCGTTCGCTCGTCTTCGGGTTCGGGCAACAAGGTGACACTATGATCAAGAGAAACTGGTTGGTGCATCTTCTGACCCTTAGCAGCTTCGAACTCGAACGGCTGTTTCTGGTCTTCATGTCGCTCGATTCGGGTTGGTGCAGCTCTGATTTTGGTTCGAATCGTCGTTGATCTTCATGCACCCCACTTGCTCTGATGAAGGAAGATAAGGGGCGTTTTTTTAGAAAGGAAAGGTGAATGATCGAGCACAAAATCTTTGTGAGAATCCACCACTTTTGTGAAAACACGAAATGACTAGTACACTCCACGGTAATGACCACTGCTCTTGAAGGTGGGTTGAACTTCAAGAATAGCGGGTCACAACATGGGGACTAAATCATTTAGTTTGAAATACTTTTGTGAAAATCAACTTTGAAAATGTTTTTCAAAAACTATTTTAAAATAAAATCCATGAAAAATGTTGTTTCAAAATTCGGTTTTGAAAAGTAAGTTTTTATTTGAAATCTATTTGTGAAAATAGTTTTTTTTAAACAACATTTGTGAAAAAGATTGTTTGAAAATCATTTGTAAGTAGATTTTTGAAACCTGTTCTTTGTAAAAACGTTTGATAAGGGTTATTTTCTGGAGGACTTTAATTGAAATTGATTTTGAAAACTCCTTGGAAATAACAATTTTGAAATCATTCGAGTTGAACGACTTTGAAGATATTTCATTAGAGTGTTCGAACTGATTCGTTTTCTAATTTCACTTATTTTAAAACGTGATCACACATAGATGTTGGTGCTAAATAAAAATCGTGGCTGATTTTATGTGAGCTGAGTGTGAATGATTGGGATAATCACCTTCCAGGTCAATCAATGCTGCCATACCACCGGGGGAACTGTCGTCCCTTCACTGTTCATCTCTGTTATGCCTAGTAGGGCACATCATCAAGAAAGTCTGGAGTGCTTAAGTTTGAAAGGTCAGGATACCCGAAGTGATACAATCACACGAGCCACGACCGGGGATTATCACAACATACTCACTTTTCGGGAAACTCGAGGAAGTACTGCATGGGAACAGGTCTCCTGTCGTCTGCACGATAAGGTGTGTCTAAAGTCCAAATTATTCGCTGACTACGCTGTGTCATGTATGGGTATCCATAAATACGGGATCCTTTATGAATTTGTAGCGCGACATTGGGTTTAAAGACACCCATGGTACCGAGGAATCATGGAGAACTGAGCCCATGCAATCTTCAGCGTAAGGCAAAGGGTGGTCAGACAGACGGCATACAAGGGGGTAACTACCCATAAACCCATCCTAGACACCGGATTAGGCAGCTAGACACTGAAGGCTCAAAGCTCACTATATGCTGGCTTTTGACTCGGATAATTGAGGATATATTTGGATCATGAGTATCAAGGCGTAGGTCGATGACCATCTCGCCCTGTGGGTATAACCATTCAAATGAATGCCCCGACTCATGGGGAATCAATTGTGGACCGATTGGCATCCCACGACTCGTGAATATAATAGGTGACACAGAGGAATGCATGTCCTAAGCTACCCACCCAATACACCCCATAATCATACAATATGTAAGTAAAGCAAAGAAGTTAGCACCAATCTATTTACTAAATGTTTGTCTTGAAGGTGACAATTCCAACTTGGTTGTTTATTAACCTAAAGGGAAGTTAGCTTCATTCAATCCTAAGTGTCTTTTTCTAATCGTGAGCTAATTATTAACCCAATTGTTGCAATGTTTGTTGAGGATCTATCAAGCCCTGACTGTCCTCATCAGATTCACACTCTAAGTGTGGAGTAGAATAATCCTATAGGTTTTGAAAAGATTCTCTTGAAGGTTTTGAAAGAAGGGAGAAAGTCCCGACAATTTTGAATGGAGTTCAGTCTTCCTTGAGTTTGAGAAAAACTTACTTAAGTTTTCCTCAGCAGAGTCGCCATTCTGTGGAGGGTGATGTTTCGGTATGAGGGGGGTCTATCTAAATACGATCTGGCTGAGAAGTCTAGCTCCTAAAAGAATGTCATTCTGTAGAGGGTAAAAACCCGTTATTCTGGCATCCCTTAAATACCTACTAAATCATCCGTCTTTCCAAGAAAGCATAAGGGGGAGTGCAAGTGAACACTACACCCACTCTCAGTGGGCTCCACGCGGACTTATGCCCTATGGGAGGAATTGACTTGAGTCGCCACCTAGTTTGACCTAAGGAACAAGGATGGCAGGAGAAGGGTTCTAAGAACCGTTAATTGACTCTATGATTTGCATATGGATTGGACTTATCTAGTCATACCAAGGATTCTGTGTGGGTTTGCACTGGGTTACACCCCTTAGAAGTGGTAATGACCATGACTTCGGATTGGTGCCCGAGGACACCTATTGTCGGGATTGCTTTCTTTCAAAACCTTTTTAGAGAGATTCAATTAAAGCCAAAGGATAGGATTAGGACAGGAAGAGAGAAAGGGAGTGGATGAGGCGAGCTTTTCTGCCAAGCAAACGCCAAGAAGAAGAATTGATGAATTCGGATGAGTATAGAATGAAGATTTGGGAAAAGTTTGAGGTTGAGTGAATGAACGAGACTTAGAGTCAGATGGTTTTAAGTTCGTGGGAGCCGAAGAAGGTTTATGAGTTTCGAGAGGTATGAAGAACACCTTAGAGGGGGAATGGGGTATTTGTTTGGAATGGGGTTGCACCCTAGATGGGCTGCCTACGTACTCGACTCCATGTTGAGATCAGACCTTACGTAGTTCACAATATTTGGGTTTTGGAAGTTTTGATGTTTGTGTAGTTTGAAGATATTTGAGGTGTTTGAGATTAGGAAGGGTTCAGATTTTCGAGAAGTTTCAAGTTTGGAATGCTAGTTATTGAATAAAATCTACACATTAATATATATAGATTTATAGCAAACTATTAGGCAAGTGCACCTAGTCGGAGTAGCACAACAAGTGTCGTATCCATAGGGAAATTGTTCAATTATCCTAGTCTCGGTATTTAATAAAAACAGCAAATAGGGGGTTTAGCCGGAGGCAAGCTTGATTTGTTTAGGATCAGTGCAAAAATAATAAACACAGTAAAATAAGGTAAATTAATTGATGTGGATGGAAAAAGGTATCCTAGGATAGCGGGGGAATTGCCTAAATTACTTAAACAAATTTATAACCATGTCTCAATTAATTATTGTCTATTAAAGTTAATAAGTGTCAGTTACGAACTCTTAGTAATAGCCTCAGTATTTTCCTGCTCAATCCGGAGTGTAAATACCAAGGTTTATTCCTTTGTGGTACTTGACTATCTCAAGATCATATGTTGATAGTTACCATAAAAATGCAGTGTTTGTCGCTTAAAGCATTTAACAATATTTGTTGAAAGGAATTAAAATAAGTTTAATAAGTGAGACAAGTAATAAATATTTATTTAAGTAATATTAGGATCAAACCCCATCCTAGGATACAAATGAAAATTACTCAGACATCAACGGAAATAAAAAGATAGCACAGATAAAATTAGCCATTATTTTGGAGAAAGAACGGGCCTGCACTCGCTCTCACTTCTGCTGCCTCTCTTCTCTTTCTTTTGTTTTTGCTGAGTACGTGAGTATAGAGTGTGGTGGAGAGGTGAAATAAATATAAAATGGAGTGTTATGGTGTTACAGGAGAAAATGAATGGAAGAGAATGGTGGAGTGTGGTGAACGATCGTCTGTGTTTTTTACAATCTCCCGCGTATGTTTTATCATTGAAGGAGCTGGGTTTATATAGAAGCAGAGGAGAAGGTTGGAGACAGAGCTGGAGTGGAGACAGTGCTGGAGCACGCGTGAGGAATTTAAGGAGGAGTGCGCCGACGCCTGATATTGTTGAGGGGGTAGATAGATATGTTTGCAGGCGCCGAAGAAAATTGGGGAAGACGGTCGGCGTAGCTGCACCTCTATTTGTTGTCCGGTCATTTATCCACATACACATTTATTTCTTGCTTCCCGTCCATGCTTATTTCCATGGACAAACATGTCCTTACTTTGTTCTTGTCCGCCCTTATTTGCACGGACGTGCCACGGACATTGTCCCATGTCCGGTCTTTCTTCCGCGGACACACCACGGAAATTGTCTCATGTCCGCCCTCTGTCCGGCCAAATATCATCGGATGTGCCACGGACCTTGTTTGGTGTCCGCCCTTATTTACCCGGACAGGACACGGACGCCTATAACACATCGATCCGTGTCACGTCCGGCCTTTTATCCCCGGACGTGACCCGAACGTGTGTATTTGACTCGTTTTCTTTTGCGAACTTTAACCGGCTCTAGATTCTTCGTTTGGACTCCGTTTTTCGACCCGTTTGTGCCTACGCGTTCGTTTCTTTGTCTACTTTGTCTCCTAGCTTGGTTTTCCTCATGTTTAATTAATAAATCTGTAAGATAACCAATAAAACATAAACTAGAGGAAAACTAACCAAAGTGGAGAAATGAGCAAGAAAAGTGCTAATATAATATATGAAATACACCCATAAAACATGCTCATTTGGACACTTATCACACCCCCACACTTATCTTTTTGCTTGTCCTCAAGCAAAACCATGTACCCAGGCAAGTAGGGAATGCTCAATACTAACAAATATTATTATGAAGGGCAGGATACGGAGGTGAACAGTACATGATCTTAAACTTTTTGAGGAGTGTGAGTCATCACTTACTGGTGGCATAGGTGTACTCAGGGTAAAAATAAAATATATAGTTTCGGGGTATGATCCGGAGTACTTCAATGCTTCTCGGTTAAGGTGACTTTGAGAACTTTTACCATGGCCAACTTCTCTCAAGAATGGGCATTGAGGAGAAAACAAAAGGAAAAATAGATTTATGCATTTGTTTCACTTTTGCATAAGAGATGAGAAAATAATATGTAGGCTTCAAACCTTTGTATTTAAGAACACTCAACTCTCCTTGTTGGTTACCAATGGTGTCTTGCAAGTCCCTTGTTTATTTTTATTTATTTATTTTTTGACAAAGAAGCACCCCTTAGCAATCCCTAAGAAAGAAGACAGAAGGAACCCCTAAGCAATAAAAATCCAACCATTGCAGATCATTTGGTCACACTGCATAAAAAATGCTCCTCAAAAGCAATCAAAATTTTAAAATTTTTGTACCATTTATCCCACAATTCATAACAGTATTTATTCATAAAGAGAACAACCCACATATAAAGGGTCCACGATATTGAATTTGGAAAAACGCAAGATAAGCAGAGAGATTAAGCATTTTAATCACAAAATGTCGCCGAAAAGGGCACTCCCCCACATTTAAATTGAACAATGTCCTCATTGTTCATCAGAAAAACAAGGGAAGGTTTCAGAAGACCTTTTCGGTAAGTAGATAAAATAGAGAAAACACAAAGGTCACAAATAAACATTTTAGCACAGGAGCTCTCCACACCAGAATTTAGCAAAATAAAAGCATAATTAAAGAAACTGGGACTCCCCTGAGATTGTTTTTGCTAGCGTTATAGGAGTTCCCCCACACTTGAGCTTCAGCCTCAAGTAGCGTAGCTTGGTTGCGGTGTAGTCATGAAGTTGCACCTGCATAAGACACTAGAAGCAACCATACTACAAACGGGGTTAAGAGTTAGCAAAAAAAAATTAAAGCGAACCTGAAAATTAAGAGAGCATAAAAGGAAATAAATAAAAAGTTCATCTGGGTTGCCTCCCGGAAAGCTGCCCTTCTTTAACGTCTTTGGCTAGACGCTTTAGTTAGATCAAACCTGGGGGGTGGTTATGAGGAGGAGATCCAAAGCATGACTCGATGGCATTTTTGAGTGTCCACCTGGATGCATGTTTTCTTTTCTTATCTCGTTTTTCATCAGGGATTGGTGGTGGTATCTCTGTAATGGACATGCCGTCAGGAAGGGTGACAAAGAGAAGTGGGGATGATGGTGATTGAGTGTCCCTCACAAACTTGAGATCCTTGGATTTGTTATCTGGAGACCTTCCTGTTGCAAACTCCAGCTTTTCATTATAAGCTTGAAGAGTGATTGTCCCCTGGGCCACCCAAATGTGCACGTCGGCTGTGGCAAGGAAAGGTCGTCCAAGGATGAGAGGTGTAGTGGAGTTCTCTTCGATTTCCAAAATGACAAAATCGCATGGGAAGTATAAGTGTTCCACTTTAATGATAACATCCTCCACTACTCCGCTTGGGTAAGCTACCGAACCATCCGCCAGTTAAAGGGTCATCTTGGTCTTTTTCATTTCTCCAATTCCTAGCCTTTTGAAAGTGGAGAGGGGCATCAAATTTGGGGAGGCACCCAGATCGCATAGGGAGTATGGAAATGAGGTGCTACCAATTGTGACTGGAATGGTGAAGCTGCCTGGATCATTGCATTTCGAAGGTAGTGGTTGTTTCAGAATAGCTGGGCAAGCTACATTGAGTGGTACGGTACCGACTTCGGCCAATTTTGTTTTGTTGGAGATAAGGTGCTTGAGAAATTTTGCATAGTTTGGCATTTTGGCAATGAGGTCTACAAACGGTATGTTGACGTTTAGTTGTTTCAGCATTGCCAGAAACTTCCCATATTCAGTATCCAATTTCTGCTTTTGGAGTCGGTTGGGAAATGGTAGAGGCAGTTCCTGTGGAGAAGGTTTTGAAGCTGATGGAATAGTGAGAATACTGGGAGATGTCTTTTCTATTGGAACCTCAATTCTTTCTTCACTATCCTCTTTGGATTCTTCTGACCTTTGCGGGATGTGAATCTCGTTGGTTTTTCTACCGCTTCTCAAGGTTATCGCCTTAACCTCTTCTTCTTCTTCTTCTAAATCGAGCTTTTCATTTTCATAGCTGGCCACCAACTCCTTAAGGTAGGTATTCTCGGACTGAATGCGATTTTTATAGACTGTGGCGGTGGTTTCCAGTTCAGCTATATTCCCTTTGGATGTTTCGATTGCTATTACCCACTCTTGAAGGGAAGGGTGAAGTTTGGGAACCTCAACTGTTTTGGCTACCTCCATCTTTTCTTCACTGTGTTCCTTCACATAGATGCATTTGGCTTGCTCTTTTGGATTTGGCTTCGGTTGGCTTGGGAAAGTCCCAGGCGGTCTTTGAGCAAGTTGTTCTGCAATTTGATTGAATTTACCTTCGATTTTTTGGTTGAAAGCTTCTTACGCATAAAACTGGCTTTGAGTCATAGACATGTATCCCTTCATCATCTCTTTGAGTTCCGCGTTTGGATCAACAGAAGATGAAGATGGTTGTTGTTGTTGGTGGAAACCTGAAAGGGCACCTTGTGCTCTATAACCCATATTAGCGTTTGGTCGGGGTCTATTTCTGTAACACCCCCAAACACTGGCCTAGGAGTTAGGGGTGTCACACGCCGCGTATTATTACATAATAACGCAAGGCTCTAATAAGCAAACTTAAACAGATAAACAAATAAGGCCCAAACGAAATACTTAAATAAAGTAAAATCAAATGATGTCGTAACATCCCAAAAGTATTACAGAACCCACCAAAACGAATATCAAAGCAAAAGCTAACAGAAGAGGCCCAAAGGCTCAAATTCAAATACAAGTCTCAAACGAATCAAATATCAAAATGAACTAAACTCCAGAGCTGCAAAGTGACCCTCGCTGATCAATCTGCAATGTTAGGTAAAGTAGGGGAATGAGCACACAACTATGCCCAGTAGATGACCAACTTCATCAACCAGCATGCTCAAAACATTTTACAGAATATTGACAAATCAGAAGGAGTCAAAGGAATCCATAAATAGGTCAGAAGACAGAACAGAAGTCCATACAATGGAGGACTAAACAGAGTCAGAAGCAGACAGAAGCAGAAAACAGAGTGGGACACTAGCGATCATAGCATACAGACAGAACGAGCAACCAGCTCGTGAACAGAACGAGGAAACCTCACTCGTAAACAGAACAGGTGTAAACACCCGTGAACAGAACGGGGAACATCACCCGTGAACAGAAGGATCCTACATAGCGCGCTACGAGACAGCGAAACCAGCCATCCAAAGGCTCAGACACAGAGATAACTAGGTCCCAAAACAGAAGCTTAAATACAGATAAGCATATGTGCACCAAAGGCACCAGAAAGCACATAGATGGCTTGGAAATCAGAAGGGGAATCCAACCCCGCAAACGGAAGTCAAAACGGAGCTCAAACGAGCAAGTTATAGTCAAAACAGAGGCATGTCCGAACTTGTGTCCGGACATCAATGTTCGGACACAAGTCGAGACTCAGAAGTCGAAATCAGACAGATGTCCGAACATGTGTCCGAACTACGAAGTTCGGACACAGGTCGAACTTTAAAACAGAAGAGAGTCAGAGGTGTCCGAACATCCAAGTTCGGACGGATGTTCGGACGTTCTTCGGAAATCAGAACGTGCAGAGTCCGAACTTGTGTCCGGACATCAGATGTTCGGACACAAATCGAAGCCAAAATCAGAGAAAACAGAAGGCTGTGTCCGAACTTCAAAGCTCGGACAGAAGTTCGGACACAGCGAAAACTTCAGAAAGTTTAAGCGCAGAAGGGCATGTCCGAACGTCCAAGGTCGGACGGAAGTTCGGACATGCCGAAAAACTCAGAAGACAAAAGCGAATTCAACACGAACAGAGGCACAAAACCAACTCAAATCAACACACGCATTTACAAAACAACCTTGGGGGTTTAATCCATTGAAATGGCATTAAAACAGGCACAAATCACACACAAACACAAGGCAAACATTGAATTAATTTGCAGAATCCGAACTCCCCAAGGCTGAACACACGGATCGAATCCGAGAGCCACCTACCTCGAATTAACAGCAGATGAAATCCCCAAATCTGAACAGCGCAATCACCCAACGCAAACACAGCAGCGCAAACCAAACTGCAACCCAAACAGCCACCGAATTCTGATAACAAAGCAGAGAAAGAACCCTCAATCCGATCTGTCAAATCTACCAAAACTGAAACTGCAATTCGAAGAACGCAACACAATTTTCACCTGAATCGGTCTACAGATTGCAGAGCACGTCAACAGGAGATGAACCCGATGAAGGAGTCGAGAAGATCGCTGAATCATAACAGATTGCAGAGAACGAATCAGAACGTGAAATCTACGCAACTGTAGAACTGAGAGAGAGCTGAACACTATACCTTGAACAGAATGCGAATTGCGACGGAGACGATGAATTCACAGCAGAAACTCGAATTCCCAAACAGCAGCACTTGGACAGATGGAGAAGAACAAAGCGTGAAGAGAAGATTGAGAGAGAGAACAGAGAGAGGACAGAGAGAGAGAGCGTCTCAGCAGTTGAACTGATCGGGGAATTAGAAAATGAGAGCGTGGTGAGGAACGTGGTTAGAAAATAGATGAAATAATTAAGAGGACAAAGAAATAAAATGATTAAGGGATTAACCTCACCAAAAAATAAAATAAGGAAGGGAAAAGACTCCTTCGGCCTCATCTTTAATCAGAAGGACGTCCATGTCCTAAATCCAAAATACATCCACATAAGGCCACTTGTGACGAAATAAAATGTAATAAACTTTGGGTTATAACATCACCTCCCCCTTAAAAGAATTTCGTCCTCGAAATTAAAACATACCTACTGCTCGAAAAGGGCGGGGAACTTAGAACGTACTTCACTTTCGACCTCCCAGGTCGCCTCTTCCTCAGACTGACCCGACCACTGCACCTTCACCAAGGGCATGGTCTTACTCCTGAGCTTGCGGACATCCCGCGCTAAAATCCTCAAAGGAACTGCCTCAAACGTGAAGTCCTCCCTCAACTGAAGCGGACTGAAGTCGATCACATGCGACGGGTCCGGAATATACTTCCTCAGCATAGAAACGTGGAACACACTGTGCACTGCTGCTAAAGATGGAGGCAGAGCCAAACGATAGGCAACCGGTCCGATCCTCTCTAGGATCTCAAAAGGACCCACAAAACGAGGGCTAAGCTTGCCTCTCTTCCCAAACCGAACAACTCCACGAACCGGAGAAACCTTCAGATACACATGGTCGCCCACCTCAAACTCTAGAGGTCGTCTCCTCTGATCGGCGTAACTCTTCTGACGACTCTGAGCCACAAGCAGACACTCCCTGATAGACTGGATCTTGCCCACAGCATCCTGAACTAAGTCTGGACCAATCACAGCTCTCTCCTTCAGATCATCCAAACAGATGGGTGATCTGCACCTCCTGCCATACAAGGCCTCAAACGGAGCCATCCCGATACTGGTCTGGAAGCTATTATTATACGCAAACTCTATCAGTGCAACATGCTGATCCCAACTGCCCCCAAAGTCCAACACACATGCCCTGAGCATGTCCTCAAGGACCTGATTCGTCCTCTCTGTCTGACCATCTGACTGAGGATGATAAGCTGAACTGAAAGACAACTTCGTCCCCATAGCCTGATGCAAACTCTGCCAGAATCTGGACACAAACCTCGGATCTCTGTCAGACACAATAGAAGCGGGAACCCCATGTAGACGCACAATCTCATCCACGTACAGCTGAGCCAAGCGATGCAAACTGAAGGTCTTCCTGACAGGTAGGAAGTGAGCGCTCTTCGTGAGCCGGTCCACAATGACCCAAACTGCATCAAAACCCCTCGGAGTCTTAGGCAGTCCCATCTCGAAGTCCATCCCGACGCTCTCCCACTTCCACTCCGGAACGGGAAGAGGCTGAAGCAAACCAGCTGGTCTCTGATGCTCGGCTTTGACCTGCTGACAGGTCCGACATCTGGATACAAAGTCAGAAATATCCCTCTTCATGTTGCCCCACCAGAATGTCTCCCGTAGATCCCGGTACATCTTCACCCCGCCTGGGTGTACCGAGTAAGGAGCTCCATGAGCCTCCTGCATGATCTCACGTCTCAAAGTGTCGTCCGCCGGCACACATACACGGTCTCTGAACCTCAGACAGCCGTCCTCTGAAACCCGGAACTCAGACTCCTGACCAGCAGCAATCTCATCTCTGATCTTACGCAAACTGACATCAAGCTCCTGACTGGCCTTGATCCTGTCGATCAAGGTAGGCTGAATCTGCAACGCTGCTAACATCCCAGACCTCTCTGGACGAACAACCCAGATACCCATGCGCTGCAACTCGAGAGCAGACCTCTGCACACCAGACAAAGCACAAACGGTCCCAGATGGACCCCTCCTACTGAGCGCATCAGCAACCACATTCGCCCTACCAGGATGGTAGAGGATCTCCAGATCGTAATCGTGCAGTAACTCCAGCCACCTCCTCTGCCTCAAGTTCAACTCCTTCTGAGTGAACAGATACTTGAGGCTCTTGTGGTCCGTATAAACTTTGCACGCTGCTCCATACAGATAGTGCCTCCAAATCTTCAGAGCAAACACCACAGCAGCTAACTCAAGGTCGTGGGTCGGATAGTTCTTCTCATATGGCTTAAGCTGACGAGAGCCATATGCAACCACCTTCCCCTGCTGCATCAGAACACACCCAAGTCCCCTATGGGACGCATCACAGAAAACCTCCAGGCCCTCGGTCCCCTCTGGAAGAGTCAAGATCGGCGCAGTAGTCAACCTCTTCTTCAGCTCCAGAAAACACTGCTCACAGGCATCGCTCCACTCGAACTTCACATCCTTCTGAAGCAGACGAGTCAACGGAATCACCAACTTGGAGAAGCCCTCCACAAACTTGCGGTAATAGCCCGCCAATCCAAGGAAGCTACGAATATCCCCAACATTAGTAGGCCTGGCCCACTCAGTAATAGCTCGAATCTTCTCCGGATCCACGGAGATACCATCCTTAGAGACCACATGTCCCAAGAATACCACCTGGTCCAACCAGAACTCACACTTCTTCAGCTTCGCATACAGCTCGTTCTCCCTCAGAGTCTGGAGAACGGTCCTCAAATGCTCCTCGTGCTCCTCAGCACTCTTGGAATACACCAAGATGTCATCAATAAATACTACAACGAACTGGTCCAAAAGGCTTGAACACCCGGTTCATCATCCATAAACACAGAAGGCGCATTCGTCAGACCGAATGGCATCACTAGGAACTCGTAATGTCCATAACGAGTCCTGAAGGCGGACTTAGGCACATCGTCTGCCTTAATCCTCAGCTGATGATAACCGGACCTCAGATCGATCTTCGAAAACACCTTAGCTCCTGCTAACTGGTCGAACAAGTCATCTATGCGCGGGAGAGGATACCTATTCTTAATGGTAACCTTGTTGAGCTCCCTGTAGTCAATGCACAACCGCATGCTACCGTCCTTCTTCTTTACAAATAGCACTGGCGCTCCCCAAGGCGACACACTCGGGCGAATGAAGCCCTTATCCAGCAGCTCCTGCAACTGGACCTTCAACTCCTTAAGCTCAGCAGGCGCCATCCGGTATGGGGCCTTCGAAATGGGCTGAGTCTCAGGTGCGAGCTCGATCGAGAACTCCACCTCTCTAACAGGGGGAAGCCCAGGTACGTCATCCTGGAACACATCTGGAAAGTCTCTGACCACTGGTATGTCCTCCAGCTTCGCATCCTTGCGAACCTCAGGGATGTAGCACAGATATCCCTGGCATCCTTTCCTCAGAAAGCGGAACGCCTGCATCGCTGATATGACTGGCGGCGAGCACGGGAGTCCATTCCCTGCTACAATCAAACGGGGCTGGCCCGGCTCCTCAAAAGTGACTCTCGAAGCGGCACAATCGATGTGGGCATGGTGCGCAGCAAGCCAATCCATGCCCAGGATCACATCAAAACTAGTCATCTCCATCGGGATGAGGTCAGCACACAGAATCCTATTCTTGACTAACACAGGACTAGCTTTACAGACAGAATTCAACAACATAGAAGAGTCCCTAACCAATGGACTATGCACACACAGCTCAACACCCAGAGGCACAACAGGCAAACCGAGCTCACCCACCAACTCAGCAGAAATAAAAGAGTGGGTGGCTCCAGAGTCAAACAAACAGAAAACAGAACGAGAAGACAGCTGGAGAATACCTGTGACAACTCTGTCAGTCGATCGGTCTCTCTCTCCAGCCATCGCGTACACTCTGGCCTGGCCCTGGGGCTTCTTCTGCTCAGCCCGGTCTCGATCTCTGGACCCTGAAGCAGACTCAACGGCTCTACCTCCAGAACTACCCCTGCTCCTCTCAGCCTGAGGGCAATCAGCAATCCTATGTCCCATGGATCCACACTTGAAACAGGCCCCGACTTCCTGTAGCAGTCCTGACCCCTGTGAAACTTGCCACAGACCTGGCACTTCGGAGCGGGAGCTAACGAAGACGAACCACCTCTATCTCGCGAACGGTCCCCAGAGCGGTCTCCAGCTCGGTCTCCAGTAGACTGCTTCTTCTGAGAAGCAGACTGATCCCTCCTGTCGCTCTCGTCGGACCTCTGCTTCCTCTGGTCCTTCCCTCCAGACTGGCGACCTCCGTCAAGTCAAGCCTCTACCAATAGGGCGACATCAACAACGTCCCTGAAGGTCTTGTGACGCAGGGGCGTCACAGCAGAACGGATATCTGGCCTCAGGCCGCTCTCAAACTTCTTGGCCTTCCTATGCTCGTCAGGCTCAGGTGCAAACTTAGACAGACTGATGAATTTGCGCACATACTCCTCACGCTCCATGTCCCGACCCTGGCGTAGTCGGTTATACTCCAGAATGCGCTGATCCTTGTAGACGTCGGGGTAGAACTGTTTTGTTGAACTCTCCAGTGAACTGCTCCCATGTCCAAGGCTGTGGGAATCTCCCCATAACTGACCTCCACCACTCCTTGGCTTCGGCCTTGAACAAAAGGTGGCGAAGTCCACCTTCTTCTCCTCCTCTGAGCCCATGACTCGTAGCAAGTCCTCCACCTCCGACAGCCAATGACTGGCCTCCTGGGGGTCTCCTGCCCCATCGAACGACGGCGGCTTCAGTTTCATGAACTCCTGAAGCGCCTTCACGTTCCTCCCACCAGCATCTGCCCCAGCTGGGCCTGCTCCGCCAGCTGGTCCTCCTCCAGCTGGACCACCCCTGCAGCCATGGTCTGCATGAGCTGCGTCATGAACTGCTGAATAGCATCAGCCACATTCCCTGGAGGGTTATTTGCTCTTCTTGGCGGCATTCTGAAAGTCCAACAGCAAGCAGTTAGACTCAGACACTAACACTGACGTTTCTGACTGGCTGGCTAACTTAAAATCCCAGCAGATTAGAACCCAGAGCTCTGATACCACTAAATGTAACACCCCCAAACACTGGCCTAGGAGTTAGGGGTGTCACACACCGCGTATTATTACATAATAACGCAAGGCTCTAATAAGCAAACTTAAACAGATAAACAAATAAGGCTCAAACGAAATACTTAAATAAAGAAAAATCAAATGATGTCGTAACATCCCAAAAGTATTATAGAACCCACCAAAACGAATATCAAAGCAAAAGCTAACAGAAGAGGCCCAAAGGCTCAAATTCAAATACAAGTCTCAAACGAATCAAATATCAAAATGAACTAAACTCCAGAGCTGCAAAGTGACCCTCGCTGATCAATCTGCAATGTTAGGTAAAGTAGGGGAATGAGCACACAACTATGCCCAGTAGATGACCAACTTCATCAACCAGCATGCTCAAAACATTTACAGATTATTGACAAATCAGAAGGAGTCAAAGGAATCCATAAATAGGTCAGAAGACAGAACAGAAGTCCATACAATGGAGGACTAAACAGAGTCAGAAGCAGACAGAAGCAGAAAAAGAGTGGGACACGAGCGATCACAGCATACAGAAAACGAGCAACCAGCTCGTGAACAGAACGAGGAAACCTCACTCGTAAACAGAACAGGTGTAAACACCCGTGAACAGAACGGGGAACATCACCCGTGAACAGAAGGATCCTATAGCGCGCTACGAGACAGCGAAACCAGCCATCCAAAGGCTCAGACACAGAGATAACTAGGTCCCAAAACAGAAGCTTAAATACAGATAAGCATATGTGCACCAAAGGCACCAGAAAGCACATAGATGGCTTGGAAATCAGAAGGGGAATCCAACCCCGCAAACGGAAGTCAAAACGGAGCTCAAACGAGCAAGTTATAGTCAAAACAGAGGCATGTCCGAACTTGTGTCCGGACATCAATGTTCGGACACAAGTCGAGACTCAGAAGTCGAAATCAGACAGATGTCCGAACATGTGTCCGAACTACGAAGTTCGGACACAGGTCGAACTACAAAGTTCGGACACAGGTCGAACTTTAAAACAGAAGAGAGTCAGAGGTGTCCGAACATCCAAGTTCGGACGGATGTTCGGACGTTCTTCGGAAATCAGAACGTGCAGAGTCCGAACTTGTGTCCGGACATCAGATGTTCGGACACAAATCGAAGCCAAAATCAGAGAAAACAGAAGGCTGTGTCCGAACTTCAAAGCTCGGACAGAAGTTCGGACACAGCGAAAACTTCAGAAAGTTTAAGCGCAGAAGGGCATGTCCGAACGTCCAAGGTCGGACGGAAGTTCGGACATGCCGAAAAACTCAGAAGACAAAGAAGCGAATTCAACACGAACAGAGGCACAAAACCAACTCAAATCAACACACGCATTTACAAAACAACCTTGGGGGTTTAATCCATTGAAATGGCATTAAAACAGGCACAAATCACACACAAACACAAGGCAAACATTGAATTAATTTGCAGAATCCGAACTCCCCAAGGCTGAACACACGGATCGAATCCGAGAGCCACCTACCTCGAATTAACAGCAGATGAAATCCCCAAATCTGAACAGCGCAATCACCCAACGCAAACACAGCAGCGCAAACCAAACTGCAACCCAAACAGCCACCGAATTCTGATAACAAAGTAGAGAAAGAACCCTCAATCCGATCTGTCAAATCTACCAAAACTGAAACTGCAATTCGAAGAACGCAACACAATTTCACCTGAATCGGTCTACAGATTGCAGAGCACGTCAACAGGAGATGAACCCGATGAAGGAGTCGAGAAGATCCGCTGAATCATAATCAGATTGCAGAGAACGAATCAGAACGTGAAATCTACGCAACTGTAGAACTGAGAGAGAGCTGAACACTATACCTTGAACAGAATGCGAATTGCGACGGAGACGATGAATTCACAGCAGAAACTCGAATTCCCAAACAGCAGCACTTGGACAGATGGAGAAGAACAAAGCGTGAAGAGAAGATTGAGAGAGAGAACAGAGAGAGGACAGAGAGAGAGAGCGTCTCAGCAGTTGAACTGATCGGGGAATTAGAAAATGAGAGCGTGGTGAGGAACGTGGTTAGAAAATAGATGAAATAATTAAGAGGACAAAGAAATAAAATGATTAAGGGATTAACCTCACCAAAAATAAAATAAGGAAGGGAAAAGACTCTTCGGCCTCATCTTTAATCAGAAGGACGTCCATGTCCTAAATCCAAAATACATCCACATAAGGCCACTTGTGACGAAATAAAATGTAATAAACTTTGGGTTATAACAATTTCCCTGATAGGTATTGGAACTGTTGTTCTGCCCCCTTGGTTTTGATCGTTGTTTTTCCATGAGAAATTCGGGTGATTTCTCCATGGGTAGTTGTTGTTGATGTTATTGTTGTAGGAATTACCGGGGCGGTTTTCTATGAAGTGTGCATCTTCGTACTCGCTTTTACCTTCGCATTGATGGGTTTCATGAGGACCGGCGCATATGACACATCCTTCTGCAGACGAACCTGGAGGTGAGGAAGCTATTGTTTTTACGATTTCGTTTTGAGATGTTGTTATCTTTTCCACCATCTTTGCAAGGGACGAGATCTGGGCTGATAAATGATCCATAGGCTCAACGTGGAGTAGACCTGCTGCTCGTGGCATTCTTCCTTTGGATCTCGTCCACTGTCTTGTATTGCTCGTCATGGTTTCGAGAAGGTTCATCCCTTCTTGAGGAGATTTCATCATGAAACTTCCTCCTGCAGAGGAATTTACGAGTAGTCGGTTTCCATCATCCAGGCCATTGAAGAATGACAGGCAGAGGGATTGATGGTCGAGACCATGGTGGGAACACTTCATCAGCATATCCTTGAATCTGTCCCATGCGTCATACAACGTTTCTCCCGGCTCCTGACAGAATGTGTTGATTTCTCCGATCAATTTCCTCGTTCTACTGGTTGGGTAGTATTTGGTAAGGAACTTATGGGCCATTTGCAACCATGTGTGGAATGATCGGGAGGGAAGACTTCGGTACCACCTGTTTGCTGAATCTGACAACGAGTGAGGAAATAGTTGTAAACGGATTCTTTCTTTGGCGTTGCCAGTTTGACCAAAGGAATTACAGAAGTCTAGGAAGAGACTTAAATGATTCGGGGCTTCATCGGGATTTGCTCCACTAAACTTGCCTAAATCCCACGGCGGTGATGTAGTGGGTTTTGAAAGCCCATCGTCCGGTTTCTTGTGGTGTTAGTTCGAGGAGAACTATGGCTGATGCCCTTCCTTCAGTATCCGGTTGGTGGTAGTCAGAGAGAGCACGGTGTTGTGGTTGATTTTCATGATCCATTTCATCTATGACTTCTCAGGTTTCTTCTTGTGTTGAAAAAAGTGCGCTCGGGTTCGGGTCTCGGACTGATGAGCGGAGAACCTCGGGTTCGAGTGTTTGGCATGCACAGAAGATACTTTGATTTGTGAGAAACTGCGAAATTAACCAGTAAATAGATAAAGAAAAGCAGAGATATTGAAATAGGCTGATAAACTTTAATTAAACAACACTTATATTTTTTTTTAATCTTTTAACCAGAGTAAAAAGACAGAAAATAAGTGAACAAAAAGGAACACAAATAAATGCAGTTTAAGTAAACAATAAAATTAAAAGGGAAATTTCACCAAATACCACTGAGTTATTGTTTAATTCATGATATACCACTGTGTTTCTCAAATTACATAAGATAACACCGAGTTTTTACTTATTTCACCAGATAACACTCTGTCACATATTTCGTTAACTTATCAGTTAATATCCCTAGAAAAAAAGACTAGAATGTCATATTATCAGTTAAACTAAGGTCGTATCTTATGGAATTTATCAATATGATAATTCATTGTGAGACAATTAATTAATAACAGGAGTATTTTTGTCATTTTCCAAAAAAAATTATAAAGAAGTTAAAAGAATATGAGATAGAGTGTTATATAGTGAAATAAGTAAAAACTCAATGTTATTCTGTGTAATTTCAAAAACACAGTGGTATATCGTGAATTAAGCAAAAACTCAATGGTATTTGGTGAAATTTCCAAAATTAAAATAAAGAAAAAGGGCAGAATTAAATTGCGGGAATTTAAATGACAATAATTTGAATGACTGAAAAATAAAGAACTGAATTTAAATGACTGAAATTTAAATGTTAGGAATTAGATGACTGAATTTAAATGACAGAAATTTAAATGTCAGAAGTTAAATTACATAATTTAAATGATAGAATTTAAATGTTAGTAATTAGTTGACAGAATTTAAATGACAGAAAACTAAATGACAGATACTAAATGACAGAAAATTAAATGTTAGAAGTTAAATTACTAAAATAGAAATGTTAGAAGTTAGATTGCTGAAATTTAAAGGACACTGGAAATTTAAATGACTAGGAATTAAATGACAGTAAAGTAAATGACTGTAAAATAAATAACAGAGATTAATAGAAATAAAAATAAACAAACAACAAAATAGTATAAACAAAATATTATAGTATAGCAAGTGAACTACCAAAAACTAGGGAACCCGGCAACGGCGTCAAAAACTTGTTGAATAAAATCTACACATTAATATATATAGATTTATAGCAAACTATTAGGCAAGTGCACCTAGTCGGAGTAGCACAACAAGTGTCGTATCCGCAGGGAAATTGTTCAATTATCCTAGTCTCGGTATTTAATAAAAACAACAAATAGGGGGTTTAGCCGGAGGCAAGCTTGATTTGTTTAGGATCAGTGCAAAAATAATAAACACAGTAAAATAAGGTAAATTAATTGATGTGGATGGAAAAAGGTATCCTAGGATAGCGGGGGAATTGCCTAAATTACTTAAACAAATTTATAACCATGTCTCAATTAATTATTGTCTATTAAAGTTAATAAGTGTCAGTTACGAACTCTTAGTAATAGCCTCAGTATTTTCCTACTCAATCCGGAGTGTAAATACCAAGGTTTATTCCTTTGTGGTACTTGACTATCTCAAAATCATATGTTGATAGTTACCATAAAAATGCAGTGTTTATCGCTTAAAGCATTTAACAATATTTGTTGAAAGGAATTAAAACAAGTTGAATAAGTGAGACAAGTAATAAATATTTATTTAAGTAATATTAGGATCAAACCCCATCCTAGGATACAAATGAAAATTACTCAGACATTAACGGAAATTAAAAGATAACACAGATAGAATTAGCCATTATTTCGGAGAAAGAACGGGTCTGCACTCGCTCTCACTTCTGCTGCCTCTCTTCTCTTTCTTTTGTTTTTGCTGAGTACGTGAGTATGGAGTGTGGTGGAGAGGTGAAATAAATATAAAATGGAGTGTTATGGTGTTACGGGAGAAAATGAATGGAAGAGAATGGTGGAGTGTGGTGAACGATCGTCTGTGTTTTTTACAATCTCCCGCGTATGTTTTATCGTTGAAGGAGCTGGTTTATATAGAAGCAGAGGAGAAGGTTGGAGATAGAGCTGGAGAGGAGACAGTGCTGGAGCACGCGTGAGGAATTTAAGGAGGAGTGCGCCGGCGCCTGATATTGTTGAGGGGGTAGATAGATATGTTTGCAGGCGCCGAAGAAAATTGGGGAAGACGGTCGGCGTAGCTGCACCTCTATTTGTTGTCCGGTCATTTATCCACGGACTCATTTATTTCTTGCTTCCCGTCCGTGCTTATTTCCACGGACAAACATGTCCTTGCTTTGTTCTTGTCCGCCCTTATTTGCACGGACGTGCCACGGACATTGTCCCATGTCCGGTCTTTCTTCCGCGGACACACCACGGACATTGTCTCATGTCCGCCCTCTGTCCGGCCAAATATCATCGGACGTGCCACGGACCTTGTTTGGTGTCCGCCCTTATTTACCCGGACAGGACACGGACGCCTATAACACATCGATCCGTGTCACGTCCGGCCTTTTATCCCCGGACGTGACCCGGACGTGTGTATTTGACTCGTTTTCTTTTGCGAATTTTAACCGGTTCGAGATTCTTCGTTTAAACTCCGTTTTTCGACCCGTTTGTGCCTACGTGTTCGTTTCTTTGTCTACTTTGCTCCTAGCTTGGTTTTCCTCATGTTTAACCAATAAATATTTAAGATAACCAATAAAACATAAACTAGAGGAAAACTAACCAAAGTGGAGAAATGAGCAAGAAAAGTGCTAATATAATATATGAAATACACCCATAAAACATGCTCATTTGGACACTTATCACTAGTCTATGGGACGCTCGGGTCTATGAGATGTTTGAAACGTTGAGATGTCGAAGTCTGTGAGATGCTCGGGTCTGTGAGACGCTCGGGTCTATGAGACGCTCAGGTCTGTGAGATGCTCGGGTCGGTGAGACGTTTGGAATGTTCATGTAGTGAGAGGTATGGGATATCAAGGTCTATAAGACGCTCGGGTCTGTGAGACGTTTGAATCTTAAAATGGTGGATACATTGAGATGTTTGAGTCTGTGGGGTGTTCAGGCCTATGAGACTTTAGAAGTTAGAGAGAAGTCGGGATTCAGGAGATGTTTTGAGTTTGGAATGATTTGAGTTTGGATAATGATTTGAGTGTAAGGCAATTAAAGTTTGGGTAGAGATCTCGGGTTTTTCGGATTTGAGATTTTGAAAGGGTTGAGGTTTTGGGATATTTTGAATTTAGAGTGAGGTGATGGTGGACTGAATTGTTTGGAGAATAATTGTCAAAATCTTCTCTTTTAAAGTTTTTTAAAACCGAAAAATCTTTGTTTGTTGTAAAAGGGCGGATAATCACAAGGGATTACCCTATGTACCCCCTCGAACACGACACTTAATTAATGGTAAGTGCTGAGGCTCGAAAGATGGGGCAATGGATTTATGTCAAAAATAGGACTTAGAGAGAAACACCATGAATGAGATGTTCTCGGTCAATCCCTATAACGTCTCTAACTCCTAAATTTTAAGACATTAAAAACCAAAATCCTTGAAATCAAACAAAAGGGAGTTAGACGATTCTAAAATCCTGGCTGCAACTAGGAAGGTCATTACTTCCCTAACACTCCACCATGTAAAAATCTAGGCTGCAATTAGGGGAGGTTTGTCACCCTAATGCCCCGCCTAAAGAGATACAGACTGCGACAAGGGAGGTTACGACCCAGCGCCCTGCCTCGGATTTTTATTTTGGAAAGGGAGACAAGTGATGTTCTAACCAGGAACGAAATGTTTTGAAAGGATCAGACGTTTCTTGTTCCCTAAAAACGGTTTTATTCGAGTTGAAAACTAAGTTTAAAAACTTTTGAAGCTGTTCGGAATTCTCGATAAAGAAACACTGATTTTGAGAAATGTTTTAGGAGAAAACTTTCTGTATATGTGAGAAGAACTTTCTGCGTTTGAGAAGAGTATTCTGTGATGTGAGAAGAGTTTTTCCTTTAAAATTCCACAAAATGGCTTCTTTAAAAACTTGATGAAATTTGAATAAAATGATTGTTTGAAATTTGAGAATGAAGATTTGGATTTTGGAGTTTGGATGGGATTTACAAGTTGAGTTTGAATTGGATGAAATGAATCTAGATTTGAATTGAATAGAGTTGAGTTTGAATTGGGCTAAATGAATTGGGTTTGGATTGAATTTGGGTTAGGGTTGGAAAATGGGCCGTGTCAAAGGTAGACCGAGCCAAAGTGGGATCGAGTCAAAGTTAGGTCAAGGTCAAACTTGGGGTCAAGTCAAAAATTTATGGCCAAACTTGGATCAAGTGAAAGTTGGGTCAAGGTCAAAGTTCGAATTGGTCAAAGTTGGACCAAATCAAAGTTGGACTTGGTCAAAGTTAGGCTTGGTCAAAGTTTAGACCTTGGTCAAAGTTGGGTCAAGGTGGGCTAATGGGACAATGGGCTTGGGCCAATGAAGGGTATTTGGCCAAGTGGGCTGGATGGCCAAGTGGGCTGGATAGGCCGAGTTAGCTTAATGGGCTAGAGTGGATTGGGCCAATGGGCTAGATGGATCAAGGTGGGCTGATGGGCAAATGGGCTTGGGCCTGGTCGGGAATTTTTGTTGGCCAAGGAAGGGTATTGGGCCAAGTTTTGTAGAATAGGCTATTTTTTGGACTAGGGCAATTTTTGGACTTGGGTTAATTTTTGTTTGATGGATTCTAGAGCCAATTGTTGGTTTCTTTTTATTCAGAAATGTGAGAACAAATTTTGGAAGAGGTTTTACAATGATGATTTTTTTTATATACATATTTTTTAGATATGTGTTTTAAGGTTTAGGATGTCACCTTGACCAAGAAGGACACATGACCCACTAAGTGCCAAGGGACACCCACTATCCTAAGGGCCTGAAACTAAGGACCATAACTAGGGCTTAGTTAAATTAGGAATACGAGGAAATAAATTGAAAACTGTAATAAAGCTAAGTATAAAGCGTGTATAGTACAAGAACAAATTCGGTGTGCAAACATGTATGATGAACAAAATTTGAAACAGTTGATATGCTACAGCAAAAGCAAGAACGACAATGGGGTCAGTGATCATGAACCTCTGGACTTTAAAGTTTGTTCAACATCCTATGAAATAAATTGTTCTACAGTCGTATGGATCTGATCAGAAATCAACACCATTCATTTACATA
The DNA here is from genome assembly GCA_023374045.1 of Limonium bicolor. Taxonomy (NCBI): domain Eukaryota; kingdom Viridiplantae; phylum Streptophyta; class Magnoliopsida; order Caryophyllales; family Plumbaginaceae; genus Limonium; species Limonium bicolor. Next base: position 307,124,912 of record CM041776.1, on the reverse strand, counting down.
TCGGGCGAGGTAACCGAAAGCATAGCAAGGTGTTCTACATATATACAATTCATCAACACGTTATAGTTCAGTATATTAAGAGTTTCTAGATTAGAGTGAGATACCAGAGGTAGGAAAACGAACAAAATCTACACGCAAATGAAAACAAAACAGACAAATTACGGATAAGTTGAAGGGTATAATCAAATCGACAGAAATTGAGAGTAAAGGTAGGTGAGGCATAAATTGAAGGCGCGCTCATCTTCATTGTGCGAAGAGTAGGGCCCTGTCTTTAAAGACTCTCGCAGCGGATTTCGAATTTGACAGAAAGATGACAGACTAGCGAAATAGAAGCACCTCATAAACCAAATCAAACAAATATAGTGACCATAGATATTCAAAGCCAACATAGATGAAGAGTCAACTGATTTTTTCTCTATTCCAGCAGATGTACAAAGAAATCGGACTATGCACAGAGAGTTTTATACCGCAGAGGAACACATTGGGCTATTCTAAAGAAGCTGACAACCATCTCAATCAGAGTTATATACCAGTTTTGTAGGCAAAAGTCCCCTGCAGATGTCTAAAAGAAATATGAACAGAAACAACTCAGATTAGTTGATAAACATAAATTGAACGGGCAGGCAGAAAATGAAATAGAGACAAACTGTAATACATTTATTTTGACCTTCATGAAGTCAGGATTCAGACCAAGAATAAATCGCTCCCCATTCAAACTTACCTTATGAACAAATACATGAGCATAGTTACACAACCATTCATTCTAAACCAGAGGAACAGACCCGAAACAACAGATGGTCGATTGATAATTTGTGAAATGAGTCTCGCCACTGCACTGGGCCTTGCCGAACAAGGCAGAAACTAGTCTAACCCTTCTAGTATCCAAGCGACAACAATAGAGGTATAATATGGAACAACTTCTAGCTAACCGAAACACACCGTAAATAAGGTGAACAAGATCGGAGACACCACTTGACATTTCGAATCAAGCCATGTTCGTGAACTTCGGAGTTCATACCAGGCTGGGAGTGTACTCGTTGATTTATGCAAAAACGGAATGAAACACAAACAAAAGAAATAGCGATCGACAAAAAAGAAGACCTTCATTCAGGGTTGTCAAAGAAATCCCCCTCTTCTTTTAATCAAAGGCACAAAATAGATGTTTGGACGGTTATTCCATTCTCTCCTGAAACTAAAACTTATGAAATGAGAATTCGTAGCTCTAGTTCAGGAGTTCTTTGAATCTATAAAACAAACAAGTAAAAAACAGAAACTTAAGTTTAATGAAACTTCAACTTTCCGTTCATAAACATATTTCTGATAGAGATTTTCTTTTCCATACCGTCACCAGCAATGGTTCATTCGGTGGAACGAAGCAGAAAAGGCATCATCAGACGCGAAAATCAAAAGATTAGAGTGATTTGAGGATGAACTTGTACCGGAAATTGAAATCGAAAGGAAAGGGAAGAAAAACAGACGATATACAAAAGGCCAGTACATTAAAATAACCGAGGAGATAGCAGAAGAGGAAACACAATGGAAGTCGCCTGCATGGGGTATGTATTATATCACTTACTTCTGATCGGAGTTGAAAACGGAGGAAAAGGCTAGGGCACCGGGAAATTTTCAGAGAGAATGTAGGGATTTCTGACGTTTGAGTGTGGTGTTTTTGGTGGTGGTTCACGACAGAACGAGGAAGAAAAGACCGAAGTTCCTGGTGTTTTTGTGTTCTTTGAATCGTTTTTCCCAGAGAAGCAGAACGCGGGTTAGAGATTAGAGTAATTAGTCACCCCCCTCAGATACCTGTCTCTACTGTAGGTTTTTTTTTTAAGTTCTTTTATAACAAAGAAGTAGGGTTTGGATGGGGGAGTGTCTAATGTTTTTCATGGGCTATTTACAAGATGGGCCTAACTTGGTGCAGAAATAAGAAGGACTCAACTAAAAGAGTGGGCTATGTTTGATCCAGAGATCGACGGTTACTTATAGAGTATGCTAACCAGTTATACTGAGTCGAATTTCAGTATGAACAAGAGAAAAAATAATACAAAAGCCCTAGTTCAGAATGGATAACTCATCTAAAAGCGCTACCGTTTTGTGAGATAGTATACAATAAAATAAGAGTGTTAATCATGGAATTTAATTAAAATAAAGTGTAAATCATGATGAGGTATAAATGAATGAAGTAGTATAATGATATGTACATGAAATAATAAAATAGCATTAGTACAATGCGGATAAAAATACAAGTGAAATGCAACAAAATGGAAACTGAGTTAGATATGTACGAATAGCGGAAAATCCGATTGAATAAACAAGAAATAGAATAAAATAAGATAAGTTGATATGTTTTGAAAAAAGAAAGGCGAAGACCCTCCTTATTTTATTTATTTTTGAATTTTGCTTTATGGGGTGAGAATTTTTGGTGTCTACAGGCTGGTGTTTGATGATTATTGAGGTGTTAGGAGTTGGGAAGTGTGTTTATGTGGTGATTTCGGGAGTATTTCGGTTTGATTTTGATGCTTGAGTGTGTAAAAACGTGAGAGAAAGGTGACAGTTAGGTATACTGATTGTTGGCAGTTCTTGGAGATGTCCTTTGATCTAGAGTTAAGGTTTCTTCAGTAGGCCTCACTAAAAATAAAAAAAATCCGGTAAAAACCGAGATTTACCGATGTCTTAGCTTAAAGGCTTCCAAAAGGAATTTGACTATGAAATTTTAACCGTAAGTAAAGGAAGATATTTCTGATTTTTACAAGGTGGAATCGAATTTTTTGGATGTTGGAATAGTTTTAAATTCAATTTCTCGTCAGATTCAATTGAAAATTGCTAAAGAATTATTGAAAATTCTAAATATCAAAATTCCAAAGCCATTATGCTCCAAATGTCATCCTCTATCATGGGTTAAAATTTCAAATCATTCTGAGCTTAATTGAGCCATTTTCGGAGGAGAGAGAAAGCCTGTAGGAGGTCTTTGGAGCCTTAAAAATTACGAAAATGCCCCTGAAGATGACTAAGTTGTCCCTAACACCCCGTAATGCACCGATCAAACCAGGATTCCTCATTACAAGATCAAAGTGTCTCTCACAACACTAAAACCTTGGAAGCCCTGCACCGGTGGGTCAAAATTTTGGGTATAACAGATATTCTAATATACAAATGTCCAAACAGAAGTTGATTGTATGACAAAAATACCTAAGCACCTCAAACATGCTGACCTCCAAGTAGGTTGCCACCTCGTGCTTATTTCCAAGTAGGTTGCCACCTTGTGCTTACCTCAACTAGGTCGCTACCTCGTGCTTACCTCAACCAGGTTGCCACCTCATGCTTAACAAGCTGTTATTGATGTATCTAAAGGAGAAAAGTAGCTATGATGGAGTAAAACTAACTATGGGAACATTTCCTGTTATTAGGGTTTTACCGGGTCTCATAGGGTTTTCGATACCATTTTTGGGACTTTCGGGACATAGGGTTTCCTCATAACTTGGGGCATTTTGCGAGGGTTCACACAAACTAATTTCACCCCGAGACCCACATCAGTGACCCCTGTCCGGGACTCACACCTTTCTATGTGATGTGAATAAGTGCGGGAAAGGAGAAAGATGTTGTCTAACCATATCCCCTTAATACATGGGCTTCGGCGTCAAGCATTTTCCTGGCAGTATCCTTACCAAGCTCAATGTTTGGTCAGTCAAAGACCCGACCGTAGACGCACAGCTCGCGGTGATGTGAAAATAGAGAGGAAACCTTAAGAGAATAGCGTGCAAGCCCTATTCCTTTGCAATAATCTGGGCCCAAGCCCTAAGCACCTCTCTGAATCCATCCTTACCCGTTTGATTTAAGCGTCTAGTGAGGACATGTTAAACTTGTGTGAAAGCCTTGTTTACTCGATCATCATTTTACCAGCCTTAGAAATTGATAGGTGCCTTATTTACACCTAATTCAGCCCAACCTAAATTTGTTTCTTTATTGTTTGCAGCGCAAAGGCCCTGCTTGGTTTCAATAAGTGATTCATTTGTTAAAGCATTAGCCCAAACACCTAGATCTAGGTAATATCTCCATGGCTTAAATTTTTGATTATTCATCTTGCCCCATTTAGGTCTATGCCCATGAAAAATACATTCACTCAAACTTGAAGTAATTCACAAGACTTGAAAACCAATCAAGCCTTTCCATTAAAAACTTTTCCGTCCCAAAGGCCCATTCTGTTCTAGGTAAACTTTTTGTTCGGGCTCTAGCCAAAAATCCTAGATCTAGGTGTCATCTTTTTAGGCCTAATCAGAACCATTCGTTTAGGCTTCGTACCATACAATAATACATTTGAATTCTAAATAGTTTGCATAACTCAGTCATTCTAATTTCTGGCCTGTAGGCCTAACAAGAATTCAAATGAATTTTGGACTTTAAAGTTTCTCTCTCGGTGTTATACCCAAAATTTCAACCCCCCCGGAAGAGGGTCTCTACTAATAGGCTAGTAGCGGGGTTCCCAGTTTGATTGGCACATTTTAGAGTACTAGGGAGAACTTAGTCATCTCCAGGGTCATTTTTGTAATTTTTCAAGGCTCCTAAGCCCCCTATAGGCTTTCTCTCTCCTCCAAATAAGGGCAAATCAATTCAAAATGCTTTGAAATTTTAACCCATGATAGAGGATGACATTTGAAGCATAATGGCGTTAGAATTTTGAGTTTTTGAATTTCCAATAATTTTCTAGCAATTTCTGATTGAATCTGACAGGAAATTGAATTTAAAAATATCCCAATATCCAAAAAATTCGATTCCACTTTAGAAAAATCAGAATTATCATCCTTTACCCATGTGTAAAATTTTATAATCAAATTGCTTTTGGAAGCCCTTGAGCTAAAACGTTAGTAAATCTCGGTTTTTACCGGATTTTTTCTATCTTTAAGGAAGCCTATATAAGGAACCTTATCCCATGATCAAATCAGAACCTCAAGAACCCTAGACTCTCAAAGAAGACATCCGTTTCATTCTCTTCACGTTTTTACACATCCAAGCACCAAAATCACAACAAAAATTCCCCGAAATCACCATCTAAACACATTTTTCAACTCCCAACATATCAACAATCATCAAACATCAACCAAACCACCTCCAAAACGTGAAGAACACCTTCAACAATCAACAACCAGAAGCTCGGGTCGAACTCAATTCGGAACCGGCACCATTGGAGCCTCTGAAGAATCCCGACGTGAAGAATCCTCTTGAATTCGAAGGTAAAACAGGTTACAATTCTACTTTTCTAACTCTTCACGACCTTATTAACTCTCTATAAAATTTTGGGTTCAAACTAACCTTTTTACGCTTCTGTATTGCTAATTGCTTTTGTTTCTGCCTTGTTACTTGTTCATCCAGTTTCGTGCATAATTCAGCTTCAAATTGCGGTCTTTCAATTACTAACTTCTTGTATACCTTTCAGGCTACACGTGCATAAATTTTGAGCCGAAAACACCTTCGGGAACCACCATAAAACCCCTGTCCGTGGGTGGTCTGAGACCTCGGACTTATGGTCCAGGGCCACGGACGGGTTGTCCGTGGCCACGGACACCCACGAACGGCGGCGGGATTTTAAAATTTTAAAAATTTAGGTTTTGCTAATCTATGTCCGGGCCTACGGACATCCTGTCCGTGGCCCCGGACTTTTCAAATTTTTGTTTTCTGTTTAATTCGACTTTTATTTTCACATAGGTTAACTAGGGTCCGTGGTTACGGACGGAAACAAAATTTGACCTAATTCTGCCTCCGAAACCCTAGTTTAGGTAATTTCAACTTTCACTTTTATTTTCTGTCAAAAAATGCTAAAAAACACAAAAAAAACAGAAGCTCACGCACTTAGGTTAAAATGACTCGTAATAGGCCGTAATTAAACTAAGTAGAGGAAAAACGACTTCTGGGGGTAATGAAAGTAATTGAACCCTAATTAAGTCGAATATCAAGCCCCCGAACCTGAACTCTCCTTTCCTAATTTAATCTAGGTTAAAATTAGGTGGCGACTCATAATAGGTTCCAGTGAGCTAGCTTAGGTTTTAATAATTATTGTTATATGACATAGTTATTAATCTTAGGTTATAAGTGGACCTAAAACCCGGTTAGATCCTAATCAGCTTTAATCAACATAGGGTAGGGTTTAAAATCGAGGCTCACAGACTGGCGACTCTGCTGGGGACAAACATCTTAATTTTAACTTGTTTAATTTTAAGAAAGAGGGATTAACTCGAAAAATGTTTATTTATGGCTTTATTACTTTGTTTGTTTACCTTTCGTGCGCACTTTAATTTCTGTACCTTTGCATCATATGAGAGCGAGGGTTCACGCAAACCAATTTCGCCCCGGGACCCGTTTGAGGGTCCCCTGTCAGGAACTCACACCTTTTAGGTGATGTGAATAAGCGGGGGAAAAGAGGAGGATGCCGTCTAACCACATCCCCTTAATACCTGGGCTTTAGCCCCCAGCGTTTTCCTGGCAGTGTCCTTATCTAGCCCATTGTTTGGTCTCTCAAAGACCCGACCATAGAAGCACACCTTCAGGTGATGTGAAAAAAGTGGGGAAGCCTAAAGAGAATAGCGTGCAAGCCCTATTCCTTTATGGTGACCTGGGCCCAAGCCCCAAGCACCTCTCCGGATCGATCCATACCCGGTTTGGTTTAAGCATCTAGTAAGGACATGTTGAATTTGTGTGGGCCTTGTTTGCTCGTATGATCGGCCCACTACCCAGCCTAGAAAATGATAGGAATTTCTCCTACATCAACCTAGCCCAACCCGAATTTATGGCTTTATTGTTCGCAGCCCAAAGGCCTTGTTTGGTTTGAATGAATTGTTTGTTCGGGCTCAGGCCCAAAAGTTTAAACTCTTGTGATTTCTCTCTTTCAGCCCAATTTGAATTATCAATTTAGTTCTAGGCCCACGAAAAATAAATCCACCTAAAGCAATTCATGAAAATCCATCAGGCTTTTCCATTTCAAGGCCCATTCTAGTCTAAGAAGACTTTCCACTCGGGCGTTGGCCCAAGGTCCTAGTTATAAGTATCATCTTTTAGGCCCAACCAAGAATTACTCGGCCCAACAAGTTAGAATACAACTTTATCAAGTACTCCTTCCAGGCCCAGAACTTCAGTTTTCTGACAGACGACATTTTGGAAACAGGTAAACCCAAATCCTAGGAGTGGTGAAGGAGGAAATCCGATCAACATGGATATCCATCTAGCATCTTTGGAACAAAAGTACCTGGACACCATTAATGCCATGGAGCAGAGACATAGTGCTGTCAGGAACGCCATGGAGTCCAACTACATTGCAGCAATTGAAGAATTAAAAACAAAGACCCTTTCCCTTGAGGCCGGACGTCAAGTCCAAAATGAACTAGTGAATAGGCTTCTTGATTTTCTTCACAACTGTACTGAAGTTAGTTCTATTACGGCCCAAGGTTCACAAGGGGATACCAAGGAAATGGCTGCAGAACTCGAGAGGGCGAGCAGACAACCAGAAGAAACCCTCAAGGCGATCAGTTTAAATTTTTCTTCCTTGAGATCTTGCACTAAGTCAGGAATACCAACACCCGCCCTAGGCGAGAGTCCCATGTGCCCGTAGAGCTGCAGTGCCAGGTTACAGGTAGGACAACTCAGAGCTCGGAGAATGGGCAACAAGTCCTTAAAGGCAAAGCCAGTTGTGGCAATCCCAGTTTCAAAGCAGAGAACCAAAGCATCATCCCGACCAAGGCGATTCCCTGCGCTAAGACAGTTTACTGACTTTGGCCGAACACCAAGTCAGGCATTTGAAGAGCTTCAGAAAAGAAACTTGCTACAGCCCTTGGCCCCTCGGCCAGGAACCGCTCATTTAGGGAGGCATCTTAATCAATTCTGCCATCACCATCAGTTACCTGGCCATGATACCGATCATTGCAGGGCCTTACGGCATAAGATCCAGGACTTGATTAATCAGGGACTTCAGTTCTCGGAGCGCGGGAATATTTTCGGGAATCCCATGCCGGAGCACCACTAGGAATCCTTGTTATTTTTCTTTTCTCTTCAGTTGTTTTGCGTAGTTTCTTTATTTTTCTTTCTTTTCAATTACCTCTCTTTAGTTAGTTCATTTGTCTTTTCCATGTAGATAGTACTTAATGTCAATGTTTCCCCCTTCGGTTATTAATAAAATTCCTTTTTTGCACATGTTATTCTATATGCTTGAATTAATGTTTGTACATTCGTTCATGTGCCCAAAAAAATGGAAAAAAAAAACTGAAAATTGGAAAAGTAAAAAGAAAATCTCTCACTCATGAAGCATGTTTGTAGGCATCAAAAAGCAAAACCTTTGTCTTTCACAAAGCCCCTTGTACAAAACCACCTTCCCATCCATACATTCACCATCTCCTCATCACTTCATCATTCTTGCCATTTCACCAGACACATAAAAACAAAATTGCGGCCACAAAAGGAAAAAGAATCATCCGTCACCCCTTCACAAGAGTACCCCATCACCACTCACCATTACACATACAACCACCATCCTCCACAAATAACTTGGGTATTCAAAAGGCTTGTCAAAAAAACCCCGCAACAATACTGGGGGCAATCTTAGTTAAGGAACGACAATGTTTATTTCTTTTGTTTAAACGTGCAAACAAGTCTCCGAGTGTACATTTCGCGAGAGTGTCTTGAGCGGTAAAACCAAGAGCGAAAGAGCGTGTCATTTTTACACGACTCCAGAGAGATCACATTCAAAGGTAAGGTAAATGGCATAACTCCGACCAAAGGAGATAATTTGTAAATTTACGCTTAAACCTATGAAAGTAACAACGAATGGATACACAACTATTAAGGATGACGAAACACCTAGGTACAGCACCACACAACCAAAAACTTGTGAACCCTGACATTACACCCTAGGCACCCCCGCTGAGCTTTTCATATATGACCTCTTTTACAACACTACAAACTCCACAAATTAAGCCAGACAATGATGAATAATCGACCCAGTGACCAAAGGAAGCAAGAAGCCCGACTTTTGAACAACAACTTCACAAGTCCAAAGAAGCAAAACTGCTACCAGCACGACGAAACGATCCGTAAATGGTCCCAAAGTGACACAGGATCCAAATGAGCTAACATCAAAAAAAGCTCTCAAAGTTCAAAACCGGGAAACACAAGAACCCCGAAGGAAAAGAGATTCAAAGAAAGGCAAACCTGAAGAGCCTCGAAGCAATCCAAAATCAAAAAAGAGAAAAAGAGAGAAGGTGCAAGGAACAACTCAAAAGTCCCAAGTTCCAAGCTCACAAGCGAAGTCAACACGAAGTAGCCAAACGACTTCAAGACAAAGAAGGCAAGTCCAAGAGAAGGTGCAAGTTGCAGCTTTGGTCACCCTTATAGCTCCACATATCCTAAACATTCCTCCATTGTCCGGTTGTCATTCATCACACCCCAAAGCCACGTTACAAGCTTAAAAGACTTTAGACTTAATAGTTGTGTATCCAATCACGTGAAAGTAACAGGTTGAACGCGTAAATCTAATAAATGTCAAATTCAATGGTTGAGATGTTTTGTCCAAAAGGAGAGCACGAGTGCAAGCGTTAAACACTTTGAGTGTAGGATAGAAAGCACCACATCAAGATCAACCCTGACCTTGTGAGAATGGGACTTGTTTTACGCAATTAATCAAAAACAATACTGGGGGCAATCGATCGTTCCGATCAATTGCCATGAAATCCTAAAAAACTCAGATTGCCTTAAGAAGAACACTGGGGGCAATTGTTAGTCCCAACAATTGCAACAATGACACCGATTGAGGCAGAAAAACTTGAAACCTAAAGGATCAAACCCTTCTCATGTCACACAGGCCCGTCTTAAGCCCTACATCAAATTTCCTCAGGCCCGTCCTATGCCCTACATCAAATTTCCTCAGGCCCGTCCTAAGCCCTACCTCCACATCAAATTTCCTCAGGCCCGTCCTAAGCCCTACCTCCACATCAAATTTCCTCAGGCCCGTCTTAAGCCCTACTTCACACTCTAACATCCGTAGGCCCATCTGAGCCCTACCAACTCCAGGTTTGACATAAACCCTAATCCTTCTACATCCATTTAGACCCATCATACATTTTACTCACTTTCACTTAGAACCATCCTTTAGGCTCGTCATAAGACCTAGATCCATCCTTTAGGCTCGTCATAAGACCTAGATCCATCCTTTAGGCTCGTCATAAGACCTAGATCCATCCTCAAGGCTCGTCATAAGACCTAGATCCATCCTTTAGGCTCGTCATAAGACCTAGAACCATCCTTTAGGCTCGTCATAAGACCTAGATCCATCCTTTAGGCTCGTCATAAGACCTAGAACCATCCTTTAGGCTCGTCATAAGACCTAGATCCATCATTTAGGCTCATCATAAGACCTAGATCCATCATTTAGGCTCATCATAAGACCTAGAACCATCCTTTAGGCTCGTCATAAGACCTAGATCCATCCTTTAGGCTCGTCATAAGACCTATAACCATCCTTTAGGCTCGTCATAAGACCTAGATCCATCCTTTAGGCTCGTCATAAGACCTAGAACCATCCTTTAGGCTTGTCATAAGACCTAGAACCATCCTTTAGGCTCGTTGTAAGACCTAGTTGCATTCCCTTAGGCTCATAGTAAGACCTAGCATTACCTTTTAGCTTACCCACTCTCATCAAACACATTGCATTCATCTCATTCATATAGGCTCGTTATAAGACCTAGTTGCATTATCCAGGCGCGTCACAAGACCTGGCGATAGAAAGTTGGCGAGGTGATGGCAATAAATCCTCCTTTTGCGATGTCAACTTATTTTCGGGATCAACGAATGGTGGGCGAAGGCAATAAGTCCCCAGGGTTTTTACCAGTAGTTATCCCTGCACATCGGCTTGGGGGCGATGGCAATAAGTCCACATTGAGTCCAGCCAGGAGCATCAGCACGGGTTTTCAGTCTCCAGAAGCATCCGAGCATCATCAGCATCGTCAGCATCATCAACATCATCAACATCATCAGCATCATCAACATCACCGACATCGTGGATACTATCAGCACCATTAGCATTCCAACATTCTTGCATTTGCATACCACCCGGTTTTCACATTTTAGGTTGTCAACGCCTTAGAATCGCTTGACATTATTTCATTTTACTTTTTAGGTAGTCAACACCTTAGAATAGCTTGACATCATCTCGTTCATCATAGGTAGTCAACACCTTAGAATAGCTTGACATCATATCATCCTTATAGGTAGTCAGCGCCTTTGAATAGTCTAACATTACTTCATTATTACCTTTAGGTGGTCGACGCCTCAGAACCGCTCGACATAACTTGTCGGATTTCAATTGCACGTGGGGTCTTTTAAGATCCAAAATTTTGGGGTATCACTCAAGCATCAACTAGCCTTTTCATTTCCATTACAAAGTCTAGTTGACGGGGGGTAATCTGTTATACCCAAAATTTCAACCCCCCGGAAGATGGTCTCTACTAATAGGCTAGTAGCGGGGTTCCCAGTTTGATCGGCACATTTCAGAGTACAAGGGACAGCTTAGTCATCTCCAGGGTCATTTTCGTAATTTTTCAAGGCTCCTAAGCCCCTTATAGACTTTCTCTCTCCTCCAAATAAGGGTCAAATCAATTCCAAATGCTTTGAAATTTTAACCCATGATAGAGGATGACATTTGAAGCATAATGGCGTTGGAATTTTGATTTTTTGAATTTTCAATAATTTTCTAGCAATTTCTGATTGAATCTGATCGGAAATTGAATTTAAAAATATCCCAATATCCAAAAAACTCGATTCCACTTTAGAAAAATAAGAATTATCATCCTTTACCCATGTGTAAAATTTTATAATCAAATTTCTTTTGGAAGCCCTTGAGCTAAAACGTTGGTAAATCTCGGTTTTTACCGGATTTTTTCTATCTTTAAGGAAGCCTATATATAAGGAACCTTATCCCATGATCAAATCCAAACCTCAAGAACCCTAGACTCTCAAAGAAGGCAGCCGTCTCATTCTCTTCACGTTTTTACACATCCAAGCACCATAATCACAACAAAAATCCCCCGAAATCACCATCTAAACACATTTTTCAACTCCCAACACATCAACCAAACCACCTCCAAAACATGAAGAACACCTTCAACAATCAACAACCAGAAGCTCGGGTCGAACTCAATCCGGAACCGGCACCATTGGAGCCTCCGAAGTATCTCGACGTGAAGAATCCTCTTGAATTCGAAGGTAAAACAGGTTATAATTCTACTTTTCTAACTCTCCATGACCTTATTAACTCTCTGTCAAATTTTGGGTTCAAACTAACCTTTTTACGCTTCTGTATTGCTAATTGCTTTTGTTTCTGCCTTGTTACTTGTTCATCAAGTTTTGTGCATAATTCGGCTTCAAATTGCGGTCTTTCAATTACTAACGTCTTGTATACCTTTCAGGCTACACGTGCATAAATTTTGAGCCGAAAACACCTTGGGAACCACCATAAAACCCCCATCCGTGGGTGGTCTGGGACCTCGGACTTATGGTCCGGGGCCACGGACGGGTTGTCCGTGGCCACGGACACCCACGGACGGCGGCGGGATTTTAAAATTTTTAAAATTTAGGTTTTGCTAATCTATGTCCGGGCCTACGGACATCCTGTCCGTGGCCCCGGATTTTTCAAATTTTTGTTTTCTGTTTAATTCGACTTTTATTTTCACATAGGTTAACTAGGGTCCGTGGTTACGAACATTAGGTCCGTGGCTACGGACGGAAACAAAATTTGACCTAATTCTGCCTCTGAAACCCTAGTTTAGGTAATTTCAACTTTCACTTTTTTTCTATCAAAAAATGCTAAAAAAACACAAAAAAAAATAGAAGCTCGCGCACTTAGGTTAAAACGACTCGTAATAGGCCGTAATTAAACTAAGTAGAGGAAAAACGACTTCTGGGGGTAATGAAAGTAATTGAACCCTAATTAAGTCGAATATCAAGCCCCCGAACCTGAACTCTCCTTTCCTAATTTAATCTAGGTTAAAATTAGGTGGCGACTCATAATAGGTTCCAGTGAGCTAGCTTAGGTTTTAATAATTATTGTTATATGACATTGTTATTAATCTTAGGTTATAAGTGGACCTAAAACCCGGTTAGATCCTAATCAGCTTTAATCAACATAGGGTAGGGTTTAAAATCAAGGCTCACACTCGGCCCAGTGGCCCATTCAATCTCCATACAGTTTCCTTTGGTCCGTATGCCTCACTTCCAGATTAAAGGTATTCTAGCCCATTCATCTATATACGGTTCAAAAACCATTCCGGTATATGTGCCTCATTTCTAGCCCCAACACTTTTCTGCCCAAGTGCCACATTTTCAAAACATTCCGGCCCAAGCGCCACATTCTCAAAACATTCCGGCCCAAGTGTCGTATTCTCAAAGCATTTTGGCCCAAGTAATACACTCCCAAGTTAGTGCATTCCGGCCCCAAACGCCTACTCACAAATCAATTCCTGCCCAAGCGCTAATTCACATCTCAAAAATAATTAAGGCCCAAGCGTCTATACATAAACATTATGGCCTTAGTGTTGCATCCTAAAAATTATTCAGTCATGAATCATCTTCGGCCCAAGAGCCTCGTTTCCAATTAAGAAACATTCCCCATTCGGACTTCTCAAGAGCCTACCCGGACTTCATGGACAAGAAGTAGAAGAAACTGATCACGGTCATCTCAACGACGTCCAAACAGTCGAGAGCTCAAGTGTTTAGCATGTCGGCATCAGACAGCTCAGAAGCATAGAGAGTCTAGGATTCACATGCATTATGCTGCATAACCTGCCATGACATTCATCTTTTAAATGCATCACTCAAAGTTTTCCAAGATGATTGTTTTCAAATCACTAATAGGAAGCAATGGTTTTACTAAGTCATCTTCTTCACAAGCAAATGACTTTTTCAAGTCCAAAATTTTCAATTTTCTTTTAAGATGGAATTTCATTCCCAGGGACAGAACACATTGATTTGTTTTATGTTCATAAGACGATGAACATGCTCTATCTAGACACCACAACTTATTCCTGAAATCTTCAAAAAAAAAAAAAACTCACAAAGCGGTTCCAGGCCAAATCTGTCAAATTTGTCATCACAAATCATCCCTAAAGCAAAGTCCACCAAACATATAATCATCACCAACCTTCACCATTCATCTTCAAGTAATTCACCGCAACACAGTTCCTCATACAAAAGTTGTCCATCCACAAGCAAATCACCACAACACAACTCCACATAAAAAAGTGTCCATCCACAAATAATCCACCCCAATGCACTTTCACATACAAAGGATATTCAAAAGGTTTATCCAAAAACCTAAACTAATATTGGGGGCAATATGAGTTTAGGAATGTCGACTTTAAATCTTTGGTTTAAATGTCTAAACAAGGCTTCTAGTGAAAATTCTTAAGCGGTAAAACCATAAGTGGACGAGCGTGTCACCTTTACACGATTCAGGTGAGGCCACACTCAAAGGTAAGGTAAACGGCATAACTGAAATACCTCAAGCTGTGAGAAACCCTAAGTCCTGGAAGTCCCGAAAAAGCCTAAGTTTCAAAAGTCCCGAAAATAGTCCCGGAAGTCCCGAATGTCCTGGAATCCCTGGAAACCCCAGTAGCCGGAAATGCCCCGGTAGAACCCTAGTAGCCGGAAATGTTTCTAAAGTTAGTTTTATCCCATTAAAGGTACATTTATCCTTGAGATACATCAATAATGGCTTGTTAAGCATGAGGTGGCGACCTAGTGAAGTAAGCATGAGGTGGTAACCAAGTTGGAAGTAAGCACAAGGTGGCGACCTAGTGAGAGGTAATATGTGTTTGAGGTGCTTCGTATTTTATTATATATAACCAAGTTTTTCTTAGTCATTTATATGTTATTATATCCTAGATCCATGAATAGGTGTCACATGGTCATTGATGTGATGATTTAGGTTTCCTTCACTTGAAAAAACTTACCTTATGCACTTATATATATATGGCGCCAAGGAAAGGGGGTAGCCAGCACTGTCTTAACCTTTATTCATGATTAAGAAACTTTGTAACATCTAGCCATACAAAGCCTAGCAAAAGGCGGCTAGACATGGCCAAACAAATCCTTAAAATGGTGGCTACATTTAATGCTCATTAATGCTTTGTTCAGCCCATGATGGCTGATGTAGTTTCCGCCCCCATCCTTGCCTAATTATACTTGAAATGTCCTTATCTTATTCATCCAAATCATGGTCCAATAGGAAACAAGAAGGTGTTACATGAGGTGTCACCTAACTAGAGCTTTCCTAGCCTTTAAGCAAGCTTTCCTTTGCCTATTTATGAGGCCATTCAGCCACCCCTTATCCCTCACACCAATCCAGCTTATCATCCTTATATTCCACCTATAGAAGTAAGGTAAATAAGTAGAGCAATCAGGTTGGCAAGGGAGACAAAAAAGACCAAGGAGGGTGAAAACCAAGAGGAAAAGTGAAGAAGTTCTAGGCAAGTGGGTGCCGAGTTTTGAAGGCGTTTTGAAGAAAAATGGCCAGGATAAGTCAGGTAATTCTTGTGTACAACACTTGTTTGCTTAAGGTCACTTTTTGGTTTATTTTAGTGCCTTAACTTGGAGCAGGCTATGTGGTTGTTTTCCTTGCGTAACCTTTATGGTTTTAAGCTGGAAATCGTGGTTATTTATCCGCCTTTCATTAGTAAAATTTGTGGATGAGTATACAGATGGGGTTTGGTAACTTAAAGATGAGTTAAAGGCTAACAATGTGTTTTAAGGTGTTCTGACTTCTACCAAAAAATATGTAAGTGATTTTGGATGTTTATTTCTTTGGTTTCATCTCTATTTTCTCATAAGTTCATGGTGTTTTGTTGGTATGAAGGTGGGTCAAAAATACTTAGTGGTTGGACCTTTATCTAGGTCTTGTTGTAGGGGTAAGTTACAAGTGTTTAAATGGATGAATAACTTGGTTATTTTTTATTCAATGGTGGCCAAATGTTGTTGACTCCTTGATGTGTTATATGTTTTTTTACTCAAGTTGAGATTATGTTTTGATGTTCCTAATCACTTGTTCTTATTCATGGTGTTATAAACAAAGAAAATATAAGCCATGGCTGGTAAAGCTCTACACTGATTTTTCTCCCCTTAACCAATGTATTGTGGGTAAGCCACTATGATCTACTCTATGGGAAACTAACCTATAGGGGGTGTGCACACTTGAGGACATAGGGTGATGTGGTTATAAGTACCCAAGGGGTCGAGGGTCTTAGTGCCCTTTGTCGAAAGACCGGTGTGCCCAAGGATTAGTGGAAGGAAATAAACTAAGATAACTTATAGTGGAATTAACATTGTTATTTCATGGTATTTGTTAGTATTCATTGGAAAGATTATTTGTGTGGTTTTGATGGTATATCTTGTTGTGACTCATTGTGATGTTATTTATGATGTCTTAAAGAGTTTTATCAAGCTAAATGAATTGTATAGGTTGTAACAAGAATTACTCAATTTCTCTGATGTTACCTGCGACCCCTTTCATTGTGTATGTGATTTATGGTTGCAGATTGATTGCTATGGGTTAAATTTATGGGAACGGAGTGAAACGACTTTCAACTACTTCATAGAAGTCTACCTTGTAAACTCACTAGTATTGGTGGTAGGAATTCAAGTCGTTGTCGTCAGAAAGTCCATCGTGAAAGCCTTAGTTTATCGGCGTCTTTCAAGACAAGCTAGGATGAGAGTTTTGTTGGTGTCTCAAGTGAGGAAGTATCTTGCATATTTTCAGTAAAAGTAGTAAAAGACCTAGTGCATTTTGGTGGAAAGAAGAATGATGTAAAAGGAATGTAAGTAAGTGGTAACTTTTGGGCGAAGGGATATGAAGTCTAGGAAGTATTCTTGAGAACGATTTGTAAGGAAGCTAATAAAAATTTTTGGGTGGGGTGTGATCTTGTAGTTGGTCTTAGCATTCACTAGCGTGAATGTGGCAGTAACACCCGGGGAAAAGTTTTGTAAGTCCGCTGTGAAATTTTATGTTATAATATGAGCTTGGTTAATCTTAGGAAATGGCAGGGTGTTACAATAACTCTGGACGAAGGAGATAATTTGTAAATTTACTCTTAGTCCTGCGAAAAGTAATAAAGAATGGATACATAACTATCAGGGATGACGAAGCACCTAGGTGCAGCACCACATGGCCAAAAACTTGTGAACCCTAACATTAAACCCTAGGCACCTCCATGAGCTTTTCATATATCACCTTTTTGATACTTTAAGCTCCATAAAATTAGCTAGCCCGTGATGAATATCCGATCCAGTGACCAAAGGAAGCGAGGAGCCCGACTCTCAGAGAGCATTTTTATTAATCCAAAGGAAGCAATACCACTAACATGACGAAATGATCCGTAAATGGTCCCAAAGAGACACAGGATTCAAAGAGATCACATCAAAAATAAATCTTAAATTTTGAAGTTGGGAGACCCAAGAACCCCGAAGTGAAAGAAAAAAAAGAAAAGGATACAGGGAAGGCAAATCTAAAAGCCTTGAAGAAATAAAAAAAAAGAGAAAGAAATGATGCAAAGAACAACTCCAAAGTTCCAGGTCCAAAGCTTGAAAAGCAAAGTCAACAAGAAGTAGCCAAGCAGCTTCAAGATAAAAAAAAGGTGAATCCGAGAGAATGTGCAAGTTGCAGCTTCAGTCACCCTTATAGCTCCACATTTCCCAAACATCCCTCCATGGTCACAATGCCTTTCATCACATCCCACGTCCACGTTATGAGATTTAAAGACTTCCGACTTGGTAGTAGTCTATCCAATCACGTGAAAGTAACAGATCGAACGTGTAAATCCAACAAATACCAAATTCAATGGTCGAGACATTTTGACCGAAAGAAAGGAATGAGTGCAACTACGTGTAACACCATAAATCCTAAATCAAATCAAGACAAACCAGACAAAAAGCAAACAACAAAACACACTGATCAATCAATTCAGCAAATAGCACACACATCAAACAAACCTAACACACACAAACACACTCACATCACTTTACATTTACCCTATTTCCTACTTTTTAGCTTTTCTTTTTAACAATACAGCGGAAGTCTGACTACACTACCCGGGTGCTACCGTCACACCACACTCACTGTGGAGCTTAGGCTAAATACCACTACTATACCAAATTAAGTTAAACTCTTAAACTTTTATATATACATATATTCAAAAATCAACCATAACCTTACTCACTAACATCAACTAACATCTTTCAGAACTAGGTATTAACTTACACCATCTTTACTAGCTTATACAAAAGTTTTTAACCTATTACAACCCAACTTAATTTGAAATACTATGTCGTCTTCTAACTTCAGTCTTTGGTCTCTTTAGCTCTTCTCTCTCATGCTACTTCTTAACCGGTTCTTGTGGTCAGTCATACAATCACAGAGAAAAGACCACAGGGCACATGCCAGAAAACAAACATCAGCAAAGCTGAGTAATTCTTGCCACCACATGTAAAATACATTTAGCTTATAAAACTCTTTAAGAAATCATATGTAACATCAGACAACCACACCAACATATATCACCAGAAACCACAACAAATATTACCAAAGTGCATAACCATACATTCACAAAATAACATGTAATAACCAAAAGTTTAAACAGATCACATCAGAACCTTCTTCAGCACCTGTAAAATACATTTTACCTTCGAGTATACAATATCATAACAACACACACGTGTAATAAGCATTATCATATCAAGATCCATCAAGTTTCATGACGAATACCAAGTTTCACCAAAATTTCCACATCCACAAAAAAAATGGTCGTATGCTCGGATTTATAGAGTCCGACCTCTTCCAATGGCCGTATGCCCAGATTTATCGAGTCTGACCTCTATGGCCGTATGCCCAGATTTATAGAGTCCGACCTCTCTACCTCTTCCCATGTCCTTAAGTGTGCACACCCCCTACGAGTCATCAGCCCATAGAGTAGATCATGATGGCTTACCCACAATTCATTGGTAGTGGGGAAAATCAGTGTTAGGCCTCCGATGGCTCATAAACTTGTGTAAGCAGATTCCAAAGTGAGTACCAAGTGATTAAGCAGTCCAACCACATCCTCAACCTTAATAAAACACCCATACAACATACCAAGAAGAATCAAACCACATCGCAACCATTAACCATATCAAAAAACGTTAGAACACATCATAAACACCTTGAAAATACCTTAAAAACCCCTTGTTTAAGGTCTTACCTCTGTATACATTCGACCCACCTTTTAACCAGTTCAATATCAACATCTTATGAGTATTTGGTCATGAAACCAAACCAAGAAACCTTTGAAAACCCCTTCATATTTTGAATAGAGACCAGAATAGTCTTAATGTACGTTTTTAGGTCTTGTCTTACCATTAACTCATAAAACCTCAACTGGAGAACTTACCCACGATCTGGAATATTGAGAGGGATAATTACTCATCATTTGTAACTGAAATCCCACGGAAGTTATTCACGAAAATCACACACCAAGCTGGCTTCAAGTTAAAGCACCAATTCACAAAATCTGACATCAAAAGCTCAAGGTTTGTTCACCGAGTTTCCCAGATCGTCTCGGGGCTAATTATACATCAAAATCACCATTGAAGAGTCTAATTTCACACCATGAAAAGAGTTAGAAGATATACGCAGTATAAGCTGCCGAAAATAGCACAAACAGAAAGCGTCGCCAGAATTGACACATGAAGAAAGATTGGTGGAGCACGGGAACTACCTGGCTCCTTCTCGCCATCTCTCTTCACCACCAGTTAGGTACTTCAAATATATACATGGGGATACCAAGGAATCCAAGAGATTCGCTTGGGAAGGCCTCCAAATCCTCTCACCTTTACACGGATTCTGCACTGGAAAGGTAATTGGCTTCTGTTTTGGTGTTCTTGGGTGGCTAGCTTGGTATACCTTCTAATTCGTGTTTCTATGGGTTTAATGAGGTAGGAGAAGATTGTTTCTATGTGTTGGAAGGCCTGGGCATGGCCCCTCTTATATAGTCAGAAGAAGAGATGTCTTAAGGCAAAGTGAAATACCCCAAACCTAGATATAGTGTTTAGATGATAAACTAAGGTATAAGAAGACTAAATAATGCCTTAGATACTTTGGGGAACAATTTAAATCAAGGAAAACACTAGGAAACACCATAAGAGCAATTTAAGCAAAAACGTGCTCTAAGCTTGGAGAGACTTGGGTGAGCACCCAAATATCATTAAGAAGACCTTAGTAATATCTAATGGTCATTTTAAGCCAATTACCAAGAAAACGAAGCTCAAAAACAAGTTAAAACACAAATTGTGCTTTAAGGACTCTTAAACATTTTTGGAAAATTGTCTTAGAAAGGGGTTTTAAGTGGCTAAATGCCCATGATTACTCCTTAATTAACTTGTGTACTAATTAGTATCACATTAGGAAGTCTAAATCAATGGGAAATCAAAAATTTCACAAATATGTGCACTAGTTTGTGAATAGTAATCAAATAGTGCCTAGTTTAGTCTTAAATTAATTAAGTGTAATTAAGTGGTCAAATAAGACCATGACCAGCCTAAATCAATAAGGGGGCCGGTTTCTAAGGGGACGAGTCACCATGAGTATCGAAATAATATTAGAAAAGAAGAGGGAAAAGTAAGAGGTTACTATTTGCTTTTAGAAAACAAATATCTCACACTTGCTTACCTCTCTCCTCACCTCTTCATTCTCTTCTTCTCACTCCTCTCACCATCGATTTCTCTTGCTCTATCCCTTCTCCATTAATGTAGAAGACAACCCCATGCTAGCTCCATCTTCACTTGCTTGCCAAACACACATCTTAGCTCCAAAATCAAAACTAAACACATATTCTTCTTAATTAGCTCAAGCTCCTTCTTTCTATCTTTTCAAAACTTCAAGAGCTTTGATTTGGTTCCAAGCCAAACCACCATTAGAGGAGGGAACTCAAGCTTGGAGACTCCATTAGCTTCTCCATTCTCTTAAGGTAAAGAATATGTAAGAAAAATCAAGTTCCCACCATTTCTTCACATGTCTGAAAATTAATACTCATGAGGCTCCATTTTTATGCCTTGTTCTTGCTTGTTTTCTACTCTCCAAAGGATAGAGGAGGTCCTTCTTTATTCATATCCAAGCTTGTCTTGAGAATCCAAGGTAAAACATTCAATTTAATACCTTAAAACACATTTTTAACCTAGGTTTTATTCCTTAATGTTAGTGTATTGTTTAGTACTCATTGGAGTCATTGAACATTGGTTAGAACATTGGCAAGGAGAGTTTGATTGGTGATCAAGATTGTTCAAGGAAAAACCTAAGGAGAAAAGTTTGTGGAGCTTGTGAAAGAACAAGGTAAATTGCTTACCTTAAGATGTTTTAATGCATTAAGGGATGGGATATGGATAAGTAACAGGTTTAGCTTAGAGTTTACAATGGAATAAGGTATATAAACTTAGGAGAAAGAATACTACTATATTGAGAACTTGTGACTAAGGAGCTAATGAGAAAAGAGATAGTTAAATAATGTTGGAATGAATTACAAGAAGCATTTTATTTCAGTGGGAGCATTGTTGTGTGTATTCGCAGGTCAAAGGCAAATATATGTGGAAATTCAGTGGTTAAGATTATTGTCATTATAAGGGCCTAAGTGCCAAGCAATTTAAGTTATTTCACTATATTATGATGTGGTGTAGTTTTGGTGTAAATAGAATGTTAAGAATGTATGGAAAGAACTTGAGTGATAATGGTTGTTAAATGGTGAAAACCTAGAGTTTGGTGTAGCTATATGCTGGGAAACCATGCCAAAATTTGGTGGAGAAACATGATGTCTAAGATAATCTACGGAGATTTTATGACTAAGGAAGTACTAAGGAATTTTAGGAGTTGTTTTGGTTTGAAAGGAATGTGTCCAAGATGTTCTAGTAAACTAGGATGACTTAGGTATGTCTATGGAGAAACTAGGGTTGCAATGGTGAATTTGGGCACCAAGCCTTGATACAAGGAGTTAGGAAACTTGTACAAGTTTGATGGGAATAAGGTGTGAAACTTTGAATGGTATAGGTGAGAACTAGAACATAGAATCTAAGCAAGGATTGGTAGATGCAATAAGGGTGGAAAGTGGTGTACATGGTGTGGTCAAGTTCTTAAGAGGGAGCATTTGGTTAGTGAAAGTTTCTAGTGGATTATGTTTAGAAAAGTAGGAAAATAAGTGCTAAGTTGGGAGTTTTTGGTAAATTGAGTAAATGATTGAGAAGATCCTTGGTTTGTTTTAATGAGTTTTGGATGTTATGAGATGGGTTTAATATGCCAAGATGGGTTAGACCTATTAGGACCACTTGTGGAAGAGTTTGAATTGAAAAACAATTTTAAGAGAAAAATCTGTAGTGGACCGACCCAGGGTCCGACCCAGTTTTTCTGGGTCGGTCGGACCATGTTAAAGCCAGCCAGAAATGTCTCTGGACTGGACCGACCCAGAGGGTTTTGGGTTGATCGGCTTAGCTTTGGGTCGGTCGGGCAAAAAATTCCACGTAGAAATTTGTAAACTCTGGAATGGACCGACCCAGAGGGTTGGGTCGGTCGGTTTAGTTTTGGGTCGGACGGATGGTTTTCAAAAGACAGAAAAATTTCTGAGATGGACCGACCCATAAGGTTTGGTCGGTCGTGGGTCGGTCTAAGAGAATGTGTTTCGAACCAGAAAAATTAATGGGACGGACCGACCCAGGTTTGGTCGGTCGGTGGGTCGGCGGACGACCCTTAACCCAAAAAAAAAAGAAATTTTAAGGATGTTCTAATGGTACTAATGGTACACCCTTAAGAGGGCAAAGATGATTAGAACCTAAAGACCTAGGTGATTAATTTAAGTATAAACGTACATGTTTAAGGTTAAGAATGTAGATCCAGAATAACCTTAAGAGGTATTATTGGGGGTTAAGTAATAAGTAATAAGTTAAGTAATGCGTAGATAATTAATAATCTAAGTTGGATGAATTTTAGGACTTGAAAGTTTGGAACCCGGGAGGAGAATTAAACAACGGGACAATCGACGGTGGACGTACATTCTTTCTTGTGACCTGCTTGCTAATGAGGTGTAACCCCCTGATTTTCAGACCCTAATTTTTTTTTTCCCGAACAATACAGCGGAAGTCTTACTACACAAACTCAACTCATCCCGGGGTGCTACCGGCCACAACCCACACTCACTGTGGATGCTAAGGCTAAGTACTACTATCTCTTCCAAATAAGTTATACTTTTTAAACCTTTATATATATTCAGAATATAACATTAATCAACTTCAACTTCCAAATCATCTTCTAAATTTGACAACCTTCACTCGTTACATCAACTACATCTTCTTCCAAAACAAAGCTGAACTTAATGAAAATAACTATTACATCGCCTTCTAACTTCAACTTTATTCCTCTTTAGCTCACTCTCTCATGCAACTTCATGACTTGGGGAAAAACACCATCCTTTCCTGTACCCGTGGTCAGTCATACAATCACAGAGAAAAGACACAGGGCGTAACGCCAAAATCAGCAACGCTGAGTAACTCCCATCACAACATGTGAAATACATTTTACCTTGTAAAACTCCAAGAATACATAATCATAACAACAAAGGTAGTGGAGCAATACAACTATGACAGCAGATAATAGCATAGCAAAACCACAATAGGGTTAACACATAAAACCACCAATTAGCACCACATGTTGCTTACCTTAACATAAGGACATAAAATGATCATTCAAAACAAACAAACAATATTCATCAGCAGGCAATATAGCCAATGTCAAGATCCACTGAGTTATAACATTCAACCCATGATACAATTTACCGTGTCCTAGGGCATTCGGGTCTTTCGACATAGAGCACTAACACTCTCGACCCCTCGGATAATATTTTCTTCACCTCACCCCATGTCCTTAAGTGTGCACACCCCCTATGAATCATCAGTCCATAGAGTAGATCATGATGGCTTAGCTCCAATACATTGGTAGGAGCAAATATAAAAGACCCCCAATACACTGGTAGGGGTAGTCTCAGTAAACTCCAATACATTGGTAGGAGTAATATTTCATAAACACATACCACTTGGCTTAGGCACAACCTTGCATTACTTCTCACTTTAATATACATAAAACAAGATAAATCAACACATAAGTCAATATAAGTACCATAGTAACTGCTGGACAGAAATAGCATCACAATAGTAAACATTATTATCCACGGTAAACACCTGTACACTTAAGTACATGAAATACCCCGAACTTAAATATAGGGATTAAATTATCTAATACGTTTAAGGCCTAATGGTACCTAATTAATACTGGTAAGGAAAAATAAATCCCAACAGAATAAATAAACTCTTAAAAGCGGAAACGCTAAATAAGCGTTAAATAACCATAGGAGGTATGAGACCTCGGTTAGGGTATTATATGGATTCTAAAGGTTTAATAAGACCTAAATAATATATGGGAACAACTCCCGAAGAAAACGGATCCAAATAATGTATTAAAAACGCTAAATATAGCTCTAACTCACGTTTTTTTTTCGCGAAAACCCAAGACATGATTTTAAGTGGTCAAACAAACCCATAAAATATAAGTCATTAAATAAATATTATTAAGCATTTATGAAAGCTTAATACCCAATAAAAATAAAGAAACGAGGAAATTCCCGCAAAACGGGCCCGGTAAGTGAACAGTACCGAAACCGGGAAAAATAACGAGCGTTTTCTGTAAAAGACGAAAAACGCTCCAGCTAGTATACTGTACGGGGGGGCCGGTTTTAAGAGTCAAATAACTCCCTCACACACACATGTAACTAGCTAATAAATAAGAGAGCCAAAAGCAAAAAGCAATAAAGTAAAAGAATTACTTTATGCCTTCCTCTCACCTCACCCTCACAACTCACTCATCTCTCTCTTTCCCTCCCCCCATCGATTTCTCTCTCCCTCTCTCTTCCTGGCTGCTGCGATTTTGGAGCTCCACAAGAAGCTCTAATGGCTTCCCTCCTTCAACCTCATGCTCCATCCTCATGTAAGCTCCAAACTCAAAAATAACACATATTTGTAATCCCCTCATCCTCCTCTATCATTCCCCCTCTTTTCAAAATTCGAAAAGGATGAGTTTCATCTCCATGGGTTTTTCCCATTCAAAGAGAAAAATGGCACCAATGTAAAGCTTGGAGTCTCCTCTCTCCATTAAGGTAAAAATCTATATGGAAAACTCATGTTTTCTCCACCTTACTCCATAACCGATTTTTGCCTCTTTGTAATGCCTTGTTTTCTCTCTCTCCTTTGAGCAAATATCAACCTAGCAATGGTGGTGGATTCACCTGCTTGAACCAAGGGCTAAAACCCCTTCTAAAACTCTCCAAAGGTAACCCTAGAAATTTCACTTCAATCAACACTTCAATGAATTGGCATTTATTTAAGGGTTATAATATTAATTGTATGTTTTGTGTTCATTGGGTGATGGGAATGGAGTTTGGCAACTCGATTCCCCACATGGCCGTTTGGACAAGAAAGGAAGAAGAGGAGAAACGAGAAAGAAAGAAGGAATTAAAAGCTCAAGGTAAGAGCTCTTTACTAGTGTTAAATTTTAGTGCATTAGAGTAATGGGAATGGGTAAAACCAATCTAAAGAACCAAAATAATGTACTAGTAATGTAATTGTGGAAGTTTGAGTGTTTGTGAACTAGTATGTGAATTATGGGCCTTAGAGCCAAGTGTATTGTGTATGTGCATTAGTAATGTGGATTGAGGAAGTAATGGTGTACTAGGATTTTGTATGTGTGCTGGTAGAACCCTTGTGGTTTGGCTAGATTAGGAATGAGTTTGATGAGAAAACACATATGTGGAGAAGTAAGAAATGTAGAGGAACTATGGCAAAATTTTGGTAGGAATATGTACATGTATGGATGACTTGTGAATGGGAAAACCAAGGTGTGTATTGGAGTTAGTAGAGAATGTTTAATGACTATGGAGTAGTAGTTGTGGTAAGAGAATGAAAGGATATAAATCTGTAGCAAGAATTGTTGAATGGCATTGGAGAAACTAGAGGATTTATGTACTTGACCTTGGGAGTGAGTGTTGGACTTGAAGAGAGGAGAGGCAATGCATTGTAGGCATTGGAAATGGCATTAGGAGAGGAAATTATGTATGGAGGAGGTGGGAACCAAATCTGTAGCAAGGAGGTATTAAATTGCATTGTAGAACTAAGAAGAATAGTGTGCAAGATTTGGTAAGAGGAGAGTTGGACTTGGGTATAGGTAATGTAATGGCTTGGAAATGTATTAGGGATGCTAGTCATGGTATTAGTAGTAGGAGTATTGGATATGAGCATTGAGCTTTAAAATCTGTAGCATAAGTGTAACAAAACTGTTACAAGTGTTGAAAGAGAAGTGAGGGAATTGTGTAGTTGTTTGATGGATTTAGTAATGGATTTGGTGGATGAATTAAGGTGATTTATAGAATGTTTAAATAGTACTAAAACATGTTAGGATGTATGTAGGAAGATTGGGGAAGCAATGGGTGAAATTGGGAAAGAAAATAAGGGTTGTAGCAAGGTTCTGCTACCATCCGACCCAGAGTCTGGTCGGACAGTGGGTTGGACGGGGCTTAGGCAACGGCAATAAATCTTTCTGGAACGGTCCCGACCCAGGGCCGTGAGTCGGACGTGGGTCGGACAGGCAAAAAAAAATCGAGGACAAGAAGTTACTGACTTCGTCCGACCCAGAGTCTGGGTCGGACAGTGGGTCGGACAGAGTCTGGACAACAGAACCGAAACTTACTGGAACGGTCCGACCCATGGTTGGGTCGGACGGTGGGTTGGACGGCCCCAACTTACATAAAAAAAAATAAAAATAAAAATAATAATAGTGGTAACATAGTAATCATATGTATGTATATATATAGATATTACATATATATGGGACTTAGTAATACACCATTAATGTAACACTAATGGTAAAGAAATAAGTATGTAAATGGGAAACAAGTAAGAGGATTAGTTAAGAAGTGGGAAGTATAAGAACGATGAGTTAACCAAAGCAATGGGATAACGGGGTAAGCACGGGAGTAGTAGCTATGAATGTATTGTAATGCTTAGAATTGATTGAACCATTTGGCATGTAGTCATTGGTTCGAGACTAAGCTCGAGGAACAAATAAGGAACTATGGAGCAAGGGAACACCCGATAAAGTAAACCAACGGTGAAAGGCAATGATTTCTTCATGCCCTGTTCCTAATCTGGTTACCCCGATTGTGTGCTTATTTGATCACCTAAATATGATAAATGCATAATCGGACTATATTGCACTTACCTGTGCTTGACTTATGTTGTTCTTGATATTTATTGTCTTGAGCACTAGTTTGTATAATTCATGAAATATATGAATGATGATGAGTGGTATTCGAATCTTGTATTGTACTTAAGTATTGTATTGTATCTTGTATAAATGAGTATTGAGCAATGTATTGTGTATGTGGCTTGTATGAATGACTTCTGCTAATTCCTAACTACCTAACTCCTAACTTAAGTGAGTAAACTGGAATGAATAGAAGTCGATATAGTTTTCGGCCACGCGTGAGGATGCGGAGTCACAAGAGGTTGGCTGCAATTCCTGACTCTTAAACTGGTCCGCGCGGCCCAAATCCCTTAAGTGGGTAACATCCCGGATTGGTGAGTCAAGTAAATCCTGGAGGTGGGACGGAGTAGTCCCCAGGGCCGGAGGTCCCGACAACTTAACATGAGTAAGAGTAGAGTAATTAAGTATGTATGAGTATGAGTATGAGTATGTATGCGTATGTATGAAGTAACGAGTAAAAGAGTAATTTCCACCCGATTAACCACCCGGTGGACCAATGAAGCTAACAAGTATTGTATACTGCGTATGTAATGAGTATGCGCATTTGGAAGAAGGTAAGTATGTATCGGATGGATGTTTATTGTATTCCTTGTATGTAATGAATGTAATGTATGTATGCTTGCGTAAGTATTATTGTATTGTGTGTAAGAGCATGTATGCATGTATGTTTGTATGAAAATGAACTGCATGTATTCGACCAAGTGGTCGGTGTAACCCTCACTAGTACGCGGGGTATGCGGTTATCATGCGCAGCGAAAGCTGACCCCCTAGGGGGAACGTTTTTAGTGTGCAGGTACCCGAAGCGAATATGGTCAAGCTAAGAGACCGGAGGCACACCCTTGTAATTAGAAGCAAGTAGTTTGTGAGGAACGGGTAGTAAGTAGTCTCTTAGTGAGTACGTATGAACTTGGAAGAGGTATTATACTTGTATAAGGATCGTAGTAAACTCGGTATGTGGATTATATTGTATTGCAACTGAAGTATTTTATCGAATGGAAGATTGTAGCATTTATTGGTATACAGAGTATGTATGGTAGATATGTAACACTCGGGATTCCAGTCCATCAGACCGATGCTGTAGGTAGTAGCAGTAGCCTTGTTAGTCACGTGGGTGACTACGGCATTGTATCACCCTCATTATGTAAGTATGTATCCGCTGCGTGTATCTGATGTGTAAGGAGATTGACGGTAATCATTGTATTAATGGTAGGGGTGTTACAAAAAGTGGTATCAGAGTGAAGTATCACCCAGATGACTGGAAATACCGAGCTTAGGAAATACCGAGTTAGGAATTAGAAGCTTAGGGCTAAGGGCTGAGTGTTAGCATTAGAGATATGCTAGTTAGGAACTACCGTGAGTACCCGGATACCTACAATACCAGTCTCGCCCGCCGCAAACCCCACTGTATAACTTGGGAAAGGACGCCAGAGAGAAGAAAAGTCTTCTCATACTCGGGGAAACCCGATCTGGCAGTTTGTGAGCAATCACACAGTACAGGAACCGACATATGGTAGATTCCAGGAATTGGAAGACCCGGAGACGGATCCCGGTTGAACAACAAACCCGACCGCTTAATAGCGGTGGAATAAGCACTCCAGCCACGAGGGGCTACAACTTACAACAGCATGGGGCGACATGCTTAGTAGTCGCGAAACCTAGCTAGTCAACCAACAGCAGGAAAGAAGCACTCATCCGTGCAATGGAATGGAAAAGGGAGCAGTAACAGAACCCGAGACACAAGTCTACGGGATAGTAATACTTGAATAATACCACCAACGGTATGCTAGCTGACTAAGGACATAGTCGGAAGCGGTTAACTCCTAACAACACTACGACCCATTAAGGTTGCATACCTGGCCAATATAGCTCAGACAATTACAAGAACAACCATGAGATATAATCCAATAGGACTACAAGAGTAGTGCCTAAACAGGAAGGCTCAGTAACCACCACAGATGTGTGGGAACGAGCCACAAGGAACGACACTAACCAAATAGAGTGGGAATCTCCAAGGATTGGAGAAGTACCCAGATCTACGACAGCCATGTCTAGACCACCAAGAAGCTACCTAAGGGATCGAGTATACCAATTATAGATCGATAAGATCGAGGGAAGAGTCAACAAGACTATCAAGTACCAGTGAAAACCATACCGTGACCGGTGTAGGTTTACCCAAAAAACCACCAATACCACGCACTTGCCACGGCAAGTGCAGCAAGGACAGGAACATACAGAGGAACCCTGACACGTCACAAGTACATAGTAATGTGATGTGACCATAATGAAACAATTATTGGATCACAAATCCTGACACTGAAAGAATGGAACCTTGGAAAGGCCTAACGGCCCGACCACTGTTTTTAGAACATACCAGTCAGCGAGAAGCTGGACTTGGTCAAGATTTCGAACATGGCTATGCCATGAAGAATTCTTTTAACACCAAACCATAGTTTTCGAACCAAGTTTTCTTTCAAAACCCACAAACCTTCTTTTAAACCCTTGGATTTTAAAAACCGAACCAACATTATTACGGTGAGTATCATAGAATGATACAAGAGGAGTTGGCAATAGAATACTTCACCTAGGCGTGTGACGAACACTACGAGTGTACCCGTTACGGGATGTGGACACAACCGCACTCCGAAGGAGCTTGCGGGCCCGACATATAGTTGGGTAAGTGGTAACGTATCAATATGGTACCCCACGTATGTATACATGTAGTGTGCGACACACGGGAAGTAGTCAACTCCGTTCTACGGACCATGAGTGAGTTCAATCAGAACAGCTGGACACCTCAGACGATCAAGTATCAAGGAACTCAGAGAATCCATCTGAAGATGAGGAAAGAACTAGGAAGTGCAAAGAGCACATACTAGTAAGTATAGACATTGGGTATGTCTCAGATAATCCAAGCAATCACCTGACAGCTGGATGGAATACCCAGCCTAAACACAGTAAGGCGAATGCCCAACGTGAACCTAACAACGCTCAATAAACGGGGCGGAGTTCCCAAGAGCAACCCCAAGATTACCACAAGTATACTCCATCATTGAAGGGGATACCAAACCTAGTCTTAAGCAATAGGAACAAGTATAACCAGTCTACCCAAGGACGGGAGACGTCATAACCAAACCCAAAAAGGACAACTCAAGTACAATACCACAAGACGGTACAGTGGACAACACATCATAAATGTTAGCCGGATGTAACGGCATAATCTAACAACACCCTGGAGCAATCCTTAAGGGTGACTGGATTAACAACAGTCAACAAAGTGTCAAGGCAAGAATACAGGAGCTGGAACGAGCACTCGGTTAAGACACCGAAGGGATTTCACTTAACAGGAAATACCCTAGTCTACAAAAGGCACTGATCAGCACCAGATTGCCTAAGAGTCTCCTATGAACAGAAGCGTGATGTCACGACTTACCATGGAGCCCAATAATATCTCCAACCTATGATGGTATACAAGGAGTGGAAACATGTATAAGCAGCTTACAAAGAGCATAGCTCGCAGCAGTACGGCTTAAAAGCCATCAACCAACTACGTTATGTAAACCTTAGTGGTTGCATAACCCACACCCATTTGAGAGCAAGACTTGCAAGAAATATTGTCTCATACGACAAGAAATCAACAACTGGACCATCCAATTCAAGCCCAGCTTTATGAGTGGCTTGGACTAATGACCAACTCAGTGTCACTGTCACTAGAGCATCAGTCTAGTATACAGTTGACAAGCTGTTAATTACCTTCATGCCTTCTGTAGCAATGGTAGCACAGAGGCATAAGAATCATGAAAATGCCAACATTGGCCTAGTCCACACTTGGACACTACGAGAAACACAAGGGAAGGTACCCCTCGTTAGCCAAAGACCACCAATGTGGTGAAGATGTGAACCCTTGGAAAGGCTTCCATCTATTATAACAGTAAGCCGACGCTTATGAATATTGTCAAGGGGCGATGAAATAAGGAAATGAGATTTCCAAACCATGACGACTTAAAGGAGTAAGCATACTCCATATACACCCAAACATGTGGTGGACCAATGCGTAAACACCAACATAGCAAACCTTGTTATTAGACCTATGAGTGGAGACAAACCCCTCAACAAGAACTTTCATTTATCAGTATAGAATACTCTCAATTGGAGAACGGGACCAGAAAACCCTTGAAGTTTCTTGGGATGTCCCGGTGAGGTACATACAAAAGTAAGACTACACAGCGGGAGCCTATAACCGATGCTCGGCACTAGGAAGATATGGTCAAAAAGCAATCAATGCGTGTGCACATTGCACACCATGAACGACCAATGCTCAAGAGAGCTTGTAACCCGATAAACCACTTCATCCTCGGTCAACCAAGATACTTGGTGAGTTGTATCATAAATGATGATGGAATGTGAGGTAAGCTAACCTACACACGAAACCTAAAATGGAAGAACATCTCCACATTGGGAGGATATTAATATTGCGGTATGCTACGACAACCGTCATACACACGAACATTGGAAACCCCAGGGTATTCATACCATAAGGGATGGTGCCAATGACAATGGCAATGAGTAAGAGAAACTATCACAGTAACAGAAACAGTAAAAACGAGGTTGTATAATGAGTAAGAATACGGTGCGCAACAAGCGACCGATATGAGAAGTAGCAGATAATGACACGGAGTATAAGTACGAGATGACAGGAGCAGAAATATTCTTTCCTATCACATAAGTGACTTACTGTCAAGCGTTTACGCCTCTGCACTCTGTATGACTGAGTGTTTTGGGCATCGCACTTGTTCAGCTAATGATCTAATGAGATGGCTAGGGATATGGAGAATGTAACCGTGTAAATCTTTCCTTTCACCACAAAACATTGTATAAGCCAGTCAAGCAAGCTTAGCAACATACAGTGCGGCCTAAGGCCAAAGAAGCACGAAGAGTTTACAACACACTAATAATCCACACATGTGAATTCCATTGGAATATAAGGTGAAAGAAGATACAAGAAAGTCACTAGGACCGACGCATAGAAAATGCAAGGTCATACAAGTTAAGAACACTTGTACTGAACCAAAAGAACTGGTATAATTTAGAAGCTAGTGACAACAGAGGAGCACTACAGTTAAGTGGTGACTCCATCCTCACCTGACAATAAGTCGGAGGAACTTAACGAATAATCGTGGAAGCACAATACATGTGCAATAATTTACCGAGAGTTGGTTATAAATCTTAAACTCATTATTTCAAACATGGTTAAAAGAATAACCGCATTTGTTATAAACCCTAAAAGGATTCCTTTCCCATAATAACGATAAGAAGGCGATGTATAACTAACCACATCTAGGATAACTATAATGGTTGATAACCCGGTTATCATAATCAGGGTCGCGCAGCAGAAGCTAGTGGGCCCTAGCTACCTAGTGAGTGTATAGAACAACTATTTTAATGCCTTGAAGCCGGTTAGGCTAGAACCCAAACCGTAATTAAATATTGAGTTAGAACAAACTCATATAGGACTCTTGGTGCAAATACTAAAACCATTTTTTTTGGTATTGTAATACCCCAACCCGAAATCCAATAAACTGAACGGCGATCACTCCCAAATAAAATACAACTGCAGCGGAAATAAATACAACAACCGGGCGGTATTACAATGCCGTTGGCCACCCTTGTGACCAACAAGGCTAAGTCCAAATACAATCCCAAAAGTCACGGTCTGAATACGATACAATCCGAGATACTAGGAATCAAACTCAAATGTAAAATACTAAGTAAAACAAATGTCTAGAAAGGACTCCCATAAGCTTGAATCTACCCCACCACTACACTCGGTGTGGTAATCTTCTTAACTTCAGGTACCTGATGAAAAATGGGGGTGCCCCCAAAGGGGCCAGCAAACAATGCTGGTATGGAAAACGTGCAGCCATCGTCTACCGGGCCACACAAACCAACTACTTTGTCGAACACAACGGCAATTCAGTTCATTTTTTATAATCTGTAAACAGCATAATCTGATGATAACAAGTATCCAACAAGGACAATAATGTCACATAGAACAAGACACAGAAGGTCAAGTTAGCTGAACTGAAATGTCTGATAGCTGTCGGGTCCACACAGTGGGACTGACAGATGTATAAAAGTATATCAATATAGTGGAGGTATAGTGACCTCGTTATAGAAAGGTTGGGTATAAAAACCCCAGGAGATAACGTAGTTAAACCCTGAACTGAGAGGCGTGGGAAAATGAATCCCACTAGAGGAATGAATCTTCCTCAAACTAAACTGATGGGCATTTGAATCCCGGGAGGAATAGAGTCTTCCTCCCAACTGAATGTTCCATCGCGACGTAGTAGGAGACGACCTGAGACAGGTACAACTCCTGTAGCATGCATGGCCAGATCCAACTGGGCTCCTCGTTCTCGAAGTATAGAATTGTTAAGTGTCATATAAAGACGTTAAACAAGAACACAATGTGTATTGTCAATTATCACGTTTAGGATAATGACGTTGTTATAAAGTGAAGTTAGTGAGACTCTGAGTACAAGTCCTCGGTATACTGAAGCGCAGGTATTTAATCCACTGGTATAGTAGTGTTTGTATGCGTGGGACATACACGTTGTAGTCAGCAACATTCACGCACATAAAAAATACAACAGCGCACAAGAGTAAACAACATTTTACATTAATTATCTTGGTCGTTATTTCAACAACAGATAGCACACAAGCCGGTGTAATCCGGTAGAAAACAGGTTGCAAGAATCCCATACCGTTCACCGTAGACTGTACTTGTTTAAATTCCTGTCAACGTCTGGTCAAACAAAGTCCTAGAATAGGATTAACTGAGAGGGTTAATTTATGTTACCCTTATATAATAATTCTATTGGATCTTTCAACAAATCTCGTATTTGTTATTTCATGTGAGGTTTATTTCTTTCAATTACCTCATGATTTAATGTATAACTTATTTTTATTCCTTTTTGATTTATTTATAAATCCTTTAATGTACATATATGTATTCATATATTCATGTACTATATTTGTTGTTTATTTTAATTGTCTAAGTGACATAACAACTTATAATTTTCTTAACTATATTTAAATGTCTTACAATGACATAATATTCTTAATATCTCATTATTCTCCTTTTAGTCATAAATAATATCTTTTGTTTTCTTTAACTTCCTTTAACTATATAAGCCATAGTTCTAATTCCATAATTCCTTTAATTAAAATTCTTTCTTCTAAATCCTCCAAATATCCATATAGGACCTATACTTATTTAAATCCAAATTATTCCCCTTGTATTTCGGTTATTTAAAACAACCCTATTAATTCATAAACTTTACACTTAAATTCTAATCTCTTTATATTATAGAGTTTTAACTTCTATTTAGCTAAATTACATATCACACTAATATTTTGGTATATAGCTTTAAATATTATAACTCTCAAAAATAGCAACTTAGCCCCTTAAATTTCGGCAATAATAATTCTTTCCTATAATTACCATTTAATCACAAAACTATAAACTTTGCTTAATGCCTTATAAACTATAGTTTTAATTTTCATTCTCCATAAATGCCGAATTTATATATATAAATTCTTAAATTACCAAACTAACCCCAAAGTAATTCGGCTTTGTCATTTATTCTTCCTTAATTACTTTTCACCCAAAACTTTATATAGTTTCTTAATAACTTATAAACTAAAGTCTAAATATTTAATTCCTCAAAATTTCGAAAGTGAGCCTAATAAATCTTTTAATTATGAATTCGCCCACTAATAAATTCTAAACTTTCATAACAACTTTTATAAATTACATAATAGCCCAAAACTTAATAAAAAGTTATTTTAAGCTTGTTTAAATTATCTAAAATTCTTAAACTTAATTCCTAACCTTATATTATATTATAATTTACACCAAATACCCTTAACTCTCGGCTTTCACATAAATCCACTAAACTTTGTAAAAATTACATTTAAACCACATAACTTAATTAATTAGCCATTTAAGCACTAATAAATATTTTTAACTCTCAATTTAAATATAAGTGATATATATATCAAGTAGGTAAAACCCATTTATCAATTAGAGCATTCGGCCATAATATTTAGTGACCATATAGTATATAAAAGTGGATTTATATGTCATAATAATTATACATAAATTCATAGGAGTCATATAACTCATGTATAAATTATTGTAAGGTCTATATTGATTCTTTCTTAGCTCAAAATAAAAAAATTTTGCCCTAGACATTTCGGCCTTATTTTATTTGTAACATAAATAAATTTTGTGACACAAAAATGTGTCTTAAGGTAAATATTTTCTATATATGTTATAGATTATATTTTTGGCATATAAAACCATATAGTTTCGGTATATTATAGCCTAGGAGATGTACATAATTTTTGTACAATTTTTAGAAGCTTAACAAAGCTTATAACATAAAGATTTACTTAGTAAACTTACTTCTTGACAAAGGTGGTTAAGTGTTTGAACTTCTTCTTGAATCTCCAAGCTTTCTCCTAGGTAAACTTGATGCTCCTCTTCGGTTTTATGCAAGAGGTGAAGGTGTTTAGGAGTTAGATCTTGAATAAAGATCTTAAGTAGATTTGGAAGTAGTTTTACAAGACTTTACCTTAGACTTTTCTCCTTATAATTCGGCACTCCTAAGGTAGATGAAGAACAAGTTTTCCTTCATCAAAATGAAGAAGAAAAGAGACTTATAAGAAGTAGAACTTGGTTACACATAAAAATGTGCTTTAAGGATTTTCAAGCTTTAAACCTACCTTAAGATACCTTGAGATGCTCCTTGGATTAATGTTGTTTGGACAACCCCCTTGGAGATCTAATTGATGCCGAACACACCTTGTATGCTAGGAAGAGTTTTGCTTCAAGACTTGCCAAGAAATGCTAGGAAATTACCTTAAAGATGAAGGTAGAAGTTAAAACTCCATTAATGGACTTAAGAGCTTCAAAGGAAGAAGATGAAGCAAGAAGAGAGAGGAGGGAGCCTTACCAAACCGTGGAGGAATGTGCAAGGAGGGAATGAGACTAGCTCACGTAAGAAAGAGGGCAATTGGAATTTGATTTTGTTTTGTCAATTTTTAATGTCAAATGACTTTACTTTTCTTAGTTTATTACTGGTTTATTGGCTCAATAAATGCCTCCTTTCCAGCATGAAAAATCGGACATGTGAGGTGTGACAAAGCAAGAGTTGGAAGAGAATATTTGAGCTAGAAGACAAGGTGAAAAGGTGAGTTTTATTCCTTGATTTTTCAATGTTATACCTTGTCTTCTTCCTCTCTTGTATATGCACGTTTTAGGGTCTGAATGGAGCTCATTTGATCGGCATTCATGAGCTAAGAAACAAGCAAGGAAGGTTACTTGCTTAAGAAATCAAAAGGCAAAAAGAAAGGAATCTACTTTTTGCTTTTAGCATTTGTTTTTGTCTAGCCAACTTGGCCATGTTCTCTAGCATAATTTCGACAGCTCTCTGGTCAAATGATTCACACATTTCTTTGCCATTAAGTATTATAGCACATGGGATGGTGAGTCATTATGTTTTAAGCCTTTTTTAAACTTTAAAGGCAATTTTATATACTAGTTTTTGCTCTCAAAATCGGCCCCTATAGAGAGCCTTGTTGACTAGTCACACCAACTTATTTAGAAGGTCATTTTAACCCTATTTAATTACCAATTCGTGGCATGTCAAAAACTACAAGTAATTGCGTAAAACGCATTTTCGTGACACCCGAAGGTGTGTTTTTGTGCTCTAAGGAAATTTTGGGAAACCAATTGTTTTTATGAGTTCCAAGTGTTTGTAAACACTTATTATAGTAAATAAACATATACTAAGATGTTACATTGAGTTATATGGGGTTATATCAACCCGTGACATAATTTACGGGCCATCGGGACACTCCCGGGCCAAAAGGAGCGCTAAGAAATCCTCCTGTGGTTTTTGCTGAATTTTGAGAAACACTTCGTGGGTTCTCTTTATAATGGTTAATAATGATGTTAGGAACTCAAGGAATCAATT
This sequence comes from Limonium bicolor, assembly GCA_023374045.1. Lineage (NCBI taxonomy): Eukaryota > Viridiplantae > Streptophyta > Magnoliopsida > Caryophyllales > Plumbaginaceae > Limonium > Limonium bicolor. The sequence goes on along the minus strand of CM041776.1, from coordinate 307,087,472 downwards.
TATAGGAGTTCGTGCCACCTCGGCACTCCTCCGGACTTTTCGTGCTTTAAGGGCGTGCGTGAGCACTCCCGAGCGTTTTGCGTTTTTGACTGAATATAGCTTAGGGAAATATTTATATATTCATATAATAATTGTATGACCATTTGGTTTGAATATTAGAGGGTCATACAAGGTCATGTTTGACCATATGCTCTAAGGCGTTTTAGCGTTTATGGTGAAACGACTATTTTTACGTAACGTTTTCATGCATGGGTTTGCATGCGTACGTGAAATGATTTATATTTGGATTATATTCCAATAAATAATGATTTAATAATATTATTTATATTTGGGGTATTTCAATCTACCCCCCTTAAAAAAGGACTTCGCCCCGAAGTCTCATATCTAAATTATAAGGTTGTGGGGAATCAAGTTCCACTAGTATCCACAACTCAATCTAGTTTTTAGGGATCAAGTCCCAAGTCTCTATATTCCTAAGTTCACAGTGTACATCAAACACAACAGGAATACTTGGAACAATATAGTGTATGTAATAACACAGTCACTTTTCATGTCTGATAGTGCAGAGTAGTGCACATAAACTTTTATTGTAGTGTAACAAGGTACACACCATCTAGTAGAAGTACAAGTACATTCAAATGCAGTGTCACAAGAACACATACAAGACAACAGTGTCACTGAAATATGCTGAATAGTGTTACACAAGAACACATACAAGACAGAACGTCACTGAAATGCACAAAAGTGCAACAAAACTACACTAAACTCAAAAATGAAAAAGGCTCTACCCCCCAAAAAGAGGGGTACGCCCCCGTACCCTAGACTAAAGTGTCTAGTCGGTAAATAATGAGGGAAATTTCGCTCGCATATCTGCTTCTAATTCCCATGTGGCCTCTTCCACATCGTGGTTCGACCAAAGAACTTCACGAGGCTCACAGACTTTTTTCGAGTCTCTCGTGTCTTTCTGTCTAAGATTCGTTGCGGTGTTTCCACATACCGCATTGTTGGTTCTAAAGAGAGTGTCTCTGGTTGTAGAACATGAGAAGGATGAGGCATGTATTTCTTAAGCTGAGACACATGAAAAACATTGTGTACTTTGCCCAACTCGGCTGGCAAATCAAGTCGATATGCCACAAGGCCCACCCGCTCTATGATAGCGTAGGGTCCTACAAATTTCGGGCTTAGCTTGCCCTTCTGACCAAATCTGAATACACCCTTCATGGGTGATACTCGTAGAAATACCTGGTCGCCAACTGCGAACTCAAGGTCTCGTCGCCTCTCATCAGCATATGATTTCTGTCTGTCTTGTGCTGCTTTCATGTTGTTTCTGATTGCTGTACTTCTGCCTGGACTTGCTCTAAGTACTCAGGCCCAATGATGACGGTCTCACTAGACTCGTCCCAGCACAATGGTGTGCGGCATGGTCTGCCATATAAGCCTGAAAAGGTGACATCTGTATAGAGGCGTGATAGCTGTTATTGTAAGCAAACTCGATGAGATGTAATCTATCTATCCAGCTGCCCTGGAAATCCAAGGCACATGCTCGTAGCATGTCCTCTAAGGTCTGAATAGTCCTCTCTGACTGACCATCTGTCTGAGGATGAAATGCTGTGCTAAGCTTCAATTCAGTGCCAAGTGCCTCGCGAGTAGCTCGCCAGTATCGTGAGAGAAATCTAGTGTCTCGATCTGAAACAATAGTCTTAGGTACTCCATGATGTCTGATAATCTCCTTGCTCAATAATTCTGCTAACTTTGGCACTTTCCAAGTGTCTTTCATCGGAATAAACCTAGCAACCTTAGTCAGTCGATCAACAACAACCCAAATCATATTAAGGCCTCCTCTCGTAGGTGGTAGTCCCACCACGAAGTCCATAGAAATATCATAAAACTTCCACTTCGGGAACTGGCATAGACTGTACCATACCTCCTGGTCGTCTATGTTCGAATTTCACTTTCTGACAAGTGAGACATCGAATCACATACTCTGTCACGTCGCCCTTCATACCACTCCACCAGAAATACCTCTTCAGATCTTTGTACATCTTAGAAGCTCCTGGATGGACAGATGTGGAAGAAGTGTGGGACTCTCGAAGAATATGCTCCTTTATATCTGTGCTGTCTCTGGGAATACACAATCTTCCCTTCAATCTGATTAGTCCATCATCATGTAGCTGAAACTCATACTTTCCACCCTCAAATGTACCGTCAGACAACTTCTGACTGATCTCCATCATTCGCTGATCACTCTGCTGTGCTCTACGTATGTCGTCTATAAGACTCGAGCTAGCCACAATGGCATTTAGGAATGTGCTCGTCGACTCAGTGCGTCTGCTACAACATTAGCTTTCCCTCCTTGTACTGCAAATCAATGTCATAGTCCTTAAGAAATTCAACCCATCTTCTTTGTCTCATGTTTAACTCCTTCTGGGTGAATACATACTTCAAACTCTTGTGATCCGAATATACGGTCATCTGGACACCATACAGGTAGTGGCGCCAGATCTTCAAGCAAAAACAATAGCTCCAAGCTCCAAGTCATGTGTGGGATAGTTTTCCTCATGTTTCTTCAACTGTCGGGAAGCGTAGGCGACTACCTTCCCATTCTGCATGAGTACACACCCTAATCCCCTGCCTGATGCATCACAGTAAACTTCATAACCTTGTGCCTTCAGGTATAGTCAAAACTGGTGCTGATGTCAAAGCATTCTTCAAAAGCTCGAATGAGGTCTCACATTCAGTAGTCCATGTGAAAGGTGCGTCCTTCTTCATTAAGCTGGTCATAGGTTTGGCTATTTTGGAGAAGTCTCTGACAAACCTTCTGTAGTATCCTGCTAAACCAAGGAAACTCCTGATGTCCGTACTGTCTTTGGCCTAGGCCAAGTGCGAACTGCTTCTATCTTTGCTGGATCCACTGCGATCCCAGCATCAGAGATAACATGTCCTAAAAAGGAAACTCTGTCCAACCAAAACTCACATTTGGAGAACTTAGCATAAAGCTGGTTCTCCCTTAAGATCTCAAGTACATGTCGGAGGTGACTCTCGTGCTCTTCTCTAGACTTTGAGTAAATGAGGATGTCATCGATGAATACAACCACGGTCTTATCCAACTGCTCTCTGAATAATCTGTTCATCAAATCCATGAAGACTGCAGGTGCATTTGACAAGCCAAAAGGCATAACTGTAAACTCATAGTGGCCATACCGTGTTCTGAATGCTGTCTTTTCTATGTCTTGCTCCCTGATGGGTATCTGATGGTAGCCTGATCTCAAATCGATCTTCGAAAACACTTTGCTCCTCTCAACTGATCAAACAAATCATCAATCCGTGGTAGTGGATATTTGTTCTTCACCGATACTGCATTAAGCTCTCTGTAATCATACATAAACGAAGGCTTCCATCCTTCTTCTTCACAAAAGGACTGGTGCTCCCCAAGGAGATACGCTAGGTCGTATGTATCCCTTGTCCAATAAATCTTTCAGCTGCTCCTTCAGCTCAGCCATCTCTGCTGGTGCCATACGGTACGGTGCCTTAGCTATGGGACCGGTACCTGGTAGTAATTCGATGGAGAACTCTACCTCTCTGGATGGCGGTAAGCCTGGAAGTTCCTTTGGAAAAATATCTGGAAATTCCGACACCACTGGCATAGCTGGATCAAAATCAGGGTCGTGCTCTACATCCTGAACATAGCATAAGTATACTTCCTTCTGCTTCCTGACGTGCTTGTACATGGACATAGCAGATATAACTTTTATCGATGGTGCTCTAGGGCTCTGACGGTAAGATACTGTCACTCCTGATGGGCTCTTAAGCAACAGTCTGCGCTCTGCACAAAGAATGCGGCCTCTGTGCCGCCCCAGCCAGTCCATCCCGGCTATAACATCGAATCCTAGACCTCTGAACTCAATAAGGTCAATAGGAAATTCCTCCTCCTTAATACTGATAGTGGCTCCTCTATAAAGACGAGTGCAACTGATCTTCTCCTTAGACGGGAGTGCCACCTTAAAATCAGGTAACTCTACAGCGTCTAGCCCCAACTTCCCCGCAAGCGAAGGCGAAACGAAAGTATGTGAGGCTCCGGAGTCGAACAGTACTAATGCATCCACTCCATTAACCGGAAAGGTACCAGTGAGGATCGCGCCGCCCTTGCTGGCCTCCTCCTCAGTAAGTATACTTAAGGCACCTTCCGTCTCCTTAGCACAACCTAATAACAGAATCTGAGTAAGTACTTTGATATATGATGGGGTCTAAAGACATTCACTTTTATAACAATAATGCTTCATTGATGAGATGATCTCCTTTCAGATGTCCAAACAATTACACACTAGTACTTTCTAAAAGTCAAACTTAATCTTCCTGGTTTCATGTGAGTGGTGTTTATCACTGTCGAAGGTGCTGTGTTTAGTTTAATCCTCTTAATTCCATGGTATAGCAACCTTGACTTTCCACCCATTATTAAAACATCTCCTGAACTCAATATGATTTTCTTTGCAAGGTCCACACGCTTCTTCTGCTCGCCATAAAGGAACTCTGCGTCATCTCCAATTGACAAAGACAATACTGGTATCCCCTGTTCAAGGGACCCTTTTGTTTCATCATTGTCCTGGTGTAGTCCTAAGCGGCCTCCTTCTTCATAGAAGTTGATGATACATAGATCAGCCCTTAAGTTGGGAACTGGATCTTCTTCTAGTTGTTGAGCTGTATTAACTGCTTGTTCCACAATTTGTAAAAATTCTTCTGGGATTTTTGGCACTTGTGCTCCATCTCCATTTCTTGTATCCTGGTAGGTCTTTGAGTAAGGATTCCAATCCTTTCCTAAGCACATCATTTTCAGCTTCATTTTTGATCCTCCTGGAAATTCTGGAGTGTACCCTCCTGGTCCTGCTCCCAATTCTTGACATCTTCTGATGATTGCAATTTGTGTCTCCGGTGTTAGGTATCCTTTGAGTAATATCAAACCTGGTTGGATAACCTTACATTGTTCGTTCCCTGGTTCTTGTACTTTGATAATGTTTTCTTCCAGGGAGGGCGGTGAGGGGATAGGAAAGCATATCTTATAGCTTCCTACGTGGTTTAAATTTTACTAGTGAGTCTTACTAATTCTTTCCTACTCAACTAGGCAATCAAGGCATGCAAGCACTCATTCACATCATCCATTGCTCAATAACAGGTTCACATGGTTTAGAAATACCTGGGTTGGTAGAAGGACCAGCCTCATCTGAGCGGTCCATGACATGCAGGGCGGGTCCCGATGCTGGGCCTTTGCCCTTATATCCCTGAGCCTGGTTTGTTGGTGGAGGGCGAGTATCGCTAGCTCCATTCTTTTGGCCTGTGTTTGGCTTTGCTCCCGGGCGGTAGTTCCTGCTCTCCGGGTTTCGGATACACTCGAAGGCACGATGCCCGAGTATCTGACAGTAGCGGCACATGACTTTCTCCCCTTGGCAGTCCACGCCGGGGTGATCCTTTCCACACTGCTTACAGTTGAAACGGCGGACATACTTCTGGCCCGTGTTTGAGCCATGTCCAGAACCTAATACAATCAAGGTTAATTATCATCCCAACGGTACTGAAGTAATTTCAAAATTTCAAATCTAACTGTCTGATTAGAGTGCCTACCCTTAGATGGGTAGGTTTTTTGTGAAGTTGCTGCGCCCCGTGGGTTCCTGACTGGGGGTTCCCAGTAGTTTGGTTCCCCTTCCCTTGATAGGACCCTTGGCCTTTCTGATAGGTTTGTTCCTCTTGTTGGAGTTCCCCTGCTTGGCATCTTCGCCACCAGGTCCGTCCTTCCTCTTTTGGGAGCTCAAAGCATCCCTTCTCTTACAAGTGATCTCCACCGGAGGCGCATGATAGCATTCCTGAAATCTCAAGGTATAATCTCCAATTCTCCCATGACGGGGTATAGTAGGTATAAAATTTTCAACTGGTTTATGTTTCTCCTGTTTTACCTGCAAACTGGTAGGGATGATTGGTCCCATCCCAAACTGAAGTCGAGGGCTCAGTCCCCCGTAGAACCGGTCGACCAACACCTGGTCCGAGTATCCTATACCGGGTAGTAGTCGGAGTAGTGAAGTAAACTTAGCATAATACTCATCAACGGTCATCTTCCCCGTCTGCTCCAATGCATCAAACTCCCTAGTCTTCACCATCCTGGTGTGGGCCGGGTAGTATTTGCCCCTAAGTAGTGCAGTGTAATGTCCCCAAGTAAAAGCGGGGGTCATCCAGGTGGTCGGCTTTCACCATGTTCCACCAATCTCTCGCTGCATCCTTCAGATAAAAGGCAGCAAGCCTTACCTTTTCCCTAGCTGGGACTGCAAGCGTCTCGAACGCTGTCTCCATCTCCATGATGTATGTCTCCAAGTGAGCAGGGTCAGTCTGCCCCTTGAATGCAGTTGGCCTCAGATCAGCCAAACTCTTCACCCAATCTCTCTCCCTGGGTGGTGGTGGTGGAGGTAGCTGCTGCTGCTGCCAACCCCCGCCTGTGCAAATGCCTGAGCATTAAGTGGCAATGTCTGCCAGCCTGATGGATGGCTCCTCATCGGCCTGTCCACGTCGTCCTCCTCTTCCTGACATCTGATGCAGGTATGCAATGGTATGTTGCTATATCTGAGTCCTGACTCTGGTAGTATCTGAGTGTGATACTAAATTAGACTAATTACATACTAATCCCTTACAGTCTAACTAACTCCTTTCAATACTATCTCTCAACCCTTAATCTAAGTCTTAGAAATCCTAATCTCGGTGTATCCTTGTATCCAGAGCGTAACTACGCTCTGATACCACTTTTTTGTAACCCCCAACCCGAAATCCAATAAACTGAACGGCGATCACTCCCAAATAAATACAACTGCAGCGGAGATAAATACAACAACCGGGCGGTATTACAATGCCGTTGGCCACCCTTGTGACCAACAAGGCTAAGTCCAAATACAATCCCAAAAGTCACGGTCTGAATACGATACAATCCGAGATACTAGGAATCAACTCAAATGTAAAATACTTAAGTAAACAAATGTCTAGGAAAGACTCCCATAGCTTGAATCTACCCCACCTACACTCGGTGTGGTAATCTTCTTAACTTCAACTTCAGGTACCTGAAAAATGGGGGTGCCCCCAAAGGGGCTCAGCAAACAATGCTGGTATGGAAAACGTGCAGCCCATCGTCTACCGGGCCACACCAACTACTTTGTCGAACACATGCAGTTCATTTTTATAAAGCTGTAAACAAGCATAATCTGATGATAACAAGTATCCAACAAGGACAAAATGTCACATAGAACAAGACACAGAAGGTCAAGTTAGCTGAACTGAAATGTTGATAGCTGTCGGGTCCACACAGTGGGACTGACAGATGTATAAAAGTATATCAATATAGTGGAGGTATAGTGACCTCGTTATAGAGAAAGGTTGGGTATAAAAACCCCAGGAGATAACGTAGTTAAACCCTGAACTGAGAGGCGTGGGAAAATGAATCCCACTAGAGGAATGAAAGTCTTCCTCAAACTGAACTGATGGGCATTTGAATCCCGGGAGGAATAGAGTCTTCCTCCCAACTGAATGTTCCGTCGCGACGTAGTAGGAGACGACCTGAGACAGGTACAACTCCTGTAGCATGCATGGCCAGATCCAACTGGGCTCCTCGTTCTCGAAGTATAGAATTGTTAAGTGTCATATAAAGACGTTAAACAAGAACACAATGTGTATTGTCAATTATCACGTTTAGGATAATGACGTTGTTATAAAGTGAAGTTAGTGAGAGACTCGAGTACAAGTCCTCGGTATACTGAAGCGCAGGTATTTAATCCACTGGTATAGTAGTGTTTGTATGCGTGGGACATACACGTTGTAGTCAGCAACATTCACGCACATAAAATAATACACACAGCGCACAAGAGTAAACAACAACATTTTACATTAATTATCTTGGTCGTTATTTCAAACAACAGATAGCACACAAGCCGGTGTAATCCGGTAGAAAACAGGTTGCAAGAATCCCATACCGTTCACCGTAGACTGTACTTGTTTAAATTCCCGGTCAACGTCTGGTCAAACAAAGTCCTAGAATAGGATTAACTGAGAGGGTTAATTTATGTTACCCTTATATAATAATTCTATTGGATCTTTCACAAATCTCGTATTTGTTATTTCATGTGAGGTTTATTTCTTTCAATTACCTCATGATTTAATGTATAACTTATTTGTTATTCCTTTTTGATTTATTTATAAATCCTTTAATGTACATATATGTATTCATATATTCATGTACTATATTTGTTGTTTATTTTAATTGTCTAAGTGACATAACAACTTATAATTTTCTTAACTATATTTAAATGTCTTACAATGACATAATATTCTTATAATCTCATTATTCTCCTTTTAGTCATAAATAATATCTTTGTTTTCCTTTAACTTCCTTTTAACTATATAAGCCATAGTTCTAATTCCATAATTCCTTTAATTAAAATTCTTTCTTCTAAATTCCAAAATCCATATAGGACCTATATTTATTTAAATCCAAATTATTCCCCTTGTATTTCGGTTATTTATAAATCAACACCTATTAATTCATAACTTTACACTTAAATTCTAATCTCTTTATATTATAGAGTTTTAACTTCTTATTTAGCTAAATTACATATTCACACTAATATTTTGGTATATAGCTTTTAAATATTATAACTCTCAAAAATACACTTAGCCCCTTAAATTCTCGGCATATAATTTATTTCTATAATTACCATTTAATCACAAAACCTTATAAACTTTGCTTAATGCCTTATAAACTATAGTTTTAATTTTCATTCTCCATAAATGCCGAATTTATATATATAAATTCTTAAATTACCAAACTAACCCCAAAGTAATTCGGCTTTGTCATTTATTCTTCCTTAATTACACTTTCATCCCAAAACTTTATAATAGTTTCTTAATAACTTATAAACTAAAGTCTAAATATTTAATTCCTCAAAATTTTGAAAGTGAGCCTAATAAATCTTTTAATTATGAATTCGCCCACTAATAAATTCTAAACTTTCATAACAACTTTTATAAATTACATAATAGCCCAAAACTAAATAAAAAGTTATTTTAAGCTTGTTTAAATTATCTAAAATTCTTAAACTTAATTCCTAACCTTATATTATATTATAATTACACCAACCATACCCCTTAAACTCTCGGCTTTCACACAAATAATCCACTAAACTTTGTAAAAATTACATTTAAACCACATAACTTATTATAATTAGCCATTTAAGCACTAATAATATTTTAACTCTCCAAAATTTATAATATAAGTGTATATACCTAAGTAGGTCATTAAACCCATTTATCATTAGAGCATTCGGCCATAAATATTTAGTGACCATATAGTATATAAAAGTGGATTTATATGTATAATAATTATACTAAATTCATAGGAGTCATATAACTCATGTATAAATTATTGTAAGGTCTTATATTGATTCTTAGCTCAAAATAAAACATTTTTGCCCTAGACATTTCGGCCTTATTTTATTTGTAACATAAATAAATTTTGTGACACAAAAATGTGTCTTAATGTAAATATTTCTATATATGTTATAGATTATATTTTTGGCATATAAACCATATAGTTTCGGTATTATTTAGCCTAGGAGATGTACATAATTTTTGTACAATTTTTAGAAGCTTAACAAAGCTTATAACATAAAGATTTACTTAGTAAACTTACTTCTTGACAAAGGTGGTTTAAGTGTTTGAACTTCTTCTTGAATCTCCAAGCTTTCTCCTAGGTAAACTTGATGCTCCTCTTCGGTTTTATGCAAGAGGTGAAGGTGTTTAGGAGTTAGATCTTGAATAAAGATCTTAAGTAGATTTGGAGTAGTTTACAAGACTTTACCTTAGACTTTTCTCCTTATAAATTCGGCACTCCTAAGGTAAGAGGTGAAGAACAAGTTTTCTTCATCAAATGAAGAAGAAAAGAGACTTATAAGAAGTAGAACTTGGTACACATAAAAATGTGCTTTAGGATTTTCAAGCTTTAAAACCTACCTTAAGAGAACCTTGAGATGCTCCTGGATTAATGTTGTTTGGACAACCCCTTGGAGATCTAATTGATGCCGAACACACCTTGATATGCTAGGAAGAGTTTTGCTTCAAGACTTGCCAAGAAATGCTAGGAAATTACCTTAAAGATGAAGGTAGAAGTTTAAACTCCATTAATGGACTTAAGAGCTTCAAAGGAAGAAGATGAAGCAAGAAGAGAGAGGAGGGAGCCTTACCAAACCGTGGAGGAATGTGCAAGGAGGGAAATGAGACCTAGCTCACGTAAAGAAAGAGGGCAATTGGAATTTGATTTTGTTTTGTCAATTTTTAATGTCAAATGACTTTACTTTTCCTTAGTTTATTACATGGTTATTGGCTCAATAAATGCCTCCTTTCCAGCATGAAAATTGGACATGTGAGGTGTACAAAGATGAGTTGGAAGAGAATGATTATGAGCTAGAAGACAAGGTAAGAAAAGGTGAGTTTTATTCCTTGATTTTTCAATGTTATAACTTGTCTTCTCCTCTCTTGTATATGCACGTTTAGGGTCTGAATGGAGCTCATTTGATCGGCATTCATGAGCTAAGAAACAAGCAAGGAAGTTACTTGCTTAAGAAATCAAAAGGCAAAAAGAAAAGGAATCTACTTTTTGCTTTTAGCATTTGTTTTTGTCTAGCAACTTGGCCATGTTCTCTAGCATAATTTAGACAGCTATCTGGTCAAATGAGTCACCATTTCTTTGCCATTAAGTATTATAGCACATGGGATGGTGAGTCATTATGTTTTAAGCCTTTTTTAACTTTAAAGGCAAATTTTATACTAGTTTTTTCTCTCAAAATCGGCCCCTATAGAGAGCCTTGTTGACTAGTCACACCAACTTATTTAGAAGTTCATTTTAACCCTATTTAAGATTACCAATTCGTGGCATGTCAAAAACTACAAGGTAATTGCGTAAACGCATTTTCGTGACACCCGAAGGTGTGTTTTTGTGCTCTAAGGAAATTTTGGGAAACCAATTGTTTTATGAGTTCCAGTGTTTGTAAACACTTATTATAGTAAATAAACATATACTAAGATGTTACATTGAGTTATATGGGTTATATCAACCCGTGACATAATTTACGGGCCATCGGGACACTCCCGGCCAAAAAGGAGCGCTAAGAAATCCTCCTGTGGTTTTTGCTGAATTTTGAGAAACAACTTCGTGGGTTCTCTTTATAATGGTTAATAATGATGTTAGGAACTCAAGGAATCAATTTTATAGGAGTTCGTGCCACCTCGGCACTCCTCCGGACTTTTCGTGCTTTAAGGGGCGTGCGTGAGCACTCCCGAGCGTTTTGCGTTTTTGACTGAATATAGATTAGGGAATATATTTATATATTTTATAATAATTGTATGGCCATTTGGTTTGAATATTAGAGGGTCATACAGGTCATGTTTGACCATATGCTTCTAAGGCGTTTAGCGTTTATGGTGAAACGACTATTTTTACGTAACGTTTCATGCATGGGTTTGCATGCGTACGTGAAATGATTTATATTTGGATTATATTCCAACAAATAACGATTTAATAATAGATTTTATATCTGGGGTATTTCAGGTATGGTTAAGACCCTGTTGACCAGAGCATATTATATATATACCGTAGTGAAGCTAAACGCTTCAGTTTGCCAAACTGATTAAACCAAAGTTTAAAAATAATAACATATGGTAGATTACGTGGGCGTAATCCCTTTTAAGGGGGGGGTAGAGCGAAAACCGCTTAATGTAAGTTTGTGAATAAAACACATAAACCATAATGTGCATAGCACAAGTGAGAACCAAATTGATGATTGATACTATGTTAAATAAATATAAGTACTCATTCATATTGTAATTATGGTAATTAGGCATTAGACATGCAAGTACCATGGGATGGATATACCTACCCTGTAACACCAGGTAAGAGTATTATAAAAAGAAAAGTAATGAGTATTGGACGGAGCTCCACGAGTATTGTAGCCTTGAAGAGTAGTACGAAATGAATGAGGATAGTAGATGAATGAAGTTTATGAGTAGTGGAATCGTAAGTAAAATATTTGAAGCAATTGAAGTCAACTAAATCTCATAGGTATAGTATTTCTTGGATAGAATATTGGAGATGATGGTGAGTAATGAATGGAAGTAGTAACAGTCGATGAAGTGAGCATTTAGGTATTGAACCACGGAGTAAAGCATTGGGAAGTAGAGTGAGGATGATTGATGGATTGATTCCATCCTTTGGAGATGTATGAATTCGTAATCACGACTATAAAGAGTAAAAGATAGAAAATGAAAACAATTAAATTATTTGTTTGGTTGAACCTGATGTGGGAAGTCGAACTTGATCCTGATCAGATCAAGGGAAACCGAACACAAATTGGGGTGGAAAGATAGTTCAACACTGATGCTGATCACATCAGGGTCGAATGATTCTTGAAGCTCCCCTCAAGTGGTCACAAGAATCACACATAGGATAGAAGTAATGAACATAAATTGGAATTTGGAGTGTATGTTTTAGAAGGATTTCTATGTAGCCGTGGGGAAGGATTTTCCATAGACTGGAGACTAAGTATTTGTTGGAAGCTGGTACGGGAGAAGATAGTAGTATATTACGTTGTATTATTCCAAGGGCAGCGGGACATAGAGGAGTCCCGTGTCTAGATGACCTGAGCTCCTGCGGGATTGTATGTGTATTGCATGGCTTGGGGATAGTTTGCATTGTATGTATGTATAAATTTTGTAATAAGGAACCGGATGGTGGGTAGTAATACGGATTGGAGTAATTATAGTACATTGGTATGGTATGGTATGTAGAGACCCGGAGTAATGGATTTGGGAATTGTAAGGAGAGGAGAAGGTATGGCTTTGGTATTAGACACGTAAGAATGAATAAGCATTGTAACCTATAACCTCGAACAACTTTGAGGACAAAGTTCTTAAGGGGGGTAGATTGAAATACCCTAAACTTAAATATAGGGATTAAAATTAATCTAATACGTATTTAAGGGCCTAATGGTACCTAATTAATACTGGTAAGGAAAAATAAATCCAACAGAATAAATAAACTCTTAAAAGCGGAAAACGCTAAATAAGCGTTAAATAACCATAGGAGGTATGAGACCTCGGTTAGGGTATTATATGGATTCTAAAGGTTTAATAAGACCTAAATAATATATGGGAACAACTCCCGAAGAAAACGGATCCAAATAATGTATTAAAACGCTAATAGAGCTCTAACGCACGTTTTCGAGAAAACCCGAAGACGTGATTTTAAGTGATCAAACGAACCCGTAAAAATTATAAGTCATTAAATAAATATTATTAAGCATTTATGAAAGCTTAATAACCAATAAAAAAAAGAAACGAGGAAATTCCGCAAAACGGGCCCGGTAAGTGAACAGTACCGAAACCGGGTAAAATAACGAGCGTTTTCTGTAAAAGACGAAAAATGCTCCAGCTAGTATACTGTAAGGGGGCCGGTTTTTAAAGAGTCAAATAACTCCCTCACACACACATGTAACTAGCTAATTAAATAAGAGAGCCAAAAGCAAAAAGCAATAAAGTAAAAGAATTACTTTATGCCTTTCCTCTCACCTCCCCTCACAACTCACTCATCTCTTCTTCCTCCCCCCATCGATTTCTCTCTCCCTCTCTCTTCTGGATGCTGCAATTTGGAGCTCCACAAGAAGCTCTAATGGCTTCCCTCCTTCAACCTCATGCTCCATCCTCATGTAAGCTCCAAACTCAAATAATATCACATATTTGTAATCCCCCATCCTCCTCTATCATTCCCTCTTTTCAAAATTCGAAAGGATGAGTTTCAACTCCATGGGTTTTCCCCATTCAAAGAGAAAATGACACCAATGTAAAGCTTGGAGTCTCCTCTCTCCATTAATGGAAAAATCTATATGAAAAACTCATGTTTTCTCCACCTTACTCCATAACCGATTTTTTCCTCTTTGTAATGCCTTGTTTTCTCTCTCTCCTTTGAGCAAAATATCAACTAGCAATGGTGGTGGATTCACCTTCTTGAACCAAGGGCTAAAACCCTTCTAAAACTCTCCAAAGGTAAACCCTAAAATTTCACTTTAAACACTTCAATGAATTGGCATTTTTATAAGGGTTAGTATATTAATTGTAGTGTTTTTGTGTTCATTGGGTGATGGGAATGGAGTTTGGCACTCCATTCCCCACATGGCCGATTTGGGCAAGAAAGGAAGAAGGAGGAGAAATGAGAAATAAAGAAGGAATTAAAAGCTCAAGGTAAGAGCTCTTTACTAGTGTTAAATTTTAGTGCATTAGAGTAATGGGAATGGGTAAACCAATCTAAAGAACCAAAATAATGTATTAGTAATGTAATTGTGGAAGTTTGAGTGTTTGTGAACTAGTATGTGAATTGTGGGCCTTAGAGCCAAGTGTATTGTGTATGTGCATTAGTAATGTGGATTGAGGAAGTAATGGTGTACTAGGATTTTGTATGTGTGCTGGTAGAACCCTTGTGGTTGGCTAGATTAGGAATGAGTTTGATGAGAGAAAACACATATGTGGAGAAGTAAGAAATGTAGAGGAACTATGGCAAAATTTGGTAGGAATATGTACTGTATGGATGACTTGGTGAATGGGAAAACAAGGTGTGTATTAGAGTTAGTAGAGATTTTTAATGACTATGGAGTATAGTTGTGGTAAGAGAATGAAAGGATATAAAATCTGTAGCAAGAATTGTTGAATGGCATTGGAGAAACTAGGAGGATTTATGTATTGACCTTGGGAGTGAGTGTTGGACTTGAAGAGGAGAGGTGTGAGCCTCGATTTTAAACCCTATCCTATGTGGACTAAGTTGATTAGGATCTAATCGGGTTTAGGTCCACTTATAACCTAAGATTAATAACTATGTCATATAACAATAATTATTAAAACCTAAGCTAGCTCACTGGAACCTATTATGAGTCGCACACCTAATTTTGACCTAGATTAAATAGGAAAGGAGAGTTCGGGTTCGGGGGCTTGATATTCGACTTAATTAGGGTTCAATTACTTTCATTACCCCTCCTAGGTCGTTTTTCCTCTACTTGGTTTAATTACGGCTTTCTACAAAGTTGCTTTTAACCTAGGTGCGCGCTTCTGTTTTTTGTGTTTTTTAGCATTTTTTGACAGAAAATTAAAGTGGAAATTAAAAATACCTAAACTAGGGTTTCGGAGGCAGAATTAGGTCAAATTTTGTTTCCGTCCGTAGCCATGGACCTAATGTCCGAAGCCACGGACCCCAGTTAACCTACATAACAATAAAAGTCGAATTAAACAGAAAAACAAAAAATTGTAAAGTCCGGGGCCACGGACAGGCTGTCCGTGGGCCCGGACATTATTAGAAAACCTAAATTTTAAAAAATTTTAAAAATCCCGCCGCCGTCCGTGGGCGTCCGGCTTTCGGACAGGGAGTCCGGGACCCCGGACACGACGTCCGTGGGTGCGGACAGCCCTCGGACAGCGGCGTTGAGGCTGTTCCCGAAGGTGTTTTTGGCTCAAATTTTATGGGTGTGTAGCCTGAAAGATGTACAATGCAGTTAGTGATCGAAAGTTCTCAATTTGAATTCGAATTATGCACGAAACTTGGTAAACAAGTTATTGGACAGAAGCTTGAATAAACAGCAATACAGAAGCGTACGAAGGTTAGTTTGAGCCCAAATTTTGAGGCAAGACAGATAATACCGTGGAGAATTAGGGAAGTGGAGTTTCTACCTGTTTTACCTTCGGATTCACAACGTTTCTTCACACCGGGATTTGTCGAGTGCTCCGTTGATGGCAGACCCGAGAGGATTTCGACCCAAGCTTCTGGTTGTTGGTTGTTCTTGCTGTTCTTCACGTTTTGGAGGTGTTTTTGTGGGGTTTTGATGATTATTGGTGCTTTGGGAATTGGAAAACGTGTTTAGATGGTGATTTCGGGGGATTTTCGGTATGATTTGGGTGGCCGGGGTGTTGGAAAACGTGAGAGAGAGAGAGGAGGCTGTGTTTTCTGACTCTCTAGGGTTCTTGAGCATATGAGGTTCTGATTTTATCCAAAAACCTATCCCCTTATATAGACTTTCTTAAAGATAAAGAAAACTCTAGTAAAAGTAAGATTTTTTGATATTTTAATTAAGTGACTTCCCAAATGAATTTTGCTGTGAAATTTAACCACATGTCAAGGATGGATATTACGAATTTTCTGAGGTGGAACCGAATTTTTTTAATGTTGGAATATTTTTAAATTGAATTTCTTGTCAGATTCAGTCAGAAATTGCTAGAAAATTATTGGAAATTCGAAAAATCAAAATTCCAACGCCATTATGCTTAGAATGTCATCCTCTATCATGGGTTAAAATATCAAAGCATTTCAAGTTGATTTGGGCATCCTTTGGAGGAGAGAGAAAGCTCATAGGAGGTCTTAGGAGCCTTTAAAGATTACCAAAAACCCCCTGAAAGTGACGAAGCTGCTCCCCATGCCATGAAACGCGCCGATCGAGCCGAGATTCCTCACTGCTTGATTAAAATGCCTCTCACAACACCAGTACCTCGTAGACCCTAGCCAGGGGGGTCAAAATTTGGGTATAACAGATTGCCCCCCGTCAACTAGACTTTGTAATGAAAGTGAGAAGGCTAGTTGATGCTTGAGTGATACCCCAAAATTTCAAATGTTTCCAAGACCCTGCATATTATCGAAAACTGACAAATTGTGTCGAGCTATTCTAAGGCGCTGACTACCTAAATGATGATATGATGTCAAACTGTTCTAAGGCGTTGACTACCTATGACGAATGAGATGATGTCAAGCTATTCTAAGGTGTTGACTACCTATAAGTAAAGTGAAATGAGGTAATGTCAAGCGATTCTAAGGCGTTGACTACCTATGAGATGATGATAACTGGTGGTATGCAAATGCAAGAATGCTGAAATGCTAATGATGCTAATGATGTTGATGATGTTGATGATAATGCTGGTGATAATGCTGATGATGCTGATGATAATGCTGATGATGCTGATGATAATGCTGATGATGCTCGGATGCTTCTGGGGACCGAAACCCGTGCTAATGCTCCTGGCTGGACCCAATGTGGACTTATTGCCATCGCCCCCCAAGCCGGTGTGCAGGGATAACTCCTGGTAAAAACCTTGGGGACTTATTGCCTTCGCCCACCATTCGTTGATCCCGGAAATAAGTTGACATCGCAAAAGGAGGATTTATTGCCATCACCTCGCCAACTTTTCTGTCGCCAGGTCTTGTGACGCGCCTGGATAATGCAACTAGGTCTTATGACGAGCCTATATGAATGAGATGAATGCAATGTGTTTGATGAGAGTGGGTAAGCTAGAGGGTAACTCTAGGTCTCACTACGAGCCTAAGGGAATGCAACTAGGTCTTACGACGAGCCTAAAAGATGGTTCTAGGTCTTATGACGAGCCTAAGGGAATACGACTAGGTCTTACTACGAGCCTAAGGATGGATCTAGGTCTTATGACGAGCCTAAGGGAATGCAACTAGGTCTTACGACGAGCCTAAGAGATGGTTCTAGGTCTTATGACGAGCCTAAAGGATGGTTCTAGGTCTTATGACGAGCCTAAGGGAATACGACTAGGTCTTACTACGAGCTAAGGATGGATCTAGGTCCTATGACGAGCCTAAGGGTTGGAACTAGGTCTTATACGAGCCTAGGATGGATCTAGGTCTTATGATGAGCCTAAGGGTTGGAACTAGGTCTTACTACGAGCCTAAGGATGGATCTAGGTCTTATGACGAGCCTAAGGGTTATCTAAGTGAAAGTGGGTAAAGTGTATAAGTGGATGTAGAAGGATTAAGGTTCATGTCAAATCTGGAGATGGTAGTGCTCAAGATGGGCCTACGGATGTTTGGACGTGGAGGTAGGGCTTAAGACGAGCCTGTAGGAATTTGATGTGGAGGAAGGGCTTAGGACGGGCCTGTGAATGTTTGCATGTGGAGGTAGGGCTTAGGACGGGCCTGTGAACGTTTGGATGGAGGAAGGGCTTAGGACGGGCCCTGAGAATGTTTGTATGTGGAGGTAGGGCTTAGGACGGGCCTGAGAATGTTTGTATGTGGAGGTAAGGCTTAGGACGGGCCTGAGTGGTATGAGAAGGGTTTGAATCCTCTGGGTTTCTGGCTTTTGGGCCTCAATCGGTGTCATTGTTGTTGCAATTGTTGGGACCAACAATTGCCCCCAGTATTTTCCTTAAGGCAGTCTGAGTTCTTTAGGATTTTTGGCAATCGATCGGAACGATCGATTGCCCCCAGTATTTTCTTTGATTAATTGCGCAAAACAAGTCTCTTTCTCACGAGGCCAAGGTTTATCTTGATGTGGTGCTTTCTATCCTACACTCAAAGTGGTTAATGCTCGCACTCATGCTCTCTTTTGGACAAAACATCTCGACCATTGAATTTGACATTTGTTAGATTTACGTGTTCAACCTGTTACTTTCACATGATCGGATACACAACTACTAAGTCGGAAGTCTTTTGGGCTTATAACGTGGCTATGGGGTGTGATAAATGACAACAGGATAATGGAGGAATGTTTAGGATATGTGGAGCTATAAGGGTGACCAAAGCTGCAACTTGCACCGTCTCCTGGACTTGTCTTCTTTGCCTTGAAGTCGTTTGGCTACTTCGTGATGATTTCGCTTGGGACTTGGAACTTTTGGATTGTTCCTTGCACCTTCTCTCTTTTTCCGATTTTGGATTTCTTTGAGGCTTTTCAGGTTTGCCATTCTTTGAACTTCCTTTCCTTCGGGGTTCTTGTGTTTCCCGGTTTTGAACTTTGAGAGCTGTGAGCTCATTTGGATCCTGTGTCACTTTGGGACCATTTGCGGATCGTTTCGTCATGCTGGTAGCAATTTGCTTCTTTGGACTTATGAAGTTGCTGTCCAAAAGTCGGGCTCCTTGCTTCCTTTGGTCACCGGGTCGGTTATTCATCATTGGCTAGCTTATTTGTGGAGCTTGTAGTGTTGTGAAAAAGGTTATATATGAAAAGCTCAGCGGGGGTGCCTAGGGTTTAATGTCAGGGTTCACAAGCTTTTGGCTGTGTGGTGCTGTTTCCTAGGTGCTTCGTCATCCCTAATAGTTGTGTATCCATTCTTTGTTACTTTTCATAGGTTTAAGCGTAAATTTACAAAATATCTCCTTCGATCGGAGTCATGCCGTTTACCTTACCTTTAAATGTGGCCTCTCTGGAGTCGTGTAAAAATGACACGCTCTTTCGCTCTTGGTTTTACCACTCAAGGTACTCTCGCGAAGTGTACACTCGGAGACTTGCTTGCACATTTAAACAAAAGAAACAAACATTATCGTTCCTTAACTCAGATTGCCCCCAGTGTTGTTGTGGGGTCTTCTTGACAAACCTTAGAATGCCCAAGTTATTAGTGGAGGGTGACTGCATGTGTGGTGGTGAACAATGGTGGTGGTGAGTGGTGACGGGGTGATTGCTGAGTGATTTTTTTTTTTTCTTTTTTTTTTTGCGGCAGCAGCTTTGTTTTGATGAAATGACGGAATGCTGTGACATGTGGGATGGCTGTGGGGAAGGTGGCGAGTGTGCGGATGGGAAGCGGTTTTGCACAGGAGGTTTCGTGAAAAACAAAGGTCCTTACTCTTATATGTTTGCAGACATGCCTTATGAGAGAGTTTTCTTTTCTTTCTTTTTCCTTTTCTTTTTAGCACATGAACGGAAGTATAAACGTTGAAACATGAACAAAGAAGAAATTTTATTGATGACCCAAGGGAACAACAATGGTACCGAGTACCAACTAAACAGCAGAACTAGCTAAAACAACCTAAAAGAAAAGAAAAAGGAAAAGGACAAAAGCTACGCAAAACAACTTAAAAGGAGAAAAACAACAAAGATTCCTAGTGGTGATCTGGCATAGGGTTCCCGAAGATATTCCCGCGCTCTGAGAACTGAAGTCCCTGGTCAATCAGGTCTTGGATCTTATGCTGTAGGGCCTGCAATGATCGGTGTCGTGACCTGGTAACTGATGGTAGTGACAGAACTGATTTGGACTCCTGCCCAAACGGGTGACTCCTGGTCGGGGCGGAAGAGGCTGTAAGATGTTCTGCTCCTGGAGCTTTTTCAGAGCATGACTCAAAGGCTGACCGATATCTGTGAATTCTCGCTGACTGAAATCCGGTCTGGGAGGCGGTACCGCTCGATAGTTCCTCCCTTGCTCCCTTGGCTGCTGGACTGCATTCACCTCGTACTGTCCCGCGTACCTCTGCGGTGCGCTCTGTGCATAAGCTGTGGTTGGGTAGGAAGCTTTCGCCGGTTCAGATTTTGAGAACTTTGAATTACTTCCGGCTCCTCGAGAATATCCAAGCTTTAGGTCTCCCCTGTGGATCTTCTCCTCCAAAACTCCTACCTGGCCCATGAGCATATCAAAGCTTGGAAAGTACATATACTTTAATTCATCATTGTACTGCTTTTGCATGTTCTCAACAATCATGCGAATTTGTTCCTGCTCATCCATCCTGTGGGCATGCCCGCTGCTTTCCTCCTCCACCGCTTTATAAAGTCAGACATGGACTCACTTCCTGTTTGGCGCGTGCTGGCAAGGTCAGACCGGGTGATTTCCAAGTTTTTAGCATACTCAAAGTGAGTCAGGAAGGCTTCACATATCTCCTCGTACGTCTTGGTGTTCATTCTCTGAGTTAGGTACCATCGTTGAGGAATCTCATCTAAGTACCGAGCGAAAACCTTGGCCTTCTGCATATCATTGAGCCTCAGGATAGACATCTCCCGATCAAACATCGCCAAATGAATTTGGGGATCGGTCGAGCCCTTGTAGAGAGCCAAAGTGGGGAGCTTCAGCTTTGCAGGTAGCTCAACGTCTGGATAGGATCCCATGGAGAGGTAGTCAAAACCAGCAGGTTTTCCAGCCTTTTCCATGCGCTCAATGCGCCTCAGAGCCCTCTGAACCTCAGCGGCTAACTGATTCCCGGGAGCACCACCTCATATCCGACATGGGTGTCATGTCCCTCCAAGGAGATATTGTCCATGCCGTATAAAGGGTTGACAAATCCTTGCAGTGGTCCTTCTCGTCTTGCTGCCTCCAAGGATCCTATTTTCTCATGGAGCTCAACTGTTGCCGCTGTATGCCGTGCCTCCAGGGCTTCAATGGCAGCCTGATGTTTCTGTACCAGGCTGGCCATTTGATCCTGCTCCCCCATTGGACCCCCAGCGGTCCTGCTTTGGGCTGCCGTTTCCAATGCGGCCAACTTATCTTCTAGCTTGGCGATTGTGTCCACATACTTATTCTCGAGTGCCTGGATTGCTTCCTGGTGTTTTAAATCAAAATTTTCATGAGCTCTTCAACAGAAGTGTTCTGGTTTCCCCCCCTGCTGGCTGATCCTCTTGAGAGATATCATCATGCGCCTGGACCGACATGTCAGCTGAGCTAGAATCTACCCTGGGCTGAAATAACGGAGGTGGGGGAGTAGGCAGTCGGGTCAAACGTCCGGAACTTCTGTCCCAGCGCCTTTCTGAAATCTTGCCTTCTTTCTGTTTTAGAACATAAAAAAGAAACATTAGGGCATGGGCTTTCAACAACGTGGAAAGGCTTTCCCCTGAGGGCCCTTGTGTTCTAATTACAGGACTCTTTTGCCTTTTTGGACTATTTGGGCCGTTGGACATTCGAGCATTTCACTCGGACTGGGAGAGACTGTTAGGCCGATACAGACATTGGGCCTGAGGCCCAGGAGGAGATAAACATATGCACAGAAATCTTACATAAGGTGGCGATGCAAATGGCCTCACAAGATGACTCAATCCAACAGGTACAGGTCGACCCGGAGAGGTGCTTGGGGCACGGGCCCGGGTTGCCACAAAGGTATAGGGCTTGCACGCTATTCTCTTTGGGCTTCCCCACTTTTTCACATCACCTAAAGGTGTGCGTCTACGGTCGGGTCTTTGACTGACCAAACAATGGGCTAGGTAAGGGTACTGCCAGGAAAATGCTTGGGGCTAAGGCCCAGGTATTAAGGGGGTGTGGTTAGACGACACCCTCCTCTTTTCCCCCATTTATTCACATCACCTAAAAGGTGTGAGTCCCTGATAGGGGACCCTCAAACGGGTCCCGGGGTGAAACTGGTTTGCGTGGACCCTTGCTCTCGTATGATGCAAGGGTGCAAAAATTAAAGTGCGCACATAAATAAACAAGCAACATAGTAAAAGCCATAAATAAACGTTTTCAAGTTAAGCCCTTTTTCTTAAAATTAAACAAGTTAAAATTAAGAAGTTTATCCCCAGCAGAGTCGCCAGTCTGTGACCTCGATTTTAAACCCTATCCTATGTGGACTAAGTTGATTAGGATCTAATCGGGTTTTAGGTCCACTTATAACCTAAGATTAATAACTATGTCATATAATAGTAATTATTAAAACCTAAGCTAGCTCACTGGAACCTATTATGAGTCGCCACCTAATTTTGACCTAGATTAAATTAGGAAAGGAGAGTTCGGGTTCGGGGGCTTGATATTCGACTTAATTAGGGTTCAATTACTTTCATTACCCCTCCTAGGCCGTTTTTCCTCTACTTGGTTTAATTACAGCTTTCTACAAAGTTGCTTTTTAACCTAGGTGCGCGCTTCTGTTTTTGTGTTTTTTAGCATTTTTTGACAGAAAATTAAAGTGGAAATTAAAATACCTAAACTAGGGTTTCGGAGGCAGAATTAGGTCAAATTTTGTTTCCGTCCGTAGCCACGGACCTAATGTCCGAAGCCGCGGACCCCAATTAACCTACATAACAATAAAAGTCGAATTAAACAGAAAACAGAAAATTGTAAAGTCCGGGGCCACGGACAGGTTGTCCGTGGGCCCGGACATTATTAGAAAACCTAAATTTTAAAAAATTTAAAAATCCCGCCGCCGTCCGTGGGCGTCCGGGCTTTCGGACAGGGAGTCCGGGACCCCGGACACGACGTCCGTGGGTGCGGACAGCCTCGGACGGCGGCGTTGAGGCTGTTCCCGAAGGTGTTTTTGGCTCAAATTTTATGGGTGTGTAGCCTGAAAGATGTACAATGCATAGTGATCGAAAGTTCTCAATTTGAATTCGAATTATGCACGAAACTTGGTAAACAAGTTATTGGACAGAAGCTTGAATAAACAGCAATACAGAAGCGTATGAAGGTTAGTTTGAGCCCAATTTTGAGGCAAGACAGATAAACATGGAGAATTAGGGAAGTGGGAGTTTCTACCTGTTTTACCTTCGGATTCACAATGTTTCTTCACACCGGGATTCGTCGAGTGCTCCGTTGATGGCAGACCCGAGAGGATTTCGACCCAAGCTTCTGGTTGTTGGTTGTTCTTGCTGTTCTTCACGTTTTGGAGGTGTTTTTGTGGGGTTTTGATGATTATTGGTGCTTTGGGAATTGGAAAACGTGTTTAGATGGTGATTTCGGGGGATTTTTCGGTATGATTTGGGTGGCCGGGGTGTTGGAAAACGTGAGAGAGAGAGAGGAGGCGTGTTGTGTTTTCTGACTCTCTAGGTTCTTGAGCATATGAGGTTCTGATTTTATCCAAAAACCTATCCCCTTATATAGACTTTCTTAAAGATAAAGAAAATCTAGTAAAAGTAAGATTTTTTGATATTTTAATTAAGTGACTTCCCAAATGAATTTTGCTGTGAAATTTTAACCACATGTCAAGGATGGATATTACGAATTTTCTGAGGTGGAACCGAATTTTTTTAATGTTGGAATATTTTTAAATTGAATTTCTCGTCAGATTCAGTCAGAAATTGCTAGAAAATTATTGGAAATTCGAAAAATCAAAATTCCAACGCCATTATGCTTAGAATGTCATCCTCTATCATGGGTTAAAATATCAAAGCATTTCAAGTTGATTTGGGCATCCTTTGGAGGAGAGAGAAAGCTCATAGGAGGTCTTAGGAGCCTTTAAAGATTACCAAAATGCCCCCCTGAAAGTGACGAAGCTGCTCCCCATGCCATGAAACGCGCCGATCAAGCCGGGATTCCTCACTGCTTGATTAAAATGCCTCTCACAACACCAGTACCTCGTAGACCCTAGCCAGGGGGGTCAAAATTTTGGGTATAACAAGAGGCAATGCATTGTAGCACTGGAAATGGCATTAGGAGAGGAAATATGTATGGAGGAGGTGGGAACCAAAATCTGTAGCAAGGAGGTATTAAATTGCATTGTAGAACTAAGAAGAAATAGTGTGCAAGATTTGGTAAGAGGAGAGTTGGACTTGGGTATAGGTAATGTAATGGCTTGGAATGTATTAGGGATGCTAGTAATGGTATTAGTAGTAGGAGTATTGGATATGAGCATTGAGCTTTAAAATCTGTAGCATAAGTGTAACAAAAACTGTTACAAGTGTTGAAAGAGAAGTGAGGGAATTGTGTAAGTTGTTTGATGGATTTATTAATGGATTTGGTGGATGAATTAAGGTGATTTAGAATGTTTAAATAGTACTAAAACATGATAGGATGTATGTAGGAAGATTGGGGAAGCAATGGTGAAATTGGGAAAAGAAAATAAGGGCTGTAGCAAGGTTCTGCTACCGTCCGACCCAGAGTCTGGGTCGGACAGGGGTCGGACGGGGCTTAGGCAACGGCAATAAATCTTTCTGGAACGGTCCGCCCAGGGCCGTGAGTCGGACGTGGGTCGGACAGGCAAAAAAAAATCAAGGACGAAGTTACTGACTTCGTCCGACCCAGAGTCTGGGTCGGACAGTGGGTCGGACGGAGTCTGGACAACAGAACCGAAACTTACTGGAACGGTCCGACCCATGGGTTGGGTCGGACGGTGGGTCGGACGGCCCCAACTTACATAAAAAAAAA
This sequence comes from Limonium bicolor, assembly GCA_023374045.1. Taxonomy (NCBI): domain Eukaryota; kingdom Viridiplantae; phylum Streptophyta; class Magnoliopsida; order Caryophyllales; family Plumbaginaceae; genus Limonium; species Limonium bicolor. The sequence continues at coordinate 307,062,593 of CM041776.1, read as the reverse complement.
GAAAAAAATAATAATAGTGGTAACATATTAATCATATGTATGTATATATATAGATATGTACATATATATGCGACTTAGTAATACACCATTAATGTAACACTAATGGTAAAGAAATAAGTATGTAAATGGGAAACAAGTAAGAGGATTAGTTAAGAAGTGGGAAGTATAAGAACGTTGAGTTAAACCAAAGCAATGGGAAACGGGGTAAGCACGAGAGTAGTAGCTATGAATGTATTGTAATGCTTAGAATTGATTGAACCATTTGGCATGTAGTCATTGGTTCGAGACTAAGACTCGAGGAACAAATATGGAACTATGGAGCAAGGGAACACCGATAAAGTAAACCAACGATGAAAGGTATGATTTCTTCATTGTATCCTAATCTGGTTACCCCGATTTGTGTGCTTATTTGATCACCTAAATAAGATAAATGCATGAATCGGACTATATTGCACTTACCTGTGCTTGACTTATGTTGTTTCTTGATATTTATTGTCTTGAGCACTAGTTTGTATAATTCATGAAATATATGAATGATGATGAATGGTATTCGAATCTTGTATTGTACTTAAGTATTGTATTGTATCTTGTATAAATGAGTATTGAGCAATGTATTTGTGTATGTGGCTTGTATGAATGACTTCTGCTAATTCCTAACTACCTAACTCCTAACTTAAGTGAGTAAACTAGAATGAGTAGAAGTCCGATATAGTTTCGGCCACGCGTGAGGATGCGGAGTCACAAGAGGTTGGCTGCAATTCCTGACTCTTAAACTGGTCCGCGGCCCAAATCCCTTAAGTGGGTAGCATCCCGAATTGGTGAGTCAAGTAATCCCGGAGGTGGGACGGAGTAGTCCCCAGGGCCGGAGGTCCCGACGACTTAACATGAGTAAGAGTAAGAGTAAGTAAGTATGTATGAGTATGAGTATGAGTATGAGTATGTATGCGTATGTATGAAGTAACGAGTAAAAGAGTAATCTCCACCCGATTAACCGGGTGGACCAATGAAGCTAACAAGTATTGTATACTGCGTATGTAATGAGTATGTGCATTTGGAAGAAGGTAAGTATGTATTGGATGGTTGTATTGTATTCCTTGTATGTAATGAAGTGTATGTATGTATGCTTGCGTAAGTATTATTGTATTGTGTGTAAGAGCATGTATGCATGTATGTTTGTATGAAAATGAACTGCATGTATTCGACCAAGTGGTCGGCGTACCCTCACTAGTACGCGGGGTATGCGGTTATCATGCGCAGCGAAAGCTGACCCCCTAGGGGGAACGTTTTTAGTGTGCAGGTACCCGAAGCGAATATGGTCAAGGTAAGAGACCGGAGGCACACCTTGTAATTAGAAGCAAGTAGTTTGTGAGGAACGGGTAGTAAGTAGTCTCTTAGTGAGTACGTATGAACTTGGAAGAGGTATTATACTTGTATAAGGATCGTAGTAAACTCGGTATGTGGATTATATTGTATTGCAACTGAAGTATTGTATCGAATGGAAGATTGTAGCATTTATTGGTATACGGAGTATGTATGGTAGATATGTAACACTCGGGATTCCGGTCCATCAGACCGATGCTGTATGTAGTAGCAGTAGCCTTGTTAGTCACGTGGGTGACTAACGTCATTGTATCACCCTCATTATGTAAGTATGTATCCGCTGCGTGTATCTGATGTGTAAGGAGATTGGACGGTAAGCATTGTATTAATGGTAGGGGTGTTACAGTACATCTCAACAGGAGCACTAAATTCATCAAGCCAAGTAATCATCTAGCTTCACTCAACCATATAAACCACGATGGTCTTTATGACACAAGAAATCAATCCACACCAAACACAACCCTTCTCAGTCAAACATAAACAACAATGATAAATAGTTATAGTTTTACAGTCAATTTCCAAGGTAACTAATCAACATTCGCTTTAACAAATGGGTGGGCACTTCCTTGCCTCACCCCACACTTCCACATTAGCATAGCACCAGTTATAGCATCACCAAGATCAATATAACCAGACATAACAATTGCTGGACAGAAAAACTCCAAAAACGTTTATAATTTACTGTTGTAGCAATTTGTGCACTTATGTGCATCCAAGTAATTTCACTAAGTTAAACTTGGATAAGATGTTAACCAGCTTCTTATAATCAATATAAACTTAGTTGATCTAAAACACAGAAAATCAGCTTATATAAACATTTCCACACTTGGCTGTACAAATAACAACAGTGACAATGACAATTTACAACCACTGTAACAATTCGTGCACTTATGTGCATCCGACACATTTTACTGAGGTTAACTTGAACCAAGCTGTTAAACAGCTTCATCTATTAACATAACACCCAATGATCTCTAAAACACAAGAGGTTCAACTCATACAAATACCTTTACACTTTACTGTACAAAGCAACAACGATAACGATAACAATGACTATTTACAATCAATTTCTTAGGTGATTTACCTAAGGTTTTTAGCCATCCTTTCTCACTTCATACTCACCTAATATATTTTAATAAACAAATTTTAATCAAGGCTACCCATCTCGAAGGTACTGATCCAAACAGCACTAAATCATCTATTGTTATCTAACAACAATCTTGTACTTTATCAACTTTCCATTTTACAATTTGTGTAACCATGTCGTCTAACTTAGTTTACCTTAACTAAGTGGTCACATAACCTTATTTAGACTATATGAACCTCATTTGTTCACTAAATTCAGAAGAAACAATTCCCACCATCACATTCATTTCGGTTACAACAACAACAACAATAACTTTTACATTTTGTACAGTTTTGTACAACTTAGCATATCTTGGTAATTTAACTAGATATAATCAATATAATTATTCTCCTAGCTCATTATAAGATACATAAACCTCACTGATCTCAAATACACAAAGATTTCAACCCCAAAAATATTACCGCACTTGACTGCACAAAACGATAACATTGACAGTCACGGTTTAACAACCGGTTCCTTAATAACTTGCCTAGAGATTTAATTAGCATTCCCTACCCTCATGTACAAGTAATACATGCTACTACCCCTAGTTAAACAGCAACTACGTGCTGGACAGAAAAAATTCAAGTTCATAACATATGCTAACTTACGACAATTGTATATTCTTATGTAACAATTATTACTTTTTGTGTATGTTAATCGGGTCACTACTATAGCTTGGGAAACTTGTCCCACTTACCACCGGCTCCAACCTGGACAGTAAAGCAATAGAACAACATTATTTCAATTACCGATTGGCTAATACCGGTTGTTACCAAATGGACAGCGCCTGAACTGAAGACGGGCAAGGATTTTCAAAGCGTTCAATGGAGAGGAGAAATCTTGGAGTTGGATGAGCAGGATTACATTACTTTAATTAATTGATAAAGCTAGACACAATAGTACTGGCTAGTATGATTCCTGTCCAGGTAATAGAAATAATATTGTTTCATTGATAAAGCTAGGAAACAAAGTGTACAGCTCGTACACCATATACAAACCGACAAAACTACTGACCACACAGCAAACGTCTTATTTTTTTGAAAGAAAAGGGGTTTTGAACCAGGTTCCTTCGTCTTTAGGGAGCTCTGTATCAACGAATTATAATAAAGTGGATAATTTTAACTCAGAACAAGAACAGTCGAGACTGAATGAAGGAAGGGAGCAGTAAATTTCATGCTCATCCTAGAAATGAAAGATGGACTTGTTTTAGCCTCCCACACCAGAGAGAAACGAAACCTAGTGCACAAACAATCTGCTACAAAACGGCACCACATGCGACTGAAGTAATTCCTACTACCTCACTTGAGTATGTAGCCAAGGACGATACTAATGATACCAACCAGCATCAATCTACTTTTTTTTTTCCAGCTGCTATCTCCCGGTTTTGATATGCGTTTATACATAGTAAACACACCCGTGGTTTTCTTCATTCAATTTCATTCATCTATATTTCTTTTCCTATTCAATTCATACTTACATACAAACCGACACTATTTATTGCCTATATCTAGCTTGTTACTTTTTTTTGAATATCGCAGACCACCTACGTACTTTAACTACATCCTACTATGATAAGCTGAGCTACAAAAGAAAGACAATGAGAATTCAATCCCATTTAAAACCGCAAAACAGCGGCATGGAAACTCAAATTTTAAAAGCTTGTTGTTCAAGGTAGTTACCTTGTTTCTTCTAGCTATTTCTTGCTAATTCTTTGAGATTCCTACAGCTTAATGGTCCTTCCTTCCTTCTCCCTAATTCACCCAGCTCTTGGAATTGAATTCCCTCTCCTAAAGCTGGCGCCAACAGCAACATAACAGCAGCACAAAATTCAGTAACAGCACACACTCCTTGCTCTCGGTTGCACTTGTCTTCTTTCGCTGCTAATTTTCTTCTAATCCTAACTCCCTTCTATTCCCCATGAATAAGCAGGACGGATCGGCTGGCAACCAAGGTCTCCTAGGCCCAGGATTTTTCTCCATCAGTAACAACGATTACTTGGATTGTCCTCTCAGGCCAATTTCTGAGCACTTCAAGGATCTTCCCCTTTTCTTTCAAGCTAATGTAGAGGCCCTGAGGGTGCCTAAAGATGCTCCCAAACTTCTGACAAGCCTCACCAACTGTAGGTGTATATAAAACAGGGAGCAATTCCTCTACGTTGTCAATAAGAAGCTTATAGAATAGTCTTTCATTCCTTTGCTGAAGGTCCATCACAGCACATATTTTTTTAAGAGGTGCTTCATATTGTCTAATGTTATGCAACAATTTCTTCTCCTGGAGCTGTTGGCTGATGACTGCTGGAGGTAGAAGACCTCGAAGATAGTGAGAATCCCTCTCTTGATCAGAGAATGCAAGACCTTTGTTGAAATGCGGATCCCTCAACAGTGTATATCCGCTGGCGACAGAGATTCCATGGAGTAACAAGCTGATCCTTAGTGGCGCGATCTTCGCCATACCCGTCTTCCACGCCACCTCCGACAGCAGAGCGAGCATCAACCACCTGATCCTTCACGCTAGTACCGTCCATAACCTCCGGTCTTCCACCGACTGACTTGCCCCTTCTTCTGACTATCGATTCCTCACCTTAACAAGACCACAACACAAGTTTGAAACTCTTTATCCTCCGCTAGCAATCAAAAATACCGCCTGAATATCCGGAAGCTGCTTGAGCGAAGTACCAACCGCTTGAAAGGTTCCAGCTTCGTCAAACAACAAGGTTTCGCAACTTTAAGGGAAAGAAGTTGATCGAGTGCTTTTTCCCTTGTTGTTCGCGGTTTATACTTATCCAACTAATCCTTCTTCCTTTTTTTTTAAACGCCTTGGATGATGGGGACGGTTTAAATTGCCGACAATAGTAATAATCAGCAAGACACCTCCCCTTAACTTAATTCGTTGGCTGCTTTAAATTCATGACAGCAAAGAATTAACAATCAGATAAGTATATGTATGAGATTAGAATCAGTAGATAAGACCAACCACATCATCTTTTGATTCTTATCCCACTGTAGCCGATATTCTCATGACATAATCTCAATGGTAGTTAATCTATATCTATACCAATACGATAGTATACCACCGGCTGTAATTAATTAGTTATCTTACATAATCTAATACCACCATTATATCAAGAGAGTAAACTAGTTAATTATATATATTTACAACCGGTAATATAAACTTAGCTCGTCATTGTAACATGACGCATTTTAACATGTCACTGTAATAATGACACGTTTTAATATTACAGTCAGTAATATAAATTTAACAGGCCGCTGTAACAATTGCAGTCGGAAATATAAATTTAACATGCCACTGTAATATTTACAGTCGGTATCTATAGTTGTTATAATACATGTATACATGCCTACAATTTTCATTTGTACAAGCTAGTAATTTAATAACTTCCATTGTACTAGCTTATATCAATTTCAAGCAAACACATACACATATAAAATAATAAAAAAGGTATATTTTATAGCTAAGATTTTCCAGGGTGTTTCATATGTCCGGACAGAGCGCGAGGACGTTTTCTAAGTTTTGCTCTTAGCATGTGTCCAAACTTGTAAGTTCGGACACATGTCCGGACATCTTCAGGTTTTGAAATTGGACATGTGTCCGGACATGCGGACACATGTCTGGACGTCTCTGTATGTTCAACTTCAGACTTCCGTCCGGACTTGCAAGGTCGGACGTAAGTCCGGACAACCTTCTGTTTTCACCTCGATGTGTCCGGACATGCAAGGTCGGACACATGTCCGACACCTCTTTTGTTTTAACTAAAATGCTCGCTTGAGCTCCGTTTTGACTTCTGTTTGGGGGTTTTGATCTCCTAAGTGTGAATAAGAGTTTTATACATGTGTTATACTTACTTAAGCACCTTTGATCTGTTATTTTGGCTAAATGATTTTGGGACCTAGTTACTATGCTTATGTGCCTTAGATAGTCAGGTCGGGATGTCCCGTAGCATGTTACGCAAGAATTCCTTCTGTTTAAGTTCCTTAGGACGTTTAGTGACTAACGGGTCCAATAGTTGTCTTTACGGCTTCTGATGTGGGATCTACCGATCCATAGGACATTAGTGTGTGTCCTTCTGATGTGTGTAAAATGGGATGACATGCATGTACATTCTTACACAGCTAGTGCATTCTGGTTTTACTATGCCAACCCATAAGATTCCTTATAGGACTACAGAAGGTATAAAATGACATTTCACAATTTTACGTGTGTGTGTGCGCGTGCGTGTGCGTGTGTGTGTGTGTGTGTGCCCATAAGATTCCTTATAGGACTATAGAAGGTATAAAATGACATTTCACAATTTTATGGGGAATACAATTCTTACACAGCTAGTGCATTCTGGTTTTACCATGCCAACCCATAAGATTCCTTATAGGACTACAAAAGGTATAAAAAGACATTTCACAATTTTATGTGTGTGTGTGCGTGTGTGTGCGCATGCGCGTGCGTGTGTGCGTGCGTGTGCCCATAAGATTCCTTATAGGACTACCAAAGGTACAAAATGTCATTTCACAATTTTATGGGGAATACAATTCTTACATAGCTAGTGCATTATGGTTTTGCCATGCCAATCCATAAGATTCCTTATAGGACTACAGAAGGTACAAAATGACATTTCACAATTTTATGGGGAATACAAGGATGTAACTTCTTACATGACTATTGAGCTTCAACATCACCTGTAAGGACACAGTCACTATTAGACATGATCACACACAACCACCATGTTTTAAGTAAAATTAAAAATCTGGAGCTTGTGCTTTCTCTATAAAAGGAGTAGAGCTGCTACTAATTCTTTACAATTCATAGTTCCACACCACCAGCTCGTTCAAATTCACTACCTATTCACATTATCATGAGACACACATCAAATAACGAAAACGGTTCTAATATCATATGGGAGCATGAATCTCTTTATGATACAAAAGAGTCAATGGGCCAGTGTGATGTTTCAATGGCGTTGGAGCACGAATCACTCCCCAACCAGGTCTAGTCTGTTGGCAGTAATGATGTTTCTGTGATGTGGTGGCCCGAATCTCCTTGCGATACAAATGAGTGGGTGGGCGTGTATGACAGCTCCATATTATGGGAACTCGAATCCCTCCCCGATTCATATGAAGGTAAGAGAGAGCACGAATCACTCCTCAACCAGACGAGTCGGTTAGCAGTAATGATGTTTCTGTGATGTGGTGACCCGAATCTCCTCGCGATACGGATGAGTGGGTGGGCGTGTATGACAACTTCATATTATGGGAACTCGAATCCCTCCCTGATTCATATGAAGACAAGAGTGATGTTTTAGTGACGTGGGAGCACAAATCACTCCTCAACGAGGATGAGTTAGTTGGCAGTAATGATGTTTGAGAATGTCAACTATGTTTTTTTCTCCAAAAAAGATGTCTCCACATCATATTCCAAACACTGTTGGAACTTGGATTCAACATTTACAACTAGGTTAGATAGATGATCCGTAATGTAACTTAGTTGTTGTAACTTAGTTATTGTAACTTAGTTGTTGTAATCATTTTGACTCAAATTTGGTCATTCAATTCTCATTTGTATCAGAAAAAGGGTCTCCCCGCAACATTCCAACTTATTCAACTAAGTTTGGTGAAAAAAATTTGTACTACAAATAGTAAAGTTGTTGCTATAGCAGTACAAATTAATTTTAAATCATATTAACAGTGTAAACACGTAAAATGTATCCCCATACTTTTTTTAATAAAAATGATTTTCGATATTGATTATAACAAATAAGTAATTAGTACAATTCGCTACTAATCAACTACAAACTTCTTTGGTTAAATTACTTTCAGATTAATTTTATGGAAAAAATACAAGGATACATCATTACATGTTTACAACGTTAATATAATTTAATTTATTTTTGCGGTGATTAGTAATTTTGTACTGTGAATAGCAACCCCTATTGAAATTGAGCTAAATTGAGTTTATCTGTCAATCTAAAAGCGTGCCGCGAGTAACCCTAATTTTTGAAGCTAGATTATTTTCAAGATTCTTTGAATTTTTTAAAACTTGGTCCATTAAATTTTTTCTAAACCCAATAAGGTTGAGCCATCTAAAGGCATCCACAATGGTGTGGATTCCCCACAATGTTTCAAAAAAAAAGAATATGATAAGTGGAGTAGTGAAGATGTGAGAGAGGTTATTAACTAAGACACTATCCTTTAGAGAACCTAGGTAAACAAGAGAGACTGTGAGAAGATGTAATACAATTGGGTGAAATCTAATTAAGTTAACGGACTTGTAATTATGATTAGACAATGGGTTCGTTTGGGGACCGCTGTTGGGTTGCTGTTGGGTCCTGCTGCTGGAAATTGAGAAGTTGTCTGCTGATGGTTTTGTAGAATGTCAGTTGTTAGTTTTGGTGTTTGGTGGAACGTCTGCTGATGGTTTTAAAAAGTAGAGACAATTGTTAGGTCCTGCTGCTGAAAATTGAGAAGCTGTCTGCTGATGATTTTGCAGAAGCTGTCAATTACTGGTTTTAGGTGTTTGGTGGAAGCCTACTGATTTTAGAAATTAAGAAGCTGTCTGCTGCTAGAAGCTGTTCCCCAAACGAGCTCATTAAATCATTAGCATTTTCATAATCAAGATGTTATTACAACGGCCCTAGGCCGGACCTGACTGACTCGTCGTAAGCCGTGGCAAGATGACGACTTGAATCACCTTTATTTCGACGTAACCGGTAGGAGAAAAAAATTCATTGCGTACATTACAGTCGCTAACGTGCGACTTTGAAACCGACTCGGAATCGAAGCGACCTGCTGTGAGACACTAGAAATAGTGAGTCATAGTCGACTGGCCGTGCCAATAATTGTTCTGTGATTATGCAGCTTGTTGTTATTCCAGAAAGTAGGATAAATTTGCAAGAAAAATCTGCTCCGGAAAGTTTCGGGAATAGGGAGTTTTGAGCACAACCCTATTTTGGCTTTCTTCTAAATTGTGTTTAATGTGTCTGCTTTGAAAACCTGTTGCTTGGTGTTAGTACGCTCTCCATACCTTATTCTATGTCTGCATTACGAACATGGTCGGAAGGCTACCTGAACTGTTTGGTGATGATTTTCAATGCCTGGGGCGTGTCGGTTATTTGAAATGGATACTGTGATAAAAAAAGGGGCAGGCTCAGCTTTCTCCTTATTGCGGCTTTCTTTAGTAGTTTCTAGCGTCTGCTTTCTCGAATCAAGATATTTGGCTCCATATTCTTTGTTTCTTGTTGTGCATAATTTAGGTCAGCTGCTGAAAATCGTTCTTTCTTTCTTTGAAATGCATGACTCAGGTCATCTGTTGAAAATCAAATGTCGTCCTCGGATGATGAAGCTGAAGATGTGCCGGTCTTTGTGTCTGATTATCATTTCGAGGATGAGGAGGGTGAGCCCATCTCCTTTTCTTATCTGCCCATCAAGTGGAGCAATCATGTCACTACAGAGGGTAAGAAGAAGAAATTGTTCATCCGGGGAAAGGCTGAAGATGGACTTCAGCCAATATTTCAGCCTGTCACAGCTTGGAAGTATGATCTCTCTGGGGAGCCTGAGATAACTGTTCTCTGGAAGCGCAATAAGTGGGTGAAACTGCATAAGCCAAGGAAGAGCTATGAGCGTCTTATCAGGAGTACGCTGATTACAGTTAGATGCTTTCACATTGTGAGAAATGATCCTGAAGCTTCTGGAAAGTTGCTCTGGGATCAGCTGTACAAAACATTCAGGTTGTTGGGCACTCCCCTTAGAATGATCTTTTGTTTTCTCCAATTGTAGAAGACTAATGAGGCAATAACGTTTTGGTTTTATTGTGAATGTTCAGGGCGTATGAAGTGAGGCCCTCAGAGAATGATTTGATAGATCAGATGCAGCTAATTGAGAAAGCTATAAAAGTGGACGCATTCTTAGCCAAATCAAAGGTTTGTATACCTAATACATTGAGTTGGCTGTTCCTAGCAATATTTGGGTCCATCTCAGATCACTATCCGCGTAAAGTCATTTCCGTCTACGCTACTTGATGTGCTGGTCAAAATAGACTGTTGCCTGCAGCGTGATGTGTAGCATTTTAGATATGTTAGGTGTTCTCTCATCTCGTTTATTTTGATGATGATGCTTTTGAAAACAGTTCCTAACTTCATTTCTTGAAGAAAGACCCAAGAAGAAGAAAGTGGTCATCGAGGTTTGTCTGTCATTGTTTTCTCTACTCTGTATCTCATATCTTCTTGTGACTTGAGTGATGGTCGAGAATCCTAAAAAAAGTTCCGGACCACTTGACAGGACACACCTGCATTTGTAGTTGATGAGACATATGATGAATGCATGCCTGATGATGATGATGGTGATGATGATGACGATGATGAGGAGTTTTTTGCTGTTTGTGCCATTTGTGATAATGGTGGTAACATAACTACGTATGATTCTGTTTTTACTTTATGCCCTCAGTCTAATTGTATATCAATATTGCAGTAAGTTAAACTATCATCCTTGGGTGGACATATGGGGCAGGGCTTAAACCCAAAAAGTGGATAATGGGTTACAGTATGCTTTGCAGTAGCCATAGGATGTGATTTTATGTTTGATTTATTGCTGGTGCATGATATTTCTTTGATTGATGCAGATGTGATGGAGTTTGCATGAGATCATTTCATGCTACTCCTGAAGACGCAGCTGCAAGTGATGAGGAAATTGAGACGGAAGCACCTTGTCAAACTCTTGGGCTTTCCAAGAGTGAAGTTGATGTATTCTTACTTAACATTTGACATTTCTTCTCTGGCGCAACTCTGTTAACTTTTTCTAAGTGTATTTACATCGTTATTTACAGGCTACTCCATCCTTCTACTTAAGTAAGAACTGTCGGCATAAGCAGCACCAATGCTTTTCCTGTGGAAAACTTGGTTCCTCTGATAAGGATTCAGGTGGCGCTGAGGTATTGAAAGCTTTATTATTGATCTCACAGTATCTGTTAGGATATGGGGGAGAATATACTAGTTAGTTAAGGGTATCCCTGTAATTATCTACCCTATGTTGGTCTTGGGCTATATAAGAAGGATATATCCTACTGTGGGAGGCATCGTTATATGGTAAACAAGTCTAGTTGGCCTCCTAGGAGGAATTTGGGGGAAAACGTAGGCTGATTCATATCAAAGGTATCAGAGTTGCTTTCCTTGGGCACTGGCGTTGGATGGTTTCTACGAGAAGCTCTGCAAACTCCGTGGTGGAGAATCTGGAGCTTGAGCAGGCGGCGATGTGACTTCAGCTTTCTGACCTCTCTGGAATGTTGGATAGTCTCGCTACGACAGTGGAAATCTTGGCTGTGGTGGTCGCTAACTTGCAAAAGGGAGATAGAGGAGGCCGTCGCAGTCCTAGCGAGGGGGACAATCTTTGTCGGACATCGGTGGAGGAAGAAGTACCAGATCGGTGTGAGTCTAAGATCGGGAAGATTGTTCTTTCCGTATCCGTTGAAGACAAGCCACAAGTGTGAATTCGAAAGGCAGAGAACAAAAATTCTCTTATATTTCAGTGGAGTACAGCAGTCGTGTTGAATCTTTCTCCGCGCATCTACAAACTATACCGGACGAGAATCTCATGAAGACAGCGCGCTGGATCAAAGAGAAGCATGATATTGTGTCGAGAAAATTTCCCAAATTCCTCCTAAGAGGCCTACTAGACTTGTTTACCATATAACGATGCCGTCCCACAGTAGGAATGGATTGAGATTTGACAATTTGAACTCAAAGAATGAGAAAATCTTGTGTCCTTGACATACTTGACACTGCTCTCTTTTTACATCTTTTAGTTCTTCATTAAACGAATGTGTGTGGTGAAAGCTTCGCTTGCTGAATTAGGAATAGAAGACTTAAACTGATGAGTCAGTATAGAGGAAGAAAAAGCTAAAAAGCCATAGACAGAGATACATTCTTTCAATTGCTTGGCAAAACTCTGTTTGCTGTCTAGAAGAAGCTAGCATCGTTTTCTCAATCTCAACTTGCATGCCACCATATAGGTGAACAAGGAAGGGAACCTTCTGAAGGACAAAACTGCTATCACAATAGATATATGCATCTTTGAATCTTTATTTGTTGAGGGAAAATAGGTTTGATGGCTAAATGTGAGCATGGTTTCCTTAACTTGTTGTTTCAGTTGCTTATCAGTGAAGATAGATATGGACCTTATGAATAACGTGTGCGTACATTATATAAAATACATGCACTTTTTTATCAATCATTTGCTGAGGAAGAAAAGTTTGTGACTAAGTCAGATCATCGATTGACATAACTTGTGGTTTTTGTTCCATGTCAAAGTTAACGTCTATTGGTAGGATATGTGCTTTAAGATGTTATGCCTCCATTCTCATGAGCAGCATCATATTGGCTTGTCTGTTTGTTCTTACGTGTTCAATTCAGATAGTTTAACTGTTTTTCTTACGCTCAAGTATGTGTTTATAAGATGTTATTAGCTTGTCTTCTGATTCTTAAGTGTTCAAAAACTGTTGACCTAATGTTCAAATACATGTTTTAGCTGCAATTCTCAGCATTCTGAATACCAGCTTCATTGTGGTTCGTCTTCTCAGTTTCCTTAGTGTGTAGTACACAGTTATACATTTTAAAGGTCTTGGCTGTTGTAATTCCCTCTGAGGCCTGTCATAAGCATGTGCCTAATTCTCCTCTGGCGTGATGTAAGACTTCATCTTATTAGGTTTTATCCTATTTGACACCTTGAGGCTTGTCATAGGTCCTCAAGTGACGTTTCACAGACAGCGGGGGTGCAAAACCTTGCCTATTTAAACATCAATTTAAATTTTATCCCTAAATGCCGAATTGATCGAGGAATTTTGATGATATAAATTTCAAACTGTGACTTACTTACCAAGATGCCCCATGTTCTAACCTACGCTGTAGAATATAGAATTTAGTTCAAAGTCATAGGAGAGAATCACATTGAAATCAGACTAAAACCACAGATTATATCAGATTTTCTCTTCTAACACATTGACATGTGCTACCAAATGAGATCTTAAGTTAGTCCAGATGGCTCCAAAATTTTTTAGCCTCTTTTCCTTTCAGTCTTGTCTGTTCACCTGCAGCACCATTTAGTCCCTCTTTTACTGGAAAGCGTTTACCATTATTGACCCCTCATTTATCGGTTCCCTCCATCCACCCCCCCCACCCCCCCCCCCCCCCCCCCCCCCCCTTTATCTTATGTCTTTAATCTGGATAGTATAACACCAAGCATATTGGTAAAATATGTACTCTAAGATGTTCATATGTTGTCACGATCAGCTTCATATTAGCTGTTGTCTCACTTGTTTTTTGGGTGAGCAATCTAGATAGTTATGGGTCATAAATGCTGAGTGTCTCTTTTGTAATCTGCAGCTTGAGGTGCTCGTATGATTTCAGTTTCGGTGTCAAAAATGTGACTCTGTCAATAGAGTAATCTTGTAAACATTTTTCAGGTATTTCAGTGTTCTTCTGCAACATGTGGCTTCTTCTATCATCCTGATTGTGTTGCCAAGTTGCTCCATCCTGATAATGAAGCCTCTGCTGATGAGATCAGAATGATTGTTGCTTCTGGGGGGCCATTCACATGCCCTTGCCATAGGTGCTATGTTTGCAGACAAATGGAAGATGCTGCCAATGAAGATCTGCAGTTTGCAGTGTGCAGACGTTGCCCAAGATCGTACCACAGGAGATGTCTTCCCAGGTAAAGTCTTTTCCAAGTATGTGCACTAACCCATCTAACCATTTTTTAACCATCAGAGTGTAATTGGTTCTTTCCTTTGTTCAGGAGGATAATTTTTGAAAGCACTGACGAGGAAGACCAAAGGGCTTGGGAAGGGCTTTTACCAAACAACCGTTTGATATATGCTTGTCAGTTCAAGTTAATTTCGCTTAAGATTTGGTACAATTGACTTTTTTTAATTACTGCTGGTTTGAATATCAACTAAACTAAATTCTTATACTTCTTAACCAGAAAACATAGATTGATCCAAATGGGGACACCATTGAGAGACCATATTAAGTTTCCGGTTGAAGGTGAAAAGAAGAAAGTGTCTTCCATGCAGTCTTCGAGCAAAGATACAGCTATGAAGAAGAAAAAGTTGGTGTCAAGACCAACTCAGCTTGAACGAGTTCCATCAAAATCTGATCGATTGGTTGTGAAGTCTCCACGTGCTGAGGGTGGAAATGAAAAAAAGGAGCAGAAGCTGGGACCATTAAGTGTAAAGAAACCTCAAAGAACAGATGCTCCCAGAGCACTGGTGTCAAAAGAAAACCTGTCACAAAAAGAACTGACCGAGCTGCAAGTGACGAGGAAGCAAAACCCTCTCTGGGGGAACAGTTATATACTCACTTCCTCAACAAGTCTGGTTCACCTGCGCCTAATGATGCTGAACCAATGAAGAGACGGCAGTCTGAACATAGGCAGTTGAGAGCTCCTCATATGAACTAGATGTTGATTCGGTGAGGAGGTATGTACAATATTGCCACAAGTTTGTTCTTTGTGAAATATCTTTGGATTCCTCATGAGTTGGTTATCAATCAGTTTATGTTATCATCTGGTGTGATGCAGAATTGATGAGATGATTGAAGAAACGAAATCAGCCATTACTCTAAAGGATATATATGAAAAATACAACAAAATAGCTTCTACACATTCACACTCACAGAAAGCTGCTCTGGAGAGTATTACTGGGAAAAGTAGAAGGGTATAGACAGGTAAATATGGCCAACTGTCTACTATGATTTAATATATCTGGCGTGAATCATACTGATACATCTGGTTTTAATAAATATTATTATACCTGACAACTTACACGAGCTTGACGTGACATTGAAATGTCAATCGACTTTCTTCATTTGACATAGTAAATTTGTGTACAATATATAGCTCTTAATTGGTGTATAACTCTCAATGGTGTAGAGGAGTGCTTTTAATTAATATAGGCCTCTTCTTTCACGTGAGTCTTTCCCTGGTGAGGCTTATATTGTCTTCTTGTAGTTTAAAGTGGGTTTCAGGTCTGTTTCTTGTTCAGGATAGTATTTTATTTTTCATTTTGTGTAGCAGCACTAGTAACCTTTTCATCTGTTGTAATTTTAGGCCATTCAGATAGCTTCTGAAAAGCTTGATGGAGGTGGCAATGTTGAAGAAGCGAAGGCAGTCTGCGAGCCAAATGTTTGAGTACGCTTATGAAGTGGAAGGTATTGTTAAATAAAGTCTATTCTGAGGTGGCATTTGTATTGTAAGTTGTGAATTTCTCACTGATTTCTCGCTTCGAAGACAAGCTTATCAGTGCTCACTTCTAGTAATGCTTCTTCATGGTTGATTTTTATTGTTGCTTGATGGAAGTTATTTCATCTGTCGGTTAATTAACCTGCAATTTATAATCTTATAATCTCCTTGTTTTCTTCACCAATTGCAGCACAAGCTCAGAGTCTCTCTCGCCCCTTTTCTTCATGGTATGCGCTATACATCTTTTGGTCGACATTTTACCAAGGTGGACAAGCTTAAGAAGGTACGCTGTTATGCTCGTTTGGCATGTTTTTTCTATAGTTATTTTGTAGCATATTTTGGTTGCAGTTTTATGCTGGCACATTTGCAACATAATCTGATGGCTGCTTTGTGCTTGACATATTTGTAGCTGTTTTGAAAACTGTTGTTTGGCAGTGTGACATTTGCAGCATAAGTTAGTTAAGTGCAGCACGTTTACCGTTTTTTGTACTATAATTATAAATATAAATTACAGTTTAGAACAATATTTTGTTAAAAAATAAATAAAGTAACTACTAACAAATGTAATAATATAAGTAATTTGTTACCATCAAAGGTCCGTACATACCTAAATCTTTGATAAACTCAATACAACAAAGGTTAATAGAACATAAACTGCTGTTTAATGAAAATTCAATTGTAATGAATATTAATATGTTTCCATTTCTACCATCAGTTGGTTGTTTCCCCTTTTTTTAATGCGGATTTTGATTTGCGTTGCTTAACCCACCGGTTCACCCGTTATCTATTTTAATATATAAAAAATATACTTATGATGAAGTAAAGTGTGAAAGCACAAAATAATGGCAATTAAGGAACTGAAAAATTCAGGAAAGAAGGTCGTCTAACATACATGCTCTGCGCCTCTTTCATTCTCTTCACTCATGGTAATTTTGCGACCCTAACTGGCGAACAAGGAAGATACATGCTCTGCGCCTCTTTCATTCTCACGGGAATTTAGCAACCCTAACTGGCGAACAAGGAAGATACATGCTCTGCGCCTCTTTCATTCTCTTCACTCATGTTAATTTTGCAACCCTAACTGGCGAACAGGAAGATACATGCTCTGCGCTTCTTTCACTCTCTTCACTCCGGTAATTTTGCAATCCTAATTCCTAATTGGCGTACAAGGAAGATACATGCTCTATGCCTCTTTTATTCTATTCACTCACGGTAATTTTGCAACCCTAATTGGTGAACAAGGAGCACACATGCTCTGCGCCTCTGTTCATTCTCTTCACTTATGGTAATTTTGCTATCCTAACTGGTGAACAAGGAGTTACATGCTCTGCGCGGGAAATGCGAGCAACATAAATGTGGCATAAGTTTGCCCCATAGCAAATATGCTCCATCCGAAAAAACAAGGGGAAATATGCCAAAATGTTGCATTTGTGCCAAACAAAAAATGCTAGCCCAAAATGCCACATAAATGCACAAATGAACGAGAAATATGCTTTGTTTATGGTCTGTTGTGATATATGCTTATTATGGTCTGATCAAGTTTATCAGGATCCTGACAGTTTCCAAGTGTTCCATTAATGCATTTTCGTTCTCAATTAGATAGCTCATTCTCCCATGATGTATAATTACCGTTCATTGCAGAAGAATTATGTGCCACAGTATACAGTCGGCTGCATACATGTTTGCTTTATCATTATTTTTTTTACACTCGCAATTGACATAATCATCCCTGTCCTAAACGCATTTCTTTTTTTTAGATAATTTGGGCTTATAGTCAATATATTAAAATTCTTGAAAGTTCAGGTGGATGTGATAATAGGCCTCATTAAAACCTCTCTAAGCAAAACCCAGTGGGAAAAAGCCTAGAGAGGAAAAAGAGTACCCCACATCCAATTACAGCCCTAGTGCCAACTATAAAAAGAAAAAAAGGTGACAAAAGAGAACAGTAGCACTGACAAAATGTAAAACCATAGTTCTTACCCAAAGCAAAATTAACTAGCACTTCTTACAAATAATCCTTAAGGGATGACATCCCAATGAACGCTTCGCATGACATTAGCAGGCCCTTCCACCATATTCTTGTCCACCGCCAGATTCCGTGTTTAATTTGCACCACTGTCCGATCCACATCAAGAGTACCAGCTTGGAATATTACTTTGTTCCTACCTACCCACACGTGGTAGATGCCATAGCATAACGTTGACCTCCAGACTCGTGTTGTTTTTCTGCCCAAGTTAACCGCAAACCAGTCACTGTATATATCCATAGCCCTAGGCTTAAAGGCAAACTGAATATTCCACCACTTCAGGAGGTTATCCCAGACACCAGTAATCTTCGGGCATAAAAATAATACATGCTCTAGCGTTTCCATTGCCATGTTACACCACGGACATAAACACTGGCCAAGGGGGATTAGGTCCCTCTCAAATAAGAGCTCCCTAGTCGGTAATCCACGCCTGATCATGAACCACAAGACCATCTCAACCCGTGGCTCACACAGGCCACTTCAAATCTGCTTCCAGTCAACGGCTCCACGCTCCTCTTCCTCTGATATTCGTAGCTGGAGTAGAGAGTTTGTTACATCCTTCACAATAGATATGTGGCCCGCGGCGATCCAGTGAATTTCATCCTCCTGCATTGGTGAAGACGGTTTTAGCGCCAGGACTTCCTCCAACTCAGCTAGCATGTTTGCTTCAAATTCAAACAGATTCCGCCTCCACCGTAATTCCTATACCCACACGTCGTTCACCCAGGTTCCCATGTTTGCCACTGTACTGTTCTGCTGTAGACTTATTCGGAAGATCCTGGGGAATTTTTGGCTCAACACTCCTGCGTTCGACCAGCTATCTTGCCAAAAGAGGATGGTCTGTCCATTTTTCAGAGACAGGCAAATTTTTCCAGATATTATATCCCGTAACTGTTCATTTTTGGTGGTAGCTTTCACAATCGCAGCCCACAACCCATTAAACTTGTTACCCTGCCGTAGGTCTTCCCCTGTATGCAAGCCTTCTCTAATTTGATAGATGGAACTGATTGCTTTGTTCCTCAGTGATGATTTATTGTGAGCAATGCGCCATCTCCACTAGGTTAGGAACGCGAGGTTTTTTATTTGTAAGTCCGAGAAACCTAGACCCCCCGCATCTTTTGGCTTGGTCATTTTGGCCCAAGCAACTGTGGTCATGAATCTGCTATTACGTTTACCCCATAAAAACTGTCTTTGCAGGGACACAAGTGTACGTCGCACCTTGCTGGGAATGACAAATAGGCTCGCATAGTAAAGAGGGACAATATCTAGAACGGATCTTATCAGCACTGCTCGCCCAGGTTTCGAAAGACTGGTGGCTTTCCAATTTGCTAACTTCATCTTCACCTTGTGAATTACCGGATCCCATGTCGAGGCCTTCCTTGGGTTAGCGCCCAAGGGGCACCCTAAATATGTAATTGGGAGACCAGCCAGCCGGCAACCAAAGATTCTCCTACCCTCCTCTTCTTTACTAGCATTGATGCAGAAGGCCATTGGTTTCTCCATTTTCAGTCTTAATCCGCTCATCTCCGCAAATAAAAAGGATTCGATGCAGTTGCATCATCTCTTCCTTGTTGACTTCACTGAATAACATCACATCGTCCGCGAACTGTAGGTGCATTATTCTCACTTGCCTTGCACCAACTTTCAGACCCGAGAACTCTTGGTTCTTTACCGCACTTTGCATTAGCCAATTTAAAGCCTCAACAACAATCACAAATAAAGCGGGGGACAGCGGGTCACTTTGTCGTAGCCCTCTCGTAGGTGAGAATGGCTTTGTAGGCGAATCATTCACCAATATTGATATTCTTGCTGTAGTGACGCATGCCTTTATCCATCTTCTCCATGCATCTCAGAATCCCATCCCTTCTAGCATCATGTCTAGAAATTCCCAAGAGACACAATCATATGCCTTCTTTAGATCAATTTTAAGCAACACCCCTTTCCTCCGCGTCTTCTTCAGCCATGTTACAACTTCATTGGCAATGAATGGCCCCTCTAGGATGCTTCTTCCTTTAACGAATCCGGACTGTGTCTCGCCAATAAGTTTGGGCATGAGTGCACTCAGCCGGTTACTCAAGAGCTTTGCAACTATTTTGTACACACATCCGACCATACTGATTGGACGGTAATCTTCAAGACGGGATGGATCCTGCTTCTTGGAATGAGCGCTATCCAGGTTGTATTGCTGCCCCTCTCAAGTCTGTATGTGGTGAAGAAACCATGGATATCCCGTACAAATTCGGCGCCGATAACATGCCACATTGCTTTGATGAAACACATATTGTAATCATCGAAGCCTGGTGCTTTAGAACTATCTCACTTCTGAACCGTTTGCTTAATTTCTGCACATATAGGTGGACGTTCGAGCTGGGCAGCTTCTTCGCTTGAAAGTCTGGGGTGCCAAGTTGAAGGTGGTCGCACCTTTGTTACACGGCCAGTTTTGTAGAGGTCCTGATAATATTCAACAATGAGTATTTTTATGGCAGCCGGACTGTCTATCACCCCCTGTCCGTGACCAAGCATGTGATTAGTTTTCTCCTCCGATTCAATGTAGCCCTTCTGTGGTAGTATCTCGTGTTATTTTCTACTTCCTTGACCCACTTGTTGCGGGACATTTGCCTCCGATATATTGCATTGTCCCGTTCGACCTTATCCAGCTTTCCCATGGCTTTATTTCTCGCTTGTTCGGTTTGCACAGTGTCATCACCCCTTTCGATCATATTTTCAATTGTCCTCCGCTCCTTTCTGCAATCACTAATCTTCTGGCTCAGCTCACCAAAGGTTTATGTATTCCACCTCTTCAAGATTCCTATTAGTCTCTTTAGCTTCTTCAACGTTGTACCATACTGCAAGTTTCCCCACTCCTGTTTTATGAACTTTCCGAATCCTGGGTGTTCTAGCCAAGAGTCCATCGACCTAAAAGGTTTTGGACCCCAGTTGATCATGCCTGTGGATATGAGTAGTAGTCTATGGTCTGAAATCACCCACTCCCTTGACCGTACCATGACGTCGGTGTGCTGGGATAGCCACTCATGAGTAGCAAAGATTCGGTCTATCTTGCTGTAAGACCCGCCACCTCGCCACATAAATTTAGCGTCATGCAGTTGTACTTTGACTAGCTGCATGCTGTCTACCCATGACCTGAATTCTTTCATTCCTTTGGTAGGCCTGGAGTTGTGCATGGGCATTCTATCTTCCGGTTCAAGAACTTCGTTGAAGTCTCCCATGATCAATACCTTTGACTTCCAGTGATCCTTCTGTTGGAGTAGTTCTTCGAACAGGTGCTTTCTTTTTGCTGAATCGCAAGGAGCATAAACGACCACCAGTGTACTCTCGGTTCCTTCTCCCAGGTTTTTTATTTCCAGTGCTATCCATCTTGTTCCTTTTACTGTGCTTTGGACTTCAACTTCCTCTTCATTCCAAAGGATAATTATTCCTCTGACCTCCCCACACTCGGGATCTCTTCCCAAGCTAGACGGCTCTTCTTTCTTCCCAAAAAAGATGGATTTTATGTGCTGCTGTCCTGTTCATTTTCGTCTTCACTAGACCCAGTACTGAAATTTGCAGACTGCGAACTTCTTCCTTTATTTTCTGCTGCTTTACTCTAGGGCCCATCCCTCTGATATTCAGGAACCCCACCCTCATCGCTTGACAGCAGCCTAGTTATTTGCGTAGGGCTGCAACTGCTCCTGGATGTTAAGCTTTGTCTGCTCTGGGTCTGGGACCTGGCATCCCAACTTTTGTAGCAAGTTTACGCACTCCTCTGCTTCACTTTCGATGTTGATTATTTTGCCTTTGTCATTTCGGGCTCAATTAAACTCTCTGGTATGAATACTAGGGGGGAGGGGGGGGGGGGGGGGGGTATTCAGGAATAAGTCAACAAAGAGTTTATTCCTCTTTCTCTCCTTTGACTGTGCGAGATTCTCTCTCTTGCGTTGGGCTTTTACTGAGAGGGTTGAACAGCTCATCATGTGCTATCGGTTTAAATATTCCAGACCCTGACTGATGTTCAATATTCTCGGCGGAATTAATTGCTTCTGGTGAGTGCATGATTTGCATAGGAATTATACTATTTTCTATAGCAGCCTCATCTTTCCCTCTCCCCGAATTTCCTTCCATATTCGTCTCGAGAACTGTCGACACTTTATCTTCTGTTTGTCTCATTCCTTCCTCTGCCTTTTCAGTCTCGAGAACTGTATCATTTCCCTCCGTCTTTATATCCTCTTCTATTATTTTCTCCAGCTCGTTACTTTTCGGGACCTGTGCTTGTGGCAACTCGGCGAACATATTTTCAAGACACAATGATTGTGTCTCATCAACTGTTGCCGATTCCGTTCTATCAGCCTTTATTCCATCTATATTACCCATGTTGCCTCGGGATTCCTCTTGGTGGGAGTTTTGTTGGCCTTTTTCTTTATTATTTGTGCTGCCTCGGGATTCACCTTGATAGGAATTCTGTCTGCCTTCTTCGTTATTCGATAGGTTAATGGCTCCATTGTTACGTTGACCCTGACCTCTGCAACTTTCCATCGCTGGCATTTGGACAATACTTTCAGAATAATCTGTATTTCCGAATCTGGAAGACTGACTATGCACCTCCACTATGCTTACCGGGTAATTGGTTCCATCTACTCTTACCATAATTTTCCAGTTTATCAACTGGAGGGTTGAGGTTTCTATTTGAAGTCGGATTTCGGCATTCTCACGAGTTGGCTATCTTCCTCTTCAATCTTGATGACGTCACCCACGGTTTGGGCAATCTTGCGCACATTCACCCTATTCCATGCTTGGAGTGGGATGCCCCGTATGACTATCCATGCCTTCCGCTTTTCGACTTGGTCACCTTCCTCCCATTTATGGATTTCCATTCCTTCTGGTTCCTTGCCTTTTGCATTGGCTGTTTTAACACCCTCATCAGCTTCATGGAGTGTATTAAAAACCATAAGAAACTTTTTTCTCAAGAAAGCCAGTAGCCCTGCAACATTCGGCCATCTGCTTTGTAGATACTCCATCGCCCCTTTGGGTTTTTTTCATCTGGAAGAGTAACCACAGTACATTTTGACAAACATGTTTTCATTACTGTGTCTGATTTGACATCCATGGATAGCCTTGTTTTAACATTGATGTTCTCCTACGAACCCAGGCGCTCTGTTTTGTCAATTGACTCGGGTTTCGACTGGGATGATACTTCATATTCCTACTGGGGCGTTGGTTCCCTTCATAGGCTTTATCCTCTTTGTATCTATATCCTTGAAACTCCATTCGAGCCCAAAGCTTATTTCCATTGACGTTCCAACCACTAATTCCTTCAATGACTCTTCTAGCATCGTCGATGTGATTTACATCAACGAAAGCACATGCTTCATGACTCCTTTTCCTACTTCCTACTGATGTAAAGTCTGCTCCACGGAGCAAACTTCTTCACAATCTTCCCCAACTGATAATGTGACACTGTTTTATCAATGTTATCGATGAAGATCGTGGTTTTTGAAAACCTACCTTGGTGTTTTCTTTCCCCTCCAGTGTTACTTCTTTCTGTTTGCATGGGTTTGTATACTTGATGTCGGGTTCCATCTTGGGTAGGTTTGTAGGGACGTGCCTGCCCTTCAATTTTTCCTCTTCCTTTGGATTCTGCCTTGTGGGTTTTTTCTTTCCATCGGGATTTCTTTCCCGGTTTTCTGTCCTCGAAGCGGTTTTGGCGGCTTTGGTTTCGCATGAGTACTGTGTCCTTCCTCTCCCCATTAGGGTTCGACGGCGTGGCTATGCTGGTGACGGTAAGTAGGCAAGGCGTTTGTGGTGTTTGGGTGCGGTGTTTGGAGATTGGGTGGGGGGTTGGGCTGTTGTGTGGAGCAGGGATTGGTGTTGGGGGTGGAGTTAGGCGGTGGATGGGAGGGCGGCTGCATGCTGGGCTTGGGGGGTTACAGTGAGGGAGGTAGAGGAGAAGGGAGCGGGGAGGGAGAGAGGCGACATCTTTACCAACAGCTAAGGTGTTGTTAATGCTGTCCTGAACGCATTTCTATATTGGAGAAAAGTTTTCCTTGTTTTCAAATGGAAATTTGCACTGTGGAGGAACTAGTTATTTTTTATATATTATATCACATTGTATTATTATATTATATTTTGGTGGTAGTTAGGTGAGGGAAGGATGAGGAGAGGAGTTGAGCCATCACCTTGAAGTAGTCAGAGGTCTTATCCTTCTTATCAGTTAAGCTACATTTAAGACTGAGTAATGGCTTCAGGGTTTTTTGAAATCTCAGCTAACTGTTGACTTCTCTTCTGAGCCTAACATTTTATATGCGCCTGAAGCATGTAATTCGGTTCTTTATGTGGGTTTTGATTTTGATATTTATTTGTCTTCATGTGTTGTTAAAATTATTGTTCTTCTAATTTTTATGATTACTTGACTGTCTTTATTTTTCAGATTGTTGATATGATGCACAGTTATGTTGAAGATGGTGATACGGTATGTTTATTGAATAATTGAGATATTCCTGTAGGTATATGTTCAAGATTCATTTGGTAAATGCATGAGACAACATTGTCCTGATTGATGATTGATGCAATACAGGTTGTTGATTTCTGTTGTGGTGCCAATGATTTTAGTTGTTTTATGAAGGAGAAGCTTGAGCAAACTGGAAAGAAATGTTCATTTCGAAATTTTGATCTTTTCCGACCAAAGGTACCTATTGATTCTTTATTTTTTATGCACAAGTAATTAAGTTTGCCTGTATATTCCTTCATGTCTTTCTCGTGGAATTGAGTACTTAAACGATCTACCTGTTTTTTTGTTCTTGTGAATTCATTTGTTTTATTTTCACTAGCTACCTTTTTCACGTGAGTATATAATCTCGTCTTTTTTTTTTTTATATCATGTTGAGGTTCTTCTATCCTTGATATTTTGTCTGCTTCCCTCATTTGGATTTATGTCATTGTCCATTTTCTTCCGTCGTAAAATGTTATTGTTCATTTTTTCTATTGCGAGGGAAAAATTATTATTATTATTTGTCCCCTTTCAACAATTGTGTCTTTCTTTAAGTTTCTTTGGCTTTTGAGTTGATTTGTGCAGCTTTCTGATAGATTTTTTCTACAGAATGATTTCGCATTTGAGAGAAGAGATTGGATGAGTGTGAAACCACATGAGTTGCCTAAAGGGTGCGTTTGGTGAGTGATTGAATAGGCCTTCTTTCTTTAGTGGCATCCTTCTTTATCTTTTCACTGAGGGCAGTTTTCTCCTTGACTGATCAGATCATGGGGCTTAATCCCCCATTTGGAGTTAAAGCATCACTGCAAACAAGTTTGTTAACAAGGCTCTTGAGTTCAAGCCCAAGCTTGTCATTTCATTGTACCTAGAAGAAACTGAGGTGGTATTCATCACTCTTCTCCACACACACGTGCTCAATTTCTGCTTAAAGACAGCGTGTATACTCGGTTTTATAAATGTGTGTGTGATTAGAGTGGATCAAAAGAAGCCACCATATGATCTGTCTGGGAGGATTTTGAGCTGCTCAGGAAGGTAACATTTGTGTTCATTTATTGCTTTATATCCTATCTTGGTACTTTTTTAGTAAATGCCTTACATTGAGACTTCAAACCTGTATCTTTTGATGATTATGTTGCATTCTTGTAAAAGCGCTCTCAACTTTTTTTTTTGCGTTTTCTTATTTCCAGTCATTTATCTTCCTGGTTCCATCGACATAAATGAGGAGCAAATGGATGACTGGAATGTGGTAAGCCCAGTCCTTTATCTTTGGAGCCGTCCTGATTTTACTCTTAAACACAAGGAAATAGCTCGGACGCATGGTCATCTTGATGTAGAGGATGGAGCAACTGAGAGGTAATTTGAAACACTGATAACAGTGGCGTATTGCTTTCCAGAAATTTTTAGTATTAGCTAATGACTTCTACCAAGCCTGGCAACTTGGTTGGTGGTGGAGTATGCTTGTAACCAATAGGTCGTTAGTTGAAGTCACCCTACCACTATTACCTACCAGTTTTCTGTGAAGGCAATATTCGATTGTTGTTTCTAGATATAAAAGAGGAATTCCTGGACTCTGCTAGAATTTAGACAGAGGATTAGTACTTTGGCGTCAATGCTGACTTTTGTTGCCGTTTCGTTGGTGTGGTGCAGCCACAAAAATGATTTTAGAACTACTGATACGGGCCCTAGTAATGTACCTGAAGAAAACTCAAAAGTTGACATGGAGATAGACAAAGACGAAGTGAAGAATAATGATCCCTTGGTGGAGACGAAAGCTGAGGAGCAACGACCTATACCTAGAAATCCTGGTGATACCCAAGTTCACAAGGAGCAACCTTCAACCCGAACAAGATGAAGAACAAGGGAGAAGATGAATTGCGTGCAGCTGGTTTCTATCAGAGCAGCAGCTCTGGTTCAAAGAACTCTAATAAGAAGAAGAGACAACGTGAAAACAAGCTATTGGGAAGAAATGCTGCTAGTAAGGTGGCAGCCAGACCATATCAAGACAGAAATAAGCTGGCAAGAAGGAATTCTTCTGAAAAAAGTCAGGGAAGAGGTCAGTACTCCGCACCTTCCAATGCTGCTTCAGATGCTCGATCACCCCCTGTGGATCCATACCCCCCTAGGAGAATCCAGGATTCATCACCAGCATTCCCGGGGGAAGTAGGCATTCGGGGTTATGGCTCTGGGGGTCATCAGCATCAACATCAGCAGGAGCAGCAGCATTCAGGTGCAAGTGGATATATGGGTCCTCCTCTGCCAGGCTTTGATTATGATGCAGGGTATAATAGGTCTCAACAACCAAGCTTCGGTGATAATCGCATACCAAGTAGGTTTGGCCTTGATGATGATGATCCATATGTGAGCGGCAGCAGGCGTCCACCTGGTTGGCAAGGTGCTGGTGGGGTCTCAGGTCCCTTTGAGGATCGTCATTATGCAAGAGTAGATAGCTTTCTTCAGAATAGAGGAGGTTACGGGGGGAGATGGATAGTGGGTATGATAGGTTGAGTAATACCCCATTGTACAGTCCTGATCCGCCGGCATTGTCTTATGGTGTTGGTGGGGGAATGAACATGACTGCTATGGATAGATATGCACCAAGGTTGGATGAGTTGAATGACCGTATGAGAATGGGGCCTAATCCTCGTGTTGCTCAGCCGGGTGGTTTGGTGGGATGTATGATCATCAGGTGTCGGTTAGACCGGGTTATCAAGGCATGCCACCCCCGCCACCTATGGGGGGGTATGCACCTGTCCCAGACCACTCATTTCCTTACCATAACCCTGGAGGGGCGGCGGTAGTGGTGGGTGGATCAATGATTAGAAGTCATGTCTTTCATCAAGGTTGAGGATGTGGGTGGGCTTCAACAGTTGCTGTTTTGTGTGGGTAACTTTTTGGAGTAGTTGTACACTAACGGCTAGCTAGGTGGTATAAACTTAGGGGCATGGTGGGTATCGCCATGGTTTCATATTTCCCACAGTTGTAGAAAGGATTACTAATTATGGTTGGTTGTTAACCGTTGATTCTGGAATTGTCTTATGTTGGTTAGATATTAGCTGTTGATTTTTTTTTTTTTTTTGTGTACTTGCATCACTAGTTGGCCTTCAGTCGGATACGAATTCATAATCTTTTTTTGGGAATAGATTTCAAAACGCTAAGAAACTAACAAACGAAAACATATAACGTTTTTTCTGAAATAGGCAGATCAAAGCTAAACAGCAGAGTTACCTAATAAATTAGTGGTAAATCGGTAATTGAATATCTTATATTTTAGAAAGTATAACAAAACGTCGAGATTTATCTTTTTCAAACTACTTTGATACGGGTCGGTGTGGATATATATCTTTTAGATCTCAACCCACTTAGATGACATTATGGCTACACAAAGGGCCTAAACATAACAAAGAGATGAACGGCAAATGAGAATGTGGGTGCACCATCAATCCTCTCCTGAGATGCCTCTAGACATACAGAAGTCTATCTCTTGACTCGAAAGAGAAAAAATCTCATTCTATATTTCCAATGGATGAAACCAGACATGATGGTTATACAATCTTATCACAAAAGATTCAAAACAACCAAAACTACTCTACTAAGGAGCATTCCTAAATTTACTGTCTTTACCTGGAAAAATATTTATCAAGAGACTACTAAACGACGCCATCCTTAGCAACAGAGGATCAGAATTTTCATTGGGTCCATCCTTTGTAAATGTTCACCGACAGCTTGCATGTCATCTATGAAATAGGTAGCCACCATATAATCAACAATGTAAGCTGTCTTCATCCAATCGGTGCCTCTGCCGATTTGATCAAGATTGACATGCAACCATATTTTTGTATGTAGGTTGGTGAGGATATATTTTTTCGGGTGCATAATACCAACACAAGCTTACCAAGCGAGTAATTGTAAAGGTGAGATATGCTTTGCAGCTGCGGGAGGTAGTATTGTAAAAAAGTGATGACATGATGGAGGTTCATACTTCGTACATGACATCTCATCACTTAGAAAATGCGCATTACAAACAACTAAGTAGGAGATAAGGTGTTTTTTTTTTTAAGCATACCATACCATACCATAGATTGATATACATAGTTACATCAAACGATCAAAACTAATCTTGTGATCTTAAGGATTGAGATAAAACAAGCATGAGCATGGTACTAGTGGCCACTACCAATCGCAACCCTATCTCAAAAGAGACGTTTGCTCAAGTAGTTTTTAGCTGACGTATAGATATAATTAAGAGGACAACCAACTAAAACTACCATGCACCTCGCCGACTCCGTGAACAAAGACAGCATATACAACAACTTACCCCTAGAACTAAACATAAGGATTCTCATGCAACCAAAAGCTTCAAAATGTGCCTCTATGCATGAGAAACCTGACCACAATAAATTTGTGAAAATGAGAAAACAATACAAGGAAATCAAAGTGATCAAACAAACCGACACCATAAATGCATAAGACAAAGACCATTATATATATGTTTAGGAGTCCATGAACTTGCCAGCCAAATGATTAGATACTACAGCGAGACTAAGCCTTCCTTAACGTCGCATGGCTCTTTATCTGCCTGGTAACCTTCGTTCCCTTGCCTCTGGTTGGATTCATCGGAGGGATCTGGAGGAGGACACCACCTTCTTCTCTCCGGGCACCTTTTCTGGCCAGCAGGGGTCCCATACTTCTTACCTAGTAGCATTTGCAAACATACGATGGAGTGGCCTCTTTCCCCAACAAAGAGGGGCGATCCAGATTAGGGGTGTCAAATTCGGGTTTCAAGTCGGGTTGAGCTCAATCCAAACCCGATCTGAAAACAGTTTAGGTCAACACAAACCCGACCCGAACCCGGAGCGGGTTATATTTCTTTAACCCGAACCTGGAGCGGGTTGACCCAAACCCGATACATTTTTTTAACATTTATTTTATTTTTAAAATTTTGGATTATTTAATAATTAAATATAATACTTTAATATTAATAAATTATTATATACTTTATTTAATCATAAGCTGTATATTAAATGTTTAGTTTAGTCATAAATTAAACATTGAACACTAATTTAAGTAATTAAATATAACATATTTTTTATTTTTAAATAACTTTTTTGTGGGCTACGGGTTGGCGGGTTCAACCCGAACGCGGAGCGGGTTTCAATGACCCAACCCGTGCCCGATCCGAAATTTTTTTTGGGTAAAAAATCTTGATCAGAATCCGACTTTTTATGGGCCGGTTTCATATCGGGTTTCGGGTTCGGGTCAAGATTGACATCCCTAATCCAGATCCATTGCCTCAAGCCGATCTGCAATGGACATACTCGGGTGGGAGACAAGAGAACCCCAAGCCCAAGCTCACCCTGAGTCAAGTCTCAACTGTTGGATCATCCCAAGAGCTTATCCTTCTCTGGACCAAGAAAGACTTATAACGTCCATACAATATCTCTATAGATAGCCACTGTCTGAATGAAAGCTCCTCTTCCTCGTTTTTCAGGGTGACAGAACAAGCTCCGGTGCAGTGCAAGAATGACCTGCAAATGCAGCAGATTAAGGGCATATTATCATATGATAATGAGAAAATCAACAACTTACCGTCAAGAGAACAGGGCATGCAACGAAGACTTGGAAGTGAAAGATTTAAGAGCACTTAGTTATGATGAATTGATAGTTTGCCATGACAGGTTCATCCATGATGCCGGTAAATCTTCCCGACCTAGCCCCCACATGGTCCAAAAATGTCTTGGAACATCTTAGATTCAAACCCAACATGAAATCCACTTATACTCTAGATTCGCTATAGCCACGCCTGGCTCGAGTCGCTGAATGGCCAAGAGGTAGGCATTGATAAGCCACGGTCCCTAAATGAGTCTGACATGCAAAGCATGGATGTTATCGAACTTAATAAATAAAACAAAAGGGGACAACCTTGCAGAATCAGAAGCCTCCGAAAGCATTCTAGAGGGATGAAAGAGTAGTGTAGAGAATTAGTGGGTTTAGGTCCTCATGGGTGAAAAGCTTGCCCATTGCACAACACTCATAATAAGCCAGGAAGTGGGCTACCGTATCTTGACAAGCATCGCTAGGTGGTGTGGAAATTTTGAAGGTAGGTAGATTTGGATGGAGTAGTAGAGGGAGAACCGGTACGAGAGTTGGAGACTGAGGTAAATGAATGTGAGGAAGAACATGCAACGGAGTGAGTTAAAGATGAAAGAGAATATAATGGGTTGGATGCTTGCTGGATTCTAAAACTTGTAAGACAGGAGAGGAGAGAACAACAAGAAATCATCATGACATTAGCAAGAATTATGAGTGGAGTGTTGGCAAATAGAAAGATCGTGGGACGGATGCAACTGACACAAACAAATTATTTGACCAAATGATTACATTGCATTTCCGATGAGCAATCGATCATGGCACATGCAAGGGGAATGACTTTGCTCCGCCGAGGGGAGAGGGAAGAGCCACTCCAGGGAGAGTTGTTTGAAAACTTGTGGTGAGAAAATTATTACTCCCTCCGTTCACAATAACTGTCATTTTAGAAACTTGCACACTTATTAAGAAAAGTAGGACAATGACGCATGTGCCCCTACTTTTTACTTTTCCATTTAGATAATAATTACTTTTATATTGAATAGTAGGGTAAAAGTGGAAAGGAGTGTGTCAAAAAGCTTAGAATGACAGATATTTTGAACAAGAATCACATCCTAAAACGACAGATATTAATGAACGGAGGGAGTAGTATATAGTGTAAGTATGTACCACATCCCTTGTGATCATGGTTGTAAAAAACGGTACGGTACGACCGTTTATATGGCGTATCGCCATTTTTGCATTTAAACGTATTGATACGGCCGTATGAAACCGTTTCATCGACACCCGTCCCGGGGTGGCGTATGGTCGTGTAATTAGTTGGATTTCCGTATTTGCCGTATTTTTAAAGAATACAATATAAATTATTGAAGACAACGATTTGACTGGAGTAAAAAGATGACTAATTTTTTCTATTAAATCCCTAAACAAAAATAATGTTGATCTTATATAAGGTTTTTACTTTAGAAAAATGATGATAAAGCACCACCACCATTAACTATAGATTGAATATTTGTAAGAGCAAAATTACAATTATACCAATAACTTTTCTACCTACTATTTTTTGTTTGTTTTCTACTTAGTAATAGTGTGACCTTTTATTAAGTATCATTTATGTAACTTATCTTACATCACTCAACAAAACTTCTACAAAATTCAAATAGTTTAAGAATGCCATAAATATACGATTTAAAGGTATTAATAACAAAATACTAATATTATGTATAAAGTGTAACATATTTAATACTTATATATATTTATATTACATTTTTTATTATTTAAATATTAAAATTTCATCTTACTGATTCTCCATTTTATCCGTATCGATAGTATCACATACTCTCAATAATCCACATTGGACTATAGTACCTTGTGCAAACTGGGAGTAATAAAGTGACCTGGCTAGCATCACGTCCTTTCCTGGTTGGAGGAGCTGTGTGCACCACGTATACACCATTGATTGATGGATGGACCCAACAAAAGACATGCTCTACTGATCTGTTGTAGAAAGGACAACGTACAGGCTGCCATGTTGAAGGATCCAATGTGCAACACGGAGCGAACGCTAATATTAATTGCATTGCCATGTCGTACGACTCCAAATATCTCATCTCTATCTTCCATCTAATGTTTCATCTCCCAAAATTTATGGATTGAGGAGAGAGCATACATTAATTGTATGTGTTACATAAACGAGATACAACTGAACTGAACTTATGTAAGTTGCAAATATAACAATGTACTTGTCGCGCGCTACCTAATTACTTGAGTTGAGTGAAGGAAAGGAAGTGTTCTCTCTATTTTACTATAGTAATTTTTTAGCTACATCCAAATGTAGTTATAGATAATTATATATATGTATATTTGTTCTATAAAAAATGTACAATTAGTAAATAAAAATTGTACAGATGTATATGTAAAGTTATATATTGAATTCTGATATTACTGAAATTCTAATAGATGTACATACTAATTTTTTAAATTGTACAATAAACTTATAAAATCTATACTTTTACACAGTATAAGCGACGGCGTGTAAACCCTAAGAATTCATTCGCCGCTCACATCTACATACAATCGCCTGCATTCCCTAGCCATGAGAAAAAGGAAGGGTCACAACTAGAGAAATAGTGACAAGAAGTCTAGTTGGAATAAAAAGACCGTGAGGAAGTCCGCTTGTAATTCTTCGAGGCAGGTGTGGCTTCAAGTCAGGATTCAAGGC
The DNA here is from genome assembly GCA_023374045.1 of Limonium bicolor. Classification (NCBI taxonomy): domain Eukaryota; kingdom Viridiplantae; phylum Streptophyta; class Magnoliopsida; order Caryophyllales; family Plumbaginaceae; genus Limonium; species Limonium bicolor. Next base: position 307,030,040 of record CM041776.1, on the reverse strand, counting down.
GCAAGTCGTCAGTGAGGAAGAGTTCCAATACAGACGAGTATTTACAAGGTATGGGTAGCGCCAAAGGTTACACTACTACCACTGTTTTCATTGATAATGTTCACAAAGGAGTGTCGGAGTATCAGCTGGGTAGAATTGTCGAAAGATTTGCTCAATGGAGTAGGCTCTACATTTGTAGAAAACGGAGAACGTGGAATCAGAATGCTTGTGCTTTTGTCGATGTTAATAACGTTAAGGATGCCAAAAAAAGTTATTGAAGACATCAAAGGATGGTTGGATTATTAATGGGAGTAGCCTTTGGGCGAGAATGGAATTTCAAGGTCACAGAGCTAGAGTGAGGAGAGACATTCCCATTAGCGGTTCGTCACATCCCATGAATTCGAATTTTTGGGTCCAGAAGGAGCATAGCAATGTTAAATCCAGACTTTCTTTAAAGGTTAAGGCTGACGAAGGGATGAATGCATGCCTATCCAAATGTGTGGTTGCCACGCTTCAAGAGGATATGAACCCAAAAGAAGCTATGGATCTCCTTCATAGCCGGTGGCCGAATTGTACAGGGATGCTAGCTTTCTTAAGGAGGAAATTCCTCATGCTCTTCAACTTTATTCATGAAGCTAAAGAAGTTGTTCGCCAGGCACAATCAGTAGGGAAGGAACCTGGAGGGATGGATGTGCGTCCTTGGGCTTGAGATGACCAAGTGGAGAAGCGAAGGACGTGGGTTGTCATACGTGGAATCCCTCTCCACGCATGGAATAAGGTTAACGTGTGAAAGATTGCACGAATAGTGGATGATGTCATTAAAATCGAAGAAGAAGAAAATCATATGTGAAGAATGCCGAAATTCATGTCCAGATAGAAACTTCGACTCTTCAATTGGTAAACTGGAAAATTGCGGTGGAGGTCGAGGGCAATAACTTTCCAGTATCCATAGTCGAAGTTGGCGAAATGGGGATTGTCCATAATAACACAGACCTAACAGAGAGTATTGTTCAGATTCCGCATGATGTTGAAGGGCAAGATAAGAGTCAACGAAAGACTTATAATTTAGACCAGTCTAATAATGGGGTAGGAGAAGATGTTGGGTGTATAAACGCGTCCCTAGAACATAGTATCAATAACGGTAACACAGAGTTTGAATCCCCAGTAGTAGCTCAATTTAATGAGCAAGTCGCGACAAATTCTGAAGTGCAACAATCATTATGTGTTGTGCTTCCTGCGGGAGAGACGGTTCCTGAGATAGATCGGGAGGGACACACGGGAGACAATAAGCCTGGTGCTGAGTCAGGAGCGTCAGAAGAAATGAATAGTTCAGGAATTGGACAGTTTGGCTCTCCGTTCACTGAGACTAACGAGGTGGTGCCCACTCCTCTTGATGATGATTACACGCTACATGTTTTGTTTGTCCAGGAGACAGATGCTAATAATGACGTGGGGCGCAGTGCAAGTGACTTAATAGAAAGTAGGCCAAGTAATTCTTCATCTATAATGAGACCAGACGCATAAGGTAAGAAGGATTTAGAAGGTAAGGAAGGGATAAACCTTGTTGTTGAGTTATTGCACAATACTCCTCCAAAGTATCAGTCCAGTAATTTACTACCTGCGAGGGATGAAAAAGGTAAAATCATTAACCCAGCTGCAGAAGCAGATGCATGTATCAGCTTATTGAGACAATTAGGTTGCCACATTCCAAATCCAGCCCAAACCAAAGCTAATATTCTCAGTCAACTCCAAGAGCAGCTAAACCACTAAGTGGTTTCTCAGGGTGATTATAGGTATTCGGCACATAGAAGACTGGGAACTATTTTGTAGGTCTCATTTAGGAGGGGCTTTAAGAGAGGTTGGTGTTGAGCTGATGATTTTTGGTCAGGTCGGTTGTTCTCGAGGTGGACCGTCTCTATAGGAGTATGTATAGTTTCGCAGGTTGTGTTGGCTGGTGTTTGGTCATGTACTAGCTTGTCTAGTTTGTTTTGGCAACTTCTTGGTCTGTAACATCTTAGTCTTCTTGTTGTTGGCTGGGTGGAAGTATTTAGATGGGATTATAAGTTGTAATGGATGTGGTGGGCACTCTTTTTCCTCCCTAGGTTTTTTCTCATTGGGTTTTGCTTAGGGAGGTTTTAATGAGACCCAATCGCAACCCATCAACCTTTTATCTTTAATAATATGGCTATATGCCCAAATTATCAAAAAAAAAAAACCAAAGATAGCTACATATGGTTGTAGCCAAGAATATTTGTTTTATTATTTAGATGTTTGTCCCGACTCCCGACCTGGTTAGCACGCGTGCGGTATTCCAATTGTATATACAATCAACCCACAATTTTGATTAATTGGTTATTAAATGTCCACAATTATCAAGCATATCACCCGGGCATCAAAAGTGGATTTCACCCCAACCAATATTATTTTATTATATCTCATTATCTCTCTTTTGTTTACTTAAATTGTTTAAAAAGAGGGTATGGTAGTTAACAAACTTCTCATATATCTTTCATCCACTTCATTATTTTTTTTCCTTTTTTAACACTATGGTAGAATCACATCCCAATTTGTGGCTTGAATTCATTAATTTCATTGCTTGGAAGATCGATGAATGTGAAGGGCACGCCAGCTATTTTTTTTGAAATGTCACGCCATGCAGCAGATCTACGTACCATCAAATGCAACTAGTTTAATTATTTATTTCAATAATCTTACATATTACATGTTCACAAAGCTTAGTCTTGCACACCAACACAATTAAGCAAGTAAGCCGCTGATGAGATTAATTAGTTTTAACTTCAAGTTTCCATTGGAGGATGACCGCCTCCCTTACCACCCTTCCCCCCTGGCATACCACCCTTGCCACCCTTTCCCCCTGGCATACCACCCTTCCCACCTCCATTAGTCACTTCATCTGTCTCCTTAACATTCATGTGATCAGGGCCATGACCACCCTTTCCGCCTTTGCTACCACCTGCCATACCACCCTTGCCACCCTTTCCCATACCACCCTTCCCGCCTCCATTAGTCACTTCATCTGTCTCTTTAACATTCATGTGATCAGGGCCATGACCACCCTTTCCGCCTTTGCTACCACCTGCCATACCACCCTTGCCACCCTTTCCCATACCACCCTTCCCGCCTCCATTAGTCACTTCATCTGTCTCTTTAACATTCATGTGTTCAGGGCCATGACCACCCTTTCCGCCTTTGCTACCACCCTTCTTTCCACCTCCATTCATGTCCATCTCCCAAAGATAATCACCCTCGGCGACGGCATCAATGCTGTGTGAGCCATGACCACCATGTCCACCACGACCACCCTTGCCGCCTCCACTTTGTCCACCTTTTTTGCCACCGTCAAGATATTCCATCTCGTCAATGGTATGTGGTGGGCCGTGACCGCCCATGCCGCCTTTTTTCCCGCCTTTGCCCATTCCATTGGTTTCCACTGTATGCACGAAACACGGATAAAGAAATCAAATGCATCTAATAAATTGATACATGACGACAACGACAGTATAAAATTAAAGTTTAGTTCTTTTGATTATCTAAAAAACTCACGAGTTTGGTCGGCCAACTGACGAGCTGAGACCTCAGAGGAGATGAAGAGAGTAACAGCAAAGAGAAGTGCTAGAAAAAGAAGAGGTTTTGAGCAGGCCATACTAGCTAATAGCTACTTTCCTCACACTATGTATCAATATTAATTGTTGGGATGAGAATCGAAGGGAAGCACCGGTCTATTTATAGACAGAAATGTGGCCTCGATCGATCGAGAGAAGATTAAATATTGGACGGAGAAGGCATTAATATAAAGTGGTACATTTTTTTTTTTACCGCTTGCTAATCAATAATGTCGACTCTGATACTCATGTGTAGAGTGGCCGGTGAATATGACAAAATTAAAATTACAGAATCGACGGGCATACACAATAATGCAAGCGTGGGGCTAGCCTTTGGGTCTTCCTTTCTTTTGTGTGATGAAAGATGCTTTCAATATATCGGACCCATTTCATATCATGTCTGTATTGTGTATTTCATTTACACCACCCGTTAATGTTTTCTATCATGCACCTCGAATCGATATTGATATCTATGTCGGTGGGTCATTTATAGGTAGAACCAGTAAAAGTTTTTTTTCTTTGGGAAAATTCACAGTTTATAATTCACGATACATCCCTTTTTAAAAGTTGTTCATAAAATACCACTGTTCGCTAACAGACTTTAGTTCTATCGTTAACTTCCTCTAGTAAATGACCAAAATACTCCTGAAGATAAGTTTTTTTTTTAAAAAAAAAATTGAATTGCGCTGAGTCGATTGTGCAATGACTATTTTTTTGATTTTTTTAAAAGTTCACAAAATACCTTTTTTTTTTTGTTTTATAGTTCATAATATGCCACTATATGGTATGCCACTATTTAAATTTCGATGTTCATAAAATACCTCTATTTTTACTGTAACGTCTAGTTTGCGCCAACAATGTTCGTTGGTCTTGTTCTGTACTGAGATTTCTGAAGCTTTTCCTTGTCTGCCGTCGTTTAACAGAGATTTCCAGAACGAGAGGAAGCTGGAAGGCGATGAAGTTGAATGTCGACGAATTGATCGTCCTTAGGAAGAAAGAATTCGATTGAAAGCTCTGTTACCATTTCGACAGAATGTTTTGTTTTACTAATCAGTCAATTGACTTCTTGATATTATAGAGGTCTTGTTTCATTGTATTCTGTACAGAATATTCTATCCATCTAATGAGTGAGTAGAGAACTATATATACTATGTACTGAGGTGTAGTAACAGAACTAAACTAACGGCACTTATGTAACGTTACATATAGCTAAGAGCATGCATGCAGGTTTCAACCACAATCTTTGCATTTCTAGCTAGGACTTTGTATTCTCTCATGTATTAGTGGTCTTACTGCAATATTTCATGCTCGATGCCTTATTGGCGCCCTCAAGATTGATTATCCATGACTCATGAGTTAGAACCCTTTGGTAACTAAACAATGAGATCAATTCTTAAAATGTCATCAGTATTTCTACTTTTGTATTTCTTTATTCGTATAAAAATACACATACAAGTTACATATATCATGGGAAATTAATTAAGGCCCGGCCCATGTTACTGATATAAAAAAAATATCATGGGAAAGGGGGAAAATTAAAGAAAAAAAAGAACCTCAAATAGTATTCGATCTTATTTTTTCTTAAATAGTGCTTTCTATTCATCTGTTACATTTAATATTACTCCCACCCACTTAGTAATTCTTTAGCTAGTAATCCATTCTTTCGTTTACGCTTACCCAACCAAACAAACTCCAACTACGTAACTGATCAGGACATCTCTTTACGGAAATCCCTGGTAACCGCGACGGACACCGAAAATCCCTTGCCCAAAACCTCCACCTAATCCGGGGCCGTTCCTGAGTCCACCCTGTCCAAACCCGCGCCCACCTCTTCCTCCCAGTCCACCTTGTCCAAACCCACCTCGTCCTATTCCTCCAAGTCCACCCTGTCCGAACCCGCGCCCACCTCTTCCTATTCCTCCCAGTCCACCCTGTCCAAACCCGCGGTTTCCGAATCCTCCCAGTCCGCCCTGTCCAAACCCGCGGTTTCCGAATCCTCCCAGTCCGCCCTGTCCAAACCCGCTGTTTCCGAATCCTCCCTGTCCACCACCTAACCCGGGTCCGAATCCTAGACCACCTAACCCAGGTCCTCCTCCTATACCACCTAACCCAGGTCCTCTTCCTATATCACCAAAACCGCCAGTCTGTCCAGTCCCACCACCAAATAGTCCAAATGTTTTTGACTCCTCCAAAGACTCTGCATGAAAAACCACAATAACTCAAAATCTTCCATTTACGAGTGTGTATATATATATATTGATATTTCATCATCATACATACCTACATGCATACATAATAGAGGGAGTTTACTAATCTAATAGTAAATAAATACATTTGTACGTAGTTAATAAGAAATCTCACGTGTCTGCTGCTGTGCAGCTTCGGGTTTGTCAGGAGTAGAAGAAACCATAGAGAGAGTTACAGCAAACAGAACCACCGCAAGAAAAAGATTTCCCATTAAAGGCGCCATATCTAATCACGACTCAATATATGTTGTTGGATTGGAATACTCTTTATGTTTGTGAGTTATATGGATGAGAGAGAGATACCAAACACTAGAAGAAATGCTGTACTATATATAGGCAAGGCAGCAACAGCAGCGCATGCAATTAATAGTAAGCGAATTTGTTTTCAAATTTGCTTATTAAGGTGATGCAGTTACCACGTTAATGGGATCTTGCAAATTAATTAGGGCCTAGGCCTAGCTAAATACGATAGCATTATATAGTTTCAATAAGTTTTTGTGTAGCAGGTGTCAAGCCTATCCATCATAAGATACCCATCGTCCGTCGACTATATGGTCATCACCCGACTTATAATTTTGCTAGGATGCCCAATTAGTATAATATAATCAGTATATATTCAATAAACTAGTAATATTTTAGTAGGGGTATTTTTAATATATGAAAAGACGACAAACTTACATGAGAATTGATTATTTTCGAGTTTAAAGAGGTATTGATAGGATCAAGCTAATTCTTCGATTCATGAACATGGTCCTACTTTAATTCAGTGGGACCTTTGGTTAAGATTTTTTTTAACCAAGAACATTTTCTAAACTCTTTGATCTCCGAATTTGAGTATCTTATTTTCACTCAATTCGCGAGTTTTAACTATTAACCGATATTTCACTTTCACGATCAAGGGTGTAGTATTCTTTGTACTAGGGAGCCTTATATATCGTATTAACAATCAAAATATGATCAAAAGAAAAAAAATCTCTATTTGATAAGCCTTCTTCCTATATCTATTAATTCGATTGAGTCCAGAAATGATACATTGCAAGAATCTCCCAATATCAATAGGCTGAATAGCGGTGTAATGTAAGACATGATCTGACCATCGAATGTGAGGGCCAACACTGCAACACGTCTGACCATATTCATGTATTGCTTGTTGTACGTATGCATGCACGTAGCAGTGGGATTATCCTAGTCGATGACTCACGTTGTTACATAGTTAGAAGTTAGAGCATTCTACATACAGCATAGCCTAGGTTGGTATAGATAAAGTTAAACCAAGATAAAGAATAATATGGACGATCATATATAGAAGCATCCTATATCTAGAGGTCCCAATTAATTGAATGTACCGTAATGGACCACAAATAGTAGCTGTACTACTTATTCCGCGGCTTGGAAAGTCTAATTATACTTCCGCGCGCCAAACACGATGAGAAAGAAAGTCAAGGTAACGCTGTTAGTATCAAATTAATAATCACTTCATCACCAATGTAAAACCTTATACCTATAGGGAGGAAGGGTGTAAGTTGTATGTTCTGTCTGTATTCTTTTTCCTCTATAACTTTTTTCGGGTTTTTGCTATAGAGGTTTTAATGAGACAGGCTCAGGGAAATATTGTACTTTCATTGAGTTTGACACTCTCTTAATAAAGTGTTATAATTATCAAAAAAAATGTAAAACCTTATTTAATTAATCAATCTACAAGTATAGTTTTTTAAGGCTGAATTTCGTGAACTTCTCGATTGCAAATTGAATTTACAACATTGGGGGCGAGTTGAGGAGGAATTTATAAACCTGGTCTTGACTCAACACGAAAACCGATTTTGAAAACGTCCACAAGTGGACAAAACAGGGCAGGATTGGGAGGAAGGGAAGACTCTCTCCAAAGAGAGATGACAACTCACCGCTAATAAGTACGTATAATCTTAAACCCTAATTTGTAAACAACGGGAACCCCGTCTCTGAACATAGCTTCCTTGAAATCTATTGCTGATGGTTTGGCCATGTCCGTTGGTAAATGTACGTAGATAGTAACATACCATAGTGGGCCGGGGCTTTTACTATGATATAAAAGCCCAATACATGAAATAATCCACGGTCAGTTACCCTAGACTATATATACACACCACACACAGTGATTAGATATTAACACAACTCAATACACACCGAAGATATTATGAGTCCTCTCCAGATTGCATCCCCCGGCAACAATTACACCATGCCTCAGTCTATTATGTCTATAGCAGCAAATCTTATTAAGTTCAACCAGGATAATTTTCGGATCTAGAAAGGAGTCCTAATTTATTTTCTAAGAGGTAATGATTTATATAAGTACGTTGATGGTGCTACTACCAGTGAAGTTACTTTGGATATGCAAATATGGCACCAGATTAATCAACTTGTGCTTTTAATCCTCTTTGCTTCCTTGAGTGACTGCATAATCGGTCAAGTTGTTACTCTCCTCACCTCTACTACTGCATGCCATTATATACATGAAACATTTGCGGCTCAAACAAATGCACTAGTAGGACAATTACATTTGCAGTTGGTGTCTATTGAAAAGAAAGCATCAGAAACAATTACAACCTATTATAATCGTGCCAAAAGTCTTGTGGATTCTCTGGCTATCACTGGCCACACTGTTTCAGATCAGGAATCCAAAAGCTATATCCTTAAAGGATTACCTAATGAGTATGGAGCTCTAGTTTCTAATGTTTTAACCATATCTGTTCCATGTACCCCTTCTGAGCTATATAACTTCATGTTATCTACTGAATGTTGGATCCAACAGCAACAATAGTAAGCCAGCAACACTGTCACCCTCAACCACATATAATTCAAATGGAGACAGAGGTAGAGGAAACTCTCAAGGTCGTTCCGGTAATAACAGAGGCAGAGGCAAATCCTTCTCTCTTAACTATCAGTACTCTCTTAGACCTCAAAGCTCTCAGAATTTTAATGGACATAATGACACCAGACCTCAGTGCCAAATCTGCCATAAAAGAGGACGTCATGATGCCATCTCTTGTTACCACCGATACAGCTACACTCACCAATCTAAACCACCTACTTCTCTTCAAGCTAATGCCACAGGCTTCTCTTCCACTCGTGAGTTGTTGCCTGATACTACTGCTAGCAACCACTTCACTGGGCATTTCTCTAAGCTTAATATCTTAATTAGCATCTGATTATGGTCGTACATACATGATTTCCTTGGGAGATTGTTCCTCACTTCCTATTGTTCATCAAGGTAATTGTTCTATTCCTACACCTCAAAAACTTTTGTCTTAGCTGATGTCCTATATGCCCCTCAACTCAATAAAAACCTCATATCTGTTAGTAAATTTTGTCATGAGAATGGTACTTATTTTGAGCTTTATTTGAATCACTTTCATTTGAAGGATCTTCATTCCAAGAAAACTCTTCTCATGGGGGTTGCTAAGGATGGTATCTACACCTTCCCTCATCTCACTCCAGCCACCTCAAATCAGCCACAAGCCAACACCACTATAGTTGTTCCCTCTTTTGGTTGTCATATGCGCTTTGGTCATCCTAGTACTACTATAACCGAGCCTAATTATTAAAGATTTTAGTCTTCCTGTTTCTAGTTATCTTAATAATGAGCTCTGTTCAGCGTGTTTTCAAGGCAAGCTTCATGCTCAGCCACACTATCCCTCTGACTCTGTCTCTCAAAATAGTTTTGAGTTGTTATTTCTTGATCTGTGGGAACCAGCTCATTTTGTTTCATATGAAGGTTTAAGTATTTTTTTTAATCACAGTGGATGATTATTCACGTTATATTTGGCTATTTCCACTAAAAGCTAAATATGAGGTTGCTTTATTGTTTCCTATCTTTTGTGCTATGGTTGAGAATAACTTGGTAGTTTTATCAAAGCTATTAAAAAAGACAATGGGGTGAGTTTCAAACTTTAAAGAATTTCATCAGAATAGGAGAATCTGTCACCGATTCACTTGTCCACATTGCCATCTGCAAAATGGTCTGTAGAGTGCAAAATTCGCTATATTGTTGATAAGGGTTTTACCTAATGTCCCAAGCTTCTATGTCTCTCACTTTCTGGTCCTATGCCTTCAGAACAACCACTTACGTTACGAACCTTACACCTACTAAATCTCTAGCCTATGACACACCTTATTTCAGACTATACCACAAACAACCCTCCTTCAATCATTTGCGAGTTTTTGGCTATAGCTGTTGGCTTAACTTGCGCCCTTTTAATATACACAAATTGTCTTTTAGATCTACAATGTGTTTTTCTTGGTTACTCCCCACATTATACAGGTTATCTATGCTTTGACATTGTGACACAGAAATTTTACAAATCAAGGGATGTTCAATTTGATGAATCTTGCTTCCCTTTCTAAAAAACTCTCACCAAATCATCCCCTTCCAATCCCTCTACTGACACTGTCTCTCATGCTCTTATTCCTTGCTCTACTTCTAACCCAACTACCAGCCCTTCCACTACTTCTATCTCTTCTGACTCTCCTACTACTACATCTACAGATCTATTTACCTCCACTACCTCATCATCTCCTTTCCTTGTCACAAATTCTCCCCATACACTTCCTTCTCCCTCACCTCCTCCACTTCCTCTCCCAACATACCCCATGGTTACCAGAAATCAAACCAACTCCTTGAGACCTAATGAAATACCCTTAATATATATACTATTCATATACGTCGTAAATTATTAAGTACCTTTTTACTTTAGTTGTTAACTCAATATTTACACTTATCATCTTGCAATGTTATTGATTATAGTTATTATTTTATTTGTTATTGTTTGATAATTTTAATTTTGTACCAATCAAGCATATTTTTGTTATAGTAGCTATTTTATTAATATACAAACTTTTTGAAAGATTCGTACATATATATTTGATAAAACAAGAATGTGTATATTTATGTTTTCGGGAAAGAAAATGTCTATTTAAAAATATTGGTTCATGGTCAATATACTTGTTTTTAATACCTCAGATTTTTTTATACTCTGTTGTGATCAATTGATAGGCTGGTTCTATTGTTGAACATCTCCTATAAGGTTTTTCATTCTTGAACTGCATTTATAATTATCAAACAAAGATATGTTAACTGCGGAAATTTTGGTACTAGTTTCAGGACTTTGGCTCTGTCCGGATGTGTAAGTCCAGACAGGCCCCAAGAATAAACTAGCTTTTGTTCTGACTGTTATGTCCGGAAATCTGTCCGGACTTGCATGTCCGAACAGCATGCGAGGACGTTTGGACTTCCATGCCCGGACGCATGTCCGGACCTGTGTAAGGAATTTTGTCGGACTTACGTCCGAACTTCCAGTTTGACCAATAGTCCAGACAACTCTGATTTTTGGCTTCGACTTGTGTTCAAACTTCCAAGTCCGGACACAAGTACGGACATATACGTATTAAGTTTCATACCTTGGCCGAACTTCCATGTTCGGATACAAGGTTGCAGGTCACTATTTTCAGTTTAAGACTCGTTTGACTTCTGTTTTAGTTTTTGTTGCGGCATTGCTTTTCCAAGTTGTAATACTTTATATTTTGGTGAAAGCCGGAGTGTTAAAAAGATTTAGTTAATATACTTTTCAGCTAATATTTGATAAATATTTAACTACTACTTACATTGGTATAGTAGTATTATTATAGTGGGCTCGTATTGTTAAACTAACTACATTGTTAATACTCTATTATAGTTTTATATTTTATTAGTGAATAATGAGATTAATGAAATGTAGACTTCTATTTAATTATGAAAGATATATTAGTAATTAAGGGATAAGGAGGTAAATTGGGAAACCAAGAAAGCTTAACCTAAATTTATTTTCCCTTTCTCTTTCTTTCTCTGGCTTCTTTACACGGATGTCTTCATTCTCTTTTGATCTACGCCTCTCTTCAAACTTCTTCTTCTTCATTCCACATTAAATCTTTCTCCACATCATTGAATTCCCTTCAATCAATTGCTACGAACGAGGAACTCTTGGCTCTCTCTCCTTGTGCTATCTCAAGTTAAATCCCTGGGGTGAGTACATTTAAAATAGTTGGGATTGACAAAGTATATAAGTCGGGTGTATATTAATTGTTGGAATTATGGTCACGAGTGATGAATTCATTTAGGTTTCTGTAGATGATGATGATATTATTATTATGGAATTCTAGATTCTGAACACATCGACAGAGGGTGTTATTGATTGTGTGTGATTGTCTTCTTGGTTGAACGTGACTCTAGGTAAGCTGCTATGTTCAAAAATTTATTCCTCTTTGAATGATTATTATTTGGTGATTGTGCTTGAGCTTGATGATGAACAAATTGAATGAGAATTGATGGTGAATTTAGGGGTTAAAGCCATTTTAATAAAATAAAAGTGGTATATATTGGGCCTCATTAAAACCTCCCTAGGCAAAACCCTTTGGGAAAAAACCTAGGAAGGAAAAAGAGTACCCACCATGAGTTATATGTTTGGATTGTGTGATGTTGATATGGGAGAATTTCACTGGGATATTATATGGTTGTACTAATGATGCACGGGGACGGCTGTTTCCCAGCGTTTGACGTTTGGAAACGTTTCAAAACGGGAAACGTGTCGAAACGCGTTCGAAACGTTTCAGACTACTTATTTTGTTTGGGAAACTTTTCTGGAAAACAGAAACGTCCCGGTCGAAAATTTGAGAATTCTAAACGTCCCCCTTCTTTTCTAGTTTTTAAATTAAACACTAAATGATATAACACACATCACCGTACTTCAATATTTGATATTCTCTCTACTGTCGATGAGTACTTGACGCCCTCTTCTTCAACCCTAATCTGGGTTTCGAATTAGTCTCTGGAGCAGTAGAGAACATACTCCATTTCAAAAAAAAAATAGAGCTTCTCCCATAAAACTCAAAAAGCTTGACGACTTCAATGTTATTATTCTCCTCTACAGACTTTGCTTGATACATGTATTTATTTCTCTTTTCAATGCTCAGTCTATTTCCACTATTTGCCTCTGTCGACTGTCGTCTTCTTTGCCTCTATCGACTTCTGTTACAAGTTAAAACACAGCGTTTTACTTAAGTGAGTTGAGCCCTTTTACACTGAATAGCTACTTATGTTAGGAGTGAGGGCTTTAGCTCGCAAGTTAGGGTTTACAATTTCTTTTCCCCTTTCCTTGCTCTGCGTAGCGACCCCTTCCTTCTTCCCTCTTCTTCGATTCTGGTACATTTCCACGTTGTGTATGATTCGAGTTTTCAATTCAAGATCCGAGGTTTTGTTTTATGGTATCAGAGCGGGTCTTCGTGGCGACGGAGGGAAGGTCTTTCTTCCTTGAAGAATATCGTCGGCAGCTGTCAAAGTCTAACAGTGGAAGTCGACAAGAACTTCGACAATGTCCGCGGATGAAAACGAGAAGTTGAAAGACACCAAAGAAGGGAAAGAAGACGGAAAGAACGAGGCGCAGTCAAGCACGGCTATGGATAATTCTGACCCTCTCTTTCTTGCAAATTCCGAGAACCCAGGAGCTCTCCTCACTGGAAGATTTGAAGGCAAGGGTTTTCGGGCATGGAAAGAGGGAATGACCATCGCCTTGAGTGCTAAAAACAAGCTGTGCTTTGTCGATGGGTCATTCCCCAGACCCACAGATTCTGTGTCTAAAGGAAGAGCGTGGGATCGGAATAACTCAATGGTGAAGGCTTGGATTCTTACCGCGCTAGATAAGGATATTGGCGACACCGTCCTCTACTGTAAATTGGCGTCCCAGATCTGGAAGGAGTTATCGAGCCGGTTTGAGGAATCGAACGCCGCCCAGATTTACTCTTTACATCAGAGGCTGATCGAGACCAAGCAGAATGGAGACACAATCAGAGCCTACTATACGAAGATCAAGAAGTTGTGGGATGAACTTGATTCTTCACAAGAGGTCCCGATTTGTGAATGCCAAGCCGATGTTGGATACAAGGAGATCTTCAGACGGCAAAGAGTAGTCCAATTCTTGATGGGTCTCTCTGAGAAGTTTGCCATCGTGCGGGGCAACATACTTATGATGACGCCATTACCCACGATCGAAACTGTGTATTCTCTTCTGACTCATGAGGGCGCCAGAAGAATGTGTTCTACGTCTAAGGAGAACAGCCTATCCTTTGCAGTCGACGGCAGCAAAAAACCCAGATTCACACCGCCAAAGGATGGGAAACGGCCAACTTTATTCTGCACCCATTGTGAGAAGAGCGGCCACACAGTGGAGAGATGCTACCAAATACATGGTTACCCGCAGTCTTGGAGGAAAGGAAAAAAGGGAACCGTAGCCAATGTGGATGCAGAACAAACCCCTACCAAACATGAAGGGACCAGCACGAGTAATGGCATGTTCACATTGGAGCAAGTAAACCAATTGCTCTCCCACCTTGCAAGAGGCCAAGTACCAGAAAATAACCTTGCAAACGCTAGCTGTGGCTTCGTGGGTACAGTTTCTAACCTTTTTCTTGGTCCTGGTCAGGCGAATGGTAATTATAATGATCTGTCTGAAACTGCTTGTGAAACATCTGAAACTGCGTTTGCATCTCTATGTGTTTCTAATCTATGTGCTTCTAAGTTCGTTGGCTCATCCTCTTGTAGAAATAACAAGAATGTTGTGACTGATGATTACATTGAGCCTCAATCTGAATCTTTATGTGTCTCAACCAGTCAGGATGCATTAGATTCTTGTAGAGATAGCAGGGACATCCCTGTTAGTAACTACAATGTTTCTGCTTGTGAATCTCTGTGTAAAACCACTATCCTTACACTATACCTCAGTACACCAGTAAGCCACACAAAACAAAGATCCTCACACACAACCAAAATGCTTTGAAAACACAGAAGCTTGCTTTACAGAATACCGATGCCACGTCAAGCCTGACTAGAAAATGGATCCTTGACAGCGGGGCTAGTGATCACATGTGTTGTGATCTTAGTCTTTTCCTAAGCCATAAAGCCATGAAAAGCCCTCACACGGTTGGTATGCCAGATGGCCACCCCCAAGTAGTAAATACTGTTGGTAATGTCAAAATAAATGAGTCTCTGATTCTGAAAGATGCATTGTTTGTTCCTGCTTTCAACTTTAATCTTATATCAATTAGTAAGTTGACTGAACAACTCAAAGGCAAGATTTATTTTGATAAAACATGCTGTGTCTTTCAGGAATGTGATTCACTTCTTGAACATGTTATTGGGAGGATGACGGCTGGGCTTTACCTGTTAGATATGAATGCACTGTGTGATCAGGATGGTTTTCAAGCTTCAATACCTTCTGTTGTATGCAATTCTAGACGTTTAATAGATTCTTTTGATTGTAAAGATGTGGTGAGTTTGTGGCACCATAGACTCGGACACTTACCCATAGCAAGAATGAAGAAGTTGCATCTGTTTGATAAGAGTCTAGGAAATAAACAGTTTCTGTGTGAGTCTTGTTGTAAGGCTAAAAGCCACCGATTACCTTTTCCTTTAAGTACAATAAAAACTACAGAAATTTTTGAGCTAATTCACATAGACTTGTGGGGACCCTATGGGACAAAAACTCATGACAATTTCTCTTACTTTCTCACTTTTGTTGATGACTTCTCTAGAGCTACCTGGGTTCACATGGTTAGACATAAATCAGATAGTTTTGGTGTTATCAAACACTTTATTGAAATGGTATTAACTCAATTCAAGAAGAAAGTCAAATACATTCGAACTGACAATGCCTATGAGTTGGGAGCTAGTAAGGAAGGAATAGAGTACCTAAAGGGGAAAGGGATCAAACATCAAATGTCTTGTGCTCATACACCACACCAAAATGGTGTGGTGGAAAGAAAACATAGGCACATTTTAGAAATTGCAAGAGGATTAATGCTTCATACTGGTTTACCTAAGGAGTTTTGGGGGGAAAGTGTTTTGACAGCAGTATATTTAATTAATAGGATGCCTCTAGATGTTCTAGAGGGAAAAAGTCCATTCTCTGTTCTGTATGGAAAACAGCCAGACTATGAGAGTCTGAGATGCTTTGGTTGCTTGCTTTTGCTCACATTAATGCTCCTATCTATGATAATTTCACCCAAAGGCAGTGAAATGTGTTTTCCTTGGGTACCCAGCAAATAAGAAAGGTTTCAAATTGTTTGATCTAGATAAAAAAGGGTCATTGTTAACAGGGATGTTCAATTTTATGAAAATGTGTACCCCTTCAGGGGAAAATATATTGAAACAGAATCACTGCATGAGGAACATCCTCTGGAACATTCTCTGTTTCCACCTTTAATGCTGATCTTACTAATCATTTTGATGAGATGTCTGGAGAAATAGTACATGACAGGCAGGAAAATACATCAGATAGTAGGACAGGAGCTGAAATTCAGGATGCAGAACCAGAGATAGCTACTGAGAATGTGATGAAACCACTGACGCCTAAGAGGAAGGAAGAGAAATGGAGCTGAGAAGGTCTACAAGAAGCAGGCAAACACCACAATATCTAGAGGACTACCAACTAGGGAGTGCAATGCAGTTTCCCCAAGGGAAGTTTCCTGATGCCTTTACCAGTTTATTGTTTAACAAGTTGTCATCTAATCAAAACAGAACAGAAACACCCATCTGAGCATTCTTGTCATAAAACTTCTTGCATTACTTCTAGTTCCCCTAAGCATGTCTGTTTACTTACACTGCCTTCTGCTGTTTGTGAAAATAAAAATGAGCATGTCCTCTGTTTATCAAAAAGGAATGAGGGAGAACCTGAGGACTATTATGAGGCTGTTAATAATGAGAACTGGGTTAAAGCCATGAGAGATGAGATTAGAGCCTTAGAAATGAATAAAACTTGGGAAATAGTGGACTGCCCGAAAGAGAAAAGACCTATAGGTTCTAAGTGGGTCTACAAGATAAAGTATAAAGCTGATGGCACCCTTGAGAGATACAAAGCAAGATTAGTTGCTAAGGGCTATAATCAGAGGCTAGGAATAGATTATTTAGAGACTTTTTCTCCTGTAGTGAAGTTTACTACAATTAGAGCAATAATTATTCTAGCTGTTAAGAGAAAATGGAATATAAAACAGTTGGACATTAACAACGCCTTTCTGCATGAAGAGGTTTTTATGCAATTACCCCTAGGATATGAAACTGAAAGCAAAGGGAAAGTTTGTAGATTACAGAAATCCCTTTATGGGCTGAAACAGGCTTCTAGGCAGTGGCATAAAAACTAAGTGGCTTCCTCAAAACATTAGGGTTTACTCAGTCTTTAAATGACTATTCCTTATTTACTAGAAGAGACCAAGGTAAGATAACTGTGCTGGCAGTGTATGTAGATGATATATTGCTCACTGGAGATGATTCTGGAATGATTCGAAAGGTTAGAGATAGTTTGCATGAGAAATTCAGAATCAAGGATATAGGTTGCTTGGGCAGATTTCTGGGCATGGAGTTCCTTAGGACTGAGAAGGGTGTAATATTGATGCAGAAAGGATATAGTGAGCAGTTAGTAACTGAATTTGGATGTGATAGGTTAAGAGGGGCTGCAGGACCGCTAGAACTGAACATGAAATTACTTTTGGAAGATGGGAAGCCACTAGATGATCCTCTGGTATACAGAAGATTAGTGGGAAAATTGAATTTCCTTACACACACTAGGCCAGATTTGTCTTTCTCTGTTCAGTTGTTGAGTCAGTTTCTTCAAAAACCTACTGATTTACATATGAAAGCTGCTTTGCATACACTAAGGTATATTAAGGGTACCTTGAATTATGGTTTAATGTTTAATGATTCTAACAGTCTTGAACTTGTTGCACACTGTGATGCTGACTGGGCTGGATGCCCAAATACTAGGAGGTCTATTAGTGGCTTTTACATTGAATTTGGTGGTTGTGCTCTGTCTTGGAAGTCTAAAAAATCTAACGTTGCTCTTTCCTCAGCTGAAGCAGAGTACAGAGCTCTGAGGCAAGCAGTAGCAGAAGTGAGCTGGTTAACTAGGATGCTTCATGAGCTAGGAGTTGAGGAGCTGCAGCCCATTCCTCTCAAATCGGATAGCCAGGCAGCAGTTTACATTGCAAAGAATCCGGTTTTCCACGAGAGGACCAAACATATCGAGGTGGACTGTCACTTTGTGAGGCAGAAAATTCTCGAGGGGCTTGTAAGAGTTGACTTTGTTTCTTCTGATCGTCAGCTGGCTGATGTGCTTACCAAAGTTCTCCCTGGAAGTTCCTATCCTACAATTCTTAGACAACTGGGGGTAGAGGATATTGGGTGCCTTGAGTAGTCAGTGCAGTAGTTCCTCTTTGTTTTTGTTGTTCAGTTTTCGTTTGTGTTTTAACTTTCTTGTCTTGCAAAACAAGCAATGAGATTGCTTGTTTTGAGGGGGGCTGTTACAAGTTAAAACACAGTTAAAACGCAGCGTTTTACTTAAGTGAGTTAAGCCCTTTTACACTGTACAGCTACTTATGTTAGGAGTGAGGGCTTTAGCTCGGTAAGTTAGGGTTTTCATTTCTTTTTCCCTTTCCTTTTGCTATGCGTAGCGACCCCTTCCTTCTTCCCTCTTCTTCGATTCTGGTACATTTCCACGTTGTGTATGATTCGAGTTTTTCAATTCAAGATCCGAGGTTTTGTTTTAACTTCATACTCATCTTCTTCATTAGTTTTTATATTCTACAAAAGGTTGGATAAGACACAGCTAATTGATTTGATCATGTCAAGTTGTATTATAATAAGAATTTCTATATCTCCGAGTGAAACAAAACTCATTGTTTCTTCTAGGAGGACAATCTGTACTAGCTGCTACTTTTGGTTTCCGATTTTATAGTATCTCTTAGTGTACTACTGGTATTTTTTCTTGTGATCGTAGGTATACTATGGTGTGTTTATCTTTTTTAAAAATATTAGAAAATATTTTTAGTTTTCTTATTTTATAAGTGATATATTTATAGTATAATATTTTTTAAAAACTATACTTTTCTATATTTTTGTTGTGTCCCCGTCGTCCCGAAACACGTCCCCGTCCCCAAACTTGGAAACGTTTCCGTGCAACATTGGATTGTACGCATTGGTACACTGAAGATTAAACATATTGCGCTGCGACCACTATATCATAGTTTAAGCTCTAGAGATTTACTTCTTCGTGGTCAGAAGTACCCTTAGAATGGTGTGCACCTAAGAACTTAGAGTGAGGTGGAATTATATTTTGCAACCCACTGGTTTGGGTGTTCGTTGGTGAAATTATATTTTTGCGACTCCACTTGTTTAGGTGTTCGTTGGTGGAATTATTTTTACGACCCCACTTATTTCTCGTTGGTGGGATTATATTTTACAGTTCCAGTGGTATGGTTGTGTTGGTTGCCGGTCGAAAGCTCCCATATCATTGTGTATTAGTGGAATGTGTGATTGAGGTTTGTCGTGCCTTTCTTCCTATTATGGACTAATGTAGTTGATTTGTTTGTGGTTAATTGGTTTATTGTTGTTGAGGGGTATATCTATCAACGTTTAGAAATAAAATGAATTTTACATGGTAAAATAGTAGTTTACTCAGTTTCCCTGATTTGCACAGTCCCTATGTGTGTTGTTTATGTTTCTCCGCATGTATGAAGCTGATCTGGATGTAAAAGCGTAAGCTTTGAGTTTGGGAATTGACATAGCATCCACTTCGATTAATTTAGAATATTTAGGTGGTTTATAGCTCCACATAGACTCATTGTAACTTAGATGGTTCAGTATTTTATTTAGATTGTGTTTTAAGTTGTTATTTATTTATTTGTTTATTTATTATCTGGTTAAGGTCTGAAGTGTTTCTTTTATTTAGCCTTAGCACTCACTAGGTTGCTAAGTGTGACGGTAAAACCCATTAGATATTGATTTCCATTGCTGAGTAGGTGATAGGTTAAATTTGATTTTAACTCAAACTTCGACCTTAATAAAATACCGGCTAGTTGTTGGGGTGTTACACCTAAGGTGCGCATAGATGGCCCAATTAATTGGCTTAATCACATCTCTTTCAAGTTTTAACCTCTCTGTTCCAGATTAACCCACCTTAACCCAAACTATGAAATACCCTGAATGCAATTGGCTATACAAAAGGAATACGATGCTCTCATCAAAATCAGACTTGGGATTTAGTTTCTTTTGATCACACAATGAATGTCCTAGGCACTAAGTGGATTATAAAGACAAACAGAACTTTTGGTGGTGACATTGAAATGAGGAAGGCTAGATTGGTGGTGCAGGGTTTTTCTCAAGCCTATGATATTGATTACTAAAAAACGTTCAGTCTAGTGGTGAAAGTCACCACTATTCGCCTAGTTCTAGCTATTGGTACTACTCAGAACTGGCCCATTTGTCAAATATATGTGAACTTATGCTTTTTTGCATGAATATTTGGAGGAAAATGTCCAAATTAAGCAACCTTAGGGATTTGTGAGTAAGGATTACCCTAACCATGTTTGTAAACTCAACAAGATCTCTCTAC
The DNA here is from genome assembly GCA_023374045.1 of Limonium bicolor. Classification (NCBI taxonomy): domain Eukaryota; kingdom Viridiplantae; phylum Streptophyta; class Magnoliopsida; order Caryophyllales; family Plumbaginaceae; genus Limonium; species Limonium bicolor. The sequence goes on along the minus strand of CM041776.1, from coordinate 307,009,748 downwards.
GGGCTCAAATAAAGTCTTAAGGCCTAGTTTCCCTCGCCTGAGTTCCTATGTGATCCATATTGGTTTTCAGTATTCTCACTCTGATCCTTCTTTGTTTATCTACAAGCAGGGGACTGATCTGGTTTATGCGTTGGTTTATGTGGATGATGTGATACTTACTAGCTCCTCTTCTACCCTTCTTTCAAAACTTATCACTAACCTAGCCACTGAGTTTCCCATCAAAGATTTGGAGGACCTTCACTATTTCCTAGGTGTTCAAGTCACCCGCATTTCCTCAGGGCTTTATCTCTCTCAAAAACAGTATATTCTAGATTTGTCGAACAAGGTTAACATGCATTCATGCAAACCAGTCACCACCCCTTGTAAGACTCTATAGTCCTAGATGACCCGACTTCTCCACCGCACAGAGATATTACTCATTATCACAACATAATAGGGAGTTTGCAATATCTAGCCTTTACTAGGCCAGACATTTGCTTTGCAGTCAACAAATTGAGTCAATATATGCACATTGCCTAAGGAAATACAATGAACTACAGTAAAAAGGGTTTTGAGGTATGTGAAATTGATTTCGACATGAGTCTTTTCTTTTTTGCATCTCCTCGGGGTGTGTGCATCTACTCCAATGCTGATTGGGCCGGCTCTCATGCTGATCGACGGTCCACTTCCGGCTTCCTCGTCTTCTTTGGTGACAAACTGATTTCGTGGAGCTCTCGTAAACAGAAACTGTGGCCTGCTCATCCACCGAGGCCTAGTATAAGCCACTGCCAAAGCTACATGGATTCAAAATGTTCTTGCCAAATTTGGAGTTTCTGGAAAAAAGATCTTGAAATGTGAAATCTTGGGAGAGACGTACCTTACTTCCAATCTTGTGTTCCATAGCTGCACAAAGTACATAGCGGTGGACTTCTTCTTCGTTCGTGAACAGATTCACGGCGGGAGTCTCAAAATTGAGTTTCTCACGGCAAAGGGATAAATCGCTAACACTCTCACCCAAACCCTAGATCGCTCTACGTTTCAATTGTTCCAATCCCAAATGTCTCTTGTGTCAACGACTTTGGGCTCGCGGGAGGATAGTAACATAGCATATTGCTCCCGATTTTTCCTATCTTCTTGCTGATTGGATGCCATAGTTTGTCTATCAAAAAATTTTGTATGATGATAGAAGAAAAATGTTAGGGCATCCACAGCAGTGTGGATTCCACCCTCTTAATAAATAATAATAATAATATTAATAATAATAATAATATTGTATAGTGGTGTGGAATCCATCATATTTCTCTCTCGTCGTTGCTTAAATAAGCAACACTCTGCAAATCAATCCTATTGGCTATAACTGAAATACCCGTATAAATTGAGCTAGGATTATTATATAAATTATTCATTATAATTATTTTACACAATTGGATATAGTTTTACATTTGGTAGAGAGATAATAGTGGTATTTTAATTATTTTATTAGAAGAGCCTGTTGGGTAAGTGGTATTGGGCTGGATAACTATATTACAATAGCCCAATGTTGGATAAGTTACGAATGGGCCTGGAGAAGCTAAATTAATTATTCTATTTATATCCCTTCTCCTGTTCTTCCTTCCTCATCGGTCGTCATGACATTTCACGCTCTCTTCCTCTCCACGCCTTACTTCATTCTTCTTCCTCTATCTACTCCAACTTTCGTCTTCCCTGTCGCCATTTAGAGTTTCTGGATGGGTAAGAGCTACTACAGTAACTAAGGGTAAGATACTTTCTATTTCAATTGTGATTTGGTGAGTTTCTGAATAGTGGCTCTTTGAATTCTAGATCCAGAATTTGTTGACGGAGAGTATCTGTGAATCTGTCTGATTTGTCCTTGTGGTGGAGCGTGTGATCAGGTAAACTATTGTGCTCATATTTTGTTTGCATGAGTGGATTGTTGTGATTTGATAGCGGTTTTGATACCAAAATTGGTGATTTGGGAATTAATTCCCCTGAACTATTGTTAATTGGAGGATTCATGTTTTTACAAAATTGTTAGTGTGAAGATGCACTGACAAGTGACAACCCCTTTAAGTTCCCCCGGTCCACCTCCCTCCAGAAACAACGAAAGTCCCCCTTGAATCTTTCTGGATATCTTCGCTTCTCATCAGCATCATCCAAAAGACAGTGCAGTGCCTTCGATTACCACCCACTGCCCCGTCGTGAGAAGGCCGTGAGCCATATCCATGCTTCCCACACCAATCAATCTTTTTCTACCACTGTGTCATCTCAAAATTGACATGAAAATGGTGGATGTAAATTGTCACCCCCAGAAACTGTAGATGATCCCGAAATTGACATGCACGAGAACATAAAGGACAATGGTTGAGAAATTTGGACTCTGGCGTACTAAATCCCAAATGCGGTGACAGTTGTGAGTTAGCACCTCCTCATTTTTCAATTCAGCATCCATCACACAAAATTGAGAGCAAGGGTAGGAATAGAAAATACGGCATCTCGCCATTTCAAAGAATCAGAAAACAGTGTCGACTGTTTTCATAGCACCACTAGATAACAACAGATAAACCTGGACCAAGGTAAGGCTAAAGATAGGAAAGCTAAAAAAGCGAAGGTAAGGGAACAAGCAAGAAAAACCCATCAGAAGGCAGCATGAGTGACAGGATGAGGAAAGGCTGGACAAGTAAAGGAAAGGTGTTGCTCCCGTCGAAGGAAGAGAGAAAAGGAGAGGCTTTAGAAAAAAAACTTAACACTTTAAAAAAATAGACATTTTATTAACACACTATGGGGGCACAATCCCTTGATTCCAAAATGTTGACCTACATGCTACATTAGCATGAGTAGGTCGTTGAGCATATGATAATTAGAGCACTGAGTGGAGTACATGAAATAATCATACAATTTTAGGGAAACAGCTAGGAAGTCGCAACCGAAGCTTCAACCGATGGGGTAATTAATGTGGTCTCCCTAGCGTGCAATGATACTGAACCAATAGTAGCCAGCCCAAACATCCCAGATAATAGGCCTTGGATCTCGCAATGTCAGCTGCCAATCCACTAGAAGAATTTGAGTATGAGATATCGCTAAACGGGGGAAACTCAAGTGATAACTCAATAAACCCATAAGAACAACAACAACAGAGTACGGCGGTGGAGATTGAGCATCTCATATCAGTAGGTTCCCCTAACCCGAACAACGGTGTGTCTACCCCGGTTGACGCTGAATCTCTAGATGATATTGATCTGGAAGGAAGTTGTTATTTCACCAGTATCGTATAAAGTGCAAAATCTCAAGCAACTAAATTGCCAAGATAGCATGAGCAAGAAAGTATATTAGAGGCCATCAGATGAAGCCCGAAAATGCCTCAAATATGGTCAACGCCTTGGAATAAATTATCCATATTTGAGCATTGATGACCAACATTTACCGCATCCTAAGATGTAGTGAGAAGGTCCATTAGCCTTCGAGGCACAAGTGAGTCTAGGCATTTGGATTGACTAATCGCCTTACCGCAAATCTCGGAGATTGTGATAATCTACTCACGTATTTGTAATGTATAGTTTGCTAAATGATGAAATATCATGTAAATATCTCATGTCATTCATAGGAGGTGTACTATTGTATTTATATACAATCGTAAGAAGGACTGAAGCTAATAGTCCCGTATTGGACAATAACACTATAATGGGCCTAATTACAATGTGATGAGCCCATTGGGCTACTATCCCCCCTCGAACCGAACTACCCACTTGTAAGGGGAAGTTTGGCTCGTAGCCTGTGGAAGTGAGAAGTAGAACTAGGTTTAGTTAAAAAAATCTGCAATCTGAGCTTCAGTAGGTAAATGTCGGATCTTCAAGCTTCCATTTTGAATCTTCTCTCTACAAAGAAATAATCCAAATCAACATGTTTTACTCAACTATGAATCGCCGGATTCGAAGCAAGAAAGGTTGCCCCTAGGTTATCACAATAAACCGGGGGGGGGATTTGAGAGCGAAATCCCTATTCATAGAACAAGTTTGGAACCAAGTGACCTCCGCAACCGTCTTGTACTCCGCCTCAGTAGACGAGCGGGAGACAGACTTTTACTTTCGACTTCGCCATGAGATGAGATGGTTGCCGAGGAAGATAAAGTAAGCTGCAGGCAACCGGCGGTCCACCGGAGAGCCACCCCAGTCCGCATCGGAGAAGACATGAAGAGAGCCAAGATTCGACCGAGGAAAGGAGAGAGACCTAGCTTTTGAGTTCCAACCAGGTAATGCATTATCCACTTGACTACACTCCAGTGTATTTGTCTAGGTTTATGCATATTGACACACACGATTGATAGCATAGGATAGATCAGGGCGTGTGATAGCTAGGTATTGGAGGCTCCCGACCACACTGCGATAGTGTGTAGGGTTGTCATATTTTATGGGGAATCCATACTATCTAGATTTGCTGTGGTCAATAGGGGAGTAGAGTAGGGCTTAGAACTGAGCATGTCGAGTTTAGCCAACAGATCATGAATGTACTTGGTCTGAGTTAGGAGCAAACCATCTGAATTTCTAGTTACAGAAACTCCTAGGAAGTAGTTGAGTTCCCCTGATGCGGAGACAAGAAATGTTGATAGATGAGAGATAAACTTGGTAATTAAAGTCTATGACGAGGCTGTAAAGAGGATATCATCAAAATAAATCAGAACATACATGATATCCTCTGATGTCTGTAGTTAAAGAGAGAAGAATCATATGTAGAAGGTGAAAACCCAACTTTGATAAGATAGGAACTTAGTTTAGAAAACCAAGCCCTAGGAGATTGCTTTAGGCCGTAGAGAGATTTCTTTAAGAGACAAACATGACCTGGATAATTAGGATCAACAAACCCTTGCGATTGTTTGATGTAGACCCTCTCTTTAGATCCCCATGTAGAAACGCATTTTGAATATCTGCCTGATGAATAGGCCAATCCAAACATAACAATAGACAAAACCAACCTGATAGTAGATGTTTTCAACACAGGGCTATAGGTTTCTGTATAGTCTTGTCCTATGACTGAGAGTAGCCCTGTGCAACCAGTCTAGCCTTCCTCCTCTGTAGGGACCCATCTAAATTCCTCTTAGTCTTGAGAATCCATTTTGTCCCTAAAATGTTCATGTTTCTTGCATAGGGAACCAGTTCCCATGTTTCTGTTTTCATGAGAGCATCATACTCCCTCTGAATAGCTTGTCTCCATTCTGTATATTTTTGGGCTTGTGTGAAAGTAGGTTTCGCTGGAACCTCATAAGAGGTTAGAACCGTGTTTCTGAGCTTTGGCCAAACAATGGTACCATCAGTATAGGTCTTGGGATTCAGGGAATTAGTTTTTGATCTGGTAACCATGGGATGGGCATTGTTCTGTGGAGGTTCAGATGGGTTAGGGTCAGAAACAGGTGGACAAGAGATCTAATTGGGAGAGGTAGTAGGAGAGCTAGGGGGAAGGCTGTGTATCAAGAGGTGTGTGGGGTATGTGAGGTGTAGAAAGAACCTGAATCTGATTATCAAATAGAACTGGGTCCATGCTGTGACAGACCTTTGGTTATTGGAGGAGGATTGTGGACTGAAGTCTTTAATGAAGGGAAAATGGTCTTCATTGAATATAACATCGCGAGAGATTATAGTTTTCTGGGTTATAGGGTCTAGACAAAGATATCCAGTGTGACATGGAGAATAACCAAGGAATATACATTCTGTGGAGCGGAAGGAAAGTATATGGTGGTTTCCGGGACGCATATTGGGCCAACAAGCTGAGCTAAAAATGCGAAGTTTGGTGTAATTAGGGGATTGATGAAAAAGTAGTTGATAGGGAGATTGGTTATTTAAGATGTGGGAGGGGGTTCTATTGAGGAGATAAGTGGAAGTTGTCACAGCATAAGACCAATATGATAGGGGTAAGTGGGCATGGGCAAGGAGGGTAAGGGTTTTATCCACGACCAAACAATGCCTGCACTCTACCATGCCATTTTGAGGATGAGAGTACGGGCATGTGAACCTGTGTTCAATTCCTTTAATCCCAAGAAAATTTTTGAGAGCGAAAAACTCTCCACCATTATCTGTTTGAACAGATTTAATGGAGGTGGAAAATCGATTCTCAACAAGAGAGACAAACTTAGGAAAAATAGTGGCCACATCTGATTTGAGTAAGAGAGGAAAACACCAAATGAATCTAGTTGCATCATCAATAATTAATAAGTAATACCGATAACCATCAACATATATAAACTGAGCAGGCCCCCAAAGATCCATATATAGTAAAGCAAAGGTTTAACAGACCTAGGACCAGTAGGTTGAGGGGAGAGCATGAGCTTTCCCCTTACAACATGAAGCACAAAAATGATTTTCAGCTGTGCGCTCAACAGGAAGATTAAACTTATCAATAGTAAACTTTGTCTGCAAAAAGAAAGAGTGGCCTAATCTAGAATGCCATCTATTTGTTGATGCACGAGCACCATGTAGGATAGATGTATGATAGGCTTGTGGTTGCTGGTTTCCCTTAGGAAAAGTGTATAGACCACCCTCAACCAAACCTTGCAGAAGAATCCTCCCAGTTGAGCGATCCTTCACAAAAAAACAATCAGGTAGAAATTCAATAGACACGTCATTATCAGTAGTGAACCGTTTCACTGAAATAAGATTAGTAAGCAGTCCAGGAGCACGATAAATACTAGACAATCGATAGGATCTTGTAGGAGTTGTGAGACTGCCAGATCCTTGATGAGTGATAGAAAGAGAGGTACCATCACCCAGGCTGACTGTTTATGTTCCAGTGTAGTCATGAGCTCCCAGATTGAGTTATTGAAAATCATTTGTAAAATGATGTGTTGCACCAGTGTCAGCTATCCAGTTTCCCTGTCCACTAGAGATATTACTGGTAGCAATGTTAGCCTGAAATGATTTAGGTGGGGGCTGTTGGTAGGAATGGTTAAAGCGATGATAGCACATCTTGGCGGTATGTCCCCTCTTGTCACAGATCTGGCACTGGGGACGAGTGTCAACATGACCAACAAAAGTGGTGGGAGGGGAATAAGATGTGAACTGAGTGTTGTAACTTCCTTGCCCATAGGTCACATCATTGTTATAACCCTTCCCTTTTGATCTTTTTGAGGTGTTTTTACCACGATTATAGTTTGGTTTGTTTGTGGACTTTTCTGTTTTTGTGTTATTAAGTGAAATAGGTTGAGTCTGTTGGTTATTTTGATCAGTGATTCTAACTTCCTGGCCAAGAAGGTGAGCATAGAGTTGATGTGGAGTAAGAGCAGTAGGTTGAGTCATGAGGTAGGTGACCATAGAATCATATTCCTGGGGCAAGCCTTTTAAAAGAAAGGTCTTAAAATCACGATCAGAGACAATATCACCAGCAGAAGCTAAATAGGAGACCAAACTCTGAGCACGATTAAAATAATCTGTGATAGATTCATTTCCCTTCTTTTGTATACTAGCTAATTGAAGATGGTATTGACCAATGTGAGCGATGGATTGTGCAGCAGACATATCAATCAAAACTGACCACATGGCAGCCGATGTTTTACATCGGGATGTTTGAATCACAATAGGTTCAGAAAGAGATGAGAGAATAACACTCATTATCAACTGATCTTGAGTGACCCATTTTGTGTATTTCTCATTCGTTTTTCCTTCGATCTATGCAGGTGGACAAGTAAAACTCCCATCCACATACTTGAAAAGATCATTACCACGTAAAAATGGTTGGATCAAGCTGTGCCAAGTGGGGAAGTTGTCCGCCCGAAGCTTGATTAAGTGAGATGCTGCAGCAAAAAGGGAGTATGAGGGAGCAGCGGGTTGAACTATCACCGAGGTAGTCGAGGTCGGTGAAGAAGTAGCAGATCCGCTGCCAAGAGAAGGAGACTCATCACCGGCGGCGGCCATTAGGATCGGGAAAAAAAAGGGTGTTAACCCTATGCTAGCTCTGATACCATGCTAAATGATGAAATATCATGTAAATATCTCATGTCATTCATAGGAGGTGTATTGTTGTATTTATATACAATTGTAAGAAGGACTGAAGCTAATAGTCCCGTATTGGACAATAACACAATAATGGGCCTAATTACAATGTGATGAGCCCATTGGGCTACTACAGTTGATCAGGGCTATCCAATTGGTCACTAGTAGAAGTATCCACCTAGCTGCAAGTCCTAAACTGGCATAATAAGGATCGTTGTTCCCAAGATTCTACAGGGTCGAAGCCAAATTTAAAAATTATTTCAAAGAAGTTGGATTCTTACTAAAAAGGATCTTGGTTTATTCTTAATTTAATGTTGTTTCTTTTTGTTTGTATTACGTAGACTGATTCTGGCTTGAAGTAATTCCTAGTTGTGTAAACCATATCATCGTTAATCTGTTACTTTATACCCTAATAAAAAAACACACCATAGGTTTCACACTTTTACTGAGATTAGAAGTTTGAAACATTTCTACAATCATGTCTTTCAAACCTCTAAACATAGAGCTAATCCGTGACTTTAAACAAGCTACGATACCACCAAGTGTTTGTAGTTTTTATATATATTTATGCCCCCATACATCGTTTTTGGTAATAGCATAAGCATTGACCATTGTATCAATACATAACCATAGATTAAATTATCTATTTTTCTAAAGATAAGATATTTCAGCAATCTTCTTTAATTTCTTGTAAGCAGTCGGGCGAGTCGTAGTGAATTAGCAATATCAACATTCACCATTAATTAATTAGTTCCATCGTCTTGAAAGAAAGGGACTTAGTTATATATGGTAGCCTGCTGGTCCATAGTAGGCAGGGTAACCATTACTCCGACCATATATATAAGGTTGCCTTACCCCCGCCAGCACCGGATAACCTTGTCCACCACCACCACCACCATATCTTGGATACCCAACCGGCAAATACCCGTATCGTTGAGGTTGATCATGATTATCACCATCATGATAGACGTAATGACTGTACCCACCGGTGGCGTAGTTTCCATTGTCTCCTATATGCTGGTAACCTCCGGTGCTGTAGCTAGTGTAGTCCTTTGAATCCTTCAAATTATCTGTACGTACGGTACGAGTGAATATACATAAAGAGTACTGAGTAACAAAACATATACGTACATTTATAATTAGATGCATTAGTCAGCTAGTTGAGGGAGTGTTATAACTCACTTGGATTTCTATCGGTCATAATCTGATCACCACCCAGCTGACGAGCTGACACAACGACGTCCATGTCGTTGGAAGCTAAGAAGGCAGAAAAGAAAACCAGGCCGACGACGATGAGAAGAGATTGCCTGGAAAATGTGTATAAAAGACTCATCTTTAATAGTGTGATTTAAACGAGCGAGCGAATTATTAATTAGTTCGAGTGATGGCCTTTGTTGAATGTTCTTGATGATTAGCTAGCTAGATGTGTTTATGGAGAGTAACATCGTGCGTCCTTATTTATATAGTACTATCTTCGTAAGGAAAATTACAACTTATAAAGTCATACAAATACGCGAATTAATTAAGCATACAAACTAATAGAACAGGCTAGGGTCGGTAATCCATGGCATTTCCAAGTCAAAGGGTTGGCAGCAATTAATCAATATATAGGAAAACATAGATAGTTCCTATATGTTTCTGCATAGCCAGCTTAAATTTCTATACACCCGAATTACTCCCTGTTGTAATATCAGATCATATTCAAACTTCGTAGCAATACTGATAAGAACAAGGCTTAACTGGGAGCTGAGATTTGCTTACACGCGTGAACCCAGAGTGTGGTAGAGTACCTCATTCCTACAGTTTTTCCAATTTGAAGGTTTGAACTTTCTCTTCATACCTTAATTGATTGGGGATACAAGAATTGACATATTAAACATGTACACATCCTCCTATTATATTTGTAATTGCCAGCAACTGATGATTATGTGAATTCCTGGCATTGGGGTTTAACTGCTTTGGGTCCATTCATTGTTAAATCTGCATATTATGCTGTTCTACATCTAGCCAAGGCTCCCGACGCAAGTTCATCTGCGCATCCGTCACTGGGCAGGTTCTTAACGTCTCTGGAAATGTGATCTTCCCCCTCGGGTGAGGTTTTTGGGATGGAATATTCAACATGGCACTCTTCCTTGCAAAGTTGTTATTCAACATCGAATCCGCTCAATGATGGTGACCGCTAGTCCTTAGTCCATGCATTTGTTCACTACCCGCCTATACAAGGTTAATTACTGACATATGGTGCACATTTCCTTGCCTCGACACTTATATTCAGATGCTGCTTTTATTGACTGATATCTTCATTTGTGTTTATCCTTCACCACTAGAGATATCGTGCATCTTACTTCCTTACTCTGGCAGCTCTGGTATGCTCCGTGCCAAGTGGCACATTTAACTGCTAAATCTTTTGAATGGGGCTGGTGCCAAGCTGATAACTACCTACAACACAATGTGGCCATCACCAACGCTTCCATTTCAGCACTTGATCTTAGCCACTGGCTTAAGGTCCAAGTTGATGGTAGAATAGATCAACATTGTCGTTTGGGACTTGCTTTTATGGTCACACATCAAGGAAAGGTCAACTTTGCAAGACTTCAAGGATATATGGGTGATTATCTACCAACACAAGTTGAGGCTCTAGCCCTGCAACTCGAAGCGGCCAGTCGCATGGGTGAATCAAAAGTGCACATCCTATTATATTGTAAGGCACTACTTGATTATATTTCTAGAGATGGGGCTCCATCTTTGGATCAAGAAACAAAGAGAATCTTGGATCAAATTTTAACGGATATTCGTCATTTTCAAGACATCTAATGGTTTCATATACCACGAGCTGATAATCTCCCTGCTCATAACCTACCAAACTTCGCTAGAAGTTCACAACTTCCAAGTTGTAGCTGGAAAACGGATAACTTTCCATATTATGTACTCAACTTCTGCACTTAATATATATATATTTGTAAAGCAAATGATTTTATTAAATTAACATAGAAGTGATGATACAAGTAGGGAATATTATCACACCATACTCCATCAATACTTTTTCATCTACCCAGATTAGCTAGAATATGGGCTTCTATATTACTTATTCTAGGAACATAGGACCACCAAAAACTACCAAAGCTAGAGCTTGTTAAGATAGTCTCCTTTAGGATAAGGCCAACATCTGTATGACTTTGCCTTTGCCTTTTAGAAAATTAATGTTAACAAGGCAATCAGAGAAGAGATGAACTCTGGGATGACTCAATTTTAAGGTAATCTCCAAACCAAACTAGATCTCTTTTGCCTTAATGATTTGAGGGAACCATGATACGGAGTCATTTGAGATTCCAACTGCCAAGACATTTTTGTATGAGTCTTTACAAACAGCACCAATTCCAGATCCTTCACTTGAGGCACTCTCATCAACAAAGACACAGACTGAGTTCTGGGAAGTAAGCTCATGCTCTCCTAGGTCCTCAGGTCCATTAGAGTAAGACGGGCTTGCAATCTCAACTGAAAGGACATCGCCTGGTCCATACCTTGAGCAAAATTTTAAGCTCTATCTTGTCGAAGATGACATATGGCAAACCAAAGTTTCCAACTAAGAATAATTTTTTCAAGGCTTGGTTGAGGCATGTGCAGAGCTGGTAGTAAGCCAATTGCGAAGCCCATTGTCATTCATGACACTCTTTGGTCGATCCAGGCCGTCTAGACCCCACCACTTCTTAACTGCTCAACAAGGAAAGCGTGAATGAGATCTTCATGCGTTCCGTAGATGGACACCAGCTTGGGTGATTGTTTTGGCAACGTAGTGTGAAATAATTGCACCATAAAGGGATAATACCTTGGAAGAGTTTCCAAGCAAAAAGCCTGATATGCAGGGGAAGAGAACATTTCCTCATTCTTTTCATAGTTGTACCAGTCAAGCTCTTGTAAGAAGTAGAAACTTTGTTGAATAACCTAATTTCCCTTGGCATGAAATAGGTTGACTTAACTATGAATTGACCATTATTTATCTAGTCTCAGCATAAACTGTCTGGGTTTGGGATTCTTGGAAGGAGGATGCTTACAATGGAGTAGTATTCCTCTTCCGTCAACCAGCATCATATTCTTGCATCATTCCAAGATTGGTCGATTGCATTAATTATCCATGCAACCCAACCATGATCACATGCGAAAGGCGGTAGTTTCCATTCCCATGGTTTACCTCCCTTTTTGTTTAAAATCCATATGTCTGGTATACGGGTGGTGCATCCATCACCAATAACTCTGGTTGCTCATAAACAAATAAGATCTATAGATCCCTAGATAGTTCTCCAAACTGGGTTAGGTCTGGACCAATCTTTGCTTTTAGGATGCATCCGGAAGAATACTTAGCATCAAGGTCCTGTGAGACAACGAGACTTGGTTGTTGAATAATCCTCCAACCTTGTCAGGCAAGCAGAGCATCATTGAAAGCTCTCAAATCATGAAATCCTAGTAGCCCCCATCATCGAGACTTTTGTAGAGTACATCCCACTTATGCAACAAGATTACCTTTAACTTAAAGATCCAGACCACTAGAACCTCCTGACTATACCTTGGATTTCTTTAATAAAAGAAAGAGGATGACAGAGAACACCCATAATGTAAGATGGAAGAGCTTGAAGAATTTTTTTTATTAAGAATACCCCTTGCATCCTGAGAAACAGTGTGATCCCAACTTTGAACTCTTTTACTAACTCTATCTCTGATGTAACCAAACATCTGATTCTTATGTCTATCCATGGCACTTGGGAAGCCTAGATAGAGGCCCAGTCATTAACTTCTTTCACTCCTACAATCTTGTACATATCCTTCTTTATATTTGACTTTAAACTTTTCGAGAACATAATGCCTGACTTGATAGGATTCATACATTGCCCGAAGGATTCACCAAATTCATCGATGAGATGCATGATATTTCTAACATTATGAGTATTTGCTCTACCGAAGATAGCACAATCATCTACAAAAAGAAGACTAGTGATGTTAAAGCTTAATGTCTAACTTGATAGAACTCATACATTTCCCAAAGGCTTCACCAAATTCATCTATGAGATGCATGATATTTCTAACATTATGAGTATTTTGCTTTACGGAAGATAACACAATCATCTATTCTTTTGAAGGTTCTCTTGTAGGATTTGGTGGACTATATGTGACTAGTTGAGTATCCCTACCAATAGGTCAATCGCTTCACGGCTATATTTACTGCATATCTCATTACTGCAAGAAGAAGCGTCGGATTGACTATGTGAGAAGAGCTGTCATCGCCAATGTTGTCTACTACATCTGGATCGATGGATCGAGATGCAGACGTGTCATGGTTACTCTAACAATTAAGAGACCCCGCCCTCAGTGTATCATATATCAAGGGTACCACTAAAGCTATCATTTGCATGAAGATGAGAGCCTCCAACAGAGACTTTGACTGGCTCGGTCGGGTGCTTAGCTCCTAGTGTTTCTATGTTGTGAAGGAAGCTTTTGTTCCCCTTCTCTACAACTTTTTTTGTACATCCTGGTGGTCTCTTAGGGCTTTTGTCCTCCGCCCTTTATTGATTGTTGTATTTGGTTGGCTCATTGTCACTTTTTGTATGTTACGAGGGAAGCTTTTTGTATGTTCCCCTTCCTTACGCCTTTTTGTATATCCTTTGGTATTTGATATATAGAACCCCTATGTATCACCTTTTTTTTTACAAACCCTAATCATTATTAATTCAAATTATAAGTTGTTTTAAGGTCGAGAGTTATGATTAAATTATAAGTTGGTTTAGACTTTTTGTATCTCTTTTACTTTTACACTTTATACTTTTTTAATTATTATTGTCGATACTCTACTTTTTTTCTTATCAATAAAGCATTTTTTTTTAATTCTTCTCTTACAAAAACAAGGATAAAGTAATCTTTTTTAAAAAAATGTGAAAAAAGTTGACTTATAGTTTAAATATGAGGCAGTATTGTTTAAAAAACTTCTAATAACTAGTAGTGTATGTATGTATACGCAATCGAGCTAGCTATAGGACTAGGAGTAGTACATATCCTTCCATTTGTAGTAAACATATAGGCTTTCTAATAATATGTATAAAACTCCTATCTTTCAAAAAAAATGTATAAAACCAAAAGCAATTAATTATAATGCTAATTGCATCCCATCAAAATTTAACGTGTTCGGATAGCACGCCGTTAATTATCACCTTCATAAAGCTAGCGGATGTAGCTGTAGAGTTACCTTATCCCCTTGCCAAATAGGTTTATGCTATAGCTTAGATTGAAATGAAGGCCATATTCATTAACTATCTCATATTCTCTCTTACAACATTATTCCGGCAATCTCATTTTTAATGTATATAAGTACTAGAGCAAATCTTTTATAACCTATATTATTCTCACCCAATTCAAAAAGATGAACTGTAATCTTGTATCATATTAGTCTCATCACACAACTTTTATAAACTACTAACCCCCCACCCCATATCTCAATGTGAGAGGGGAGGGGTGCTACACATGAAAGATACATTAGTAGTCATATATTAAGGTCTTAGGTCAGTCAATTATTGCTTGATAAATAGTTTTTGGTGAAAATATAAAGGTGTAAACATGAAGTGTCACGTTTATCCTTTGTAAATTAGTTATTAATTATTGTTAAAATACAAGCATAATATATAATATTTTTTACTGGGTTGCTATTCGCAGTACAAAATTACTGATCACCGTAGTACAAAATTTTTTTATTTTATAATGACGTTGTACACATGTAATAATGTCGTGTTGCAACTCTTGTTTTTCAAAAAATAATTTCTTCAGAACGTTATATTGAAATCGCAGTTGAAAACGTCAATTTCGGGTAAAAAAACGCTCGTACTATATATAGCCTAACCTTCCTTGGATTATTCATTTCTCACTTCCTCACTCTCTCTCATCTATCTCTCTTCCTAAGAAGCTCTCTTCTGTCTGTCGGAGCCGCCACCGAGCCGCCGCTGGAGCCGCCACCTGCCGCCGCCATCCACCGCCGGAAAAATTTTCGGTGAGTTTTTCGAATTTTTTTTGCAACTTATAGATTTGGGTGTCCTGAGTATGAATTTGGTGTTAGTTTTTTGAAATTCAACATCATTTGAGCTAGATCTAGCATGAAAAATTCGGAGGAAACTTGAAAATTTTGAAAAAAAAAATACAGGGGCGAGCCCTGGTGCGGCTCGACCTGTAGAGGGGCGAGGAGCAGGGCGACTCGGGTGCGGGTGCGGCGAGGACCGGCGCTGCTCGCCTGGAAGAAACGCGAGGAGGAGCGGCACTCGGTCGACACCAGGGCGAGGAGTAGAGGGGCTCGTGACTCCGGTTCTCCAGCGACACAGGGGGCGCGAGTATCTAGGCTGCTCGAGACGGAGACGGGCGAGGAGCTGCAGTACTCGCCGCCGGAGCAGTAGAGGAGTGGCGGTCCTCGATTCGGAGACGGGCGAGTAGCGCTGCTACTCGACCCAGTTTTTTTTTTTTTTTTTTATATTTGAATGATTTTTAAATGTTTTAATTTGTTTATTTTTGAATTATAATATTGTGAATGATTTTTAAATGTTTTAATTTGTTATTTTTTTGAATTCTAACTAATATTGTGAATGATTTATAAATGTTTGAATTTTTTTTTTGTTGTAATATTGTGAATGATATGATTATTGTTTGAATTTTTTGTTATGAATGAGGAATATAACTGTGTGATATTCGTATGCAGTGATGGATCGTCTGAAAAAAAGCAGTGAAACATGTAGTCACGAAGAGGAAGAATAAAGACCGGGTGCGGAGCAGCCTATGACGGCCTCATACCGTCGTCGTGCACATGCTCCTGGTGAAGGGCCGAGTAATCCTGCCCCCCGCATGGAAGCAACACGCCATTCATCTTTCCATCTGGGTCAATCTTTCAACGACCCGGCGTTTCAAGTACCAGCACCACCAATGGTAGCGGAGGATGACTCGGCGGTGTTCAATATACCGAGGAGACGCATGCCAGTGGCGTCATCATCCAGTGCTTGGTCTGACAGATCACTGCACAGCGCTAGCTACAATATCTCGGGGGAATCAAGCCACCAGACTGCTCCGTTAGAAGCTCATACGTCAGGCGGTGGTAGTTCATCACGTCCACCACGCCCATCACCCGCCCGTGCTGTTGAGGACCATGTGATGACTGAGCGTTCGCCACATGCTGATGACGATGGTCGTGGTGCTGATGATGAGGACTCACCCGACGTGGATGAGGAGCAGGATAATGAAGATGATGAAGTCATGGATAAGGAGGATGACACTGACGAGGAAGCAGCGCTAGCGATGGTTCCAGTCATTCCTACCTCTTGGAAGTTGACAAGGTGCCAGTTCCTGGCGGTCCACTACTCACTAGTGTTATCACTAGCTTCGGGGGTCATGTAGCGCTTGACTTATGGACCTCGACTAAGGTATGTTCTCTATCTTCTCCTGTATTTGATCATTTAATATCATACTACGTTTTGTAAGTGTTAAATATTGGTCATTATGTAGGATCGTGGGGTTTTGAGTTTCAAATCCCGTAGGGTGATGCTTACCTGCTGGCCAAAAGATCAAATTTCCAGACCAAGAACAAGGAAGATGCTTGAGTATTCTGGTATAGAGCACCTACAGGATATTACGATGCCATACAACAATATGTCCCTCATCAGTGCTTTTGTGGAGAGGTGGCAGCCTGATACAAACTCATTCCATATGCCGTTTGGTGAGATGACGATTACCTTGCATGATGTGTGGATGATACTGCAAATCCCCATCGTCGGTCGTCCATTGATAGGGGATTCATCCACCCTGAGTTGAAGGAGGTAATGGCTGATTGTCTTAATTTTGGGGCAGATGTTGAGAGTATGACAGAGACACTGTGGAATACCGGTGTTGTATCAATTGCGAGCTTGTTGCAGCAATGTAGGGATGAAAATGAAGAGGCAATGAAGCAGGCATGTGGTTGGTTGTATCGTCTGATTGGTACCACCATATTAGCTGGAAAATCAAATGGTCGTCTGAGTCCACAGCTGTTCTGGTTAGTAGCTCCCATGAAGAAAGGTACCAAGCTTCGTAAATATGCATGGGGAGCTGGTACTCTTGCATGGTTATATCGCCAGCTAGGGATAGCATCTCGTGCCGGCTCCAGTGGGATAGGTGGTTCTATGACGTTACTTGAGGTATGTGTCCTAATGTGCATCTAGTATATGATAACTCACTGAGTATTAATAATTGGTACTGCTTAATCATTCTAGTGTTTTATATGCACAGTGCTGGATTTATGCGTACTTCCCTACATTAAGACCAGCGATTAGCCCGGACTGGCGCGCTAATGATGATAGACCTTGGGCTCTAAGATGGGTGAGATCTACCTCTCAAGTGCAGGATCATCGTTCACTTCAAGGATATCGTGAGCATCTAGATGCTTTAACTGCTCTAAATGTAAGTGTTTGTAGTTGCTAACACATTGAACCATTATTATTTTTGTCTTTCATTGTTGGTTACATTTTACAATTAATGTTCATTGTAGATTGATTGGTTGCCCTACGGTCGAGATAATGTTAATGTTCATGGAGGGCGTACATGGTATAGAGGTAACATACAGGTTTTGGGGTTGAATGAGCCATACATGCTTGGGCGTTGTCTACGCCAGTTTGGTTACATTCAGGATATCCCTAAACCTCCTATTAGACCCAACCCAAGGTCTGAAAAAAGAGGAAAAACCTAACCCTACACCTGTGTATACCCCCCATGTATAGTTTGTGGGAAAACACTCCTAAATTGCTGGTTCCAGGGTATACGCGCACAAATGCGCGGTTGCATGCTTGTGACCCACTCTACCTAGATTGGTACACCAATCACACACACCCAAAGATCCTAAACCCTGATAGTTATCAGACCACCCTGGTTCATCGTCCAGATCTCTGTCTAGTAAGTCATATTTTCATAGTACTTCATTACATATCACTTTTATTTTTTATGTGTACTTACCTGACCAAGTGTGTTACAGCTACTGTCTGAGGCAAGTGAGCTTGCACGCCTGTACTACCAAGAGAACAATGCATGGGACTGGTCATACTATCGTCAGGGGATGCCAGAAGAAGAACAAAGAGCTGCAACTCATGGTCTTGAGGATGTGTTCAGCTCTTTATACATATGGGATAGTTACCAGCGCCAGCATGGTGCACCCTAGTGGTTGTCATCTTGGATTTGGATGTAATAAACTTTAGTATCATCTTGGAACTATTTGTTGTCTTTCATTTTTACTTGGTATGTTAGACGCTAGTACAATTTGTGTGGTTGTAGTTTTTTTCTGGTGGACTTGGTGATGGTGGGATTATTGCTGACAATGTTGGTGACCTTGTTGATTATATTTTGGTTGATTTTGTGGAGGTTCTTAGAACCGGTGGAGATAAGAAAAACAGGGGAGACTATGGCAAAATTTTTCTAGAAATGCATCGTTTCTCCAAACATCTACTAAAGATTATAAATCCCGAAAATTATAACAACACGAGAACTAACAAGATCAATTACGCAATAACCGATAACCTAATTATTTCCTAACCTTTGTCTCTCTATTCCCTGTGCTATTACATTACGTCTCATCTCATAAATTGGTTCTTGGTGTTGAAAATCATCATCATCGGGCTCAATAGGATCATAAATAACAAGTAATGGAATATGAGCGATGAAATCATTATACTCCATGTAATTCTCCATCATCCGGCGAACTGATGTATCATTTCGTACATGAATAAAAGTCCACTCGTAGTCGCCCTCCAGCCCCAAATACACCATTGTTGTTATGTTTATTCTGCCGAGGAGGGACTGTAGTGCTCGAATTACTCGTCGTTGTAGATCCCGGAGATTACTAGGATATGGCATAGTAACTTCTACGCGTCTGTGCCCCATTCTTCTATCAAATTGTGCTCCATGACGACCAAAAGTAGCTACATAATTACGTGCAAACAGAAAGGAAACTCCATTTGATTTTGGAGCGAAATGGGAATTAAGGTGTGAAGAGTTCAAGCAAGATGTAATTAGACAGATTCAGAGCACGGGTAAGGAATGAGTATGTTGGGACACTAATACCCACTTTTATAATATTTGAGTAACACTGACATGCCAACGGCTAGTTCAACGGCTAGTCAACGGCTACTGAAAGGAAGCGTACCAAACACACCATGTGCGTACAAAGTGAATTCAAAGTTACCATAGGTAATTACTTTTGTCAGGAAAGGTACACGTACCAGGTTACCGTTTGCAGTACAAAGTGAATTCAAAGTTACCATAGGTAATTACTTTTGTCAGGAAAGGTACACGTACCAGGTCACTGTACACGTACCAGGTTACCGTTTGCAGTACAAAGTGAATTCAAAGTTACCATAGGTAATTACTTTTGTCAGGAAAGGTACACGTACCAGGTCACTGTACACGTACCAGGTTACCGTTTGCAGTACAAAGTGAATTCAAAGTTACCATAGGTAATTACTTTTGTCAGGAAAGGTACACTACCAGGTTACCGTTTGCAGTACAAAGTGAATTCAAAGTTACCATAGGTAATTACTTTTGTCAGGAAAGGTACACGTACCAGGTCACTGTACGTACCAGGTTACCGTTTGCAGTACAAAGTGAATTCAAAGTTACCATAGGTAATTACTTTTGTCAGGAAAGGTACACGTACCAGGTCACTGTACACGTACCAGGTTACCGTTTGCAGTACAAAGTGAATTCAAAGTTACCATAGGTAATTACTTTTGTCAGGAAAGGTACACGTACCAGGTCACTGTACACGTACCAGGTTACCGTTTGCAGTACAAAGTGAATTCAAAGTTACCATAGGTAATTACTTTTGTCAGGAAAGGTACACGTACCAGGTTACCGTTTGCAGTACAAAGTGAATTCAAAGTTACCATAGGTAATTACTTTTGTCAGGAAAGGTACACGTACCTAGGTCACTGTACCGGTTACCGTTTTTTTAACTTGTAACCTTGTGGCTAGTTCATGACCAACCTCTATATAAGGGATGCCTCCTCCATTTCATCTTCACACACTCACTCTCCATATTCTCGAAGCTCTCTATTTCTTACTCTCTTCCAAAAATATTTCGTAAACTGTGCAAGCTCTCTCTCTAAACATGAGTCAATCTTCAGATTCCGATCATGAGTATGTTCCAATATCAAGCCCAGTAAGTATTTAGTTTATTGTCTTTGTTAATCATATTCGCACTAATTTCATATTTCAATATTCATCTAACATTCTCTCGACCCTTATTGCAGGAAGTGACTCAACCACTGATTCAGATTGGGATGAATTTGATGAAGGCGTTCCAGATCATAATGCACAGATGGATGACTACATGCAAGAGATGTATAATCGAGCTCCGGTGGTGGACACAGGTTACTTATTTCAAACAAACCAGGCCTTTAGGGTAAAGAAGAAGCGAAAGCTTGGGTAGATAGTGTTGGCCATCCCAACCATATCTACACCATAATTCAAAGTTCTCGGTCGGGCCAAGATTTCCACATAACATGCGAGAGGTATTGGAAACCACGAAGGACATCACGACCTGGTGTCATCAACCGGCGCAGATCATCTGGTTCAAAGAAATGTGGTTGTCCTTTTAAAATTAAGGGGTATTACACAAGCTACGGGTGTTTCTTGCAAGTGGGTAACGGATGGCATAACCATGATCTCGCAGAGTGGGCAGAGGGTCATTTTGTGGGAAAACGCCTGACTGAGGCGGAGGAGATTATGATCGACAGAGAACCAGAGTCGGTGTGCCCCCCTGTGCAATTTATTCCGAGCTCACAACAATCAACCCAGAAACGTCAGCAACAAGGAAAGACATATACAACCGGATACAAAAAACAAAACTAGTAAATAGAGATCGATCTATGGTGCAGACTCTGCTGAGTGAGCTAGACAAAAACAACTACTACGATTACACTACAGATCCAAGTAAGTCAACTCAGTATGTCTCAAATAACTTCAATCATTTAGGTTTCATATTAATTTGATAGATAACATGATTATATTTCACAATTTAGGATCAAACACGACTTGGGTCCATCTTCTTTGCACACCCTACATCTAGATTACTGCTCCATGCGTTCCCGTATGTCATAGGCATTGATGCTACCTATAAAACAAACATAGCAAAAATGCCTTTGGTTCAGTTCATCGGGATGACGAGTATAGGCAAAAACTTCAGCATTGCCTTCGCCTTCTTGTATCAGAATCAACAGACATGTATGTGTGGGCACTTCAACAATTAAGGGACCTCCTCGGGCGGACTACAACCTCTACATTTATCACCGACAGATGTCTGGCCCTGATGAATGCCTTAGAAGAGGTATTTCCTGAATCTCATCATCTACTATGTCGGTGGCACATAAGTAGGAACGTTCAGGGGAAAGCCGAGACTTATATGGGTGATAGAGGAAGGGCGGCGGCTGCAGTCCGAATGTGGACTTCGGTTGTCTACTCGAGCACAGAGCAGGACTACAACGAGAGGTACGCAATTTCAAGAATACATACCAAAGCTACCCACGTTTCATTACGTATGTTGCATCAGTCTGGGAGAAATACAAGGAAAAATTTGTGGAGGCTTGGGTCAAGAATGTGTTGCACTTCGGCAACACAACGACAAATAGGTAAAATTGTTAATCTTGTAATGTTTAAGATAATACAGTGATTGTTATAGATCTATAAAACTTACTTAAACATTTGATAGGGTGGAGAGCCACATTCTTCTCTAAAGGCGAGATTAAGGAGTGCTAGACACACTTTGGATGTAATCTTTCCAAAGATTAACGATCATGTGAATACAAGCATCCGGGAGTTAAAAAAGGATTTTGAGGCAGCCAGGACAAAACACAGAAGAGAGCACATGAGGGTTCCAATCGCTGACCTGATCGGGAAGGTTAGTACCCTTTGCTTAGATGAGCTAGTCAAGGAGCTTGGAAGGGCGAATTATGTGCAAATGGACAGCTCAATCTGTGGATGTGACAAGGTAACCTCTCATGGATTACCTTGCGCTTGTAAATTAAACTACATGCTGGATAGTGGTATACTATGCTCGAAGAGGGATATACATCGTTTCTGGTATACCCTAAGCTGGGAGAAACATGAATCGACAATTGATATGGTATCCTACATGGAGGAAGAACAAAATAGATGGCGAGACATAGCTTCTGAGGTAGCACAGTCAGATGATCCTACTCTGATGGCGAAATGTTACAGTCAAATCCAAAACTTCCTTCACCCAGATATGGTGTGCCAATTAGGAGAGCCATTGGAACAGGTTGGGATTGGCAGACCTACCGGGCCCTCAAGACCAAACCGACGGGAACCTTCGTCTTGGGAGCGTAACCGACCAAGGGCAGGCCAGTCAGAAGGAGCGCCATCAAATAGAAGATCACGTAATAGAGGATCATCAAATCCGAGTCGATTCCAGCCCCTTGACAACTTCCCATACTACCAGAATTTCAACCCCAACCTATATCAATATATGACTGGGTATATTGATGTTCGTGGAGATGGGAATTGTGGTTTCAGGGTCATTGCTGACTACCTATATTCAACGAAGAGAGGTGGAAAGATGTCCGTGTAGCATTGTACAATCACATGAAGAATCAAGCACCGCGAATGGACTATACAAGGCCATTTTTAACGAAGGACCGTACAACGGCATGTTAAGAGCGCTTCATTGGAATTCAGGAGGCCAGCACCTCCACAGGATGCACACGGAAATGGGGTTGGCGATCGCGACAAACACTTCGATAGTAGTTTTCTACTCTACTGTCTATGGGGGTGCGGCAAGTGCCACATACCTTCCGCTCGATAATTATACCGATCGTGATAGCCCAAGAGGAGAGATCCACATAGGAATTTGCCCCAGGGTCATTTCATAAGGTTCGGCATGGTTCATGACTCCCCACTCCCCCCTGTCTATCCGCAGTGGTTCTTATAGATCCAAACACTGTCGGACCTTGGATTCATCAATACAATCTAGGTTAGATAGTTGGATCAACGTTGTACCTTAGTTTTTCTTTAACTTAGTTGTTGTAACTTAGTCTTTCTTTAACTTAGTTGTTGTAACTTAGTTTTCGTTGTAACTTAGTTTTTCTATAAATTAGTTGTTGTAACTTAGTTTTCTTTAACTTAGTTGTTGTTTTACTCATATTGACTTAAATTTGGTTATTCAATCTATTATTTCAAAAAAAAGTGTCTCCCCGTAACATTCAAACTTATTCAACTAAGTTTGGTGAAAAAAAAATTTGTACTGCGAATAGTAAAGTATTTGCTATTCGCAGTACAAATTAATTTTAAGTCAAATTAATAATATAAACACATAGAAATGTAATCCAACAGCTTTTTTACAAAAAAATGTTCCTGTATTGATTCCAACAAAAAAGTAACTAGTAAAATTCGCTACTAATCAACTGCAAACTACTTCGGTAAATTTACTTTCAGATATCATTTTTGAAAAAAAAAACACAGCGACACATCATTACATGTGTACAACGTCAATATGAATTAAAAAAATTTTGTACTGCGGTGATTAGTAATTTTGTACTGCGAATAGCAACTCTATCTTATTTTCCTCCTTATCTTATATATAGATGAATAACTAACTATTTACTATAGCTTTTCCTGATCACGAGGGTAGCTTGAAAATCTTAATTCGGAATGAAGCGTCCATAGCCAGGTCCGTATCCGCCACCATACCTAGGGATAGGGTATCCATAGCCTCCGCCACGTCCATATATAGGAATAGGATTCCTGAACCCTCTATACGGGCGGCCATATCTTCCACCATTAGGTTCATTGTGGACGTACCCAAAACTGTAGCCGTGGCTTATCGTAGTAGTGTCTTTCGAATCGTCTAGAAATTCTGCATCTTTTACATATAGTCAAGTCAAGGCAATTAATTTAGTAAAACATATACAGTGGCTGCGCTGCGTTTATAATATATTTAGGAGGTGTTGAAGTTTATTGATGTCGGTGTGTTGTATGAAAATCAGTCCAATTTATTGGTGACATCTAAATATAGTTATAGATAACTATATATGTATATGCAGTCTACAAAAATTGTATATTTGACATATAAAAATTGTACAAAATATATATTAGGATACAAATTGGATTCTGACGTTACTAAAACTATACTATATATACACTCATTGCTCAAACTGAACAGTAAACTTACAAAACATATACATTTAGTATATAAAAATTATACATCTATAAATATAACTAAAAATAGCTACACATGATTATAATTATAATTACAAAATTAGCATTTTGTAAAATTTGTGATATTACAAAATGAGAAATATATGTAATAGATATGCACAGAAAGTAACCAATATAAAGTATACAAAAACTCACGTGTCTTCTCTGCAAGCTGATTAGCCGATACCTTCGTGGATACGAGCAGGGGTAGTAACAACGAACATAATGATGCCAACAAAAACTAAAACCTTATTCGCAAATCCCATCTTCATTAACTAAATTACAACACTCTAATTTTGGCAACGAAAGAGGGATGACTTAATAAGATATATATAATAAGATATATTTATGTGTTACTTTGTTATTTGGGTGTATTTTGTTTCAGTCTGTATTTATTTCCGTTGGTTTGGTTTCTGCTTGGCGGTGGTAGGGTGGTATTTGTCTTTGGTCTTGTGTATAAGTAGCAGTGTGGGTGAGCTACAGTACTTTGATCTCTCGACAATTTCTTTCCTTCCTCTCTGGTTAATCGAAGACCTTTCCCTTCTTCTCTCGTTCTCTCTGCTCTCTTCCTTCTTCAAATTTCTTGGGTTTTCTTGCGATTGCACTAGCCGGTGTTTGAAGATTCTTTTCATAGTATCAGAGCAGCGCTCCAGCGCCGCTTCATATTTCGTTGCGCACCTTCAATCACAATCTTGCCAAGAACCCTAAATGGCTGACGAGGAAGATCCGTCGAAGCAGAAAGGCGATGGAGATGCATCCAAAGGGAAAGGGCCAGAGATCCCAAGTGTCGACCTCACTTCGTCCTCTGCAAACAATGGCGATCCATTTCATCTTGCGAGTACGTAGAGCCCGGGAGCCGTCTTGGCCACCAAATTTAACGGCGTGGGGTTTCAACGCTGGAAAATGCAAATGGAGATCGCACTCGGTGCCAAGAACAAGCTAGGGTTCGTCAATGAAACCCTAAAGAAGCCCACCGATTCGGTGGAGAAGATGAGGGCTTGGACCCAGTGCGACTCGATGGTTCGAGCATGGTTGTTGATGGCACTTGAAAAGAACATCGCCGAAGGAGTCTTGTTCGCGCCGTTAGTGGCGGACATCTGGAAGGACCTCACGAAGAGGTATGGCCAGACCGACGCCACCAAGACTTACTCTTTGGAGCAGAAGCTGGCCACCACAATGCAAGGCAGCGATTCCATTTGCGACTATTTTACGGGATTGAAAAAAATCTGGGACGAAATCGATGCTTCGGCGGTGATCCCAGTCTGTACTTGCCAAAACTGCACCTGCCAAGCTTCGGAGAAATTCAGAGGATTCATTCAACAGAGAAGGGTTATAAAGTTTCTCATGGGTTTGAATGAGAAATACGGAACCATACGAGACAATATCTTGATGTTAAAGCCCATGCCAAGTATGGATGAAATCTTTGCCCACCTTGTTCAGGAGGAAAGACAGAGATTCATCAGCAACAGTATCGGGACAAATATTAATTCCCTTTCCTTCACCACTGAGCAAACAAAGAAAGGCCAGTCCAAACCGCAATTCTCCAACAGTAGAAGATCAAACCTCCAATGCTCTCACTACCATAAGCCTGGACACACCGAGGACAGATGCTACCAGAAAATCGGTTTTCCACCAGGCAAGAAGAACAACAGATTCAGGAACAGCACTGCTAACATGGCCTCTGGTGTTGATGAAGGGAACCAAGAGAATGCGGGAATCAGTGATCCTTTTGGTGGGATCTTATCTGCAGAACAAGTTGTGAGAGTCTATGAGTACATTAACAAGTCTGCTCCCATCAATAAGGAGCAACAGACTGCAAGTTCTTCACATTGCAGCTTCGTGGGTAACGCATTAAAAACCCTTTCTTGTATTAATTATAGGCATAGCTATGTTTTTAATTCTGAAAAGGGTGATGCATTTGATTATCATGAATGGATTCTGGATTCCGGAGCTTCGGATCACATGTGTGGTAGCCTAGACCTATTTCTTGATCACATTGTTCTTGATCGACCGCACACTGTGGGGATGCCTGATGGTCACCCCCAAATGGTTGAAATTATGGGGACTGTCAAACTTGATGATACTTTCCTGCTTAAGGATGTCCTTTTCGTTCCTGCCTTCAAATTTAATTTGATTTCTGTTAGTAAGTTATGCAAGGATATTAAGGGAAAATTCTTGTTTGATCATAAATCGTGTTTTTATCAGGACTGTGAAGGACTAGAGCTGTACAAGTTACGACATTCCACAGAGGACTGTACAAATGGATTAGAAACCCTACTAGGGAGGGGCATGTTTCTCTGGGTTGTGGTGATAATGTCATTAGCCTAGGTTTTGATTGTAGGGATGAAATAAGTTTGTGGCATCATAGGTTAGTTCATTTACCTAGAAAGAAAATGTTTTCTTTGGACTTGTTGAACTCCTCTCTTAAAGACAAGCAATTCCTTTGTGAACCTTGTTCTAGATCAAAGAGCCACATGCTGCCCTTTGTAAGTAGTGAAAAACGAAGTAATGAAATTTTTGAATTGTTACATATAGATCTATGGGGTCCATATAAAACCAAAACCCATGATGGAAATTCTTACTTTCTCACATTTGTGGATGATAAGAGTAGAGCCACGTGGGTCCATCTTTGTGCCTCTAAATCTGATTCTTTGAATATCATCATTGATTTCCTGAAAATGGTTAAAACACATTTCAACAGAACAGTAAAAATTATTAGAACCTATAATGCCTATGAGTTAGACAGTTCTAGAATAGGTTCTGATTTATTTAAACAATATGGTATTATTCACCAGACCGCCTGTGCCCACACTCCAGAACAAAATGGCGTTGTGGAGAGGAAACATAGGCACATTCTTGAAACTGCAAGGGCCCTAATGTTCCACTCGGGATTGCCCTTGGAGTTTTGGGGGGAAAGTGTGCAAGTTTCAGCTTTCCTCATTAACATGATGCCTCTGTCTAGCATTGAAAACAAGACCCCTTTTGAAGTTATTTATGGTCACAAACCTGATTATTTTGAATTGAAATACTTCGGTTGCCTCTGTTTTGCAAATATAAATAAAAATCAGTATGATAAATTCGCATCTAAGGCCGTCAAATGTAATTTTCTTGGTTACCCTCGGGGAAAGAAAGGTTACAAGTTATTTGATATGGACAATAAGGTCATTGTTTATAGTAGAGATGTCATTTTCCATGAGAATCTTTATCCTTTCAGAAATTCTGGTATTTCTGACACATTAGATAAGGGTAATTTTACACATAACAATGCTACTGATCCTTTTGTTTCTGAGTATGATGTCTTAGAAGACAGGGTAAGTGCCTTGCCAGATAATCAGATTCATGACAGTCCAGCAACCACTGCTGTTGAGGAGACAAATCATGAACATGCTATTCAAGGGGAGACAGAAGTTGTGCAAGAATCACAATCAGTCAGCAGTGGAAGCACCCCTGTGGAACAAGATATAGAGCAACCTGCGGGAGTTGAGCTCAGACGATCACAAAGGGAGAGACACTTGTTGGCCCATTTGAAGGATTTTGTGGTTGGACAGACTTCAGCAAGCAAATCAGATAAGTCTTCTTCTTTTTCAAATGACCATGACCCTTTCTCTCAAATTATAATGGATAGAATTTCCAGATCCAATTGTGGTGCTATTGTTCCTACTGTTGCTAATGACCATGAGGTGTTTTTTGTTTGTATGGATGATAGTGGAACCATTGCTAATTCTCAGCTGTTGAGAGATACTTTATTTGTCTTTCCTAGTAGTGACCATCAGCATGCTTGTTTTAGTTCTGTTCTGAATAAAGAAATTGAGCCCATTTATTACTCTGATGCTATAAAAGATCCTAGATGGCAGTTAGCTATGACAGATGAGTTTAGAGCTTTAGAAAGAAACAAAACGTGGGATATAGTGGATCTGCCCATGGGAAAGAAACCAATTAAATGTAAATGGGTTTATAAGTTCAAATATAGGGCTGATGGGACTCTAGAGAGGTGTAAGGCAAGGCTGGTTGCTAAGGGGTTTACACAAAAGTATGGGATTGACTATTCTGAAACCTTTTCTCCGGTTGTAAAATTCATCACTATTAAAGCTTTAGTCATTTTAGCTTGCAAAATGG
Source organism: Limonium bicolor (assembly GCA_023374045.1). Lineage (NCBI taxonomy): Eukaryota > Viridiplantae > Streptophyta > Magnoliopsida > Caryophyllales > Plumbaginaceae > Limonium > Limonium bicolor. The sequence continues at coordinate 306,981,432 of CM041776.1, read as the reverse complement.
GTTGGCACATAGGGCAGTTGGATGTGAATAACGCTTTCCTCCATGGGGACTTGAATGAGGAAGTATATATGTGCATTCCTGAGGGGCACGTTCTAGAGAATTCAGGAAAAGTGTGCAGATTAAGGAAGTCATTGTATGGGCTGAAGCAGGCTTCTAGACAATGGCATCAGAAACTAAGTGATTTTCTTAGAGACTTAGGGTTTTTACAGTCTATGAATGATTATTCTCTGTTTGTTAAGTCCGCCGGTGATAAGACTTGTTTCTTAATAGTGTATGTGGATGATATTTTGGTTACTGGTAATGACTTAGGTCTGATTGAATCCATTAAGACTAATCTTGATGAAAAATTCAGAATCAAGGATTTAGGAAAGTTGAAACACTTCCTAGGGATGCAGTTTGTGTACACCTCTGATGGTGTTGTTCTTTTGCAAAGAGGGTATGCTGAGAGTCTGGTTTCTGATTTTGGTTGTTTAGATGCAAGAGCTGCTGCTAGTCCTCTTGACATTTCTGTTAAGTTAAGAAAGAATGATGGTGATGCTTTGGAGAATCCTACTTTGTATAGACAGTTGGTAGGTAGACTCACTTTTCTGTCACATAGTCGGCCAGACTTATGTTTTGCTATACAGGTTCTCAGTCAATTCTTAGAGTGTCCCACTAATATACATTTTCAAGCTGCTTTACATACATTGAGGTATATTAAGGGGACTTTGGGCTATGGTTTGTTCTTTAACAATAAGAAGATTTTTGATCTGATAGCGTTTTGTGATGCTGACTGGGCTAGCTGCCCTAATACTAGGAGATCGATTAGTGGCTATTTTATATGTTTTGGTGGTTGTCCTTTATCTTGGAAATCTAAAAAACAAACTAGTATTGCCTTGTCTTCTGCAGAATCTGAATACAGGGCGATGAGGCAAGTCACTTCGGAGCTCAGTTGGTTAACGAGGTTGCTGGGAGAACTTGGAGTCTCCAGTTTGGAGCCTGTTCCTGTCAAGTCAGACAGCCAGTCCGCCATTCACATAGCACGAAACCCAGTATTGCACGAGAGGACAAAACATATTGAACTCGATGTTCACTTTGTCCGGCAGAAGCTACAAGAAGGTCTGATCACAGTTGAGTTTGTTTCCTCTAAGGACCAGTTGGCTGATATTTTGACAAAAGTTTTGTCTGGGAAGCAATACCCGCAGCTGGCTCTGAAGATGGGACTGAAGCGCTGGAATAATTCTGATTGTCTTTCTGTTTCAAATCTTGCAACCAGTTGCATGATTTGAGGGGGGGGGGGGTAATAAGATATATATAATAAGATATATTTATGTGTTACTTTGTTATTTGGGTGTATTTTGTTTCAGTCTGTATTTATTTCCGTTGGTTTGGTTTCTGCTTGGGGGTGGTAGGGTGATAATATCTTTGGTCTTGTGTATAAGTAGCAGTGTGGGTGAGCTACAGTACTTTGATCTCTCGACAATTTCTTTCCTTCCTCTCTGGTTAATCGAAGACCTTTCCCTTCTTCTCGTTCTCTCTGCTCTCTTCCTTCTCCAAATTTCTTGGGTTTTCTTGCGATTGCACTAGCCGGTGTTTGAAGATTCTTTTCATGACTTATATTTAGTGTACCGTATAGGATGATCTTATAATTTGGATGATGAGATTAATTCATTATAGTAGAGGAATAATCCATATTTATAGATGAAGCACTATACGTGTGTATGTTTAATTAAATGCGATACCTACAAACTAGCTACAACAATGGTCGGTTTGGTCCAATAATGAATGCATTGCGCCAGCTAGCAACGTTGAACGTTGAAAAAGAGGAGCTCTATCTATTGTTAAGTTTTAATGTTTATGTTGCCCGATGAGAGCATAATTATTGGTGGGTCTTAAGGGTTCTTAGTTAAAAACATAAAGTAAAAATATAAGGTGTAAATAAAAAAGAGGAGAGAGATTAATAACCTATGAGAGAGGGTTCTCAAATATGAGTCCCATAATGATTATTATTCCAATCACAATGCTCCATATATATGAAAGAAAAATAAATTAAAACTAATATATGAGTTCTCTGATATTGTTAAAAATTAGATGTGCTTATTAAAATGAGGTTAAAAAAAAGAAAAATATAAGAGAGAATGTTAAGAACTCATTTTTGAGTTCTTTGATAATCCTACTCTCGGGTGACATGAAATTGAGAAATGATCCAAAGATGTGGAGGGGGAGCTCTATCTATTTTACAAGTTTTTGTCTTTGTTTCCAAAAAAAATAAAAAAGTTTTTGATTATTTCCAAACTCGATCGTTTGGGAATAATGCGTACAGATCACATGTACCTTTGCTAATCTATACTTCCTTTTATTAATATTTTATGTTACCTATAAGTCAGGTTCTTACAAAAACATTGTATATCATATGAATTCTAGGATCGATTGTTTCCTTATCTAGCTCCATCATCATCTCACTGATTTTATCCGTGTTCTATTAACTTGTTAGTATTATGGTTGCGTTTTCGGATGACTTGTTCTTTTCTCCACTCTGCCCCTTCTCCTCGGGATCCTCTCCCTTAATGTGTTTTATCAAAGTAAGTGTCATTGCATGTCTATCTTTGGTTAGTTATCACTTATTAGTAGTTACTAGTTAGTGAAAGTCGTTTCTTGGAGTTTGTGTTTTCATTTCTTGTATTGTATGTCTGTTTTGAGTTACCCTTTGGATAAATATGCATTTTTGGAGAGAGCTTCCGGTTATTGTGACCAGTCGGTATCATATCCAAAGAGATGAGTTCCGATTGGAGTCATTACATACCGATCACCGATGGAATGTTCCTGATTTCACTCACCGATCACTGAAAACTACGACAATAGAAGGCCTGTTCTCTGTTTTGGAAATGGAAGAACCTAACGTTTTTTCTGCTGTGATGTCATGTCAGCCATACATGTCACCGACAAACAGAGCTCGATAACTTTTTTCCAGCTGAAAATCTCGTTGTCGATACTTCCATTTCCATGCGGTGGAGTGTGTGCAATCGTCTAACTCATTGGTCCTCTTTCTTTGGTGCCATTTTGGCTGATTGCAAGTCTTGTCTCCGTTTTGCAGTGGCTCCATCCATTTAGACTGCCTAAAAGGATGGAGATACCGGTTGGCATGGGATTGAAGGACAATCGGACTCAAAGAATAGAAGAAGTATGTAGGTATGGTTGCTTTTGTTGTGGTTTAGGAAGAAAGTTTGCCAATCGACTAGGTTAATGCTACAGGGGATTGGTCTCTGGCTCAAGAGGAACACAAGGTTTTTCTTTGGGGTCATGCTTTGGAAGATGCACGTTTTGTGGTTCTAGTTCTGTTTTGGTCGCTTTGATCAGTACTTTGTTTAGATGGATAGCAGGTTAATCGTTATAGTTTGTAGTATGTTAACAATAGATGCTGATGAGGATCTCATTCGTGTTGGTTATGAAATTGATAACATGGGACTCATCGAGTGTCCTAAGCCAACCCTTGAGTCTTGGCACGTCCATTATCAAGATTCTCATGCAACATTTTGAGGAAATTCGTTGTGTATAGTAGTAGGACCTTTTTTGTTATGTCTTATTTTAGGTTATGTATATGCTATGGATGTGATCTCCATTTCTGTTGTAATCTATTAAGTAACGATATGGTAGGATCGGTTGTTTCGAAAAAAAAATTTGATTAGCTCCCTTGCAATCATAGTTTGCTTTTGGTTTTCTATAGCCATGCCATTGTTCAAAAGCTTAGAGTCGCTGCGTAGAATGGATTACTCGGTTGTTTTGGAACTTTCGGCAAGTGTCCTGCTTTCTCATTCGGTTTAGGGTTATTCAATATGGTTGGGTGTTAGCTAGGCCTCTAAGATGTTGAGTGGTACGTGCTAGTACATACTTTGCGGTTTGAACACATCTTAGAGGCAGTATGTTAGTATATCGTTTAGGTGAAGAAAATCTTGGCTGGCAGGCTTTAATGTTACTAAAACAACATCTCAAGGGGATTAGGTTGTAAATAGTAGTTTTTTTATCGATGACAGGATGAATTTAAAACCAAGGACCTTTGGTTCAAAAGTATCTCTCCATCTCTTCCACTATCGACCAAACCGCCGGGACTTGGTAAAATAATAGTTGTCTTAGTTAATGTTTAACTTAGGTCGGGCTTTGTAAGAAGAAGAATCAGAACTACATCTCAATGGCGGTATGACAGACTTAATGAAATGAGTACGGTTTTAAAAAAACAATTATGATTGTGCTATAGAAACGTAAAAGTAAAAAGACATGAACAAATTAGTTATTCATTATAAGATCAAGTCAAGTGATTGACATCCGAGTGGTTAAGGACTGGAGTAGGGGACGGAAGGTCCTGAGTTCGAATCCTCTTACCACCCACTTTGGTGGGGGAAAGGAGTTTATTCTCTTATTACTCATTCTGAGGGAGTGGAGGAATGGAGTTTTCTAAGAGGAATGGAGTGGCGTGTTGGACGGTCCCAAGATGAGCATGTCCGCCATATCGTCAGCGATGCAAGAGAAAGGTTGTAAGAAGTTTCCGATGGATGCTCGAGGGTCACCTCCAAGGAGAGGTCAAGGAAGATTCCTAGGACAAGATCTCTAGGCTTTAGTAAGATGTCCCGTGTAAGGTAGGACTAGAAATGTATGTAAGAGTTAAATCGGTGTTGTTTGATTTGCCCTTACGACACCCTAGGCTTTAGTAAGATGTTCCGGTATGTACGCTTGCACATATCACAAAATGTAGGATAGCAAGATGTATATACAATATGATTATAAAAAGGCTGCCAAATTGTAGTAGCGTATACACAAAAAATTCAAACATTTGAGTGATACTAGTACAAAACTTATCGCAGTTTTTTAGGCCTTTCTCGGCGGTTTAAAACCGACGAAAATCTGACCGGCGAAAAAGAGATTGTCCTTATTTTCGGCGGGACGGTATCTAATAAGTAAATGACCATTTTCGGCGGTTCTATGAGATACCCACACATCTGTCACAAAACCTGTAAAAAAACACATCCATGTATACTCACACATTTCTCTACATCACATGTTAGAGGATGTCATCTCTCGCTGTAGCGAAATTGCCAACAAGACAAAATTAATGATCAAATGGTCACAATGACCATATACATACACTTCAAATGGTCACAATGACCATATACCCCACGTCAAATGGTCACAATGACCATATACATAGACAATTATCCAAATGGTCACTATGTACTCAAAATGGTCATCTTTCACAACCTATCTAACCATAAAATTCTACACAAAGTTCTAAATAAACAATTTGAAAATACAAAGTGAAACATTAAATCAATTTCATGTAGAGGAACTCCGCCCAATTCTCTAGCATACCGTTGACCGTTTCTCTGGTATATTCTCCAACACTAGAGAAAACTTTTGAAGAACAAAACAAGACAAAAATAGTTAAACATTAAATTATTACAGTAGTAGTTGAAACATACATATAACTACGACATACCTATTCTAACTGATCCCCCGTCTGACCAAAAGGGTAATTATGTCATGCATATAACTCATGACATAATACCCACACTTCGAACTCCCGGATTGACGTGGACACTTAAACATTGTAAAAAAAACAAACACTTTCATAAGACGTATGTAAGTGATGACAACTTATCAATGATAAGCATTGTGTAAGTGAAGACGTATGTACCTTCACTAAAGTCCACGGGACAACACCTTTCATTCTTACCCCACATTCTGTCATCATAACACTTTGATATACACTGCACAATTTGTATCATAAACATACATTAATTATATTAGGATATGCACAATAAAATTAAGTTAAATGAAAGAGTTGAAATGTATAAAGTAGTGGTTCATAATGTACCCACATGTTAAGGTGTGGCTTTATCTTGATGTCTCTCGAATGTCTGATCTGAAGCGGATCAATAAATAGTATCCGCGTATGATCCAAACACAATACCAGTAGAACCCAATTACCACTGTATAATATCAAAACACTAACATGTCATTATAATGTCAAAATCAATAACTACAACATTTATTCAATTAAAGTGATAAACAAAAGTTATTACCTTTGATGATATGATAGCATAAGATATTTCTTTTCCGTTTTGATGCTATTAGTGCTCGCACGCTGCAAGTATGTCTTACACGACTCTAAATCATGCTTCAAAAGCAGTGTATGACCCTCTTTCAGGACACAAAAATCCATAGTGGGTAAGAGCAAAAGTTTGCATTTTATCATGCAAAAACCTGTTCATTAATTAAAAGATAAGATAATTAACATTGTTTCAGGACATCAATTTATAACTTAATTAGAAACAAAACTAATACTTAGAGAATGCATGAGTGCATCACTGTGGTAGTCATCCAGTTAAATTTCAGGACGTCCTTCACATCGGGTGTACAAGTCGACTTCTACGCCGTTTGGGTAGTGAAGAAGGTCATCATCAAAACTAAGCAAGATAGATTTTCCGCTCTTTGGGAAGTCACGTACTATGTCATGCAAGGATTTCATGTTTGACCCCAAGTGGGTCAATATGGAATCATCCATCTAGTTTTCTTTCTGAACAACATTGGTGGATGATCTGTATTCAGAAGAAGATTTAGCAAGCTTTGAATTCTTTTTGTCAGGAGACACAATTTTTTTTATTGCTTATTCATAACCGACATACAACACTAGTCATAAACTGAGTATCCACACATACTAAACTCATATAACTAACAATAATAACTATATTAGGGATTTGTATTAGCCATACCTTCACACACTTCTGAATCAGACGAACATACCACTGAACAAATGCACCATTTGCAGACCGAACAGTACTATACTCATGTTGAGGTACTGGGAGTTCTAGATCAGGACACTAATAGTCCGGTTTGTCCATAGAGACACTCTCATGATAAGGTTGTATTGGCTTTCCATGAGTCTTGTCATTCGGGCACGAGGAGTACACTCTTCCATGTGCGACAAAGATATCTTTGTTGTTGTATGGGAGCAAACGCACATGATTATTTTCACTCATCTAATTAAATCTTGATATTCCTTTGTCTTCTCTAGTGTCAAATAACTAATTTGTGTTAGAGATATCTTTTGTGTTGATTTTGACGTCATCCTCAGCTTTTGCCTCATCATTTTCATCCTTTGGAGCAAAAAAAGAAATGATAAAATTCAAAAGAGAAGAAAATATAGGCAAGTGTTATCTGATTTTTATTGTTTTGACTGCTTAGTAGCTGAATTTAGCTGTGATCTTCATATTTGTCGTTTAATCAACCCCGTCAGAACTTATAACATCACCATTGAAAGAAAATGGAGTAATAATTCACTATCGATAAACTGAACAGAATATGAGGGTTCCATACTTTGGGTAACTTCATAATTTCCAATCATGCGGGAGTAATATATTGTGTAAAAAAGGTTAAACTAATCATTTGGTGAATACATGACTGCATCTCTTCCCGTCTTCAGAGAGGAACCTTATTTTATAGCATCATTACAGAAAAACACTCGTGACAGCAGAACCGATAGACATATAACATGAAATAGATAAATCCAGTTACCGCAGTCATATTTTTATCACTAAAAAGAGAAAAGATCATATTTAATTACTCCATTATCTTATTTTTCTCCTTATCTTATATATATAGATGAATAACTAACTATTTACTATAGCTTTTCCTGATCACGAGGGTAGCTTGAAAATCTTAATTCGGAATGAAGCGTCCATAGCCAGGTCCGTATCCGCCACCATACCTAGGGATAGGGTATCCATAGCCTCCGCCACGTCCATATATAGGAATAGGATTCCTGAACCCTCTATACGGGCGGCCATATCTTCCACCATTAGGTTCATTGTGGACGTACCCAAAACTGTAGCCGTGGCTTATCGTAGTAGTGTCTTTCGAATCATCTAGAAATTCTGCATCTTTTACATATAGTCAAGTCAAGGCAATTAATTTAGTAAAACATATATAGTGGCTGCGCTGGGCTTAGGAGGTATTGAAGTAAAGTTTATCTATTGATATCGGTGTGTTGCATGAAAATTGGATGAATTTCTTGGCTATATTATATATATATGAATATTTAGTCTACAAAAATTGTACATTTAACACATAAAAGTTATATAGAAATACATATTAAGATACATTGATTACTTAATTTTATGATAAACTTACAAAACATATACATTTAGTATAAAAATTGTACATCTATAAATATAGTTAAAAATAACTACACATGATTATAACTAAAATTGTTTAGAAAATATATTACAAAATGAGAAATATATGTAATAGATATACAGATCCTTAATATAGTATAACTTACTCACTAGTTTTATGCAAAATTTAAATAATTTCGGATCTAATGAGTTGGTAACCGAATATAAATGTACTGATAAAAATAAATAATTCGCTAAAAGGTGCTTATAAAAAAACTAAAATAACAAAGAGCAATAAAAACGCAGGCTGTAAATAAAAGTAAACCAATATAAAGTATACAAAAACTCACGTGTCTTCTCTGCAAGCTGATTAGCCGATACCTTCGTGGATACGAGCAGGGTAGTAACAACGAACATAATGATGCCAACAAAACTAAAACCTTATTCGCAATTCCCATCTTCATTAACTAAATTACAACACTCTAATTTTCGCAACGAAAGAGGGATGACTTATATTTAGTGTACCGTATAGGATGATCTTATAATTTGGATGATGAGATTAATTCATTATAGTAGAGGAATAATCCATATTTATAGATGAAGCACTACCTATATACGTGTGTATGTTTAATTAAATGCGATACCTACAAACTAGCTACAACAATGGTCGGTTTGGTCCAATAATGAATGCATTGCGCCAGCTAGCAACGTTGAACGTTGAAAAAGAGGAGCTCTATCTATTGTTAAGTTTAATGTCGTTTATGTTGCAAAGGGTTTTTAGTAAAAAAAATAAAGTAAAAATATAAGGTGTAAATAAAAAAGAGGAGAAATTAATAACATTTGAGAGATGGTTCCCAAATATGGGTATTATTCCAATCATAATGCTCCATGTTCTCTAAATTAAAACTAATATATGAGTTCTCTGATATTATTAAAAATTAGATGTGCTTGTTAAAATAAAATGGAAAAAAGAGAAATATAAAAGAATGTTAAAACTAATATGTGAGATGTCTGCTGACATGAAATTGAGAAATGATCCAAAGATGTGGAGGGGGAGCTCTATCGTTTGGGAATAATGCGTACAGATCACATGTACCTTTGTCGAGATATAATATGCTATGTAACTTCTATCTCTAGTCCTAGTTCGTTATTTATATATGTACTACATAGTCGTTAGGTGGTATGTCAGATACAGTCTGTATATATATACATACTTAGTAAACAACTCTATGTACAAATATAAGGGTATTCTACCCTCGGCATTATTCAATATACAGAATTACTTTTCGTTATGGTATCAGAGCCCGCTTAACCCCTCTTTCAATATTTTTTTTCTTTAGCGAGAAATCAAGATCGAACAAGATCGATTAGCTAATCTCATTTGAAAAGATGTCGGGCAAAGATGGAATGGTCACCGGCGACGACAAAACGCCTCCGGAAGATACTGAAGAAAATCAGAAACTCAAATCAAATGCAGAAGATCCGCTCTATCTTCATCCGAGTGACAATCCGGGAATGAAGATTGCGCATGTGTTCTCAGGACAAGGGTTTGCTACTTGGAAAAGGGCTGTAACTGTAGCCCTAAAGGCAAAAAGCAAGTTCGGGATTCTTGATCGAACCTTGACGGCGCCTCAACCTGACGATTCCAAATACAAGCAGTGGGAAAAATGTTACCACATGCTTATAGCTTGGCTAGCTCAATCTGTCTCGGCTGACATTGCGGATTCTATACTATACTTCTCTGAAGCTGCTGATGCCTGGGAGATGCTGTGCGGTCGATATGAACAGGCCAACCCGGTGCAAGTGTACGCCCTGAAGAAGGAGCTGGGAAAGCTAGAGCAAGATGAAGACTCCGTACAAGCTTACTACACCAAGATGCGGAAAATCTGGGATGAGCTTGAAGCTCTAGATAAACGGCCTTCTTGTTCGTGCAGTGCCAAGAAAGCTTACAATGACCGCCAACAAAGAGAAAGGACTATGCAGTTCCTTCTGGCGCTCAACGACAGCTATTCGAACGTCGTGAGTAATATACTGCTGAAAGATCCCTTGCCATCTCTCGAACAAGCTTTTTCGTTGATTATTCAAGAAGAGCGACGGAGGCACATACCGGTTCGCAGTAGTCAGACAACTCAAGAAACCCTAGCTTTGTCTGTAGAGAAGAAGAAGACGGAGCAATTCCAAGCACAGCGACGTTTTTCGAAGTCGCCCAACAAACAAAATCTGTTTTGCACGAAATGTCAGAAGAAAGGTCACAAGAAGGAGGGGATGTTTTGAGGTGATAGGCTATCCGGAATGGTGGAAACGGAAGATAAACTCGGTTGCTGGAGTCGCCATCAACGCAGAAAACACAGGACGGTCACCAGTTTCAGAAGTCTCACCGGTTTCAGGTTTAAATCCCCAACAATATACCAGACTGATGAATCTGCTCCAAGAAAACTCTTCGGTGGAATGCAGTTTTTCAGGTACATCAAAACTTGACCCTATTCTGAGTTACAGTTTTAACAAACAATCTTCTTGTCTTCCTATGCAATCTTGGATTATTGATACTGGGGCGTCTGAGAATATGTGTTGGAATAAGAATTTGTTTGTTACTCTGCATAATCTGCCTGAAAAACGTGCGATTAGCATGCCTGATGGTCATATTCAATCTGTCAGTCAATTCGGTAGTGTTAAAATAGGGAACAGCTTTGTTTTACATGATGTCCTTCTTGTTGAAACCTTCAGATTCAATCTATTATCGGTTAAGAAACTAGCGAAACAGATTAACAACAGTATATATTTCAATGAGCATAATTGCTATGTGCAGGACCATAAAACGAATCAACAATTGATGATTGGAAAAGGCTTGAATGGTCTGTACATTCTAGTTGATGCTGCTATGGATAGTTTGGTTAGTACAACAAATGAACCAGAGAATAGGTTAGTTTGTTCCAATGTTGTAAAGAGTCAACGCATTGCTTGGATATGGCATACTAGGTTAGGCCATGTCCCTTTTCACAAACTACAAACTTTAGACTTGATAAAGAAGCATGATATTCCTGAATGTACAGCATGTGAGACGTGTTGTAAGGCAAGATCTGTTAGGCAAAGTTTTCCTGATTCTACTATCAAAAGTAAAGCTTGTTTTGACTTGATACACATTGACGTATGGGGACCTTTAAGGTCCCACCTACGACAATTATAACTACTTCTTAACCATAGTAGATGACTATTCTAGGAGCACCTGGACACATTTACTTAAAAGAAAATCTGAAGCCTTTTCGGTGTTAATCTGTTTCATAAAACTTATTGAAAGACAATTTGACAAGAGAATTAAAGTGGTCAGAAGTGATAATGCTCTTGAACTAGGTTCTAGCAATGAAGGGATTAAATATTTTCGTGACAACGGAATTATTCACCAAACTAGTTGTAGTCATTCACCTCAACAGAACGGCGTTGTCGAAAGAAAACATAAATATTTGCTAGAAACTGCAAGAGCCTTATACTTTCAAGCCAATTTAACTCTTGGTTTTTGGGGAGAATGCATTCGTTATGCTACTTACATAATCAATAGGCTGCCCTCACGAGTTATTGAAGGACTTACCCCCTTCGAAAAACTCTATAACAGAAAACCCGATTACACCTCTTTGAAGGCATTTGGTTGTCTTTGTTACAAAACCAATGTCAAAAACCATATGACCAAATTTGAACCACGTGGAACAGCTTGTGCCTACATAGGTCTAGCAGAAAACAAAAAGGGTTTTAAGGTTTTAGACCTAAAGACTCATACAGTTAGTATAAGCAAAGATCTCATCTTCTATGAAAAACAACTTCCCCCTCCATGAACAGGCCAACAAAATCGATAAACACCAGCATGAAGACAACTATCATACTGAAGAATTATCCAGTTTTGTTGATGAAGACACAAATTCCTCTTCTCCACCCAACTACACTCTTACCGAAACAGAGAATTCTCATACTCATCCTCTGGTTACAGCACCAGACCCCTCTGATCACAACCCTACTGAACCAGAAAATTCCCATCTTACCTCATCAGATCCCACATTATCACACCAGAAACGATGAACCTAGCCAAGCTACATCCTATCCAAACATATTAGAGGAATCTGATCAAACTAATCCATTAAGACGGTCCACCAGGGAAAGAACCACCCCTACATACCTAAATGACTATTTTCTAGGAGAAGCAGACACTACTCAAGATGATGTGTTTAGTGCCATATTATGTGAGAGGATAGAAAATAAAAACATACAAAACAGAAACTGCTTATCAGAATTTGTTGTTGACATCACGTCCAGCACTGTCTTTGATATCACTACCCTTTCCCTCCACTCACATTCCCTTTTGACACACACACACACTCTTAAAGAACCCAAAACCTATAGAATTGCCTCCAGAAATCCTCATTGGGTTGCGGCCATGCAACAAGAGTTGCAAGCTTTAAAGGATAAACCAAACTTGGACCATTGTTGATCAACCAACACACAATCGAATAATAGGATGTAAGTGGGTTTTTAAAACCAAATTAAAATCTGATGGTACCTTAGAAAGACATAAGGCCCGGTTGGTTGCAAAGGGGTACACTCAAAAGTATGGAGAAGATTATTGGGAAACATTTTCACCCGTAGTTAAAATAACTACAATAAGAACCTTAGTGGCTGTTGCTGTCAAGAAACATTGGGATTTAAGCCAACTTGACATCAACAACGCTTTTTTACATGGTGACCTAGAAGAAGAGGTCTACATGGAAATACCCGAAGGGATGAAAGAAATCTACAAAGGTAAGGTGTGCAAATTGCACAAATCCATCTATGGTCTCAAACAATCGTCAAGACAATGGTATGAAAAGCTGTCTGTTTTCCTTAAACTTCAAGGGTATATTCGCTCTGAAAATGATTACTCATTATTTGTTAAATATGATGGTTGCTTTCGTACTTTCCTTGCTGTGTATGTTGATGACATCATAATGACTGGGAACAACCATGCTGAAATAACCAGTTTAAAACACAAACTCCATCAACAATTCAAAATTAAAGATCTTGGTAAGTTGAGCTATTTTTGGGCATGGAGTTTCTTTATACTGCAGGAGGCATTCTCCTTACACAGAGTAAGTACGCAACAGATCTGGTAGACGACTACCTCTCTGAAGATTCTGGTAACTTCTGTTCCCCTTCCTTCTGGTATTAAACTTGATAAATTACAAGGGAGTAAACTGGCTGATCCAAGCTACTACAGAAAGCTGATAGGTAGGGTTAATTTCCTGACTAATACACGACCTGACTTAGCTTTTCCAGTGCAGCACCTAAGCCAGTTTATGCAGCAACCCCAGGAAGGTCACCTCACAGCAGCCTTACATCTGTTGAAGTACATCAAAGGGACAGTAAAGCAGGGAATCTTCTACAATGCTAGCCCCAGCTTGGATCTGATGGCGTACTGTGACGCAGATTGGGCGAGCTGTTCCATAACAAGACGGTCAATCAGTGGGTACATCATCCTACTAGGAGGAACTGCAGTGAGCTGGAAATCCAAGAAACAGGAAACAGTCGCTCTCTCCACCGCAGCATCAGAATACCGCTCCATTCGCAGAGTTACCACCGAATTAACATGGCTAACCAGACTACTCAATGAGCTAGGAGTGTCCAACATTGAACCCATAAAGGTACACTGTGACAACAAGGCTGCTATATTTATAGCCCGGAATCCGGTCTTTCATGAAAGGACAAAACATATAGAAGTCGTCTGCCATCTGGTTCGAGAAAAGCTTCAGAGTGGACTAATCACACTCAACTACATTCCTGGTCAGCACAAACTAGCAGACGTCCTGACCAAACAACTCTCAGCCAAGGATTACACTCGATTTCTGCAACAAACAGGGCCTGGAATTCACAACAACAACATACACAGACAGCAGAAGCAGGGGGAGTGATCTACCCAGTTTCAGAACTTCTCACCTGTTCAACGTCACCAGACTACTTACATGGATATCAGTTACATGTTTAGCAAGAATTGTGTGTTACCACCCTTCTTCTTGAGGGGGAGTGTCGAGATATAATATGCTATGTAACTTCTATGTCTCTAGTCCGTTAGTTTACATAGTACGTTAGGCTTGGTATGTCTACAGATACAGTCTGTATATATATACATACTTAGTAAACAACTCTATGTACAAATATAAGGTATTCTACCCTCGGCATTATTCAATATACAGAATTACTTTTCGTTAACCTTTGCTAATCTATACTTCCTTTTATTAATATTTTATGTTACCTATACGTCAGGTTCTTACAAAAACATTGTATATCATATGAATTCTAGGATCGATTGTTTCCTTATCTTATCTAGCTCCATCATCATCTCACTGATTTTATCGTGTTCTATTAACTTGTTTAGTATTATGGTTGCGTTTTCGGATGACTTGTTCTTTTCTCCACTCTGCCTCTTCTCCTCTAGGGATCCTTTCCCTTAATGTGTTTTTATCAAAGTAAGTATCATTGCATGTCTATCTTTTGTTAGTTATCACTTATTAGTAGGTAGTGAAAGCCATTCCCAGGAGCTTGTGTTTTCATTTCTTGTATTGCATGTGTGTTTTGAGTTACCCTTTGGATAAGGATGCAATTTTGGAGAGAGCTTCCGGTTATTGTGACCAATAATTATCTTCCGGTTATTTTACTAAGGTAAACGTGGATTGGTCAGTAATGGAAGTGGTGAAGAGATAACCTTAAAAAAAAACTATTTTACTAAGTACCGGTGGCTTCGTCGATAATGGCTATAATAATTATCTTAGTTAATGTTTACCTTAAGCCGGGTTTTGTAAGAAAAAGTAAAGTACTACTTGTATCTCGATGGCGGTATGACAGAGGTAATGAAATGAATACGGTTTAAAAAAAAACAATTATGATTGTGCAATAGAAACGTAAAAGTAAAAAGGACATGAACAAATTAGGTACTCATTATAAGACCAACACATGATCCGCCACCATATAGCTTTCACGTTCAAAATCAAACAATCAGAAAGTCAACTGTTTTTTTCCGGTATGTACGCTTGCACATATCACAAAATGTAGGATAGCAAGATCTATATACAATATGATTATAAAAAGGCTGACAAATTGCAATAGCGTAAACACAAAAAATTCAAACCTTTGAGTGACACCAGAACAAAACTTACCGCAGTTTTTTTAGGCTTTTTCGACGGTTTAAAATCGATGAAATCTGACCACTGAAAAAGAGTTTGTTCTTATTTTCAGAGCTTATTTAACAATTTTTAATAAATAAATAACAATTTTCGGCGCTTCTATGAGATACCCATACATCTGTCGCAAACTTGTAAAAAAACCGCACCCATGTATACTCACACATTTCTCTTTGTAGCGAAATTGCGAACAAGACAAAATAGTGATCAAATGGTCACAATGACCATATACATACGCTTCAAATGGTCACAATGAACATATATCCCACGTCAAATGGTCACAATGATCTTTTACATACACAACTATCCAAATGGTCATTATGGTACTCAAAATGGTCATCTTTCTCAACCTATCTAGCCATAAAAGTCTGCACAAAGTTCTAAATAAACAATTCGAAAATACAAAGTGAAACAACAAACCAATTTATGTAGAGGAATTCCGCCCAATCCTCTAGCATACCGTTGATGGTTTCTCTGGTATATTTTCCAACACTAGAGAAAACCTTTAAAGAACAAAACAAGACAAATTAGTTAAACATTAAATTATTATAGTAGTAGTTGAAACATACATATAACTACGGCATACCTATTCTAACTGATCCCCCATCGACCAAATAGGGTGATTATGTCATGCATATACCTCATGACATAATACCCACACATCGAACTCCCAGGTTGGCGAGGACACTTAAACATAGTAAAAAAACAAACACTTTCATAAGACGTATGTAAGTGATGACAACCTATCAATGATAAGCAATGTGTAAGTGAAGACGTATGTACCTTCACTAAAGTCCACGGGAAGACACCTTTCAACCTTACCCCACATTTTGTCATCATAACACTTTGATATACACTGCACAATTAGTATCATAAACATACATCAATTATATTAGGATATGCACAGTAAAATTAAGTCAAATGAAAGAGTTGAAATACATAAAGTAGTGGTTCATAATGTACCCATGTGTTAAGGTGTGGCTTTATCTTGATGTCTCTCGAATGTCTGACCTAAAGCGGATCAATAAAAGTATTTGCGTACGATCCAAACACAATACCAGTAGAACCCAATGACCACTGTATAATATCAAAACACTAACATGTCATTATAATTGAAATACCCCGAACTTAAACATAAGGATTAAGATTAATCTAATACGTATTTAAGGGCCTAATGGTACCTGATTAACACTGGTAAGGAAAATAAATCCAAAAGAAATAAAGAAACGCTTTAAAAGCGGAAAACGCTAAATAAGCGTTAAATAACCATAGGAGGTATGAGACCTCGGTTAGAGTATTATAGGGATTCTAAAGGTTTGATAAGACCTAAATAATATATGGGAACAACTCCCGAAGAAAACGGATCCTTAAAACGGATTAAAATCATTAACGAACCTTAAAGCGCGTTTTTCGAGGTAACCGGGAAAACGTGTCTTTAAGCGGGTCAAATAGACTCGTAACAATTTTGGTCAACTAAATAATCATTAATAAATATTAGTGAAGTTTTAGAACCAATAAAATCAATAAAACGGGGAATTAGTAAAAACTGTCAAAAACGGGAAGTTGTGGGGTAGGAACATAAAACCAAAACTAATGTGTCCACTTTGAAAATAAAAAGTAAAAGTGGTATGTGTGTGCTGTGTGTGTCCGAATTGGACCTCCTCTCACACTCCCTCACACACTCCTCTCTTATACACTAACAAACAAAATAATAAACAACCTCACTCACCTTTATTCTCTCTCTCCTCCCTATTCTCTCTTCTCTCACGTGAACCCCCACCCTCACTCTCTCTTTTCTCTTCTTCTTCCTCCTCCAGCGATTTCCATGGAGAAATGGAAACACCCACACAAAACTACTTCTCCCTCTTGTAACCCTCTTGAACCTCTTCCAAAAATTATAAAGACTACACCATTGGAATCCTCTCATCAAGAGCTACATTCCTATCTTTTCAAAAATCGAAAACAACAACTTTCATCTCCATGGGTATGGAGCATTTGGAGCTTCAAGACCACCATTAGAAGGCCCTCCTTCTCCTTGTTCTTTTAAGGTAAAAATATTCCTAAAAACTCCATCCTTTTCTAGCCTCAAGGGCAAAACGAAAATGAAAACTAAAACCTTTGTTGCTCCTTGTATCCTAGCCGATTTTGGCATCTTGGTGGAGTTGGAAACTTTGTTCTTGAACCACTCCGAGCTTCATTTGCACCCTTGCAAGGTAATGCAATTTTCTAAACCCTAAAACCTACATTAAAGCTTAAATAATATTAGGGTAGTTTTAGTATTGAAATGGTGTGTATGCTTATGGGTGTAGTGTCAGAATTGGTTTATAAACCGGTGAGAAGAGGAGAGGAAGAGGAAAAGAAGAAGCAAGAGGAAGAAAAGAAATTAGAAGAGAAACAAGGTAAGGATACTCACCTTTGTGTAGCCTTGTATATGTATGGATGTAACAGATTTTTAGAAGTTTGAAATGAGTAATGGAAATGGTATGTGTGTAGTAATGTATTGTGCAGGAGAATCTAAGTGCCTAAAACCGTTGAAAAACATGTAAAATGTATTGAAACTTAGTTGGGTATTGGGTTGTTGAGTGCAGGAATTTTTTTTAGTAGTGTTTTAGTATTGGTAAATGTGTATGGGAGCTTGTATATTGATGTTGTGTATAAACAGGTGAGATGATGTTAATGTGTGAGAGAAACCATGTGGAGAATGTTAATAATATAGGGGAGACTATGTCAAATTTATCTAGGAATTTGAGGACTTAAGTGTCCAAGATGAGAAAACAACCTAGGTAGTGACTAGGTGTATGTGGAGAGTATAATGGGAGCGTTTAGTAGCTTGTAACAGATTTGGGTGTGATTTGGTAATGGGTTGCAACTAGGAAGTGAATGGATGTATTTTGGCTACTAGGAGTAGCATTAGTTGAGGAAGTAATGGAGGAAATAAGAACCCAAAAATCTGCAACAAAGTGTATAGAGATACATGGAGAAGTTAGGAAGAGTTAGTGTGGAAGAATTGATGACAAGAGTGTTGGACTTGGGTATAGATATGGTAGTGGCTTGGAATGAATTGGAGGGTAAGGTAGTACATTGTAGGCTTTGGAAATGGCATTAGGAGATGAGAATATGCATGGGGGAAGTAGGAGCAAAAATCTGTAGCATTGGAGGATGAAAAACTGTTGTAAGTGTGGAAGGGAAGTGATGAAATTGTGTAAGTGGATTGATGGATTTAGTAAAGCATTTGGTGGATGAACTAAGGCAATTTGAAGGGCCTAGGTAGTGTTAAAACATGTGAGATTACATGTAAGAAGATTGGAGAAACAATGGGTAAAGTATGGGACTGAAGAAAAGAAGTAAAAATGAAAAATACTGGGCCGGACCGAACTGCGACCGGACTTGCAAGTTCGGTCGAGCCCAGATTTACAAAGACGGGAAAGCTTCTGGAATCGACCGGACTAACCGGTGACCGGACTTGCAAGTTTTCTTCCCGATCGGACAGAAAAAAAATTCTCCCGTCTGTAACCTACTGGAATCGACCGGACTTGCGACCGGACTTGCAAGGTCGGTCGGCCAGGAAAAATTTCCGTCGAGTAAAGCTACTGGAATGGACCGACCTTGCGACCGGACTTGCAAGGTCGGTCGGCCAAAATTTTTCCGTTCCAAGTACTTACTGGAATGGACCGACCTTGGGACCGGACTTGCAAGGTCGGTCGGACCCTGGAATTTTCACCCGATGTAACCTACTGACTCGGACCGAACTTGCAAGGTCGGTCGCAAGTTCGGTCGGGTCAAAACTTACAAAAAAAAAACTATAAGACTATGGTTAGTATATGTATGTATGTATATGTATACCCACCTATACATACGTGCATATATGTGTAAGTAAACCATTGTTAAGTAATTAAAAGTAAGTAAATAAAATGTAAGTATAAGAATGTGAAGACCTAGTAAGTATGAGTTAGGAAGCGTAAGGGTAACCGAATTAAGTTAATGATAGTTAGATTAATTATTCGGTTGTATGTATATCATAGGATTTGAATTGTGAATACCGGAGGAACGTTGGGATACAAGTACAACGATGAAAGGTATGATTCTTCATGCCCTGTATCCTAATCTGGTTACCCCGATTTGTGTGCTTATTTGATCACCTAATAAGATAAATGCACGAATCGGACTATATTGCACTTACCTGTGCTTGTTTACATTGTTCTTGATATTTGTCTTGAACAATAGTTTGTATAATTCATGAAACATATGAATAATGATGATGTGTATTGTATTTTGTAGTGTACTTGTATATTGCACTGTATTTTGTATGGATGTATATATGAGCTTTGTATTGTATTGTTGTGGCTTGAATGAATGACTTCTGCTAATTCCTAACTACCTAACTCCTAACTTAAGTGAGTAAACCGGAATGAGTAGAAGTCCGATATAGCTTCGGCCACGCGTGAGGATGCGGAGTCACAAGAGGTTGGCTGCAATTCCTGACTCTTAAACTGGTCCGCGGCCCAAATCCCTTAAATGGGTAGCATCCCGGATTGGTGAGTCAAGTACATCCCGGAGGTGGGACGGTGTAGTCCCCAGGGCCGGAGGTCCCGACGACTTAACATGAGTAAGAGTAAGAGTAAGTAAGTATATGGATCCGTAACTATGTATGAGTATGTATGCGTATGTATAAGTAACGAGTAAAAGAGTAATCTCCACCCGATTAACCCGGGTGGACCAATGAAGCTAACAAGAACTGTATCTTGTGTATGTAATGTGTATGTGGAATTCGGAAAAAGGTAAGTATGTATTGAATGGTTTATGTTGTACTTCTTGCATGTAATGAAGTGTATGTATGTGTGTATGTCTTGCGTAATGTATTGTAATATTATGTATAAGAGCATGTATGCATGTATGTTTGAATGAAATTAAACCGCATGTATTCGACCAAGTGGTCGGCGTACCCTCACTAGTACGCGGGGTATGCGGTTATCATGCTCGGCGAAAGCTGACCCCTTCGGGGGAACATTTTTAGTGTGCAGGTACCCGAAGAGGATATGGTCAAGGCACGAGACCGGTGACTATTTGGATAGTGGTAGTAGAAGGTAGAGGGTACTAATTAGCACACCCCTTGTACTTAGGAAGTAAGTAGTAGTAGTTGTGAGGAATGGGTAGTGGATAGACTCTTAATGAGTACATACGAACTTGGAGGAAGCATTGTACTTGTGTTGGGAACCTAGTAGACTCGGTTATGTATATTGTATGGAATGGTATTGAAAAGGAGCAAAGTATGGAATGGAGCAATGTTGTATTTAGTTGGTAAATGGAGTATGTAATGTAATGTGTAGTACTCGGGATTCCGGTCCATCAGACCGATGCTGTATGTAGAAGTAGTGGCCTTGTTAGTCACGTGGGTGACTAACGGCATTGTATCACCCATTGTATGTAAGCATATATCCACTGCGTGTATCTGATATGTAGGGAGATTGGACAGTAAGCACTGTATTAATTATGGTAGGGTGTTACAAAAAGTGGTATCAGAGTGAAGTATCGCTCTGATGACTGGAAATACCGACTTTAGGAAATACGAGTTAGGAATTAGAAGCTTAGGGCTAAGGGCTGAGTGTTAGCATTAGAGATATGCTAGTTAGGAACTACCGGTGAGTACCGGATACCTACAATACCAGTCCCGCCCGCCGCAAACCCCACTGTATAACTTGGGAAAGGACGCCAGAGAGAAGAAAAGCCTTCTCATACTCGGGGAAAACCCGATCTGGCAGTTGTGAAGCAATCACACGGTAAACAAGAACCGACATATGATAGATTCCAAGAACTGGAAGTCCCGGGGATGGATCCCGGTTGAGCCACAACACCGCACGTAATAGCGGTAGGATGAACACTCCAACCACGAGGAGGCTACAACTTACAACAGCATGGGGCGACGTGCTTAACAGTCGCGACACCTAGCTAGTCAACCAACAGCAGGAAAGAAACACTCACCGTGCAACGGAATGAAAAGGGAGCAGTAACGGAACCCGAGACACAAGTCTACGGGATAGTAATACTTGAATAATACCACCAACGGTATGCTAGCTGACTAAGGACATAGTCGGAAGCGGTTAACTCCAAAGCTACAACGCCACTAAGGTTGCAATACCTGGCCAATATAGCTCAGACAACTACAAGAACAACCATGAGATATAAACCAATAGGACTACAAGTAGTACCTAAACGAGGAAGGCTCAGTAACCACCACAAATGTGTGGGAACGAGTCACAAGGAACAACACTAAACCAAATAGAACGGGAATCTCCACGGAATGGAGAAGTACCCAGATCTACGACAGCCACATCTAGACCACCAAGAAGCTACTAAAAGATGGAGTATACCAATTATAGATCAATAAGGTCAAAGGAAGAGTCGACAAGACTACCAAATGCAGGCGGAAACCCTACCAAGATTGGTATAGGATTACCCAAAAACCACCAGTACCACGCACTTGCCACGGCAAGTGCAGTAAGGACAGAGATACGTAAAGAAACTTTAACACCTCACAGGTACATAGTAATATACCGTGACTACAATGAAGCAACTATGGGATCACAAATCTTGAAACTGAAGGAATGGAACCTTGAAAAGGCCTAACAGCCCGACCACTGTATTTAGAACATACCAGTCAGCGAGAAGCTGGACTTGGTCAAGATTTCAAACGTGGCTATGCCATGAGAGATTTCTTTTAACACCGAACCATTGTTTTAAAACCCAAAATTTTCTTTTCAAAACCACAACCCTCTTTTAAAAACCTTGGATTTTAAAACCAGACCAACAGCATTATGGTGAGTATCATAGGATGATACAAGAGGAGTTGGCAACAGAATACTTCACCTAGGCGTGTGACGAACACTACGAGTATACCCGTTACGGGATGTGGGACAACCGCACTCCGAAGGAGCTTGCGGGCCCGACATATAGTTGGATAAGTGGTAACGTATCAACATGGTACCCCACGTATGTATACATGTAGTGTGCGTCACACGGGAAGTAGTCAACTCCGTTCTACGGACCATGAGTGAGTTCAATCAGAACAGCTGGACACCTCAGACGATCAAGTGTCAAGGAACTCAGAGAATCCATCTGAAGATAAGGAATGAGGATTGGGAAGTGCAAAAGCACAGACTAATAAGTATAGACATTGGATATGTCTCAAATAATCCAAACAATACATGACAGCTGGAAGGTATACCCAGCCTAAACACAGTAAGGCAATCGCCTAACGTGAACACCACGATGCTCAACAAACGGGACAGGATTCCCAAGAGCAACCCCGAGATTACCACAAGTATACTCCATCATTGAAGGGAATACCAAACCTAGTCTTAAACACTAGGAACAAGCATAAACAGTCTACCCAAGGACGGGAGACGTCATGACCCAAAAGGGGAAAACTCAAGTACAACACCACAAGAAGGTACAGTGGACAACATGTCATCAACATTAGCCGGATGTAACGGCATGCTTCAACAGCACTCAGGAGCAATCCTTGAAGGGTGTCTGCGTTGCAACAGTCGAACAACAGCGACATGATAAAAGCACGAAAGTTAGAACGAACACTCGGTTAGGACCCGAAGGGATTTCACTTAACAGGAAATGCCCTAAGATACTGAGAGACACTTATTAACACCATTTGCCTAAGAAGGTCTCCTATGAACGGAAGCGTGATGCCACGACTTACCATGGAGCCCAATAATACCTCCAACCCACGACAGTATACATGGAGTGGAAACATGTATAAGCAGCTTGCAAGAGCATAGCTGGCAGCAATATGGCTCTAAGGCCATAAACCTGATGCGTGGTGTAACCTTAAACGGTTGCAAAACCCGCACCATCACTAACAAGACTTGCAAGAAATATTGCCTCATACGACAAGAAATCAACAACTGGACCATAAATTCAAACCCAACATTCTGAGTGGCTTGGAGTAATGTCCAACCCAATGTCACTGTCACTAGAGCATCAGCCTAGTATACAGTTGACGGGGAGTTATAATTACCGTCATGCCTTCTGTAGCAATGGTAGCATAGAGGCATGAGAATCATGATAATGCCAACATTGGCCTAGTCCACACTTGGACACTACGAGAAACCCAAGGGAAGGTACCCCTCGTCAACCGAAGATCACAAATGCGGTGAGTGATGATGTGAACCCTTAGAAAAGGCTTCCACTTACTATAACAATAAACCACGCAATAGATATTGCCAAGGGGTGATGGAATAAGGAAATCAGATTTCCAAACCATTACGACTTAAAGGAGTAAGCATACTCCATATGTACTCAAGCATGTGGTGAACCATTGTGTAAACACCAACATAGCAAACCTTGTCATTAGACCTATGAGTGGAGACAAACCCCTCAACAAGAACCTTCACTTGTCAGTGATAGAATACCCTCCAATTGGAGAACGGGACCAGAAAACCCTTGAAGTTTCATGGGATGTCCTGGTAATATACATACAAGCAAAACTACACAGCCAGAGCCTAAACCAATGCTCAGCACTGAAAGGCAATAATTATCAAAGCAATTAATGTGAACACACATTGAACACCATGAATGACTAACGCTCAAGAGAGCTTATGACCCGATGAGTTATCTCATCCTTGGTCAACCAAGATACTTGGTAAATTGTATTACAAATGATGATAGAATGTGAGGTAAGTTAACCTACACATAAAACCTAAGTGGAATAAGACATCTCCACATTGGGAAGATAATAAGATTGCCGTATGCTACGACAACCGTCATACACACAAACACAGGGAACTCCTAGTGTATTTACACCATAAGGAAATGGTGCCAAGGACAATGTCACTAAGTAAAAAGGAACTACCACAGTAACAGAAACAGTAAAAGCAATGTTGTACAATGAGTAAGAATACGGTGCGCAACAGGCGACCGCTATGAGGGAGTAGTTAAGCAATAACACGGAGTATAAGTATGAGATGACACACAGAAATATCCTTTCCTATCACATAAGTGACTTACTGTCAAGCGTTTACGCCTCTGCACTCTGTATGACTGAGTGTTTGGTATTGCACTTGTGCAGCTAATGATCAAATGGGATGGCTAGGGATATGGAGAATGTAAACCGTAGTAAATCCTTCTTTTCACCAACAGACATGGCAAGCCAATTAAGCAAGCTTAGCAACAACCGTGCGGCCTAAGGCCAAGAAGCACGAAGAGTGCGAAACACACTAACAATCACAGATGTGAATTCCAATGGAATAAAAGGTGAAGAGAGACTTAAGGAAGTCACTAGGACCGACGCATATCAATGCAAGGTCATACAAGTAAAGAACACTTGTACTGAACCAGGAGAACTGGTATAATTCAGAAGCTATTGACAACAGAGGAAGTACTACAACTAAGTAGTGACTTAACCTCGCCCGACAATAAGTCGGAGGAGCTTAATGAATAATCGTGGAAGCATAAATAACATGTGCAGTAGATTACCAGAGAGCTGGTTATAAATCTTAACGCGTTGAGTTCAAACACGGTAAAAGAATACCGCAGTTGTTTAGTAAACCTTATTCCCATAATAGACGGATGAGAAGGTAATGTATAGCACATTAAGGATAACAAGAAGGGTGAATAACCCAAGTTATCAGGGTCGCGCAGCAGAAGCTAGTGGGCCCTAGCTAGGAGATTAATGTACCTAGTGAGCATAATACAATGGCTATTAATGTCTTGAAGCCGATTAGGCTAGAATCGAATTAAATATGAGTTAAATAAACTCATATAGGAACTCTTGGTGCAAAGACTAAACCATTGATATGGTTAAGACCCTTTGACCAGAGCATAGTACATAGCATACTGTAGTGAAGCTAAACGCTTCGGATTGCCCGAATTAAATAACCAATGTTTAATATTAACATATGGGTGATTACGTGGGCGTAATCCCTTTTAAGGGGGGTAGAGCGAAAACCGCTTAATGTAAGTTTTGTGAATAAAACACATAAACTATAATGTGCATAGCACAAATGAGAACCAAATTGATGATTGATACTATGTTAAACAAACATAAGTACTCATTCACACTGTAATTATGGTAATTAGGCATTAGACATGCAAATACCATAGGAGGAGTATACCCATCTTGTAACACCAATGTAAGAGTATTAGTAAAAGAAAAGTAATGAGTAGTGGACGGAGCTCCACAAGTATTGTAACCTTTGAAGAAGTAGTACGAAATGAATGAGGATAGTAGATGAATGAAGTTTATGAGTAGTGGAATCGTAAGTAAATATTTGAAACAATTGAAGACAACTAAATCTTATAAATGTAGTATTCCTTAGTTAGAATATAGGAGATGATGGTGAGTAATGGATGGAAGTAGTGAAGGTTGATGAAATGAGCATTAGGATTAAACCGTGGAGTAAAGCATTTGGGAAGTAGAGTGAGGATGATTGATGGATTGATTCCATCCTTTGGAGATGTATGAATTCGTAATTACGACTAGAAAGAGTAAAAAGATAGAAAATGAAAACAATTAAATTATTTGTTTGATTGAACCTGATGTGGGAAGTCGAACTTGATCCTGATCAGATCAAGGGAACCGAACACAAATTGGGGTGGAAAGATAGTTCAACACTGATGCTGATCACATCAGGGTCGAATGATTCTTGAAGCTCCCTCAAGTGGTCACAAGAATCACACATAGGATAGAAGTAATGATACAAATTGGAATTTGGAGTTGTATGCTTTAGAAAGATTTCTAATTAGTAGTTGTAAAAGAATTTTCTTAGACTGGAGAGTAAGTATTTGTTGGAAGCTGGTACGGGAGAAGATAGTAGTATATTACGTTGCATTATTCCAAGGGCAGCGGGACATAGAGGAGTCCCGTGTCTAGAGGACCTGAGCGCCTGCGGGATTGGAATGTGTATTGCATCGCTTTGGGGATAGCCTTGCATTGTATGTATGTATAAATTTGGTAATGAGGAACGGATGGTCGGTAGTAGTAGTGCGGATCAGAGTAATTATCGTACATTGGTATGGTATGGAAAGGAGAAACCTTGAGTAACTGATTTGGGATTAGTAAGGAGGAAGAAGAACGTATGGCTTTGGTATTAGACACGTAAGAATGAGTAAGCATTGTAAACCCATAACCTCGAACAACTTTGAGGACAAAGTTCCTAAGGGGGGTAGATTGATGTAATACCCCAAATTTCTTAAGCTGTGATTAAGGTCTTATTTAATTGTAAACCTTAGGAAACCCTAATTTCTAAAGATGGAGAAGGTTATAATTAGTTGGAGGTGCTTGGTGAACATTAGAAATTTTAGTTCCCGGAGTATCACGGTAAACCTTAGTTTCGCAGGATTTCTGAAATTCTTGAAAATTACTGAATTCCTCAGGAACTGAGAGTGGGTATCAACCTTAGGAAGTGTGTTAGATACTTTTGAGAGTGTTTTGAGGAAAGAAACAATCATATCTTTCTTTTTAATATAAGACAATCTAGTTACATTTTTCAGTATTTAGTGGTTCTGGACAAACGGGACTTAAGGAGAGCTCAAAAGTGACCCGAGGAAATTCCTGAAACTTGATAACCCACACTAGTATTAACATACCTACACATATAGTCTTAATTCCCATAAAAAGCTCAAGCCAAACATGGCCTAAGATGGGGCCGAAAATATCAAGGAAGGAGGGAGAAAAATATCTCGGTTACTATTCACACCTCCTTACTATTCACACCTCCTTACTATTTGCCAATGATTACAAAATCAACTTGCCCCCTCCTTATCCATTCAATGGCGGTTTGGCATGAGTGGTTAGGATTGGTTTTTGTCACCTAACACAAATCTATGGCTATGGACAATTCTAGAAGTCATAATTACAAATAGTAAGATAAGGATGAAAAATCAAGTATAAAAGGGGGGGGTGGAGGTCGGCCATGGTAGGTGAGCAAGGTGGCCATTCCTCTTCATCTACCTTGCTTCTCCTAAGCTAGAAAACACACCATTGGAGCATAGGCAACAACACTCCTCCATTGGAAACACAAATCTAAGGTAGTAATTAAGCTAAAATCAAGGAAAAAGGCAAGTTTAAGGAGTGGAAGCCAAACTCCAAGGTGGGTGACTTGGGTGTTGGAGATTTTGAGCTCAAGCAACTTATAATAAGGTAAGGTAGAAAAGCTCCAAAATGGCTAGGAGAGGACAGGTAACATCTATGCACATCACTTTCACCCTTTAAGCTTATTTTCCTTCTTAAGTCATTCTGTTTGTGTTATCTACGAATCCTATCTCTTATTTTCTTAAAATTTCTACAGTAAACTAGGGATGAATATTTAGTGAACATCCTAGAAAATCAAGTCGAGATAAGGTTGGGAAGTAGGAAAACACTAAAGAACTTTGAAAATGGAGAAAAATGAGCTTTAAGCTTTAGGAATTGTTTGGATGGGTTTCCGACATGGGTTTGAGCTAAAATTTTGAGGGTAGTCTTGAATAGTGAATATATGGTTATGGTTGAAAAATCAAGTCGAATGGAGAAATTTAGTCGGTTAGACAAGGTAAGGAAGCTAAAAATGAGAAAATGTGCTTTAAGCCTTTCCGAATGTTTGAATGGGTTTCCGAATTGATCTTGAGCTGAAATTTTATGGAGATACTTGTGTTGTTGATATTGGATCATGGTTAAAATTTTAGGCCGAGACTCTTTGGGAAGTCGTTTAAGTTGGTGAATAGTGATTTTGGCTAAAAATAAGAATTTAAGCTTTCTAAGGTGGTTTCTTGGAAATTGTTTGATTCTCTGATTTATTGGAGCTTAAATGGTAATTTTATGATGTTATTAAGGTTATTTTACAAGTGGTGAGCTTGATGTGTGAATTACTACTTGTGTAAGCTTGGTTATGATATCTTACTCATGGTTTGCAATGTGTTTAAGGATAACCTCATGTGGTGGTGGTGGAAAAGTATTGTGTGATGTTGATATCATGGTTATCCTAAGGCTATGCCTCTTGTGAGAGCCTTTAAGGCCAAGCCGACGTTCCGGCAACAATATAAGCTCCTACTAATGAAATTGGAGCTGCCACTATGATCTACTCCTATTGGGCAGAAGTTTCCAATAGGGGGGTGTGCACACTTAAGGACATAGGGTGGGTGGTGGTGGTGGACTTCATTTGGAAATATCTTGTATTTGATATAATTATCTCTTGATAATTCATGGTACAGGTAAATGGTGTGATCTATTCTGATTTGTTATATTTGTTAATATTGCTGGGAACAAAGGTTTTAAAAGAGAAAATAAGTTTTTACGGGGGTGTGGTTAGTATTACTCAGTTTTTACTAATTTATTTGGTTGTGTTTTCCTGTGTATATGTATTCTGTGAATTCAGGGTAACTGGGATGGACACCTTCTCTGCACTGAGGACGAGTCCACCGATACTTTCTTATTTTCATGTTTGTCACCTATCGTAGGTAGTAGTATACAGCCTGGGGTCACCGAGATATTTTATGAAGAATGGAACAAGAAGATACAAGGTTTTAGGCACCCAGAAAATGGCACCAGTCAGTCCATCACTCATGATGTTTCCATAGCGTACGAGTATATGCAAGTGGTTCCTAGTTAGGATGCTAGCGATGTAATAGCCTTTTGATACCATTTACTTTTTTTGGTGTAAAATAGGAGTAGGAGCTAACATAGTATTGGCTGGAAGGGGTCTTTTGGTACTAAGGTGTAAAGTGACGGGTTGGTTGTGTCACTCTTTTGATAGTAACAGCGATGTAAGATAGCTAGCGTAGGGGTGGTGTGGTAATAGCCTTACACTACTAGTGGTAGTAGGTTTGTGGTGTGGGGTAACCCCCGGTGATAGTATTAGGGGACCTTTGTAAAAAGAAGACTGACGAATTGTATAAATAAGCAGTTACTTTAGTTATAAATGTCTCTCTAGAATCCAAAAAAAAAAAGAGGCTAAGTAAATGGTGGGGTAAACCGGGGCGTTACAATTGAAATACCCCGAACTTAAACATAAGGATTAAGATTATCTAATACGTATTTAAGGGCCTAATGGTACCTGATTAACACTGGTAAGGAAAATAAATCCAAAAGAAATAAAGAAACGTGTAAAAGAGGGAAGAAGAAAACGCTAAATAAGCGTTAAATAACCATAGGAGGTATGAGACCTCGGTTAGAGTATTATAGGGATTCTAAAGGTTTGATAAGACCTAAATAATATATGGGAACAACTCCCGAAGAAAACGGATCCTTAAAACGGATTAAAATCATTAACGAACCTTAAAGCGCGTTTTTCGAGGTAACCGGTGTAACGTGTCTTTAAGCGGGTCAAATAGACTCGTAACAATTTTGGTCAAATAAATAATCATTAATAAATATTAGTGAAGTTTTAGAACCAATAAAATCAATAAAACGGGGAATTAGTAAAAACTGTCAAAAACGGGAAGTTGTGGGGTAGGAACATAAATAACCAAAACTAATGTGTCCACTATGAAAATAAAAAGTAAAAGTGGTATGTGTGTGCTGTGTGTGTCCGAATTGGACCTCCTCTCACACTCCCTCACACACTCCTCTCTTATACACTAACAAACAAAATAATAAACAACCTCACTCACCTTTATTCTCTCTCTCCTCCCTATTCTCTCTTCTCTCACGTGAACCCCCACCCTCACTCTCTCTTTTCTCTTCTTCTTCCTCCTCCAGCGATTTCCATGGAGAAATGGAAACACCCACACAAAACTCTACTTCTCCCCTCTTGTAACCCTCTTGAACCTCTTCCAAAAATTATAAAGACTACACCATTGGAATCCTCTCATCAAGAGCTACATTCCTATCTTTTCAAAAATCGAAAACAACAACTTTCATCTCCATGGGTATGGAGCATTTGGAGCTTCAAGACCACCATTAGAAGGCCCTCCTTCTCCTTGTTCTTTTAAGGTAAAAATATTCCTAAAAACTCCATCCTTTTCTAGCCTCAAGGGCAAAACGAAAATGAAAACTAAAACCTTTGTTGCTCCTTGTATCCTAGCCGATTTTGGCATCTTGGTGGAGTTGGAAACTTTGTTCTTGAACCACTCCGAGCTTCATTTGCACCCTTGCAAGGTAATGCAATTTTCTAAACCCTAAAACCTACATTAAAGCTTAAATAATATTAGGGTAGTTTTAGTATTGAAATGGTGTGTATTGCTATGGGTGTAGTGTCAGAATTGGTTTATAAACCGGTGAGAAGAGGAGAAGAGGAAAAGAAGAAGCAAGAGGAAGAAAAGAAATTAGAAGAGAAAGGTAAGGATACTCACCTTTGTGTAGCCTTGTATATGTATGGATGTAACAGATTTTTAGAAGTTTGAAATGAGTAATGGAAATGGTATTGTGTAGTAATGTATTGTGCAGGAGAATCTAAGTGCCTAAAACCGTTGAAAAACATGTAAAATGTATTGAAACTTAGTTGGGTATTGGGTTGTTGAGTGCAGGAATTTTTTTTAGTAGTGTTTTAGTATTGGTAAATGTGTATGGGAGCTTGTATATTGATGTTGTGTATAAACAGGTGAGATGATGTTAATGTGTGAGAGAAACCATGTGGAGAATGTTAATAATATAGGGGAGACTATGTCAAATTTTATCTAGGAATTTGAGGACTTAAGTGTCCAAGATGAGAAAACAACCTAGGTAGTGACTAGGTGTATGTGGAGAGTATAATGGGAGCGTTTAGTAGCTTGTAACAGATTTGGGTGTGATTTGTTAATGGGTTGAAACTAGGAAGTGAATGGATGTATTTTGGCTACTAGGAGTACCATTAGTTGAGGAAGTAATGGAGGAAATAAGAACCCAAAAATCTGCAACAAAGTGTATAGAGATACATTGGAGAAGTTAGGAAGAGTTAGTGTGGAAGAATTGATGACAAGAGTGTTGGACTTGGGTATAGATATGGTAGTGGCTTGGGAATGAATTGGAGGGTAAGGTAGTACATTGTAGGCTTTGGAAATGGCATTAGGAGATGAGAATATGCATGGGGGAAGTAGGAGCAAAATCTGTAGCATTGGAGGATGAAAAACTGTTGTAAGTGTGGAAGGGAAGTGATGAAATTGTGTAAGTGGATTGATGGATTTAGTAAAGCATTTGGTGGATGAACTAAGGCAATTTGAAGGGCCTAGGTAGTGTTTAAACATGTGAGATTACATGTAAGAAGATTGGAGAAACAATGGGTAAAGTATGGGACTGAAAACAGAAGTAAAAATGCAAATACTGGGCCGGACCGAACTTGCGACCGGACTTGCAAGTTCGGTCGAGCCCAGATTTACAAAGACGGGAAAGCTTCTGGAATCGACCGGACTTGTGACCGGACTTGCAAGTTCGGTCGGACCAGAAAAATTCTCCCGTCTGTAACCTACTGGAATCGACCGGACTTGCGACCGGACATGCAAGTTCGGTCGGCCAGAAAAATTTCCGTCGAGTAAGCTACTGGAATGGACCGACCTTGCGACCGGACTTGCAAGGTCGGTCGGGCCAAAATTTTTCCGTTAAGTAACTTACTGGAATGGACCGACCTTGGGACCGGACTTGCAAGGTCGGTCGGCCCTGGAATTTTCACCCGATGTAACCTACTGACTCGGACCGAACTTGCAAGGTCGGTCGCAAGTTCGGTCGGGTCAAAACTTACAAAAAAAAAACTATAAGACTATGGTTAGTATATGTATGTATGTATATGTATACCCACCTATACATACGTGCATATATGTGTAAGTAAACCATTGTTAAGTAATTAAAAGTAAGTAAATAAAATGTAAGTATAAGAATGTGAAGACCTAGTAAGTATGAGTTAGGAAGCGTAAGGGTAACCGAATTAAGTTAATGATAGTTAGATTAATTATTTGGTTGTATGTATATCATAGGATTTGAATTGTGAATACCGTAGGAACGTTGGGATACAAGTACAACGGTGAAAGGTATGATTTCTTCATGCCCTGTATCCTAATCTGGTTACCCCGATTTGTGTGCTTATTTGATCACCTAATAAGATAAATGCACGAATCGGACTATATTGCACTTACCTGTGCTTGTTTACATTGTTCTTGATATTTGTCTTGAACAATAGTTTGTATAATTCATGAAACATATGAATAATGATGATGTGTATTGTATTTTGTAGTGTACTTGTATATTGCACTGTATTTTGTATGGATGTATATATGAGCTTTGTATTGTATTGTTGTGGCTTGAATGAATGACTTCTGCTAATTCCTAACTACCTAACTCCTAACTTAAGTGAGTAAACCGGAATGAGTAGAAGTCCGATATAGCTTCGGCCACGCGTGAGGATGCGGAGTCACAAGAGGTTGGCTGCAATTCCTGACTCTTAAACTGGTCCGCGGCCCAAATCCCTTAAATGGGTAGCATCCCGGATTGGTGAGTCAAGTACATCCCGGAGGTGGGACGGTGTAGTCCCCAGGGCCGGAGGTCCCGACGACTTAACATGAGTAAGAGTAAGAGTAAGTAAGTATGGATCCGTAACTATGTATGAGTATGTATGCGTATGTATAAGTAACGAGTAAAAGAGTAATCTCCACCCGATTAACCCGGGTGGACCAATGAAGCTAACAAGAACTGTATCTTGTGTATGTAATGTGTATGTGGAATTCGGAAAAAGGTAAGTATGTATTGAATGGTTTATGTTGTACTTCTTGCATGTAATGAAGTGTATGTATGTGTGTATGTCTTGCGTAATGTATTGTAATATTATGTATAAGAGCATGTATGCATGTATGTTTGAATGAAATTAAACCGCATGTATTCGACCAAGTGGTCGGCGTACCCTCACTAGTACGCGGGGTATGCGGTTATCATGCTCGGCGAAAGCTGACCCCTTCGGGGGAACATTTTTAGTGTGCAGGTACCCGAAGAGGATATGGTCAAGGCACGAGACCGGTGACTACATTTGGATAGTGGTAGTAGAAGGTAGAGGTGTACTAATTAGCACACCCCTTGTACTTAGGAAGTAAGTAGTTGTGAGGAATGGGTAGTGGATAGACTCTTAATGAGTACATACGAACTTGGAGGAAGCATTGTACTTGTGTTGGGAACCTAGTAGACTCGGTTATGTATATTGTATGGAATGGTATTGAAAAGGAGCAAAGTATGGAATGGAGCAATGTTGTATTTAGTTGGTAAATGGAGTATGTAATGTAATGTGTAGTATTCGGGATTCCAGTCCATCAGACCGATGTTGTATGTAGAAGTAGTGGCCTTGTTAGTCACGTGGGTGACTAACGGCATTGTATCACCCATTGTATGTAAGCATATATCCGCTGCGTGTATCTGATATGTAGGGAGATTGGACGGTAAGCATTGTATTAATGGTAGGGGTGTTACAATAATGTCAAAATCAATAACTACAACATTTATTCAATTAAAATGTTAAACAAAAATTATTACCTTTGATGATATGGTAGCATAAGATATTTCTTTTTCATTCTGATGCTATCAGTGGTCGCACGCTGCAAGTAGCTCTTACACGACTCTAAATCACGCTTCAAAGCAGTGTATGACCATCTTTCAGGACACAAAATCCATAGTGGATGAGAGCAAAAGTTTGCATTTTATCATGCAAAAACTTATTCATTAACTAAAAGATATATAAGATAATTAACATTGTTTCAGGACATCAATTTATAACTTAATTAGAAACAAAATTAATTCTTAGAGAATGCATGAGTGCATCACCATGGTAGTCACCCAGTTAAATTTCAGGTTATCCTTCACATCGAGTGTACAAGTCGACTTCTACGCCGTTTGGATAGTGAAGAAGGTCATCATCAAAACTAAGCAAGATAGATTTTTTGCACTTTGGGAAGTCACGGACTATGTCATGCAAAGATTTCATGTTTGGCCCCAAGTGGGTCAATATGGAATCATCCAACAAGTTTTCTTTCTGAACAACATTGGTGGATGATCTGTGTATTCAGAAGATTTAGCAAGCTTTGAATTCTTTTTGTTAGGAGACCCAATTTTTTTTTTAATTGCCTATTCAAAACCGACATACAACACTAGTCATGAATTGTGCATCCACACATATTAAACTCATATAATTAACAATCATAACTATATTAGTGATTTGTATTAGACATACCTTCACACACTTCTGAATCAGACGAACATGCCACTGAATAAATACACCCTTTGCAAACCGAACTGTACTATACTCATACTGAGGTACTAGGAGTTATAGATCAGGACACTGATAGTCCGGTTCGTCCATAGAGACTCTTTCATGATAAGGTTGTACTGGCTTACCATGAGTCTTGTCATTCAAGCATGATGAGTACACTCTTCCATGTGTGACAAAGATATCTTTGTTGTTATATGGGAGCAGAAGATTACACTCTTCCACTACCTTAACGTAATTCAGTAATGAGCTCCCTCTTCCACTGCTCTCTCATATCATTAATGACACGTATATGCTCCTCATATGAGATTGTAGGTCATTGACAACTTCCTTTCCTCGACCCGGGGTTTCCAAAAACAGTTCTTATTCCTATGTTAATCCCCCCAAACCCCACTGCTCGGCTTGGATGATCTTTCTTTCCTAGCGCACAAGACAACTAATCATGTCGATCAAGAGCCCAAGTCCCTTGAGTGACTTACTCATTCAGCTCACCCTTTAGAATTAAATGCATAAAAGACTTATAATAAATTTTAAGATTGTAAAACTAAATTTGAAGATAAATTTAAAAGTTAAGAAGACTTACCATCTTGTCAACAACTTCCTTTGTCTTCTTGAAGAGATATAGTTGCTCTCCAGTTTTATGGTCTTTTTTAGTGCGCGAAAACTTCCAGACAATACCTTGCAGGTGGTGCTCATCCATAGTGCTCCTATCCGACGACAACTCCCATTCTGCCACCCATTTAGGCACTCTTCTGTTAACCCCCGTGGCACCGGGCACGTGACGGTATTCATTCTTCTTCGCATTCACTGATTGACTGTCACGATACTCCTATTATCAAGTAAAACATATAATCAGCATGATAAAATATATACATATACATATATAAATATATAACAGTTAATTATTTAAATAACATATAAATATATATATATATATATATTTCAATTAATTATTTAAGAGTTAGTACCTTCGTCTCAATCTTCTTGTCATAGAACTACTACCACTTCTCTTGGGTTATTGGTGTGTAGATCTTCCAAGGCGGGCGTGTGTCACCGGCAGGCCTCTTTAGCTTCTTGGTGATGAACCACTTGACCAAATCGTGCTTGTGATCTGAATTTTTTTTGTGCATCATCCCTTTGACCAAGTTATAGTACTGACTTTCTGTAGGTATTTGATATCGTTTCTACATATTACCATAAATGAAACAAATGTTAGTTATGGATACGTACAAGTTGCACTAAAAAATACTTTAACTATTGTTTATTTACCTATACGATCTCAAACATCCGCTTCTTCAGTCCTTCATCAACCTAAGGCCAGCTGAGGGTGATATTACAATACTCTCGCTCTATGATGTTAAGCTCAGTAGTGAAGTCTCCGGCTCATTCCCCAGTCGGTTGTAGATACTCGTTGAATTGTAGAGGCTTTGACTCTATCATTTTGGCCTTGAGAGCTTTCGTAGGACCTCGAGGTTTTACGTTTTCTTCATCGGGATTTGTGATTCAGAAGGTCCAGCCTATGTTCAGCTGGCACATTGGACACCTCAATCTCATCTAGGCCATGGCCTGCTCATCACCTCTAGCCTGTGACTTACGACCTTTCCCTCCACATCTTTGCTTCTTCTTTGGTCTGGATGCCTCTGTCAAAAACTCACTGATCGGGTCATCCATGTCATCCATTTAATTGTCTGCACAGATAAACAATACAATATTAATAAGAACACAACAAATAATTTATCAAATAAGCAATCAGACATTATGAATACTACAACAAATTATTTGCCGAACAATTAAACAATAAGACATTCTTCTTTAATTACCTAACAAACAAACACATCATTTATGGTTTTCAACCTATAAACCTTCATCGTGATCTGACCTAGTACAAACAATATCTCCAGAATATCAAACATGTCTGTGACAGGGATACTGTTAGAAAAGGGTAGTGTCTCATTAAATAGTAATTCATCATCATCAACATCTTGATCAAAATTTGTATTGACAAATCTTTTCCCTAGTAAAACCACTGACCATATGGAATCGGTGGGATCTTCAATGTAAAATACTTGTTCACAGTCCTTGGGAAATATGAACGGATCTTGTCTATGACCAAGGTGTGATAAATCAACCAAGTTAAGCCCATTAGAAACCCGATAACAAGTTCCCAAATATCTTCAATGAATCTATAATACCAACTTGAGGTTGAAATCGCTGAAGTTGGATCACCCCTGGTATATTCAGTTGTAGTTGCTTCAACTTTAACCCCAATGTTCTAGTTTAAACATATGTCATCTTGCCGCGGTGAACCCATTAATATCATACCCTTCATAAGATACAGCAGCAGAACCAGGTCCCAAGGCTAACCAACAAAGCTCTTCACTAACATTATCAGGCGCTTAAACCTTGGGATTATAGGTAAATACCAAATGACTTTTGATGGAGGAATTTTTTCTTGGAATTGGATGATTGGTCATCCTTCTGTTTATAGCATGGCAAATGACATTTCAGACATTGGTTCAAATGTGCATTCTCTCCTTTGTATAATATACAACTGTTTGGACCTGCGTGTATCTTTTCGTACTCTACACCCATAGGACACATCAACTTTTTTACCTCATAGAAGCATGAAGTATGTTATCATCTGGAAGCCTGTCATTAAGGACTTCTAGAAGTGCCGTAAAACTCTTATCACTCCAACCAAAATTTTCTTTCAGATTGAACAAGTGTAGCACGGCTATCAATTTTATAAATTTGATGCATCCTAGAACAAACGGGACCGTGATGTATCAACTAGTCTTTGATATCCAACCGGCTTGTTAGTGAAATTATCTTCAACATCTTGCAACATATAGTCCATTTATTCAATAATTTCACTATCATCGTTGATTTCATTGTCACTCTGATCGCACTCATTATCAGGAATTGTAGTTCCACCGGTATCCATTCATAGTTCACTATTCGTCTGAGTAGAAGTTTGCACCCTGCTACTAGCTTCTAAAGACTTGCCATGCAAGAACCATATCTTATAGTTTGGCATAAATCCACGCCTTGATAGATGAAATCTGATTGCATGTAGGCTAGGGAACTTATTGCAAAGTTCGCACTATGCACATGGACAGGGAATGTGTGTCTCGTTCATCCTTTTCTAATGATCGAGAGCTGCTTTATAAAATTCATTATCCACTTTTGATTCAAAATAATTCATCGCTGATTGTGCATCCATTCACGGTCCATTATATAACCTCCAATTGAAAGTTAAAAACTATAAAATATCTACAAAAATATATTTACTATGTATAATTACTCAACCAACTATTACGTATTTTAAACATTAAATATAAAAATAACAATGACCAACCTATCTTTGGCAAAGGTCATATAAGGATATGGTTCTCGCGTGGCGAGTATGTATAAGATATATCTATATATATAGTTGGTTGATATATATAATATATAGTTGGTTGTCTAATTGTATCATACTATATATGTATAGTTACTCAACTAACTATTACACATATATCAACTAATTACACAAACAATTAGGAAAACAAAAAGCGAGGTTGAAAAATAAAACTATCTTGTTTTTGGTATATATATATATATATATATATATATACCACGTATAAGGCTAAATGAGAGAACAGGGAGCAGGTGGAACTCAAAGGGAGGTAACAGGGCGAAGAACGGCGATAGATAAGCCCGTATTAGATGAAAGAAACGTGGTGTCAAAGGGTGTAACTGTAATGAACCACATAAATTAGAAGCGAGGATAATAATTGTTGTTATGTAAAAAATTACAATCAACAAAAACAACCCTAAACTCACCTGTTTTCCCCTTTTTTGGACTCTTGTCAGGTCCGACGGGAGCAACAGAGGCGGACGGTGAGCGAAGGCGACGAGGCAACGACAACGAGGTGACAACAGCGATGGCGAGCAAGACACTACTCTCTGTTCAGTGTGTGTTCATCGTAAAATTATCAATCTATATTAAGATGGACATTGGTAATTAATAATGAATCAAAATTTGGTTTTCTAAATTAGTTTTATACTCTATGCAACTCTACTCATTTAGCTACGAAGTCATTCAAACTCATAGAGCATATATACTTATTTTTGTTTCAAGTGAGTAATTTGAATAGATCAACCAATAAACATTTATGTTGAATTATCGAACTTTATATAGGTCTACATTAGTATACTTACACATTAAACATCAATAGCTATCAATTACACTACACAAACAATAAAACTAGCAAAAAACCAAGGAAACTGGTAGGGGCATTTTGTTGAACACCTTGCGGGCATACTTATTGTGTACCCACAAATGCCAAATTTGTAAAATTCAAAGCATACCAATTCGTTCATCGCACATACAAACACGTAATACACTATACAAACACATAATTACACTATACAAACACAAATAGCATATCAATTAACCCGAAAATTTGTTAAAATTAAAAAAATTTAAATTAACCCTAAACTCACATCTATATCTTTAATTTTCAAACTGTAGGTAGAGAGTAGCGGTGTTGGACTGGGGTGGCGACTCAGGAGACGACTCCGGTAGCGACGGGCGTCGGAAAACGCGGCGGAGGCAGGCAGCACGACGACAATCATAGGAGGGTGCGACGGTGGCGATTTTGGTGCTTCTTCGTTTTTATTCGAAATAAACTGAGAATGGCGATCGATGGCAGCAGCGTTAGGCCGCGCGTGGTATTAGATAAAGGGGTTTTTCTACGCTTCCTAAGTAAAAACCACCGAAAAAGACCTTAACATTTTTTAAAAGACCATTTTTGGCGGTTTCTAGTAAAAAAAACATCCAAAATGTTAAGTATATTTTCAGTAGTTGTTTGCTTGAAACCGCCAAAAATGGTCTTCTTCTGGAAGAAAAAAAACTCTTTTTTGGCAATTTTTGGTTAGAAACCGTCGATATTCGTCTTGTCCCTCACTCTTTTTTGACTAATACTAAAAAACCACTGCAAAATGGGCGCCGAAAATGTCCTATTTTGTATTAGTGTGATTAACAAGATCAACATTCAATTTTTCGAGGGGTCCCACCTCTCTTCTCATCCCCATTTCAATTACTCTCAACAACAACGCAGCAATCTCCAATCGAGTCGCTAAAAGTTAGAAGCGGTAGTAGCAGTCGAGTCATTTCTACTCCTCAAAGATAGAGGCTTCAACTAACAATTTCACTATTTCGTCTTCCTTTTGCCAAATCTAGGAATTTATGGGTGCTATGAGCTCTTTCTCTAATGGTTTTCCTTCTCTTGCTCTTCTCTTTTTAGGTCTATATTTTATGTATTTTGTCTTCTAGTACCCTTTCTAGTTTATCTTTGCATGTTCCGTTTTTCACTTTCCTTCATCTATTAAAATCTGCTTTTGCGTCTGCTTTTTTTGAAAGATATGGGTAGTTTAGTGCTGGAAAAAAAGTTTGTTTTGTTCAAATTTTGCCTGGGGCTTTTAGTATTGTTGGGGAATTTTCGCCAACATTGGAACCCTTGCATGGTGGATTTCGGTGGTACTGCACCTTTGCGCTGCGATTGATGATCAAAAGTTAAGGATGGGGCAGTTTCCATGTATTGATAAAAGATGGTTAATACCTTTATGAGTTACATTTCTATAAAAAGTGGAAACCGAAGTTAACTACTACCTCCGTCTCGTCATAAGTGTCCCATTTGCTTTTTGGCACGCTTTTCCACTTTAATATTAAATATATAAGATAAAATAATTTTTAAAAAATAATTTTTACAACATATAGTTTTTCACATAAGGATTCCATTATAAAAAAAAAATTTATAAAAATATATTATCTTACATGTTAAATATTGAAGTCAAACAACCCATCCAAATAGTAAAGTGGACAGTCAACTTGGGACGGAGGGAGTACAAGAGAACATGTGGGGATTAAGAGGAATCGTGATAACATGTCTGTAAGGCTCTCGTTGCATGTTTTTTTGTAGCTGTTTTGCAACATACTCTGGTTGTGATGACATATTTGCAGCATATTTCGATGGTTGTTTTGTGCTAGTATATTTGTAGCAGTTTTGAAAACTATTGTTTGACAGTGTGACATAATTGTAGCATAAGTTTCTTACTTTTTGCACTAGAAATTAGAGTAAATTGAAAAGTAGAGTTGTGAGTGAAAATGTGAGGGCTGGAGTTGGAAAGTAAGGACAAAAAAACGTAAACATCTTATATTTTAAAAATAATGTGAATAACAAAAACAATCATCTAATAAGATCAAGTGGGAGTGAGTAATTTGTTATTATCAAAGCTCTGTACATGTTCAAATCTTGATAAAATATGCACAACAGACGTTAATAGAACATATAATACTGTTTGATTAAAATTCAACTGCAATGAATATTAATATGTTTCCATTCTTTACCCTCAATTGGTCGTTCCTTTCTTTTTTATGCAGATATTGATTTGTGTTGCTCACCTGACCCGTTCACCCGTTTTCATTTTTAATATATAAAAAGATATATTCGCTCACGATAATTTTACAATCCTAACGAGGAACAAGGAGATACATGCTCTGTGCGGGAAAAGACGGGCAGTATAAATGCTACATAAGTTTGCCCCATAATAAATATGTTATATCCAAACAGAGAAGGGGAAATATGCCAAAGTGTGACATTTATGTCAAACAGAAATGCTAGCCCAAATGTCACTGACGATCCTTTTTTAAAATTTTGATGTATATATTTCAATAGCGGGGTAGCAGAGTTGGTGAGCTATCCACTGTCTGTGATAATAGGTCATATGTTTGATACTTTAGTTCCTATAGATTGCTAAAATTATATAGAAAGTAGTCGGGGTCAATGTTTCTTCAATACACAAATAAAGGTCACTTTTACATAAAGAGGCATATGACTTAAATGTCAAGTAGTTGTATAAGTACAAGTAAAGTTTAAACTTTTTTATTTTTCATTATTTGAATTAAATGTGTGGCTTATATAGTATGCTACTAGATTTAGTTGATATTATGCTTTTTTATATATTTTATAGTACATAGATTGCATTTTGAATTAATTACTAACTTTTGTTTAAGAAAAGAAAAAATTACTAATTTTAACAAACAAATATTATATTTATAAATAAATTAGGTTCCAATGAAAGTTAAAATCTAAAAGTCAAGTGATTGTGCCAAAACAAAACCTTATTATGTGGAATATAGGGTGAATGCAATTTTTCTTATGCCTAAATTATTTGTTCTCTAATCACCCGTTTATTCACATGATTTTTTTAAAAGAAAATTTTGATATTCTTCTTCGATCGAACATAATTACCTCAATTTTGTATATGAGTGGTTTTGGGTGACAATTTTCCTTACACCACCTTATTCATCACCCCCACCCAATTTTCCTTACACCACCTTATTCATCACCCCGGATATCATCCAACCTGATACTATTTTAGTGTGCACCACGTCATATGAGATTTTTTTTCAATGATCA
This sequence comes from Limonium bicolor, assembly GCA_023374045.1. Lineage (NCBI taxonomy): Eukaryota > Viridiplantae > Streptophyta > Magnoliopsida > Caryophyllales > Plumbaginaceae > Limonium > Limonium bicolor. The sequence goes on along the minus strand of CM041776.1, from coordinate 306,939,490 downwards.
TAAATCTTTCAAATTCGCTGCTTCCCCGATATGATCAAACATAATTACCACAATTTTGTATATGAGTAGATTTTGTCATCAAATAATAACACATTTTATTAATTTACTTATAAATTTGAGACTCTATGAAAGAATATACTTTTATATTAAATTATATACTTATTTTCATTCTTTTTATATTAAGTGCTTTGAATTGGAATGGTAATATTCGCTGTTATCGCTATAATTTATATCCTTATTGTGCATCATAGTTAATTTTATAAAAGAAAATTTTGATATTCTTCTTTGATCGAAGAATTTTATGTAAAAAAAAAACTTTTCTTCAGATCATCATCTAATTCATCTGAATTCCCCAGCGATAATGGATGGATGGTGGATGACTGTTAACGGGTGACTAATGGATGGATAATGGTTGTAAATAGAGTATCCATAATGGTAGAGAGTTTCTTAACTCATGTCAATAAAATATAGTATTTATTGTATAAAAACCTCTCATCTCTACAATAATTAAATTCCTTAACATTAGGAGTTTTTATTTTTTTTATTAATGTGGTAGTGTTATAGCCAATAACGATACTTTACAGAGCATTACTTAATTAAACAATGATGAAAGAAAATAAGGGTGAATTTGACCACTACAAAAACATTTTTATTTTTTTAGGGTCCCTAATGCTCCACCCAAACCAAACTTGATTCATTGACATGCGTTTATAATGTATATGGTTATTGATGCTTTTATATAGTTAGTTGTGCGTTATAGTATCCAATAGTTAATTGATCTTATATATCAAAATGCAATTTTTTAAAAGATAAAAAATTTACATTTATACATATAAAATCTACATAAAGTATATGATTTAAAAATTTTATTATGTATAATTAACCTTAATTTTATAAACATTAATAATAAAATGTATGTTTTAGAAATAATTATATGTAAAAATATCAAATAACATGAGCAATACAAATCCACAATTTTTTAATTACTTAATTAACTTTTAAGCTAAAAATTAACAATATTTTTTATGGAATAACTTAAGACCATATTAAATTAAAAAAAAATTGTGTACCATTTTATTTAAATTTTTTGAAATAATTTTATATTTAAATAGTGTTCATGGATATAACATAGTAGTGGTATTTGGGGTGAAAAAATGGACTCATACAAATTTTAAATTTAATTTATTACTATAATCCGTCTTTTAAGACAATTCATATTATAAGAAAATCGTTATAATAATACGGCGTTTGTTTCGAGCGGGAAACAGAATGAAATCAGAAAAGGAAATGAAGAGAAATGGAAAAACATTCTCTTTGATTTTCTCGATTGTTTGTTTGAACTGGAGGGAATTAAATAAATAATTGGTCAACAGTCACCGATCAATAGTCAACAATCAATGGTCAACGGCTGAAGCTTGTCGGTCATCAGTCACTAATTGTAGGTCAACATTCACCGGTCACCGCCAATGGCCATTAGTGATTGACCATTCGTCACCAGTCAACATGTACTGGAAAAAGGGGATCCCATTCATTAGTAGGGAGTGAAGAATCAAAATAGAGGGTTTTGAGTAATCCCATTCTCTTTCTCTTTCCTAAAAATAGGAAAAACTGGCAAAACAAACACTAGGAAAATGAATCTTTCCTGATTACCCAAAACAAACGCCCATATTGTCTTTTTACCACTGACATTAAAAAATTACATACTGTCTAATCTCATAATAAAAGTACCAATAAATTAGATAAATAAGTTATAAACAGAACAACTACTTCCTCCGTTCAACACTATTTGTCTTTTTAAAAACTTACACATTTATTAGAAAAATGATACATTTAGCCCTACTTATACTTTTTCATCTAATTAAAATTATATTTGTGTTGGGAAGGGTTAAAAATAAAAAAAATATCAAAGAACTAAAAATGACATATATTTTTAAATAAGAATCACAACGTAACAGACCGATGGAATATTATTTTAAAACTAAAATAAACGGTAAATTTACATATTAAAAAAAAAAACGAAAAAGACAACCCTTTTTATCATTAATGTTATAGATAGGCCGATCCTCCGATTGCCGAGATCCGCCATCGCATTGTATCAGGTAAGCTCCAATTGTTCTCCTCGTCCATTCGTCTTCACTTTCTCCATGAGCCTCTGCGAAATCCGCCGTTTCGCTATAGTTCTTTGCGAATTTGGAACTCTATGTTTCAAGATTTGAGATCAGTTCCCCAACGATGTGAACGTTTCTTTGAATTTTGGCAGGTCGAAGAACGATCTAGCTGTGGCGAGTTCTTTTCGGTTTTCTGTCTTCCTTCTAGCGGTTGAACTCACTCTCTTGTCGATCGATTTTTAGTGATAGAGAGATAAAGGGGCAGGGATTTCGAAGGAAAGAGCTGAGAAGCTATGGGTTTCTTCGTTACAACCCTAATCTTCGTAGTGATTGGGATCATTGCTTCACTATGCACCAGAATATGCTGCAACAGAGGGCCTTCTACGAACCTGTAAACTCAATTTTGTCCTTTTCCCCCTCTTTTCCGTTTCAGTTTATTGACTAGTGTGTATTTGCGTCGATGTCATTGATCTTGTTACTGTTGAATTTTTATTTAATCAGTTTGTCTTGTGTGATGATAATTATTAGTATCTTAATTGTCTGCTGGGTGGATGAGATGAGTTCGGGCATGAATGGTTAAATTTTACGTGGTCACTAATTGGTATTATGATACTGCTCTCTCATGATAGGCATTTACGGAATGAACAATAACAACATACATCATAGCAATGATATGTTAAAGGTTTTCTTTCATTTTCATCGTTGCTGGCCGAAATCATTGTTGAAGAATGGTTTAGGATACGAATCAACTATAGCTACTGATCGTTTCACGGTACAATTTGGTCTATCTTACACTTAGACTTATAGCATTTTTTGTTCTGCTAGTAAGTTCATAAATTTGGGAGAACTAAGATGAAGTTTTGACCTGATAGATTTTACTGACTGAACTTTGGCTTTGTTACGCTTGTGGTTATCTGTTTGCTGTCTCCTTGTTATTTCTTCGGTTCCTCCACATTACCTGCTGTTGGCTCATGATTTTTGCTGTCTGCAGGTTTCATCTCACACTGGTCATGACAGCAACTGTCTGCTGTTGGATGATGTAAGTAACAATTTAGATTTTGATATTGATTCAGTAATTCCAACATGAAATATTGGTTCTTCTTATTTGTATGACTAAATAAAACCCTTGAATTCCCACAACTTGTATTAGTGCCTTTTTTAGAATTTTTATCTTGAAGTTGATGTATAACTGAAGGCTACGAGTCATCCTCCTTTCCTTTAATTTCACTCATATCCTTCGTAGTAAAGACATTCATATATGTATTGCATTAGTTGATGTTCACCAACACAAGATAAGACAACTAGAGGTATGGGGAAATCAGTGGTTCAACATCAACTGGTGATTCAAAGGCCAAATTGACAACACTGAGATATAATGATAAAATTATATAAGAAATCATCTTCCAAACTTTGATCAGAAAACAAACGAAGCTTTAAGCTGCTGGGCTTTCTCTGATACCAGTTATGGAAAACAACATAGTTTCAGAATTAGGGAATCACAAAAGAATAGAAGGCTAATTTTTCTGATGAAAATATTGCTGTACAACTTCAAGCCTAGAAATTAATTGTTGATGGTTCTGGGTTATCAGTATACTGTAGTATTTACCTTATCCTCCTCCTCATATTGCTAATTTGTGAATCTTTGGCTTTGGATGTCTGTAGCTCACTTTGCTGTCTAGATCTGGCTTATTCAAATTGCTTGAATCTTGTTTTTGCGTTTTACTTTGTAGTGGAGAGTAAGTTTCGTTCCAACCAGTTCCAGAAAGCTCTTCTCCTGTTTTTTTTTTTTTTGTGCATAACTAAGAGGGGGCTGTTTTTGTATTAGTCCAGTAGATGGGTCAAGTATACATCTCCTGGAAGGGAGTGTTAAAAAGTCTCCCTCTGAGATGTCTATTATTTCTTAATGAAGTATTTTTTTTTTCAGATGACCTACTTTTTTCTCTTGTGTGTCATGCCCCTGACGAGGATATCATTGGAATATTATTTGAAATGTGCTATAAGATTGATACTAGTACTAAACAAATTGTCCGTTTGATTAGTCAAATTCAATGATATGTCTTCAATTTGCATGTTACTAATTTGTTAATACTAAAATTTTGGCTGCACTTGTTCAGGTGGGCAATTGTCTATCTAGCACAGATGAACCCTCTTATCGTCCCAATTCTGAATGAAGGGGAGTGAACTGCTGTTTAGAAAGCTGTTTTGAGGAGCCCAAAAGAAACATAGGGAACAGTTTAGATATCTTGTTGCCAGAAAACAGATCTGCTTTGGAGCAGGGTTATCGCCACTCGTCGTTACTACATTCATTTCTCATGGAGAATTTGTACGTAATATTCTTTCCTTCTAGAAGAAGTCTCAAACTATAATTCTGTGTTTTTGTTGGTTTTTAACGCGTACTTGGCGAAATTTATCGAGTGCAGAGGTTTTATATGTGGATGAAATAATGGTGTTGACCAGATTAATACAGTGATGTTATTTCTTGTATCTCACTGGAATTAGTATTTGTCGGCTCTCCCTGCTTAAGCTCAGGGATGTCTCTTTGTTGAAGTGAAAATCATTCCTCAAGAAAATGATCGTCCATAAAATATCCAACCGCTATAACTGTGTGTGCAACAGCATTAGCTGAACATTTTTTTTTTTTTGAGAAAATACTTAGCTTCACAGTTGACTACCCTTGTAAATAGATCACTCAAGGGTCTAAAGTCGGACACCAAAAAATCAATATCGTATAAAGCAAAAAGAATGATATAGTGGATGATGGTACTACTGGAGCTCAAGTGTTAAAGGTTAATTAGAGCCTTACGGTTGAGCATTGATAAGAGCTTCTGCTACCACCTGAAGAAGAGGGGAAGAACCATCTATTTTGATCGTAATAATTGTATCAAGGTTAGTGCTTTTTTATGTAGGGATGTGAATGAATCGGGTTGGCATCTGTCGCCTGAAAAATATTATCTATCTATTCGTCATTGAAGTATTTTTTTTATGTCATAAAAAATAATTTTTTTCTTGTATTTTTAAAAAATTCATTCAAATATAATAAAAATATTCTACTAATATGAATAAGAAAATAAACATTCTTTTGCATTGTAGAATAAAAATGTCAAATTATAAATCTATAACTCTTTTTTTAGTTTTCTTTAAGGTCTTTTTGGTTATTTGAAATAAATTAAAGTGTAATTTTGAAGGATGAGGAGTGATAAACGGATGTTCACGGATGATGGACATTTGTCACCAGATTTGACCCATTATTCTATTGCCATCCATTTATTTCAGATTTTTATTCATTTATTTAAATTGGAGTGGGTATCGGTTTAAAATTGTCCAAGGCTTATATGGAAACAAGTATTATTGGAGCTGACTCGTCAAATCTGTAGACAAGTGACTTGAATTAATGAAATAACGCTTAGAAATATTAGGACATGACAAGACAAAATTTTGTCAAAAGGCAGATTGGTGTCTCTAGATCTGTACTTGAGGAGTTACTCTCGTGTATTTAGGCACGTTAGTGGAGTACATGAAGTCAGTATTTAATGTTCGTGGTGATTTGAAGGACGCCAGCGTAGATGTGGCTTTTGCCGTTCCTCGCGTAGGAACTGGTGCGATATTACTAGTATTGGATGGTCAAGCCTTTTGGTGCTCTTCGACTGCCTCTATCTTGCTAATAAGATGCAGTTTTTAAGAGATCATGTTGCCATACTATTTGATTAAAAAGGATGAGAAGGGTTTTGGAAGCTAGGAGGAACTGTCCACCAAAAAATAACAAACCTGAGATCTAACTACTAAATAAACAAACTTAAAGCTAACCTAAGCCCTAAGAGGTGTATTCCACATTAGGGACAATACAACAATGATGACTAGGAGCATTTGACTATTAAGTGACGACGAAATAAACCCTCAATTTTGTCTTTGAACAATTTGAAACTGAATATTACTGTGTAACTTGAATTGAATTCAGTTTTATCTTCTATCGAAATATGCGGAGATATCTTCAACATGTAATAGATCGTTCCTGAACTTTCTAGGTCAGTGATTAACCAACGGGTCTCGTTGGCGGTTTATATTTTTCAGTTAAAGATATAATTTATAGTTTGATAAATAAATCTAGAGAAAATCTAGGAGATAAAGATCTTATTAAAAGATCTAGTAAAAATTACATCCACTGCCCATGACGTTTGGTGAACCTACTCACCCCACCTATGAGGTTTTTTTAAAAAAATTACTTTTCCCGCTCATGTGGTTTTTCTTGTTTTACATCTGACAACTTTTCGAATTTGTATTCACCTTAAGAGATGCTTAAATGTTATTTAAAATTGTTGAAACTTTACACAGACGATGCTAATGTGTTATATTTTGGTCCAGCATGAAATCTAAATTTTATAAGCTCATATGTGATCCGTGAAACCCAATAAAATATGTGGCATGTGAAAGTGTTTCCATTGGATCCCACATGTCACATGTGAGTTTAAAAAACTTTGAATTAGACATTGAACCAAAATATAACACTTTAGCATCGTTCAGTAAAGTTTCATCAAATTTGGACAACATTTATGCATCTTCTAACTTGAATGAAAATTATAAAAGTTGTCGGATGTAAAAGGAGGGAAACCATATGGGTGGGGAAAGTAATTTTTGAAACCTCGTGAGTGGGATGTGTAGTTTCACCAAACGCCATGAGTAGGGGATGTAACTTTCCCAAAAATCTATAAGGGTCGATCCTTAGAGAGAGGATCGAGAGAATATTGAATCATCGTTCTAGGGTTCTAAACTATTCAATTTGGAGGATTTCTCTATAATCACTAATCTAATGTTGTAATTGTGAGAAATTTTTACTTTGAGAGAGTGCAAACATGTTTAGAGCTCTTAGGAACGTGATACTCAAGTAAGTGAGGCGTATAGGCTAATTCTTTGGTGAGTGTATGTTCTCAACGTGATTGTGTAGCTACAATTATATAAAGGTTTAATTTTTATGCCATTTTCTTCTTGCTCCTTTCTGTTTGTTCATCTTGAGTTATAGACTCATATCGACAATTTCTAGGAACTTACAAATGGTATCAAAGCTAGGTTACCCTCGACTTAGAAGAGAAATTTTCAGGGTGATCATAATGAAGGTAGAGTCACGAAAACTAAGCCAAGGGAGAGCTGGAATGACAACAACAAAAGGTTGATGAGTAAGAACAAAGTAGCTCTAAGGATTATAGTCTATTCACTCTCAAATGCAGACCAAGGGAAGGTTCTTGGTATTCGAACCGCAAAAGAGGTATGGGATCTTCAAGATAGCTTATGTGGGGACAAACTCCATTAAAAAAGTTAAAGGAAAGCAGTTCAAGAGACAATTAGACAACTTCAAGATGATGGAAGATGAAACTATAACTCAGACGCTAGAAAGGTTTGATAAAATACTATGTGATTTGAAGACTGTGGGGGGTGACGCTGTCAAATATTGTTATCAACGAAAGGTGTCTTGACAGCCTAGGAAAGGAGTGGTTGATCTTCACAACTATGTTTTAAACCACACAAGATCTGTGAAAGATGTCGTTTGAAGAACTAGATTCTGAACTGGTAGTATATGAATAGAAAATGAAAGGAGAAGGCACCACTCAGGATCTTGCACTTTAGGCACGAGGAACTGTAACCGAGTTAGAGGATGATGACTTTGATGAGGATAAGGAAATCAAGCTTATCGCAAAAGAAATTTAAAAAATATTTGTTGGTCGTCGAGATTCAAGTCAAAAATCAAGGAAGAGAGCAATCAAATGTTTTAGGTGCAACAAGTCAAGTCATCCTCTCTAAAACTTTCCTCTTCACCAAAAGGAAAATTCTTAAACGAAGGTAAAAAACTCTCAAATATAGCAGCAGTTGCATGGGGACAAAACATCTAGATATAGAATCAGAACTAGAGGAGTCCGCACAGATGTGTGTGACAGCAGTAACTGATGATGATGATCTTATTAGCACAAGGCCAGACACTAATCTCTACATGATGATAAAGGATACCTGGAAGGAAATACTCGAATAAGAAAATGTAAGCCTTGATCATGTTGAATCTACTCTCAATTCTATGACCAAGAAAGTAATGTTTACTATGTTAACCTCTACTATCTTTCTGTAACGCCCCTATTTAACATATTTATAGCAGAAATAAAATACTAAAGACGTACAGATCATCGGGTTCCAAACACCCGGCACCAAACCTCACCAATTACAACTCAAAGATTACAATTGTCACAGCCTGAACCTCGAGAAAACTTAATAGAAATAAAACAGCAATAACACGCGTAAACTCTCCACAAAACCTAATCCCATCCCAATCACTCGTTCTCTTCGTGGCCACCTGTAAAATAACTCGTACCTGCAAGATAAAACCAAGCAGCCCACCCCGGGAGGGGTGAGTCAGTTCCCTGGAATGGAACTGGTACGATCCTCCAAAAACAAACTTATAATACAACTCTTAAATAAACAATAGCTTGAAAGCAATCACTTAAACCACACAGAGGAACGAGGCATTTCACAAACCACCAAATCAAGACAACAAGATAAGAATAAAGGTTAATAACAGAAAAGTAAAGTTAGTGAACATCCATTGCCTTAGTTAAACCCAATTCCCGTTAGAAGTAGAAAGACTCAGATAGTCACAAAGGACTAGGAATGATATGATAGATCCAAGAACCAATAACTCAAGAGTGGAATAATTCAACTGGGAGAGATGGCCCCCACCGCCAAGTACGTCCTTTTAGGTCAGGGGATATACAACCCCTCACTGTCTACAACGTCCTCTTAGAACAAGGGATATACAGCCCTTTACTGTTAAATATAAATGTCCGTATGGACGAGGGATATACAACCCTCTGTTGTCAAATATTAATGTCCGTATGGATGAGGGATATACAACCCCCTGTCAATATAAATGCCCCTATGGAGGGATATACAGCCCCCTGTTGTTACCATTGAAGACGTGCGCACGTCGAAACCTCAAGAACCAGCTCATGGATGAAACGATATCTAGAGTCAAAAGAAGAATTTACCAAAATTGATCTTTTCCAAATTCCCACCAGAACACTAACTACCCAGAGCAATACCAAAACACTCAGTCCTGCAGAGTGCAGAAGCGTAAACCCTAAGCAGTCAATGTCTAATGGAACAACCAAATAGAAGGAACCAATACCCAAGTGAGTTTCACATTCAAGGCTCAGTTAGTCACACAACCATTTCTTTTTTTTGAAATTCCTCTTAAACTCAGTTAGCGTTTTCCAAAACATCCCACAAGTCAATTAGCAAAAATATCGGAGTACGAGAAATCGTACCTGGTCAACGCTGTAGCAATACTAGTAAACTCGTGCAAACATTCAACAATTCTCTGAGGAACATTGAAGATAACTTACTATCAACAACCTGTACCCTAAGTAAAACTTAAATAAATTCCTCTCTCCTATTTCCAAATCTCAATTATCTTATAAGCCCTCGCTTAAATGTTATGTATAACCTTTGACTTATTTTAGAAGGTTGTATAGCCCAAGGTTGTAGGATCAAGGAATGTATTTTATTAACACCTGCTAACTGTCCACTCCTATCCACTTTATTCATATTTAACCACAATCCTCACATTCAAGACCCTTATAACATAAGTGCAGTATATGTTATTCAATCAATCTTAGAATTTCAATAATAATCTTAAGCTCAATACGTTTATTCATAATTTAGAATAAACATTGTAATATGACCTATGATGGATTCATCTCAGAATACTATACTGTTATTTCACAATGTAAAGATTATGTATTTTATTAATATCTACCAGATAATCCATTATGATTAAGTCTTCCCCTTAACTTAATTAAGATCTACATCCTATATATTGGAATCATAGTGTTGTAGATGCATTTAATTATAACTTAATTGAGCTACTAAACTCATTTACCGTATGTTTAGTTCAGAATGACCTTTTAGTACACCCATCTATTAATTTTGTCATAAGATGTTAAATTGCTTCTCATCCTGAATAATTATACTATAGTTAACTTAGATTTAACGAATTAATCTTACATTTAGTATTCACAAGGTATATTATATGTTTTATTATTACCTATACAATAAGGTGTTTAGTATAACCTTTTATGTATCCCTACTTACATTTAATTCCCCTAATGTTTTATTTTTAAACACATTCTCTCTATAGACTATGTATAATCCTTTGTACTAAACTTCATTAAACTTAAGCCTTAAATACGTTTTAAACTGTTTTACAAAACCTAAGGTTTCAAAGGAATAACTTAATAAATTAATTTCCTTTATTGTATTTAGGATGGAGCATATATCTACATATAGTAGAATTTATCAAAGAATTAAATTCTGGTTCGTAAGTGAAATTGTTAATTATTTAATAAGATAATCTATTATGGAAATTCTCATATTTTATATTCAAAATATCATATCATTATTTCCCATTACTGTAAAGTATATCAACATAATATCTTATGTAACTTAGTTTTATCTAATAAAAGGTTCAAAGGTTTTAAGTATAAAATTCCTATTTATAAACCTTCTATAAATTCTAACTACTAAATACCTCACTTAATTGTAAACTCACATCCTAAGTATTGGTAATAAATGTTATAAATGTATTCCATATGGCTTATCTAATGCCAAGAACCTCAAAGATTATTATTTAGATAAATTTCCGAATCATAGTTTAATATAGTTTTATATCATAATCCTTTTAATGATTTTATCTTAAAACATTAAGTTATATTTCAATACCATAAATGCCAAGAAATGATTAAATCTAGACTTACTAATCCACCTCACATTTAGATATAAAAGTATTTTATTTATTTTATTATTGTTTATATATTAAGAACATTTAGATGTAAAAGTATTACATTTATTTATTAATTATATAGTAAGTTCTATTTGTGTAAAATCTAATTACAAATAAACCTAAGTCCCAACTTATTAATTACCTAACCAAATTATAGATTTACATTCTGGTCTTTGACATATAATATTACACAAGTATTTTAATATGGTTTATATAAATCTTAGAAATCCAAGATAACTCTTTAAGCTTAATTTCATAGCCACAATTCAATACTGCCTCATATAATATTCTTTTAATAGTATTATGTATAGGTTTAGTTTAACTTATTAATTCCTTCATATTCTATTTGCTATAAGGTATTTTATGTCTTTTATTTATTTATCTATCGTATATGTATACTAGGATTTATCCAAGACATTCTTTATGTAGTTTTATTGCATTTAGTTATTTATATTACTTTTACCCATATCTACATCCAAAATATGGTTTACAAAATAAAGTATTTTCCTTAGTCTCAATTAAGTATATTAACTACCATATTATATAATAAGTAAAATGTAGAATAATTTAATTCCTTGATTTAACATAAGTTCCTATGTTAAGTCTACCATATAAGTATATATATATATGTAAATAATTTCACTTCTCATAAAAGCTAATACCCAAACATTTATAAACTTACTGTTATAAAATGTTAATTTAGTTTCCCATATTTTCCCCAGCTTAAAAAGTTTATTAATCATTTATACTTTAATTTTTGGTTACATTAAAAACCTTATATTATAAGGTAACTTATGAAAAACCCTGGAAATACAATTTTTAACCCTATTTCCCCTTGTCCAAAAATTTCCAAATTAAGTATATAGTAACTATAACATTTTAGACATATTATAAAAATTTTATTTCATAAAAATATCTTTTTAAATTAACCAAATAATTCTAGAAAACCCGTAACGTGCAAAAATCATAACTTACGTTTAAAAACTCCAAAACCATAATAATTTACATCAAAATAAACTAGATTAAATAAGGAATCTATGGTTAAAATTTCAAGTCAAAATACATTCGGGGAGGTATTTAAATTAATTCAGAAAGTTAGGGTCATTTACTGGAATTTATGAAAACCTAATCTGAAACGTTTTAATCTCGGCCGTCCAAATCTCTTAACTGATATCGGATGGCTGAGAAGCCGCGAGTTCTTCAGCGAAAGGACAATCGAACCCGAGTACTAAATCCTCAATATCTCCCAATCTACAGAACGAAATCGAGTGATTCTTGTTTCTATGGTTTCGAAATTAAATTACGGTTCTAATGACACCGATTTCCCCAATTATAATGCAGTATTCAATGGTTTTCGAATTCGATTTCGAGGTTAGGGTTCTTAAGAGTTTTCGAATTCGATTCTCCCAAATTCACTCAATCTAAAGCGTAATTGATGCAATTGAATCATGCTTTTGACCGATAATGTAACATAGTTTAGCAAGGTTGAAGGAATTTGAAGAAAACTTACCGGAATTGCTCGAATCGAAAGGAATTGTTTCCGGTTTCTAGAAAAACGCCCCCTTTACAACTCGATTGAGTAGCCTACTTTGCAACACTATAATTTATAGTACAGAGGGAGTTAGAACTAGTTCTTGGGCTTAATCTAAAGAAGAAATTTAGCTCTACACAATGATAGCAAGAACTCACCCTAACTTGCACTACACAGAAAGAAATCGAAGCTGGAAGTTGCGAGCTTACCTTGCGTTTTCTGGAAAGAAAACTATAATTTTATGCTGTGACGAAACCGAAACTTTAGACACCTTGTTCTTCCAAACGGTTGAGAATTGGCTTAGGCCATCAACATGAAAGTTTTAGAGGGATTAGAGCTCTTCAAAACGAGCTAAAGAACATGAAATTTGGCTGAGAAACGAAGAAGTTATGGCTAGACGAAGTTACCTGATTCGAAGGAAAAACTGGAACTGCAGTTTCGGTTTTTGCAGGGTGGCTACTTTGATTTGATTTTCCGGTTGATTTAGGACGAGTTAGGGTTAGTGTGAGTTATGGTTGTTTAGAGGAAGTGTAAGAGAAGGCAACAAAGAAGACGACACTCAAAAATTCCATAAGATGAGAAAGTTATGAAGGTCACAAGATAGGGCAAAACCTGATTTCTGTTACCGGAAATATAGGGGATAAAACGACTAAGTGTTGGGGCGCGATTACCGAGGCGCACGATGAGTCGGCAAAGCTGCCACATCAGCCCTTTTTTCAAATTTTGGATCTAAACTTCATTTGATCATAACTTTGGCTAGGATGATCCGTTTTTGACGTTCTTTTTATCGATCTTCATGGTTTTCCATAACCTATTTATTGGTATAGGTTTCATGGCGTGGTTTGACCATTCTCAAAAAGTCAACCCTAGCAAGGCTTTAAAGGCTTTAGGGTTTCTAGAATTTTATATTGACTTTTATGTTTCAAAACAATGTTCCAACACTTCCTAAAATCTTTATAATATAGTTGGAGTGTTTATAAATTTTCCTAAGATTTATTGACTTATAAATATTATTATTAAATTCATAATACTATATAATATAATAATAATTAAATGTTTTATTGTATTCTTTAGGGTTAAATAGGAGAAATCCCCTAAATAAATTTCATAATTCCATATAATAATTTAATATTTAATAGTATTATTTAAGACTTAACAGAAGAAATCCCCTAAATTAATTTAAATTAATTTAGGGGTATTTCAGTATATCCCCCTTAAAAGAAACTTCGCCTCGAAGTTTACAAATCAACTAATAGGCACTCACACCGCTTCGGGTGTGCTGAGACATTAATAACAATAATAATTCCAATGAAATTCCATACCAATCCAATCCTTTATTTCCATCCATTTCCATAACAACATTCCACTCGAGATTACTAAAAATCAAAACCAACCAAGATATACCAAGACATAGCATGATGAAAATCAACAGTCTCATACTGTGTCATAATGTAAAAACCAAGCATATACAAACACCTCTCGTTCCGCTAATAAGGCAACATGGCATAATCTGGATGAGATGACGAAGGAAGAGTATGCCAGTATATCTCCCTTAAAAGAGCTAAGGTACGCCCTCGTACCGCTACTAACGACACATTCAAAGAATTCAACACCTTATTAACCAGCTTTGTTGTAAATTTTATTGCACTGTTGATTTTATCTGCGATCGATATATATATATCTGTATCTCTTGATTGTTTTGTATTTGTATTTTCTTAACTGTTATAAAATTTTATCTTATGATTATTATCCATTCATTATATGTCCATTATATGTTCATTTTATCATATCAATTATATTAACAAGCTACAACTCAGGTGTAACACACTTGAGTAGTTTAAAATAATATTTCATATCATTTAATAATCCTAGATAATCTTTCCAAAATTATCTTCAAGGGTTTATTAGCCAACCATATGTTAAAACTCTATAAAATAAATATTTTTTGTGACCTTTCAAGTTTCAATTGTTTTTATAATTAACTATAGTATTTTAGACGAACCATTAGGTATTTACTTCATAAAATTTACTTATTATATATTTACATAATTTCACACAAGGTAGAGTTTTAGGAAGTACTTATCAATTATAATGTAGCTCCAAAATCTGATTTCTTTATCTTAAAATTTATATATATATATATTAAGGTAGGGACTCTATATAGAATTTTAAGTCAAATGAACTAGTCTAATGAAACTCACTCACTCTTGGTAATTATTTTTCTTAAGGTTTGTTCTATGTAAGTATTCTTCTGATTATTAAATCTTAGTACTCCCTTAGACAATGGTGGCTTTTGTTAATATCACTCTTTAAACTTCTAAATAAACATGAGGATTTCCAAATCTTTAAGCAACTCTCAATTTTTCACTAGACGCTCAATACTCCAAGCATTTAAGGCTCAATAGTATTTAGTTTATTATTACTCATGTGTTTTCACTCCATAGGTAAGTATTTTCACCAAGGATTTAACTCGGTAAACTCTTTACATGTATGAATTTAGTACTGGATCTTAATATATAAGTTTTAAATTGTTCATTGTGGCTAGTAATGAAATATGCCTAGCTCAAGATTTCATGATGGTAACGTCTTACCACCACTTCCCCTCAAGTTCAACACAATCCATCACTTGCGTAGAAGTTTATTTACGGTTAGATGACAAGGCTTGCCTAGCCCCTAAACTTCTAGAAGTGGGTGTGCACCCCCACTACTTTCAGCCTAGGAGTTCGTCGCACCAGGCACTTCCCGTAGGGTGTTAGGTTTAGGTGTTTTCTTTCTAAAGTTAGCATAGAGTTATAGTGTGGTTTATGGGTTCGGGTGTATGCTACTAGTGTTTGTTACTTAATAATTTTCTAGACTTAAGATTTATTGGCAACAAGTTGTACCAAGTAATTCTTGAGATTTATTTTCAAACTTTAAAGGAGTTGAAGTACTTTCACATAATATCCATACTAATTTAGTTATTTAAAGTTCTATTTGTATACTGTTTACAACCAAAAGTATTCTTTAAAATTTCTAGGAGCATGTGTACTTGGTCTTAAGGAATGGTATTCTTAGCCATGTATTCTTCATAGGTATGCTTTTGAAAATAGCTTAATATATGATTTATCCCAACCAAAATCTTAACATACTCAATAGATGATATTCCAACCTATATCTCTACTGTAGTTTAATGTTCGAACAGAACAACAACACACCATTCTCTACAGACATTCATAAAAAGAAAATTGTATAAAGGAATCATTCACTAATCTAAGAAGGGTTAGGAGTCGTGCCTTACTGGAATCCTCACTTCCCAATTCTACCCCAATTCCCCAGTTTTAAGTGCACCTATATTCTAAGTATTTCACTCGGCTTGTTTTCTCGGGTTCAGAGCGTAACTACGCTCTGATACCACTTTCTGTAACCCCTATTTAACATATTTATAGCGGAAATAAAATGCTAAAGGCGTACAGATCATCGGGTTCCAAACACCCGGCACCAAACCTCACCAATTACAACTTAAATATTACAATTGTCACGGCCTGAACCTCGAGAAAACTTAACAGAAATAAAACAGCAATAACACGTGTAAACTCTCCACAAAACCTAATCCCATCCCAATCACTCGTTCTCTTCGTGGCCACCTGTAAAATAGTACCTGCAAGATAAAACCAAGCAGCCCACCCCGGGAGGGGTGAGTCAGTTCCCTGGAATGGAACTGGTACGATCCTCCAAAAACAAACTTATAATACAACTCTTAAATAAACAATAGCTTGGAAGCAATCACTTAAACCACACAGAGGAACGAGGCATTTCACAAACCACCAAATCAAGACAACAAGATAAGAATAAAGGTTAATAACAGAAAAGTAAAGTTAGTGAACATCCATTGCCTTAGTTAAACCCAATTCCCGTTAGAAGTAGAAAGACTCAGATAGTCACAAAGGACTAGGAATGATATGATAGATCCAAGAACCAATAACTCAAGAGTGGAATAATTCAACTGGGAGAGATGGCCCCCACCGCCAAGTACGTCCTTTTAGGTCAGGGGATATACAACCCCTCACTGTCTACAACGTCCTCTTAGAACAAGGGATATACAGCCCTTTACTGTTAAATATAAATGTCCGTATGGACGAGGGATATACAACCCTCTGTTGTCAAATATTAATGTCCGTATGGATGAGGGATATACAACCCCCTGCTGTCAAATATAAATGCCCCTATGGGCGAGGGATATACAGCCCCCTGCTGTTACCATTGAAGACGCGCGCACGTCGAAACCTCAAGAACCAGCTCATGGATGAAACGATATCTAGAGTCAAAAAGAATTTACCAAAATTGATCTTTTCCAAATTCCCACCAGAACACTAACTACCCAGAGCAATACCAAAACACTCAGTCCTGCAGAGTGCAGAAGCGTAAACCCTAAGCAGTCAATGTCTAATGGAACAACCAAATAGAAGGAACCAATACCCAAGTGAGTTTCACATTCAAGGCTCAGTTAGTCACACAACCATTTCTTTTTTTTGAAATTCCTCTTAAACTCAGTTAGCGTTTTCCAAAACATCCCACAAGTCAATTAGCAAAAATATCGGAGTACGAGAAATCGTACCTGGTCAACGCTGTAGCAATACTAGTAAACTCGTGCAAACATTCAACAATTCTCTGAGGAACATTGAAGATAACTTACTATCAACAACCTGTACCCTAAGTAAAACTTAAATAAATTCCTCTCTCCTATTTCCAAATCTCAATTATCTTATAAGCCCTCGCTTAAATGTTATGTATAACCTTTGACTTATTTTAGAAGGTTGTATAGCCCAAGGTTGTAGGATCAAGGAATGTATTTTATTAACACCTGCTAACTGTCCACTCCTATCCACTTTATTCATATTTAACCACAATCCTCACATTCAAGACCCTTATAACATAAGTGCAGTATATGTTATTCAATCAATCTTAGAATTTCAATAATAATCTTAAGCTCAATACTTTTATTCATAATTTAGAATAAACATTGTATTATGACCTATGATGGATTCATCTCAGAATACTATACTGTTATTTCACAATGTAAAGATTATGTATTTTATTAATATCTACCAGATAATCCATTATGATTAAGTCTTCCCCTTAACATAATTAAGATCTACATCCTGTATATGGAATCATAGTGTTGTAGATGCATTTAATTATAACTTAATTGAGCTACTAAACTCATTTACCGTATGTTTAGTTCAAATGACCTTTTAGTACACCCATCTATTAATCTTGTCATAAGATGTTAAATTGCTTCCCATCCTGAATAACTATACTATAGTTAACTTAGATTTAATGAATTAATCTTACATTTAGTATTCGCAAGGTATATTATATGTTTATTATTACCTATACAATAAGGTGTTTAGTATAACCTTTTATGTATCCCTACTTACATTTAATTCCCCAAATGTTTTTTTTTACACATTCTCTCTATAGACTATGTATAATCCTTTGTACTAAACTTCATTAAACTTAAGCCTTAAATACGTTTAAACTGTTTTACAAAACCTAAGGTTTCAAAGGAATAACTTAAAAATTAATTTCCTTTATTGTATTTAGGATGGAGAATATATCTACATAGAGTAGAATTTATCAAAGAATTAAATTCTGGTTCGTAAGTGAAATTGTTTATTTAATAAGATAATCTATTATGGAAATTCTCATATTTTATATTCAAAATAACATATCATTATTTCCCATTACCGTAAAGTATATCAACATAATATCTTATGTAACTTAGTTTTATCTAATAAAAGGTTCAAAGGTTTTAATTAAAAAATTCCTATTTATAAACCTTCTATAAATTCTAACTACTAAATACCTCACTTAATTGTAAACTCACATCCTAAGTATTGGTAATAAATGTTATAAATGTATTCCATATGGCTTATCTAATGCCAAGAACCTCAAGGATTATTATTTAGATAAATTTCCGAATCATAGTTTAATATAGTTTTATATCATAATCCTTTTAATGATTTTATCTTAAAACATTAAGTTATATTTCAATACCATAAATGCCAAGAAATGATTAAATCTAGACTTACTAATCCACCTCACATTTAGATGTAAAAGTATTTTATTAATTTTATTATTGTTTATATATTAAGAACATTTATATGTAAAAGTATTACATTTATTTATTAATTATATAGTAAGTTCTATTTGTGTAAAATCTAATTACAAATATTCCTAAGTCCCAACTTATTAATTACCTAACCAAATTATAGATTTACATTCTGGTCTTTGACAAATAATATTACACAAGTATTTTAATATGGTTTATATAAATCTTAGAAATCCAAGATAACTCTTTAAGCTTAATTTCATAGCCACAATTCAATACTGCCTCATATAATATTCTTTTAATAGTATTATGTATAGGTTTAGTTTAACTTATTAATTCCTTCATATTCTATTTGCTATAAGGTATTTTATGTCTTTTATTTATTTATTTATCTATCGTATATGTATACTAGGATTTATCCAAGACATTCTTTATGTAGTTTTATTGCATTTAGTTATTTATATTACTTTTACCCATATCTACATCCAAAATATGGTTTACAAATAAAGTATTTTCCTTAGTCTCAATTAAGTATATTAACTACCATATATAATAAGTAAAATGTAGAATAATTTAATTCCTTGATTTAACATAAGTTCCTATGTTAAGTCTACCATATAAGTATATATATATATATATATGTAAATAATTTCACTTCTCATAAAAGCTAATACCCAAACATTTATAAACTTACTGTTATAAAATGTTAATTTAGTTTCCCATATTTTCCCCAACTTAAAAAGTATATTAATCATCTATACTTTAATTTTTGGTTACATTAAAAACCTTATATTATAAGGTAACTTATGAAAAACCCTCGAAATACAATTTTTAACCCTATTTCCTCTTGTCCAAAAATTTCCAAATTAAGTATATAGTAATTATAACATTTTAGACATATTATAAAAATTTTATTTCATAAAAATATCTTTTTAAATTAACCAAATAATTCTAGAAAACCCGTAACGTGCAAAAATCATAACTTACGTTTAAAAACTCCAAAACCATAATAATTTACATCAAAATAAACTAGATTAAATAAGGAATCTATGGTTAAAATTTCAAGTCAAAATACATTCGGGGAGGTATTTAAATTAATTCAGCAATTTAGGGTCATTTACTGGAATTTATGAAAACCTAATCTGAAACGTTTTAATCTCGGCCGTCCAAATCTCTTAACTGATATCGGATGGCTGAGAGGCCGCGAGTTCTTCAGCGAAAGGACAATCGAACCCGAGTACTAAATCCTCAATATCTCCCAATCTACAGAACGAAATCGGGTGATTCTTGTTTCTATGGTTTCGAAATTAAATTACAGTTCTAATGACACCGATTTCCCCAATTATAATGCAATATTCAATGGTTTTCGAATTCGATTTCGAGGTTAGGGTTCTTAAGAGTTTTCGAATTCGATTCTCCCAAATTCACTCAATCTAAAGCGTAATTGATGCAATTGAATCATGCTTTTGACCGATAATGTAACATAGTTTAGCAAGGTTGAAGGAATTTGAAGAAAACTTACCGGAATTGCTCGAATCGAAAGGAATTGTTTCCAGTTTCTAGAAAAACGCCCCCTTTACAACTCGATTGAGTAGCCTACTTTGCAACACTATAATTTATAGTACAGAGGGAGTTAGAACTAGTTCTTGGGCTTAATCTAAAGAAGAAATTTAGCTCTACACAATGATAGCAAGAACTCACCCTAACTTGCACTACACAGAAAGAAATCGAAGCTGGAAGTTGCGAGCTTACCTTGCGTTTTCTGGAAAGAAAACTATAATTTTATGCTGTGACGAAACCGAAACTTTAGACACCTTGTTCTTCCAAACGGTTGAGAATTGGCTTAGGCCATCAACATGAAAGTTTTAGAGGGATTAGAGCTCTTCAAAACGAGCTAAAGAACAAGAAATTTGGCTGAGAAAAGAAGAAGTTATGGCTAGACGAAGTTACCTGATTCGAAGGAAAAACTGGAACTGCAGTTTCGGTTTTTGCAGGGTGGCTACTTTGATTCGATTTTCCGGTTGATTTAGGACGAGTTAGGGTTAGTGTGAGTTATGGTTGTTTAGAGGAAGTGTAGGAGAAGGCAACAAAGAAGACGGCACTCAAAAATTCCATAAGATGAGAAAGTTATGAAGGTCACAAGATAGGGCAAAACCTGATTTCTGTTACCGGAAATATAGGGGATAAAACGACTAAGGCTGCGTTCGGAGGTGGCTGGAACGTGGTTGTTTTGGGGGTGGGATCCACGTGGGTCCCACGTGGGTCCTACATTCTACTCCAATAATATACTGCCACATATAAAACAACCACAAAACAGCCAGACCAAAACAACCACAAAACAACCCACCCGAACGCAGCCTAAGTGTTGGGGCGCGATTACCGAGGCGCGCGATGAGTCAGCAAAGCTGCCACGTCAGCCCTTTTTTCAAATTTTGGCTCTAAACTTCATTTGATCATAACTTTGGCTAGGATGATCCGTTTTTGACGTTCTTTTTATCGATCTTCATGGTTTTCCATAACCTATTTATTGGTATAGGTTTCATGGCCTGGTTTGACCATTCTCAAAAAGTCAACCCTAGCAAGGCTTTAAAGGCTTTAGGGTTTCTAGAATTTTATATTGACTTTTATGTTTCAAAACAATGTTCCAACACTTCCTAAAATCTTTATAATATAGTTGGAGTGTTTATAAATTTTCCTAAGATTTATTGACTTATAAATCTTATTATTAAATTCATAATACTATATAATAATATATAATAATTAAATGTTTTATTGTATTCTTTAGGGTTAAATAGGAGAAATCCCCTAAATAAATTTCATAATTCCATATAATAATTTAATATTTAATAGTATTATTTAAGACTTAACAGAAGAAATCCCCTAAATTAATTTAAATTAATTTAGGGGTATTTCACTTTGAGATAAATGAGTTGAAACATCAGTATGACACTGAGATTAGAGAACTCATGGCTAAAGTGGAAGATCAGAGTAAGTCATTGACTAAGAGTCTGGATAAGCCAAGGATTAACATTTTTTTTTTAGATAATAAGGCACAAAGCATTTTGCATTGATAGAATTAGTGGCATAAAGTGGGCCTCATTAAAACCTTCCTAAGCAAAACCCAGTGGGAAAAATCCCAGGAAGGAAAAAGAGTGTCCGCCACAACATACAAGCCTAAAGTCGCGACTAAAAAAGCTGACCATCGAAAGAAGGCAAAATAGCGAACATACGAGAAAATGTCCCTACTAAAACTGTAACACCCCGTCTTAATCCAATTGTGGTTATCGCAAACTAAACAACACATATATAAACATCGCAGCGGAATTTAACAAACACCGGGACCTTGCCACGGTCTAAATTAACAGAATACACCGAACTTAAATATTTACAACCATTAATCCAATACACCCACCAACCGAGTTTCCAAGTATCTCAAAAACCAACATAATTCTCCACAAGTTCTAATATCAACAGACGAGTGCACATGCGCATCCCGTACTCAAAATGAAACCCGTCCTAAGTCTACCCACTCCTACTCTCAAGATGAGACTTCTGTGGGCGCTTACCTGCAAAATATAAACAGTTGCCCCCTAGGGGGTCAACACCTTTGCTGATACGATTCTCTTATAGCCCCCAAGCTAACGGGACTAAGATGACTAATTTTCGATAGCATGCGGTTGATTAGATACACAACATAAATAAGAAGTGCAATAAACATCCAACCACATATGAACAAACATAGTTCAAACACAATGAAAGACTTAAAAGCGTTCCCTCAGTAGGTGAGTTAATCTTTTAACTCCTTAAAGTTATGATTCCACTTAATCTCAATCTATACTTATCTTACCTCAACCTTAATCCTTATCTCAGTCTCATTATACCAACCGTTCTTTAATTAGAATCGGTTGTATCTTATCTCAATGTTTATCTTTGTCGCGTCAAAAGTAACCCTAGCCAATGAGCTATTAACTCCATTGGTTAAATAAACAAGTTATCTTAAATTTGGGATTTAGGTTATCCCACCGCACCGTCTTAATCTTGCCTCCCACCTTGAACTATCATCCAAGGTGGCTAAGTCGACATTCGACCCTAGACAACAAGTCCGAAGACAAGCCTCAAGCGGAAGTCGGATCAGATTCAGATACCGACCCCCTTTCCATAACATGCATGACCGGAGTCAGTCCCGGATTCCTCACTCCCCCCAAGTTCCAGTTAGTAGAAAGTCTCAAAGACGAAGTGTTAGTTAAATCTTTCTCGGGTATTAACGAACCAGCAAATTTGGGAGTGAATTTCTTATCTCATCCAATGTTTCTAAGTATTGTTAGTAACTAATCTCAAGGTCAAGTGTGTTAGTACGATACAAACAGACAAGAAGATAAATAGTCCGGTTGCATGTTTTATCTTGTTTTAGTCGAAGCAAATAAACAGATAGCACACGAGCCGAGGGACACCTCGTTAGCAAGCAGGTTACAAGAAAACCATATTGTACACCGTCGTTTGTGTCGGTTGTCTAATCTCCTTCCGAATCCCAATTCTCAAGTCCTAAAACATTCATCCAATTTAGGTTGTTAATTACTTCCATGTTACTTAACTTACTTAGCCACTAATGATCCCCATCTAATACCACTTAAGTTCTTATAAACTTAACCTTAGACACTTAATTCATTTTACTTAGCTTAACTTCTCAAGTTCTTATATTCTTATCTTTATAATCATCATTACCCTCCTAATGGTGGTCTACTAATGCCACTCATCATTCTTAGAATTTTTTTTAAAAAATTTATATAAATAAGGGCCGACCAACCGACCCAACCCCCTGGGTCGGTCCATTCCAGAAACATTCTGGTTCTCTGAATTTTGCCCGACTGACCCAAGCTTAGCCCGACCGACCCAAGACCCTCTGGGTCGGTCTGTTCCAGAACAATCTCGGCTAGCATTTTACAGTCCGACCGACCCAGACAGGGTCGGTCCCCTAGGTCGGTCCACTGCTGAAACTTCTCCTTAAATGCTCAATCAATACCAAACTCTTCCACAAGTTCCCCAATATGTTCTAATACCATTTAGGCACTTAATATCCTCTTAAATCATCCATCAGATCATTGATAAACCCTTTATCTAATCCATTGATCAACTCCTCAACTTCTTACAACAAATTTCTACACTTAACACTTAACTACTCACACTTCCAACTTGTAACTTTTGCCTAAGACTTAAACTATCCAAAGTGTTCCTTTTCACCAATGTAATAACTCCCCTAGCAGTATTACTCATTCCCAATTCCTTTACTCAAACTTCTTAAGGTTATATACTCTAGCTCATGCTTAAACCTTCACAAGACATAATACCTTATTTCCTTCAAACTTTGCACAAGTTTCATAACTTCTCTTATCATGGTTTTGGTGCCTTAAATTCACCATTGTAACCCCTAGTTCCTCCTACACATTCCTAGGTCATCTTAATACTGAAGAACACCTTAGTTTATCCATTTTCACCAAAACAACCCTTAATGTTTACTAGTACATCCTTAGTCCTAAAATCTCATTAGAACACCTTAAACACCAAGTTTCACAACCAAATTTTAACATGGCTTCTCTAGTATATTACTACACCCAAACACTTAGGTTTTTCACCTTTAAACAACCAAGAACACTCAAATCCTCAAGAAACACTCTTACACACAAAACTTCACCCAAATTACACTACATCATAATATAGTGCATAAACTTAAATTGCTTGGCACTTAGGCCCTTAAATGACTTAAATTTAACCACTGAATTTCCCATATATAATAGCCTTCAACCTGCAAGTACACACAACAATGCTCCCATTGTAATATAAGTGTTCTTGTAATTCACCTTGTGATTGTTTAACTATCTCATTTCCCATTTGCTCCTTAGTCACAAGTTCTCAAATATGATCATGTTCTTTCTCCTAGGTTTTATAGCCCTTACTTAATGTAAACTCTAAGCTACACTTAGTACCTATCTAAACCCATCCCATAAAGCAATAAACCACCTTAAGGTAAAACATTTACCTTGTTTTTCTCAAGCTTCTCACACTTTCCTCCTTGGTTTTCTTGTTTGATTTTCGGCAATGAACTTTAATTCCCTTGCCAATGTTCTAATCAATATTCAAATAATCTAATGAGTGCTAAGGAATGCACCTAAACTTAAGGAATCATTCCTAGGTTAAAAAGAGTGCTTTAAGGTATTAAAATGGATGATTACCTTTGAAGTCTCAAGATAGACTTGGGCAATGAATCAAAGAGGACCTCCACTAGTCCTTCGAGAATGGAAACAAGCTAGTTCAAGGGATAAAACAAGACCCCCATGAGAAGGTAATTTTCGGACATGGGTGAAAAATGAAGGAAAGTTGATTTTTCTATAAGTTTTCTTACCTTGAATGAATGGAGAAGCAAATGAGCTCTTCAAACTTGTTTTCCCTCCTTCAATGGAGTTTTCCCATGGCACCAAACTTGATCTTTTGGAGATTTGAAAAGATAGAAAGAAAGGGCTTGTTTTAACTAAGAGTTATCTATGCTTAGTTTTTTATTTGGAGCTAAAATGAGCATTTGGTAAGCAAGACAAGGTGGAGTATGGATGGGGCTGGTTCTTACGGTTTCTTAGAGAGGAAGAAGATGAATAAAAACGGTGGAGAAGGGGATGAATGAATAAGAGAGGAGAGAGGTAAGCTAAAGTAAGGTTTTTTCTTTAAAAGCAAATAGTACCTCTTCTTTTTCTAACTTGGCTGGCTCATGTGGTGACTCACCATCCTTAAAAACTGGCCCCCTATGCTTAGTTAAGATATTTATGGTCTTTTTTTACCAATTAATTAAGCTAAGTTGACTTAAGCTTAAATTGGGCACTATTTGGTTACTATTCACAATTAGTGCACATATTTGTGAAATTTTTGGTTTCCCATTGATTTAGGCTTCCTAATGTGATGCTAAGTAGTACACAAGTTGATTAAGGTATACTCGTGGGCATTTAGCCACTCAAAACCTCTTTCTAAGACAATTTTCAAAAATGTGCTTTAAGAGTCCTTAAAGCACAATTTGTGTTTTAACTTGTTTTTGAGCTTGGTTTTCTTTGGTAATTGATTTAACATGTCAAATAACATATTAATAAGGTCTTAAAATGATATTTGAGTGTTGATCAAAGTTACTCCAAGCTTAAAGCATGTTTTGCTTAAATTGTTCTTAAGGTGTTTCCTTGTGTTTTCTTTAGTTTAAATTGTTTACTGATGTTTCTATGGCATATTTTAGCCTTCTTATATCTTTGTTTAACATCTAAACACCATAGCTAGGTTTGGGGTATTTCAAAAACCATAACCAGGCTAATAAAGAAAACCATAAGACAAAAAACTATAGAAACAACATATCATCCTTGAGATTACTCGAGTTGACAAACAGCTCGTACGGGATGTGGAAATCATGCCACCAGCTTCTCGTCCGTCTTCACACCCCTCTTTTTGTATCCGTAATTGCTCTCTCAAAGGAGACTATAATTCTCACTCTTCCAAGTTGGGTACAAAAAGGGGTGAACTCCCTAAATCATAACAAATAGCTAAAAGGGGGATGTAAAATTCTCTCTGGCATGGTAGCTAATGCAAATTGGAAGTTACAGCTTCAAACACATACTAATCCTACTTGCTACACTGGCAAGGCAAACTTGAAGCAAATGCTGCAGAATAACTTTGACAAATGCGGCTTAGGATACAAGTCCGAGGCACCCACTCAATCTAAGACTACGAAGTTACAGACTAAAATTATAAAATCTCAACCAAGATTGGATTCATGCCGATATTGTCATCAGTTAGGACACAAGATCATATAGTGTCCCAAATTGTTGAGAAAACAATTGCATGAAAAATCATTAAGACGAAATACAAAACCAATAGATCGCACATTAAAAGGTGGGTTCCAACCAACCATTTTAAGTTTGTGTCTACAACTCAGCCCAAACAAGTCTAGGTTTCTAAGCTGACCTAGTCCTCTCGTACTTTCACTTAGAGATTGGCACAATAAGCATCCTTTATTGTGAGAGGCTCCACATTGAAATCTCATGTTCTTTATTATTTGGAAAAAGGGGGAAAAGTCTTGAACGTATATATCTCGTGAAATAAAACAAGCGACAACTCAGGGAGAACTTTCTTAGTTCTTGACAAAGAAATGGTTGAAAAGAACAACTAAGGAAGAAAGCCATGAAGCAACAATTCTGGGGGAGCATGCATCAGTTCAAGACTTACAGCGTGTCGCATCAAAAATGGGAAAACTGTTAATGCAATATTTTGATAAGCAAACTCGGAATTATATTGAGCATTGCTAAAGTTCAATCTTGAACTAGATTCACTTTTATCTTCTATCAAAATATGATCGTTCCTGAAGTTTCTAAATCGACGATTAACCAATAGAATCTCCTTGGCACTTTATATTTCTAGTTAGAGATATAATTTCTAGTCTGATCTAGACAAAATCTAGGAGATAAAGATCTTATCAAACAATCTATAAGTAGGGAAATTAGAAGAGTCTAAGGGACGATTCTTAGAGAGAGAATACTGAATCATTGTTCTAGGGCTCAACATTATCCAATTAGAGGGTTTTCTCTATAATCACTACTTGGTTGCAATAATTATGAGAGATCTTTACTTTGAGAGAGCACAGACACTTTTAGGATTCATATGAACGTGATACTCTAGTAAGTGAGGCGTCTAGGATAATTCTTTGTTCAGAGTATGTTCTCAACGTGAACGGAACTTATAACTACAATTATATAAATATTCAATTTTTACGCTATTTTCTTCTTGCTCCTTTTTTACCAGTTCATCCTAAGCCAGAGATTCATACCGACAACTTCTGAAACTTACACATACACAATGACCATGTCTACAATTGGGTAAAATACATATGAAATACTTGAATTATAAATTTTCTATCAAAACTTCAGTGACGGTGGCAATAATGATCCAACAGCGGTTGTAGCAATTGAAATGAGCTTTCGACAAGGTGTTTTCTATTTACATATGAGACTTTGTGTGCATACAAAAAACATCATTAAGGGTGGAGCATTATTTCTAATTAAAACTTTGTAAAGCATTTTTTAACTTAACGAAAGTATCTTATTAGATAATTAAAAATAATGAATCCACAAGTTTAGGTTTTATATTATGTAGCATTTTGTTTATGTTTCAAGCAAAATCGTTATTCAAAACCACATTTTAAAAAGATGTTACAACAATATACTCAATCTATTAATACTAATAATGTGAATTAAAATAACTCTCTAAACCCGAATATAATTCTGGGTGCCATTTATGTCATGTCATAACCACTTCTATCGTATTGAGAATGGACACCCGAAACCCATGTCTTTTTGAAACTACCAATGCCATCCATTACTTATGTAGAGATGTACATTGAAGGGTACCAACCTGATTACCAAAAAAAGCTATTTAACCCTATTGCTATTTGCGAGCCATTCACGAAGGAATGATGTATGAGCAACATGAGGAGCAGCCAATCTCCATACCAGATTGGCCATAGAAGTGTAACCAGCTTCGACGAAAGAACGCTAACCGTCAAGCTAGAGTACCCGCTTACACCTAAGAACCTAGGCAAGCCAACGATGCATAAGATAATTAACACCCCTAACACAACATACACATTAACCATAAACACAAGAGACCAAATTAAAATAGGAGAATAATAAACAACTTCATCAAAAGGTGGCACTAATCGGAAGGCGGGTCATAACAGACCGAATGAAACCAAGCCATAAAAAAGCCTAAACCCATAACCACCACAAAAAGCCCCAACCACCTCATATACCACCCAAACTTACATCAAATAGACCATTTGCTTTTAGCCATGGCTGAAACATATTTCAAAGGAAGGAGTAATGGGCAATATGAGAGAAGAAAGAGAAGTAACTGGAGGAAAGAGTCAATAGGAAGATACCACATGAGGAGACAAAGCTATGACAAAAGGCAAGAGTCGAGAGGGAGATATAAGCAAGAGGACAAAATGAATGACAGAGAAACTATAAGATTTGCTCAAGAACAAAGAAGCCTAAGATAGGAGAGGAAAGGTATGATAGCTACTGGTGGAACAGGTTATATAGGTAGCAAGAAGAATCTCATGTTTGGCAGAAGGGGAGCCCGGGAGTACCAACAGGAGACCCCAACTACGGTGTTCGTAGACAACATTAGTCGTAGAGTTACTGAATACCAACTTGGAAGATTAAACAAAAGATTCACCCAACTATAATGCATGTGCTTTCGTGGACGTTCAAAACGTTAATGAAACTAGGAACATGATTCGGGGTTTGGATGGATGGAAGGTTGTTGGAGCCAGGTTGCAAGTTCGTATGGAATTTCAAGGACATAAAATAAGGAGGAAGACAAATGTGGGCAAGGATACTATAGCTTCTAAGTCAAGTTGGAATAACGGGCCGTAAGAAAACAATAGAAGATATAGCCTCGTGGTGTCTAGATTGTCTGTCAAAATCAAAACATATGAGGAAATGAAAGATAACTTGAGGAAATGTGGTTGTGACCCTTAAGGAAGACGGGAACGGGAAGGAAGCTATGGTGCATTTCCACAAGAAATGGGCTAAAATTAGGCTAGAATCCTCGCTTTTCCCAGGCGCAAGTTTCTTATGGTCTTCAACAGCGGGGGAAGCAGAAAAAGTTGAAGCTTCGGCTAGATACAAGGGAAGAAAAATATACGGAATTGGCCTAAGAAGTTGGAATACATCTAATCAAGTAGAAAAACGAAAGACATGGATAATTAAGTTTCACTTCACACTTGGAATAAGGAGAATGTAACCAAAATAGCACAAATGGTTTGCGATGTCATCAAAGTAGAGGAAGATGATAAGGAATATGTTGAAAATGAAAAAATTAAGATCTAGGTTTAGACCTCCACATTGCAACTCATTAACTACAAAGTCATATCCCTTGTTGATGGGCAGAATTTTTGGTAAGTATTGTTGAAGCCGATGCACCGGTGACCGGAAAAAGGACTAGATATTGATGAAATAAGTATTGTTCAACTGTCCCAAGAGAATAGAAGGAAAATGAATGGTCAGCAAATGCAAGAGTTGAGACACGTGGGAGACAGCTCCTCGACAAATTGGCAGGAAAAAGCCTTGAACAAAAACTGTATTGGTGATCCCAAGGAAGGGAATTCAAAAATCCAACTTGATTTTAATCCAAACTCAACTAGGAAAAAGGGGGTGAGGCTCCCAAAGCAACCCTTCAGACAAAAGTAATCATTGATAACGGGCCACTGTCAAAATTAATGAAGCGGTGATAAATTGTCACGGGGAATCATCCACATAATGCGAAGAATGTAAAAGCAACATGAGATGCAACGAATCCCAAGGTTGTTAGAGATGTTATTGTCACAGAAATTGAATGTGCCTATATGTTGCAAAAGGCGCCAATTATTGGTGCTACTGTTTCGGGAACTTTTAATGAAACCCAATTGGAAATCGGGAATGTTAATTAGAAAGAAGTGTCTATGCTACATCACCTGGAACTCATGAGGAAAATAATAAAGAGATTGAAAATGAGGGTATTTGTTTAATGGTGCAGTTGAGACATAGTACACCCATTCAAGACACCAGAAGAGGCAATAGAAGTGAAGTTCCAATTACGAGAGACTAGGTGCAATCGTCAACATAAACTGAAGCAGAGGAGTGCTTGGAAATGCTGAAAGAATTTTGTTGCAATCTCCTAAACCCCACATAAACAATGGTCGGCCTTTAAAGCCATTTGCAAAATATACTGAAAAAAGTGACAACCAAGAAGATTGTGGTGTTAGGGATGTAGAACATTAGAGGTTTGGGTCCACAACCCAAAGTACGTTTGATAAGAGAGGAAGTCAGAAGAATGAGAATCACAGTACTAGGAATGGTTGAAACTTAACATTCCACACGGCATGTAACAAAGTCTTCAGTTTCTGGGGAAAAAAAAAGAAGTAAGGCATGGGATGAAATCTCAGCAATAGGAAGATCATGAGGTATTAGGGTCATATGGGATGAGGAGGAAATAGAGATACTAAAAGTTGAAAAGGGTGTCCGGACAGATAATGATAGAGATTAAAATTCTAAGAGAAGGATTTCCTAGAGCGATCCTAATTGTCTATGGCTCGTGCAACGCAGCAGCAAGGAGGAGTATGTTTGATGAGTTAATAGCAACAAAGTCAGGATGGGAGAACCAATTATAGCCATTGGGAATTTCAGTGAAGTGATGGAAACCACAGATGACTTCATGGACACAGAATAACTCCATCATGTGGATGTCAGGATTTTGAATAGTGGATAGATGCAATAGAACTCACTGAACTGCCGTTGTTAGATGCAAAGTTTACGTGAGAAGGAAGGATCCTAGTGTTGGGAAAACTTATGTCGTGCGACCTTTTGTTTGAACCGGGTTATTATTCCATTAGGCCAGAGCCTCTACCCATGTTGTAATAAGGTAATGGAAACAATGGAACATGTGATTTTCTTTTATGAGGATGTGTTGAAGGAGTGGAGAGCACATTAGAATGGTGGAACATTATGTCCGTGTTTAGATTATTGGCACGTGACATCTTTTCTTGACTGGTTGGCGGTCACAATGGGTAAGATAGCAAGAAGGATATGGAGATCCACATTCTTATATAGAGCATGGGATATAAGGTGTGTTAGTAACTACTTAATTTTCCAATGCAAAGAGGTCTCAATGACAAGTATTGTGCGAATGACCAAGTTAGGTGTGTGGAGGTGGTTGAAAAACTGACGGAAAGACTTTCCAATACCAAGTGAAAGATTCATGAACTAAGGTGTTTGAAGGATGACTTACTATATTTATAATCTATATTTCAATGTCCTTAGGTATGTAGCATCTTGTACTCTTTTTCCTTCATAGATTTTTTTCCCAACAAGTTTCGTTTATGAAGGTTTAATGAGACAAATGTCTATATTAGGTCTCAAACTCTAGGCAGAGATGGGTGTGCGGTGTTGTATGGACCTAGACCTTGTAATCAGACTATTGTTCTAAGCCTTCATGATTCTATGAATCAATAAACGAACTAATTATCAAAAAAATCAAAAGATAGCACTAAACTGAACCTAGTTTCAAAAACAAGAAATTACATGGGTAGTGTCATTCCCCATGCAATTAGAAATCCACGTCCTCATTTTCCTAAGCAACTTTGAGCATTCCTTAAAGTCGCCTTCTTACCAAATCTTGGTTGACCTTCACTCCCACCCATTAGTTGATCAAAGTCGAAATTAACCATGACTTCATTTCCCTTATCCACATCCGTACTTCTGCTTCCTAAGGCCTTGAGATGAATCCGGCCGGTCAATATAATATCATATTCTCAAACAAAGAGAAGGTGTCGCCCTCAACATTAGGTGCATTTGAGCTCTACATAGGGTTAGGATATTGTTTCCCCCGTCGAAGAGGAACAACTCTGACCTAGCAAATCAGCTGCCACCCACCAGAATAGAACCAAGAATCAGGAACCATTTGCTTCATCTTAGGTCTTGTTCTGGTCATGTAGACCTTAGAATTTAACCATATCTAATACGGAGCGTCACCTTTCTCTAGGGCATTAGGGGTGGGGCGGAACTAGGTTGCATGGAGGAAAAGACCACACTTAGAACAAACCATTGAAATGTCGTCAAAAACTAGAAACTTACCATCCAGGGCCAACGGTAGACTACGCCAAATTGGGAGATTGATATTTAAGAGAACTTTGAAACATAAGAACCCAAAGATGGAAGTAGAAACTTCCATGATCCCTGTGAATCTACATACCTTGGTGGCCATCTTTCCAGCCAACTACATGAAGCAATAAGCTTTCGGAATATCGAAAACTCACTCAAATGGAACCCAGGTGAACTCATGAGCTTCAAAATCTCTGCCCTCCAAACTGTGTACAACAAAAAGAGCACCGAAAACAACCCACAGGCCTCTGATCAGGACTGTTTGCATAGAGGAGCGCTTCTCGAACTCAGCAACAACAAGATTTGCCCACCTTATCAAAAGCGATAGAGCAGTTGGTACCTGAAGAACTTTCAGATTGCGGAGGAAACCTTAACCAAGTAGACGGAAAGTGTAACGGAGACAGCACCGGAAGATCGCTTAAATGGAAGGTTGAAAAGAAAACAAGATAGCAACGAGCATACAAACCCACAAAAGATCTTTCATATAGCCGTCGATGACTGTAAGAGGTGACAGAATGCTAAACTGATTACATGCAAAACACAAAAAGGTAAAATACCAAGGAATTTCTACCATCAGGTATAGAAAAACGAGAACAAAAAAGAGAGAATCAAGGTTACTGTAACGTCGGACTAAGCATGAAGATATTATCCTCATTCCCACAACTTTTTTTTTTTAAGGAAACACAAGTAAATCTTAATCATTACTAAACCCATCTCTAATCAAAAGCACATAACCCACAAACCAAGCACCAAGACTGATTTAAGCCTAAAAAGACAATCGAAGTACAAGGAAAATGAAAGGGTTTGTTCATTCTAAGGAACCTCCAGCCGGTGGAGAACTAATCTCCTTCCACACTAGCTAATACATTGACCAGGAAGAAAAAAAGAGGAGAGCAGTCGCCTTCTTCCTTTTACATTCATGACTAATTAAAAACTACGATACTACTAGCACGCGAAACCCATGTCATGTCAATATAATTTTTACCTCGAAAAACAACCCATTATACAACGACAGTAATCGTGGTGTAAATTGTAAATGGGTCAAGGGGTCGATCCAGGGCCCCAGTTACACCAAGTAAGCGATTCACCGTCAGTTACGCTATCAGAAAAATTGAGACTAAGGGGTTGTTCTGTGGCAACATCAAAAAGCTACTCATACTAGCTTTTTGTTTAATCTCACTATGGTTAACAAATAAGGTAGTGCCAACTATGCTTGTGTGGGTCCATTTAATTTAAATTATCCAACAACCAAGTGACAAGTGTCACATTAATGTAAAAGAAAAATAAAATGTCATAGGAGAACGGCGCCTAATACACATTCAAAGAAAGATGCAAGATTTTTATGCACTTCATTCGCTTAATCAGCATTGTTTACATGATACATCTACAGGTGTAGGCTACAAGAACATTGACAATTCAGGTGAGGGAATGAAAGTGAAAATACCATCGCCAAAGCACTCGAACAATGAAGCTACCAACTCTCCGTGATCTGAGCCATCATTACAGGCCTGGGAAAGCGTGGATGACGAAAAAGTCTTCTGAGGTTGAAACTGTGGTTGCACACCACCAACCCCAACACCGACGCCAACACCCACATTAGTCTCCCGTCTTCCTGAAAAGTTCCCAACAGGAGAGCTCGTTCCCATTATTCCCATTGTGCCTCCATCTGTTACCATTTTCTTCGTTGGGGGCTGCTGAACGGCATTGTCCATACTGGCTTTTCTCTTATCTGTGCCACGTCACCAAGAGATTTTGAAAAAATGAATCACGCAATCAGCCCAAAATTTCTAAATTTAATTTTGGTACGCAGAATTCAGGACCTAGCAAGAAAATACAAACATGGTAATGCGTTCATTCAAGTGCAAGCCTTACTTCTCCCTCTTCTTCTCCCCATCCTTTCTTCTAACCTTTCCTTCTTCTTCCTACTTACTCTTCCATCTATGGACTAGTAGTTATTTTGTTTTATTGTTCTAATTAGTTCTTAGTTTCCTCTCTAGTGAGAGAAGTTTTTATGTTTTATCCAGCTTGTTTTTGTGTTTTGGGTCTTGTGAGTTTTGGGTATGGTTTGGGTTCTAGAATTTCCACCGATTGTGTTGCTACATGTGCTCAAGAGACTTTTGTCTGCTCAGTCGAGCCGATGGATGCCATTAGGCTGTGCTAGCCGACTGCTGTTGACAGTAGAGTATGGATCCACAAAGTTTGTAAAGCCGTGGACGGCGGTGATGGTGCTAGGACTGGCCATGGTGGTTGCTCACCTTGGGGATGAAGGTTTTTACTCTTAGGACACATGTTAGTAGTTTGATGTATCTTTTGTACAAGTGTCTACTTGTATGTAATCCTCTAAATATAATATAAAAAGTAGGTGCTTTTTTTCAAAAAAAGTGCAAGCCTTACTTGGTCGTGAAGTCGCAACTTTACTTATATTCCTCAGAATAGGCCGTGTTGACGGGAGGGGTAAACTCCGGAATTTCTTCATCCGGGCATGCAGAAAATCACCCCATGCACACTGCAAAAATTCATCCCCATATTAGATGAAAAAAATCTACAAGAGTTATTTAACTCAAGTAAGGAAATAAATGCCACCATGTTATTCAAGAATAAGAATGTCACCATCAAAGCTCCATAAACACGCCAAGCTTCTTGCCTTTTCAACTCGTTCTTTTGCCTCTCGGGCACCATTTCAGGCTCCAATAGTCGCATATATGGTACAAGATTAGGAATTATTATGAGTCGAACCTGAATTCACCATTTTTAAGTTAATCATCAAAAGGAAAAAGAAACAGAAATGGAAATAGGGGGCAGTATTCTTGTTTCTATCGATGAGAGAGAACAAGATTATATGCGCAGGGACAATTTTGTATGAGAATGATCAGTATCTATAACATAATGCAACAAGCTGAGCAAAGAAATTGGCCACAGGTTTCAAACCAGCAGCATTGTTCTGGTGCATATTACAGGGAATTTAAAAGAGCAAGGTTACAACCTACCGCTCCACGCCCAAGGGCTGCTAACCCTTGGATTGCACCATAATGCTGTGGTAGGGTTTTCATAGGATCCAAAAAGGTATGAAGAAGAGTTCTGGATACTCGGGGAAGGAGATCATGATAAGCATGTCCAAATCTGCAGTATCAAATATGGAGAATAAAGCAGAAGCAGAATTCCTTGTTATACTGTCACACTGTTCATGGCAAAAGACTTCAAAGTCTTGGAAGAACCCTTTACCTTTTGCAAATTGTGGCAAGCAGATTTGCACTGAAGTTTCTAAGCTCCCAATGATTATCAAACAAACTGCTCCCCAGCTTTTTAGCTACCAAACATGTAATTATAGACGGCATCATCTGATGCAACTGGAGATGAAAACGATCAAATATATCAAGGAGTAGATTGAATATTACTCATATAGTGAGCAACTTACATTACAATATTGTAAATTATCTTCGAGCCAACGGACTAAACAGTAGGGAACTTACATAGGGTTCTACATGTACATAAGGATTTTGTAGAAAGCTCGAGACAATGCGCATCATTGCAAACAAGATATCTAAGTTTTGCAAATTCCTTGAGACCTATAATTTTCTGATAACATCAGGCATTGAGAATCTCGAGAGGAGTAAATACAACACATGTTCATGTAAAAGTAAAAGAGAACAATGCAGTATCTGACCTTATCAGATATAAAACACGTAAAATATGGAATTAATGGGTGAAGTCCAGGATCAGTCGCCAAGCTTTGCAATGCTTTTTTGAAAAGGAGGAAATCGTACTTTCTTGTTGCCAGCTCCGTAACTTTGTCAAAGTAAAGCTGAGTGGATAATGTAAGCAAAGATATCATTCAAAGTCAATAATTAAAGCCTTCTGAATAAAAATATTTGCCCAGGATGTAGCACTAGAACAGACCTGCAGTTCTCTAGACACAGCATGCTTGAGCGGTAACTTTAAATCAACAGGAAGTCCATCTTCTTTGTACTCTTTCCTGGCATCTAAAGGGGCTGCAGCTGCTTTTGCAAGTAACATCACCTATTAGTACATACAGATTTTTACAGAAACTCAACTTAAGACAACTAGCGTGGTTAAGTTATGGAATGCAATCATATCCCAAAATAATCTGTTCTTATGTCCCAGACAATCTGTTGTCAGTTATTGGGAGGCTCGTATGCAGGAAAATCAATACAGCCACACCTCTCAGTAAACTGACAATTTACTACTTAATGATACTTAGTTCATCCTTTTCATTTATATCAACACCACACAATATAGATAGCAAGCAACTATTACCCAAATTCTAGAACAGTAAGTACATTAGAATTACAGCTGTATCTGAAGGAACCATCCAGAGCTTATAACTAGAATTACATGACAAATATCCCAAGTAAATAAGTGTTGGTTACCTTCAACTGGAGGATTCTCAGGAATAGCAGGTTGAATTCCTTCTATAGCAAGCCAATGAGTCATAACTGCAGTATCAAGCACTGCTCTAGGCAGTGGAGTTTCAATGACCTGTGCCATTAGGCATATTAATGGACGCCAAACCCAAAAGATGTACCAGAAAAAGCAAATCTTATCCATCAGAAGTATCTTACTTCCTTCAATTCCAGATCTTTGTCATCAACATAGAACAGATCCTTGTGCCCAGCAGCTCTCCTAAATCGCAAAGGATCATTCGATGCAAATCCATATAATGGCTGATAAAAAGACAGATGATACACAAAAGAAAAGGTCCGAGGACAATGAATGAATAGTGTAGCAAACCAAATTTAAAAAATGCAAGTCCCTGAAATCAGAGAAGGAAGATTCTAAAAGAGCTAGATTTACCTCAACATTTCTCAACTTGAGCGCACTATCAACATCATCAGATTTCAAGACTGTTCGTTTTGAGTGGCGCATACATTTGATCGCTTCCTAAACAATCAAACACAAAGTAGAATTTAGCTTCTAAAGAACATCCTCTCACGTTCGCAACTGAGCTCCGATTACTCCAGAACCAACTTATTGAAGCGCCAGGCTACACAAATTATTGTGTGTCAATACTTGAGGACAAAAATACAGTTGAGAAGCGTCATGAACAATATGGAACAATTAACGGACTACAGATAAAATGCCTATTTGGCACAATTTCATTGGTCATCATTGTCTACACGTGGGAGCTACCTATCCCACATCACAAAAATGGGATCAACTGTGTAAAATATAAACTAGCAAACTACTCTACTTAACTCCATTGGTTAAAAGATGAAACTCATAGCGCTTATGCTAGCATTTCTAGCTGTGGGCTTATGCATCTCAAGTCAAGTCTGATTCTTCGCTAACAGTCATAAACTTCTGAGAGCAAATCATTAACTAACCACCAGTGTTCCCTTCTACATTGAGTAATTGAGAAGAGGTGCAGCCAATTAGACAAAATTAAAACCTTACGAGACTAAATTTTGAAAACAATCATTCACTAATTGATACTTCAAAATCTTGCTGCCAGACATATAATCTCCACCAGCCGAGTGGTCTCTACATCTTTTTCTATCAAAATTGTGAGAACAAAACCAAGCTCCATTATACATCCATCCCCCTAAATAATTACACTATATATTTTCTTTTCTTCTTAAGCATTATCTCATAAGATAAAACCACTAACACAGCCGGTCAGTGTCTCGAGCCCAACAATACAGCTAAGGCAGCTTCATGGTCTTCTCTACTCATTCGCTTCTGTTTCAAAAGAGCCGTCGAGTAAGCCAAATCTTGCAACAAGTTGAGCTAATCAAGCTAACTGGAGCTCCATGAAGCAGTTTAGCAATGTAGCCACACAAGTAAAAAAAAAAACTAAGATTCAAGAACCCTGAAGTCGTACAAGTAAGATAAACCAAAATTCCTAAGCCTCGGTGAAAAAATAAGGTATAGGCGAACAATTGGTAACAAGATTTGCTAATTTCCTTCAGCCAGACGAGAAACAATCACCTGCATGATCTCCCGGACCCGGTACTCTACATCGGGGGCAAGAGCGAGAGCGACTTCCGGGGATAAATTGTTGATTCCAATGCTTTGCGCAATCACTTGGATTGTTTCTTTTGGAACCACGCTCATGTCTATTTATAAATCTTCGCCAGTTAATCTCAAACGACTAAATGAAACAAAAATACATGTGGAGAATCTCCGTATGAGATATACGGGACCGAATCAATATTAGCAGGGGACGAACAGTTCTAGGGCAAAAGCTTTGAAGAGGTTACAGCTTTAAGAGAGGGACAGTGAGTGAGGCCGAAATATGAAGCTGTACTTCGTTGCTAATCGAAGGGAATCATAAGGAGATTCGACGCCGTGATTCTTCAGAGAAAGTCCAGCAACGTAAGGGTATAGCAATTAATTGAATCGGCTCAGCAGGGGAAGATAAAAATGGGATGAAGATATTTTTTGAATTCTGTTAAGTCGTTAAGAATAATTGTTGAGCTTTTATTACTAATTTGATCAATTTGTTATGAATTTGAATAATTTTATATTACCCCTATTTAAAAAAAAAGTCCACTTAGATTTAAAGAGTGGATGATTGGGAATATCTTGGGAGTTCCAAGTAATATACTCTATATTTAAATCTAATAGGAGTGAATAATTTTTAGGGTTCTATGAGTTATTTAGGGATAGTGTTCAGAGAAAGACTAAGGGCATCCACAGTGGAGTGGATTCCACCCAAGAGTGTCAGCAAGAAATGAAAAAATGATCTGCAGTGGTGTGGAATCCACCCACCTTCTCTTTCCTCGTTGCTTATTTAAGGAACGTACGGAGATTAATAACGATTGGTTGTATTCCTGCAAAAATAAATATTTACAATTTTCTTTTGCTTTTACCAGAGAGAGAGGAGAGAAAAAGATGGGAGGGGTGAGAAAGTTAAGAAACTCCCTTATTGTAGCATGAATAAATAGGTGAATTTGCTTATACAATTAAAATAATATTTTCTGATGACATGGCACATAGGAATATGTTAAGAAACCCATAACCATTACGGATGCCCTAAGGCTCCGTTCGACACTCACCAGTGAAATTTAAAGTTATTTTTTTTTCAAAAAGTGTGACACATGTCAGATGATTATTGGTTATAAGCTTAACTCATCACACATGTCCTCACCTGATAAGTTAACTAGAGTTGCCTTAATTCAAACGCAGCATTAGTCGCGTTTCGAAGTCGTAGTCGAACGCACTCTAAGGTTGCGTTCTTTGAGCACATTAATCCATTCTTTGAGATTAATGTGACACATGTTAACTCTTTATTGGTTAAAGTGTTGACCAAATACATAAAAAAGCAAACTTGTCAATCTCACATTGGTTAACCACACAAAACTTTATGATAAAGCTTCCAAACCTAGCTTTATGGGAAAACTCAGAACAGGCCATAAGGTCAAATTGTTTAATTATTTTAAACTATTATTCTTTTTTAAAAACTTAGTAATCATTCTACAAAATTTGAACTCATTTTCTTGGGACATCCTGGAAACTAGTGGCATACGATGAACTGTGTGGTGGTACCTTAACATATAAGGTGATTAGATGAGTTTAATAGTTGATCAGATCATGTGAATTGAGTAGTTTAATTATGGAATCATGTGAGTGAGTAAACTTGTAAGTCTTCTCGTAATAGAGTTAGAAAACCGTGGTATATCTTAATTAGCATATTGTTTTAGGGTGTCTTGTAATTTTTTGGGTAAGTCATAATTGGTATAAATATAGGTGTGAATCAATGATTGATGAGTATGTCCTAATTAAATAACTTAAAACAACTCGTATTTGTGTATTTCAAAAGGATCTTAGTCTTGTTAAAAAAAATACTACCTTTTGTGGAGTGGGTGTACTATTTTGCCGCTCTGCTTTAGTTGATAATCTATATTTAGGGGGCGTTCACTTCAGGGTAAACAGTAAAGGGAAACGGAATGATTCCCTTTGTAATCGTTTGTTTTGTATTTTTAAAATTCTGTTTCCCCCACTTACAGGTTTAAAAACCCCATATCCCTCTACAGCGATTCCCCCCAACATTGTGGGGAATGGTATTCCCTTTGTTTCATCTTTCATCTATTCTCGCTTAATTTGGATAAATATTAATATATGTTATTTCTATATATGTAAAATATATATTTATTATTTAAAATATTAATATATATATATATATTAATGTACATTTTATAAATATTAAAATATATCATTTATAATTTAAATAATATATTTATATGTATACTATATTTATATAAATATGAAAATAATAATAATTTGTATAAATACCAATATATATATTTCATTTATAAGATAAAAAATTACTAATATATATATATTTAATATAATATTATATAATGTATGTAATTAATATTAAATAATTATTTATATATATTATTTATAATTTATATACAAGTAATATATATCATTTAAATTTAAGTAAATTTTAATATATATATATATACTATATAATTATATAATTATAAATATGCATTATATTTAATTTATGTAAATATATATTTATAGTTAAATATAATTTATATAAATTATATTATTTTAAATAAATATAATATAATATTTATACATTTTTTTATTATATACATTATTTAAATACATATTATGTAAGATTTAATTCAATATATATATCAAAATTAAACAACAAGAAAGGGAATCATTAGAAATTGTATTCTGTTTCTCAACCAGAACCAAACAAACTTCTTGATTGGGGGGAATTCCTTTCCTTTCCTTTCCATTCCCTTTCCTGATTCCATTCCGTTTCCTTATCTCGAAGTGAACACCCCCTTAGATTATTTGATATGGGTAATCATCGGTGTGGTGTTTATGAGTTATAGGTTTGGTCCTATTTTGTGTTAAAAATTCTATAGGTCATGTGACTATTTTGGTCAACCTTGTATTGCCCACACCGATGAGTTCAGCCTCTTTTGATCTTCATTAAGGCATCTAGGGACTATACAAAGTGCATATGCTCTTGCAGATTTTTGTGAATTTGTTCTTTTTGCTTCTTATCACGGTTTAGAGGAAGTCAAATGATCTGGGAAGCAGTCTTCTGACAATGATGGATTTTATAAGACCTTTGTTAAGCTTCTTGTACCTGAATGTTCAAGTATTGAAGGATGTAATATGTGAATTCTTGTCTACACCTATATGAAACTGTATGCTCAAGTATCGAAGGATGTAATATGTGAATTCTTGTCTACACCCATATGAAACTAAAGATAGCTACATTTAGGGTGCGTTCACTTTGGGGTAATCAACAAAGGGAAACGGAACCATTCCCTTTGTGGTTGTTTGTTTTGTATTTTTAATGATTTTGTTTCCTCCACTTCAGGTTTTTAAAACCCCCAATTCCCTTTTGGTGATTCCCCCAATATCCCACGGGAAGGTATTCCCTTTCCCCCTCTTACCTCATCATTATCTTTAACATAAACAAATATTAATATATATATAATATAATTTATATAAATACTAATATATGATACATAATTTTTATAAATATTAATATACAATATTTTTATCTAATAGAAATACAAATATTTATTTATACTTCATATAAATATAAATATGGATATCAATATGAAGATGAATATAATAATATATTATAAATGTTTAATATATAACATTTATAATTTTTAAAAAATAATAATATATACTATATAATAATGGTAATATATTTTATTTATATTTGAAAAAATTAACAAATAATATATATAATATAGTTTAATTACAATAAAATTATGAAATAATAATATATATTATTTAAATAAATATTAATATATATAATCATTTATACATATAGTTATAATTTAAATAAATATAAACAAATATTATATATAATATATATTAATATTAAAAAATATTATTTATACTTTAAATGATATAAAAATAAAAAATATATATATTGTTTATAAATTTAAATAAAAATTATATATTTATAAATATAAATATTTATATATTATTTACAATTTTATTAAATATTTTAAATAATATTATTTAATATTTAAATACTAAAACTAAAAATAATAATATATAGTATATATAATTTAATAATATTTATTTATATTGTTTACAGTTTAAATAAATATTATATAATATATATTAATAAATATTTTTTATAACTTAAATACTATAAAATTAAAAAATTATATATATAGATAAATTTTAAAAAAAAATTATACATAATATAAACTATATAAATATGAATATATGTCATTTATAATTTAAAAACTATTTATATATGCTATATAATTTATATAAATATTAGTATATGTTGCATACAAATTAGATAAATATTTATTCATAGTGTAAATATGTATTAACACTTCTCTGTTTGGAACCAAACAACAACAAAGACAATCATTAAGAATTCTATTCTGTTTCCGGGTAGAATCA
Organism: Limonium bicolor; assembly: GCA_023374045.1. Lineage (NCBI taxonomy): Eukaryota > Viridiplantae > Streptophyta > Magnoliopsida > Caryophyllales > Plumbaginaceae > Limonium > Limonium bicolor. Next base: position 306,896,853 of record CM041776.1, on the reverse strand, counting down.
AACAGACTTCTTGATTCGGGGGAATCCCTTTCCTTTCCTTATCATTCCTTTTCCTGATTTCATTCTGTTTCCTCGACTTGAAGTGAACGCCCTCTTATTGTACACCTTACAACACAAACTTGTACATTGCATAAGAAAAAATTATACAATGAACTATCTACTGAAAGTATAATAGTTATGTACATTGTCATTGTACATGGAATGTACAGTTTTCTATGCCCACGTGTACAGTTTTATATGCCCACATGTACAGTTAATGTAGCCAAAGATAGCTACATGTGGGTGTAGGCCAGAGTTGTGGCAATATGTAAATTGGAGGGGATGTTTCATACAACTTATGAGTGTTTATCTCAGTTCTATTATTATGTTGTGTATCCATGTACGTAGATCAATGTTTAACACTTATATGCAATGTAAGCATACATCAATAGTGTAAAAAATACATCTAGCATTTTTCTCATGACAAAATATGTCTTAAAAACGATTAAAGGCTTTGATTTGATGTCAAAAGTGTCGATTGGGTCATCAAAGCAAAAATATGAGACCCCTAATGAAGTGGTTTCCAAGGTGACAAGGCTATGTATCTTCTCTTATGAGCACGAAGACTTTATTTCATAGAGGTCAACACTTGATGGTAATTTCTTTGTTGCTTTTATCTAGAAGTCGAAGTGGAGTGCTAAAAAGGTTCACAAATTATAGGATCCCTGTAGGTTTTTGAGAAAGCCCGAGTTTTCATGTAGCTTGTTTGCAAGGAAAGATCATGAAACTCTGGGTTTTACAAAGATGACTGATTTACTAGCTCTAAATGATATGGCGTTAAGTAGCGATTGCTACAATATTGACTAAGATTGTATTTCTCTGTCATACATCACCCTATTTAGGATAACAAACATATTAGAACTCATAATACAAGTTCCCCCTAGATGTCATTATTGTGCTAAACCAACTCTTTTTAATTAAAAAAAAAAAAGAGAATATGAACAAGAAGGGGTGAACATGTTGTGCATAGTCGAATTCAACTAAAAGGGCAACCATATATTGACGGTGAGTGCCTTGAGTACAGATCAGACTCGAATAGAAATATAAGCAAAGCCTCAGCAGGTGGAGTAATTAGAATTGATCAAGAAAGTTGGCTTGGTGACTTTTGCTTGAATATTAGGGAAGTGTATGTTGTCAAAGCTGAGTTAGTAAGCCTTGCTACTAGGATCCAATAAGAATGAAATCTTGAGTACTTAAAAGGGAAGATTGATGTTAACTCATATAATGTTAGTGATTTGATAAAAAAAAAAGGCTACAAATGCCCCACTATCTATGGATTAATTAGTTTGAGAATTTTGCTTCTGGTTGGACAAAGAATGGAGCATTGATTGCTGCTACATTTCTAGGGTGAGGAATAAGTAGGCATACAGGTTGGCCGACAGGACTTGTAATATAAGGCGAGAAGTTACACTCTTTGATTTACCTCTGATAAATTTGTTGTCAATGTTGTTTTATGATACAACAGTCATTTGCTCTCCTAAGCATATTTGTAAGGCTCAGTCACTGCAACCGAAGAAGATCCATTGACTATGTGAGGTGTTCTAATTTAGCATCCTTGGAGTGTAGTCTTTGAATTGTATATTGTAAGAGCATGATGACAAACCAAAGTCTAGATACCTCCTTTTTTACATCAAGTTTATCATCAATCCCATTATCTGGATGAAGTGCAACTGATTGACCTTGACCACAAATGGTGAAGTTATCCTTACCTCATAAGAACATTAGGAGCTTTCACTCAGTCTGTCCCCTTTATTCTTCTTTTTTTAAAGCTTCCAACCGACTCATATTACACCAAGGAAAATATACATCATGGAATGTCATTACACCAAGTACCAGCTAAGTGCCATTTCCTACCCAAATTCACTAGTACATGAGTAGCTATACTTAGTGCAGGATAAATGCGACCAAACAACATGCCTGAATGAGGAGACTAGATTCAAAGCATCCTGTAGGATGACCTTGACTTCCATTTGGACATCACTTGAGCCCTTTAGAAATTTGACATTAACAAGAGATTCTGGGTGGATACGTATGGCGCCAGACCTTAGACGTGAAGCTATGGTCATTCCAAACAAGAGTGCCTTAGCTTCCACAATTGTCGGGTCCCATGGGTTAGAGTTATTTGCTATGCCAGCAGCCAAAACTTTTCTTATGCATTCTTTCAAACAACCCCAATACTGAAGCCATTAATTTGTACGCTGCCATCCATAAACGCATGAACTTCATTGTTGGGATCATCTTGCGTGTCATTCTGATCCATGAGAGTTGTTGAGGTGATCGAGGTGGCCATGTCGACATAGTTCTAAGCTTGAACCATTCCCACTCTGAAGCAAGTGATCCACCTGATTGTATTGAGATATGGTATACCATAATTTCCACATAAAAGTAATCTAGGATTTAAGATGCTGAGTATTACGTGACAGACAACTAGCACCCAGTCTGTAACACCCCCGAATAGCCCAACAGAAGTATGAACGTTGCATCAAACGATATTACAAAGTCTAAGCAGCGGATTCACAGTTCCGTTCGGGTGTCACAGACGCCAACCACCCACGTGGTTGACACAACAACTCTATCCATATCAAGCTACGGTCTGAATGACTGGAAACAGCCCTCTATCAAAACCCATATACAACATATAGTACAATTCCCAAGTTCCGAGTGTCTACAACAAAATTACCAAATCATAGACTAAGAATTACATCTCGGGTTTTATAACAACCCATATATTACACATGCCACTACAAACTTAAAAGTCATGCCCCGATGGACTACCCCCATGGTAGCCATCCCGCATACGCTCTGTTACCGTCTGGCACAATACCTGAAAAAAATTGGGTGTAAAGGACTCAGCAAACTACACTGAGTATGAACGTGTGAAGCCCGTATGTTGCCGGGCCACACGACTACTTGGTCGAATATTATTAATTCAATTTACATGCTCTAATAAAGTAGTAAAGCACACATCAACACATCATGATAACATACACACTCATCGGTAGCATAGCAATATCAACCAACATCCAAGCATAACACATAGCAATATCAATAAGCAACCAAGCACCACTTGCAAGCACGCAACTCAGCACAATAAGCTGCTAATGTAGCAACAACAATCAAGTAATTTATAGGACGTGTGCGCAGATATATTATACCGTCGATCCCCACTATGGGATCATTCAAGAGATTACATATTGTTTTCCTGTTCTCATTACACATGTTTTTCCTTCCTTCTCTTGCACCGAGTCAGGGGATGTAGGTTAGATCCCGAGACTTTATTATGTAGGTGCTATTCATTCCTTGGTTCTTAAATGATCACATTTGTGAATTTTTCTTATTTGCTTGGTCCCATTAGACAAGCTTTCCTTTATTCTCTGGCACTGAGTCAGGGGATATAGATTAGATCCCGAGACTTTATTATGTAGGTGCTATTCATTCCTTGGTTCTTAAATGATCACATTTGTGAATTTTTCTTATTTGCTTGGTCCCATTACACAAGCTTTCCTTTATTCTCTGGCACCGAGTCAGGGGATATAGATTAGATCCCGAGACTTTATTATGTAGGTGCTAATCATTCCTTATTTCTTTAAGGGTTATTAGTGAATTCTTTTATCACCGCACGTTGGAAGACGTCTCCTCCATAGCTAGTCCCCCATTCCCGACACCCAGGGTCGAGAAAGCGGAGTCACCTCTAGGCTCCAGGATAAGCTCTACCAATTTGTCACTCCCCCATTCCCGACACCCAGGGTCGAGAAAGCGGAGTCACCTCTAGACTCCAGGATGTGCTGAGAAAGTGGGGTCACCCAGGGATCCCCAAAATATATTCCACCATAGACGGTCGAAGGATCTGATGCAGATGCCAACTCCCAAGTATTCCATACTGCGCGGCCCGAGATGTCGTCTTCCCGGGTTATCCTCATGTTTCACAGTTGGTACTTTTCATTTCATTATCATTATAATCTCGACACCATAGTGGGTGTCATTAGCGGTCCTCTAAAGTTAGAGAGGAGTTGTCTCTTGTATAGTTCTTTTGTTTTGTCTACGTGGTTCGTCATGTCCCACCAAATGAGACTTGCTCTTCATTATCATTAATGAGTAGACACCATAGTGGGTGTCATGGTAGTCCTCAATGGTTTAGAGAGGAGTTCCTTTTATAGAGTTTTCTTTGTTTTCATAATTCGTAGTAGTTCGTCTCGAGTTCCATAAACGAGAAAGGGACTAAACTACTGTGTGCGCGCAAGTAATATGCCACAAGGATATATAACAAGCATATATGCAAGCCACAAGAAGCAATCCAATTTCATGCTATAGTCTCATAGTCATTGTCAAACAAAGCACACAGCATACAAGCCGTGTAACACGGCAACATACGAACCACACATGTCCATACCTTATTCGAAAGTACGAGTTGTCTCACTCGGGTCCCGTCGGAGTTCGCTACGGCCCTAGCGTTAATTAAAGCAATGTGTCAGATTATCATTTCATGTGATGACACTTTATATCGTACGTTATTCCCTAGGTATATTGATAGATGCTTAGTTTATAGTAATTCTTAGAACTTCACATGCATTACTTCTAGGCTTATTTTACTCCTAGGATGTTCACACGTTAACTAAGTTCTCTTTCCTTAGTTAATGTTTTTAGAGCATTTTAAGCGCTAGTTATGTAACAAGTTTACATAGCATAGCTATAACTCGTCTAATGTGTATTCTCTCCTTAGTTAACCAAGTACCAATGTTTTAAACCTAGCATCGCGATAATATAGTCTTTAAAGCACCCCCAAAATCCATTTATACAAGAGCCCCAAAGTTTATAAAACTGCCACATAGTTTCGGTATTGAATCCCACTTAACCTCTCATCTAATGTACCAATGGTGGCTTACTTTTATCTCAAAATATTTCATCAACTGACTAGGTATATTAGTACTGATTTGGTTTCATTATCAAACTAAAATCACCCTTATAATGCCCCAGTACTCTAGTCATACAGAAACCGTGATACCAATGAGAAATCTGAAACTGAAATCTGAAGGTTCCTTCTGTTTTCCTTGTTTTCCTTGAGTTGAATTGTTGTTCCACTCTTTCCCACAGTATTACCCAACTAGCTGTTGATGTTAATAATGTTTTGAACCCAGACCCCACTCAAGCAACATTGATAACAACCCTGAAAGTTCGTTATATAGAGAGAGATCTCCAGAATCAAAGTATAATACTGAAACAGAAACTGAAAATAAAGTTGAAAGACTGAAACAGACACTGCAATGCTTCTCCCCTTATTTCTTCTCTCAGTGTGGTAATCTAACCTTCCTCTTAATTAAGTGTTTACCCAGATTCTAGTTTCAAGGATAGACCCAAAGAAGTAGGTTAAAACTCTTGGAGTTTCATTATACAGACACCAGAAAAACTGAACTTGAGGTTACTTGAAAACTGATAAAACCGGTGTTGTTTTGTCTTACTTTTTATTTCCTTACTTGGTTTCTATTTCCCAAATCTATTTAGCCCCTTAGGTAATAGTCTTAGTATGGGTTTAAATTCCCAGACAGAACCAAAGCAACAAGGGTCACACTTCTGAAAACTCTGTTACACAGAACCTAAAAATTGAAACTGGCACAAACTCCTCTTATTGTTATCTTTCTGTTTTTTTTTTGTCTGACTATCAATCCCTTCCCAAATCGTATAGGTCCTTTGTAAGTTGTACTAGGGACGTCTTAAATGCATGTTAAACCCCACAACACTCAGTCCCATCTGTACCTTGTTTCTTTTCTTACAGAAACCGAAAACAGAATTTCAGAAACAGAATCTGCACTAATATCCCTTTCCGGTTCTTGTTCTCTTACTGTTCCTCAAGTCTGTTTCTGTTCTTCCCAACTTATGCACTCGTTGGTTTATATGTTAGCAAGGAATTAGATTTATTTTCCAGCTAGTACACTCCCTATGAAACCTCTAAAACAATTTACACAGAAAGGGAATAATCTGTCAAGATCTGAAGCCTATACCTGGTAGTTTCTCTTCTGTTTTCTTTTTAAATTGCTTTCCAGTTTTTCCCCTACTACTTTCTCATTCCGTTAGGTGGCTTACCATGATTTCACTCCAGGAGAAAATCTTAGATCCACATTATTAAAGCCACTACAACCCTCTTATCCTATCTGTAACAGAAAACCCAAACAAGATTTCTGAACCAGAAACTGCAAACTGATAACCTGATAACTTTCACTTCCCTTAATCTTATGTCCTTAACTCTCGAGTTTGGACTTCCTATTTCCTCAGCTTGTTTGGCTACCTAGTTATGTTTTTAGTTACAATCTTAGCTCTAAGACAAGTCTCAAGGTAACCTGTTAAACTCACTGAAGCTTATACTGAGGCAAAAGTTTCAGAAACTGAAACTGAATCGAATTTATGAAACTGGTAACTGTTCTTTTATTATCTGTTGGTTCTTGAATTGAGTTTCCCCTTCCTCTCATTACCAACTCGAGTGGTTTAATGTGTAATGTCTTTAAACTCCTTCAGACCCCCAAAACAATAATGCCCGCACCACCCAAACTTCTTTACATCAGTCAGTAATCCTGTAACTGAAACTGAAGCATGTTTCAGTTTATTTTCCTGTTCCTTGTGCATCAGGTTAGTTTTCATTTTTCCTCAGAAATACTCCCACGTGTGGATGATTAGCCACGTGCATCCACCAGGTTTTAAATCCCTCCTTGACCCTATACTAACCTCACACTGCTTCTGAGAAGCTAGTTAACAGAAACACAGAACTCCAGAAACTGAGACAAGTTATAATTTCTGTTGTTGCTTCTCCTGTTCTTTTAGTTTTGTGCAGCATTCTTGTTTTCTAATTCCCTCATGGAGTTTATAACGTAGTTAGGTGCATTAGTTGTGTAGTGGAACCATCAGTAACCCAGAAAAGACATCATATTCCTCTGTAGGTTAGTTATACAAAAACAAGGAGTGTTAAGAACCTATATAGAGTAGTTAAGTAGTTTCATTACCTTAGATTTCTTCCTGTCTTTTGGAAATGGGGTTCCTCCTGGAGATTCTTTGTAAGGTATAACTCTTAAGTTCTTGGACTCACGACCCACTGTAAAGATTACTCATGTGTTAATCTTTAGCAAACCATGAGGGAAATGGATGAGGAGTTGGAGAAATTTAGCTTTGTGCTCATGGAGGTTTTCTTTTACCTTCTGTTTATGTCCTAGCAGAGTATAGGTCACAAGACTTCCAGTGCTCCTCTCCTTCTTAGCATGTGTGGCTCTTACGTGAGACAGTAAGAAGGTTAGGAAGATTGATGCATGGCTTTCAGGCAAAACTAGACAGAGAAAGAAAAGAGCTCGTTGCAGACTCTTTACCTTGCTAGCTCCTGGAGTTTGTTTCAATTTCCAAAAGCTTGGGCACCAGCTCAATCAGACAGACAGGAAGGGTGGAAAGCTTAGTTCACTGATGAAACAAGGGAAAATGCTAGAGTAAGTTGGCAGGTTCTTGATCGAACAGAAATGAAGAAAAACAGAGAGGAGTGATGTAACCCAACAGCATTTACCTTGCATGCAAGAATCAGAGGGAATGAAGGGAGTTTCTGAGTCTTGCAAGGGCTAGTGCATAACCGAGAAAAAAGAGGGGCAAAACTGTGGGTTTATGAGTTAAGTGGTAAGAGTTTACTGATTCACAAGAGACAGGCATGGGAGTTTGGAAAAGAATAACACTGATGCCTTCTGTTTCTGTTATCTGAATTGCCCTTACCGACATTAGTATGGCACAGGAGTAGTGGGAGAAGGTTATAGGCTAGATTTATTATTAATTGCAGTGGTTAGTGAGCATCTTAGTCACAGTTTACTAATAATCAGTTATGGCCATCACTCTCTGTCTGATTCTCCAAGCAACCGGCAGTATACCTATGCGGTTGAATTTTTTTTTTTTTGAACAGGGACAATACCGAGGAGGAATCACACTGTACTTGTTTGGATTTGTTCTTGCCCTCAGACAGAACCAGGAAGTATGGCATCAGAAGAGTAGTTTAGTAGGCTAATCAGTAGACAAGGAAATCGGCAACAACGATGTATGGCCTGGGTCTTATAGATTGTTTCATTTGATAGTTTTTTTCCTGTGTGTGAAGATGTGTTGGGACTAGAAATTGAAATGCACGACAGATCTCATGTGTCTGGGGTTTTTTTTGTTTTCTGTCGGAACTCACCCAGGCACGGCTTGGTGTTAGAGTTGTTCTGCTATTCCTCTTTTTTTGTTGGTTCAGGCGATAGTACTGCAGTAGTAAGAGGGCAACAGATCCACGCGGGGAGCAGAGTGTTCAAATTACAAGACAAGTTATGGGCGTTGAATATACTATGCTCCTGTTGCCTGAGAGTTTGGGTTCTCTGTCTCCTGTTCTTATTTTGCTCGATCTGGTTCTTGATCGAGGAAGAAGAAGATAGCGATGCAGTTGGTTCTTTCTTCTCTTTTTTTTTGTATTTAATCTCGTTGATTTACACTAGTTTTAATTCGTGTGGGTTAGATACTGAATATGAGCATAGCTCAACCGGTTAAGCACTTGGGGAAAGTACGGGAGGTCTCGGGTTCGAACCTCAACGGGAGCGTCTTTGCTCCTTTTTTTCTCTCTTTTTTTTATAAGTTATACTTGCTTATTTATATATGTAAGACTATACAATATACCGCGTTATATTTATTTATTTATTTGTCACAAAGTTATGCGACGTTATCATTTATATTACAACGTTACGATATCGTAACGTTACATACGTGTATCTTCGTATTCGTACATATATATATACTAGATTTAATTGTTCGTACGTTATTTATGTCCATATTATAAAACGCGTTATGATTTTTATGCGTTTTAATGTTCAGGGGTATTTCACAGTCCCGCAAAGCATCATCTTTTCCCCAGAAGAATTTGAGTGTTTCTCTATTTTCCACCATTTCTTGAGTGCTTGGTATTGTATGAAAACATGAACCATGTTTTCTATTCCACCGCAAAGAGAGCACCTGATATCTACCAAATATACTCCTCTTTTTCAACAAGCATACGACAAGGGATTATTCCCTACATAATTTTTCATGCAAACAAATAAATATGTAAAGGGATTACACTAGCGAATCTTTTTCATCACTGTTGCAGTTCGACTGCTATACAATGTGGAATCTTCTTTCCGGGGCTTGATAGTAGAGGTGAGGTGGTAGACCAACTTGACTGAAAAATTGCAGTTTTTGGATTCTCCCAAACTCCAACTATCTAGTCTAGTCGAAGTACTTAGGGTCATCCAAAGATATAATCAGCATCCTCCTCACAAAACTAGGCACGCACTCTGTCTTCCTTTCAGCACCTCAAGTTGCTATTTATAAGGCAAGACACTAAGCCTTCATTTCTAATATTATCTGGGATGGTCTACTCCCGGGGTTTGTCTCCTGGTTTACCCATAATCCATCTATCTGTAATTTGGATGGATGTCCCATCTCTTACCACTTTTCGGGCTCCAACCCGCAACAAGTATAGGGAGCTCCACAAGGATCACCAGATCGGACTAGGCTTAACACCAACATAAGAGTTGATAATATATGAGTGTTGGAAATATTTGGCCTTAAGAAGGCGAGCCACTATGATGATGTTAAATCTCTAAAACCCCAGCCTCCACTATCATGACTCTTGCATAGGGTATCCCACCTTCTCCAACAAATGTCTCTAGCTGCAAGAGAGCCTGACCACCAAAATTGTTAGATGGCTCCTTGTATTTCCTTGATCAATCTAGCTGGCCATAGCATATGAAGGGATGGTATGTAGTACGTTGATCAATATACTTCGACCTTTTTGAGAGACAAGGCATTGCCAACTCATGATGCGTTTTTGAACTCTGCCCCTGATATATCCAAAGATCTCTCTCTTGTGCCGACCAACAGCGCTAAGGAAGCCAAGGTAAAGCCCCTGATCTTGTACCTCCCTAACCCCAAGTATAGTAGAGATCTGCTATTTGTAATGTGGTAAAAGGCCCGCTAAAAACATTAGCCCTGATTTGGATGCCTTAATGGTCTGGCTTGGAGCTTCTCTAAACTCTTCAATAAGATCCCGTAATCTTTTTGCATTGTATTTTATGGCTCAGCCAAATACCAGGCAATTGTCTGCAAAGAGTAAGTTTGTAAAATCAAGGCCCAAACCTCGAAAGGTAATACCATGGATGATCTCGGCCTGTGCAGTTGTTCGTAAGCTAGGGGACAAGGCTTTCATACAACACAAAAATAAGAAGGGAGATAGAGGATCTTCCAGTCTCAATCCACGTTGAGGCCTGAAAATCCGGCCTTGGGATCCATTAATTAGAACATCAAAAGTGATGGATGATATACATTTTTCAACTAAATGAACCCAATTCTCATGGAATCCCATACTATGCAGCACTCCTAACACAAACGACAATTCTACTCTATCAAAATCTTTAGCCATGTCAAGCTTTAAAGTGAAGAATCCTCTTTGAGTAGCCTTTGATGTCTTCATAGAGTGGATCAACTTGTTGGCAATAATAATATTGTCAAAGATGAGTCTACCCAGCACAAAGGCTCCTTGGTCATCCGAGATGGTTGAATTCATGATACTACGGGCTCTATTTACCTAGAACTTTAAAGATGATCCAATAAATTATGTTACATAGAGAAATAGGCCTAAAGTCGGTCATTAAAGTCGCACCAGCCTTCTTATGTATGAGCACTAGATGAGTGTGATTGAGGCCTTCTGGCATAGCATCCGTATTTAGAACCTTAATGATGGAGTTAATGAAATCATCCAATAATACCCTAGAATTGTTTCATGAAAGTGTCTTTTATACCCTCGAGGCCTGGGCTTTATTAGAATGAATGTCTCAAATGGCATGAAGAACTTCCTCCCTAGTGTAAGGGATCCCTAGCTGGTCAAATTGATCTGGTTGGACCCATTTTTCAACACTAGCCAAAAGATGGGAATTAGCTTGGGGCGCAATCATGATGAAAAATTTGTTGAAATACATTCGAGCCTATTCTTCAATATCATCCCAAGTTGAAGCTATATTGCCGTGGGGACTAACCAGCTCATGGATGGTATTCGTTCGTCTTCTCGCTTGAACTTTATTTAAAAAAAAAGAAAGTTTTGTTCGTGTCCCTTCTTTCAGCCACGGTTGCCTCGACCTCTGAGCCCAATGAGTTTCTTCCTTTAGGAGTAACTAGTCTAATTCTTGGTTAAGGGAATCCCATTTGAGTATATTCTCTTGAGTTGGGGCTTGTTCAGTAATAGCAGCTATGTCATCTCTAATCTCATGTATATTTAAAGATTTAGCTCTAGCTCTTTGATTGTTCCAAATTTTAAGGCTCTACCACATTGAAGCATGTTATCCATGTAATCAATGCGCTTGTTCCTCCTCTGTCAGATGTTGTTGATAATGTGCTTGCATCCAGGGTCATTAGCCCAAGAGTTATCGAATATGAAGAGTTTAGGGTCTCTTTTATTCGACGGGCTAAGAATCATCTTGATTGGCCTATGATCAAAGTGTCCCATCTTAGATGAACATTATAAGTGTCTAGAAAGAGGTTAACCCACTACGAAGAGGCAACAAATCGGTCTAAGCAACTTTTGGTATTCTAATTTTCCCATTGGCGGTTTATGAAAGTGTAGATTTCACATGTATAACTCAGATCCTGGAGCCCACAAGAACTTAGGAAAGATTGGAAGGCTTGCATATGCGATCTATTACGAGCTCCACAGCCATTAGTTTCGAAATTGAAAAGAATTTCATTGAAATCTTCAAAAACTAAACATGGATAAATTAATTACTCTTGAATATCCTGGATCAGAGCCCATGTTCTCCATCTGTCTACTACCGAGGGCCAACCATAAACCCCACTTCCCTTCCATCCTAAACCCAAGCCACCATCCACCCAGAAGTCAACATGGTGAAGAGAGTAGGATACTAATAGAGCAAGGTTGTCGGCCCAGCCCATGAGAAACCCGTGTAGTTTCACAATCTGGAAGCAAACTAGTCCATTTCTTTTCGCACCAATTTGGTTTCGAATAGAAAGATAAAGTCGAGGGCTTCATCACAGATTAACCTGGGTGACCCATCGTTTAGAGTTGGGATCCCCCAGTTCTATATAGTTGAGGGACAGTATACTCATCTTGGAAGAGACGATTGAGATGACAAAAAAAGCGGAGCAACAAGAAAACATACTAGCCAAATGACAACATACAAGCTAGGAGAAGAGTGAGGGAAACACACAGAGGAAAGGGTGGGGAGAGGAAGGGCAGAACCTCCTAAAAAGGAGGTTCCCCTTTCTTTTTGTTCATCTTTCCTATGTGTAGGAACCTTACTCCCTTTTTGTTCCTTACATTAACCTCCTATTTTGGTGACCCATTGCTCCTTGTTTTTTTTATCATCTTTGTATCTATGTCATCAAGATTCCAGTCCTCGTGCCCAACTCATTCTACTACTTCATTTCTTTTGATGAATTACATTGTATTAAAGAGAAAAGTCATTAATTTTAGAACAGTGATAGAGGTCATTAATCTAGAGACGTTGCAAATAGCAGAGCGCATCTGATGCTCATATACTTCAGGAAGAGCTGCGGCAAAATGATTGATTGGAGAAGACCTGTTAAGATAAGGATCTGACAGAAGATTCACACTTGTACTTCAACTTACAGTTCTCATCATAATGTTACAAAAGAATTCAAAATCGTGGGGAAAAGGAAAAGAAAGATAAATAAGATATTAACCAAGAGAAACAACGGATTTAAGGAGTTACAACTAGGAAAAGTTTTTTGGGAATCTCAACTCTTCAATGCACACTTTGGGAATACATGATATGCTGTTGTTTGTTCGTCAGAAGTCCTTGATGAGGACAATTACGACGAGTACTAGGATTACAATTCCTGCAGCAGTCAACATTATGCACAAGCAGGAGCTATTTCCCTTCATTCTCCTGTTTAGCAGTGCCAGGCTCCTCGCTACTCTCTTTTTTTTTTAACAAAGGGAGAAGAAAAAATAGTTAGTGAATATAGTACAGGACGTAATGAACTCGGAACAAAACCACGCATATAAGCATTCAACCATCCCTATTGCAATATAATTGATGCTGATATATGCCAAAAAGTTCGCTTATTATTCTCAATCAAGTATCCGAACCACTTCTATGCTGGCGCTAGTTGTAAGATGTTGGATTTACCTGTAGCCGGCTGCCAGTGACCTCCACTTGATAATCCAAGGTGTCCTGCAACAGAGAAACTTTTAATTTACAGAGTGCACATAAAAAGTGTACATGGTTTATCGTAAAGAAGAAAGGAAAGAACATACAATAAGTCGGGTATGCAGGTCAAGCTCTTCATTTACGGCTAAAGCAATATGCTTTGTACTAATCACGCTGTCCTCAAGCTTATCAAGGCCCTCGTCTTGTTCTGCTCCACGTGGACGACACCCAAGTCAAGCCAAAATGACAGAATTACAAAAGCAACTCAAACACAGGAACAGTGATACCAAGGGGGAAAAAGAAACCTCAAATTATATTTGGTTGATCCCAGCTATAGGTAAGAACTTGCCTCTCATGACTTGTCTTTGGAATTGAACAATGCCTTGATTGTCCAAGCCAGCTGCCCTGGTCACTGCATCCGCTGGTTTAATCTCTGGGCCGAGCAAGCTGTCCCTGGTAGCGAAATTTGACATGTTCAACGTGGCACCCATCTGGTTTGTTTTTGACCTCAAGTTTGATATCATGTCTTTACGGCGGTTCATCTCTTTCCCTGTTCTGTGAAAGAAATAATCGAAGCTAGAAATATCAGAATATTGTTGAAAAATAATTCTACTTCAGAGCATCACAGTTCACATATTACACCTATGACATGTGGTGTGGAATTTTCAAAGGCCTAGATCCTGGATTCCACGCCACTAAAATAAATTTACAAGATTTAATGATTCTAACACGTCCGGAAATCTACAGCAGCAATTTCTTTAGAGATTCTAATTACCCCGACATAAGGATGAAAAGGCCTTATATTCCAAAGAAATGTCCACGACTATTCATTATGTTTACAGACCTTGTTCATCCTTATCACCTTATTACCCTCAAGAATTGCACAAAAAGATTCATGCTCTTTTACTAGAGTAGAACGTGGGTCTTACATGAGACCCACCCATTTATGCCATAAATATGCTATCAAATATGCCAAAGACAAACAGAGCCTCAGCCTTCAAGACGGAGGACACTACTGATAACCTGATACTATTACACTTACTACTAAGTTTGATATTTTCATGGAAGCACGAGGCGCTGGTGTCACAAACAGGAAGAAGAGAGCATATTTCGGATTTCTGTCGATACCATAGCTAATATATTACACCATTGAGGTAAGGCGGTTGACTGAACTTTGGGCAGCATACGCTTGCAAATAGGAAACACACAGACAGAAGTTTTTGGGTCCTTCTACAACTTTCCAGCACCTTTTTTTCTCAGAAGTAATTCATTTCCCATCACCATAGACCAGGACAATTGACAGCTGACTTTAAAAGGTTATTAATCTCCATCACAGAACCATATATGTGTTGACTGACTTTAATCAACAATGTTTTGGCAGCCTGACTGCTAGATACTTCACAGAATTAATTAATAGATATGGTTACAAAGAACCCTTCAAATTAAGAAAGCATTTCCACGATCTCAATGTATCGCTAAAAGAATACATGATCAGAAGAATTTATACAGCATAGGAGTTAGAGATGTGAGTAACAAACGATAATCAGACATGGAGGTCACACAAAATGTATATTCAAAACAGTAGATTACACTCGGTAGAGGTAGAAAAATAGGTTATGCAAAATCAAGTTGCAAAAAAATTGCGAATCCGAGCACACAGTTGTAATGAACAGATTTAATTAATCCTATGGAGGTTTAATTCAATGCTTACATTGGTTGCCTGCTGGGGAGCTTAGTCAAAAGGGCCTCCAAGCTACCAAGCCGAGTTCCCAAAATGGTGACCTTCCTCCTCACAGCCGAGAAGTGACGCTGCGACTCCGACCCGGAAGAAGCGAGTGCACCCTTTTCCGAGATCATCCCGCTTATATCATCGGCTAGCTTTGCCGCCTCATTGTACTCCCTCATCCATGAGTCTCCAGACGAAGAAGCCATGTATATCTTAAGAAAGAGAATGCAGAGGAGTTTATCAGAAGTGTTTCGCAACTACTACATTTGATCAGGATATTCACGCATCAGTTGAAAAGATGCATTGAAAAACAGATGAACTCTACAACTGGCAGCCTGGCACTAGATAAAGAAGTAGTGCTGGCTGATCCAGTTCGCTACTAATCTTACAAATCATACATTTCCTTCGATTTGACAGAAAAGGAACCCCCACCCAGCGCCCCCCCCCCCCCCCCCCCCCCCCCCGTCTCGTGACGAGTCACATAAAAGGTCGAAACAAAAGGCGAAAATGAGAAGAAGTAGCGCACTGAAAAGAACAGTTCAGACGAACTCGCAGCATACCCTGAGACTTTATGATTGAATTTCAGATCAAAATAAGTTCTGACGGAAGAGACCAGCCTCACCGTCGATTTCGGCCGTCAAAGAATGAGAAGTCGACGGGGAGAAGAGATAGGATCTGAAACCCCGGGGAATGAGAATAAAGAAGAAATCTGAAACCCCGGGGAAGAAGAAGAAGGTTGATGCGATCAATCCAATAAAGAAGCTTCGAAAATTTCGTTAGCCTTTTCTTCTCATTAAACGGGAAGATGACCCGACACCGCACGTTGTCCGTCGCTACGCTCTCTGCCGACCCTTTTCTTCCTCCTTGGACTGCTTTGGGCTTCCCAGCGAAAACGACGGCGTTTCCAGCTTAGCTGTCTGCTCTAGTGGCGCGGTTCAGTCAAGATTTTTTGCCGGTTGGAAATGACGATAACTTACATACAAGTACAGGTGGCACTTCGGTTCGGGTTCGGTTTGGTTCGAGTTGATTTCAAATTGTTCAATATTTGGTTCGGGTTGGATCGGGTTGGTTGAATTCCCTTTGTTCGGGTTGAGTTCGGTTTGTTAAAATTTCGGGTCGGTTGGGATCGGTTTGGATGATTTTTGGTTTGGATGACTTTCGATTAAGGTGACTTCGGGTCGGGTAACTTACGGTTCGGGTTAGCCTCTGGTTTATTCGGTTTTTTCAGGTTATGGGTCAAATTCGGGTCAATTATTCGGTTAAATTCGGTTGCCATTACAGAATCCCGCAACTCAATCATCATGATATGCAAATTTGACTTCAATCAATCTCAACACGTATAAATGTATATAAAAGATTAATTTAAACAAATAATTATAATTTGCATCATGTTATACTTTAGCAACTAACTCTGAACTTATCATAATTATTGATGTAGCTTTAGATTATTTAATAGTTTCATTATTTTGAGAGGAGTATAAATAATGTATGTTTGTGGATAATTATTAAAATTGTATCAAAGTGTAGTAACTTGTATTTTCAATCTATTAATAGTTAGTGAATGGAATTAGTTAATAAGTTTTGATGACTTTTTTTACGGTAGTTAAAAACTGTTAATGATTAAGAACTATTCAGAAGCATGGGAATTTTGCTACATAGGTAAAAACCTTCAAGTATATTAAACATTTATGCTAAAATTGCTAATGAGGGAGAATTATTCACAAGATTGGATAAAGGCTTAAAAAATTCTAATTAATAAAAACACCCTTCAATATATGAATAATTAATACAATAATGATATGAATTAGTGATAAAATTCGAGTCTAAATATACAAATATTTTTTATTCTTACCAATCTATCATTGATGAGTAACACATTATCATTAATTCATTATTAGTTGTGCGATTAATGAAAATGCATGATAATTAATTACTTTAAAATTTTATAGTGCAAAATATTTGTGGTATATTTAAAATAATTTCTCATGTATATAAGTTTATTAATATTTTTTTATAGGTACGTCACTTACTAAGTAATGATTAATTGTAAAAGTATTGTGGGGCATTGTTTAGTGTTGTATGATACAAATGCTAAATACTGATTTGTATTTAAACTAGATATTGGGTATAAACATTATGTTTTATTCTCGTTGTCTCCTATAATTAATGAAATATAAACATTCCCAAGTCGTCCACCTTCTTCGTAGAAGTTAATAATACAAAGGTCTGCTTCAAGTGTAGGAATTGGATCAGCTTCTAGTTGCTGCGCAATCTCTACAACTTGTGTGTTAACCGCTTGAAACTCATTGGGTATTGCTCATGGTGTTGCTCCGTCTTCCGCTCGTGTCTTTTGGTATGTCTTGTATAAGGATTCCAGTCCTTTCCCAAGCACATCATCTTCAGCTTCATCTTCGCTCCACCGAGGAATTCGGGTGTGTAAAATCCTCCTGGACCCGCTCCTAGTTCGTTGCATCGTCGGATGATGAAAATTTGTGCTTCAGGTGTTAGGTACCCTTTTAATATGATCATACCTGGTCGGATGACCCGACACTGCTCGTAGGTGATGTGGTGTTTGGTGATGTCGGCTTCCTCGTGCAGTGGGTTTGGAGGGATTGGGTAACAGATATGGAAAGTTCCTATGGTGGTAAATTGTATCTAACGTGAGTTCTAGTTTTAATCAAGTTCGGTTCATGCTCAATTCATACAAGGACTTCTAGGTCATTCAAGTATTCACTCAAGCAACAATTCAAACATTTAGGCATGCTCTCAAGGATCAAAGGTGTTCGAAAGTACCTAAGCCGGACTTAGTACCGATCCCATCTCGATCGATGATATGCAAGGCCGGCTGCCTCTACGGTGCACCCTACTGAGTACCTCGGGACCCCTGTCCCTGCGAGGTCTGTTGGGCTTGTGCATCGCCAGATGAAACCTCCTTGCCCTCTTTGCTTAAAGCCTTGGTAGTTGCCTTTGGGTTTGGACTTGTTCAGGCACTCGTAGGAGCGGTGACCCATCTGACTGCACTCGTAGCATCTCACTTCCTTCCTCTGGCAATCGACGGGGGTAGTTCTTCCCGCATGTCCTGCAGTGGTAGTACCGGGCTCCAGAGTAGGCCTTACTATAGTCGAAGCCAAAACCCTTAAGCGGTTGGGATCTCAGTGGTTTAGCAGCCACTGCTGTAGGGTAGGCTAGCTGCAAAATGCTCAGCTGCCTTGCCCTTCTCAGCCATGGGTGCTAATCGAATAATTGTAGGATAAATTAATGTACAAAAGAATCAAAATAATAAAGTAATAAAAGAATAAAACCTACAACTCTAAGTACGGGTAGCAAAAAATCCCGGTCAAAGCAACAAGGGAGCATATTAAGACCAAGAATATCGAACCCTAGGGACTTATATAGAAAATTAGTCCTAGCCTTGGTAATTACTAATTCTTTAATAAAAGGGGGAAAATGCATAAGTATTCTTAAAGTTAACTAAACTAACTATTCACAACAAACTGACCTTGATTAGGGTTAATTATCAATGTAAGAACTCATTTGACCAATGATCAAGGGTGGCAAGTCTCAAAAAGGATTTTTTTCTCGCAAAATGAATATGCCGGGTGTCATGTCGGATTTCCCATACCCGGCACATTCAAAAACTTTGAACGTGTCGGACATCTTCCATCCGGCACTACCTCCGACATCATTCATTTCGTAAATACCATTTCCAGTTTCTAGTGTGACAACAAGAACTCAACATTCTCATTCGCATCATGCATAATTCATGCCGCGAATACAAACAGAATAATGGAAATTAAGAGATTAATCCTAAACCTTAACATTTGTTGCCCACTTTTCAGAACAACAATATTAAAGATTACCAAAATCCTAATCTATTCTACTCTTGTTTTTGAAAGCCTTAAATAGAACTTAGAGATAAGAGAACAAGAAAAGATCCTTATTCTACCTGTAAGGAGATTAAAACTCGGGTTAAGAAATTTGAAAATTCAATTAATGATCAATGAGTGTTTACAAAATAATCATCTAAACAAGGCAACCAAGGAGTCTACTAAACCAACCAAAACATTGAGAGAAGATACAAGGAGGAACGAGAGTACAACTTTATGAGAATTCCCTCGACTCGATAATGTCTTCTTTCTTCTAGTTGGAATTCGCAGCGCTTCCTTGGTAGCAGTTCGTCATGATTTCGGGCGATTTGGAATGTAAAATAATAATAGAAGTGTGTTCTCCAAGTGTAGACTCTCGGCCTTTTATAGACTTGAAAAATCTTCAGATGCCGGGTCCCATGCCGGGTAGAAGTCATCCGGTATGTGAATTAAACATGTGCTTTCCAGTAACGGTCTAAACGGTCAGGGCGCGAAACGTCACTTGGCCGGACCAGTAATAACCGGCACCATACCCGACATTGAGTATTTTGCTAACGGTAAATAACCGCTATCTATTGACGAATAGGCGCGTCGTTTGCTTATGCTGGCTATAGAATATCCGGCACCATGCCCGACCAGATCCCTTTTCTGATGCGTACATATGTCGTGCATAAGGAACCCGGCTTCACATCCGGCAAGGCTTGGTTTCTGATGTAAAACTTGCTCCTTGCATGGAAAAACACTCAAGGCATAAGTCTGATCATATAAAATGGTTTTTCATACAAAATAATGTAAATACTATCTATTCAAATCTTGTTTTAACTAATAATACTACAAATCTAGCTTATAAAATATGATAAGTCTACGGCTTATCAATGGGCCCTACTGTCTCCGGGGGTACTCTTATGAGGTGGGTGGGTGTACTTCCCCTTCTTTGGCTTCCAGCCCTTGTTTTTATGTTGCTCCTCTGAGCTAGCATTCTTGGGGTTGGATTTGCGCTTGAGCGCGTTCTCTTCGTCCCTCAGCTGGACGGTGATTTCAACCCGTGCGGCGGCATGGTAACACTCCTGAGGTTCTCGGGTGTTAGAGAGTGTATTCCACATAATAAGTTATTATTTCATATGGACAATGGCATAGTGGGTTCGAATTAAGATTTACCTAAAGGGAGGTAAAGCGGGTGTAACCCATGCCATACCGGAGGCGATGGCTCAGGCCGCCATAGAAGCGGTCGACCAACACCTGTCCGGTGTACCCCAAGTCAGGTAGTAGACGGAGGATAAAGGTGAACTTAGTATAGTATTCGTCGACGGTCATCTTATCCGTCATCTTCAAAGCGTCAACCTCCAAGCGCTTCTTGGTCTTAACGTGTTCTGGATAGTATTTTGATCTGAGGAGAGAGGTGTAGGCTTCCCAGTCGAAGGTTGGATCGGCGGTATGCTCGGTCCTGACAAGGTTCCACCAATCCATGGCAGCGTCTTTGAGGTAGTAAGCGGCTATCCTCACTCGAACTGTAGCAGGAGCTTCGAGAGTCTCGAATTCCGTCTCCATTTCAGCAATGTAAGCCTCTAGCTTGGCGGGGTCGCTCTCGCCTCTGAAGCAGGGAGGTCGAAGATCTGCGACGGCCTTTACCCAATTTATTTCTTGGGGTTGCGGTGGGTCGGGCTGTTGTTGTTGTTGTTGTTGTTGTTGTTGGTTTTGTTGGTTTTATTGGGTTCGCTGTACAGCTGCGATTACTTGGGGTAGCATCTGTGCTACGGTGGCGGCGACGATCTCAGTTATCGTCTGCGCGCAGGGTCCCTCAGTAGACCCTTCACGGCCTCCGCCACGGCCGCGTCCTCCGCCTGACATCTGAACAATTAACATTTACATTAGGTTCTGTGACCAACTGGTCTTGAATTTAAGCAGTTGCATCGTCCTTTCGGGCGTTAAGGGGTATCCGTAAACATTACGGTCATTCAAGGTTAGGTTCCTAATTCTTCGTTGTAAAACGGTTTGTAATCCTAACTCGGTAATCACTATACTCGGTAGTTCTCAACTATCAGAGCGACACTTCGCTCTGATACGACTTTTTGTAACACCCCTACCGCTTATCCTCTAATTATCCCCTAAGCATCACGGTCTCTAACCTAATCACAGCGGAATAATCAAACTAAGTAGCGGGTGATACACGTTGTTAGCCGCCCATACGACTAACTAGGCCTCAATCAAACAAACAGTACGGTCTGATAGCAAGAAATACCGAGTTACCATTTACTACTTCAAACAACTCCAACAAATATTACATAGCTCCAGCAGTATTTACATCCTTGTTCTCCAAAACACATACCAAAAGTGATTACCGAGGCTAAAAGTTAATTCACGATTATAACCCTTCAAGTCTACAAAATACCAACAGTTTACATCTATCCATATCTTAAATGTTTACAATTCCCAAATCCAAAAGGGTGTACCCCATTGTACACCAGCTACAAGTTTCTAACCGTGAACAACTCGGTACACCAATCAAAATAACTAGCCTATCAAAAAAAGCTTTCCGGTCATTTCCAAATCGTCAACCGTTTCGAGTTTCTGCAATAAAAACAGTGCCCCAAGGGGCTCAGCAAAGCTGTATATGACTTCTGCATACCCCGCGTGCTAGCAGGGGTACGGCAACTAATTGGTCACCAACATGCGGTTCATTTTATGATAAATAACATGATAAGATCAATGAACACACAAGCATGCATGGCAACATTCAATACAAGGCGTAACAACCATTCGAGGCATAAATCTCACAATCCGCAATCAATGTCCACAACTCAATCAAACTTTACAAATGGTTAGCCCAATTACCATCCGGGTTAATCGGATGCCAATATCTCATTACTCAAGACCAATAACGCACACAAGACAAGATCTTCCTCAATTAATTTTCCTTCTCTGATCAATTCTCAAGTCAAGTCGGTATGACCTCCGGGCAGGGACAAGACTATCCCACCCCGGGCTTAAAGTTGGCCCACTTAACCAGGTTGATACCTATTTAAGGGGTTTGGACCGTGGAAAAGATTATAGCCAGGAATTGGTTAACAACCTCTCTTGTTACCTCATCCTCACACGTGACCGAAACTATATCGGACTTCTCAAATTCTCCAATTACTCAATTCCAAATTCTCAACGTTAGAGTGTTAGATGGTTAGGGAGTTAGTGAGAAGCCCACAAATAATCAATCAAGCTTCCACAATCAATCAACCAAGCACTTCAACAAGCCAATATAGCTCCCAAGCTCAATCGCCAACCAAACAAGGCATATTAATTACAATATATGGGAGAGTGAAATAAATCGATTACATGCTTTTATCTTGTTTAGGTGGTTGCACATAAACACACAAACAAACAAGCCGAGGTAACCTCGTTAGGATACAGGGCATGAGAAAATCATACCGTGCACCGTCGATCTCGGACTTTCGTTCTCCTTCGGGATTCGACTATTCAGGTCCTATAAAATATCACGAAGTCGTACGGTTAATTATCTATAATTAACCTAGCTCGGTTCATCTTTAGTGTCTCCCTACTTGTAATACCTAATTCATGGTATTTAACTTCCACCCTTAAGTTATTTGCCTTACATTATTTCTTAAACTTGTTCAAGCCCTTAATAACCCTTAATCATCATTAATCAAGTCCTAATTATCATATAAATCCATTACCAAACAAATCCCCATCTTAAAATGCAAGTTATACAAGTTTTAACACACTTTTAGGTTGGTCCGGGACTTTGTAAGGGACTTAAGTCCCGGACCAGAGCTGAACTAAACTCTCGGCTGATTTTTGTATGTGGTCCGGGACCTTAGAAGGGACCTAAGTCCCGGACCAATCGTTAGTTGAACTCTCGGCCAGAAAATGTGCCTGGTCCGGGTCCTTTTACAGGACTTAAGTCCCGGACCAGGTAGAAGGCAAACTTTCGGCAGGAAATTAAGCATGGTCTGGGACCTTGACAGGGGACCAAGTCCCGTACCAATTCAGAAGTGAAATCTCGGCAGTTTTATTAGGGTGGTCCGGGACTTCCCTCAGGGACTTAAGTCCCGGACCATAGCAGCTTTTCAACATTTTTAACATTTCCAAATTTAGTTTTGAACCATTCCTTTGCCCATTCATTCCCCAACCTTTCCCATTTATAATCTACATGTTTTGACACCTAATTAACCTTCTAAACCACTCTACTTCACTTACTAAGTCACCTAATTAAATCTAGGTAAATTACACAATTTCTCCTAGATTTCCTAGAACACTTGTGCAGTTTTTGTGTTTCATGTTTGCTTCCTAGCTCCATGTTTCACCTCTAATGTCATTCTATCTTTACCATTTGTATTATTTCCATTCCACACTCTACCCACTTATACACTCATTCTCAGATTAGTTTCCTAATCCATTAACTACTTAAATTCAATCTAAAACACAACTAGTTCTCCTAGGTTGTTTTTACTCACTTAAACACCTAAGTCATTTACTTTGCTACAGAAATTTGGCCATAGTTTCCCTCCATTTCTAGACATTACCCAAGCATCATTTCCAGTTCCTAATCATCAATAGCTAAGCAAATCCCTCAAGGGATTCTAACAACACACTTGTTCAATAAACTCCAATATTTTTCCTGCACCAGCACCCATTGTTTTCCTTGGTTTCCAAACTCTTAAACATCATTCAAACAATTCTAAAATAGCTCAACTTCTTCCTCATTGTACCACAACATAAACCATTATTCAAACACTTCAAATTCCTTATTTTAGGCATTAAAATCTATTATAACCAAACATTCAAAACTAGCTCAAGGTAAGTCCCTTTACCTTGTGTTTTCTAGTTTTTCCTTGCCTTCTTTCTTTCTCCTTCTTCTTCCTTCTTTGTTTCTGGGTTTCTTGTTCTTGTTATTCTCTCACCAAATTGGTAAGCTACAGCCATCCACACACACCATACTAACTTAGAAAAAATCATTCCTTAAACTAACCTAACACTTAGTACAAGTTAGGGTTTACAAGGGGGGTATTACCTTAAGCTTCTTAGTGAGGTTTTTGGACAACAATGAGGTAAGGTTTCCAGCTCCAAGATCAACCACCAAAACCGGATGGAAGGGGAAGAAAACAAGGCTTCACTTGTGATTTTCGTTTTGCAAGAAAAGCTGGAAAAATACGAGACTTTGAAGACTATTTTTACCTTGAAACAATGTGGAGATGGAGGGGGTCACAATGGTGGTCTTCAAGCTCCAAAATGAGCTACAGCCATGGTGAGGAAGTGTGAGCTTTTCAACTTTTGAAAGGTGGAAAATGAAGCCCAAAGAGAGGAGAGTGCAATGGTGTAATTTTTATGTGATTTGGACAAGGTTTAAGCCTTCAACAATGAGAGAGAGAGAGAGAGAAAGAGAGGCTTGTGGGAAGAGCTTGCAAATCGCCATTTGAGGAGCTGAAGGAGGAAGAAGATTTCAGGTTGGAGGGGAGTAAAATCGTGAGAGAGAGGAGGGATAGGAGAGAGAGTGACCCACTTACTTGTTTACTTTATGAATTTGTCATTTGGTGTATAAGGAGGAAATAAAGAGAGGGGGAAGGAAAAGAGTGGAGCCGGCCACACACACACACACAATGTGTGTTCTAATTTTCATTTACAAAGGGGGGGGGGGAGTTAGTTTTGCTTATTTGCACTTAACACCCCACAATTTTTCATTTTTGCACTATTCACTCCCGGAACACGTTTTCCGGAATTTTCTCGTTAATTAATTTTATTGGTTCTAGACCTTCATTAATGTTTAGTAATGACTATTTGACGGACTAAAATTATTACGGGTCTATTTAACCCGCTTAAAGTCACGTTTTCCCGGTTTCCTCGAAAAACGCGCTTTAAGGTTCGTTTGTGTTTTTAATCCGTTTTAAGGATCCGTTTTCTTCGGGAATTGTTCCCTAATGATTATTTAGGCATAATTAAGCTTATAAAACCTTAATTAGCCTAATTAATCACTGTTTTAAATTTTGGGGTATTTCAAATACAAATGATTCACATTGTTTAATGTGAAATGTTCATTTTTGTTAAACATAATATTTACTTTTCTTAAAAAAAATATTCACTTTTCTTAACAAAAAAATCATATTGTTCTCGTATAAGATTTGTTTTTTCTTTAACAAAAGATTCACTTTTCAAACACAAGGGATTCACATTGTTTAATGTGAAAGCTTCATTTTTCTTAAACATTTTTATTCACTTTTCTTAAACGAAATATTCACTTTTCAATAAGTTAAAGGTTCATATTACTTTCGCATAAGTTTGTGGCAATATTCACTTTTATTAAATATAAGATTCACTTTTCTTTAACATTTGATTCGCTTTTCTTAAACAAAAGATTCACTTTTCAATAAATGAAAGGTTCGTATTGTTCTTGCATAAGTTTGTGGTAAGATTTATTTTTCTTAAACATATGATTTACTTTCCTAAACATAAGATTCACTTTTCTAAACATTTGTTTCATTTTTCTTAAATGAATAATTCATTTTTCAATAAATGAAAGATTCATACTATTCTCGCATAAGTTAGTAGTAAGATTCATTTTTCTTGGACATAAAATACACTTTTCTTAAATATTTTATTCACTTTTATTAAATGAAAGACTCACTTTTCAATAAATGAAACCTTCATATTGTTTTTGCATAAGTTTGTGGTAAGATTCACTTTTCTTAAACATAAGATTACTTTCCTTTAACAAAAGATTCACCTTTCAATATATCAAACAGAGCATGTATGCTCCTTGTCCGCTAGCTGGTTGGCAAATTCACTGTGAGTAAAGAGAATGAGAGGCTGAACAAAATTCTTCAGCAATGGTGGAGCAATGTTGGTAGTGGTTCCCAGTGGAAGAGAGCTTCGAGAGTGCTTGATTGCCTCCCTTGCATTCGTATGGCCTCAAAGCATAACTGTGATCAGTCCAAGAAGAGCCTTGAGAGCCCATTGATAGAAAGTTATAAACTCTCCACTAGCCTTTTCAATGCGAGGCCTAGCAGATTCGTTAAATCTTAGAGCACAAACCTTAATGGTTGGAACTTCATACACTGACATGTCATATGTTATTGTACCAACCAAAATGGCGATTTTGCCATCGTTTCCCTCGGTGTACTTGATAAACCTTGACAGAGAAAGAGGTGCCTTGTTCACTGTATGCATAAAGAGCCTCTTCAATATCACCGCATTGAACTTGTGGCAATGTGTAGAGGATTGTTGAATGTTTCTTTACTAGATTAATGAAGAGATAGAGAAAGAAAGTAGGGGTGGAGATGGAGATGGAAGCAAATGGTGTTGGTGTTTAAATAAGAGGGGTATGAGAGGTTAGTTTATTGATGTCCCCATGAATACACTTCACTTTTTTTCTTTTTTTGGATAAAGAGAAGGAGTGAGAGAGAGAATACTGACAAGGGGACGAGACGATGGGAAAGGAAGATTGATCTCTGTAGTAGTGAGAGGATACAAAATATTTTAAAACAAAATGGAAAAGAGTGGGTAAATGGAATGAGACATGAAAATAAAATAAAAGATAGAATCAAAAGTACTAATCTACCCCTTTTCCATATTAGAACTAGGCACCAGCGCTAGGTTCAAAATCGTCTAACCTTTTTTTCTCTCAATTGAACTTTTTTTTAAAAAAAGAAAAACTAGTCAGTTGAACTTCAGTGTCTTGTTTTCGAGTTTAAGTGCATTCAAAAAATTCAATTAAGTATATCAAAACAATGTTCCATGGTGAAGGGAGGAGAAGTTACCATAAACACAATAATCATTCACTGGTAATTGAAATAAGCATGTTAATATACACAATAGTCATCATAGGTTAACATAAAAAAATATACTAAGAAATCAAGGATAATACAAATGTATGTATGATCAAGTTGAGGTAAACACAATACTCATTTATGCATACATAATAACACGTGTGAATAAACGTGTTAGACGCACTAGCTAAATGAAAAAACAAACAAAGGTAAATGTTAGTGTTATCCATAGTGAGTATGAAGTAACCTACAAATTAAGGAGTCGTTGACTATTAATTTTATACCGATCTTTTTTTTCTACAAGCATAGCATATAATGAGTGTGAATGAACCTACAATTTGGAATCTGAATGCTTATGACCATAATCAAGGTTGAGGAAGACATCATTTCCAATATCATGCTACCTACTTTCTTCAAGCACCTTTGGGTGGGATGTCAGGCTGCACTTCATTAACGTGGTTTAGATTCTATACCAATCAAACAAATTGATCAATGAGTACTATATCATCATTTAAGAGAATTTCTTAAATTTGTAATTCCTTTGGTGATGATACTACTACTACTAACGAGTTTTTTTAAAATAAGTAGATCCTTAAATTAAAGACAAAGGTAAATATATCCCTAAGGTCATGATAAGACAAACCTATAGGACAACATACTAGAGAAAATTGACAAGAGCAAAAGAGGCCAACCAAGTTTACCGCCAACGGCAAGGGAAAGGCAAAGCTACAAGAGCAAATGATGTCTCATGGGCTATTACAATGTAGCAAGGACATCTAGGCACCACACTGTGCGGAAGATAAGATGTGGCAAGACTGACAACAAATAATAACCAATAACTAGGTAGACTGACAAGCAAACAAAGACACTGGGGGAAATAAGACAAACAAAGAAGACGAATGAAACCTAAAAAACACAAACCGTACCACACTATAGGATCCTACTATCTAACATTAATCCTAAAAACTACTAAAGATTCATGCCAAAGCAACTAAACAAACATAGTTATCAAAGAACCAACGACAACATCATCAACAAAATAACTCCAATCAACAACATCAAAATCCGCCATCAACGTCTTGGAATCAATCCCCGAATCCCTAACCAATTCTAACAAAAACAGGCAGAATACCATAACCCCACTGACTCAGTGAAGCCAATTAGAAATTCCCTTGTAGTTGAAGAGCCGCTGCCACTACATATTGGTTCTAGACTTTAGACACTGGTCTAAGTCCTAATTTACACTTGAGACATGCATCACCCGTTGACAGTGGATGACAATCCAGGGAATCAAAATTTCTGTCTCCCAGAATTTGAAGAAAAATGATTCTCCACCAAAGAGAAGATCACACTGATGGTGAGAAAAGGTGGGTTTGTGTCGGTGGGGAAGGGAAGGATGGTGTCGGTGGGTGAAGCGATAACCTTCTGCCAACAGAACGATCGTCAATTTCCTCCCCGTCATCATCTTGGTGTTCCATCCTCATCGCAACCAAAGCCAACCAAGCGTTGACAATGGTAAATGAAAGGATTGGTAGAAATTAGCAGAATGAGGCGTGTGAAAGTTAAGCAATCGTAGCGGAATGAAGGAGGTGAGAAGTAAGGTTGTCAATCTTGACACGAACCCAAAATCCGATCCAAAATTGGCACGTTAAAACCCGGGTTTGGGTTACAATTTCAACCGAAAACATTTTCGAGTTGGGTTGATAAAAACCCGGGTCGGTCTTGGGTTTGACCTGCCAACCCGATTTCAACCCGCAACCCGAAAGCATTTTTTAAAAAGAAAAATATATATATATATATATATATATTATAGTTATGTGACAACCCTAAATATATTAATCATGTAACCATTTACGTTTGATAGTTTTATATGCTATGTTATGTTATATTTGGTGATTTTGTATAGAATTTGTATTGATAGTACAATATTTTTAATTTTGGGTCGATTTTGGGTTGATTTCAGGTTGTCCGGTCGGTTTCGGTTAGACAAATCATAACCCATTTCAGGTTCGGGTTAGTTTTAGGTTGAGGTGAAACATGAGTAGGTCGGGTTCTGGTTGAAGTCAACCCAATCCAAAACCTGAAATTGACAACCCTAGTGAGAAGGCTATTTGACAAAAAAAAGGGAATTGCGACAAGACCCTTTCCAAATAGGGAAAAAGAGAACTGTGGCAAAATCCTCGCCATAGAGGGAAAAATGGGGAAGGTCCACTAAGAAGTATCCCACTTTATTTCAATTTCTTACATTGATTGATTACTAATGAGTTGATTCATATGTAGATATCCCTGTTTCTCGTAGGCACAAACAAATAAATGATTGAATGTGATGACGAATAAGAGTATTATTTGAGAGGAGTAGCTAGCCCTAAAATTTGTCTATCAAATACCATCCTCTGTCTAGACCTTACAACTAATTTAAGAGATTCTTTACTTCAACCAGAACTAGGAGTGTCCAAATTGGGTTTGGAGTGGATTGAGTCCAACTCTTCCCTGTTTGATTATTTTTTACTCCAACTTGTTGTTGATTCTATTTTATCCTGATGTTGACGACCTAAATTGAATGTACAATTTTTTTAACATTTTTAGGTTGTCCTTATGACAAAGCGTTTCAGTCCTAAGTTAATGACTAAACATTATGTTTAGACTAACTTCAGTGTGATTTTTATCTCGAAAATTTTAGGGTTTCAGTTTAGCGTTTCAGGTTGGCAATTTTAACCTAAAACAAGTTTCACTAACCCTACCAAAAAACATGTTTTGGTCATTATCTTTAACCCTAACCCAGTAATTTATGAGTTGGTTTTAGGTTTGTGTTAGGCAACACTCCTAACCAAGGTAGTAGTGAAACCTCATATGATTAATGAGAAATTTTCATGGAGTTTTTGTCACCACAATCTTCATGTTTTATAACACCCTCACAATGGAGACTGTCTAACAACCTAACCCCAAACCTTTTGAGCCTAAAAATTAGTCATTTAATGTTACTTTCACTTGCTTAACAATAAAAGGCCATATTATCATAGTTAATCTATGTGTTTTTCTTATAAACTAATCATAGTGTTCCACATATTCTATTGCATAACTAGGTTTCACACATTTATCTTAAATACCCCAAGTGATGTGTAAACCCTAAAGTCCCAGAAATCTCGAAGGCGTTAGAAACCATAATTCCTGAAAGTCCCAGAAATCCTAGAAATGACCTTGGAAACCATAGAAAAGCCTTGGAAACTCAATAAAACGCTAGGAAACCCTAGTAACTAGAGAGGGAAGACCTTTGAAAATCCTAGGAGACCCGGTAAAACCATAATAGCCAGATATGCCTTTATAGTTAGTTTTACACCTTCATAGCTATTTGTCTCGTTGAAATACACCAAAAATAGCTTGTTAAGCACGAGGTGTCGACCTGGTTGAGTTAAGCACGAGGTGGAGACCTAGTTAAGGTAAGCACGAGGTGGTGACCTAGTTGAGTTAAACACGAGGTGGCAACCTAGTTAAAGTAAGCACGAGGTAGCAACCTAGTTAAAGTAAGCACGAGGTGCTAGTTAAGGTAAGTATGAGGTGGCAACCTAGTTGAGCTAAGCACGAGGTGAAGACCTAGTAAGAAGCAAGCATGCGGTGGTAACCTATTAAACCTAAGCACGAGGTGTTAGGAGCACGAGGTGTCAAGAAACAAATGGTTAGCATGTTGTCCAATAGGAACCATACACGTAAGCAAGCAAGTAGGAGGTGTCACGAGGTAATTGGTTAGGTTTTAAGCTAAAGAACAATAACATGTTCCTTATTTACACTTTAAGATAACTTATCCCCTTTTATACCCTTAAATGGCGCCTTAAATGGGCTGTAACCAGAAGTGTATTCACTTCCATTTACACTTACATATTAGTAGGACATGATACCAAACTCAGCCTAGCAAAGAGGCGGCCAAGCAAAGCAAACAAGCCTTAAGAATTTCGGCCACATTAATGCTTGTCATGATTCATTTTCAGTTCATTATGACCCCTGCCCTTGCCAACCTCCCCTAGAACTTCTCAGCCCTTAGATGTGTTCACTTTACTCATTCAAATCAAGGATTAAAAGGATGAGAGGTGGTGAAGTAAGAGGTGTCACCTTAGTAAGGGTTACCTATATAAGAAGAGCCACGACCTGGCATCATTGCTCACATCAATCTACTTCCCTAACCTCCTATAACACAAAGAAACACAAGCCAAAAAGTAGACTTTATCGTCGGGTCGGGAAACCAGGGATGGGAGGAGTTAAACTTTATCGCTTAACTAGGTCTTCATGCGTAAGAATTAGTATTCGGGCGAGTTATTACCCGGATTGGGTACTTTAGGTTAGAAGAAAAAGAGTCATCAGTGACTACTTAACCTTTTAAATTAATACTTGTAGACACCGAATATTTTACTGCATTTTCATTTATTTATGCACACAAGCTTTTGTAGTTGGATAAGAGTTGTAAATAATTTAAGACTAAAGGTCACAAGTTCAAGGCACAAAGATTACACTTTTTGCAATTACTTATTTTTAATTATTACTTTCTTTATTCTCATTAGATTATAACGTTGGTTATTTTGGCTTAGTTTATTATTCAAATTCCAATTTATCGAGGATTTCTATTAAGGATTACACTTTTTGTATTTTTAATTTATTATTTAGCTTTTTTTTATTCTCATAAGATTGTTGTGTTGGTTGTCTTAGTTTATTTTATCATTTGATTTCCTTTTTATCTACTATTCCCCTTTTGTTATTATCATATTTCCATGTTTGCAGGAAAAAAAAGAACACCTAATTAATTTACTTTTTGTTATTTTATTTTACCTTTCATAGTTTTTTTATTTATTATATTAGTTGACTCTATTATTTAGGAGAACGTTCAATTTAGGTTGTGTTCGATGGTGACGATTCGCCAAGTTTGTACTATTCGCTCACATTAATCTGTTAAAATAACGTCCAAAAATCATCAAATGTGGGGATTAATCTCTGTTGACAGCTTAAACCCAACGCAGGTTTTACCTGCATTTGCTCCCTTAAAGTTGTCCCCCCGATGTGTCATTGAAGTTGTATTACTTTTTTACCCTGACGATAATTATCAACTTACTCCAACTGTATACTACCACCGTTTTCAATATTGTACAGAAACCAGCACTGCATTCAATTTTTCAAATTCCAATCCACTGTATTGAATTCTCGTGTAGTTTCTTCATCAGTTCCGTCGGCATTGTTAGAAGCGAGACTCCATTGTTGCCACTTGCAGAACTCTGAAATGCAAAAACACACCATTTCTAGAGGCGGGACTCTCGAAATGGTAAGTGCATCAGAAATAATAGTCGACTACTACAATAAACTGCATATAGACCTTGAAGATTGCATTTCCAGAAGCTGGAAGAAGATCGTGTTGTCATTTTATTTTTCATAGTTTTTTTTATCTATTCTACTTTATTTATATTAGTTGGCTCTATTATTTAGGAACAAGTTCAGTTTATTTTCGTTTGTTGTCATCTTATTTTATTTTTCATAGTTTTTATTTATTTTATTTTGTACACCTCTTTTTGTCATTTTTCATCTTAATAGACAAAAAAACATTCAACCTATATTATTTGACATTGTAATATTGAGAAATGTGGTTGATGATTAATTTTTACCACTATCCATTTCTTTTTTTCAATTATTTTTTTACCCACTCACCCCACCCTCAATTAGGAATTTGTTACAAAAAAAAAAGTCTTCCATATTCTTAGGAGTAGAGATATCTTGGCACTTCGAGCCGTTCATGCTCCACTACCTCACAATTTACTCAACTCTTTTGTTATACAAATGCCTATAAAATACCGATGTGAAAAATCTAGGAAGGGGAAGACATTTTAGAGAAGAGTGAAAGAGCAAACAAGCTGGTGATTTTTCAGATAGAGTGCCCAAACATAGCCATAAAACCAGTCATAGGTAGAATGTTTAAATAATCCCACCAAACAAAGTTCCGAAGAATTTCTTAATTGACTTGCATTTGATGGCTTCTCGGGGTTAGGAGTGTCGTTCCGCTAATCACCATCAAAGTGCATCCCTCCATTACAACCGTAACTTTTTTCTAATCAAGTTCATTTTGATGCAACTCATCCACTCAGGTATAATTAGATTAATTCATTAATTAATTTATTAGATTGCTGCAATTAATTAATGATTGCTCAGGCTTTAATTTGAATACGATTCAGAGGTACATTCCTTTTTATTTCAAGGTGAGAATGTATATAAAAATAGATATTGAATTCTAGTTGTGATCAATGTGTTGTTTTTTTAAGTAAAAGTTGATATTTATCATTATTCTAAAACTTCCAAATTTCACTTTATCATTGATTGATTTCTAATGAGCGTTATTGAAATGATTAACCTGAATCGTCTTCCACTGGCCAGACCGAGCATGGGATGGATTAAAAAAAAGGGGGGGGGGGGGGGGGGGGGAGCGGATACAACTTAGTCGTATGATGGAAATGTCATTACGAATATTAACATATTCATGTTGTTCGCTAGCTGTTTTATTTAATTCTTCTTTTTGTTTACTAATATGTTTACTTTTCGATTGTTGATATTCATAGCTTCTCATTCGTAACAAGTAAATAAAAAAATGCTTACAATCTGTATTGTTTAAGTTTGTACAATCTGTTTACATATCCTGCAATTTCCCGCATCACTAGATGAGGATCCTGTCTTGCCTCTTATAGGTTGGAGATGGAGAACTCACAATTATGGGAGTGTCCACTCTCATAATGCTTTCCCTGTAGTGGAAAAGTTGCACATTCTAAATCTTAGAGCTTATACTTATTTGAATATTGCATAATCACTTATTTATGTTTATTCATTGTTCTATGGTTATTATTTACTTCTATATTTTCTCTTGAAATCCGATGATAAAAGTAAAGACCGAGTTATCTCGGGGGAGGTGGGAATTGCTTCCAAGCACCTCCTTAGTTCATAACCTAGCCCCCGAACTTAGATTTCTGGTTAAATTTTGTAATGTCATTTTGGACAATCTCATGTATTTTTTATGCAGTTTATAGTTTTAGGGTTGTAATTATATGTGTTCGAAAAGAGGAATTAATGAGAAGAATTATATTGATATTTCTATATTATATCCATATGATATTCCTTCGAATTGAACGGTTAAATTAGATGGTGACTCAATACTATTCAAATAATTGTCAAGCCCGTGTGAGGCCTTTTTAATTAAGGAAAGACGGGTTACCACCCTAACAAACTGGCAACATCAACAAGGGTGGCAACCAAATCGTCGACATCAACAAGGGTGGCTACCAAATCGCCAACATCAATAAGGGCAGCAACCAAATCACCAACATCAACAAGGGTGGCAACCAAATCGCCAACATCAACAAGTAGTTACCAAATCGCCAACATCAAAACGGGTGGCTACCCAATCGCCAACATCAACAAGGGTGGCAACCAAATCAGCAACATCAACAGGGGTGGCTACCAAATCGCCAACATCAACAAGGGTGGCAACCAAATCGCCAACATCAACCATGGTGGCTAACAAATCACCAACATCATGAAGGGTGACAACCAAATTGCCAACATCATCAAGGGTGACAACCAAATCGCCAACATCAACAAAGGTGACAACCAAATCGCTAACATCATCAAATGTGGCAACCAAATCGTCGACATCATTAAGGGTGACAACCAAATCGCCGACATCAACAAGGGTGGCTACCAAATCGCCAACATCATCAAGGGTGGCAACCAAATCGCCAACATCAACAAGGGTGGCAACCAAATCGCCGACATCACCAAGAGTGGCAACCAAATCGCCGATATCATCAAGGGTGACAACCAAATCGCCGACATCAACAAGGGTGGCAACCAAATCGCTGACATTAACAAGGATGGCAACCAAATTGCCAACATCAACACGGGTGGCAACCAAATCGTCGACATCATCATGGATGGCTACCAAATTGCCAACATCATCAAGGTTAGCTACCAAATCTCTAACATCATCATGGGTGGAAACCAAACCGCCGAAGTCAACAAGGGTGACTATCCAATCCCCCGACACCCCCAAGGGTCAAAACCATATCGCTCACATTGTTCATGGCAACAACCTTCATCTTACCACAAGCATTTGGATCTTCCATTCCCGACCATGTAAGACAGGTAAGTCTCTGTTAATTTTTTTGGTGCCCTCATACATTGACCTTCATCGGATTACATCCAACTTCGTCATTGGGTGGCATCTACGTAGACACAAAAAATGTAACATGGCAACTTCTACATTATCAACTCATCTGGATGATATAGAAACTTCAAGACCGGTAAGCCCCAAATCGTTAAAAAGTAAGGCTGGTAAGTTTGGTCAAATATTACGGTGTCGTCATACATTGACTTTCCTTTGATTGCATCAAACTCAATCAATGGGTGACATTTGTAGACAACGAATATTTTACCACATTCTCATTTTTTTGACGCTGCTAAGCTTGGTTAAATAATACGGTGTCATCATACATTGGCTTTCCTTTGATTGCATCAAACTCAGTCAATGAGTGACATATGTAGACACTGAATATTTTATCACATTTTCATTTATTTGTGCACACAAGCTTTTGTAGTTAGATGGTAGTTGTAAATAATTTTAGACTAGAGATCATAAGTTCAAGACACAAAGATTACATTATTTTTGGCTTAGTTTATTATTTAAAATCCAATTTATCGAGGATTTCTATTAAGGAATATACTTTATGTATTTTTAATTTGTTATTTAGTTTTTTTTATTCTCATAAGATTGTAGTGTTGGTTGTTTTAGTTTATTTTATCATTTCATTTCTTTTTTATCTACTATTCCCCTTTTGTTATTAACATATTTCCATGTTTGCAGGAAAAAAAGAACACTTAATTAATTTACTTTTGTGTTATTTTACTTTAACTTTCATAGCTTTTTATTTATTCTATTAGTTGACTCTATTATTTAGGAGTATGTTCAATTTAATTGTTTTGGTGTCATTTTATTTTATTTTTCATAGTTTTTATTTATTCTATTTTATTTCTATTAGTTGACTCTATTATTTAGGAGTACGGTCAATTTAATTGTTTTGGTGTCATTTTATTTTATTTTTCATAGTTTTTATCTATTCTTTTTTATTTATATTAGTTTGCTCTATTATTTAGGAACATGTTCGGTTTATTTTTGTTTGTTGTCATTTTATTTTTCATAATTTTTTATCTATTCTATTTTATTTATATTAGTTGGCTCTATTATTAAGGAACACGTTCATTTTATTTCCGTTTGTTGTCTTCTTATTTTATTTTTCATAGTTTTTATTTATTCTATTTTGTACACCTCTTTTTGTCATTTTCATCTTAATAGACAAAAAAACATTCAACCTATATTATTTGACCATCAAAGTGTATCCCTTCATTACAACCGTAACTTTTGTCTAATCAAGTTCATTCCGGTGCAACTCATCCACTCTGGTATAAGTAGATTAATTCATTAGATTGCTGCAATTAATTAATGACATCTCAAGCTTTAATTTGAATTCGATTCAGAGGTGCATCCCTTTTTGTTTTGAGGTGAGAATGTATATAAAAATAGATATTGAAATCTAGTGGTGATCATCACGTGATGTTTTTTTAGGCAAAAGTTGATGATTATTATTATTCTAAAACTTTCAAATTTTCACTTAAACATTGATTGATTTCTAATGAGCGTTATTGAAATAATTAACCTGAATCGTCTTCCGCTGGCCAGGCCGAGCATGGGATGGATTAAAAAAAGGAGGTCTTCTGCTAAGCATACAACTTAGTATTATGACGGAAATGTCATTATGAATATCAATATATTCATGTTGATCGCTAGCTGTTTTATTTAATCCTTCTTTTTGTTTACTAATAATGTTTACTTTTCGATTGCAGATATTCATAGCTTCTAATTCGTATCAAGTAAATAAAAAATGCTTACAATCTGTATTGTTTAAGTTTGTACAATCTGTTTACATATCCTGCAATTTCCCGCATCGCTAGATGAGGATCCCGTCTTGCCTCTTAAAGGTTGGAGATGGAGAACTCACAATTATGGGAGTGTCCACACTCATAATACTTTTCCTCTAGCGGAAAAGTTGCACATTCCAAATCTTAGAGCTTATACATATTTGAATACTGCATAATCACTTATTTATGTTTACTCATTGTTCTATGGTTATTATTTAGTTCCATATTTTCTCTTGAAATACGATGATAAAGTAAAGACCGAGTTATCTCGGGGGAGGTGGGTACTTCTTCCAAGCACCTCCTCAGTTCATAACCTAGCCCCTGAACTTAGATTTCTGGTTAAATTTTATAATGTCATTTTGGACAATCTCGTGTATTTTTTTAATGCAATTTATAGTTTTAGGATTGTAATTATATGTGTTCGGAAAGAGGAATTAATGAGAATAATTATATTGTTATTTCTATATTATATCCATATGATATTCCTTTCTAATTGAACGGTTAAATTATATGGCGACTCAATACAATTCAAATAATTGTCAAACCCGCGTGAGGCCTTTTTAATTAAGGAAAGACGAGTTACCTCCCTCACAATACTTTAAACATCTTGTAGCGACAATGGAAAAAAAATATTGAAAGAAATCAAAAGATGTAAAAAGTCTTCATTAAGTTGCAAAATATCTTGTTAGTATGAATTTTTTTTATTAATTCCACAAAAAAACTTTCAACTCATGTGAAGATGGATTAATCAAATGACCATAATACCCTTATATGTTTATACACTATTACATATTTAGAATATGTGAAATACCCCTAACCTTTAAATAATTAAATAAAGGGAATATATATTATTTGGGGGATTATTAAACCCTAAAAAAGCATATAAACACTCAGGCGTTTAAAACGCACCTAAAACTTCTTAAGGTCATAAACGGGCATTAAGCCGGACCTTAAGCTAACCAAGTTATGTAAGCTATAAAACTCATATGAAGTTAATCAAGGATCATTATATGACCCTTAGAACACAGGACCTTATCTAAAACTGAGTAAAAATACAAAATGCCCGGGAGTTCCTTTAAAGGCCCTTAAGGCCCGAAAGTCCCAGAAATACTTTATACGATGAAGTAAAGCTTTACACTTCATTACAAATGCACCATAACACTTTATTAAACATATAAGATGAAGTCCTCGCGCTAAATTCTCAGTTAGATGCAAAGTGCTCGGAAGTTCCCGATGGGGGCCCCATAAACCCCCGGGAATGCCCCGAAGAGGTGTCGAGGTGGCAGAAACTCCTATATAATTCATTCTTAGAGTTACTATCATCAATATTCATCATTCTAAAGAGAATGCTCGAGCTACTTTTTCAAAAATACACAAAGTGCTCGGGGGAATTTCTTAACGCTCCTTTTTGCCCCGGGAGTGTCCCGGTAGCCCGGAAATTGTGTCTTGAGTTGATATAACCCCATATAACTCAATGTAACACCTTAACATATTATTATTGACTATAAACAATGTCTATAAACACTTGGAACTCATAGCGACTACTTATTTTCCAGAATATCCTTAAAGCACAAAAATACACCTTCGGGTGTCATAAAAACGTGTTCTACGCAGTTACCTTGAAGTTTTTGAGGAGCCACAAGTTGATAATCCTAAATGGGGATAAGTTGACCATCTAAATCAATTAAATCCAGTGCTAAGCACATAGCACAAACAGAGCCAATTTTTGGATAAAAAAGGGTACCATAAATCAGCATTTTTACCTTAGAACTTTCATCTTTTACTTTGGTATAAATGTACCAACTAAATGTTGTGACTTATAACATGTTACAATATGGTATTAATACAATATAGTGTGACAGGAATCAAATCAAAAATCAATTCCAATAGGCCATGGAGGGGGCCGTTTTTTAGGGTGTTTTGACTTGAATTTTAAGCAAAAATAATGCCTTATGGAATGGTGACTCACCTTATCATGTACCATGTGATATATGTCAAATAATTCAGTCAAATAAGGCTCCCCACATTACCGAAACCTGCAGGAAAAACAAGAGGATCAGCTTATATAAAAGCAATGAAATTAAAATACAAAAGTAAGTTCCTAGATCTACTTTAGTCTAGTATAATACAAGACAAATCAACCCATCCTCTAGCACATGTGGCTGCCGATTTCATGTGGAGAAAATCTAGTATTATTGCTACATAATTAGTCAAATAAAACAGCCACCTAACTAAGCATGTGCCTATGTCTAATATTGACAAAAATCAATTGTCTACCTATACACACATTACCGTAAATGAGCAAGGAAATAAGGTTTTGATTGCCTTATAAAATTCAAAGTAGAATACCTACCTACCTAGGCATGATATAATGTCTTCAATTATCAAAAATCAAATGCTCCCATTCAGTCCTATTACCGTGAGCAATCAAGGGAGAAGAAGGACAAAACAACTTAGAAAAACACTAAAGAAATACATTAGTTAAATTCCTTGCACTCTTGTCTTGTCCTCTTCTTTCAAATTGTCAAACAAAGCCACCTTATCCCCATATCTCAGCCGAAAGTTTACAATAATGAGGGCATCTTCTTGAGCCAAACAATCAAACAATAAACAAAGAAAAACAAAACAAATTTGACATTAATTTGTCAAAAGAGAAATCCTTTCAATTTATATTCTCTTAAGCCTTACGTGAGCTAGTCTCTCATTTGCCCATCCTTCACCGAATTGGTAAGCCTTTCTACTCTCTCTTTTCTTCTTAATTTGCTAGTTTATTCCTTAGAGCTTCAAAGCTCCATTAATGGTGTACTAAGTTCTAACACCATTTCTATGTAATTTTCCTAGTTAAATCTACTAAGTCTTGAAGCAAGAATCATCCTAACAACCCTTGCTATTTTCGCCAAGCATTAGTACTCCAAGCAAGTGTCTTGATTCAACAACAACACAAGGAACAACAAGATCAAGTTAAGGTATATTTTCATGTTGAAAATCCTAGTAAAATACCTTAAGTCATTACCGAAAATTTAGAACTTCTAAATCTATATTATCTTCATCATTTCATGAAGGAAACTTGGATCTACAATCATCCCAAGGTGTACCGAAAATACCTTGAAAAATACCTAAGGTAAACTCTTGTAAAACTACTCCAAATCTTATTTATAAATCCTTGTTAGAAGTCTAACACTTGGATCTCCTAAACCTATGTGTAGAGGCCGAAAATTCTTCATCAAAATAGCATTGGAAGAGCTTGGAATTCAAGAGGAAATCAAGTACAAGAATTATCTTGATTTAAAGAGTAAGTTTCTATAATTAAGGTTTATTAAGTTTTAAGTTTGATTTAAGCTTCAAACTTTGGTATGAAAATTATGTATACACCTTAGTAATATTAAGGCCGAAATACTATAGGTTATAATGTCAAAAAAATAATTGATAACATATAAGGTAAGATTATTACCTTAAGGTATAAATTTGTGTCACGAGATTTAAATATGATACATATATAATTAAACCGAATTGTCTAAGAGTTAATTGCTCTATTTTGAGGTTATAATCATTCTAAGTCATTAGCATAATTTTTAGAAGTGTTATATGGCTTATATACATTTATATGAATTTATTATAAGGTATAAATCAAGTTTTAAAACTATATGGTAAATATTATTTAAAGCCGAGAATGAAATGTTTTATTTGGTGATTTTTGAAGTGTATAAGTATATTAACTTATATTATAAATTTTGGGAGTATTAAAAATAGCTACAAGTATTTAAATGGCTAGTTTATTAAGTTATGTGGCTAAAATGTAAATTTTGAAAAGTTTAGTGAACAAATAATAATTGCTGAGAGTTTAGGGAGTTATTTGGTATAGTTATGGTATATTATAAGGTAGGAATTAATATTATGAATTTTGGTGAATTTAAATAAGTGTATTAGTGTTAAAATAACATTTTATAAAGTTTTGGGGCTATTTTGTAATTTCTGGAAAGTATGGTGTAAAAACCAAATTACATATGTTTTCTGGGTATATTAAAGTATTAACTACGAAAATTAAGTCTTGGTCAAAGTGTTGACCAAAAACTTTGGGTTAAAATGATTTATGACATAAAATATTAAGTTTATAAAAGTTATGGGGTGAAAATGTAATTTATAATAGTTGGTGGGTAAAACCGAATTATAAATGGGGCGGAAATGTAATTTGTGAAAATATAAGTGTTCACTTGGTTATTTTAGAAAATTAAATATTAAAACTATAGTTTATAAGTTAATATGTAAACTTATATAAAGTTTTGGGGTTAAAATGTAAATATAGAAAATATATGTTGAAAATCAAGAGTTTAAGCGGTTAAATAGCAAATTATAAAAGTTAGTATATTTAATTGTAATTACCGAAAGTTAAGATGGATATTTGGTAAATTATAAACGTAATGTGGTTAATTAATAATTTACAAAAGTTATGTGTTCAATTTATGATTACCAAATCTATAAGGTTTGTTTTGTAATTTAGTAAAGAAAGGAATTAAAACTAAGGAGTATAATGTATTTTGGAGTATAATGTAAAGTTTATAAAATAAAGGTGGTTATAATAAAAATAACCAAATTGTATAATATAAAGAATAAGTGGAAGTACGCAATTAAAGAAATGGAAATATACTACAAGGTGGGAATTCATTATCATATGTAGATACTACATAAAATAACGGACTATTAAACTACCTCGAACCACTGTAAAATAACAGGGGAAAAATAAAGAACATACGGGGTTAGTATACTACAAGTATTAGTTATGTAGTGACAGCATTGTAATACTTAGTGAATAGTTGTATTAACGTTACCTGGTATTGCATGTAAATATAACAGCGTACGGGGAGAAACAGTTAAGGCGTGAACTGCCAAGCTAGCAAGTTACTCGGTGAACGGTATGTTAATTGTGTGGTCTGAATGTCCTAAGGATTTTCCTGAGGTCCAGACATTGTGTGTTTAATTTTTAAGAGCAATATCTGTGATTTAAGTATATGATGTTGTATACTGTATTGCTCAACACAACTGCGTTCTATTTTACGCGAATGTTTTATGACTACAAGTTTATACATCTAAACTGGAACAAGACTAACTGACCTTTAGGTATTATTGAACCTAACTGATGGTCAACTGTTATAGTT
Organism: Limonium bicolor; assembly: GCA_023374045.1. Taxonomy (NCBI): domain Eukaryota; kingdom Viridiplantae; phylum Streptophyta; class Magnoliopsida; order Caryophyllales; family Plumbaginaceae; genus Limonium; species Limonium bicolor. Next base: position 306,855,105 of record CM041776.1, on the reverse strand, counting down.
TTAACTCAAGGATTGGATATTGTATACTGACTAAAGGGCTAACTTATAAAGAGAGGAATTCAGACTGTTTTGACTTTCTGGTTGCGCATCGTGATCACAACGAGGGACTTCTATGGGGAGTCACGCAAGGGAATCCATTGTCCACATTCGACGATGGCGGGGGGCACTACCGTTGGTGCACAGGTTCAACTGGATCGGTCAAAATAATTATCCAGAGCCATAAGGTCAGCTGGTAACGGTTCCATTGGAACCCAGGGGACTACTGTCCATTATTAAGTTATTAAGGGTTATCTTAACATGACGCCTGAGGTGGAATTTATCTGGAGAAGTTTAAATGGTTGGTTAAAAGGATACGGGTCTTGTGACCTACTAACAAGTACAGTTAATTAATACGCGTATCTTGTTTGGTTATTGTTATGGATTATTGGTGTGTGATTATCTGGTTGTTGTTTATTATTGTGATGATATTGACAGATGAACTATGTGTGTTTATTTAACATTACAGTTATTACTATTGTTGTAAAATGGATTATCATGTAACGAATCTAATATCAAGATGGCTAAACGACTTAAGGAATCTAGATGACTTAGGACTACATTTAGCATACCAACATTTCGATTGCTGAGCCCTTCAATGGGCAAAACATTTCAGGTTACTGAAGAAAACACAAGCCGGAGTGCGGGGCACAGGGTAGCTGATGGGTTTAATAGAGAACTCTTCTAAGTTTTATTATGTATTGTATTAAGGAATTTGTTGTATTTCATTTAGTTGCTCAGTATGGATTTGGTTTGTAATATTAAGAGTGCTCAGTATTTTGTTCATCACAGCGGGGAGGAGTTTAAGTTGATGAATGGAGTAAGGTTGCCTTGTTACTCACAAGGGTGAGTAACGGCGTGTAACGCCAACGTTAGATAGATTTATTTTCCGCTGCGAATGTTATTTATTATGCTACGACTTGCGACGTTATTACAGGTTTAAGATTAGGGGTGTTACAATATGTCAATAGATCACAAGATGCTTAACTAGTAAAAGAAGTTTTGAACTTATACAAAATAAGAAGTACTCATATCATGGGATTTCATGCTAATGATGCTAGATGATTTTGGATTTCGTAATAGATGGAAGGGGTGGATCAAGGAATGCTTAACGACAGTCAGGATTTCCATGTTAGTGAAAGGTTCCCCGACAAAACCTTTCTCACCCAAACACGGCTTGAGGCAGGGGGATCCACTATCTCCTGACCTATTTGTTCTCATGGTGGAAGCACTTAGTTGGATGATTCACAGGTCAATCGAACTTTAAAGATTTCAAGGCATGAAAATCGGTAGTCAAGGGATTCGATTGTCTCATCTGCAATTTGTAGATGATACAATGTTGTTCTACAATACTTAGCAAGAGGAGATGATCCATATACATAGATTACTGATTACGTTCTATGAAATCAGTGGTCTGAAACTAAACGTGGAGAAAACTTTAGCTTTATTTATAACTGTGGATGAAGAGGAAGGGAGGATGGTGTCAAACATCTTCAAATACCTAATCAAAGCACTCCTAACGACTATTTGGGCTGCCCGCTTGGAGAAAACCCATGAAGATACGAGACCTGGCTGTCGATTATTCAGAAGGTAGAATCGAAATTAGCCAAGTGGAAGGCCACTAGTTTATCGAAAGCAGGCAGAGCAATATTGGTAAGATCGGTACTTGAATCTATCCCCCTCTTCTATGCTAGTTTGTTTGTAATTCCAGTAAAGGTGAGGAAAAATTGATGCCCATTCAAAGAAGAAATTTTTGGGGTAATGTACCCCCCCTGCGTGTTAAAACACCCTTAATATGATAATAACTAACATAAATTGTAGCAATAATAAACAACGTCGCAGCGGAAAATTAAACAAACCATTTAACCCGGGTGTTACACGCCATTATCTGCCCATGCGAATAACGAAGCGTTCACTTACACAACTGAACCAGTAATACAATACTAACCACAATGATGACAAGAATACAACATTAGTCCAAGGTTTACAACATTCTGATCCCAAAATGACTAGTAAACAGTCTACCTAACAATACCAAGTGTTCAAAAGCGGAATGTAAAATCCTATGGTATAACTAAAGGTATACCACTAACTACTTCTAAAATCCCGCGCTCCCGTGCCAGTCTTCCAACATCTACAAACCTGTAATGGGTGGCCGTATAGGCTCAGCAAAACGCTGACTAGGGGTGTCAAAATCGGGTTTTGGGTCGGGTTGAGCTCAATCCGAACCCGACCCGAAAGTAGTTTTGGTCAACCCGAACCCGGAGCGGGTTGTACTTCTTTAACCCGAACCCGGAGCGGGTTGACCCGAACCTCACCTGTTTTTTCAAAATTTTATTTTATTTTTAAAATTTAGGATTATTTAATAAAAAATATAATATTATAATATTAATTAATTATTATGTACAATATATAAGCATATGTTATCGGTTAAATGTTTATTTTAGTCATAAATTAATCATTAAATACTAATTAAGTCATTAAATATAACATATTTTCTATTTTTAATTAATTTTTTTCGGGTTACGGGTTAGCGGGTTCAACCCGAACCCGAAGCAGGTTTCAATGACCCAACCCGAACCCGACCCGAAAATCATTTCGGGTCAAAAATCTCAACCCGAACCCAGCTTTTTACGGGTCGGTTTCGGGTCGGGTTTCGGGTTCGGGTCAAGATTGACATCCTTAACGCTGAGCATGCTAATAATGTGATCTTAGACCTTTTAGGTCACTTAGGTCGATTAGTCATCTTACTTAGCATATGGTTTATTTCATGTTGTTCCGTTTACATGCTTTATAAATGACTACAAATGCAGAAATAAACATCCAACAAACCACTCAATTATTCACATAAAAATTCATAATAGTTATGACAATTTACAAACAAATCATTCACTTTAATCCTAATAAGGATAACAAGATAGTTGAATAAGAAATCGTTTCTTTTGGTCAGTGTCCATCATTTGAAGCCCAACTTATATCAATCCTCACATAGTCAGTCGAGTGTCATGTTAAGGACAATTCCCCGATAATCTCACACTTTCATAATTGGACAATAGTTCTATGCCATGTTACCAGTGGGTAGATGGACTTACTCAGTCTACGTGGTAGACGTCCATGTGGCCGAAGCCATGGTACCAATGGTAGCACACTCCAACTAACAATCGTATCCGGCTCGTTAGATTAACAAAACGAAAGGTTCTCCATCGGAGTTCCCCTCTAGTGATCACTCTACGTAACCTACTGGTACGAAAGCAGTCCAGGATTTACTAAACATACTTTTCATTACATCATAACTCTCTCATTTGTTTGAGTATTTAGTTAATCTCCTTGGTTATAGAAGAACATATTTATTTGGTGCCTTCCGGGGCTTACACATATTCCTAGAAGTCGTCTAGGTGATGTTGCAGATCGAGTCATCGCCCTAGAGGCAGTTAATATCGGGTCTCTAATCTAAGTGTCTCACTTAGTGTTCTTGGAGTAATTTGCACTCTTAGGTTAGCACTTAGAGTTCCTCATAATTGTTCATGCACAAGTTAAGTGATAATGGGTATCACTTTGTTCGATCGACGTTCGCGCACAATTAATAAGTGTTTTGACGGTTGAATTACATAACACACACAATACATGCATACCATGGTTATTCTTAACATTTAAACACACAATATGTCTGAACCCAAAGAAACTCTTAGGGTGTTCAAACCATACATTCACATACCGTTCACCAGTAGCACGCCCTTCAACCGAGCAGACGCCAACCCCGCGACCGTCTCCCGCTCATAGCACTCTAACAACTAGGATATGGGATTATTTAACACTGAGTGTTAACGTTCTAAATTAAGTCACCTTTTATCGACTAAACGTCCTAGTCCAGTCCCGTTCTTAACCCCTTAATTGTTATTAAACATTGTTTGGGTTTTCATTATTCCCAGGATTTAATTTGATTATACTCTATAGTTGCAAGCGCATAATATTTAGTATTGTAATAATATTTATTACTTAGGGATTTAATTCCTAATAACTCATGATATTTATCAAGGGTACTTTGCCTTTGTATAGTTATATACACACACAACACACACACACACACACCCATATTGTGTGTGTGTGTGTGTGGGTGTGTGTGTGTGTGTGGTGTGTGTGTGTTTGTGTGTGGTGTGGGTGTGTGTGTGTGTGTGTGTGTGTGTGTGTGTGTGTGTGTTGTGTGTGTGTTGTGTGTGTGTGTGTGTGTGTGTGTGTGTTTGTGTGTGTGTGTGTGTGTGTGTGTGTTGTGTGTTGTTGTTGTGTGGTGTGTGTGTGGTGTGTGTGTGTGTGTGTGTGTGTGTGTGTGTGTGTGGTGTGTGTGTGTGTTGTGTGTGTGTGTGTGTTGTGTGTGTTTGTGGTGTGTGTGTGTGTGTGTGTGTGTGTGGGTGTGTGTGTGTGTGTGTGTGGTGTGTGTGTGTGTGTGTGTGTGTGTTGTGTGTGTGTGTGTGTGGTGTGTGTGTGTGTGTGGGTGGTGTGTGGGTTTGTGTGGTGTGTGTGTGTGTGTGTTGTTTGTGTGTGTGTGTGTGTGTGTGTTGTTGTGTGTGTGTTGTGTGTGTGTGTTTGTTGTGTGTGTGTTGTGTGTGTGGTGTTGTGTGTGTGCGTGTGTGTGTTAGTCGTTTGTGTGTTTGTGTGTGATGTGCTGTGTGTGTTATATTGTTCCTTCTTTTTTTCTTGCCAAGTTATCTTTCGCTTTTCGTTCATCGTTTTTTTGTATTGTTCACTTAACCACTTGTCCTTTGTGTTGTTTTGGTCAATTTAGTTTGACCTGGTCAATGTTCCAAGTCAAGGTTTCATTATACTCAATATTTATTTCTCAACTTTACTACATTATGTTATATCACTTATAGTTATATTTACATCTCATAAATCTTTCCACATTAATCTTATATGATTAATCAATCATATTACATTTTTCACCTTATGTTATAAATTCATATATGTGAATCATTAGGTTTCCGATAATGAATTAATTCATTATTTCATGTGAAGTACACATTTATTTATCTGGGTTGCTATTCGCAGTACAAAATTACCAATCACCGCAGTACAAATTTTTTTGAGCGTAAACAGTAAAAAACACTCGGGTGAAAAACGCTTTAATTGTAATAAAAGACGTTAAACCCTTTTTAATCGCATTTAAACGTTATAATTGTGAGTCCACGTAAGTTAAAGACATTTTATGTTGTGTTTGACTAAATTACAAACATTGTTACACTTTCAGAACGTCGTACTGAAATCGCAGTTGAAAGCATCAATTTCGGGTAAAAAACGCTCGTACTATATATAGCCTAACCTTCCTTGGATTACTCATTTCTCTCTTACTCACTCTCTCTCCTCTCTCTCTCTCTCTTCCTTAAGAAGCTCTCTTCTAACTGCCGGAGCCACCGCCGAGCCGCCACCAACCACCGCAGGACCACCACCGGAAAAATTTTCTGGTGAGTTTTTCGAATTTTTTTTCCAACTTATAGATTTAGGTGTCCCGAGTATGAATTTGGTGTTATTTTTTTGAAATTCAACATCAATTGAGCTAGATCTAGCATAGAAAATTCGGATGAAACTTGAAAATTTTGAAAAAAAATAGTACAGGGGCGAGCCCTGGTGCGGCTTGACCTGTAGAGGGGCGAGGAGCAGGGCGACTCGGGTGCGAGTGCGGCGAGGACCGGTGCTGCTCGCCTAGAAGATACGTGAGGAGGAGCGGCACTCGATCGACACCAGGGCGAGGAGTAGAGGGGCTCGCGACTTTGGTTCTCCAGCGACACAGGGGGCGCGATTAGTAGTGCTGCTCGCCCGCGTCTTCGTAGAGGAGTGGTGCTGCTCGACCGCGTCTGCCTAGAGGAGTGGTACTGCTCGTGTGCGTCTGATCCGAGCATCTGCGCGGCTCGCCTTGGAGCAACTAGAGCAGCGGCGCTGCTCTACCCGGTGGAAGGCAACTATTTTTTTTAAATTTAATATTGTGAATGATTTTTAAATGTTTTAATTTGTTTATTTGTGAATTCTAATATTGTGAATGATTTTTAAATGTTTTAATATGTTTATTTTTGAATTCTAATATTGTGAATGATTTTTAAATGTTTTAATTTGTTATTTTTTTGAATTCTAATTAATATTGTGAATGATTTATAAATGTTTGAATTTTTTTTGAATTGTAATATTGTGAATGATATGATTATAAATGTTTGAATTTTTATGTTATGAATGAGGAATATAACTGTGTGATATTCGTATGCAGTGATGGATCGTCTGAAAAAAGCAGTGAAACATGTATACACGAAGAGGAAGAATAAAGACCGGGGTACGGAGCAGCCTATGACGGCCTCGTACCGTCGTCGTGCACATGCTCCTGGTGAAGGGCCGAGTGATCCTGCCCCCCGCATGGAAGCAGCACGCCATTCATCGTTCCATCCGGGTCAATCTTTCAACGACCCGACGTTTCAAGTACCTGCACCACCAATGGTAGCGGAGGATGACTCGGCGGTGTTCGATATACCGAGGAGACGCATGCCAGTGGTGTCATCATCCAGTAGTGCTTGGTCTGACAGATCACTGCACAGCGCTAGCTACAATATCTCGGGGGAAGCAAGCCACCAGACTGCTCCGTTAGAAGCTCAGACGTCAGGCGGTGGTAGTTCATCACGTCCACCACGCCCATCACCCGCCCGTGCTGATGAGGACCATGTGATGACTGAGTGTTCGCCACATGCTGATGACGATGGTTGTGGTGCTGATGATGAGGACTCACCCTACGTGGATGAGGATCAGGATAATGAAGATGATGAAGTCATGGATAAGGAGGATGACACTAACGAGGAAGCAGCGCTAGTGATGGTTCCAGTCATTCCTACCTCTTGGAAGTTGACAGAGGTGCCAGTTCCTGGCGGTCCACTACTCACTAGTTTTATCACTAGCTTCGGGGGTCATGTAGTGCTTGACTTATGGACCTCGACTAAGGTATGTTCTATATCTTCTCCTGTATTTGATCATTTAATATCATACTACGTTTTGTAAGTGTTAAATATTGGTCATTATGTAGATCATGGGGTTTTGAGTTTCAAATCCCTTAGGGTGATGCTTACCTGCTGGCCAAAAGATCAAATTTCCAGTAAAAGAGCAAGGAACATGCTTAAGCATTCTGGTATAGAGCACCTACAAGATATTACGATGCCATACAACAACATGTCCCTCATCAGTGCTTTTGTGGAGAGGTGGCAGCCCGATACAAACTCATTCCATATGCCATTCGGTGAGATGACGATCACCCTGCATGATGTGTGGATGATACTGCGAATCCCCATCGTCGGTCGTCTATTGATAGGGGATTCATCCACCTCTGGGTTGAAGGAGGTAATGGCCGATTGTCTTAATTTTGGGGGAGATGTAGAGACTATGACAGAGACACTGTGGAATACCGGTGCTGCATCGATTGCGAGCTTGTTGCAGCAATGTAGGGATGTAAATGAAGAGCCAATGAAACAGGCATGTGGTTAGTTGTATCATCTGATCGGTACGACCATATTAGCTGGAAAATCAAATGGCCGTCTGAGTCCACAGCTGTTCTCGTTAGTAGCTCCCATGAAGAAATCTATGAAGCTTCATAAATATGCATGGGGAGCTGGTACTCTTGCATGGTTATATCGCCAGCTAGGGATAGCCTCTCTTGCCGGCTCTAGTAGGATAGCTGGTTCTATGACGTTACTTGAGGTATGTGTCCTAATGTGCATCTAGTATATGATAACCCACTGAGTATTAATATTTGGTACTGCTTAATCATTCTAGTGTTTTATATGCACAGTGCTGGATTTATGCGTACTTCCCTACATTAAGACCCGCGATTAGCCCAGACTGGCGCGCTAATGATGACAGACCTTGGGCTCTAAGATGGGTGAGATCTACCTCTCAAGTGCATGATCATCGTTCACTGCAAGGCTATCGTGAGCATCTAGATGCTTTGACTGCTCTAAATGTAAGTGTTTGTAGTTGCTAACACATTGAACCATTATTATTTTTGTCTTTCGTTGTTGGTTACATCTTACTATTAATGTTCATTGTAGATTGATTGGTTGCCCTACGGTCGGGATAATGTTAATGTTCATGGAGGGCGCACATGGTATAGAGGTAACATACAGGTTATGGGGTTGAATGAGCCATACTTGCCTGGGCGTTGTCTTCGCCAATTTGGTTACATTCAGGGTATCCCTGAACCTCCTATTAGACCCAACCCAAGGTCTGAAAAAAGAGGAAAAACCACACCCTACACCTGTGTATACCCCCCATGTATAGTTTGTGGGAAAACACTCCTAAATTGCTGGTTCCAGGGTATACGCCCATAAATGCGCGGTTGCATGCTTGCGACCCACTCTACCTAGATTGGTACATCAAGCATACACACCCGAAGATCCTAAACCCTAAGAGTTATCAGACCACCCTGGTTCATCGTCCAGATCCATGTCTAGTAAATCATATTTCCGTGGTACTTCATCACATATCACTTTTATTTTTTATGTGTACTTACCTGACCAAGTGTGTTACAGCTACTGTCTGAGGCAAGTGAGCTTGCACGCCCGTACTACCAAGAGAACAATGCATGGGACTGGTCATACTATCGTCAGGGGATGCCAGAAGAATAACAAAGGGCTGCAACTCATGGTCTCGAGGATGTGTTCAGCTCTTTATACATATGGGATAGTTACCAGCGCCAGCATGGTGCACCCTAGTGGTTGTCATCTTGGATTTGGATGTAATAAACTTTAGTATCATCTTGGAACTATTTGTTGTCTTCCATTTTTACTTGGTGTGTTAGACGCTAGTACAATTTGTGTGGTTGTTTTTTTCTGGTGGACTTGGTGATGGTGGAATTATTGCTGATAATGCTGGTGACCTTGTTGATTATATTTTGGTTGATTTTGTGGAGGTTCTTAGAACCGGTGGAGATAAGAAAAACAGGGGAGACTATGGCGAAAATTTTCTAGAAATGCCTTTGTTTCTGTTGTGCTTGCTGCCTGAGAGAAAGAATTGTGATATTCAAAGGCCTTGGCAGAAGAAGAATTTGGTAGAATTTTGTGTCGTCACACAATGCATGGCTCCTTTCAAAGTTAACGATCAGTATTTGACAAATGTGCTTCTTAAGAAAGAAAAGTCCCAGAATTCAAATCCTATGAATCACATGATTGAAAGTGAATAACTATCTAACATGTACCAAAGATTGTATATGTCACGAGAAATGAAATATATCAAAATGTAGAAATTCCTAAGAAAGAAAAGTCCCTTGACCAATGTACCAAAGATTGTATATGTCAATCTGGGTGGTCTAAATTCTTTGTTGGTCGTTGAGTGTTCTCAGGAATGATAGTGTTGAAATGAAATATCTAACATGTACCAAAGATTGTATATGTCACGAGAAATGAAATATATCAAAATGTAGAAATTCTTAAGAAAGAAAAGTCCCCGAATTCAAATCCTATGAATCACATAATTGAGAAAAGGAAGCCTGAGCAGATTATTATATTTAGGGATGGTGAGAGTGAATCTCAGTTCAACCATGTTCTAAACATCAAGCTTGACCAAAATATTGAGGCTTGAAAATTTCTAGATGAAAGCTGGAACCCCAAGTTCATGGTCGATGCCCTGATAATGTCCCTCCATGTACTGTTATTGATAATACGGTGTGTCACGAGAAATGAAATATATCAAAATGTAGAAATTCCTAAGAAAGATAAGTCCCCGAATTCAAATCTGATGAATCACATAATTAAAAGTGAATAACTATAACAACACGTTTATTCCACATCCAAACATCTACCAAAGATTATAAATCCCGAAAAGTATGACAACACGAGAACTAACAAGATCAATTACGCAATAACCAATAACCTAATTATTTCCTAACCTTTGTTTCTCTATTCCCTATGCTATTACATTACGTCGCATCTCATAAATTGGTTCTTGGTGTTGAAAATCATCATCATCGAGCTCAATAGGATCATAAATAATAAGTAATGGAATATGAGCGATGAAATCATTATACTCCATGTAATTCTCCATCATCCGGCGAACTGATGTATCATTTCGTACATGAATAAAAGTCCACTCGTAGTCGCCCTCCAGCCCCAAATACACCATGGTTGTTATGTTTATTCTGCCGAGTAGGGACTGTAGTGCTCGAATTACTCGTCATTGTAGATCACGGAGATTACTAGGATATGGCATAGTAACTTCTACGCGTCTGTGCCCCATTCTTCTATCAAATTGTGCTCCATGACGACCAAAAGTAGCTACATAATTAACGTACAAACATAAAGGAAACTCCATTTGATTTTGAGAGCGAAATGGGAATTAAGGTATGAAGAGTTCAAGCAAGATGTAATTTGACAGATTCTGAGAGCACATGGTAAGGAATGAGCATGTTGGGACACTAATACCCTCTTTTATAATATTTGAGTAACGGTCACTGACATGTCCAATGGCTAGTTCAACGGCTACTAAAAGAAAACAGGGTTATATCGTGAATTTTCCCTAAAAAGAATTCACCCCCACTATTCAAATTAGATTCTAGCCGAAGGAAGCGTACCAAACACACCATGGAGAAGTTGATGATCTGGTACAAAGTGAATTCAAAGTTACCTTAGGTAATTACTTTTGTCAGGAAAGGTACACGTACCAGGTCACTGTGCACGTACCAGGTTACCGTTTGCAGTACAAAGTGAATTCAAATTTACCATAGGTAATTACTTTTGTCAGGAAAGGTACACGTACCGAGTCACTGTGCACGTCCCAGGTTACCGTTTGTAGTACAAAATGAATTCAAAGTTACCATAGGTAATTACTTTTGTCAGGAAAGGTATACGTACCAGGTCACTGTGCACGTACCAGGTTACCGTTTGCAGTACAAAGTGAATTCAAAGTTACCATAGGTAATTACTTTTGTCAGGAAAGGTACACGTACCAGGTCATTGTGCACGTACCAGGTTACCGTTTGCAGTACAAAGTGAATTCAAATTTACCATAGGTAATTACTTTTGTCAGAAAAGGTACATGTACCAGGTCACTGTGGACATACCAGGTTACCGTTTGCAGTACAAAGTGAATTCAAAGTTACCATAGGTAATTACTTTTGTCATGAAAGGTACACGTACCAGGTCACTGTGCACGTACCAGGTTACCATTTGCAGTACAAAGTGAATTAAAAGTTACCATAAGTAATTACTTTTGTTAGGAAAGGTACACGTACCAGGTCACTGTGCACGTACCAGGTTACCGTTTGCAGTACTTGTAACCTTGTGGCTAGTTCATGACCAACCTCTATATAAGGGATGCCTCCTCCATTTCGTCTCCACACACTCACTCTCCATATTCTCGAAGCTCTCTATCTCCTCACTCTCTTCCAAAAATAATTTCGTAAAACTGTGCAAGCTCTCTAAACATGAGTCAATCTTCAGATTCCGATCATGAGTATGTTCCAGTATCAAGCCCAGTAAGTATTTAGTTTATTGTCTTTGTAAATCATATTCACACTAATATTTCATATTTCAATATTCATCTAACATTCTCTCGACCCTTATTGCAGGAAAGTGACTCAACCACTGATTCAGATTGGGATGAATTTGATGAAGGCGTTCCAGATCATAATGCAGAGATGGATGACTACATGCAACAGATGTATAATCGACCTCCGGTGGTGGATACAGGTTACTTATTTCAAACAAACCAGGCCTTTAGGAGTAAAGAAAGAAGCGAAAGCTTGGGTAGATAGTGTTGGCCATCCCAACCATATCTACACCATAATTCAAAGTTCTCGGTCGGGCCAAGATTTCCACATAACATGCGAGAGGTATTGGAAACCACGAAGGACATCACGACCTGGTGTCATCAACCGGCGCAGATCATCTGGTTCAAAGAAATGTGGTTGTCCTTTTCGAATTAAGGGGTATTACACAAGCTACGGGTGTTTCTTGCAAGTGGGTAACAGATGGCATAACCATGATCTCGCTGAGTGGGCAGAGGGTCATTTTGTGGGAAAACGCTTGACTGAGGCGGAGGAGATTATGATCGATCAGAGAAGCAGAGTCGGTGTGCCACCTTGTGCAATTTATTCAGAGCTCACAACAATCAACCCAGAAACGTCAGCAACAAGGAAAGACATATACAACCGGATACAAAAAACAAAACTAGTAAAGAGAGATGGTCGATCTATGGTGCAGACTCTGCTGAGTGAGCTAGACAAAAACAACTACTACTACGATTACACTACAGAACCAAGTAAGTCAACTCAGCATGTCTCAAATAACTGCAATCCTTTAGGTTTCATATTAATTTAATAGATAACATGATTATATTTCACAATTTAGGGGATCAAACACGACTTGGGTCCATCTTCTTTGCACACCCTACCTCTAGATTACTGCTCCATGCTTTCCCGTATGTCATAGGCATTGATGCTACCTATAAATCAAACATAGCAAAAATGCCTTTGGTTCAGTTCATCGGGATGACGAGTATAGGCAAAAACTTCAGCATTGCCTTCGCCTTTCTTGTATCAGAATCAACAGACATGTATGTGTGGGCACTTCAACAATTAAGGGACCTCCTCGGGCAGACTACAACCTCTACATTTATCACCGACAGATGTCTGGCCCTGATGAATGCCTTAAAAGAGGTATTTCCTGAATCTCATCATCTACTATGTCGGTGGCACATAAGTAGGAACGTTCAGGGGAAAGCCGAGACTTATATGGGTGATATAGGAAGGGCGGCGGCTGCAGTCCGAATGTGGACTTCGGTTGTCTACTCGAGCACAGAGTAGGACTACAACGAGAGGTACGAAAAATTCAAGAATACATACCGAAGCTACCCATGTTTCATTACGTATGTTGCATCAGTCTGGGAGAAATACAAGGAAAAATTTGTGGAGGCTTGGGTCAAGAATGTGTTGCACTTCGGCAACACAACGACACATAGGTAAAATTGTTAATCTTGTAATGTTTAAGATAATACAGTCATTGTTATAGATCTATAAAACTTACTTAAACATTTGATAGGGTGGAGAGCGCACATTCTTCTCTAAAGGCGAGATTAAGCAGTGCTAGACACACTTTGGATGTAATCTTTCCAAAGATTAACGATCATGTGAATACAAGCATCCGGGAGTTAAAAAAGGATTTTGAGGCAGCCAGGACAAAACACAGAAGAGAGCACATGAGGGTTCCAATTGCTGACCTGATCGGGAAGGTTAGTACCCTTTGCTTAGATGAGCTAGTCAAGGAGCTTGGAAGGGCGAATTATGTGCAAATGGACAGCTCACTTTGTGGATGTGACAAGGTAACCTCTCATGGATTACCTTGCACTTGTAAATTAAACTACATGCTGGATAGTGGTATACTATGCTCGAAGAGGGATATACATCGTTTCTGGTATACCCTAAGCTGGGAGGAAAATGAATCAACAATTGATATGCTATCCTACAAAGAGGCAGAACCGAATAGATGACGAGATATAGCTTCAGAGGTAGCACAATTAGATGATCCTACTCTGATGGCGAAATGTTACAGTCAAATCCAAAACTTCCTTCACCCAGATATGGTGTGCCAATTAGGAGAGCCATTGGAACAGTTTGGGATTGGCAGACTTACCGGGACCTCAAGACCAAACCGACGGGAACCTTCGTCTTGGGAGCGTAACCGACCAAGGGCAGGCCAGTCAGAAGGAGCACCATCAAATAGAAGATCACGTAATAGAGGATCATCAAATCCGAGTCGATTCCTGCCCCTAGACAACTTCCCATACTACCAAAATTTCAACCCCAACCTATATCAATATATGACTGGGTATATTGATGTTCGTGGAGATGGGAATTGTGGTTTCAAGGTCATTGCTGACTACCTATATTCAAACGAAGAGAGGTGGAAAGATGTCCGTAGAGCATTGTACAATCACATGAAGAATAAAGCACATGCGAATCAACTATACAAGGCCATTTTTAACGAAGGACCGTACAACGGCATGTTAAGAGCGCTTCATTGGAATTTAGGAGAGCCAGCACCTCAAGAGAAATGGATGACCACGGAAATGGGGTTGGCGATCGTGACAAAGTACACTTCGATAGTAGTTTTCTACTCTACTGTCTTTGGGGGTATGGCAAGTGCCACATACCTTCCGCTCGATAATTATACCGGTCGTTAGCCCAAGAGGAGAGATCCACATAGGAATTTGCCCCCAGGGTCATTTCGTAAGGTTCGCATGGTTGATGACTCCCCACCCCCCTGTCTATCCGCAGTGGTTCTTTTATAGAGATCCAAACACTGTCGGACCTTGGATTCATCAAATACAATATAGGTTAGATAGTTGGATCAACGTTGTACCTTAGTTTTTCTTTAACTTAGTTGTTGTAACTTAGTCTTTCTTTAACTTAGTTGTTGTAACTTAGTTTTTCTTTAACTTAGTTGTTGTAACTTAGTTTTTCTATAAATTAGTTGTTGTAACCTAGTTTTTTTTAACTTAGTTGTTGTTTTAATCATATTGACTTAAATTTGGTCATTCAATTGTCTATTATTTCAAAAAATAGTGTCTCCCCGTAACATTCAAACTTATTCAACTAAGTTTGGTGAAAAAAAATTGTACTGCAAATAGTAAAGAATTTTGTTATCCGCAGTACAAATTAATTTTAAGTCAAATTAATAATATAAACACATAAAAATGTAATCCAACACTTTTTTTAACAAAAAAAAGGTTCCTGTATTGATTCCAACAAAAAAGTAACTAGTAAAATTCGCTACTAATCAACTACAAACTACTTCGGTAAATTTTCTTTCAGATATCATTTTTGGAAAAAAAACACAGCGACACATCATTACATGTGTACAACGTCAATATGAATTAAAAAAAATTTATACTGCGGTGATTAGTAATTTTGTAGTGCGAATAGCAACCCCCTTTATTTATTTGTACCATTTATTCACAAATCTCTTATTAAGAATTTGTCTTAATATTATTCGATGTATTTTATACACTATTATGTTCCTTATATCACAAGGTTTCTAACCATATATTATACTTCCCAAATTTCTAACTTAATCCCATTATTTTATGCGATTGTTTATAAATTATAAGGTATACTTATACCATATTAATTCCTTTATAACATATCCTCTTATACTTTAATATAATGTCGCATTATATCATTTGAAACTTTACAATATTTTCAACCTATACTTCCATTAATTTATAAACTGGTCCAGATTTTTCAGAAATAATAAATTTTCCTCATTGACTTTTGATTATTTACAAAACCTCCCCAAACATTATATTTGTCACATTACTAACCTTATTTGTTTTTAACCCAAAGTTTCCAACCATATTATATATAACCGAACAACACTCCAATATTTTCTAAATTTATTCTTTTCACCCACAACTTTCTTTTAATTGCATATTGACCTTCTTTATTTCATAAATTTACAATTTAATACCAAAACTTTATATTATACATATTAACTTATTTAATTTCAAAAACTACCCAAATAATTTTCTAAATTTACGAACAAGCCCCAAGGTTGGTCTAATACCATTTTTACCCCAGATTTTTGGTTATTTACACATTAACCCCATAAGTTTTATAAATGTTATAATTTAATCTTAAAACTATATACTATACTCCTTAATTTATTTAATCTTCAAATCTAACCCAAAAAATTTCAAATAATTTGAACAGACCCCTAAGGTCTTTATAATTCATTCCTAACCCATAAACTTTTGGAATTTATACAATGAACCCATTTCTTTTTATAATTGTTATTTAACCTAATATTTCATTAAACTACCAAATTAATTAATCCTAGTATTTAATCTGGTCAAACCTCTCGTGTGATCAAGGTTAACCACCCAAAATACTCCTTTGACCCATACTTCATATAAATTATGAATTTGCCACATTTACTTCTATAATTTTACATTTAAGGACTTAACTTTTAAAAAATTCATATCTTATGTTTTTATAATTGCCAAACAGCCCCTCTCGACTTCCTTATGTGTTTGGCACCCCATATTTTGTTTAATTATGTTTTGGCCCCATTAACGAGTCTTTTGTTCATTTAAACACTTATAAGGTTTATAATTCATTTAAATTATATTTGTAACCTTATGCTTAATTCATGTAACACCTTAATTCATAAATATTTATCTTAAATGTTCCTAAGTGATTATTTCCACTAAAATCACATTTTAGCACCAGATTTTTATATAATCTACATTATCACCCCAAAGGTTTAACAATTAATATTTAAGGCTTCGAATCACCATAATAGAATGGCCTAAACACATGGCCTTAAACATAACACAAGCTTAATCATAAAATGACATTAAAATGTCTCAAATACACATATGTTCTCAGATTTCTACAATTTTTACACTTAACCTTTTAAATCATTTTTCTTTCACATTTAGCTTATAAACTTGACTTTAATAAGTCATTAACTCTTAAGTTCACTAACCAAACACTTAGCCATAATTGAATACACATTATTAAAGCTTCATTAACCCACACACACATGTTCTCGGCCCTATTTAATTTTATAACATAATTAACTTTGAAGCACTTAAAAGTGTTTAAGCATACTTACATTGTTTTAATCACAAGGAATCCACACCAAGTCTTCACCTCTCTTGGAACTAATTAATCAAAGTCTTAGATTAGGTTTTTGATCATAAAATTAACTTTAAAACACAAACGTAGTTCTTAGGACCTTGATTAAGTAGATTACCTTTTGAAACAGTATTTTTCTCCTTGGAAAATGCTCCTACTACTCACGACACTTCATAGGTAAAATACACCCCATTTTGGCCACCATTTAACAATGAAGAGAGTTTAAGTTAACAACTTTAACAAGGTGATTAATTTAGAGAGTTATAAGGCATGAAATTTAAGCTTAAAGAGAGATTTTACCTTGAAGATTTTGGTGGGATCTCAAGCCCTATTCTCATCCATCTAGAGGAGAAATTTCTGAGTTTAGTTCATGGAAAGAAATAAAGGAAAGAAGAGGTTTAAAGAGCCATAATCGCTCTCTATTTTACCTTGATTTGGAGCTCTTAAAAGAGTGCTTTAGGAGGGATCTTTGGCTCAAGTAATGGGGCTGAAAACACGCTGATTATGTGTACAAAAGGATGTAGAAAAAGGTGTAAGAAGGGGCACATTTTCAGACATACACAAGGAAGGGGAAAATGTGTTTTCTTACCTTAAGCTTCAATGAAGTCTTCCTAGCTCCTTTGATTGATATTACAGTGGGTGAAGGTCTTCAAGGGCAGGTTTTACACCTTGGATGAAGAAGGAAAACAGATGGGGAGATCAGCCATGGAAGAAGACACATGAAAAGGGGAGAAAATGGAGTTTTTATACCTTGTTCTTCCTTCCACCATTGATGGCTAAGCTTGTGCTTGGTGGCTGGTGGTAGAAGATGAAGAAAGGGAGTAAGGGATGCTGGGTAAGGGAAGAAGGAGGATGGGTTTTTGACCGGAAATGAGAGTAGAAATGAGAGAAAGAGTGGTATTAGTACAAAGTAGCAATTATTTTATGTCTAGGTTGTACTTCCTTGTTTACTTTTGCAAGTGTACTTTTTCATTTCCCTCTCTTAATTCTCTTATATGTGGCCGGTTGTATAATAAATGGGGGAGGGGGGAGATTTTTAAACTTTGTACATAACATGTGACATTATTGGTGTGTATAATGAACTTGTTTTGTGTGTTAGGTGATGACATGTGTTATTTATTGTTTTAGTGTATATATATATGATTTCTCCTTAATAATGTTCTCTCTTGGTTAAAGATTTTATGTATAGTTTGGTGTCCATTTTAGACTATACGTTTATATAATAATATTCATAATGAATATCGCTCATTAGATGGGTAATAATTGATTATTCCCTTTCATTTAAATTAATTCCTTATTAATTAAGGTAATAAATGTTTGGGGTATTTCAGGTGAGAACAATGATACATTTCTGGTCCACGTGGCCTGGAAAAAAAATGTCACTACCGAAGAATGAAGGTGGGCTTGGGTTCACAGATCTCCAACTAACAAATATGAGTTTCTTGGCTAAATGGAGATGAAATTCCAGTCAAGTTAGGCCTTCACTTTGGAAGAAAACCATACATTCGATATATAAGACCAGAGAAGGTATGTTTACAGGAGAATTCACTCAAGAGGAAAAGAGATTCAAAGGAATATGGGCTACAATACTCCAGGCTACCAACAAAAATAATGCAGTGAAAGAGATATTGAGAGAAAATATAAAGTTCTGGGAGACGACCAGAATACAAAATTTTGGTTAGATAACTGGTCAGCAGGGGGAGTTGTGAAAGAAAAATTCCTAAGGTTATTCAATATTAGCCGCCAACAACAGTTGAAGGTAGTAGATATGTTTCAGGGGAATGAATAGAACTGGGACTGGCACCTGTGTCAGAGGTGACACCCATTTGAGTACGAGAGCATGATCCAAGATCTACAGGCAATAATAGCAGGGAATCAAATCTCTTCAACACACCAGGATGAGAGTATATGGGGGATCGATGGTAAGTGTTACAGTGTGAAGGAAATGTATTCCCTACTGGGTCGAATAGAGAGACAAGAAATTGAACAGATTGAGGTGCAAGATATATGGAAAGTGTATTGTGAACCACGGTTGGAAATCCTTTTGTCGATGATTCTGGCAAGAGGCCTGTTGACAAAAGAAGTGCTATTCGAAAGGGATATTATTTCGATAGGACAAATTATGTGCCCTTACTGTACACAATCTACAAAAATGTTAGAACATATGTTATTCTTCTGCCCAAATTCGAAAGAAATATGGTGTCACTTACTCTCCTGGTGGAACATACGCTTTTTGTTCAGGGAGTCAGCCAAAGAGATATATATGGACTGGTTTGCAATCTCTCTCAACCGCAAGGTGAGTAGAGTGTGGTGGTCGACCCTGTGCTATGGGGTGTACGGTAGCTGGCAAGCAAGAAACAATTGTGTTTTCAGAGAAGAAACTGTTACAAGCTTGAAGGTAGTGAATCAGGTGAAACCGGGGATTTGGAGGTGGCTAGAACATGGTGGAAGGAATTGTCAATACCCCGCAAAAGGTTCGTGCACTCGAATAATCGGGTGGAGGGTCTGTGGTTCCTGTAAAGACTAAAGAGAGAAAAGAACGAGGACCTTTGTGAGTTAAAGAAAGCTGCTGCGTGAGGAGAGGGTAGGACACTCTTTTTTCCTCATTAAGTTTTTTTTGAAGCTGTGCACTCCCTTGATGAATCGATGTGAATTTTGATAGGATTGCAACTCTGTACTAGTCATTTTTTTATTTGATGAGGTTGGAGAGGATAGAGCACTCTTTTTTCCACTTAAGTTTTTTTCCCTTAGGTTTAGTTAAGGAGGGTTTTGATAAGGCCAAAAACTACTAATACCCCCAAATGTAATATTCAATTTTTTCGTAATATATGGCACAAAGCCTAACTTATAAAAAAACAAAATAAGTAGTACTAAAAAATTAGGAAAAAATACAAAATTATAAGACTTTAATAAAAATGAATAAAACTATTAAATTTTTTAATAGTTATAATAAATTTCTATAGTATTGTGCATGACTTTTGAACATCTAAATAGCTTAACAATATTGAACATATCTATAAGAAGTCAATCCTAACGTATAGAAGTGCCATAGACATAAATATAAATATACATTCAGTCATGAGTGGGATACACTTATGTTGGATGTGTAAACCAAGTCACTTTGCATGTGGGGGTGCATGGCATGATGAAGGAAATCACGTCTGTTGATGCCAAGGCCATGGGGCTTGAAGCTGCTGTCCATGTAGCCATGCCTTTGGGTTACCGCCATGTTCGGGTGCTCATGGATTGTAAGCCTATTATTGACTACTTGTGTAACACCCCATCCAACAACGAACACTTAACAACAATCTGCAGCGGAATACACACCTCATCAAATAACCTAACTCGTTGGTGTTACACGCCGTTAACCACCCACGTGGCTAACAAGGCTAATACATATACATTGTACCGGTCTGATGGGCTAAATTCCCGAGCAACTACACATTACTATCCCTTTCCATTAACAACAACAACAACATACACCTTTCAACTATATCGAGTATTTATAAACTGATGCCGATAACAATTTCGGTCTTACTACACCTACTGTATATATACACTTAAATGATTACCCATGTACAACGACTATCCGTCCTACTCTCGAACGGCTTCCAGCACTTCGTACCTGAAATAAGAAAAGAAGAGAAAGGGTGGCCCCCAAGGGGCTCAGCACCTTTGCTGGTATGGTAATCCCGTAGCCCACATGCTACCGGGCCACGCACAACTAATTGTCGTCTTAGCATGCGGTTGATTATATTTAAATCATGCATGTAACTATAAACACACAACACATAACATCTCGCCTCAATGGGCTCAACAAACGGATAATACATCCTTACTTGATAAGTCACTCAAGGTATTCATTATCCCTAGAGTGTTCCTCCTCTAATGGAGCTACTTCCTTAATAGACGACACTTACCCTTAAATCGGGTTATCCTTAAACGCCTCTTATCACACACTGGGATTCATTTCCATGACCCACACACTCCATATCTTACGACATATAACATTCCCCACATAACAAAACATAACAACACTTTGCACGTTTCAACGTGTACATCATAACATCACAATAGATATTGCATCACAACAAAAATACATAACATAACGGGAATGGTTCTCTTAGGAACCGACCCAAACATTGTTAATACACTGGTGAGCCTAGAGAATGTTGCCAGTCTCATGATAAGCTCGTTACATAACTCGTTACCGTCTCGTTAAATGAACGGATAACTTAACACAAGGTGTCTCGGATATAGTGATCCAAGCACACCGAACAAACATAACATAGTATGCCCCTGTGGCCCGACGTGAGTCAGTAATAGCCTTGGTTAAGCTAAAGGGAAGGTTGGAAACCAAATTGGAAAACAACCATAACATACGGAGAGGATCGAACCTGCTATGACAACGACCCCCATACTCACACGCGTGGCCGGAACAGACCGGACTCCTCACTTCCCCCATTAGCACTTGTCAGAAGTCCATCATTGAACTTAGTTAAACAATCACAATATTGGGTTAAGTCTTGTTAGACACACACAAGGGAAGGGAGAGTCATACAATCACACACAAACATCACACACAAACATCACATAACTAACTCACGCATAGTCGTGGTTAGAACGTTCCTTAGGTCGGAAACGTTATCACCGGATACCGTTCTCTTACGTTTACCTAATAGAGGTTAACTAGCCTTTCAAGCGCATTTGAGGTTACCGGTATCGGCACGTAAACATACAACAACAATAACGACTGTAAACTCGTTTCATGATTTATCTTATAACGTGGCAAACACACAGAAAAACACATTGGCATACAAGCCGGTGTAATCCGGTAGGACACAGGTTGCAAGAAAACCATACCTGTCACCGGAGTCCACTTTATCATGTCCACTTATGTTCCTCGAGCAATTCTCGAACAACTGATAACATTACATGTACTTTTATTAACATCGGGGTAGCATGATTATTTAATGTCTAATGCTTATAACCTTTCCCCGTTAACTTAGTTACATAACTTCACTTTTTAACTTGTTTTACTTTTACATTTTAATACAACCTTTCACCCTCTTAATTGTCATTAAAACTCACCTAACATGTCCTTAACAACCTCATAACATCTTTACTAGGTAGTTACCATTTTTAGACATCATTTCCCCACTTAAAACAACAATTTTGGTCCATATAGTGGCCTGTCCGAACTTGTGTCCGAACCTCCAAGTTCGGACGCAAGCCGTGACTTTGAACTGAAAACAGACACACGTCCGAACATGCGTCCGGACTTCCCAAGTTCGGACACAGTTCGAGTGTGCAAAATTCTTACCCAACAGAGCCTGTCCGAACTTCCATGTCCAGACGGAAGTTCGGACAAGGCAAAATGCTCAACTTCCAAGCCTTTAAACACTTAGCCAAATTCCTCCAAAGCCTCCAACACTTATAGTATCTACTCCTTAGGTCCCTAAGTGATGTTTCCTGCCTGTTCTATCCATTATACCAAGACATATCTTCCACACAAACATCATCATCCAAACATCCTTTCTTACAAATCAAAACTCCTTATGTCATTCTTACAATTCCTTTTCCAAGCTTACACTTTCTCCTCAATTATCCTAATATGTTCTAACATCATTTGGCACCTTTAATCCTTCATATAACATCCATAAAAACTCATTTTATAACTCCTTAAACACTTACTCCCTTCTTACCATTTTCATAACTTGAACAACATTTTTAGAGTGGTCCGGGACTTGGTCCTTACCTTAAGTCCCGGACCAATACTTACAGAGACTCTCGGCTGTCTTTAATAGGGTGGTCCGGGACCAAGACAGGTTTCCAACTCTCGGCCTGTTTTTCATGTATGGTCCGGGACATCTCCCAATACCTAAGTCCCGGACCTCTGTAACAGAATCCCAAATTTGACAATTTCAAGTCTTTCCATCTATTCTCTTCATCCACATATTACCCAAACTTCATACATGACTTAGGCATATTCTAATACCCAAAAATCACTTGATTCACCTTTAAACATTGTCCAATTTGTCACTCATTTTTCTTATAAATCTCTTAACACTTCCTAGTTCACCAAAACTCATTTAAAACACTTTGAACTCCTTATACATTTTCCAAATTTTGCCATAACTTCTCTTGTATATTCTCACATCCAAACACTTAGGTTTTTACCTTATTTCATTCAAGAACACCTAAAACCATCAAGAACACCATCACACACAAAGCTTCACCAAATTTACACTACATCACAATATAGTGCACAATTTAAATTGCTTGGCACTTAGGCCCTTAAATAGTATGGCTCTTAGGCCCTTAAATTGCATAAACCATAAACACTGAATTTCCACAATATATATATGCCTTTGACCTGCAAATACATACACCAAGATATATGTTCTTTTACTAGTCTCCTTGAGAACACTTTACTAAGTCATTCACCATTTGCTCTTTAGGTAGTTTTAACAAGCATTATAAGCTCATTTCTCCTAAGGCATTAAACAACATTAGGTTAGTATATTTACCTCTTTTCCAAACAAACTTCCTTCTTGTTTCCTTATAAAACCGGTAAGGTATTTGATTCCTTGTCAAGTTCTATACATTGTACAAACAACATAATGAGTATTCAAGCTTTAAGCTTCATCTCATTGTAAACCCTAGATTTACATTGTTTCAAAAACATTAATGTACTTGTTTTACCTTGATCTTTGAAGAGAGTTTGAATATCTATGAAGAGAGGACTCCACCTAGTCCATAAGAGATTGGAATGAAGCTAGAACAAAGTCACACAAAGAGCTCCATCAATGAGTATTTTCGGTCAACCACAAAACATGGAGGAAACTTGATTTTTCTTTGAGATTCCTTACCTAGAAACAAAGGAGATCAATAATATGTGGAAAGACAAGCTCAAGCTCCTTCAATGGTGGAACTCCATGGCACCAAAATGGGGCTTTTGAAGTTTTGAAAGGATAGAATTGAAGAGCTTGATGAGACAAAGAGAATGGTGGTGTTTGTTTTTGATTTGATTAAGTGAGCTAGGAAATATTGGCAATGGAAGATGGCATTTGGTGCTGTTGCTGTAGCATCACCGTGAGAACAGAAGAAGAGAGGTAGAAGAGAGCTTAAAGGCGTGTGAAATGAAGGAGGAAGGGAGAAATGAAGATAAGTTCTACTTTTAGAAGATATTAAGTAGTAAAGTAGAATAGTACTTTACTTTACAAGCTTCACTTTACTTATTTGATTTCTTTTACATATTGGTGACTCACACCTTGAAAAACCGGCCCCCATATAGTTGGAAGGGTATGATAGTCTTTGTTGACCTATTTAATTACTTATAACAATATATGTTACAAACTAGCTTATAAAAGTTACTATTCATGAAAACAAGGCACATTGTTGTGAAATTTTTGATTTCCCATTGATATAGACTTCCAAATGTGATACTATATAGTACACATGTTAATTAAAGAGTAATGATGGACATTTAGCCATTCAAAACTCATTTACAAGACAATTTTTCAAAAACGTGCTTTAAGACTCCTTAAAGCACTTTTTGTGTCTTAACTTGTTTTCAAGCTTGGTTTTCATTGGTAATTGATTTAATATGTTCATTAACATATTTATAAGGTACAGGGATGACCATTAGGTTTTTTTACAAATTTATCCCAAGCTTAGAGCACTTTTAGCCCATATTGACCTTAAGGTATTTATTTATGTTTTGTTTGGTTCCAATGTCTACCAAGGTTTCCTAAGGACTTAATTAGCCCTATTAAATCATAATTGAATATTATTAAGTCTTGGTAGGCTCTTTGGGTCCTAACCAAGTTCACTCATAGTTTAGAGCATGTTTTGCTCAAACTGTATCTTAGTGCTTTATTGCATTTACTATGGTTTAAATTGTTCACTGATGTTTCTAAGGCACTTTTTAGCCTTTACATACCATAGTTTAATATTTAAACAATATATCAAGGTTTGGGGTATTTCAATCTACCCCCCTTAAAAGAACTTCGTCCTCGAAGTTCACATTTCCCACACATCATTAGATTGGAATACGGGGATTACTTATAGTCATAAAACTTCCATAACCAAACACACTTTACATCACAACCTCGGACTTAATGGTCCGGGTAACATATTCACATCCATACATAACATCACATACTCACATGATAACCTCGGACTCAATGGTCCGGGTATCTTAAGAACATTTACACATACATAATAACCCCTTTGACTCACTGGTCTTGGGTAACATAATAACATTTAGACACATAGGTCTTGATAACATAACAGCCTTTAGACACATAGGTCTATGTAACACAACACATTTAGACTTATAGGTCTTGATAACATACACTTTTGGAAAGCAAGGTCAAAATAACATTTATTACACATACCACACAACATGTCATAGCATGTATAACAATCAAAAATATCTTTTATATACACTGTGATCTCGCAGAACCCGGTCGCGATGGACACCTTCTGGTCCCCGTTCCTTTAGGAGGTCAAAACAATCACTTAAATTTAAATTTTTTCCTTGTGAGGCTAAGTAAGAAAACTTTAATCATGTAAAGTATCTATTGACGTTTTATTAATACCAATTCAAAATCCTTTTTGAAAACACATACAACTCCAAGTAAAACTTATGCTCTTTGCTTCTTTTCTTAGCGTGGTTATTTGTGACCACTTATAGGGAGCTTCAAGAATCATCCAACCCTGATGTGATCAGCATCAGTGTTGAACTATCCTTCCACTCCAATTTGTGTTCGGCTTCCCTTGATCTCATGATAATCAAGTTTCACCTCCCACTTCAATTTCAAGCATCAAGTAAATCACTCATTTCCAATTTTCTATCTTTTTAATCATTTAATCATGATCATAACATCTCCAAGGGATAGAACTTCGTCTATCAATTATTTCCATTCACTTTAATCCTGTTGCCTAGGGAATCTTATTCTCACTAGGTTCTATGTCGGTTTCATACCCTTTTTATGAATCACTATATTGTATATATACACATATTTTTATCAAAATGCGACACACAGTTTCACATTTATACACTGTCGGGGGTTTTGTTCCCCGGGAGTTTCTCTACTCCCCACACTTGTACTATCGCACACAACTGTTAACGAATAAACACACTTATCACAATCACAATGGTATTTCGCATCTACTGTGCAGAATTACCACAATTAAACCTTAAATGAATGCGTAGGTTTATGTAACGTACGCATCAATCATCAAAACAATTATTTTGTGCTATGCACAATATAGGTCACATACACTACGTACCCTTGTACGGTAATACACACTAAGTGGTTTTGCGCTCTACCCCCCTTAAAAGGGATTACGCCCACGTAATCAATCACTGAACATTGGCTTAAAATGTTCTGCCGTCGTGAAGTGTTTTAACTTCCACGCGGTCTGTTATACAATGTGTTCTGGTTAGAGGATCTTAACCGTATTGGCGGTTTAGTCCCTAAACCAAGAATTCTCATTGGAGTTTGTTTAAACTCTTAGCTGGTTTTGGTTCTGGCCTGTGAGGCTTCTATGCATTAATAATTAGCCATTTATTCGTATTCACAATGCATATTCGGTATCTGAAGCATGGGTTCACTGGCCTCCGCTGCAAACTTTGATAACCGTAGAGCTTAGTTTGCCCCACTCATTATTCTTACTGTATTGTACTTCTCCAATTATCACCTTTATCTTGGTAATAACGGTTTCTCAACCGACGCGTGATATCTCTTACCGTTAGCGAATTCGGTGAGTTATAAACTTTCTATCCACTTCCATAATAATTTACTGTGTATACAGTTATGTATTTCACAATGATTGACTTGTTCCCTTCCGACTGACAGTCGGTTGAGATTGAGCTACTACCTAATGTGTAGTGCTCTCTCGGTTATCACCCACACTCAAGGTATTTCCATACCAATATTTGGTATTTAGTGCTACTGTAGTCACTTATTCTTAATCATGCCTCCACATTTGGTTTTGTACAAGTATCCTTTCATTGGTGCGATCTTGCATTTCCTATGCATCGGTCATTATAGCGTTACTCTACCACAATTAACATTTCCCCAAATCCTAGCTATCCCACTCGATCATTACTGCACAAGTGCAATACCAAAACACTCAGTCATACAGAGTGCAGAGGCGTAAACTCTTGACAGTAAATCCCTTATGCGATTGCAGTAGGAATTCACACTGAGTTCCTATCACATAGTACCTACCACTGGCTTATTGCCCAGTCTGTTTAACATCACTTATCTTGCATCTCCACTGAGTTTAACTCTTAACTGGTTTTATCTGCCACATTATCGTTTAACAATACTTATACAACGGTCGCTTGCTGCGCACCGTGCTCTTACTCCTTGTATAACATCAGCTTATATCGTATTTAGTGCCACATTAACTTCACATATGTACTCACATCATTCGTGTTATGGTTCGTCCTTTATTTGGATGACTACTGTATGCTCCTTGAGCATTGATCATTCGAGTCACAATCCGGCATTATCCAGCTCGGTGCTTCACTTTATACACACATGTTACTAAGCTAACTGCTCTCTTTCAATAACAACATGGTCAATCCTTAACATATTTCTTGGGCTTGATACACATAACTACCGCTCCTGTGGTCTCACAATATTGAGAGGTATCCCCACTCTTAATGCAGTTGTTCGTTCTCCACTCTATTCACTTATATAACATAAACTTTTGCAATCAATCTAATTTACATAACACATTTTATTTGTGGCCTATAAACCTTATTTGCCTTGAGCTGCGCTCATTATAGGCTGTCCACATACATGTACTTCTTTGTACAACATTACATAGTTTGGATGTCATATTGAGCTCCATGACAAGGTCGTTGCATTCCGTTTCCTTTCATGGGATGCCCCCTTAGGATTGTCAGTCCATCTTCTGACAACTTATGTCTAAACTGGGTGTTAGTTTCAACCCTCGTGTTTCTGTCACGTCATTTCCTGCAACAACTGTTGATGCGAACACCCTTCAAGGATTACTCCTGGGTGTTGTTAAGTTATGCCATTACATCTGGTTCGCACTTATTGATATGTCGAGTTAGCCACGCTGTTTGCGTTCTTAACTGGCTTATTATCTTCTTCTGTGAAGATTAACATTTCCTGATAGTGTAGGTACTCATTCTGGGAGTTTCATCCCGTTCATTGCACATTAATGTGTCCACATCAGGCATCTGCTTAGCCATGGACAGGCTGGGTCTCCGTTCCAGCTATCATGCTTATCCCTGAGGATCCTTAAGACGTATAAGATGTCTTTACATTACAGTTAGTGCACTTCGCACCTCCTGACTCTTAAACATTTCCTTAAAAATGAATTCACTAATTCCTTTAGTCTAGTTATCTTAACTGAGTTCCTTAACTTCAACCATTCCTTGTTAATCCTTAGCTCTTGTTTGACTTATACTGCTGACCGTAGTACGGAGTCGACTACTTCCCGTGTTCCGGACTCTACTCGTATACATATGTGGGGTACCATACTGATACATTACTACTTACCCAACTAACCCATAAGTAGGTCTGTCAGGCCCACAAGCTCCTATCGGAGTGCGGTCGTCCCACAATTCAGTTGGTACACTCGTAGTGTCCGTCACACGCCTAGGTGAAGTATTCTGTTGTCAACTCCCTTATATGCGTCCCGTGCTTCCCGAACTTAATCGAAGGAAGTTTATCCACTGTTGTATCCTTGTCAACTGTCCTTGGTTTTACTGGTTCGGTTCTTAAAAGAAGGTAGAAAGAAGTGTTGGTTTGAAAGAAAATTTTGGTTTTGAAAAGAAAAGAGTTTGAATAAATCTGGGTTTGAAAGAAAATTTTTTTTTCATGGTTTCACAACATCTTCTTACCTTAGCCAAGTCTAGCTTCTTGCTGACTGGTGTACTTACGACTACAGAGGTTAGGCTAACAGGCCCTTCCCTTGTTATGACGATCACATTAAACTTCATGGTACTTTACTAAGTACTTTGTATTTGTTAAAACTTCCCCGAACAGCCCTGTTATAGCAGCACTTGCCATGGCAAGTGCGCCATGCTAACTGGCCATCGGTTAATCACACACACGGTTGCGGTATTGTTCTTACCCGCACTGTCATCAGTGGCCTTGTTGGCCCTCACTTGATCTTACAGTCTTGATAACTCCTCTAGGTAACTCCTCACTGCATTCATATGATAATCATCAACTAGGGTGTTTCCCATTCTGGGAGACCCCCTTTTTCTTAGTATTGTATTCTCTTTGTAGCCCGTTCCACGTATTTGGGCACTACGTTGTAGTTCCCTTGTCGGTTGGTATACCGTTGGTGTATTACTTATCAACTGTGGTCCCGTAGACACTTGTCTTGGGTTCCATTAATCCACTTCTTGCCTGTTGCACGGTCGGTGCGTTGCAAGCTGGTTATCCTCGACTGCTCGGCATGTCGACCCAGGTTGCTGGAAATTCTATTCTCTCATACACTGATTCTTCACTCTCCGCTATGAAATGCGGTTAACACTGTTTAGATGGGAACCGTCTCCGGGATTCCCAGCTTTCTGGATCTACCGTATGACAGGTTCTCCATACCTTTAGAGGTGTTTAATGACAGCCAGATCGGGTATTTCCGAGTAAGAGTGGACTTCCATCTCTCTGGCGTTCTTTCCCAAGTTATATACAGGGATTGTGGAGGGCGGGATGGATATTGTAGGTTTCCAGTACACACTGGTAATACCTAACTGGCGTATTTCTCACGCTATCACTCAACCCTTAACCCAAAGTACTAAAATCCTAACTCGGTACTTCCTAAGCTCGGTAATTCAGTCATCAGAGCGATACTTCGCTCTGATAGCACTTTTTGTAACACCCCATCCAACAACGAACACTTAACAACAATCTGCAGCGGAATACACACCTCATCAAATACCTAACTCGTTGGTGTTACACGCCGTTAACCACCCACGTGGCTAACAAGGCTAATACATATACATTGTACCGGTTGATGGCTAAATTCCCGAGCAACTACACATTACTATCCCTTTCCATTAACAACAACAACAACATACACCTTTCAACTATACCGAGTATTTATAAACTGATGCCGATAACAATTTCGGTCTTACTACACCTACTGTATATATACACTTAAATATTACCCATGTACAACGACTACCCGTCCTACTCTCGAACGCTTCCAGCACTTCGTACCTGAAATAAGAAAAGAAGAGAAGGGTGGCCCCCAAGGGGCTCAGCACCTTTGCTGGTATGGTAATCCCGCAGCCCACATGCTACCGGGCCACGCACAACTAATTGTCGTCTTAGCATGCGGTTGATTATATTTAAATCATGCATGTAACTATAAACACACAACACATAACATCTCGCCTCAATGGGCTCAACAAACGGATAATACATCCTTACTTGATAAGTCACTCAAGGTATTCATTATCCCTAGAGTGTTCCTCCTCTAATGGAGCTACTTCCTTAATAGACGACACTTACCCTTAAATCGGGTTATCCTTAAACGCCTCTTATCACACACTGGGATTCATTTCCATGACCCACACACTCCATATCTTACGACATATAACATTCCCCACATAACAAAACATAACAACACTTTGCACGTTTCAACGTGTACATCATAACATCACAATAGATATTGCATCACAACAAAAATACATAACATAACGGGAATGGTTCTCTTAGGAACCGACCCAAACATTGTTAATACACTGGGAGCCTAGAGAATGTTGCCAGTCTCATGATAAGCTCGTTACATAACTCGTTACCATCTCGTTAAATGAACGGATAACTTAACACAAGGTGTCTCGGATATAGTGATCCAAGCACACCGAACAAACATAACATAGTATGCCCCTGTGGCCCGACGTGAGTCAGTAATAGCCTTGGTTAAGCTAAAGGGAAGGTTGGAAACCAAATTGGAAAACAACCATAACATACGGAGAGGATCGAACTGCTATGACAACGACCCCATACTCACACGCGTGGCCGGAACAGACGGACTCCTCACTTCCCCCGTTAGCACTTGTCAAAAGTCCATCATTGAACTTAGTTAAACAATCACAATATTGGGTTAAGTCTTGTTAGACACACACAAGGGAAGGGAGAGTCATACAATCACACACAAACATCACATAACTAACTCACGCATAGTCGTGGTTAGAACGTTCCTTAGGTCGGAAACGTTATCACCGGATACCGTTCTCTTACGTTTACCTAATAGAGGTTAACTAGCCTTTCAAGCGCATTTGAGGTTACCGGTATCGGCACGTAAACATACAACAATAACGACTGTAAATCGTTTCATGATTTATCTTATAACGTGGCAAACAAACCAAGAAAAACACATTGGCATACAAGCCGGTGTAATCCGGTAGGACACAGGTTGCAAGAAAACCATACCTGTCACCGGAGTCCACTTTATCATGTCCACTTATGTTCCTCGAGCAATTCTCGAACAACTGATAACATTACATGTACTTTTATTAACATCGGGGTAGCATGATTATTTAATGTCTAATGCTTATAACCTTTCCCCGTTAACTTAGTTACATAACTTCACTTTTTAACTTGTTTTACTTTTACATTTTAATACAACCTTTCACCCTCTTAATTGTCATTAAAACTCACCTAACATGTCCTTAACAACCTCATAACATCTTTACTAGGTAGTTACCATTTTTAGACATCATTTCCCCACTTAAAACAACAATTTTGGTCCATATAGTGGCCTGTCCGAACTTGTGTCCGAACCTCCAAGTTCGGACGCAAGCCGTGACTTTGAACTGAAAACAGACACACGTCCGAACATGCGTCCAGACTTCCCAAGTTCGGACACAGTTCGAGTGTGCAAAATTCTTACCCAACAGAGCCTGTCCGAACTTCCATGTCCGGACGGAAGTTCGGACAAGGCAAAATGCTCAACTTCCAAGCCTTTAAACACTTAGCCAAATTCCTCCAAAGCCTTCAACACTTATAGTATCTACTCCTTAGGTCCCTAAGTGATGTTTCCTGCCTGTTCTATCCATTATACCAAGACATATCTTCCACACAAACATCATCATCCAAACATCCTTTCTTACAAATCAAAACTCCTTATGTCATTCTTACAATTCCTTTTCCAAGCTTACACTTTCTCCTCAATTATCCTAATATGTTCTAACATCATTTGGCACCTTTAATCCTTCATATAACATCCATAAAAACTCATTTTATAACTCCTTAAACACTTACTCCCTTCTTACCATTTTCATAACTTGAACAACATTTTTAGAGTGGTCCGGGACTTGGTCCTTACCTTAAGTCCCGGACCAATACTTACAGAGACTCTCGGCTGTCTTTAATAGGGTGGTCCGGGACCAAGACAGTTTTCCAACTCTCGGCCTGTTTTTCATGTATGGTCCGGGACATCTCCCAATACCTAAGTCCCGGACCTCTGTAACAGAATCCCAAATTTGACAATTTCAAGTCTTGTTCCATCTATTCTCTTCATCCACAGATTACCCAAACTTCATACATGACTTAGGCATATTCTAATACCCAAAATATCACTTTGATTCACCTTTAAACATTGTCCAATTTGTCACTCATTTTTCTTATAAATCTCTTAACACTTCCTAGTTCACCAAAACTCATTTAAAACACTTTGAACTCCTTATACATTTTCCAAATTTTGCCATAACTTCTCTTGTATATTCTCACATCCAAACACTTAGGTTTTTACCTTATTTCATTCAAGAACACCTAAAACCATCAAGAACACCATCACACACAAAGCTTCACCAAATTTACACTACATCACAATATAGTGCACAATTTAAATTGCTTGGCACTTAGGCCCTTAAATAGTATGGCTCTTAGGCCCTTAAATTGCATAAACCATAAACACTGAATTTCCACAATATATATATGCCTTTGACCTGCAAATACATACACCAAGACATATGTTCTTTTACTAGTCTCCTTGAGAACACTTTACTAAGTCATTCACCATTTGCTCTTTAGGTAGTTTTAACAAGCATTATAAGCTCATTTCTCCTAAGGCATTAAACAACATTAGGTTAGTATATTTACCTCTTTTCCAAACAAACTTCCTTCTTGTTTCCTTATAAAACCGGTAAGGTATTTGATTCCTTGTCAAGTTCTATACATTGTACAAACAACATAATGAGTATTCAAGCTTTAAGCTTCATCTCATTGTAAACCCTAGATTTACATTGTTTCAAAAACATTAATGTACTTGTTTTACCTTGATCTTTGAAGAGAGTTTGAATATCTATGAAGAGAGGACTCCACCTAGTCCATAAGAGATTGGAATGAAGCTAGAACAAAGTCACACAAAGAGCTCCATCAATGAGTATTTTCGGTCAACCACAAAACATGGAGGAAACTTGATTTTTCTTTGAGATTCCTTACCTAGAAGCAAAGGAGATCAATAATATGTGGAAAGACAAGCTCAAGCTCCTTCAATGGTGGAACTCCATGGCACCGAAATGGGGCTTTTGAAGTTTTGAAAGGATAGAATTGAAGAGCTTGATGAGACAAAGAGAATGGTGGTGTTTGTTTTTGATTTGGTTAAGTGAGCTAGGAAATATTGGCAATGGAAGATGGCATTTGGTGCTGTTGCTGTAGCATCACCGTGAGAACAGAAGAAGAGAGCTTAAAGGCGTGTGAAATGAAGGAGGAAGGGAGAAATGAAGATAAGTTCTACTTTTAGAAGATATTAAGTAGTAAAGTAGAATAGTACTTTACTTTACAAGCTTCACTTTACTTATTTGATTTCTTTTACATATTGGTGACTCACACCTTGAAAAACCGGCCCCCATATAGTTGGAAGGGTATGATAGTCTTTGTTGACCAATTTAATTACTTATAACAATATATGTTACAAACTAGCTTATAAAAGTTACTATTCATGAAAACAAGGCACATTGTTGTGAAATTTTTGATTTCCCATTGATATAGACTTCCAAATGTGATACTATATAGTACACATGTTAATTAAAGAGTAATGATGGACATTTAGCCATTCAAAACTCATTTACAAGACAATTTTTCAAAAACGTGCTTTAAGACTCCTTAAAGCACTTTTGTGTCTTAACTTGTTTTCAAGCTTGGTTTTCTTTGGTAATTGATTTAATATGTTAATTAACATATTTATAAGGTACAGGGATGACCATTAGGTTTTTTACAAATTTATCCCAAGCTTAGAGCACTTTTAGCCCATATTGACCTTAAGGTATTTATTTATGTTTTGTTTGGTTCCAATGTCTACCAAGGTTTCCTAAGGACTTAATTAGCCCTGGTAAATCATAATTGAATATTATTAAGTCTTGGTAGGCTCTTTGGGTCCTAACCAAGTTCACTCATAGCTTAGAGCATGTTTTGCTCAAACTGTATCTTAGTGCTTTATTGCATTTACTATGGTTTAAATTGTTCACTGATGTTTCTAAGGCACTTTTTAGCCTTTACATACCATAGTTTAATATTTAAACAATATATCAAGGTTTGGGGTATTTCAATCTACCCCCCTTAAAAGAACTTCGTCCTCGAAGTTCACATTTCCCACACATCATTAGATTAGAATACGGGGATTACTTATAGTCATAAAACTTCCATAACCAAACACACTTTACATCACAACCTCGGACTTAATGGTCCGGGTAACATATTCACATCCATACATAACATCACATACTCACATGATAACCTCGGACTCAATGGTCCGGGTATCTTAACAACATTTACACATACATAACAACCCCTTTGACTCACTGGTCTTGGGTAACATAATAACATTTAGACACATAGGTCTTGATAACATAACAGCCTTTAGACACATAGGTCTATGTAACACAACACATTTAGACTTATAGGTCTTGATAACATACACTTTTGGAAAGCAAGGTCAAAATAACATTTATTACACATACCACACAACATGTCATAGCATGTATAACAATCAAAAATATCTTTTATATACACTGTGATCTCGCAGAACCCGGTCGCGATGGACACCTTCTGGTCCCCGTTCCTTTAGGAGGTCAAAACAATCACTTAAATTTAAAATTTTTCCTTGTGAGGCTAAGTAAGAAAACTTTAATCATGTAAAGTATCTATCGACGTTTATTAATACCAATTCAAAATCCTTTTTGAAAACACATACAACTCCAAGTCAAACTTATGCTCTTTGCTTCTTTTCTTAGCGTGGTTATTTGTGACCACTTATAGGGAGCTTCAAGAATCATCCAACCCTGATGTGATCAGCATCAGTGTTGAACTATCCTTCCACTCCAATTTGTGTTCGGCTTCCCTTGATCTCATGATAATCAAGTTTCACCTCCCACTTCAATTTCAAGCATCAAGTAAATCACTCATTTCCAATTTTCTATCTTTTTAATCATTTAATCATGATCATAACATCTCCAAGGGATAGAACTTCGTCTATCAATTATTTCCATTCACTTTAATCCTGTTGCCTAGGGAATCTTATTCTCACTAGGTTCTATGTCGGTTTCATACCCTTTTTATGAATCACTATATTGTATATATACACATATTTTTATCAAATGCGACACACAGTTTCACATTTATACAGTCGGGGGTTTTGTTCCCCGGGAGTTTCTCTACTCCCCACACTTGTACTATCGCACACAACTGTTAACGAATAAACACACTTATCACAATCACAATGGTATTTCGCATCTACTGTGCAGAATTACCACAATTAAACCATGAATGAATGCGTATGTTTATGTAACGTACGCATCAATCATCAAAACAATTATTTTGTGCTATGCACAATATAGGTCACATACACTACGTACCCTTGTATGGTAATACACACTAAGTGGTTTTGCGCTCTACCTCCCTTAAAAGGGATTACGCCCACGTAATCAATCACTGAACATTGGCTTAAAATGTTCTGCCGTCGTGAAGTGTTTTAACTTCCACGCGGTCTGTTATACAATGTGTTCTGGTTAGAGGATCTTAACCGTATTGGCGGTTTAGTCCCTAAACCAAGAATTCTCATTGGAGTTTGTTTAAACTCTTAGCTGGTTTTGGTTCTGGCCTGTGAGGCTTCTAGGCATTAATAATTAGCCATTTATTCGTATTCACAATGCATATTCGGTATCTGAAGCATGGGTTCACTGGCCTCCGCTGCACAACTTTGATAACCGTAGAGCTTAGTTTGCCCCACTCATTATTCTTACTGTATTGTACTTCTCCAATTATCACCTTTATCTTGGTAATAACGGTTTCTCAACCGACGCGTGATATCTCTTACCGTTAGCGAATTCGGTGAGTTATAAACTTTCTATCCACTTCCATAATAATTTACTGTGTATACAGTTATGTATTTCACAATGATTGACTTGTTCCCTTCCGACTGACAGTCGGTTGAGATTGAGCTACTACCTAATGTGTAGTGCTCTCTCGGTTATCACCCACACTCAAGGTATGTTCCATACCAATATTTGGTATTTAGTGCTACTGTAGTCACTTATTCTTAATCATGCCTCCACATTTGGTTTTGTACAAGTATCCTTTCATTGGTGCGATCTTGCATTTCCTATGCATCGGTCATTATAGCGTTACTCTACCACAATTAACATTTCCCCAAATCCTAGCTATCCCACTCGATCATTACTGCACAAGTGCAATACCAAAACACTCAGTCATACAGAGTGCAGAGGCGTAAACTCTTGACAGTAAATCCCTTATGCGATTGCAGTAGGAATTCACACTGAGTTCCTATCACATAGTACCTACCACTGGCTTATTGCCCAGTCTGTTTAACATCACTTATCTTGCATCTCCACTGAGTTTAACTCTTAACTGGTTTTATCTGCCACATTATCGTTTAACAATACTTATACAACGGTCGCTTGCTGCGCACCGTGCTCTTACTCCTTGTATAACATCAGCTTATATCGTATTTAGTGCCACATTAACTTCCACATATGTACTCACATCATTCGTGTTATGGTTCGTCCTTTATTTGGATGACTACTGTATGCTCCTTGAGCATTGATCATTCGAGTCACAATCCGGCATTATCCAGCTCGGTGCTTCACTTTATACACACATGTTACTAAGCTAACTGCTCTCTTTCAATAACAACATGGTCAATCCTTAACATATTTCTTGGGCTTGATACACATAACTACCGCTCCTGTGGTCTCACAATATTGAGAGGTATCCCCACTCTTAATGCAGTTGTTCGTTCTCCACTCTATTCACTTATATAACATAAACTTTTGCAATCAATCTAATTTACATAACACATTTTATTTGTGGCCTATAAACCTTATTTGCCTTGAGCTGCGCTCATTATAGGCTGTCCACATACATGTACTTCTTTGTACAACATTACATAGTTTGGATGTCATATTGAGCTCCATGACAAGGTCGTTGCATTCCGTTTCCTTTCATGGGATGCCCCCTTAGGATTGTCAGTCCATCTTCTGACAACTTATGTCTAAACTGGGTGTTAGTTTTCAACCCTCGTGTTTCTGCACGTCATTTCCTGCAACAACTGTTGATGCGAACACCCTTCAAGGATTACTCCTGGGTGTTGTTAAGTTATGCCATTACATCTGGTTCGCACTTATTGATATGTCGAGTTAGCCACGCTGTTTGCGTTCTTAACTGGCTATTATCTTCTTCTGTGAAGATTAACATTTCCTGATAGTGTAGGTACTCATTCTGGGAGTTTCATCCCGTTCATTTGCACATTAATGTGTCCACATCAGGCATCTGCTTAGCCATGGACAGGCTGGGTCTCCGTTCCAGCTATCATGCTTATCCCTGAGGATCCTTAAGACGTATAAGATGTCTTTACATTACAGTTAGTGCACTTCGCACCTCCTGACTCTTAAACATTTCCTTAAAAATGAATTCACATTCCTTTAGTCTAGTTATCTTAATGAGTTCCTTACTTCAACCATTCCTTGTTAATCCTTAGCTCTTGTTTGACTTATACTGCTGACCGTAGTACGGAGTCGACTACTTCCCGTGTTCCGGACTCTACTCGTATACATATGTGGGGTACCATACTGATACATTACTACTTACCCAACTAACCCATAAGTAGGTCTGTCAGGCCCACAAGCTCCTATCGGAGTGCGTCGTCCCACAATCAGTTGGTACACTCGTAGTGTCCGTCACACGCCTAGGTGAAGTATTCTGTTGTCAACTCCCTTATATGCGTCCCGGCTTCCCGAACTTAATCGAAGGAACGTTTATCCACTGTTGTATCCTTGTCAACTGTCCTTGGTTTTACTGGTTCGGTTCTTAAAGAAGGTAGAAAGAAGTGTTGGTTTGAAAGAAAATTTTGGTTTTGAAAAAAAAGAGTTTGAATAAATCTGGGTTTGAAAGAAAATTTTTTTTTCATGGTTTCACAACATCTTCTTACCTTAGCCAAGTCTAGCTTCTTGCTGACTGGTGTACTTACGACTAGAGGTTAGGCTAACAGGCCCTTCCCTTGTTATGACGATCACATTAAACTTCATGGTACTTTACTAAGTATTTGTATTTGTTAAAACTTCCCCGAAAAGCCTGTTATAGCAGCACTTGCCATGGCAATGCGCCATGCTAACTGGCCATCGGTTAATCACACACACGGTTGCGGTATTGTTCTTACCCGCACTGTCATCAGTGGCCTGTTGGCCTCACTGATCTTACAGTCTTGATAACTCCTCTAGGTAACTCCTCACTGCATTCATGATAATCATCAACTAGGGTGTTTCCCATTCTGGGAGACCCCCTTTTTCTTAGTATTGTATTCTCTTTGTAGCCTGTTCCACGTATTTGGGCATACGTTGTAGTTCCCTTGTCGGTTGGTATACCGTTGGTGTACTTATCAACTGTGGTCCCGTAGACACTGTCTTGGGTTCCATTAATCCACTTCTTGCCTGTTGCACGGTCGGTGCGTTGCAAGCTGGTTATCCTCGACTGCTCGACATGTCGACCCAGGTTGCTGGAAATTCTATATTCTCTCATACACTGATTCTTCACTCTCCGCTATGAAATGCGGTTAACACTGTTTAGATGGGAACCGTCTCCGGGATTCCCAGCTTTCTGGATCTACCGTATGACAGGTTCTCCATACCTTTAGAGGTGTTTAATGACAGCCAGATCGGGTATTTCCGAGTAAGAGTGGACTTCCATCTCTCTGGCGTTCTTTCCCAAGTTATATACAGGGATTGTGGAGGGCGGGATGGATATTGTAGGTTTCCAGTACACACTGGTAATACCTAACTGGCGTATTTCTCACGCTATCACTCAACCTTAACCCAAAGTACTAAAATCCTAACTCGGTACTTCCTAAGCTCGGTAATTCAGTCATCAGAGCGATACTTCGCTCTGATAGCACTTTTTGTAACACCCCATCCAACAACGAACACTTAACAACAATCTGCAGCGGAATACACACCTCATCAAATAGCCTAACTCGTTGGTGTTACACGCCGTTAACCACCCACGTGGCTAACAAGGCTAATACATATACATTGTACCGGTCTGATGGGCTAAATTCCCGAGCAACTACACATTACTATCCCTTTCCATTAACAACAACAACAACATACACCTTTCAACTATACCGAGTATTTATAAACTGATGCCGATAACAATTTCGGTCTTACTACACCTACTGTATATATACACTTAAATGATTACCCATGTACAACGACTACCCGTCCTACTCTCGAACGACTTCCAGCACTTCGTACCTGAATAAGAAAAGAAGAGAAAGGGTGGCCCCCAAGGGGCTCAGCACCTTTGCTGGTATGGTAATCCCGCAGCCCACATGCTACCGGGCCACGCACAACTAATTGTCGTCTTAGCATGCGGTTGATTATATTTAAATCATGCATGTAACTATAAACACACAACACATAACATCTCGCCTCAATGGGCTCAACAAACGGATAATACATCCTTACTTGATAAGTCACTCAAGGTATTCATTATCCCTAGAGTGTTCCTCCTCTAATGGAGCTACTTCCTTAATAGACGACACTTACCCTTAAATCGGGTTATCCTTAAACGCCTCTTATCACACACTGGGATTCATTTCCATGACCCACACACTCCATATCTTACGACATATAACATTCCCCACATAACAAAACATAACAACACTTTGCACGTTTCAACGTGTACATCATAACATCACAATAGATATTGCATCACAACAAAAATACATAACATAACGGGAATGGTTCTCTTAGGAACCGACCCAAACATTGTTAATACACTGGTGAGCCTAGAGAATGTTGCCAGTCTCATGATAAGCTCGTTACATAACTCGTTACCATCTCGTTAAATGAACGGATAACTTAACACAAGGTGTCTCGGATATAGTGATCCAAGCACACCGAACAAACATAACATAGTATGCCCCTGTGGCCCGACGTGAGTCAGTAATAGCCTTGGTTAAGCTAAAGGGAAGGTTGGAAACCAAATTGGAAAACAACCATAACATACGGAGAGGATCGAACCTGCTATGACAACGACCCCCATACTCACACGCGTGGCCGGAACAGACCGGACTCCTCACTTCCCCCGTTAGCACTTGTCAAAAGTCCATCATTGAACTTAGTTAAACAATCACAATATTGGGTTAAGTCTTGTTAGACACACACAAGGGAAGGGAGAGTCATACAATCACACACAAACATCACATAACTAACTCACGCATAGTCGTGGTTAGAACGTTCCTTAGGTCGGAAACGTTATCACCGGATACCGTTCTCTTACGTTTACCTAATAGAGGTTAACTAGCCTTTCAAGCGCATTTGAGGTTACCGGTATCGGCACGTAAACATACAACAACAATCACGACTGTAAACTCGTTTCATGATTTATCTTATAACGTGGCAAACACACAGAAAAACATTGGCATACAAGCCGGTGTAATCCGGTAGGACACAGGTTGCAAGAAAACCATACCTGTCACCGGAGTCCACTTTATCATGTCCACTTATGTTCCTCGAGCAATTCTCGAACAACTGATAACATTACATGTACTTTTATTAACATCGGGGTAGCATGATTATTTAATGTCTAATGCTTATAACCTTTCCCCGTTAACTTAGTTACATAACTTCACTTTTTAACTTGTTTTACTTTTACATTTTAATACAACCTTTCACCCTCTTAATTGTCATTAAAACTCACCTAACATGTCCTTAACAACCTCATAACATCTTTACTAGGTAGTTACCATTTTTAGACATCATTTCCCCACTTAAAACAACAATTTTGGTCCATATAGTGGCCTGTCCGAACTTGTGTCCGAACCTCCAAGTTCGGACGCAAGCCGTGACTTTGAACTGAAAACAGACACACGTCCGAACATGCGTCCAGACTTCCCAAGTTCGGACACAGTTCGAGTGTGCAAAATTCTTACCCAACAGAGCCTGTCCGAACTTCCATGTCCGGACGGAAGTTCGGACAAGGCAAAATGC
This sequence comes from Limonium bicolor, assembly GCA_023374045.1. Taxonomy (NCBI): domain Eukaryota; kingdom Viridiplantae; phylum Streptophyta; class Magnoliopsida; order Caryophyllales; family Plumbaginaceae; genus Limonium; species Limonium bicolor. The sequence goes on along the minus strand of CM041776.1, from coordinate 306,813,904 downwards.
TCAACTTCCAAGCCTTTAAACACTTAGCCAAATTCCTCCAAAGCCTTCAACACTTATAGTATCTACTCCTTAGGTCCCTAAGTGATGTTTCCTGCCTGTTCTATCCATTATACCAAGACATATCTTCCACACAAACATCATCATCCAAACATCCTTTCTTACAAATCAAAACTCTTATGTCATTCTTACAATTCCTTTTCCAAGCTTACACTTTCTCCTCAATTATCCTAATATGTTCTAAACATCATTTGGCACCTTTAATCCTTCATATAACATCCATAAAACTCATTTTATAACTCCTTAAACACTTACTCCCTTCTTACCATTTTCATAACTTGAACAACATTTTTAGAGTGGTCCGGGACTTGGTCCTTACCTTAAGTCCCGGACCAATACTTACAGAGACTCTCGGCTGTCTTTAATAGGGTGGTCCGGGACCAAGACAGTTTTCCAACTCTCGGCCTGTTTTTCATGTATGGTCCGGGACATCTCCCAATACCTAAGTCCCGGACCTCTGTAACAGAATCCCAAATTTGACAATTTCAAGTCTTGTTCCATCTATTCTCTTCATCCACAGATTACCCAAACTTCATACATGACTTAGGCATATTCTAATACCCAAAATATCACTTTGATTCACCTTTAAACATTGTCCAATTTGTCACTCATTTTTCTTATAAATCTCTTAACACTTCCTAGTTCACCAAAACTCATTTAAAACACTTTGAACTCCTTATACATTTTCCAAATTTTGCCATAACTTCTCTTGTATATTCTCACATCCAAACACTTAGGTTTTTACCTTATTTCATTCAAGAACACCTAAAACCATCAAGAACACCATCACACACAAAGCTTCACCAAATTTACACTACATCACAATATAGTGCACAATTTAAATTGCTTGGCACTTAGGCCCTTAAATAGTATGGCTCTTAGGCCCTTAAATTGCATAAACCATAAACACTGAATTTCCACAATATATATGCCTTTGACCTGCAATACATACACCAAGACATATGTTCTTTTACTAGTCTCCTTGAGAACACTTTACTAAGTCATTCACCATTTGCTCTTTAGGTAGTTTTAACAAGCATTATAAGCTCATTTCTCCTAAGGCATTAAACAACATTAGGTTAGTATATTTACCTCTTTTCCAAACAAACTTCCTTCTTGTTTCCTTATAAAACCGGTAAGGTATTTGATTCCTGTCAAGTTCTATACATTGTACAAACAACATAATGAGTATTCAAGCTTTAAGCTTCATCTCATTGTAAACCCTAGATTTACATTGTTTCAAAAACATTAATGTACTTGTTTTACCTTGATCTTTGAAGAGAGTTTGAATATCTATGAAGAGAGGACTCCACCTAGTCCATAAGAGATTGGAATGAAGCTAGAACAAAGTCACACAAAGAGCTCCATCAATGAGTATTTTCGGTCAACCACAAAACATGGAGGAAACTTGATTTTTCTTTGAGATTCCTTACCTAGAAGCAAAGGAGATCAATAATATGTGGAAAGACAAGCTCAAGCTCCTTCAATGGTGGAACTCCATGGCACCGAAATGGGGCTTTTGAAGTTTTGAAAGGATAGAATTGAAGAGCTTGATGAGACAAAGGAATGGTGGTGTTTGTTTTTTTGATTTGAAGTTGAAGGTAGCTGGAATTGGGGATTGGCAGAAGATGCATTTGGTGCTGTTGCTGTAGCATCACCGTGAGAACAGAAGAAGAGAGGTAGAAGAGAGCTTAAAGGCGTGTGAAATGAAGGAGGAAGGGAGAAATGAAGATAAGTTCTACTTTTAGAAGATATTACGTAGTAAGTAAATAGTACTGTTACTTTACAAGCTTCACTTTACTTATTTGATTTCTTTAAGCCATATTGGTGACTCACACCTTGAAAAACCGGCCCCCATAGTTGGAAGGGTATGATAGTCTTTGTTGACCAATTTAATTACTTATAACAATATATGTTACAAACTAGCTTATAAAAGTTACTATTCATGAAAACAAGGCACATTGTTGTGAAATTTTTGATTTCCCATTGATATAGACTTCCAAATGTGATACTATATAGTACACATGTTAATTAAAGAGTAATGATGGACATTTAGCCATTCAAAACTCATTTCAAGACAATTTTTCAAAAACGTGCTTTAAGACTCCTTAAAGCACTTTTTGTGTCTTAACTTGTTTTCAAGCTTGGTTTTCTTTGGTAATTGATTTAATATGTTAATTAACATATTTATAAGGTACAGGGATGACCATTAGGTCTTTTACAAATTTATCCCAAGCTTAGAGCACTTTTAGCCCATATTGACCTTAAGGTATTTATTTATGTTTTGTTTGGTTCCAATGTCTACCAAGGTTTCCTAAGGACTTAATTAGCCCTATTAAATCATAATTGAATATTATTAAGTCTTGGTAGGCTCTTTGGGTCCTAACCAAGTTCACTCATAGCTTAGAGCATGTTTTGCTCAAACTGTATCTTAGTGCTTTATTGCATTTATTATGGTTTAAATTGTTCACTGATGTTTCTAAGGCACTTTTTAGCCTTTACATACCATAGTTTAATATTTAAACAATATATCAAGGTTTGGGGTATTTCAACTTGTCCACTGGAGCGTCCTCTTCACTATTGCCTTCCACCTTGTTTATTCTTCATAGACTTTCAGCTTTAACAACCAACTTCGATCAGCTATGTTGTTTCCATGTCCCCAGGACTGAAAATTTGTCAGCTCATGCGTTAGCGAACCATGCACGTTGTTCTCGGGAACAAGCTTCATGGGGTCCGGAATCCATTCCGAAGTTTGTACTAAACCTTTGTGTTTCTTAATATAGTTGCAATGGTTGTTTTAAAAAAAATATATAAATATACATTAAGATTGCAGTACGATGAAATTTTAATAACAAAACAAAACTCGGAGCAATAGTTTACTTTCGATGATTGTGAAAGACATAATATAGATATAGAAAGAGAAAAACTTTCTCCTCTCTCCCCCCTCTCCTTCTTATCTTCTTCCTTTTTTTAATATTTTCTTCTTCTTCTCCCTCCTCTTTTCTTCTTCTCTTTTGTTTAGTACTAGTCCATCTATGGACTAGTTTTTATCTTGCTTTGATGTTCTGCTTTGTTCTTAGCTTATTCTCTAGTGAGAGAAGTTTTTATCATTTACATCCAGCTTGTTTTTGTGTTTTTGTATCTTGTGAGTTTTCAGTTGGGGTTGGTTTATGGTTTTTCTACCGTTTATGGTGTTGCATGTGCTGAAAAGATTTATCCGAGCTCGGTTGAGTCGTTGGATCCCGTTCGGCCTTGCTAGCCGATTGCTGTTGATCGCAGGTGTTGGATCCATAACGTTTGAAAAACCGCAGCTGGCGGTGGTGCTAGGACTGGCCATGGTGGATTCTCACTTTCATGATGAAGCTTTTCATGCAATGTTTTTAGGACACATATTAGTAGATGATTATACATGTGCCTACTTACATGTAATCTTTGTTCATATAATTTAATACAAAAGCGGTCCTTTACTTCGAAAAAAAAAACAAAACTCATAACATTGATTCATAGTGGTGGAAAGTTGCGACATTTTATTGATTAGTATTAAAAAATCTTCTTGCAAACGACTGTTCATTGAGCTACCGCTTGTGTCGCTACGCGACGTCACTATGCCTGCCAGGCGTACATCGTCGACGCACGCAAGGAGCGCGCAAACAAAAAGCAGCTCCGGGCCTCAACCAGCTAACCAAAACACTGAGAAGCGCGCTCTATTCTTCCTCCGCACCACTCTCCCTTTTCTCTATCTCATCGTTCACCGGTCTTCTCAACTCCGACTTACGAGGGAGAGCATAGGTCGTAAAAGGGGCGGGTGGGGGGTTTAAAGATGTCGGACTTGGACCGCCAGATAGAGCAACTAAAAAGATGCGAGCCGCTGAAAGAGTCGGAGGTGAAATCTCTGTGTCTTAAAGCCATGGAGATATTGGTTGAAGAAAGCAACGTCCAGAGAGTCGATGCCCCTGTAACTGTGAGTTAATGCTCTGCTGAAATCTGTATTGTCCTACTTAAAGTCAATAATTGAACTGTTCAGTTAGTGAATCTAAAAGCTGCGTTATCGTGAGTCTTCTCATAAAAGATGGGGTATTTGGTGAATTTGGAGCTTTCAAAAGGGGGTTCGAAGTTATTTGTGGCGCGACAGTTGTGGTTTTTTTATATGTTCCGGGATTTTATATTATTGGCTGTCATATCGAAATTTAGTCTTGGGAAGTTGCCCACTATGCCAACTGGATTTCCTGTGTCTTCTTGGAAAATTTGAAATTGTTTGCTACATTTTTACTTGTGCAAAATCCGAGCCTTATTTATTGGGTTTAAATTTGAAGGGTGTGATGGTCCAAGCCCTAGGCTCTGCTTTAGAGTAGGCTTTTACTAAGCAGTTGCTCAGGGCACTCCCAAATGGAGAATATAGCTGCCGAATTCATTACTAGTTTGCTATAAGATGCTTTGGACGCCTGAGGTTAGTGTAAGGAGGGTTGAAGTTTGGTAAGTGATAGGACGATCTTATCACTGTAGTGGTGAACGGTGATACTTGGATTATACCGTATGCTTATTGGTATATGTTGCTGCCTTGCAATTTCAATGATATATGATTGAACTTGGGGCTGATACTCGTAATAAAGGAATTAGAAGTTTAGCAATAATTTATTTGATTAGTAAAACAGCCAAATGACGCTTGAGTTATTTCATACTTTGGATGGTTAGTCATTATGCAACCCATGCTATCAACTGAATAGAATGCTATGGATGAATGTATGAGGCGTAAACAGTGGTTAACTATTCTTGGTGGCTTGGGGATGGGATGATTTCTTTGATTAAAAAAACAGCCAATGATGCTTTTGTTATTACATGGTTTTGATGGTTAGTCATTAACTAATCGATACTATCAACTGTATAGAATGCTATGGGTGGATCTATGAGGTGTAGACAGTGGTTAACTATTCTTGGTGGCTTGTATGCATAAACACGCATCTTAAGAAAAATGTTTTCCTAATAGTTACATGAGAAAGTTGACTACAGTTTGTAGTCTATCCATAAGATTAACCAAGCAAGTATAGTAAGGAATACAGGTAAATCATTATACAAGTGCGATGTTGGTGAAGTGGATATATTCATATAGGGCGTCACACTTGAAGCAAATATAATACCGGAGTAAAGAATAGTTCTTGTCAGACGATCAAAGTTATTGGGAGAGAAAACTGTATGTGCTAATTGTTTTAGAGGTGGTATGATGCAATAGAGCTATTATCCCGTTTCAGCCAGAAACTCTGTAAACAGTAGCAACAAATCAGACAATGACTATGAAAGGAAGTACTCTATTCATGTAGAAGAGAGGGATAGTCTAAGAAGAGACTACTGTCAAGTGGCCCGCCCCTTGAGAGTCTATAAGTGGTGTCTAGCTGGTAGGTTGCTGCTCGTTTCAGGGTCTAGATGGGAGTTTGTTCCTTTGTGTTGGGTTATGGCTATGGATGCGGTGGCTATTTGTATATTCTGTAACTATTCGGCTTTCAGCCACTATTTATCAAAAGAAAATTACATAGCCTCCACTGTTTGTAAAAAAAAGAACCATAGCCAAAGATACATGTCTCTTAAGATAGAAGTCTCCTTTAAGCGAATTATCACCTCTGCTCTTAACTAACAAGATATGGTTCTCTCCAACTGCTTCATACAATATTTGCCAGTTTATGTATCCTGATTTATTTGAAAGGTCAGCGTTATTCTTCTCGTCTCTTCTGAATAAACCTTCAAAGATTGTTTCTCTAGCTCTTACCTGTAAGCATGCAACTTATCTTCCCCGTATTTAGTTAGAGAGTTTATAAACCATATTTTTTCTAATTAGGTATGGTTAAGGAGAATCATGCAAGATTTATGAATCCATGAGCTCACATACTCTATGAAATCTGCAAATTACATGTTTTCCTTTTATTGCTTAAACATTCTATTCTGTTGATAGCTTGCAAGTTAAGCATCCTGTTTTGAGAATGGTAATGATCGGCAGATCGGAGTATGGTAATAATGACTCAGGGCAAAAAGTGAAGATCGACAACTAATTTAATGTAATCTTGTTGTTAGTGGGGTTTGGAGGGATGACGTGGAAAGTCATACCTTGAAAGAGCCTCATTTATCCAAGCTGAGCTCAGCAAGTGATAGAACCACATTTGGACGAATGTGTGGATAATGGTGCAAGACGGAATGTATAGGATCCATACCATGTGTTTCAAAGATGAGACTAGTACTTGAAAATACCTACTTTATGCCTCCATTAATCCATTTTCCCCTTACAATCTTCGAACAAGCTAGTCTGGACACTATTGCTCTCCTACTTAGTATATCTTTGCATTACTTTAGTGGGGTGCACTCTTAAGTCTTAACTTTACGCAAAGGCATTGAAATTGTCTGTCAAATATGACCAACCACATTAGGCTTATTCCCCTTCTTCCAGGCATCTTTCTAGGCTACCCTTGGCCTGTTTCTCAAAGCTTCATTCTTGATGTGATCTTGGACGATTAACTTCTCATTTCATTGCCAGCCATCCACCATAGTAAATTGTTCAGTACTTTTTCTTTGCAGCCCAGCTGTCAATACTGCACCACAAAACGAGTTATCTTGATTGCTATCTTGTAAAACTTGCGTTTAAACATCAGAGATCTTTTAAGAGGTAATCAGAGGGTCTGCTACTCGGTCATCCTTTGTTGATGTATTGGTTGTATGGAAAGACATAGTCACTGAGTACTCTAGGCTTCTTTTCTTTGTATGTTCTTGAATTTCTTGGTCGAATGGTGCTATATCCTTTTCAGAAGAGTGCAAGTGCAGATCTTGTTCAACTCAAGGTGCTAGTGTCTAGTTTTGGTCACTACCTTTGTGTTCAGAAGTTCACTTTTGTTAAAGCAAAATGAGTATTATAGTAGACTATTTCTTTGCTTTAAGAACCACCTATTACTCAATATTTGAAGGGTTAAATCATATTCTATTTTGTGGCAAATCTAATCATGCTTCATGAATTTAAGAGTTCACTGTTGGTCATTCTTGTTTGAGTCTTGGAGGAGTTGAAACCGCATAATCATTAAGTATCTTTGTGTGAATTTTGAAAGTTAATGTAGATCTTGCTGGTTTCCGTGCTGTTGAAGCACATCGTCTATTTCTCATTCGAGTCTTCTCCTTTTTTCTTTAGATATGTGGTGACATCCATGGGCAGTTCTATGATTTGAAAGAGCTGTTTAAGGTGGGTGGTGACTGCCCAAAGACGAATTATCTGTTTCTGGGAGACTTTGTGGATAGAGGGTTTTATTCTGTTGAGACTTTCTTGCTGTTGCTGGCTTTGAAGGTAAATTTCACGTTACATTTACCTGCTACCTTTTCATTTTAAAAATGCAACTCTTTAGTGGAATGATGCCATATGTATCTGTCGTGTAAATTGAGGATGTAAACAACTAGGTACTATAGTTAACTTAGAAACACAGTCATTGTTCTATGCATTCCCTTGTTTCAGAAACATTAATATGGAGCATTATTATTTGTTTTGTTCACAATTCCGTGATTTATCTGTCAGTGTGATTCTGATGAGGATGTAAGAAAGATACATTTTGCTTGTTGACTTTATACTTTTCTTGAAGTTTACAACGGTTGCTCTCTATCAGAACTGCATTTTTGGATGTTATCATTTCACCACTATGCACTGTGAAACATTGATAGAATTTATTGAGAGCTCTTTCATAGTTTACTTACATAACCATCTGGATATGCTGTATCACTAAGCCGGCTAGACCATGACGATGCTTCATTTTCATTAAAAGAAAAAGTGCATTTTTTGTTTTGTTTTGTACAAGTAGTTGATAATCATTTCAGACTAACACTGCATATATCTAGGTCAGATATCCAGATCGAATAACACTTATTAGAGGAAACCATGAGAGTCGTCAAATCACTCAGGTTAGGCTTCTTTGTTACTATCCTGCTGATATCTGAGGAGACTGCTTGGCCATGATTGCCAATGATACAGTTTATGGGTCAGGTCTATGGTTTCTACGACGAGTGCCTCCGTAAGTATGGCTCTGTCAATGTCTGGAGATACTGTACGGAAATCTTTGACTACTTAAGGTACATGGATGCTGGGAGTGCTACTATCAGTCTTCTAAATAGACTCATTAATATTACTCTTCCTGCGAATGCTTGATAACTCGTGGTGCTTCAACAGCTTGTCTGCTCTGATCGAGAACAAGGTTTTCAGTGTCCATGGCGGTCTTTCTCCTGCCATATCTACATTAGATCAGGTCAGCCATGTTTCTGAATTTTCTTCTTTTAGATTGGTTTTTCTCTAGTAAATTTTCTCAAGTTATTTCAGTTGTCTTCCTCCATCCCTCTGGGTTTTAATACACAGCCTTGTTTGACAGATACGATCTATTGATAGAAAGCAAGAGGTACCTCATGATGGTGCCATGTGCGATCTTTTATGGTCGGATCCCGAAGACATAGTGGACGGTTGGGGATTGAGTCCTCGAGGCGCAGGGTTCCTTTTCGGAGGAAGTGTGGTAGCTCCCTTCAACCATACAAACAACATCGATTACATATGCCGTGCACATCAGTTAGTTATGGAAGGTTACAAGTGGATGTTCAATAACCAAATTGTTACAGTTTGGTCAGCACCAAATTACTGTTACCGGTATAGATAAGAACTCGTGCAAAGTCCATAAGCTAAAATGTAAATTGCCTGTGATATTGTTCGTGATGTTTTCTAGGTTTATTATAATTGTAGATGTGGTAATGTTGCTGCTATCCTTGAGTTAGATGCTAATTTGGAACACAAGTTTCGTGTGTTTCACGCTGCCCCACAGGTTTGTCCTTTTGACCCTGTTGCTCCTGTTTGAACATTCGTTTAAGAGGAACCAGAATTACTGCTTTTGTTGGACATGTTTGGAAGAAATGTATTCTAAGTTTCATATCCAGCCCTCACCTCAGCTTCATACATATTGAATTTGTTCTGTTTATATAACTGCAGGAATCTAGAGGAGCACCTGCCAAAAGGCCTGCACCAGATTACTTTCTGTAAAGAAATATCACTGGATGCTCCCTCTGCACTCATGGTACAAAATTGAGCCTTATGGTGAGATGGATTGTGTTGTGTTGGATAGAATGGTGTTTTATAGTACACAGTAACCAAGTTGATGAAGAGGGAGCTCTGCATTAGAGTACAGTAAAGAGAGACTGGTGGAGTTGCAGATTGATTGAATTGACCAAACTCTGTAATTTTCCTTTCTAGGATCTCTTGGGAGTTTCTTGCTCCTGATACTCTTGTTTGTATGTGATGGCACCTCAAAGCCCTTTGTTTCAAAATCCGTATAGAAAATGAGTGTGCTGAGGTTGTCACTGTTGTATGATTGTATCTCTTCCAAGTTCTAAACTCCACAATTTTGACTCCATATTTAATGTTAGTGTGTGGGCTCGATTGTAATCATGCTGGGCTTGATTGGGCCTCACCTCACTCAGCATTGCTGGACCAAATCCTCTTTTCTTGAGTAGATTTTGGCCTTCATTGATCTTTCTAGGGCTTGAACTATGGATTGGATATGAAAGCCACCAGAGTATTTGTCGCAATTGTTTAGGGACTGCCAAATGTTCTTGTTGGACCTGCTTCTGAGATCCCCATTTGTCTCACTATGTGGAACGCTGTGGGCTAAGTTGTCAACCGTTAGCAATAATGCTGCTAGGAGGTTCGCAGATCATTATCTTGATATTAGACATTAAAAACCATTGGAAAATCAAACGCTTCTGATATATTTGAAACTTACTTATTGTATTTTGAGATGGCTTCACTTTAATATCATCTGGAGCTTGCACCCTCCAATTGTGTTTATAGATATGTCAAAGGGAATAGATATATGTGCATACACCAAAACAACTACTAATGTAGTTTGAACAAGAGGGATTTGGATATCTTGGCAGCTGTCATTATCCCCTAAGACGCTGTTTGACAATTGTGTATCTTGTTAGCGTTTTGGATTTAAGGTATGTCAATAAGAAACGTTCATTGTATAGACATTTTGGGGTCTGTTCATCAGTCTTTGTTTACTATGGACTTAGATGTTCAAATTATTTATCTTTCCTTTATGCGAAATACTCAGACTTCGTGTGGATTTAAATCAAAGGAGATGTTGAGGAATTTCGATATTTTGAGTGTTGGCAAATGTATGTTAATTTGAGATTTCAATCGTGTAGCTAATGTAATCATCGATGTCATGGCAGAGAATTCACTATGTAATTTTGAAAGAACTCGACACATGGATTTGAGGGTTTTGATACAAGACCCAAGCCCTATATTAAGTGGAATTGAGCTCGTTTAAGCATACTCTTCTACTCTTGTAGTTGGTAGATTTCTTTATTGATTCATAAGTTTAGCCGTGAAGAACATACCTTGCGCCAAGTAACTCAAAGGTAGTTGCTAGTCGTTAGACTTCTGCTACAAGATTTGGCTTGACAATGAAAAGTTGGTCAAATTCTCAAATAAGTAACTTCCACAATGAAAATGAAACATACTTTTTCAATTGTATGTACTTAAAAACACCTTATATAAGACAACTTGAAGACAATAGCTAAGTGTGACTAATAGTGTGTTTAAATTGAGGTTAAATGGGGTTAGGTTAAGTGGGGTTAAACAAAGTTTGGTTAACTTGGTGGGGTCAAATGAGATAAATGAAGGTGATAACCCAACAAGGTAAGGTTAACTTAGGTGGAGTTATTTAATGTAAGTGATGATTTTAAGGTTTGCTTGGAAAGTGTACAAGGTTAAAGAAAGTAAACTATTGACTTTTTAGATATAATGTTAAAATTAGAGCTGATCAAAATGTGTCCGGCCCGTAAAAAAGCCCAACGGGCCCGAGCCCGATTGGGCTTCCGGGCGGGCCTGGACATAAAATCAGGCCCGAATAAAAAACCGGGCCGGGCCGCGGCACATTCTTTGAGCCCGTGGACAAGCCCGGCCCGGCCCGATTTTATATTATTTATTATTATTTTAAAAATATAATATATACATATTTAATTTTTATATAATATATACAAAATTATATAATATTAAATTTTAAATAAGTATATATAATATAATATATATTAAAATATTAATTTTAATTTATTTTTTATTAATTTATAAAAAAGTAAAAAACCGGGCCGGGCGGGCCGGGCTACGGCAAAGCCTGGAAAAAACCGGGCCTAGCCCGGCCCGGCCCGACATGTAAAAAACCGAGCTTGGTTTTTCAAAATAGGCCCGACGGGCCTAACATTTTCCTTTGGCCTGACCCGAACCCGGCCCGCCCGCCCGCCCGAATGATCACCTCTAGTTAAAATATTCAATTACTCTCCCCCAAACCGGATTAATCCGATAGCCACCTACGCTAGGGCCTACACCTCTCTAGAGGTGTAATTTACTTGTAACACCCTACCAAATTGCTGGTATGTCTTCTTTAAAAACGAAAATATGGCTAATATTTTTGTTAAAGAAGAAAATATTGCTAATATCTGTTTTTCAATTAGGCTAAATGTGACACTTTGTCCCGTCTACAAACGAGATTAATAGGCATATTCCTTCCCTGAGTACCGCTGTCGCTTTCCAGTCGATAGGACTAATGAACAAAATGCCAAAATAATTAAGAATCCCCTTAGCCGAGTGATGCATGTTCTATGCTTCTTTAATGATTCATTATTCAAATTTCAACCCTACTGCCAGTTGAATTCTAATTGCTCCATCTCCAATCCATCCATACCTCTTGAACGATCGGCCTGCCCCAGAAGCAGATCATCTACTCTCTTTAGTCAATCCCACTATCTCTTCCCCACTCGAATCCGTCTTTCGTTTATCGTGGAAGGGGAGCCTGAAAACCATGGCTTCTCTTTTCCGCTTTTCTCTTCAAGTAATCATAACCTCGACTTTCCTTTCCCTACTCCACACATCATATTCATATCCCTACTCACCCCCAACTCAACCCGGCTCCATCTCCGTTTCCATATCGGAAAAAGGTCTGATTTTTCTCAAGGACTTACTGATTCAGCGATCAATCTCGTCCCTCACTCCACTCGAACTCCCCCAGATTGAAAAGCAAGTCAGAATCCCAGTCGTAGGTAAAGTCCACATCGTCCTGTCAAACATCAAGATTTACTACGTCGAGGTCCCGTCTTCGGAGGTGAAGTCTGATCAGAGCGGGATTTACATCTCTGCACACGACGCCACGGCGTATCTCAGTATGGACTGGGCGTATTCCTATAAAGCGTGGTTCATTGAAGTATCGGATAGTGGGAAAGGATCAGTACAGGTACTGGAACTGTAGGGATGTTTGGATAAGTCTGTTGATGAACTGTCTTTTTTTGTTTCACTTAAAAGTAAAAGACTTTTTTGTCTTTTACCTGATAAAAGCGAAAATTGAGTAACCGTTCTGGTTTTCGGATTGTGTTGGCTCGCTTCCATGAAAGTTCGTGTATCCGTCTGTGATTGATGGTGTGTCTACAATCTTATGACTCTTAATAAGTACAATTAAACAAGTGATTGATTGAATGTGATAGTGCATGCCTATTGTATATTAAGCAAAGTAAGCATGATATTTCTGATGATTCATTGCTTTTATATCTTTTTGGGGAAGATTCATAATATTACCACATACACATAATTGTATAAATTGACAGTCGTAATAGCATATCAGGGTACTAGGAGGTTGCCATCCAAGTGTCTTTTTCCTTGACAGGGATAAACTTGTATCAGTTAAACAATCTCCTGGCCTTTGTTCATTTGATGAAGTATCTGCAGTTCGCTTCATTATGGTGTGAAATAATTTATGCTTCTGCCTAGGTTGAAGGTATGGAAGTTGGGTTGACTATAAGTCTGAATAGCCAAGATGGAGCAATCAATTTGTCTGTGATGGATCATGGCTGCTCTATAAAGGATATTGACATACAGTTAGATGGAGGAGCATCATGGCTTTATCAAGGGTATTTATCCCTTCTAAAATCTCTTTCCGGTGGGAAATTATGTTTGTAGCCAGCCACTCGTCATCGTACTGTTGATTTATCCCTAATTTTTATCTAGTTGAGTCGGGTCTTTTTTGTCTCAGATTGCTGGAAGCTTTTAGTGGTAAAATCGAATCTCTTGTCGAAGATGCTATCACAAAGAAAATCAAACAAGGTATTCATAAAGTTGATTCGCGGCTGCAGTCACTTCCCAGAGAAATTTCTGTAGATGATACATCTGCTCTAAATGTGACACTAATGAGGAACCCGGGTACGAGTGAATGCTCAGTTGAGATTGCAATTGATGGATTATTTGTGGATACAAACAAAATGCTGGTGTATAGTAATCATCAGCATGAAGCAGTGTCACAAGCTCTGAGTACCTGTGATGATTTAGCAAAGATGGTGGCAATATCATTGCATCAAGATGTTCTCAACTCTGCATCACTGGTTTACTTCAATGTGAGCGGTTCTTTTTTTGAATCTTTCATTACCCACACATACAAACACACTGAGATCTAATTATGTCTTCGTTTGTAACCTTAGCTTTGCCTCATGCTAAGAGATCATTCTTAAGTTTGTTACACCAAGATTCTATTTATTTTTTCTTGAAGGGGTAATCAATATCGATTAAACAAGAGGTGAGATAACAGGTTTTCTTTTTCTGTAGTCAGGCGGAGTTTATGAGGTGGACTGTCAATAAATTACCAGACCAATCCCTTTTAAACACTTCTAAATGGAGAGATATTCTTCCTCAGCTATACAACCAGTTCCCTAATGAGAGTATGAACTTGAAGATATGGGTAACTACTCCACCATCGGTAAACATATCCAAGAATGGTATCACGGTGAGGATTCACTCTGATGTGACACTTGGGGTTCTGGACGCTGGTGAATATGTACCAGTTGCTTGTGCATCAGCCGTAAGCTTTTGTATAAATTCGTGAAGTAACACACTGAGTGGCATGAATCTGAGAGCTAATGGAATACATCTGTGGCTTTGAGCTGTGTGAGTCATTGCTTTATGTTGATGCAGGTAATTGATGCTTCAGGATCAGCTCACGTTTCCAGCAACAACCTCACTGGGAATATTGACTTGAAAAACATTTCTCTATCCTTGAAGTGGAGCAATATTGGGGAAATTGAAATGGATTTGGTCGAGGTGGGTATAGTTTCATTGACGTTTCCTCTAGTATGGAAACGGTATCATATTGAAGTCGAGTTTTTATTTCTATTTTGATACTATACTAAGACTTTCTTTTCTCCCTTGCAGTTGATCATTTCTCAAGTTATCAGAGACGCATTGCTACCACGTCTGAACCACCACCTGATGAGAGGGTTTCCCTTGCCCCTCGTCCGTGGCTTTACAATTCAACACGCTAAAATCATCTACGGCGAATCGAAGATCATGACATACAGTGATGTTGCATTCATAGACGGCCTCCTTGAGTCCCACTTGTCTATTTTAGGTCTCGCTTGGCCTCTTCGAACAGCTGGTGATGTCTTTGGCAAAAGTGCGGCGTAGAAACATTACATGACGAAATTCATTGGGAAATTTAGGAATTCACCACACGTGCTTGTTGCCGAATTCTTAGTTTGTTGTGATATCTGAACGAAGGATGAGGATCTGTTTCATTGGCTTTGAAACAATGTACATGTGTAAAAATTGCAAACGTCTGTCTTGTAATTTATCTTGGTTTATTCTCTGAGCAGTTGATGTTTGTCGTATACACCATTCAGAAGGAAAAGTAGTAGGATGACAATTGAACTTCTCTCAGATTGATCAGTTACTCTGTGTACCAATGGGTCTGAGGTTTCTGCTGCCTTGTTAAAAACTAGCATCAGTAGTATAGATTGATCAAACCCCATGGATCGTCCTTACAATTGTATTTCAGGCCTCATTTATTATATCACTTTTGTGCTGGAGAAGTCGTACTCCATTGATAAAGCTTTGTTGATCTTGAACCGCGGCACTTTGCTAGATAAACTCACTCTAGTAGATAACGACTGGAGATTTAAATAGCTCAATTGCTAAATTTCATTACCTTTTTGGCCTCACTTGCGGCACTAGTCTTTAGACCCTGTGCCATGAACTTGGTCCAAAGGGAAAAGCTTTGAGTCATTCAACTCCTTGGAACTTGCTGTTTAGAGTCCACTCCTCGCATTACCCCCAACACAACTGCACCAGATGACAACCAGCCGATTGACATTAACTAGTCAGCAGGGCCTGCCTGGGATTAAGGCCCCGTTCGTTTGCAAGAGGTAAAAAACTGGTTCCATTAATGTGACATTAAGCTACACTTTTCCAATCCACATTAAGCCCTGATTTTCAACTGGGTCGTTCGTTGGTGAGCTGCTTCTTCCCTTCAGCAAAACTGATCAATAGACACAATTGCCCCTTTTCTTCTCCTTCCCAGCGCACACTCCATTTTTCTTCTACATTCGCAAAAGCATATGAAAGGGAAACACTCATAGCCGAGAGAATCATCGGAGGCCTCTCGTTCTCGAAATTTGTTTGATTTAGTCTGAGAAACCACATTTCCTGGATTGAGAACCGCAAGAAAGATGAAAAAAATCAACACAGCCCTGATCTTAAAGAGTTTCATGTGATTCCTCCGATCGAATGCTGGAGCCCTTAGCTGCCCACCAAATTATTGTTATTGATGGAAGTAGAAAGATTTTCAAAGAGAACGAAGATTCATATGTGTGAACAACCAAACTTTTTCGAGAAAGTGAATTGCGTCAAATTTGGTTGGATCGGGGAAGGAAGAATTCTATATGATAACACAAGTTTTTCTCCTTTCCCTTTTGGTTTCGTCAAAGCAAAGCAGCAACGAAGAAAGTGCTTGAATCTGGAAAATAAATCCTAGGGTTTTTCTGGGTTGGTTTATTTTGCCTCTTGTTTACGGAGAGAGGGAAGAGGGAAGGATCTTGGTCAATCAATTTGCTCTCGTACGAAACCCAGTAAATTGAGGGGTAAATGAGTAATGTCTCAGTTTCAGAACTTTGTGAAAGAATGCCTCGATGGGACTTTTTATTAAGTGCAAGACTTGCACACTGTAAAATGATACATTGTGTACAGAGAGTATATGACTATGTATGTAAGGCGTAGCGATATGCTAGCCTTTATATACTAGCGCAGCGCAAGGGAATGAAATACAAGAAAGAAAGTTACAGAAACAGAAGCCTAAATACACTCTAGGGAAAATACAAAGCATTACCTAAAATACATTCTATATCTTAGAATATACATAGGTATATCCTAATACCCCCCCCCCCCTCAAAGAGTGCAGCCTTCTGTGAATAAGCAGTCTGGATGAGCTCTTTGTACCTCTGATGGCGCAGATCATCCATTGCTGTTTCTTTCCTGCAGACCTAGACTTTCAAAAGAATTGTAGTAGCTTTTACCTGTGAGGGGTTTTGTCATCAAATCTGCGAGCTGTTGAGTGCTGGGAACATAATGTACCTGTATCAAACCTGCCTGCAATTTTTCACACAAAATGACAATCGATTTCTATATGTTTGGTGCGTTCGTGGGAAACCGGGTTCCTAGCGATGTGTATGGCGGCTAGGTTATCACATTTTAGAGGTATTTGGGAGATGTCTTCGACTCCAATCTCGTTTAAGAGCCGGCTTAACCAGCTAAGTTCCCCTGTGACATGTCGCATAGCTTTGTATTCTGCTTCAGCAGAGGAAAGGGAGATTGTAGTTTGTTTTTTTGACTTCCAACTCAATGGGGAACCTCCTAATAATATGTAGTATCCAGAAACAGATCGTCTAGTGATTGGGCAGGAAGCCCAATCGGAATCGCAGTAAGCTTCCAATTCATATTCTGGTTTGTTGTTAAAAAACAGGCCAAAACCAGCTGTCCCTTTAACATAGGACAGTGTGTGGTAAGCAGCCTTTAGATGTTCTGTTGTGGGACTTTGTAGGAACTGACTTAAGAACTGGACAGCGAAAGCTATGTCGGGCCTAGTGTTGGTTAGGAAGTTCAGTTTACCAACCAAGCATCTGAAAATGGTGGGGTTTTCTAGCTTAGGGCCAGAATCTTTGTATAGCTTGAGGTTGACTGGGAGAGGAGAAACAGATGGCTTTGTATGATCCATGTTAAAGTCATGTAAAATCTGGTTTATATAACGCTTCTGTGACATTATTAACCCCCCCTCGGTTTCGAGAAATTCCATACCCAAGAAGTAGTTTAGTCTCCCTAGATCTTTTATTTTGAATTCTTTATCAAGTTGTCTTTTCAGAATTCTAACTTCCCTTGAGTCATTTCCAACTACAAGTATGTCATCGACATAAACTCCTAGAAGGGTTATGCTGTTTCTCTGATTTTTGACAAATAGGGAATAGTCATTTTGACTGCGTTGGAAACCAAGATTTTTGAGGAAGTCAGCTAGTTTCTCATGCCATTGGCGCGATGCCTGTTTAAGGCCATAAAGAGATTTGTGTAACTTACACACTTTGTTTTCTCCTTCCACACTTAATCCCTCGGGAACACTCATGTAAACATCTTCATGGAGATCTCCATGAAGAAAGGCGTTGTTTACATCGAGCTGGTCTAGGACCCAACCCTTTTTAATGGCTACAATTATTAATGCTCTAACTGTGGTTAGCCTGATGACCGGAGAGAAGGTTTCATCATAGTCTAGCCCGTGTTTTTGGGTAAACCCTCTGACCACTAATCTGGCTTTATATCTTTCTAGATTTCCATCAGCCTTAAACTTTAGTTTGTAGACCCATTTACAGCTTATTGGCTTTTTTCCTTTGGGTAATGTAACTATCGACCAGGTTTGGTTCTGTTTAAGAGCTTGGAATTCCTCTCCCATTGCCCTGACCCAATTGGGATCCTTGCTGGCCATTTTATAACTTGACGGTTCTGTCAAGTTATTCAGGTTTCTAAGGAGCTTATTTGTATTTTGAGGTAAGGAGCAAGAGAGGATGGTTCTAGCAGGAATGTGGTCAGTCAAGGTGTTTGTGATTGTCTGATTGTAATATTTGGAGTTCGGTTTTTGGGTTTGGAGTCTTTCATTGATGATGCTGGAAAAGAGGTCATCTTTGTGCATGATGGTGGAGCATATGTAGTCATTTAATCTGGGTGGGGGATGGCGGGATCGTGTGGACCTCCTGAGATGTGGAGTTTCTGGAGTATCAGCGGGAAAGGGTTGGGAATCTTCTGTAGAAGTTGGTTCACTGGTTTCTGATTCGATGGAGTGTGGTTCTGTAGAGTCGGTCAGAGGATGTTGTCCTTCTCTTATCTCAGAAAGCTGAGGTGTGCAAGGATCATCCTCATGGTTATAAGAAGGGGGAGGATAGAAAATATCAGTGGCTTGGAGGTTATCATGTAAAATGTTTTTCCACTCATGGTTTCTTAGGGGAAATATGTTTTCAAAGAAAACCAGATCTCGACTGGTTTTTAGCTTACCTTGACTAGGAATCCAGATTTTGTGCCCTTTGGTGTTTTTGCAGCTTCCAACATAGATGCATATGGAAGATCTAGGCTCAAGCTTATGTCTGGAGGGGTCTAGATTTGTTGCGTAGCAAAGACATCCAAACATTTTTATGTCATTGTAATTTGGTTTGGTTCCATACAATTTCTCAAAGGGTGTTAGATTCTGTATGGCCTTGCTAGGGGTTCTATTGATAAGAAAAGCTGCATGCTCAAGGCAATGACCCCAGAAACTGTCATCTAGACCGGATTGAAAAAGCAAGGCCCTGGCTATATCCATCAGATGCCCTTGTTTTCTTTCGACAACACCGTTTTGTTGAGGTGTGTGAGGGCAAGTGGTCTGATGGATAATGCCTTTTTCTGCAAAGAATTTTATTCCCTCATCTGATTTTCCTAGTTCCTTGGCGTTATCGCTTCTAAGGATCTTTATATGTTTGTTCATTTGTTTCTCAATAAGATTTATAAAGGTTTTAATGTTTCCCATGGCTTCAGATTTCTGTTTTAAAAGGGTGACCCAAGTCCCTCTAGAGAAGTCATCTACAATTGTAAGAAAGTATTTGTTTCCTTCAGTAGTACATGTTTTCATGGGCCCACACACATCTATGTGCACTAATTCAAAAGGTTCCAAGGTTTTAATTTCTGAGGTAGGAAATCTTAGACGTTTCCCTTTGGCCTTATGACATATAGTGCAAGGAAAGTATGTGTCAAGTAAATTGTTAGGGATCTGGACATCAACAACCTTTTTCATTTTTTTCAGAGGCATGTGGCCTAGCTTGTTGTGCCAAAGGATAAAATCTGTTTCATTACTAGTTTCAGAAACTTTATTACAGGCAGTAGCACAAGAGTGTATTTTTATAGTGCTGCTAGTAATACAACTATTTGACAGATTAGTAATACAACTACTCAGCAGATTCATATCAACAAGGTACAACCCACACACAAGTTTTCCAATCTTTTGGAGAATATTTCCACTAGAATCCTGCAAAGCACAGAGTTCATGGTTGAAAACAACAGAGGCATCCAGATTTTCTAACAGTTTACTTACTGATATTAGATTAAACATGAAGCAGGGAACATGCATAACATCATTCAGACATGACACTCCATTCATACGCAGTTCACCAACACAATCAATTTTCCTTTTGTTTCCGTCAGGCAGGGTAATTTCTCTTTCAGATTTCAGCAATTTGCAGTTGGTTAACAAGGACAGATTACCACTTATGTGCTCAGTAGCACCAGAATCGAGTATCCAAAGATTTCGAAGTTCATTCATCACATAATTTCCATTTGAAATTAGACATGGTAAGCAGTGAATGAGGTTCTGAGGATTACCTGAAAAATTCCCGAAGGTCATTTGTTTTCCAGAAGCACCAGCTTCTTTGTTTTGCTGGAGGAAATCAACCAACTCTTGTAATTGCTCCGGACTAAAACCCCTTACTGGTGACTGCTGTGCGGTGGAGTTTACCGGAGCCTTGTTTTCTTGTTCAGTGACAACAGATCCGACGCGGATCTCTTTACTCTTCCTTGTTCCCCCATCTGGAAAACCGATGAGCCACCAACATTCGCTCCGGGAATGCCCTAGCTTGCCGCAGTTTCCACACTTTTGAGGATCTTTCTTGTTTTCTTGACTAGTTTTGTTATTCGGCTTGTGGCCACTATTTCTAGGGTTTGCCGAATTTGTCCCAACTTTGGATTTGTTGCTGTTGAAGTTTCCGAAATTGCTCCCACCTTTGCTAAACAAGGTAATTGATTGTTCTTGTTCCAACTTGGAGTCGTTCCCTTCTCTCTGTTCTTCCTCTTGAGTAATTATCGAGAAGATTTCTTCCAGAGTCGGCAAGTCCGCCATTGCGAGTATTTGACCCCTCAAATGCATGTACGAGCGGTTCAAGCCCATTAGGAAATGGATTATCTCTTCTTCCTCTCTCTTTTTCGCCTGGGTTTCTCTGGATTTGCAAGAACCGCAGGTTCTATTGGTCTCGCAAGGTCATACTCCGCCCATATCTCGTGGGATTTCATAAAGTAATCAGTAACGGAATCTTCACCTTGTTTTAATCCGGCGATTTGGATCTTGATCTTGTGCAGCGTTGCGTAGTTCTTCTTTTCAAACCTTTTGCAGAGCCAATCCCAGATTCGCTTGGGGTCATCCGTGTACATGATGCTACGGGCTATGTTGGGGGCGAGAGAGGAAATAATCCACGAGACTATCAAAGAGTTGACTCTCTTCCATTGTGCAAGGTGTAGCGCGTCGTCGTCGCCTGGTTTCTTGAAGGTTCCGTCGATGAAAACGAGTTTGTTCTTCGCATTCAAGGCGGTCCGCATCGTCCATTTCCAGGCCAGAAACCCTTCGCCGGAAAATTTTGGGGCTAGGGATTGACCGGGCTGCTCTGAGGAATGGATGTACAAGGGATCGTTGGGATCGATCGTCGATGTCGAACCGGTGGCCTTCTCCTTTCCCTTTTCTTCTCCACTCATCTTTGCTCAAAAGAAAAAGTTGTGCTCTGATACCATTTCAGAACTTTGTGAAAGAATGCCTCGATGGGACTTTTTATTAAGTGCAAGACTTGCACACTGTAAAATGATACATTGTGTACAGAGAGTATATGACTATGTATGTATAAGGCGTAGCGATATGCTAGCCTTTATATACTAGCGCAGCGCAAGGGAATGAAATACAGGAAAGAAAGTTACAGAAACAGAAGCCTAAATACACTCTAGGGAAAATACAAAGCATTACCTAAAATACATTCTATATCTTAGAATATACATAGGTATATCCTAATACTCAGCGTTGAAGATCCACAAATCGCTTGGACAAATCCAAACGCAGGTAAATGAAGCTTTTTGATTAAGTTGGTGATGCTGCAAAACGCGATGACAATTCGCATGAATGCAGCGGCTTAATCCATATTTATCGCATTAAGACCGTTAACGAACGGGCCCTAAAGGGAAATGAGAGCAATCAAACCCACCATAGCTGCAGTAGCCAACACCAGCATCAAGATCCAATATTATGGACTAGGAACATAAGATCTTGGATGACAAAAGGAGAGTTCTTCAGCTCTACTTTGAGGTGCCTAACCTTTCAACTTAGAGCTACCAAGAAGGAATCAAATACTGTGAATCTTGTTTCTTCCCTTTCTTCATTTGCACTCTCTCTGCCAATATACATAACCGCTAGAGCATAATTATCCGTGACACCAGCACAGCAAACGTACTAAAGTTTGAGTACAAACTTATCCAATATATATAGGCATGAATTGGATGTTTTTACGCAGTCTGGGCTGATCAAGGCAACATTGTAGACAAATAATACCGGATATGTGGATAACGAACCACGGTTATGATGGATAATAAGGAAGAAGGGAATATATCACAGTTTCCATGCTATCATACATCACATACTCACACAAACATGAATGTATACAAGAATAAGGGAGTAGGTTATGTCCAGTTTTGGGCTTTTTTGGATTAGGAGGGAGCCTTACTCTTCTGCTGTATTAATCATTCTAGCTAGCAATTAGCAATTAAAAGCGCTGAAAATCCCTCCCTAGCTATACACTGTCTCGGATGGGATAGGCTCAGGATACATGTATGATTTTGACCAGGAGCAAAACCTTCATTTCCCAAAGATAAACAACAGATTACAACACAAAAGCTTTTGGTAGAGACTCCTAATCTTTTGCAATAGTAAATACTACCATGGTGAATTGGAACGTACCTGTGAAAACCAGTCTTGATCCAGCAGTTTAAAACCTTAAATCAACAGAACATTTGGAATGTGTTCGATTTCATTTCATGCAAACACTCACCCACTGGTTCTCAGTACTTAGTAAGCGAACTGCAAGCAACAATTTCAAGTTTGAAAAGAGGGAGGGAGGTGAGTTTGAGATGTCAGGCACCGTTTGGGAATGAGAATGGGAAAACAAGGAGAATGAGAAAGGGAATGGAAAAATATGCATGCTGTTTGGTTATGTATGGGAATGATTGTTTAGTTTTGAAACAAAAATAATATGTTTGTTTTATTCAATTATTTAGTTATCAGTTTTATTATAGACCTATAATTAATTAGTGGATCTCATTTTTTAATTATAATATTTTTAAAATAAAACAGATATTTTAACATTTTTTCACAAATGAATATATAAATTTTTTTTCATTATTTTTTTGTAAAAAATAAAAATGATATTTAAAACAATTAATAGTAGTATCTATAATGATTTTTATGTCTATGAGTTCAATTATACAAATATGTTTATAATTAGTAAGAATACTTCAATAAATTTTATAATACGTACAATTGAATGAAATAGTTTAAAAAATTAATTTATTGTCTATATAAAAATCAAAGTGGATATACCGTACACTATTATATTTGTCGTAATATTATAATAACGTCAAACAGAAACAACATCATTTATAAAAAAAAAGAAACTCATTGAAGAAATAATTAGACTTACAATAACATTACAATAATTAGACATACAAACGCAGGGAAGAAGAGTTCCTATTTTATAATTATTTATTCAATAATTAGACATTCAAACTCACTTTGTCGTCTCGTTCCGACACTTTCACGTGGTTATTGTATAGTTATGAGGCGGGGGAATGATGGGAATGTTATTCCCTTGTCCTTGAGAACTATATTTAAAGGGATCCAACCATTTTTTCCATTCTCTTCCCCTCATTTTCCCTTTAAACCAAACTTAAAGAAGAGGAAGATAGTGATGACACATCTGAGGAAGAGACTTCATCTCCCTAGAATAACAGTAGTCACATTGATAGAGACTGAAAAAAGAAACAATGCTGCAACTAGAATTTGATTAATTAAGTAGAGAAAATTTACAGGATACCATTAAAAACTTTATTAATTTACAAAATACCACAGTTTTTTTAAAAATGTTCCAGATATCACAAATTTTTTTAATTATTCAAATACCATAAATTACTAACCCAATACTTTTTAAGACCAAAATACCCCTACTTGTTAATAAACATAATTCACAATATACCACATAAATATTTTTAGTTTACAAGATACCACAAGATTTATAAAAATATATTAAAATACATTAAAAATAGTAAAAAATAATAAAAATTTATAGATTTATTAATATATAGATTAAAATTTTATAAAATCAAAATCAAAATTAAAAATATCAAATATATAATTATAAAATTACTACAAAATATAAAAAATTAAAAATACCAAGTATTTAAGAGAATGGTAATCCAAAATTTTTATAATATTTTTACTCTAATTATTTTAATAATATAAAATATTAGTATAAAAAATTAAATCTATATAAAGATTATAAAAAATTAAATCATCACTCTCTTGACTATTTTTGTTAATTTTTAATCAAATTTGTGACTTCTCTAATTAAATTATACCTTATTTTATTATTCATATTTTTAGATATTTTTTATTAGTAATATATATGGTATTTTTTATTTGAAAAAAATATATTTAATAATTTTTGTTGTATTTTTGAATTAAATATATATAAAGTGATATTATATAAAAATATTATATACTATACACAAGCTAAATAATTTGAAAAAAATAAAACAATAGTTAAGAGTAATACAGTCTGATATTTTTTTATAATACCATTTTATATATTTTAATTCAAAACAAAAATTAATAAACATATGTTGAAAAAGTATCCGTAAAAGTTCATCATAAAATTAAGGGATAAAATTGAAAAAATAAAAAATATCATATATAATAAAATATTATATATTAGAGAAGCCACAAATTTGATTAAATATAGACAAAAAATGGTAGAGAGAATGATAATTTAGTTTTTTATAATAAATTTTATATAATTTTTTTATAATACTATTTTACATTACCAAAAATACTTTTAAGGAAAAATATTATAAAAAATTTAAATAATCATTCTCTTAACTATTTTTATAGTATTTTTTTAATATTTTTCAAAAAGTTGTAATTATACATGTGGCTTTTTTATTTTATAAAACTTTAACAAATAAAATAATAAGCTGAATTTTTTTACTGTTTGTAATATATATTTTATTAACAAATAAGGGTATTTTATTCTTAAAAACTTTTGAGTTAGTATTTTTATGGCATCTGAAAAACTTTTTCAAAAACTGTAACATTTTGTGAATTTACTAACTTTTTCCGATTAAAGTAAAACATATTTTTAAACAAGAATTATGGGTTTAGTTGACATTTTAAAGCACAATATATATATATATAAATCAAAGGAAGGAGTTTGTGAGAAATTACAAAGACGCAATGAAATTTCGAATGTAAAAAAGTAATCGATAATATAAGAAGTAACAATGGTGATATTTTGTGCGTACTAGATGATGATGGCTACATAAAACACAAATAGTCACTAAATAAAAAATAGTGATGTATAAAAACTATATAAAATTTAGTTTAAAAAAAACTATATAAAATTGAAATATATAATATATATATGATAGAATATACAGATACATATGTATCATTTTCTAATTTGAATTATTGTTACTACTAATATATATTAATTAAAATTATATTACTTTTAGTATTTAATAGTTTATTAATTTATGTTTTTTTAAAATTAAAATCATTCTATAGTAAAAAATATAAAAGCTGATAAAATTAAATATATACATATATGCATGTACATGTATATATTAAAAAAAAGTCCGTTTGGCAATTCAAGCTAAATGCAAAACACCGAACGGTGTCGGAGCCCCGCATGTAACTAAGTTTCCTCTTTCCCCAAACGCACCTCAACCCGTATCTTTCTAGTTTCTTCTTCCTCCCGTCGTTCACTTCGCTCTACCCAGCCAGAGAGAAAATTCAACCTGCAGCCTGGGGAATTGACATTGAAGGTTTTTTTTTTCTCACATAACCAATCTACTAGGCTGGGCGATTACCTACTCGCAGCTACTCATCTTTTTAAAGGTAAATATCCAGAACCCTAAATTTAGTTGCTGAATCTTGTCTTTCACTGAATGTAGTTTCTCTTGGGAAGTTTGAAGGATAAGCCCTTTGCTTGTGAAATTTGATTTCAATTTCCAGATTTCGATTAATCTTGTCGTTTGTATAATCTTTTTTTTTTGTTTTTTTTTTTTCGAATTCGCAAACGTTTTCTGACATTTCCGATCTGTGACTTTCGCCTTTAAGAAAGCAACGGATTCTGAGACAAATAAGGAAGCAATAAGGTCTTATGCGTTGATCTTCACATGAGTTATGAAGATATATCTTATTTGCGATTAATAATACCTATCCTCTCTCTCGTTATTCTCCTCTCTTGCTTAATCTCTCTTTCCCGTTCTCACTCTCTCTTCATCGGTCTCCCTTTTCAATCATGATCAACCAAGTAATCCCATGTGGCTACATTAGTGCTTTCGTTAAGAGAAATCTACTCCCCCTTTCATATCATACAATCGCATTTTTGTGAAGGTTAGATCCATCAACTTGTTTTGAAGCAACAACGATGAAATATGATAAGCTCGATAAGAATCTTTGGCGGCTCAATTAGATGCTCATGTCGTAGAACTTACAGATCAGATGATGCTACAACATGCTCATTAGCTTACTAAAATGCTTGTTTTGCATCCTAAGTACTAAAAATGGAGGCAATTCTCTACAATAATGGCCTACAAATTACACTGAAGTCCTTGTTTCAAATGACTGAGTCTACTACTCTATCATCAAAAAGACTATCTACATGAAAAAGATTTTGATGCTCAATATGCAAAGATAATGGAAATGGATTGAGTTGTTGATTTATTTCCCATGTCTAACTACATGTTGGAGAACGAGCAAACTATCTCGACAATATTAACCCCTACAATGGCGATAAATTTTTACTATCTACGATTGTTAATGTTGAGATTAAAAGAATATGCGAGCCAATTTCATCTGTATCTTTCATTTTTATCTGGTCATTTTTTGGATTGTTCAATTTGTTCCAAGTTGATCGAAATGATGATATTTGGCTGCACTGTGGATTCATGCATTACAATTGTTATTAATCTTCATATTCATAATATCAGTTTCTTATGATATACTCTATTTGTAGTTGATAAAGGTATATTTTATACTGGTCTTGATCTTTGAGTATAACCCTTCAAGTTAAAGGATTCATCATTGGTAGGAACAAATGGGGCTACTCAGCATAATTCGTAAAATCAAGAAAAAGGAAAAGGAGATGAGAATACTGATGGTAGGGCTTGATAATTCAGGGAAAACTACCATCGTTCTGAATATAAATGGAGAAGATACTAGTGTCATCAGTCCCACACTGGGTTTCAATATCAAGACCATCGCATACCAAAAGTATAAACTTAATATATGGGATGTTGGTGGGCAAAAGACGATAAGATCTTACTGGAGGAACTACTTTGAGCAAACTGATGGTTTGGTTTGGGTGGTGGATAGCTCAGATCTAAGGCGTTTAGATGATTGCAGACATGAGCTAGAGAACCTGTTGAAAGAGGAGAGGCTTTCTGGGTCATCTTTGTTGATATTTGCGAATAAGCAAGACATCCAAGGTGCACTTTCTCCGGATGAAATAGCCAAAGTACTTAACCTGGAGGCCCTGGACAAGACTAGGCACTGGAGGATTGTTGGCTGCAGTGCCTACACAGGTGAAGGCTTGCTCGAGGGTTTTGATTGGTTAGTTCAAGACATTGCTTCGAGAATTTATGTTCTCGATTGACATTTTTTTGTATCTTTGATGTATTTGATTATCTGTAAAATTGTTTTAGGTAGTTGCTGCAGGTTTTACTGAGAGGGAGCATTGTTTGATTCTTTTTGCTAAATTAGGAGGCCCTTTTTTTTTTACCATGATCAACCGCTAGAATGTAGTGGGAGTTTACACAATTTATACATATATGCTCTTGCAGACGCTTTCAACAAGTTAAAAGATGTCGTTTTAGACGTGTGGAAGTATAAAAAAAAGTAGGGAAAATTCACAATATATCTCTGTTTTCTTTCGTAATTCACAATATGTCCCTTTTTTGAAACTTAGTCACAAAATACCCCTGTTTTCTTTGCTAATTCACAAAATGATGTCAAATATTCCGTTAATCACCCCTATAAAATGACTATTTTGTCCCTGACCCGTTTTTTCTTTTTTTTTTGAAAAATTCATAGTTTTTTTCCTACTTTTTTTTGAAAAATTTTAAATTTTATAATATACCCCTATTTAAGTTTGTTGTTCATGAAATACCCCTGTTTATGTTTTGAAGTTCACAAGATACCCTTGTTTATGTTTTCTAGTTCACGAAATATTCTTATCACCCTAATGTCCTGGTAAAGCATCGCCTAGTTTTCTCTTGTTTTTTAAGTGCCTTCAACCTCTTCATAATCCCAGGATAAATGTTGTTTGCATTCCAGTTCTCTGAGGTTTCTTGTCTCTCGGAATGTCTCGCCAATAGCTGAGTACGAATCTCTGTCATTCACAATTAGACACAATTATAATATATGACCAGAGACAAACATGTATAGCATGGATTATTTACATAGTTAGGTAAATACCTTCAAGTAAAGAGTAAATTGATATAGTCCTGTGGACAAACAATAATGTCACATGCATTGGGTTTAAAAAGGCTACCTCTTGGTCGAACTTAGTAGCGGACCAGAATTTTTGTTTAGGGGGAAGTTTTTTGACACAATTGTTCTTTAAAACATTATGTTATTTTGTATTTTTAAAAAATTTATAAGAGCATTTTGTAAATTTTGAAAAGTTTTTTTTTTTTGGGGGGGGGGGGGCAGTGGCCATTAGATGAATTTTGGTGCATTCAAATATCTGAGCGATATCTCATTAGAGTGTTTGGCACAACACAAGTTTGACCAGGGGTGGACACAAAGGGAGGAAGGGCCGCCCCCTCTGAAACTTTTGAAAATTTGTAAAATGCTCTTGTAAATTTTTGAAAATTACAAAATAACATAATGTTTTAAAGAACAATAGTGTCAAGTTTTTTTTGCCCCCCTAAACAAAAGTTCTGGTCCGCTACTGAGTTTGATCAAGAGGTAGCCTTTTTAAACCCAATGTTTGTGACATTATTGTTTGTTCACATGACTAAATCAATCTACTCTTTACTTGAAGGTATTTACCTAACTATGTAAATAATCCATGCTATACTAGTTTGTCTCTGGTCATATATTATAATTGTGTCTA
This sequence comes from Limonium bicolor, assembly GCA_023374045.1. Taxonomy (NCBI): domain Eukaryota; kingdom Viridiplantae; phylum Streptophyta; class Magnoliopsida; order Caryophyllales; family Plumbaginaceae; genus Limonium; species Limonium bicolor. The sequence continues at coordinate 306,785,272 of CM041776.1, read as the reverse complement.
ATTGTGAATCACGGGGATTCATACTCAGCTATTGGTGAGACATTCCGAGAGACAAGAAACCTTAAAGAACTAGAATGCAAACAACATTTGTCCTGGGATTATGAAGAGGTTGAAGGCACTTGAAAAACAAGAGAAAACTAGGCGAAACTTTACCAGTACATCAGAGTGATAAGGGTATTTTGTGAACTACAAAACATAAGCAGGGGTATCTTGTGAACTTCAAAACATAAACAGGGGTATTTCGTGAACAACAAACTTAAATAGGGGTATATTATAAAATTTAAATTTTTTCAAAAAAAGGTAGCCAAAAAAACTGTGAATTTTTTTAAAAAAAGAAAAAACGGGTCAGGGGCAAAATAGTCATTTTCCAGGGGAGTTTAACAGAATATTTGACGCAGTCTTTAAAAAGGGACATTTTGTGAATTAGCAAAGAAAACAGGAGTATTTTGTGACAAAGTTTTAAAAAAATGTATATTGTAAATTACGAAAGAAAACAGGGGTATATTGTGAATTTTCCAAAAAATTAAGAATACATTGCAATGACAATGATAATAAAAAAATATAAAAGACACAAGTAAGAAGAGAGATATAAAAAGTAAAATAAATTATAATTTGATAATAATATTTCAACCTAAAATTTATAGATTCAATAGAGGAGAGTATTATTTAGTCGACAATTGATTATCATGGGTAGTTTTATATTTAACGGATCATAGAATAGTCGAAGATGCAAGTAACTTTTAATCAATACTAATATATAATATCCCTTTTTCTCTGTCTAATTCTCTCTTTCTTGCTTTTCTTTTGTATACCCTCGTTGAGAAGTTTAAAGTAGAAAGAAAGATTAAACAACAGGGAAGAAGAACGAGGAAAAGAGTAAATTTAACTCTCCAACTCAATTCATACTATTTTTTAACGGAGTCACATAAACTATCATACTATTACCTTCTACGATTTGGGTCCACTTGTTTTCCATTGATATCATTATTTAGCTTTCTAGCCAAATCCTTCCACTCCGAGAGATTCCGTTCCATTCTCCTCAGTGTAATCAAAATGTGTATAATGATTGGTTTTGGTTGCGGTAACAGTATTGAATTTTTTAAAACTGTTAATCGTTTTGTTAACTATGGTTAACCAATTATATGAACAATGATAAATTTCAAATATTAATGTTCATTTTATATAATAATTAATGTTAATTATTGCGAGAATATACATATTATTTTATTTTGTCATATGTGTTTGATTTGTCACTTATGATTCAGGTGAATGATCGAATATTTACTATAATATTAATGGTGTGGGTCACATTAATAAAAAATTATTTTTATAAGATTAACCAATAAAATCGAACTGAAATACCCCGAACTTAAATATGGCGATTAAAATTATCCTAATAGGTATTTAAGAGCCTAATAATGCTTAAGTAATATTGGTAAGGGAAAATAAATCCAAAAGAAATAAAGAAATGCTTAGAAAACGAAAAACGCTAAATAAGCGTTAAATAACCATAGGAGGTATGAGACCTCGGTTAGCATATTATATGGATCCTAAAGGCTTAATAAGGTCTGAATAACATATGGGAACAACTCCCGAAGAAAACGGATCCAAATAATGCATTAAAACGCCAATAGAGCTTTAACGCACGTTTTTCGAGGAAACCCGAAAACGTGATTTTAAGTGGTCAAACGAACCCGTAAAAATTATAAATCATTAAGCAACAATAATTAAGCATTAATGGAAGCTTGATAACCAATAAAAATAATTAAACGAGAAAATTCCGGAAAACGGGCCCGGTTAGTGAACAGTACCTAAAACGGGTAAAATAACGAGCGTTTTCTGTAAAAGACGAAAAACGCTCCAACTAGTAATATATGTGGGGGCCAGTTTTTAGGGACTAATTAACCCCTCTCTCTCACACACACACAACTAACTACTACCTCTGTCACGTCATAAGTGTCTTGTTTACTTTTTGGCACGTTTTTCCACCTCAATATTAAACATATAAGATAAAATAATTTTATAAAACTAAATTTTGTATTATATAGTTTATCATGTAAGGAATCATATGCAAAACTTAAATTTTCAAAATTAATTTATTTTATATGTTAAATATTGAAGTCAAACGACATGTCCAAATAGTAAATAGGACGGTCAAGGTGGGACGGAGGGAGTAATAAATAAAGCAAAAAGCAAAAAGAAGAAAAGTAAAAAGTAACCTAAACCCTCTCTCTCTCCTCTCATTTCTCTCTTTCCCTCATTTCTCTTTCTTCCTCACCCCTCCTCCCAGCCGATTTCTGCCCTCTCTCTCTGGTTGGGGCGATTTCTGGAAGCTCCTCAAGCTCCCATGGCTTCTCCACCTTTCCAAGCATGCTCCACCTCCATGAGAGCTCCAAATGTAAAAATAATTACATATTCTTACTCTCCTCATCACCCTCTACATCTCTCTCTTTTCAAAATCTAAAAATGAGGAAGTTCATCTCCATGGGTTTTCCCCATTCAAAGAGAAAATAGCATCAATGGGTAGCTTGGAGTCTCCTCTCTCCATTAAGGTAAAAATCTACATGAAAAACTCACATTTTCTCCATCTTCCTTTGGTAACCTATTTTGCCCATTGTAATGCCTTATTTTTCTCTCTCTCCTTTGAGCATCAATTTCACCTTGCAATGGTGGTGGATTCTCCTTCTTGAACCAAGGGCTAAAACCCCTCCTAAAACACCCCAAAGGTAAACCCTAGAAAACTTGCTTTAAACATTTCTGTGAACTAGCATTAATTAAAGGGTTAGTATGTTAATTATACTTGTTTTATGTGCTTTGGGTGATAGGAATGGAGTTTGGCAACTCCATTCCCCATATGGCCGATTTGGGCAAGAAAGAGAGAAGAAAGAGAAATGGAAAAGAAAGAAGGAATTAAGAGCTTAAGGTAAGAGCTCCTTCTTGATGCTAAATTTTAATGCATTAGAGTAATGGGAATGGGTGAACTAATTAAGGAACCCAAATTAATGTATTAGTAGTGTAATTGTGGAAGTTGGAGTATTTGTGAATTAGTATGTGGATTGTAGGCCTTGGGGCCAAATAATTGTGTATGAGTATTAGTATTGTGGATTGAGGAAGTATTGGTAAATTTATATTGTATTGATTGCTGGTAGGACCCTTGTATGGGTGTGGCTAGAATAGGAATGAATTTGGTGAAAAAATGTGTATGTGGATAAGTAAGAAAAGTAGATGAACTATGGCAAAATTTTTGTAGGAATTGTGCATTTAGGGATGACTTGATGAAAGGGAGAACCAAGGTGTGTATTGGGGATAGTAGAGATGTTTAATGACCATGGAATGGTGGTAGTGGTATGTGAATAGAAGAGTATAAAATCTGTAGCATGAGGTATTAAGATGCATTGGAGGAACTAGGAGGAACTAAGTGTATTTGGAGAGCTTAAGGTGAGTAGTAAACCACCTTGTAACAGATTAGGAGAGGAGCTAGATAATGGGGAGGATTAGAGTGGAAGATAATGTAATGAGGATAGTAGTAAAGGTATTGGTGATAGTAGTATTGAATGGTGAAGGTTAGAGTAAAAATCTGTAGCATAAGAACAAAAGCTGCTATGTGTGCAGGAATGGAAAGGGAGGAAAAATTGTGTAAATCCATATGAGAATGGGAAATGAATTTAGTAATGAGTTGGTGAATGAATTAAGGTATTTTAGGGAGACTAAATGGTACTAAAACATGTGGGATTACATGTAGGAAGATTGGGGGAGAAATGGGTAAGAAAAGAAGTCAAAAACAAAATTTGTAGGCAAGTTCTGGACTGGACCGACCCAGAGGTTGGGTCGGTCGGTGGGTCGGTCGGAGCATAGACGATGGAACGTAAACTTTCTGGAATGGACCGACCCAGAGGCGTATGGGTCGGTCGGAACAGTCCTGGGTCGGTCGGGGCAATTTCAGAGGACGAAAAACTTTATGGAATGGACCGACCCAAGGGGTTGGGTAGGTCGGTGGGTAGGTCAGTGGGTCGGTCGACCCTAACTTATAAAAAAAAATACTAATAATAATATAGTAATCATATGTATGTATATATATAGATATGTACATATATATGGGACTTTAATGATACACCATTAATGTAACCCTAATGGTAAGAAAGAAAGTACATGAGTAAGGAAACAAGTATGAGAAGTAATTAAGGAAATTGTAAGTATATGAACATTAAGATAAGCCGAAACAACGGGACAACGGGGTAAGTACGGGAGTAGTAATCATGTATGAATTGTAATACTTAGCATTAATTGAACCATTTGGCATGTAGTCATTGGCTCGAGACTAGGACTCGAAGAACAAGTAAGGACTAAGGAACAAGGAGACACCCGATAGAGTAAATTGCAGTAAAAGGTATGATCTCTTCATGCTCTGTATCCTAACCTGGTTACCCCGATTTGTGTGCTTATTTGATCACCTAAATAAGATAAATGCATGAATCGGACTATATTGCACTTACTTGTGCTTGTTTATATTGTTCTGGGTATCTTTCTCTTGAACAACAGTTTGTATAATTCATGAAATGTATGAATGATAATAAGTGTGTATGTACTTCGTAGTGTATTTGTATATTGTATTGTACTTGTGAGAATGTGTATGGGAGTAATGTATTTATTGTGTGGCTTGATTGTGATTGACTTCTACTAATTCCTAACCACCTAACTCCTAACGTAAGTATTTAGTAAATTGGAATGAGAAGAAGTCCGATATAGTTTTGGCCACGCGTGAGGATGAGGAGACACAAGAGGTTGGATCTGATTCCTGGTTCGTAAGCTGGTCCACGGCCCAAACCCCTTAAATGGGTAGCATCCTGGATTGGTGAACCAAGTAAATCCTGGTGGTGGGACAGAGTAGTCCCCGGACCGGAGGTCTCGACGACTTGACTTGAGTAACTAGTAAAGTAAAGTAATAGTATTGTATGTGTAATGGTCTTGGCTGGTGTAAGTCATTGACCCCGAGTAAAAGGTAATCTCCACCCGATTAACCCGGGTGGACCAATGAAGCTAACAAGTACTGTGTATTGAGCATGTATGGTGTATGTAATGCGTATGTGTATTTCGGAAGAAGGTAAGTATGTATCGGATGGCTGATATTGTATTCCTTGTATGTAATGAAGTGTATGTATGTATTCCTTGTGTAGTATTGTGTATGAAAGCATGTATGCATGTATGTTTGAATAAAATGAATTGCATGTATTCGACCAAGTGGTCGGCGTACCCTCGCTAGTACGGGGGTATGCGGAAGTCATATTCAGCGTAAGCTGACCCCCTAGGGGGAACGTTTTTAGTGTGCATGTACCCGAAGTGGATATGGTCAAGGTAAGAGACCGGTGGCTACACTTGGATAGTTAGAAGTAGAATGTAGAAGCGTACTAAGTGGCACACCCCTGTACTTAGAAAGTAGTAGTGTGTGTGGGAGGAGGTGGGTAGTGGTTGGACTCTTAATGAGTGTCATTATGAAATTGAAAGAGGTGTTTATTTGTATAAGGATCTTAGTAAACTCGGTGTATTATATTGCATTGAACTTGTGGAGTATTGTAATGAATGGGAAGTTTTAGTATTTGATTTGGTAATTGGAGTATGTATTGTAAGTGTGTAGTGCTCGGATATTCCAGTCCATCAGACCGATGCTGTATGTAGTAATAGTAGCAGCCTTGTTAGTCACGTGGGTGGCTAACGGCATTGTATCACCCACCGTGGAGCATGTAAGTATCCGCTGCGTGAGTCGGGATTGTATAAGGTGATTGGACGGTAATGACAGTATTAGCGGTAGGGGTGTTACAAAAAGTGATATCAGAGTGAAGTATCACTCTGATGACTGGAAATACCGAGATTAGGAAATACCGAGTTAGGAATTAGAAGCTTAGGGCTAAGGGCTGAGTGTTAGCATTAGAGATATGCTAGTTAGGAACTCCCGGTGAGTACCGGATACCTACAATACCAGACCCGCCCTCCACAAACCCACTGTATAACTTGGAAAAGAACGCCAGAGAGACGGAAAGTCCTCTCATACTCGGGAAAACCCGATCTGGCGGAAGTGAGATATTCCTACAAGAGGAAAGAACCCGACACATAGTAGATTCCAAGAACTGGAAGTCCCGGAGATGGATCCCGATTGAACAACAATGCCCGCGTTAAATAGCGGTTGAATGAGAGCTCCAACCATAAGGAGACTACAACATGCAACAGCATGGGGCGACATGCTTAGCAGTCGTGAAACCTATCCAATCAACGAGCAGCAGGAAAAGAAGCATTAAGCGTGCAACCTAGCGGGAAAAGGAGCAGCAACAAACCCGAGACACAAGTCTACGGGACAGTAATAGCTAAATAGCACCACCAATGGTATGCTAGCTGACTAAGGACATAGTCAGGAGTGGTTAACTCCGGAATTACAACACCAAAAGGTTACGATACCTGGCCTACAAAGCCCAAGTGGCTATGAGGACAATCACAAGATATAAACTGATGCAACTACAAGAGTAGTGCCTAAACAAGCTAAGGCTCAATAACCACGGTAAACCGGTGGGAACGAGCAACAAGGAAAAACACAAAACTAAATAAATGGGGATCTCCAAGGATTGGAGAAGTACCCCGACCAAGACAACCATGTCAAGATCAATGAGAAGCTACTTAAATGGATCGAGTATCCCAACCCTAGATCAATATGATCAAGGGGAGAGTCAACAAGACTATTAAATACAAGTGGAAACCATACCAAGACCGGTATAGGTTTAACCAAAAACCAACAGTACCACGCACTTGCCACGGCAAGTGCAGGAATAGGTAGAGGAACACTAACACACCATAAGTACATAGTAATGTACCGAGACCGCAAAGAAGCGACTACCGGATCACGTATCCTAAAAACAGGAAGAATGGAACCTTGGAAAGGCCTAACGGCATGACCATTGTATTAAGGACATGCCAGTCAGCAAGAAGCTGGACTTGGTCAAGACCTCAAACATGGCTATGCCATGAAGAACATCTTTTAACCCCAAATCGTTATTTTTTCAAACCAAGTTTTCTTTCAAGACCATAAACCTTCTTTTAAACCTTGGATTTCAAAACCAAACCAACGGAAATACGGTGAGTATCATGGAATGATACAAGAGGAGTTGACAATAGAATACTTCACCTAGGCGTGTGACGAGCACTACGAGTGTACCCAATTACGGGATGTGGGACGACCGCACTCCGAAGGAGCTTGTGGGCCTGACAGATAGTCGGGTAAGTGGTAACGTATCAACGAGGTACCCCACATATGTATACATGTAGTGCACGAAACACGGGAAGTAGTCAACTCCGTTCTACGGACCATGAGTAAGTTCAAATCAGAACAACCAAACACCTCAAACGATCAAGGAGAAGAAACTCAGTCAAGTAATTGGCATAAAAGAACTTAGAGAAATCCAATCGAAGATGAGGAATGAGAACTAAGAAGTGCAAAGAGCACATACTAGTAAGTATAGACATTGGATATGTCTCAAAACCATCAAGCAAATACCTGACGGCTGGAAGGGACACCTAGCCTGTACACAGTAAGGCAAATGCCTAATGTGGACACAACGATGCTCAACAAACGGGACAGAGCTCCCAAGAGCAATCACAAGATTACCATGAAGTACAATCCATCCTTGGAGAGGATGTTGACCTAGTCTAGAGCACTAGGAGAAGGCATAAACAGTCTACCCACGAATGGGAGACGTTATAACCCAAAAGGGATAGCTCAAATACAATACCACAAGCTGGTATAGAGGACACACCTATCTTAAACATTAGCCGGATGTAACAGCGTAACTAACAACACCTAGGAGCAATCCTTGAAGGGTGTCTGAGTTGACAACAGCCGATCAAAGCATCGTGATAAGACCACGGGAAGTAGAACGAACACTCGGTTAGGACACCGAAGGGATTTCACTTAACATGAAATACCCTAAATTATCAGAAGGCACTGACTAACACCAGATTGCCTGAAGGGCCTCCTATGAACGGAAGCGTGATGTCACGACTTACCATGGAGCCCAGTAATACCTTCAACCTATGGGGTACACAAGGAGTGAAAACATGTATAAGCAGCTTGCAAAGAGCATAGCTTGCAGCAATAAGGCTTCAAAGCCATGAACCAACTATATATGTAAACTCTAACGGTTGCAAAAACCACACCATTGATAACAAGACCTGCAAGAGATATTGTCTCCTACGACAAAGAAATCAATAACTGGACCACTAATTCAAACTTAACAACATAATGAGTGGCTTGGAGTAATGGTGCTCAATTAAATCATGGCCGTCGGATTTATAATAAATATATTGAAGGTTTAGATTTTATTGTTTATATAGGGGTATAGAAGTCAAATTTAACTTTAGTTTTAAGAAATAAAGGAAAAAATGTAAGATTGCACGATCTAGTTTACGGAGAAAGAATGAAATCAATAATTCTAATAAATATTCCCACAATTGGCAGTTATAATTTTTTTAACTGTAATAGAAGTGGAGTAGTGATCTGAAAAAAATCAAAAGTCCCACTTTTACGCAAAAAAAAATATATTTAAAAATAACGAATTAGAAATTTAATTGACAAGACTCCTTATAGAATGTATAAGAAACGTTAAATTTATTTATTACTTAATAAAACATTACAATCAAACAAAAATAAATCAAAGAATTATATTTTGAAACAACTATTACTTTACCTAAATATCTACACTTTTACTTGAATTAGGAATTAATTAAAATTCACACTTCTAAAAAAATCCACACTTGCATTTTAAACATCTGACATTTTACTAAAATATCTAAATAAGAATGATCTAATTTGAAAAAAATGATAAACCATTAATATTTTTTAAAGTGGGAATGTAGCCGATCTAGTTAGAAAAAAGAGAAAGAAAGATGTACATTTAAAACAAATTGTTTTGAAAGAAGCAATTAGAAAATAATTTGACATGAACCCTTTAAAATAAAGGAAAAATTACATCCCCACCCATGACGTTTTGCGAAATTACACACCCCATCCACGAGGTTTCAAAAATTACTTTGCCCACCCATGTGGTTTCCTCTATTTTACATCTAGCAACTTTTTTAATATTTGATCAACTTAAACGAGGCTTAAATGTTGTCCGAAATTGATGAAACTTTACATGGACAATGCTAAGGTATTATATTTTGGTCTAGCGTGAAATCCAAAGTTTTTTAAGGTCATATGTGATCCGTGGGACCCACTGAAACGTGTGACATGTGAACGTGTTTTCATTGGGTCCCACTGGTCATATATGACCTTAAAAAACTTTGGATTTGACATTGGACAAAAATATAACACTTTAGCATCATCCATGTAAAGTTTTATCAATTTTGGACAACATTTAAGCCTCGTTTAAGTTGATCAAATATTAAAAAAGTTACTAGATGTAAAATAGAGGAAACCACATGGGTGGGCAAAGTAATTTTTGAAACCTCATGGGTGGGGTGTGTAATTTCGCAAAACGTCATGGGTGGGGATGTAATTTTTTCCCTAAAATAAATATAAGATCACAAGTGAAATTCCTAGGTTGTCTTATTTATTACTCATTAAAATAATTTCACTCATTCGTTTTAACATTGTATTGTTCAAATAAAAAATCTACACTTTTATCAAACAAATCTACACCTACATTTTACAAAATCTATCATTTTACTTAAATAACTACACTTTTACTTAAATGAGCAATTACTAAAAATTTACAATTCTATCAAATAAATCTACACCTTCATTTTGAAAAATCTATCATTTTATCCGAATATCTACACTTTTACTTTCATTTTTAGAAAATACTAAAAATCTACACTTCCGTCATAAAAATCTACACCTTAGTTACAAAAAATCTATCATTTTACCTAAATATCTACACTTTTTCTTAAATGAGCAAACATATCTACATTTGCATTTTGAAAATTGTATAATTTTATTTCAATATCTAATTTGAAAAGAAAACTATAAACCATCAATTCTAATCAAGATCCCACATTTTAAGCAACTTACTTTATTTGAAAACAACAAATTAAAAAAAATCTTTTGACATAAAATTTGTAGCATTAATGGATGTGAGAAAGAAATTTCTACAATGTCAATGTCGTATATTTAGGGAAGTTACTAGTCGAATAATTATTAAAATACTAATTACTTTCACAATCTCCACGTTCTATATTTAGAAGGATTGGTGGGTGAAGAGAGTTAAATTAGTAGAGAGCGTGATTTTTTTAAAGATGGACAAGAGGAAGTTAGATGAGAAAAACTTCCGTAAACTTTATCTCCTATCAATAAGAGAAGTAGTTGGTTATAATTGAAAAAGTCTATTATACCCTTATTATTATTATTTGATTGTTTTTATTTTTTATAAAACAATTATTAAATAAATAAATACATATACGGTTGAGATTAATACTTTAAAAAATAAATTATAATCTAATGACTAGAAATTGTTTGAATATATTCCCAAGGCATGATCCCTGTTTGCAGCCTCCGGCCTTAGCCCCAAACTAAAAATAAGTTCGACTCATAGCACAATTAATTAACAAACTTATGAATCGAAACCCTTTCACGTTCATGTGAGTCCACATAACCTACCCGCCAACGAGGCTGACTTGAAAGATTGGGGTGGCTTGACCTAAAAAATGAGCCCATTAACGTGTCAGGTGGGCCGGCCTAGCAGCCGATTTCCCACTACCCAAAATGACTAGGGAAGCAGAATGAATCAGGGCTCCTTTGTGCCTATCTCTACCCCTTCACACTCCTCTCCCTTGACGCACTGTTTTTCTCGATGGAATCAACTCAAGTACCTCGCGCCGAGCCAGCGAGCAATCTTCTTACCAACTAACCGAGGGTAGTATTTTAACAGAGCTCTTCTGTTTCCTCAGATACCCGCCAAAAAGGTTTATATTCAACGGAAAAGTTCAAACCTTCGCCTTACTCGATCTCTCGCCTCTTCTATCCCCTTACTTCCCCGTCACTGGGGCTCTCTCACCTCGATCAGTACCTCTATTCTAACGGTTTCTGATTTTTCTTCGATTTCTCTCTTTTCTTCGCTTTTCCGTTTCAGCAGCGCCGACCCGACTTCTACTACAGGCGACTCGCGGCTCCTCACAGTCCAGTTTCTCAATGAATTCGGCTAACGAAGGATTCACTGATGCGACATCAGACGGTGGAGCAGCGCTAAAGGTGGTGGTGACTGTGGGCGAGAAGAGGGCCGCGGATTCGCAGTATGAGGGGAATGATGTTCTGAAGAGTGGGATTAAGAAGACGAGGAATGGAGGCTTCGGGTCGGAGGAGGAGGATATGAGGAGGATAGCTGAGATAGTGTTGGTACTGTCGGCAATGGGGATGATGAGAGGGGGGAGGGATCCAATTGGTGCGGAGAAAGCAATGATGAAGGAGGCTAGGGCAAGGGTGCTTGGGATATGCCAGGAGCTGACGCCTAAGGACATTATCCCCAGGGAGGCGTTTAATGGGATTATTGAGGATTTGGGGCTTAATAGGTTGAAGGACGGGAAGTTAGAGTTTCGAGCTCCCAAGCTTTCTATTGCAGAGAAGATGGAAATCACTAAAAAGAGGGTGAGCTTTGAAACTCTATTTGCTGTCTGATTTTGAATTTGGTTGTTATTTAAGTCTGCTGCTGTTGGTATTGTTCCTGAGATTGGTAGCAGTCTTATATGCCATGTTAAGCATGGTTACAATGATATGGAGCCTTGCCTAATTTAGGCTGTATCCCCAATCCCTTAGCCAGATAAAAGGGAGAAAATGTTTATATGAAACTATTAAATGAGAATGTGAGCTAACTTGCCATGCCTGTTAAATTCAGTGAATTATACGGAGAAATGAGCAGAGAAAGAAAGTAAAATTTTCAAAGGAAACAAAAGCTCGAACCATACATCTGCTTTATTGTAACTGAATTTCTGCAACGCTATTATGAATGGTCTTGGATTGTATAACAACCTGTCATATACTAAAACTGTCACTAGGTTTGCCACCTTGCATCATGTGATTGAGGTTTAATTTAGTATCGTTTCATGCTTACATCTGATATTTCTCATGATGAGCAGTATTATTGTCTTCATCTTCGGCATGTTTCAAAGCTGTTCCACTAATTCTTTATTCGTCCCACATGATCGGCATATAGTTTGAACATAATGATCTCTCGTCTATAAGAATTATTTGGTAGATACTATACCTTTGACAAGTTCTGCGTAAATAGGAAAAAGATTAACCCCTTTTCAATTTGACCTGTTGCTGTGCCTGTGACAGTTGAGTACTTGTATTTTCTCATACTCTCTTTTCTATAGATGGTGGATTCCGAATCAGTTGTTTCTAAAATTGCTTCAACTTCAGCTCCAAACCCTCAAGCTGCCATTGGTAGCAGTGACGAGAATTCTGGGATTCCAACTCCCTCTTTCGCAACTCATTCCGAAAAGCCTAGTCATCTGCCAGTTTCTTCTGCCAGTTATCAACATCCCTTGCCTGTCAGGCCTGTCTCGTCTACAGCTTCAACAATATCTTTTCAGGGACATGCTTCTGTGTCTTCTAGATTTGACAGACCATATATGAGGTCGGAGGGATGGCCTGGTGGATCGTCACTTGCTACACAAGACCCAGGTATTAGCCATTCAATTTTTTTTTTTGATGTTTTCATCAAGTATTGTTTGAGGGGGGAATAAGAAACGCTGTATCTTGGGTTAGGCCCCAGGTGCTTGTGAGGAGGGGATAAATGGTAACCATGGTTTTAAAAGAGGTGAGGTTTAGGGCAAGTTTTCTTCTCCAATTCAGTTTAAAGTTGTATTAGCATAAAGGTGATGGACGATTAACAGACCCTCTTGCCATAGAAAGTTCAATTACCAGTTGACTGTTGACCTTTAATATCTTCCTGAAGCTCCTGCATTCAGTTAGTTTATTCATTCACTGAAGTGTTGGGGTTGACATAGATGTCCTGAGCTAGATAGAATGTTTCTCTCATGCTGTTGGATATATCGATCAGCTGCTTTTGATCCTTCGACTATAACCTTCTTCTCACTCTGTATATTAACAGTGTATGTTACTTTTCTCCTTCGGTGCTATCTTCTCAGCTGGACTGGAAACTCCGTCTGCTTCACTGGGAAATATTGATGTGAGAAACCAGGTACCAAATCATCTGTCTATCAAACCTCAAGAAGGTGCTGATAAGCTAGTCCTGCAGCCTCAGGCAACACGTGTTCAAACTATGAAGCCAGTCATAACTCAGGTAGTACCTGGAAGTATGGCCCCTATGCATCGTCCCATCCAGGCGATGCATGACGTTCAGACCTCTCATCTTCTCAACACCCACCAACAGATTTGCAAGATTGTCCAAAATGGATTGTACCCAAAACCCCCAGAATATCCTGTTTGGTTACCTCCTTCAAGGGAATATATGAATAAATCTTTGACCTGCCAAGTGTGCCAGTCTACCATCAATGAAGTGGAAAACATGCTCGTTTGTGATGCTTGTGAGAAGGGATTTCACTTGAACTGCCTCCAAATAGGCAGTCAAAAGGTTGTTCCAAAAAGTGACTGGCATTGCTCTAGATGTGTGACTATCAACAAGGAAAAGCCATTCCATCCAAAGTATGGCCGTGTGATGAGAAACCAAAATGCTAAAAAGATCACTTCTAATTTTTCTGGTTTACATTCTCCTTCACAGAAGAAACTGGGAGCTAATGATCATGCTCCCAACCAGCAACAAATCTTGGCAAATGTAAGCTCAAGTGAGGGAAATCCCTGTGTTGCTGGGACAGTGACCAAAATGATCACTTCTAATTTTTCTGGTTTACATTCTCCTTCACAGAAGAAACTGGGAGCTAATGATCATGCTCCCAACCAGCAACAAATCTTGGCAAATGTAAGCTCAAGTGAGGGAAATCCCTGTGTTGCGGGGACAGTGACCAAATCATTAGAGGCAAAGGTGAACCCCGGCCATGAGATGGGTGGTACTAAAACCTCCTTGGACATAAAAAGGGAAGATGCTGGAGGTTCAGAGAACATTGCAAGTGTTACAGATGGTACCGTAGGATCTGTTTGTCTGGAAGGATGTGGTAATCCATCTTCTCACCCTATAATGGAATCTGAACCATATCCTTCTGATGAGATATCAGAAGCTAATGAGAAGTTGCACACTCCATCAAATCCACTAGATTTTGATCGCTCATTAGAATCTGGTGCAATTGATCAGTCTCCAAGTTTCCATGCACCTGACCAGCCTCCCGATTGTATGAACAATGTCAATGAAATAGGAGATTCAAGAGATAGTGTTTCTCCCGGAAAAAATGCGTATGAGACTGAAGCTTCTAATGGTGGTGGAGTTTCTCTCCCAGATCAAGAGGTGACCAACGGGTTGACTAAATGTGTAGAGAGATCTAATGGAATTCAGAATACAAATGGTCTCCCAACTCCGGAAGTTAAGCAAAATGGCATAGATTCTGTGCAAGAAAATCAATCAGGACAGACTTCAGCAAATGCTTCTGAAGGTGGTTTGCACAATGTGGACTGGGTTGGTGATGCGGATGAAGTTGTTGACAATAAGAAGTTTTATCAGTCTTGTTGCATCAATGGATGGTTTTATGCAGTGTCTGATTACGTACTCATAGGTTCTAGTGATGGCAAGTTGGCCCCTTGGAAACTTCAGGCAAGTAGTTTCTCTGCATAACTAATCTCTATAGTTTTCTGTTTCTTTGTCATCTACCCATATACATTTAAAAAATCTGTATTATCAGTTTTGTTTGCCAATATTGTCATTGTTTCTATTCTGAAGGCCATGTGGGAAGATTGTCAAACGAGCACAAAGCGAATGGTTGTCAGTCGATGTTACTTTCCTGGTGATTTGCCTGCTAGCGTGGGATGTCCTGCATCTGAAGACAATGAGGTTTCATTTTTGTATCATCCAATCTTGCTTGTATCAAGATGCTTATTGTTTCGTATTTTCATTGTTCTTGTTGCTGGCATGTTTTATCTTAGGTTTATGAATCAAACCATGTGAGTACTTTAATGGCTGGATTGATTCAAGGACCGTGTAAAGTTCTTCCAATTCAAAAGTTTGAAGAAGAAAATGGGAAGAATGACCGAGCAACCTCAAAAAAGGGAGACCAACCTGTTTTTCTCTGCAGGTATGGTTCATTTCAGCCAAATGAGAACATATTAATTCTTTCACCAGATGGTGATTGGTCTGTTATTGTATTCATGTGCATATTCATTTTTATTAGTTATGATTATGGTTTTTGTTTTGGTCTAAAATGAGGGTATTGAGACTGAGAGATATTTGATGGTGTTGGGGAAATCTATTGACGTAATGTTTTAATTATCTGAAGCTAAAATGTTATTGTGATTATATGTTCTACCACAGCTTACTTTGTTACTGCAGTGATGTTTTGGTTTTTTCATAAAGTTACATTTCATATTTTGTCATAGGCTTAAGATAATAACTTCGCTTTTTTTTTTTCCTTGTAATTGAATTAAGTCTGTTGTGTGGTATTGATAAGTGCCTAGTTTTAATACAACATCAGAAGTTGGGTTTTTTCATGCTTATGAGAGCTTCTTAACGATAAACCATTCTCATGATGCAGATGGTTTTATGACAAGATTAAATGTGTTTTCCATCCTATCCCAAGCTAGCTATATGACTTCACGTTATTCATGTTCAAGACTTTCTCCTGTCAAAGAATGGGATTTATGGACACTACCTGGTATTTTCCTACTCTATGCTTCAATTATTTCAATGCTGGAAACTCAATTGTGTTTTGCACTGTGATGTGCAATTTCTTCTAGAGAATTATTATTGTGAGATCATTAATTTTGCATATGCCTGTAATATGTTCCACGATAGACGTTGAAGATTTTAAGTATCTGCATTTACTACTACTAGAACAAGTTTATATAAGTTTAATATTGATAGTTAGCTGATACAACTGCTGGAACTAGCTGAAAACGGATGATGTATGTTTTAATTTAGCTTGTTCAAATTTTTCTAGAGGCTCTTGTAGCTTTTTACCACATAGTATTCTTCTTAGCAACAAACACTGATTCGTCTTTTCTTCGGCCTCAGCATGGTTCAGTTAATGATAATGGGGAAAACTGAGTTTGACAACCTGATGTATTACAAATCTATTGTTTGCAATCCAGAAATTCATCTAAGACCTGATTAGTGGGGTATAACATGTCAACATCGTAAAATAGTCAGGAGACAAATTCTAACCTTTGTATCTGCTGGATTCATGTTACCTGTATTGGGTTCTTTGCCTGATTCACTTCCTTTATTCCAAAAACATGGGACGTTTTTAATATTTTCTCTGTTTTTAGGGACTAAGAATGAACTTGTATTACCACTTATTAGGTTGTCAACTTTGTGACCAATCCTTATTTTTCTGCTAGGTGCTTCTTCTGTAGGTGAGTATATTTATTTTATTTTAATTTTTTTTGAGAGAAAAATTACAGTTAATACAGCACTATAGGCGTACAAAAGTTTAAAGTGTTATTTAATTGAAACAAAATAATCAACCATAAACAACATTCAGTTTAAAACTAATGGAGTGTTTATTTATCATGTTTATGATACCAAAATCACAGATATCTTGAATTTTTCTCACAGGTAGTACTTGCAGCTAGACATAAGCTCTGGAAGGTTATCATCTTCGTTTTTTGCTAATCTGCCATGCTATTGGGTTAGTATTTAAAAACTCGATCGGCTTGTGATTGATCCCAATATTTACTCATCATTAGGAACAAACTCTTATACATGTATGTCTTACATCTAAGGGATTAAATCTCATAATTATAAACGTCATCCAGAAGCATATATCAAATGCAGAAGAAATTATATCATTAGTGTGTTGCCGCCATCTCATTCTTTTTTCATTAATCAGTGAGAAATTTCCTCAGATATGCCCCAGGAAAAGGTCTCTCCTTGAATTTAAAGTTATTATCTTGAGAATGCACTATATGAATTCCATGCACACATACTAGTTTTAATGCTATGTTGAAGTAAAAAGTGAAGTCCTGCCAAGTGTAGCATGAAGCTCCCGTATATCCCCACATCAAGTCAGGAGTTTGCCATTACAATCAGTTGCGTCTTCTATTATATCTGATATTGACCACACCAGTTAATCTTCTGGTTTGAGCCAAATTAAAATTTGTCTGTGTCCCCGTGTGCATGCAGTTTTGCGCATTCCTTTGGTTTGCCCGAGCATGGATTAATTAGATTTTGGTCTTAGGATTGTGCGTGTTAGGCCATCCACAATAAGGAAAGTGGATTCCACCCACTAACAAATATTCTTTTATTACATCCTTTAGGTTATCTAAAAAAAGAATTCTTTAACTAAGAACCCCTCTCACATCTTCTCTCCTCCACCTCATCTTTTCTTTTTTCTTTTTTACCACTATTCCACACCATTGTAGATGCCCTTAGTGAC
Organism: Limonium bicolor; assembly: GCA_023374045.1. Taxonomy (NCBI): domain Eukaryota; kingdom Viridiplantae; phylum Streptophyta; class Magnoliopsida; order Caryophyllales; family Plumbaginaceae; genus Limonium; species Limonium bicolor. Next base: position 306,767,797 of record CM041776.1, on the reverse strand, counting down.
ATGATAATAATAATGGGGTGCATCTCAGAAATGAGATCTTTATTGTCCCTCTCCCTAGACTTGATTTAGCCCTTGGCCTTAACTGTGTGTAGTAAGAAAACAGAGGGTAGGATCTCTACCCATTATAGAATCAGTATGAATGCCGCCTTGTGGGGAATGCAGAATGCATGCAATTGCTAGGTATCCATGACAATAAATTCCAAAAGGGTTCCAGCTTCTGAATTGAGTTATTTTGTATCCTTTGCACTGCTCAATAAATACAGGCACATAGATATGTCTCTGCCACCAGCAGAAAGTTGCCTGAACTTTGCTCGAACCTTGTCTGGTAAATCCAAAGCCATGCTATTATTGCATGTGGGTAATTTTGGGAACAAAACTTCAGGGATGTCAGCTTTGTGCTTCACCCCTTTTTGGGGAACTAATTCTGCTGTCTTTCTGATCAGTAATATTACATGCAATGCACTGAATTCAAGAGTTTATATGAATCATAAAATTATTGAAGGTGCTGAAGTTGATAAGAGTTAGTTAGGTATTGTATGCTGGAGTACATCTGTGCATTTGTTCAGTTCCAAGACAAGTGTAACAAGTCAGTCTTGCTTTGAAGTCCGTACAAGAATCCTAAAATGCAGCCAAACCCAGTTTCTATCACGGGTCAAACTTGCTAAACTTGTTAGGAAGAAAGGATATAGCACTTACAATGTTTTGTTTGTTGGTTTTGTTCTTAGTATAAGCCCAGACAAGAGAAGATGATTTGCTGGTATTTAGTTCAGTTATAGTAAATTTTGATTTGGAATCGAAGTGTAGAACTCAATTTGGGGAGTCTAGAATTCCGGACTGAAAAGACAAAGTGATATGAAATAAGACGGAAGAACAGTAAGGAAGCTGACAAATCATCAAGTCTCCATGCAATATGAGACAGATATGGATAAAGGAATTAAATAATGAATCAATCTCTTGTCCTGTTATTCTTTGTTTATGTTCATATTGTTGAAACCAAGTAACCAAAGCTCTTAATATGAAGGTAAGTGTTTGGATTTAGCAAGGGATGATTTCATTCATCAGATTACAGGCCTATTTATAGTAAAACAAATACAACGTAAATCTACTGTAGTCAAATATAATGGCTAACTACTACACGTTTAATTGCTGCATATGCTACAAGATTCAACAATTGTGAGCGGGAGTAGGAAGGGACGGTGCCCCTCTACTACCTATCTCTTTCTTTTTTTGATCAGAACTACTACCTATCTCTTCTAGAAGGATGAACGGTGTTGCTTTTCTTCAACACTCCCTCTCAACACCAGCTTCATCTCTTTTTATTAGTCCTAGTTGATTATAGAAATATCCGAGCTTGTTACCACTCAAGTCTTTAGTGAACAGATCTGCAGCTTGGTTCTCAGTTTTGATGTACTTCAACTGAATCTCTTCCTGCAAGACTTTCTCTCTGAGGAAATGATAGTGCACCTCTACGTGCTTGGTTCTAGCATGGAAAACTGGATTCTCCGCTAACCGTATTGCTGACAGATTATCACAATATAGCACGGTGTTGTACTTGGTTGGTTGATACAAGTCCTTTAATAACTGTATTAACCAAGTGCTTTCTTGAGCTGCCATAGCTGCTGCTCGGTACTCTGCTTCAGTAGTTGACAAGGACACTGTTGGTTGTCTCTTGCTACACCAAGACACTGCCCCGGATCCAAGCATAAATACATAGCCAGTGGTCGAACGTCGTGTGTCTGGATCACCTGCATAGTCAGCATCACAGTAGCCAACTAGCTCACAATCTTAACCACTCTTATAGAGTATACCATGTCCGAGTGTACTCTTTACGTATCTTAGAACTCGTCGAGCTGCTTCCAAATGAGGTTTCTTTGGATTCTGCATATAACGACTTAACACGCTGACTGCAAATGAGATATCAGGTCGTGTTAAGGTTAAGTAGATTAAACTACCCACCAGTTGTCGATAGATCGTAGCATCCTCCAAATCTTTTCCTTCATGAGCACACATTCTAGCATTTGGCTCTATCGGTGTTGATATCGGCTTGCAGTTGAGCATTCCAAACTTCTTCAGCAAATCTTTGGAATACTTGAGTTGATGAAGACATATTCTTCTTTTGGTGCGATCAATCTCGAGACCAAGAAAGTGCTTCAGCTGTCCAAGTTCTTTCATCTGAAACCGAACTGACAGATTTTCTCTAGTTTGAGAAACTTCTTTTTCATCGTCACCAGTGATGATCAAATCATCCACATACACTAGCACTATAGCTAGTTTCCCTTCTTTTGCTTTAACAAACAAGCTAGAATCTGCAGACGTCATCGAATAGCCATTGTGAGTAAGAAATTCAGCAATCTTACCATACCACGCCCTTGGTGCTTGCTTTAGGCCGTAAAGCGCCTTCCTAAGCTTGCACACATACTCAGGATGATCTTGGCTCTGAAATCCTGTTGGTTGGTTCATATAGATTGCTCGATCTAGCTCTCCATGCAAGAAGGCGTTCTTCACATCCATTTGCCATAAGTTCCAATTTTTACTGGCTGCTAGTGCTAGTAGAACTCTCACTGTAGTAAGCTTTGCAACTGGACTAAATGTCTCATCATAGTCCAACCCATATTGTTAAGAAAATCCACGAGCTACTAGACGAGCCTTGTACCTTTCGATTGACCCATCTGTGTTACGCTTTAGCTTGTACACCCACTTACAAGAGATCGGCTTCACCTCTCTTGGTTTGGGTACTAGCTCCCATGTCTGATTGCGCTCTAGTGCAACCACTTCTTCTTCCATTGCTTTGATCCACTCTGGATCTTTGAATGCTTCTTCGAACGTCTCAGGTTCTTTCATATCTACATCTTCAGCAATGGCCGCATTTGCATACTTGGGATTTGGCTTCTTGATCCTACTTGATCTTCTAGGTGATGTCACTCCTTCAGAATCACCTTCTTCATCTGGTGGTTGGTGAATACCAGTTCGCCAGGGGTTTTGATCTAAGCCTTCTTCAGTACCACCGTCTTCAGGTTCATCTGTCCTTGGTGGATCTTGTAACTCATCCCTAGGAAACACTTCACTATCTGGGACCACCACGACGAAGAAGACTCATCAAATACCACATTTCGAGATGTGTAGCACTTCCCAGTTGATGGATCACAACACCTCCATCCTTTCCTCTGGTTGTTGTATCCTACAAAGATACATCTAATGGCCTTCTTTTCCATCTTGCTACGTAAGTGATCAGGTACAAATACATAACATACACATCCAAACACTCGAAGATGACCAAGTGCGGGGGTTTTATCTTCCACAACTTTTCAAATGATGATAAAAAGTCTAACCTTTGTTGAGGAAGCCTGTTGATCACAAAGGCTGCAGTATTCATCGCCTCTGCCCAAAACCTTCCTGGAACATTCTTCGCATGGATCATACTTCGACATATCTCCGCCAGGTGCCTATTCTTTCTTTCTGCTACACCGTTTGTTGTGGAGTGTTTGGACAGGTAACATTGGTGTCGTATTTTGTAGTCCTTCAAAAAACTTAAGTACTCCTGTGAGGTGTACTCTCCTCCCTACAGTTCGTAGACTACGAATCTGTTTACCAACCTCTGACTCTCACTGCTTCTTGAACTCTTTAAACTTTTCAAAAGACTAGAGACTTTCTTTCATGAAGTAGATCCCACATACCTCGAGAAATCGTCACTGAAGGTCACCATATACTTCATCCCTCCCGCGCCGATGGAAGTTTGCTTGACCGGACCAAACACGTCAGAGTGAACCCACTCCAGTGGCTCCTTTGCTTTATAGCTAGATTCTTTGTATGGTAATTGGTGTGCTTTTCCATACTGACAACCTGCACATACAGTATCGGTCGGTCTTACCACCTCAAGTCGAGGAAGCCCTTTCAACATCAACTTTTCATCATCATCACGTCTAGCTTGGAGTAGCTGACATGGCCTAGCCGCATGTGCCATAAATCTGCTGTCTCGTTCCTTCTTGTCTTGTCTATGTATGCAGCCTCTGCTGACATCACATAGATCGACTCTACCTTCTGCCCTTTCATGATGGGCTTTTCAGTGACCTCAAGGTTTCGATATACCTTCACATCATCTGGTCCGAACAAGATAAAGTGACCAGCCGATGTTAACTGTGATACTGAAAGGAGATTTTTCTTCATACCAGGAACGTGGTAAACATTTTGAATACCATCTCAGCATCACCAGATTGAGGGGACACTACAGTATTACCGATATGAGTTATCGGCAATTTTGAGTTGTTGGCTGTCACCACGACTCAACTCCCCTTGTAGTTTGTCAAGCTCTCTAACTTCTCGTTGTTACCCGTCATATGATTCGAGCAACCTGAGTCAACAATCCAATCATTGTCATAGTCAATTTGATTGAACGTTGTTGCTGAGAGTGCTAATTCTGCTTCATCTACTGCAAAGTGGACCTCCACTTCCCTTTCGTCTTCACTTTTCGAAGTAGCGGTGTTGCTCTCCACACCTTTCTTCTTGGCCCAGCAAGCAATCTTTTGCCACGTGACCTACCTTGTCACAATTATAACACTTCCCTTCAAACTTTTGGTTATTCCATGCTTCTTCCAACGACTGTTTCCTGCGCCTTGATGACTCTTTCCTTTGTCACCATTCCTTTTGGATCCACCACCATCATGCTGTTTGGAATTCCACTTTCCTTTCTTGGCGTAGAGTGCCTCTTCTTCTTTCTTCACTGAGGCTCCTCCCATCTGCTTCTTGACCGACTAGCAATTCTCGAACTCCACAAGTGATGGTTGATTTTGCCATCCTTGTATAGCAGCAAATAAGCTCCTAAATTCCAGTTTCAACCCCATGGATGATGATTCGTTTCATCCTGGTATCGCCGATTCGAGCGTCGGAATCCAACTCAGAAATTCCTCGGCACAACGACTTTACTTTATGAAGTATTGCGCAAACCGTCATGTCACGTTGAAACGAAGTAACCAAAGCCCTTAATATGAAGGTAAGTGTTTGGATTTAGCAAGGGATGATTTCATTCATCAGATTACAGGCCTATTTATATTAAAACAAATACAACGTAAATCTACCGTAGTCAAATATAATGGCTAACTACTACACGTTTAATTGCTGCATATGCTACAAGATTCAACAATTGTGAGCGGGAGTAGAAGGGACGGTGCCTCCCTCTACTACCTATCTCTTCTAGAAGGATGAACGGTGTTGCTTTCTTCAACACTATCATTATACTTTTTCAAAGCTGCATGAGTAGAGAAAATTTTCTTTTTTGTCTTTCTTAACATTGACCAGCAATAATACTAATACTATAGAGACAAAAGAGGTTGGGGATTCTGATAGTGAGGGACCTTGTAGACACAGAAAGACAGTTAGAGAGAAAGAGCCAGAGAAATGCCTTCTTGCCTGCCTTTTCTTGGATCTTGTCGGTCCTTTGTTGACTAGATGCCTCTCATTTAGTTGAATGATTTGTAATTAACTTGTCTCTGCACCGCTATGCATGCATTTCTCATTATCCATATCCAATGCAATAGACCTCAACACCTGTCTCTCCCCTCCACCGCCATGCAATACTCATTATTCATTTTTATGTAGTTATCATACCACTTCGGTCTAAAGTTTCTCTTAGCTAATGATTAGTAGATGATAGCTAATTCGGCTTTTCAGTTGCCTTGAGACAATGGTACTGGGCATGCTTTTAGGGTTTTTTTTGTGATAGTTTGTTTGTTGCAGGAGAACAAGATACGTCTGTAGTTGGCTCTGAAAACGGGATGAAGATAGAATCAGGGAACCAGCATTTGTCTCTGCATGTGGAGACATGCTCTGAAAACGTGGAAGAAATTAAAACGGGTCAACAAGGTCCCTGTGAGAAATCCTTGGGGTTTGGTCTGCTCTTTCATCTGACAACCTTAATTTGCCTTAACTTCAGTAGTACCATTCGAGTCTCTTCGAACCCAGAATCATTGGTAGAGGAACAAAAAACAGATTTAAACTAGTCATACACTCATACTAGTCTTTTAACTGGTAGACTTCAGTACTTATGTGTTAGTAATACCTTGTGCGATACTCGGCACGCGACATCACTTTTTCTCGTCGGTATTTATTATTGTATATATGGATAATCTAGTTAAAATGTACTAATATGTGCTTTCTCTTTTTCAATTAAAAGGACCCGCAAGTCATGGAAATTGTGGAATAATCAATGTGGTTGGTCCAAGTCATATGAGGAAGAAAATGCGTTCTTGTCTCAGCATGCGAAGCATGCACTCAAGATTTTGTATTAACTACAGTTTGAGTACCGCATTAACTACTCCACTTAGTCGACTACCTCCTTGATGTCTGCTAGGTCTTCTGTTCTCCCTTGGCATTGAACTCTTGGGCACACTAATAAGCTGTGAACTTTCCACACCACTTAAAATTAATGCAAAAGTCAAAGAAGAAAGATAGGAAAATTTTCTTTACTAGAAACTTGTAAAACTTTAGTAATTTTAAAATGACATATTTATATAAATCAAAGAAAATGAAATGAAAATAAACATTTTTTTCTTACCAAAAATCATTGACTATATATGATGATGTCGGTTCTGATAATGAAATTCTATACCGAAAATGAATCTGGTTTTAGACATCGTTAAAAAAACAGCAATAACAGTGCATAGTTGATGAACAATGTTGTGACCCTAATTTATGGTAAACAATGAACAATGGAAGTCAACAGTTGCTTATAAACAGATCTAAGTGAATACTAATACATCTAAAAATTGAATAACTACATATGATAATACTAACACTTAATTGTAAAGGGGAGCAGTGTTAGTCTAGTGCTTAATACCCACATTTGTAAGATGTTCACTTTTAGATCATCTCTCAGTTCTAATGTTGTAATGTAAAAAAATATACTTAATTATACCATGCACCGTCATTCTTTCTTTTTTTTTTTTTTACATACTACCCCTCCATTAAGAATATAGAAGACATTTTGTGTACTACAAGCAAGGCACACTATGGTTCCATTGATTCCCATGAACCCATATGGCTGGTGAGAAGCAACGAGACACCATAATTGAAGTGTTAATTGTTAGAAAATAAAACCTATTTTTGTAAATAAAATTATTAGTTGAAGAAACTCCGAACATCAATAGAAACATATCAATAGCTTCGTAGATTATTTGATTTAAGTATCTAGATCTTACAATGCTGCATTAATCCAACATCAATCAAAGATCATCAACTTAAAAGATCTACATAGTTAAATGTATAATCATAACACGAATTTGGAATGGCTCACTTTGAAACATCGATCTACAAAGTAAAAGTGGCTTCGTTCACCTACTAAATTAATAACACATGTACATAAATACAAGACATCCAACTAGGATGATGTTATCATCTCTCAAAGCACTATATGCTATGGATGGAATGAGGGGGCGTTTGTTTTGGGTAATCAGGAAAGGGAATCATTCCTCCCTTTCCTGCCGTATGTATAGTCAGTTTTTCCTATTTTCAGAAAAGAGAGAGAATGGGATTACCCCAAAACCCTCTATTTTGATTCCCCACCCCCTACTAGGGAATGAGATTCTCTTTCCCCGGTATACTTTGACCGACGACATAGGACCATTGACCGATGACTAATGACCATTGACTAGTGATCAGTGATATTGACCGGTTATTAATGTCGTTGACCGATAGTTAGCATCTGTTGACCATTGACCGGAGGCCGTTGACCGGTTATTTATTTCCCTTTCCCTAGCTCAAACAAACAATCGGGAAAATCAAAAGGAATTTTTTCCATTCCCCTTCCCGATTCTATTCCATTTCCCCGCTTGAAACAAACGCCCCCTAATTGTACGATGAAGATTCTGTCACTCGTTAGTAAAAAACCATGTCCCTAACAATGGTATTCTAATCCTTTCCAAGATTGTGCGAGTTGGTTTCATCCAACCCATGAGAAACAACATAAGTTCTTGAGCCCTTGCGAGTTGCATAAGCTTTGTTGAGTTTCATTATGCACTAATCACAAACACATTCGGTAGGGCTAAAAATCAACAACAATAAGTTTAATTGCACATATTTTGGAGTAAATTTCACAAAATAAATGTGCATCTAAAGATTTATGATAGTCCTCTCAAGTGTGATTGATGTAGAGTTTTTTTTCATGCATTGGGTTGTGGAGTTGTATTGCCCCGATTGATGTAGTTTTACAACTGACACGAATATTTCAATTCTCAAGCCATAATATATACCAAAGACCAAAAAAGTTAGGATATCACTTTAACTAAAAGAACCAAACTAAATACTACCCTGGTCGATATCATCAAGCTATAATACTCAAACTTGAAACCCAATTTACATATGAGATTAAGAAAAAAGATATATATCAATCTTAATCAAATAATCTCAATACGAATGTCCTTAATTAGAAATATGTATACTAGTTATTATTTCTTGTGTTCCGATGCACAAATAGTTGTTTAAGATTTTCAGGAACTTTTCATGGATTATTGTGTCATCAGCAAGCGCATATATGAGCAATTAGACTAAAGAAGCTGTCATTTAATATCTTAAAATGTGTTATTCTTTAAAATTTTGTTGGTAATTAATGTCATTTGAAACGAGATACATGCAAATACATAACGTTATAGTGTAGTAGTACTTCTACCACCTCGTCAAAAGAAAATAGTAGTGGTGGAAACAAGGCGGATCTTGTTCAAACCCCTCTCTATTAATTACTTTCCCATCTATAAATAGACCCATTTCATTCCCACTCTTCTCCACTCTCTCTCCCATACTATATATATATCCCTCTTTCTTTCTTTCTTTCTTCTTAGGTTCTAACTTGATCCTTGTGAAAGAGATCGAAGTAGATCGAGATTAAAAGAGTAATTGACCATGAGTTCTACTGGAATGGAGAATGCGCAGGTCGTCGTCACCAACAACAATAGCTCTAATCTTGAGAGGATGTTTAGTATGAAAGGTGGGAAAGGAGAATCAAGTTACGCAAACAACTCTCAAGCCCAGGTTATTTATTGTTATTAATAATGGAAATCTCACACGTACATTAATTAATCCGTGTATATATATATTCCCAACAATAACTACTATATGTGTGTGATGTGATGCAGGCTCGGCATGCACGATCTATGATGCACCTTCTGAAACAAACCCTTGACCGTATGGATTTAGATCATACTATATAATCAACCTCCATCGCGCCGACCGTCCGTTCACGGTGGTGGATTTAGGCTGTTCATCTGGGTTAAACACCATCCATGTTGTGAATGAGATTGTTGATCATGTGACTCAACGGTATGAGGCACTCGGGTTTAATCCGCCGGAGTTTTTGACGTTCTTCTCAGACCTTCCGTCGAATGATTTCAATACGCTGTTCCAGCTCCTACCGCCGCCGTACAGTAACAGTAAATCAAACGAGATAGTGGGATTACGGAAGATAAGAGGTCATACTTTGCCGCAGCGGTTCCTGGGTCTTTTTACCGGAGGCTCTTCCCGAGAAGATATGTTGATGTGTTTTACTCGGCTTTCTCTCACTGCACTGGCTGTCTCAGGTGAGTGTGGTGTTTACTTGCATCTTAATTAATAGTTAATAGTATCCATTAATCAAGGAATATTTAATGGTGTTTGGGTTGAATATACACTATATAGTTTCAAACTAGATAGGATTAACGTCCTTGTACATCGTATTACCTAATTCGATTAATGTTAGTATATATATATATATATGAGATACAGTAGCAGTCGGTGGTTCAAGTGTATGTGTATGGACGGTTAACTACTAAATTAATTAGATATATAAATCAATCAAAAGTGTCTAATTCATGACCCTGATTCAAACATATTCAGCCGACCATGATGTGTGTTTTCTGAATAAAAAGTTAACCAGCTAGCTGATAAATCAAATCTCTTTTGTTTAATCCATAGTTTTTCCTAAGATGTAGCTAGACTATTTAATAAATTTGATCATGAAGATATATATAATTATATGATGATGACAGGTGCCTGAAACAGTAACCGACAAGAGATCAGAATCATACAACAGCGGCAAAGTGTTCATCCATGGAGCTAAAGACTGTACAGCCAATGCTTACAAGAAACAATTCCAGTCTGATCTTGGTTCGTTTCTAAACGCAAGATCAATGGAAATGAAGAAAGGTGGATCCCTATTCCTCCTTTGTTTGGGTCGGAGCTCATCTGACCCCACTGATCAAGGTGGAGCTGGGATACTATTTGGGACCCACCCATTCCAAGAAGCATGGAATGACCTAGTCCAAGAGGTAATTAATTTACTAGTATCAATATTAATTACAAAAGAGATCAATTCCAAGAGAGAACTGAACTGAGTTAATAACTGTGTGCATGCGCGTGCACGTGCACTGCAGGGATTAATTAGCAGTGAGAAACGTGACACGTTCAATATCCCAGTCTACGCTTCAAGTCTCGAAGATTTCCGGCAAGTTGTGAACTCAAACGGCTCATTCGTGATCAACAAGCTTGAACTCTTCCGAGGAGGCAGTCCACTGGTGGTGAACCATCCTGAGAATCCGGTTGAGGTTGGGCAGGCTTGGCAAACACATGTCGGAGTGTGGCGGGAGTCTTAGTGGAAGCTCATATTGGGGAGGAAATGAGTCATGAGCTCTTCCGTAGGGTTCAACAACGAGGAGCTCGGAATGCAAAGGACCTCTATTTGCAACTCCAGTTTGATCACATAGTGGCATCCTTGTCCCTCGCTCAACCAAAGAATAGGACTATCAACATGAGGAGGAAAATACCCTATATAATATTAATTGGACTTGATTCTTAGTTAGTAATGCGTCATCGAATCGAGAGACGGATTTGTTAGTAATAGCTACTAGCTAGCTAGTGTGTAACAGTTCCAGTTCAATTTTATAAAAAAGAAAAATAGATCAATTATTTGATAAATTTCTACCTATATTAATCAACTTAGCTTCGTTATATTAAAAGTATCATATTTCAACGTATTATGTGTCATAATCTTGAAGTTCAGATTTAGACTATTCATAAATTTTCCAATTCTAATGTGATTCACTATAACCAATGGACACTACCACAATCACCATGTTTTGTAGTATCTTCCTAGACACCTTCATGACTGAATTTGATAGAATTCACACTTAGTTATCTCAATCCCTTTCAAGAAAAAGGAAGAGTCGTAGGACTATAACATGTAGAACAAGAATGAGAGCAATTTTACTTCACATTCTTTCTTTTACAATGAGTACTGTACATATTTATACTAGTCTGACATATAACAACCAGAAGTCTACCATTTAACTCTAACGGCTAGATTATAGAAACAAACTGATATGCTTGGTACATTAGTAACTAATACAATCTATAGTATTTCTTATTTCTCCCCCTCAAGATGAAGCCCTTCTAAAGAGGATGAATCTTGACAGAAAGAAATGCAGAATAGGACAGAAGATTGAGTCATCGGGCTCCCCCTTGCTTCAGGAATATGAACTGGTTTTCTGCAGAAAACTCTGATAATCTTTAGCTATCAGCTGTTTAGTAAGTAGGTCTGCTAATTGTTGCTCTCCTGGGATGTGTTGTAGTGTGATGAGCCCACTTTGAACCTTCTCTCGAACTAGATGTCAATCTAGTTCTATGTGCTTCGTTCGCTCGTGGAAGACGGGGTTTTGAGCTATATAAATAGCTGTCTGGTTGTCGCAGTTCACAGTCACAGGTGTGATTTCCTTTACTCCCAATTCGTCCAGGAGTCTAGTTAACCAGGTGAGTTCTGTCGTTACTCTTCTGATTGATCTGTATTCAGATTCTGCTGAAGACAGAGCGACCGTTTCTTGCTTTTTTTCGATTTCCAGCTGATTGTAGAAGCTCCGAGTAATATTATGTATCCACTAATAGAGCGTCGTGTGGTTGGGCAGCTGGCTCAATCTGCATCGCAGTTTGCCTTCAGTTCCAAATCTGCTTTGTTGTTGAGTAAGATTCCTTGTCTAACAGTCCCTTTGATGTATCTCAAACATTGATAGCTGCATTTAGGTGTTCGATGGTCGGCTCCTTGAGGAATTGGCTAAGGTATTGCACTGGATAGACAGGTCCGGTCTGGTATTGCATAGGAAGTTCAGTTTTTCTATGAGTTGTCTGTAGTGAAGAGGATCAGAAAGGCTTTCTCCCTGATCTGGTGTGAGTTTACTACCTGCGGGTAAAGGGACAGAGGCAACAGAAGAACTTGGAGGCAGAAATTCTGTTAGTAACTCAATGGCATATTTGCCTTGGTTTAGAATAACACCATCATTGGTATAAAGGAACTCAATTCCAAGAAAGTAACTTAACTTTCCTAAGTCCTTAATTCTGAAAGTGCTATTAAGTTTCTGTTTTATATGTTCTATTTCAGCAAGGTCGTTTCCTGTGAGTATGATGTCGTCTACATATATAGGGGTGTGCAAACGGTTAGAACGGATATCCGTTAACCGAAGTTTGGAAAAAAAATGGTGTTCGGTTATTTCGGTTATAACCGAAATTCATAATAATATCCGTTTTAACCGATAACCGTCTTAACCGATAACCGTTTTACATACCATATTAGTAACCGTTAATCGCTCTGTTAACCGAACTTTCAAACATAATCGAATAACCGAAATAACCAAAATAATCACAATAGCCGTAATAACCGAATTTTCTGGATTGGTTCTCCATGAAATAACTGACAACACAAACTAGGAATCTGATATAAAGAGCATATTTGAATCTTTACATACAAACCACAACATAAATGTGAAAGAACAAAAGCAACAACAATGATGGAAGTATTCTGGGTTAAAAATTAAGGATAAAAAATTAATATATATATATATATATATATATAATATATATATATCTATATATATTATATATAATATTTAAGGAAATTACATCCCGCACCTAGATATTTACTTTGCGCACCCACGAACTCTTCTCCGTTTTATGTCCGTCACCAACAAACCCATTTCCGTCCATGCTCTCCACGTGTGTGTTTGTGAGTGGCTGGTAGCATGAGCCGGTTTTATGTTAGTGAAAACCGGTTCTTCCCCTCAATCTAATTCACTCACTCACCTAAAATCGTCACTCTGCTCTTCTTCATTCTCCCGACTGTCGACTTTCTTCCCGATTTTCAACCCATTTCTCTTGTTCGACAGTGGAGGGAATCGCCATCTTCTTCTTCTTCGCGCCTCATCCCTGCTCTACTGTCTTCTCATACCCTAGGCTTGTGGTACACTCTGTTCCCGACATTTTAGGGTTTCGTTCTCTTCTGTCGCTTGGTTTATAATTTTAGGGTTTTGTTGATATTCATTCTCTCGTCTCGGTTGCATGTCGATTTTTACTGATGACTCATTCTCCTCTATACTATGGGTGGCATTTCGATTTTTTGCTGGTGTACACTCATTCTCCTCTATAGTATGGGTGGCATTTCGATTTTTTGCTGGTGTACACTCATTGTCCTCTATAGTATGGGTGGCATTTCGATTTTTGATTGGTATACACTGACTTCCTGTACATTCTTCTGTAATCCACTCCTTTGTTGGTTTTGCTGATATCATGCTCTCGTCTGGGTTGCATGTCGATTTTTGCTTGGTCTACACTGGTTTCATGTACACTGTTCTGTAATACAGTTTCGATTTCATTCATTATGTTGATCTCTTTGTTGTTTACATTATTTGTGTTTGGTTGAATGAACAAGTGTTGTTATGTGTTTATGAATTCAGAAATGGAGATAAACCTAGAGGTAGAGTATAAGGGTTGAAGATATAGACATGAAATGCCATTCGATCCTGATAGATATTCAGTCATCGAACTGGTTGATGACTGCCTTAATGTTATCATGCAACCGAGACGAGAGAATGAATATCAACAAAACCCTAAAATTGTAAACCAAGCGACAGAAGAGAACGAAACCCTAAAATGTCGGGAACAGAGTGTACCACCCACCTAGGGTATGAGAAGACAGTAGAGCAGGGATGAGGCGCGAAGAAGAAGATGGCGATTCCCTCCACTGTCGAACAAGAGAAATGGGTTGAAAATCGGGAAGAAAGTCGACAGTCGGGGGAATGAAGAAGAGCAGAGTGACGATTTTAGGTGAGTGAGTGAATTAGATTGAGGGGAAGAACCGGTTTTCACTAACATAAAACCGGCTCATGCTACCAGCCACTCACAAACACACACGTGGAGAGCATGGACGGAAATGGGTTTGTTGGTGACGGACATAAAACGGAGAAGAGTTCGTGGGTGCGCAAAGTAAAAATATCTAAACCACGTGGGTGTTTTTTTAAAATACGCTAAACCACATGGGTGCGGGATGTAATTCTCCATATATTTAAAAAAAAACTTCGGTTATTACGGATAACCGTAGTTTCAGTTTCATATCCGTTAACCGAACCGTTCTAAAGTACGGATATCCGTTTTAACCGAAATAACCGAACTTTTGTAAAACGGTTAAAAAAACGGTGACCGAATCCGGAAAAAAAAAACACAGTTATTACGGTTATCCAAAATAACCGCCCCGTTTGCACACCCCTATACATATATACCTAGGAAAGTTCGTGAGTTTCCACTGAATTTAATGAATAATGAATAATCGTTTTTTGATTGCACATATCCATGTAATTCAAGAAATATGGACAGTTTTTTGTACCATTTCCTCGAAGCTTGCTTCAGCCCGTAGAGGGACTTGTTTAGTCTCATACCTTGTTTATGAAAATATCTTTAGACCGTCGGGAACCTCCATGTAGACCTCCTCTTGTAGTTCACCGTGTAGAAACGCGTTGTTATGTCCAACTGCTTTAGTTCCCAACCTCTCTTCATAGCGACAGTAACTAGTGTGCGGACTGTGGCCATTTTTACTATTGGTGAGAAAGTCCCCAGTAGTCCTCACCATATTTCTGGTTGTAGCCCTTTGCCACGAGACGGGCCTTGTATCTTTCCAGGCTTCCATCAGCCCGTAGCTTAACCTTGAACACCCACTTGCATCCAATGAATCTTCTACCTTGAGGTGGATCAACTATGCTCCAAGTCTGGTTGTTCTTGAGAGCTTGCACCTCCTGATTCATAGCCTCTATCCAGTTGGGGTCTTGTGATGCTTCTTTGTAACTCTGTGGTTCTCTGATTTTCTCAATCCTTTCAAAGACTGATTTTGACTGCAATGTAAGATCTCTAACAGAAAGAGATTTGGCAGGTTTTATGTCAGTTAATGAAGGAAAAGGAATGATATTATGCTTGTTGGATTTACCACACTTTAACCTGTCTGTTAGGATTGATGTGAAGGCATCATCATTGTTCAGTTCTTCGTGGCTCTCAAGGTAGTAATCCTGCAGCCTTTGAGGTCAGTGCCTTTCTCTGGCTGATCTTCTCATATTGTGGTCTGTATTTCTGGTTCTGCATCTTGACTATTTTCTGGGTCTGCAACTTGACTATTCTCTTCGGTTAGTTGCTCTTCTGCAACATGGTTTTCCCCTTGTTTCATGGTTTTGCTCATTAACAAACAAATTAGTCTCAACATCAAAATAATTTTGGATCCCATCATTATTCTGGTCGTTACCCTGCTCATGTCTTTGCGTGTCAGTTTGCCTTCTTGTGAGAGGGAAGTTCCTCTCATAAAACACAACATCCCTACTAACAGTTACCTGCTTAGTTTCCATGTTCAGGACCTTGTACCCTTTCTTGTTTTCTGCTATACCCAAATATACGCAAGGTGCTGCCCTTGATTCAAATTTGCTCTTGTTTTCCTAACATCAGTAGCATAGCAGAGACATCCAAATACTCTAATTTGACTAAAATCAAGTTTAGTCTTACACAATTTTTCATAGGGTGTTGCATCTTCAATAGCTTTAGAGGGCAATCTGTTGATGATGTAAGTAGCATATTTTATACACTCTCCCTAGTAGGTTAGATCGAGGCCAGATTGAAATATAACGCTCTTGCAGTCTCGAGGAGGTACTTGTGTTTTCTTTTTTTTTCGACCACCCCGTTCTGTTGAGGTGAATGTGGACAAGTTTTCTGGTGTATTATCCCATTTTCTCTAAAGAAGTTAATTCCCTCACTGCTGCTTCCCAATTCAAAAGCATTGTCTTCTGATTATTTTAATTTTCTTGTCAAACTGCCTTTCAATAAGTTTAATGAAACTAATGAGAGTATAAAAAGCATCACCTTTTCTGTGCAACAGATGACACCAAGTGCATCTACTAACTTCTACTAAAAGTCATCAACTATGGAAAGAAAATAAGAAAATCCATCATAGTGGGGACCTTAAATGGCCCCCAAACATCAATATGTACAAGGTCAAAACATTCAACAGACTTCATTGATGAATCATGAAAAGGTTTCCTAATCCCTCTTGCTTTATGACATATATCACATGGTATTCTTTCTGAAATTTTCCTGGAATCAACTAATCCTAGTTTACCCAGCTTAGGAAAGGGAACATGACCCATCCTGTTATGCCAAAGTCAAACTAAACTATCATTACTCACAGAACTATAGCAAGAAGACATTCCAAGACTATCAGACGTGGCTTTACTGTAGGAATCTAAAGCATTGTCATGCAGAACATATACCCATTTATAGCTTTTCCAATAATATTGTCAACTTTGTCTTCATGGTCCTGCACAAAACAAATTTGCTCAAGAAATACAATAGGCAGACCTATCTGCTTTACCAATTTCTAACAGAGATAAGGTTGTACTGAAAGTGTTTCACAAGGAGGACATTATCCAGAATAAAACTCTTTCCTAGTTTGAACCTACCACGTTTGCTAACAGTTTGCATATGACCATGAGGCATGGTAATTTCATGGTTTTCTATAGAATCATCCAGGTCTAAGAATTTTCTACTGCTGCCACACATGTGTTCAGAAGCACCTGTGTCTATGATCCAGTTTTCTTTATTAACAGTTTTGCCTAAATCACAAATTTTTCCAGTTAAGTAGAAGATAGTTGGAAGATTAATACGAGTTTTACCAGCAAAACTGCAGGATGTCTCCTTCCTTGTCAAGTCCAATTTGGTTCTTTGGAGGAGATCCATCAGCTCATTAACCTGTTGTAGACTGAAACAACGGTGGTAGTACCAGTTGGGTGAAGCTTGCCCGAGCACTTCTTCTCCTGTCGCAAGGTTCGCACTGCTCTTGGTCTTTCCCTTCCACAAATTTGGATAGCCGACGATTTCAAAGCAATTTTCTCTTAGATGCCCTTTTTTCTGGCACTTCGTGCAGATTAGGGTTCCTTTATTGTTGTCTTTGTTGTTATTCTTCCTCTGATTGTGCGTTTAGCTGAACTTCTTTCTTTCTGCTGCCAACGCCAATGTTTCTTGTTCGATTGTTGTTCCCTTGTTTTGAACCTTCCTCCTTCGTTCTTCTTGAATAACCAGGGCGTAAGCCATCTCGAGCTCCGGTAGCGGTGACATGAGTAAAATGTTGATTTTCAGTTCTGATACCATTTCAAGAAAAGGAAGAGTCGTAGGTCTGTAACATGTAGAACAAGAACGAGAGCAATTTTACTTCACATTCTTTCTTTTACAATGAGTATTGTACATATTATACTAGTCTGTCATATAACAACCAGAAGTCTACCATTTAACTCTAACGTCTAGATTATAGCAGCAGACTGATATGCTTGGTACATTAGTAACTAATACAATCTATAGTATTTCTTATTAATCCCATCTGCTCTACTATTATAAAATTCAACCTCAACTAGTGTATTTCAACTTTTTTTTCTTTTTAGTACACCTCTCGAAATTCAAACCCATGTGCTCTCCTCTAATCCTATATGCCAATTTTTACTTCCAACTACCAAGAATTAATAACAATGGATACATTTCGCTTTCATCTAACCATTAACTAACATCTTTTCAAAATTAACCCATAGCGCGTTGATGAGAATTTTCTTATGCTTGATATTGATTGATTTGGTTCTCCTTCACTTTCATAAATGAGATTAAATACACTAGAGGTTATAATAGTGGCGGATCCAGAACTTTAGGTGAGGGGTGTCGAATATATAAATATTACTTTAATATTAACAATAGTTTATATATAATTTCAAATTACGATTCTCATCATATCGGTTAAACAAAGTAAAATGACGATAATAAACACTAGTACAATTTCTATATTAAAATACATTTCAATAACATTATTAGAGATAGGAAAGAACATATTATTCATGATCAAAGTTACTAAAGCTAGATCAGTAGATAAGTTCAAGTTGAGAAAATAGAAAATGTCAATTAGCTAGCAAATTGAATAATTAATCTTGTTGTTTTTGTTGTTTACATGTATAGAGAAGGAGAAAGTATATAATAAATCAAAGTTTATGAAAACTAAACAACACTAAATGAGGAAAGAAAAATACAAATAAAAATATGTGTGGACAAAAGTAAAATAAAATTAAAAAGAAAAAATAAAAGAAATTGTCTATGTGAAACAATGTTTCACAAATCAGAATCACAGTTTACATTGATGAAGACAAGAGTGTCAAAACGCCCTAACCAAACAAAATTACTTACAACATATAAACAAACTATAGTTTATTCCAAATTTTGTGTGTTTCATTTGACACATATTGCTCGTTATAAAGTGCAGTCCTCAAAACATGATTTTGGATAAAAACATGTTTAATTTATAATGTTTAGAAACTGGTTGTGTAGGTAATCGTGTTTGTAATATTTAGAAAGAAACCGGGAAAATTTGAGAACAGCGATACACCACTGTGTAGGACATAACCATGCTTCAACTCACAAAATACAACACATATTAATAATAAATAAATAAAAGGTAAAAGTATATTACTTAATATGTAGGTTAAAATTTTCAAAATAACAAATATATATATATATAATGAAAATAAGTAAAAATATACAATTTTTTGAAAATGTATATTAGTTAGGATATACCACCATTTTCATTATATATAATATATATATATATATATATATATATATATATATATATATTTGTTTTTAAACTCTATATAATATATTTTTAATATAATTGTGTAACTTAATATAATATATTATACTTTCCATAATTTTTATATATTTGAAAGTTTTCAAAATGATATATATGTTTTTGTATTTTATACAATATTAACCAATATATCATTGAACTTACATTTTATTATTTATAAGTGAGTCAATCTAAGTCCTGACTCAACCCTTTTTCGAACTTATTTTTTGAGCTGGCAATCCTTATTGGTGAAGTTGACACTTCCACTACATACTTGTCAAAGAAGTTGAAGTGAATTTTGAGCAGATCTATATCTTGATGTAGTAGTTTTGTCAATAACAAGACTTTAGTATATCTTGATGTAGTAGTTTTGTCAATAACAAGACCCTAATTTTTTTTTGATAATTGGTGAGTTTTATTCAAAGCAACATTACAAACTTGTACCGTCAATCTCTCGCAGCCTCATTAAAACCTCTTAAGGAAAACCCAGTGGAACAAAACCTTAAGAAAAAAAAGAGTACTGGTCATCAAAAACTAGCATACCAATTACAAAGACTATGTATGCTATAAACCATAACATATTATACAATAAGAATGAGTGTCTAGACAGCTACAAGTGAGACAAGGTATCAAAACACCTTTGGGTGAGTCCATAAATAGCGCAAAGGGGTGAGACAGCTACTGCATTGCGGGCAGCACAGAACCTCTCCCCGATTGGTATAATGTCCTTTTCGCATAATGTGTCATGGGTATTCAGCCTGCCAAACACCATCAGCCAAACTCCTATTTCGATTCTTGGTTCCGCATAGGCTGACCAGAAGTTCTTGAATTTAGAAGTAGTGGGTGGGGGTTGACCTTCAGACCAGTTCAGCTACCATATCTCTATCTGAGAAAAGGCCTGATGAACTTCCCTTCCAATTTACCCTATCATCCATGTTGCAAGACGGGGATGTGTGTGCCATTAAGTTGGTCAGCTTATCTAAATCAATCTTTTCATATTCAAATAGGAGTCTGCACCAGATGAGATTCCACTGACAGCGGTCAACATCCCAAGCCCCACTTTCAGCAACGGAGGCGTTCTAAGATGCGCTGCACCTATACAATGCTGGAAATTTCATTTTCAGGGCTTAATTACCTAGCCACACGTCTGGCCAAAATCGCACTGATGTGCCGTCTCCAAGAATGATCTCCAAGTTTTCTACTAGGATGGCCTTTGGGTCCTTCCTTATCAGTTTGTTTCAGGATCAGCGCCCATACGCCAGCAAAACTCTGTGGCTGCCGACTCCATAATAACAGGGGATCATCCTCCTGCAACCATAGATAGATCTTATTGTTTTCCTCCACAATATACCCCGCTGATATGCAAACTTCCATCACCATTTTGCTAACAAGACTCTATACTTCTAAAATCGATGACCCGAAGTACGCCCATAACTTTGAATGTGAAACTCAAGCTATGACTTATTTAGAAACATTGCTAAACTTGAACATAAACTTCAACAACTATCAAAGTTCAAGCTCCACCAGTTTCTGGACATGTATTTAGATTTAAAACTGATCAAGGTAATTCCTGGACAATTTCAAAGGTTGTATACACTTCGGAGTCCATCAAAAAACCAGTACCAACAGGTTCCATGGTAATTACACTAGTTCCAGTACTGTACTAACAGTTCCAAATCCAAACTATATTCGTTTCATTCAGCCACAGTTCCAGACCAGTTCCAACCTGTCAGTTCCATATTCGATGATCACCATTATTTAAAGATGTTCTTTTGCTTCTATTGGACAGCTTGACATTATCGACCGTATCAATGACAAAATTTTAACACCTTAACACTTCTTGCCGTATTTTTGGTTCAAACATATCATTGACTTAATTGGGCTGTTACCAAAGGTGAATTAATAGGCAATAAAATTCTGATGCTAAGCTCTTAAATCTCGTCTGTTGCAATCATAGAGCTTGGGAATAAACAACAAAGAGTATTTCAGAAGCTTTACAATTACCACCACCTACTTTATCCAACTGATACAGCAAAAAAAGGCACAACAATACGAGATTTCATCTAAAAGAAACAGTAAATTAGGACTGCTTCAAAACAGATCATACTGTGATTCATAAATTTTATTGAACAAGCAGTACGAAGATACTCAAGATGCTTAAGAGGAAACCATAATGAAAAGAAACTTTCCAATAACAACGCCACAAAACTATGGAGATTCTGACTCATCAATTAATATACAGATGCAGACAAGTATTACCCGGCATTTGTCACTAAAAATGATGTGCATACCAAATGTTAATCTCCCCCAAGTGCAGTCATCTACAAAGGCAACATATGCCTAGAGACAGCATTAGATAAAGAGATGTATAATTTAATATCGCACAGCTATTGAGCTTTACAGGCCTCTAGATTTAACACTGCAAAGTCTTCGATGTGTGCAACAATTAAAACACAAAGAACAATAGAGTGATGGTCAATCATGATAAAACCAAAAATATGAACACAGAGCCTCTCTTATAATACAGTCAACCAAAAGGAATAACACAAACTACATTAGAGTGACAGTCAATCAATGATAAAACCAAACAAATGAATTTTAAAGCAAATAATAAGCTAGATCAATCTAATGGAGTTACAGAACACTAAAAGCACAAAATTTACAGCCAATCAATTTGTAAATGAAACACTAGAGTTGCTGACATTACAGGATAATAGACACCAGAATGCAGAATGTGGTTAAAGCGAGAAAGATTATGATCAAGCTTAATATACATCCGAAGCTATACATTCATTGTGTCAACTCAAAACTTCTCTGGTTACTCATGATCGAAAAGAGCAGACATACAAGATGCCAAGTTCCCAATACAAAATGGAAATAAATAAACAACGAAATAAAAAAGGCAACAGATGCTCTCAGAAAAAGGGCCAGGTTTCTTCCACAGCGGAGAAAGCAAGCAGCAGGTATAGCAGAAACCCCAATCAAAGACCTAAACCAAATCAACTCAGACAAATATTCCAGGAGTTTGATCGAAGCGCCTTCTCTTCACCCTATCATCAGTAAGCAAGACCTCTGGAAAACCAGAATTTCCGGCTAAAGATGATACAGAGAAGAATCATCGACGCTTCAATCAAACGCCAAGAAAAACCTAGTGCAATGCCCGTATTGGTTCGACTTAAAATCCCATGACTGAAGCTCCGATACACCCACCACTGCCCTCTCCTTTCAGTGTGGTTAAAGCAAGATAAATCATCATTGAGCAAACTATACAAAAAGCAAGAGTTTATTTCTGTGGATCCTACGAGAAAATGCAAAAAATTCCATAAGACAAAAATTCGCGGAATTTGCACGTCCATAGGTACCTGATTCAAAAAGAATTTATTTTATTTTGCATCGATTTGTATCTCTTCTGCTACTCCTAATAAAGCAGAGAAGATCATACAGATGCTAAATTTGTATCCATGTTTATAATAGTGAGCGGCCATGAAAAATAAAAGATAGGGTTTACTGCTACAGGATAAGATTATTAAAGTACCGCACCACATAACAAGAAGCCATTGAAGACATGCGATACAAAGCCATGAGAAGTGAGGACAGCCGTTCAGAAGAACGTCGATTGCTAGTCGAGTGGAAGGCGTAGTAGTAGTGCAGCGGCGTGCGTAAACTGATGTGAGTCAGTGGTACTGGTGTAGCCGTGTAGGGTTAGACGGTTCACTAAGTATATATAGGAATAGAAGAAATGCAGCATGGATCCAGCACTAATGTTGTTGGGCTTGATGTTGCCTTCGGCTCTGTTGCCTTCCGGGCGCCCTGGCCCACTTTGAATTAAGTTGAACAAAAATCGTAAGAGTGCGTCCTTGGCTGAAGACACGGACAATTGGCTAATAGGCTAATCACGGGTACAAACTTTATAATTCACAAAATATCACAGGTTTTTAAAAAAGTTTTTCAGATATCACAAATTTAATTTTAATTCATAAGATACCACAAATTATTAATTTAAAACTTTTTGAGACCAAAATATCCCTACTTATTAATAAACATAGTTCACGGTATACCACATAAATATTATTAATTCACAAGATACTATAAAACTAAATAATATATAAAAAAATAGTAAAAAAATAATAAGAATTTAAGTTTATTTTTGTTGGTTCAATTTTATAAAATAAAAAAAACATATATATAATCTTTTAAAAAAATATTATAAAAATACTCTATATCATTTAAAAGCTACTTAACTAAAATAAAAAAAAGTTAAGAGAATGATAATTCAAAGTTTTTATAATATTTTTACTCAAGGTATCTTTAGTAATGTATAATAGTCTTATAAAAAAATTAAATTAAAATAAAGTAAAATATAAAATTAAATTATCATTTTTCTTTATTATTTTTATCTATTTTAATTAAATTTGTGACTTCTCTAATGTACTATACCTTTTATAATTCTTTAATGATTTTTTATTATATATTGTAATTTTTAACCTTTATATAAAGAACGTTAAATTGTACCAATTACTTTTTCAACATATGATTTTTAGTTTTTGTTTTGAATTAAATATATAAAATGATATTATTAAAAATATTAGACCATAATACTCTTAACTATTATTTTATTTTTAGTCAAATTATTTAGTTTATATATAGTATACAATATTTTTATATAATATCACTTATATATTTAATTCAAAAGTACAACAAAAATTATTAATATATTTTGTAAAAAGTAAGTACAAAACTTAACTTTTTCTTATATATGGACTAAAATTGAAAAAATAAAAATACCATATATATATATATATATATAAATATACAATAAAATCTAAAAATATGAAGAATAATTAAAGGTATAATTATATTAGAATTATTAGATTAAAGAATATTATAATTTTTTTTGGATAATCATTCTCTTAACTACTTGGAATTTTTATTTTTTATGTTTTAGTAATTTTATAATTATATATCTGGTATTTTAATTTATAAAAATTTCAACCTATATATTAATAAACCTATAAATTTTTATTATTTTATACTATTTTTAATATATTTTAATAAATGTTGTGATATCTTGTGAATTAAAAATATTTATGTGGTATACCGTGAACTATGTTTATTAACAAGTAGGGGTATTTTGGTCTTAAAAAGTTTTGGGTTTGTAATTTGTGGTATCTGGTGAATTAAAATTATTTTTTGTGGTATCCGGAAAACTTTTTTAAAACTGTGGTTTTTTATAAATTAACAAACTTTTTAGTGGTATCCCATGAATTTCCCAAAAATAAAACAATAGTTTCGGTCTGGCATATTTGATAGTATATTAGTGGTATAAATTGGTGGGTCTTGTGTGGGTCTTGTGTGGATCGCGCGTGGATTCCGCATAAGTCCTACGTTTTACTTCAATAATATACTGTCACATATAAAACAGACAGACAAAAACAACCACAAAAACAGCTATGCCGAGGAGAGATAGTTACTTGGTACTTACTACATGGTTAGGTTTAAAAAAATGAATTTTTATTGTTTTTAATTATTTTATATCATTTTTAATTTTTGGTTATTCACTTAAATAAGTTAATTTTGTCATGTGGAAAAAATAATTTGATTGACTATAAAATATCTTTAAAATTTCTATTTTCAATTAAAATATATAGGTGTTATTAAAAATTATAATTTCTCGTCTATGAAATCAATTAGTTGAATTTATTTCACTTAACATTTTAGTTATATAAGTAGATAAATATTTCAGTTTTTGGTTATTTCGATTATTAAACTGAATTTTTTGTTACAACTAAAAATCCGAGAAATTTTTCGGTTAATCAAATTGACCGAATTAATGGATGTACTCCAAGAAAACAAAATATAGTCTCCATCTTCCTTAGATCTGCACTCTCACTATATTTGTTTTTTGATAATTCGAGCCGTGTGGCCATTTTATTATAATGAAGAAAAACCAGGTGGACGAGTTTGTGAACGGGCCTCGTTAAAACCTCACCAAGCAAAACTCAGTGGGAAAAAGCTTAGTGAGGAAAAAGAGTACCCACCACGTCCGATTACACCCTAACTAACAAGCAAGAAAGAGAAAAAGAGCAAAAAAATAAACAACAACGACCACAATATCCAAAACAAACCAACGAAGCAGCACTAAAAACAGGAAAAACCGCTGATAAGTGGTGAAAATATATACTTTTATGAGTCATCTTTACATGTTTTATATGGTTTATGACATAATTTCACCACTTTATAAAGTATTTTATTTATATTAGTGAATTTATATATTTTATTATATTTTAGGTGAATGCTCAATTTAACATTATTTACCGCTGTGCAAGCAAGCAGACAAGCTACCTGCTGCAAGCAAGCAAGCTACCTGCGGCCTACATCCATACACGTGAAATTCATCAATATCACCAACTGGGTGCAATTGTCCAACGCAGCCTACTACCATTATTCATGTACGTGAAACATTTCATGCAGTCACGCACGGAATTGGATTTTAAAGAGGCGAATGATATAAAAAAGTCAAGACATGTCGGACAGGAGGGAGACTCGACGACTGGATGCAGGTAAAGATAATGAGCTCGTTTGGGGAACAGCTTCCAGCAGCAGACAGTTTCTCAATTTCTAAAATTCGCAGGGTTCCACCAAACATCTAAAACTAGTAGCTGACAGCTTCTGTAAAATTATCAGCTGACAGCTTCTCAATTTTCAACAGCAGGACCTAACAATTGTCTCTGCTTTTTAAAACCATCAGTAGACGTTCCACCAAACACCAAAACTAGCAGCTGACACTTCTACAAAACCATCAGCAGACAACTTCTCAATTTCCAGCAGCAAGACCCAACAGCAGCCTCCATCAGCTGTCCCCAAACGAACCCAATAGAAGAATAGACAGACAGAAAAGAAAACAAGTCGAACACGGACAGAGGTTCGCGAGGATAGAAAAGGAAAGAATGGAAAGTAAAAGAAAAAAAAACACGGACTCGACAAATATATTAAAGGAGATAGACGCGAGAAGTCGAGGACAGTCGGGGACTCGAACAGAATAGACAGAAAAGAAAGAAAGAAAACAGAGGCGAAGGAGAAAAGCGAAAAACGGGGAACAGAAGAAGACAAGAAAAAGAGGACCCATCTCCATTAAAGCTTCTTCAACAACCCATGGCTATCTTTTACTCTTCTTCTCTTTACTTCTTTAATGTCTGAGTAGTCCTATTTTGTACCCTTGGGATGGGGTTTGACCCCAAATCCCCAAACTAGCATGTAAAACCTAATTTGCTTAAATACAGTTATTTTGTCTCTCTAAATTTAATTAATGTGCTAGATTGATCACCTTTGTGCATTTGTGGTTTCTTCTAATTTCATACACATGTGATTTAGAGATTTTGGCCAAGAGAGAGACAAACCCTAGATTTTTCCTTCTTTAATTAGTTTGTGGATTTAGTGCTATTGTTAAGGGCTTGTGTTTAAGGCTATCTAGTGACGTTTATCCGACCTAACCGAAGGGTTTATTTAACTAGATAAGATTGACTTTCACTAGGATTTTAGAGTTAGTCATAACTTTAGTCCTAATAGATAACTAGAGTAAATTGGGATAAAATGTTATGTTTGGGAGTATTTGGGTGATTACACTTTCCCGGGGTACATCTTATTTCAGTCCATTATAATACCACTTTAGTTTAATTGTTTTCTATTTTTATTATCTAACCGAATCACTAAGCTTGCCTCCGGCTAAACCCATATTTTTACCGTTCTAAATAAACAGCAACTAAATACTGAGACTAGGGAGATAGAACCAATTTCCTTGTGGATACGACACTTGTTGTACTACATCGAATAGGTGCACTTGCCTACTCTTTGCACATATTTATATATTTTGTGATATATAGTATTTGCGCAACAAGTTTTTGAAGGCGCCGTTGCCGGGGAAATTGATAGTTTCTATCATTTTCCCCAGTTAGTTTCAGTATTTTAGTTTCTGTTTATTTTTATTTTTTTTATTTTCATTTTCGTTTTTGTTTACTTTTGTTTTATTGTTAGTCTTTGTTTATATTTTAGTTTTTATTAGCCCCTATTTATATTCCTTATTTCTAACAGTTAGCATTTTGTTTTTGGTGTTTACTTAGGTACCTCCTTCTCCTCTTGTGTATGCCAAGCACCCGAGCTCGTGGTTCTCCGCTTGTCAGTCCGAGACCCGATCTTGAGCGCTTCCTACTAAGAGCTAGAAGGGATCTAAGAAGTACCACCATGGCGGACCTAGACCAACCAGAAATTGAAAACAATGGGCACAATCAAGGAGAGCAACTACACGCCCACCCTCAAGCTCTAAGTGACTACTATCAACCATGCACTGAGGGTAGAGCTTCAGCCATAGTCCTTCCAGAGTTAACACCAGAGGAGAATGAACAATGGACATTCAAAACGCACTTCATTACGGTTACCCGAGACTTGGGAAGGTTCAGTGGAGCGAATCCAGACGATGCACCAAACCACTTGAGCCTCTTCCTCGACTTTTGCAATTCTTTTGAAAAAACTGGTGCCATAAAGGAAAGGATAAGACTACAGTTATTCCCTCACTCTCTTCAGGACTCAGCTTCAAGATGGTACAGAAGCCTCCCCTCAAAATCTATCCACACTTGGGCTCAGATGGCTCAGAAGTTTCTTGCAAAGTATTACCCAACCAGCAGAACAAGACAGTTGATTGGTGAGATAAATACTTTCACTCAAGAGCCAGGGGAAACATTATATGATGCATGGGACCGGTTTAAAGAAATGTTGATGAATTGTTCTCATCATGGGCTAGATGATCAGTCTCTTTGCCTTTCTTTCTTCAACGGGCTGGACGATTCTAATCGACTCCTTGTGAACTCCTCGGCTGGAGGAAGTTTTATGAACAAATCACCTCAAGAAGCGATGGAGCTCCTTGAGACCATGACCAACAACACAAGGCAGTGGGCGAAGAACAAAGGTAGAGCTCCTAGGGTAGCAGGCCTACTCCATGTTGAGCCTACTGATCACCTCTCAGCTCAGATCTCCTCTCTCACTAAGATGGTCGAAAAACTACTGCAACTGCCCAGAAAGAAAGTGTTAAGTCTGCAGCTCCTTCTTCTTCAAATCAACCTATGGAGGGATGCACCATTTGTGCGGGTCCCCATGAAACTCATCATTGCGAGGGGAAGAGCTACGTTAGTGATCATGAGAACGTGAGCTATGTTAGTAACCGTCCCATGAACTCACAGCCAACAACAACGCCCCATGGAGAAATCTCCCAAATTTTTCATGGAGGAACAATGATCAAACCCAAGGAGGACCGAGTAATACTTCCAACAACTCAATGGGATATAAACCTCTAGAGTCCTACCAAGCAAACAACTCTCAAATGGGGTATAGACCGCAAGGTGGCCCACCGGGGTTCCAGCAACAACAACAACAACCCCCCTCTTCTTCTGATGGCAACTTAGCTAGGATGGAAGCCATGATGCAAAACATGCAGAGTATGACGATGAACTTCATATCGACCACCCAAACTAAGTTCACCGAGCAAGAAGCATTCAATGCCAACCAGACACAATTCAACCAGAGTATCAAAACCCATTTGGATCATCTCTCTCAGCAGTTTGAGCAGTTTGTACAAAGGGCACCTGGCACCTTCCCTAGCCAACCAAAGCCTAATCCAAAAGAGCAACTGAAGGCCATCTTTGTTAGAGAAAGTGTTGAAGAAGAGGTTGAAGGGGTAAATGCGATTGAAGCTTCTGAAATTCACCCTCTTCATCAAGAATGGGCTATGTCCATTGAAGCATCAAAAAGAAAGATAGCCCAACTTGAAGCCTCTTCAAAAATTCATGAGCATAACCTTCAGTATGAGAGGGAGCACCTTGAGAGGCTTCTTGCTGATTATACGGGAAGAAAAAGCCAAGTTGAAGGATGAAGAGGAAAAGGTAAAGACCATCACCTTGAGAAGTGGTAAAAAGACAAAAGAGATCCAAATCTCACAAAAGTCAGGTGCAGCCGAGAAGGATGATGAAGAAAGAGCAGAGGTGCTAGAAAGGGAAAGTTCTTCAAATGCTCCCATAGACCCACCTGCAAGAAAACCCTCTCCTTATGAACCACCCATGCCTTTCCCTAACCGAGCCAGAATACATAAGCTTGATGCTGATTACGGGAAATTTCTTGCATCGCTTAAACAGTTAAGTGTCAACATCCCATTTGTGGAGCTAATCGCCACTATGCCAAATTATGCAAAATTTCTCAGGCATCTCATATCAAACAAAACAAAACTGGCCGAGGTTGGAACTTGCTCTGCCATCCTTCAACACCATCTACCTTCAAAATGCAATGATCCGGGTAGTTTTACCATCCCAGTCATGATTGGAAGTACCTCATTTGAACATGCCCTATGTGATCTAGGTGCCTCCATCAACTTGATGCCTCTCTCTACCTTCAAGAGGCTGGGAATTGGTGATCTAAAGAAGACCAAAATGACCCTTCAGCTGGCAGATGGGTCTACTGTATACCCAAGCGGAGTGGTAGAGGATGTCATCATCAAGGTGGAGCATTTATACTTCCCATGCGACTTTGTCATCATGGATATTGAGGAAAGCCCCACTACACCCCTCATCCTTGGTAGACCTTTCCTTGCCACAGCTGACACACATATTGCAGTAGCGGAAGGGACCATCACCCTTAAGGCTTATGATGAGAAATTGGTCTTCACCACTGCAAGGTCTCCAAACAACAAGGCTGCAACTGCCAAGGTCATCAACAAAAAGGCACAACCACCTCAATCAACTTCACTTCTCTTCTTTTCCTTACCTGAGAGAATGGCCATCAGTACCGATTACCCACCAGACACGCATGAAAGGAAAAAGCGGGGTAAACAAGAAAAAGGAAACCATTCACCAAAATGGAAACCCAAAGATGCCTTCACTTCTTGCTTCGGGTACTCTCCTCACACCCATCCTCTGGGTGATTAAAAAAAGGGAGGTAAGGTCTAGCCAAAGACATTAAAGAAGGGCAGCTTTCCGGGAGGCAACCCGGATTTCATTTCATTTCATGTCATATCTTTAAAATTTCTTTAGTTTAGCACTTCTAAAATATTTTGAACTCTTGTGAGTTAATGGGCTTTTTGAGCACTCCTCGGAAGTGCATTTTTGTGCCCAAATTGGTGTTGTTTGTGTTGTGAATATTTTGGAAACAGGTGTGCCCCTCTGAAAAAGGGATGGATTTCGGAACAATTTCAAAGGAAACTCTGGCGAAATTTTTCCAAGGACCTTCATCTCCCATGATCGAAGGCTGCGCCTCATCGACCCCGGACACTCTCAAGTGTGGGGGAATCCCGTCTTCAGTCTGCACCTTATCAGGGGAGTACTAGTTTCACCCTTCTTTTTAATTTTGCACAATACATATCATACACACTTTTGTTAAACTCTATGCAAGTGCTTCGAAAAGGTCTTTTGTTTCTCCCTTCGTTATTCCTTGAACAATGAGGACATTGTCCCATTTAAGTGTGGGGGAGACGACCTTTTCTTTTTGCGCACTGCTCAATTTCTTTATGCTTATCTATTGCTTCCACTTAGGAGTTACATTTAAATGTAAGCAAGTTTTTCTTTGAATTCTTGGGATTTTTCATCAAAAATTTTCAAAAAATTCTCTCTTGAGGAGCATGTATATGCGGTGCAGCCATAAAACCTTATCTTGGTGAATTTTATTGCTTAGGGTTCTTTCTATCTTCTCTCTTAGGGATTGCTAAGGGGTGCTTCTTTGTGAAAATCTAAAAAGGGACTTGTGAGACACCATTGGTAACCAACAAAATGAGAGTTGAGTGTTCTTTAATGCAAAGGCTAAAATGCCTAAATATATCTCCTCATCTCTTATGCAAAAGTGAAACAAATGCATACATCTATTTTTCCTTTTGTTTTCTCCTCAATGCCCATTCTTGAGAGAAGTTGGCCATGGTAAAAGTTCTCCAAGTCACCTAATCTTTATAACTTTGAAGCACTCTAGATCATACCCCGAAACTCTATCTTTTATTTTTACCCGAAGCACACCCATGTCACCATGATGAGGTCGGTTCGCACTCCTCATGAGTTTTCCACCATTTTGTTCACTCAAATCCAAGAATTCATCTAACACTTGCTTGTTTTAAATATTCCTCCTTCTTGTGGGTTCCTAGTTTTGCTTGAGGACAAGCAAAAAGATAAGTGTGGGGGAGTTGATAAGTGGTGAAAATATATACTTTTATGAGTCATCTTTACATGCATTTTATATGGTTTATGACATAATTTCACCACTTTATAGAGTATTTTATTTATATTAGTGAATTTATATATTTTTATTATATTTTAGGTGAATGCTCAATTTAACATTATTTACCGCTGCGCAAGCAGCAGACAAGCTACCTGCTGCAAGCAAGCAAGCTACCTGCTGCCTACATCCATACACGTGAAAATTCATCAATATCACCAACTGGGTGCAATTGTCCAAGCAGCCTACTACCATTATTCATGTACGTGAACATTTCATGCAGTCACGCACGAAATTGGATTTAAAGAGGCGAATGAATAAAAAAGTCAAGACATGTCGGACAGGAGGGAGACTCGACGACTGGATGCAGGTAAAGATAATAGAAGAATAGACAGACAAAAGAAAACAAGTCGAACACGGACAGAGGTTCACGAGGATAGAAAAGGAAAGAATGGAAGTAAAAGAAAAAAAAAAGACGGACTCGACAAATATATTAAAGGAGATAGACGCGAGAAGTCGAGGACAGTCGGGGACTCGAACAGAATAGACAAAAAAGAAAGAAAGAAAACAGAGGCGAAGGAGAAAAGCGAAAACGGGGAAAACAGAAGAAGAAGACAAGAAAAAGAGGACCCATCTCCATTAAAGCTTCTTCAACAACCCATGGCTATCTCTTTTACTCTTCTTCTCTTTACTTCTTTAATGTCTGAGTAGTCCTATTTTGTACCCTTGGGATGGGGTTTGACCCCAAATCCCCAAACTAGCATGTAAAACCTAATTTGCTTAAATACAGTTATTTTGTCTCTCTAAATTTAATTAATGTGCTAGATTGATCACCTTTGTGCATTTGTGGTTTCTTCTAATTCATACACATGTGATTTAGAGATTTGGCCAAGAGAGAGACAAACCCTAGATTTTCCTTCTTTAATTAGTTGGTGGATTTAGTGCTATTGTTAAGGGCTTGTGTTTAAGGCTATCTAGTGACGTTTATCCGACCTAACCGAAGGGTTTATTTAACTAGATAAGATTGACTTTCACTAGGATTTTAGAGTTAGTCATAACTTTAGTCCTAATAGATAACTAGAGCAAATTGGGATAAAATGTTATGTTTGGGAGTATTGGGTGATTACACTTTCCCGGGGTACATCTTTATTTCAGTCCATTATAATACCACTTTAGTTTAATTGTTTTCTATTTTTATTATCTAACCGAATCACTAAGCTTGCCTCCGGCTAAACCATATTTTTACCGTTTCTAAATAAACAGCAACTAAATACTGAGACTAGGGAGATAGAACCAATTTCCTTGTGGATACGACACTTGTTGTACCTACATCGAATAGGTGCACTTGCCTACTCTTTGCGTATATTTGTAATTTTGTGATATATAATATATAGTATTTGCACAACAACCGCAGAGCCCAGACAATGCCCCATCTAAACATAATCCTTCAGCGATACCACACCGATAAACCTTTCACTGGATAGTGGTATATCCTTCCACCAGTTGGTCCATCTCCACACCCCCAGCTTTATTCTAATCAAAGTCTTCTCGACCGAAAGACCTTCTTGCTCAAAGATCACTCTATTACGCATCTGCCAGACGTGATAGACTCCGTAGCAAAGAGTCGAGCGCCATATACGCCTAGCTTTACTACTCAATTGAACATCGAACCAGGCCACGTATGTCTCACCCGCAGTGGGTTTGAGAGCAAGGGGCAAGTTCCACCAACGCTCAACCCCCTTCCATATCCCCTGGATGCGAGAGCAAAAGAAAAGAACATGCTCTATGCTTTCCATCACTCTATTACACCAAGGCAAAGACTTTGTGCTAATGTTACAATATTTTGTTCGAACAAAAGATCCCTAGTCACCAGCCTTCTCATTACCGTAAGCCAAAGTACCATTTCCACCCGTGGTTCACAATATCCTCGCCAGATATGTGCAAAATCGATGCCGCTGTTGTCAGTCTCGTCCTCACGAGGGCTATATAGCATTGCAGATAAAATATTTCGCGTGATAGCTTTACTGTTACCGTCAAACCAAATGCATAAATCAGGTGAACCTACACGTGGCATTTCGGAGTGAATAAGTTCGAGCATCTCCTCTGACATGTCCATCTCGTACGAGAATAACGCCCGCCTCCACACCAAATTCCAGCTCCATTCACCTGCTCTCCACATGCCCATGTCGGCTATATATGCATCATGTTGCGTGCTTAACTGGAATAACCCGGGGTATCTATCTCGAAGGCAGTCGGCTCCCACCCTCTATCCCACCAGAATTTTATATCTTTTCCCTCATTTAGCTTGGTCTCAACATTGTCTTTCAGGATACTCATGATACAAGTGTTACTTTGGGTGCACTTCATAATCGAGAACCACATCCCTTTTATCCGACAAGTCTCAACATTTAGTTCACCAGTATGCATGCCATCTCGCTCATGGTATATAGATTTCAAGGTACGTTTCCAAATGGAATGACGCTGAAGAGAGAACTTCCATCTCCACTTAGTTAGAAAAGCCATGTTCTTGAGCTGTAGATTGGAGAAGCCAAGTCCCCCCGCTGCCTTGGGTTTTGTTAAGGTAGCCCATGCTACCGGAGTCATGAACTTTTGTGTTTGCTTTCCCAAAAAAATTGCCTTTGGAGGGTGACTATTTTCTTCCTTACCGCCTTTGGCATAACAAATAGGCTCATGTAGTAAAAGGGAATAGCGTCGAGCACGGATCGAACAAGTACAGCTCGACCCGCCCTTGAGAGACTTGTGGCTTTCCAAGTAGACAACCTCATCTCTACTTTCCTGATAACTGGATCCCATGTTGCCATCTGCCTTGGGTTCGCACCTAGTGGACATCCAAGGTATGTAGTCGGAAGTTTGCCCACCTTACATTTGAAAATGCTCTCCACAAGTTTATTATCCTCCGAGGTGGTATTCAGACAAAAGGCAACTGATTTCTCCATATTAAGTCCCAATCCACTCATCTCCGCAAAAACAACTAGGATTCTGTGTAGAGAGGTGAGCTGTACCTCGTCCATGGCACTAAATAACATAACATCATCAGCAAATGTAGGTGAGTGATTCTGACTTGCCTGACCCCACTGACAGTCCTGAGAATTCATGTTGTTCTACCGATCCTTGAATTAACCAGTTTAGAGCCTCTGCTATGATCACAAATAGAGACGGTGATAACGGATCACCCTGCCTCAACCCACGACCCGGCGAGAATGGTTTGGTTGGCGAGCCATTCCCAAGTATGGAGATCCTAGCTGTAGTGATGCACTCATTGACCCATGCTCTCCATTTGATACCAAACCCCATTCTTTCTATCATCATGTTCAAGAACTCCCAGGACGCACAGTCATATGCCTTCCTCAGATCAATCTTCAACAGCACACCTTTCTTTTAGTCTTTCTTAGCCACGTGATAACTTCATTTGCTACAAAGGGGCCCTCCAGGATACTCCTCCCCTTAACAAAAGCAGACTGGGTTTCCCTAATGATGTTGGGCATAACGACGCTAAGTCTCTTGGCTAGAATCTTCGCTATTACCTTGTACTGACAGCCCACCATGCTAATCGGCCGGTATTCATCCAATCTTGATGCATCCGCAGTTTTAGGAACCAGGGCTAACCATGTGGTATTAAGCCCCTTCTCTAACCTACCACAAACAAAAAACTCCCGGATGTCCCTACCAAAATCCGCCCCAATCACATGCCACATGTTCTTGATAAACCGTATGTTATATCCATCATATCCCGGGGCTTTAGAGCCGTCACACTCCTTCACAGTACGTCTGATTTCCGCCAGGGATGGGAGTAGTTCTAGTTGAGCAGCTTCAGCTCTTGTGAGCCTCGCATAATTGCCCACCGGCGGTCTCACTCCCGTTGATCGTGTTGCCTGAAACAGCTTAGAATAATACTGGACAATATGTGATACAATAAGAGAGGGGTTATCAATAGTACCTTCGCTTGTTACCAGGCTCGAAATGTGCTTTTTCTTGCGGTTTAAGGTTGCCCGCGGTGAAAGTACCTTGTATTGTTGTCCACTTCTTTGATCCACTTATCCCTAGCGAGTTGTCTCCAGTGGATCTCATTTAACCTTTCCGCCTTATCAAGCCTTTCCAGAGCTTGTACTCTTTCAATTTCCACTTGTGGATTAGCCCCATCCGTTTCTATCTTCTCTTCCACCCTTCGAACCTCTCTTTTGAGATTGTCGATCTTCGTCCTTATGTCGCCGAATTTTTCATTATTCCATGTGCGTAAAGCACCTTTCAGGCTTCGTAGTTTTCCACATGTTGTCCTATCTAGTAGTCTCCGCCACTTCTCTCGGACAAAGGATTCAAACTCAGGATGCTCAAGCCAAGCGTCAAGGGAGCGGAAAGGTTTTGGACCCCAGTTAAACTTCCCGTTGTCACTACTAGAAGTCGGTGGTCCGATATCGTCCATTCACTAGAAGTGAGCCTGACATCCGTGTATTGTCCTAACCATTCCGCATCAGCGAATACACGATCTATCTTGCTCATTGAGCTGCCTCTTTTCCAGGTGAATTGTGCGTCACTTAGGTGGATTTCTACAAGTTCCATTTCAACAACCCATTCCTTAAATTCACGCATACCTCTATTGATTCTTAGCAGGTTTTCTGGTCTTCATTCAGACGGGCTAAGAACTTCATTGAAGTCACCTAAAGCCAGTAAAAGAAGTTACCACCGTGTTTTGGCTTGGAGGATGTTCTCGAACATGTTCTTACGGTCGTTGGTCTCGTATGGGGCATACACTATAAGAATACCGCACACATTCCCAGTTTCCAAATCTTTCGTATCCATCATGATCCATCTATCCCCCTTTTCTATTCTCAGGACTTCGACTTCTTCCATATCCCACAGTACTACAATGCCTCCCGATCTGCCTTGTGTTGGAACGTCCTCCCATGATAGGCTAGCTTTCTTTTCCCCCAAAATTTTGGTATCTTTCGACCTATTGGTCCACTTTGCTGGGTTTCAACTAGTCCCAAAATTGACAGTTTTCTATTACGAGTTTCTTCTCTCACTTTATTCTATTTCCTTGCTGGCCCCAATCCTCTAATGTTTAGGAGCCCCACTGCTACCATCCCTGCCCTTACTTCTTGGCGTACTGTTGTAGCTGATCTTTTAGGTTGTCTTTTGTTGCATATGGGTTTGGAACAAAACGCCCTAGCTTGTGGAGTAGATTTAAGCAGTGGTCCGCCTCAGCATCAACATCAATTATAGCCCCTGTTTCGTCTCTGGCGGCTGGAGGAATGTTTGATCTAGGTGGGGTATCTTGCAGGAGATCGGTGAAGAGATTAATACCTTGTTTCTTCTCATGCGATTGGGAAAATTCTGCTACAACTGAGCCAGATGCATGTTGCACCACCGCTTGCATGGAGTTACCACTGTTTAAATTTGGAATTATTCTGTCTGGCCCATTCTGATTCTTGTCACCCTTTTTATCTCTGCAGATGGCTCCGCCATTTTCTGTGTGTGCATCCCATGCATTGGAGTCAGTGTCTCACCAGAATTAAATATCCCATCATCACCCATGTGTGACTCCGTCCCTTCCTTTGTTTCGGGAACTCCATTCCCGTGTCTTCTACTACCGCGTCAAATAAAATACTGGTCCCGAAAACTTCTTCTGTCTCGGGATTCATTATTCTATCTCATTTTGTGGGTTGGTGCTATCAGGAGTCCCGTCCTGCACATGATTACTGTTGTTACTATTGTAATTAGCATTGGGCCCCATATCTTCCCCTTTACTAACGTTCACAGATGTAGCCCCCTTTTCTTCGACTGTCCTCTGGTGTCGTTCCAGCATGCTTTTTTCATTTTGTTTTTGATTTTCCCATGCAGCCGATTGATTCCCCAAGAGTAAAGTGCCGCCGTTACGATTTAATCCCTCTTCTTCATTATGAGGTATACTTCTTTTCATATTCCTCGTGCTTCCTTGGGATTCTGAGTTCCTGTTTTCTCTCTCCGACATATTCTGCGGTAGTATACCATTCTGGCCATGATGCGGTGTTCCTACCTCTTGCTGACGTGGCTCCCCTTTATCCTTATCAGTAGTGAGCTGGATGATACTGTCACTAGGTCCTGCCTTTTCTTGATGCCACCTAGGCGGTGGTTCCTCCACTATGCTACCCGGTATTGTTGGTCATCTACGTTCACCATTATTTTCCAGTTGATCGTCTGCAGGGTTGAGGTTCCTATCTGCAACCGAATTTCAGCATTTTCTATGAAATCTCCCTCTTCTTCAAATCTGATGACATCTCCAACTGCCTGTGCAATTTTCCTGACATTACTTTTATTTCAGGCATGAATTGGAATGCCCCGTATTGTGATCCAAGTTCTTCTTTTTTCAACTTGATCTCCAGTCTCCCATAGTCGAATGTCCACCCCCTCGTGCTCTTTCCCTTTTACTTTTGCCCTTTCCAGTACTTCCTCAGCTTCTTGTTTGGTATTAAAGACCATAAGGAATTTACGTCTTGAGAATGCTAGGAGGCCTGTCATGTTGGGCCATCTGTTGTGTAAGTAATCCATCGCCTCTTTTGGGGATTTTTCCTCTTGCATCGAGATCACCGTACACTTGCTGAGGCTTTCTAGCATTTCTTTATCCACCTTAACATTAATGGACAACCTTGAGATTGCACCGCTCTTCTCCTTGCGACTCCATCGCTTTGTTCTTGAGCCATATGATGTACTCGGCATTGGTCTCTGTTGTGTTTCAGTGTACACTTCTTTCTTGCTCTGATTACGCTTGTCCTTGGAGCCTTGGAACTCCATACGAACCCACATTTTCTCCCATTGGTAACCCAGCCCCTCATCCCTTCAATGGCTCGCCTAGCGCCCTCAACATGGCTCATATCCACAAATGCGCATACACTTTGGGTCCCTTTTCTCTTTTTTTCTGCTAATAAAGATACGGGTCCATCGTGCAAATTTGCTTACTAACTTCCCAAGTT
Source organism: Limonium bicolor (assembly GCA_023374045.1). NCBI lineage: Eukaryota > Viridiplantae > Streptophyta > Magnoliopsida > Caryophyllales > Plumbaginaceae > Limonium > Limonium bicolor. Next base: position 306,729,631 of record CM041776.1, on the reverse strand, counting down.
GATATTTACTTACCTCCTTACTGATATTGTCGATGAAAATGGTTGCTGGCGTAGATCCCTTCTTCTCCCTTGCTGGATGCTTCCAGGTTCCTCTCTCTCTGTGTGGTTTCTTGCTCGCATAACTAGTGTTTCGAGCATCAGTTTTCCCTTGTTCGTAATAAGTCTTCTGTTTGTAGCCACTCTTGGGATATGAAGCGCTACTCCTGTCCTTCCATTTATGCCTAGTTGACGGTTTTTTCCGGTGGTCATATCTCTCCCTTCTCTCATATCTCTTCCACTCTCCCCCATGTAAAGCTTTTGACGGTCCGCATTATGGGTTCGGGTAAGGGTTTTTGTGGCTATGGCGGTGCTTGTGGCTTTGAATTTCTGGTGGGGGTTTTGTGGCTATGACAGTGCTTATGGCTTTGATGTTCCGGCTTCGGCAGTATGAGGTTTTTCGGGTGTGGTGTTGGTTTGTGGCAGTCTTGTGGCGGGACGGCGGTTGTTGTGGTGGTTTGTGGAGGTGTGCTAGTGGAAGACATGGCGGTTGGGGAGAGCGAAGGTCGCGGGGGGGGGGGGGGGACTGGAGAAGAGAGAGGGAGGACATCTCGACTCTTAGTGAAGAAGAACTCACAGTGAGAGACTCTCACTATATTTCCTTGGCCGTCTTTCGCTTTCTTGTATTGAAAAAAAAATCTATAACATAAGAAAAAAAATACTGAGAATGAGTGAAATAAAGGAAGAAATGGACTAAACAAAAGTTTAGTGATGTGAGCACTAGGTTAGAAATCAATATTGGGTCGATGGATAACTTCAAAAGCGTGTATATCGTTTATCATAGTCGATTGTGCAGACCATTCGCACTATATTTGGTGTGCTCTAGTCCAGTTGTCGATCCATTCAACAGTTGTAGTCTAGTTGGCAGTTCAGTCACCAACTGATTGGACTACCTTTTATTATATGAATTTTAATTTTTTGTAACTTTTAAAATATAAGTTTAAAATGTAAAAAAATATATCATTATTTATCTAAATTTAACTCTTCAAAACAAGACCAGTCATGGATATGTTTTGAAAATTTTTAAAATTTATATTAATTACATGTATATATACATACATATCAATGAGACTTATAATTCATAACATCACTTTAGTGTAACATCGTACACACATAACTTCATTTTAGGGTATCATAATATCAGTTTTCATGAATCATAATAACAAAATTAATGAATCATATCTTCATTTTAGTGTATCATTGCAAACATATAAGAATAAAATTTTTTACACAATAATACACCACAAAATAATATTTGGTATGAAAGAAAATGCACGATTCATAGGGATGGCAAGGGTCGGGTTTGGTTGGTGGACCATCACCCGCACCCGTCACCCGACTTCATCCGCTCCACCCGTACCCGACCCGTCACCTTTATGTATCACCCATCACCCGTTTCACTCGTCACCCGTGGGTGAAGCGGGTGAACCCGTTACCCATTTACCCGTTTGTTTTTCTTTTCCTTGTTCGCCACTAAGGTTTGCAAATTACTGTGAGTGGAGAGAAAATAGAGACACAAAGCATGTATTTTCTATGTTCGCCGGTTAGGATTGTGAAATTTACTTCAGAGAAAATAATGAAATATTGCACAGAGCATGTACGTTTCATGTTTGCCAATTATGGTTCAAAATTACCATGAGTAAGAGAGAGAATAGAGGCGCAGAGCATGTATGATCAATGTTCGCCTGTTAGGATTGCGAAATTACCTTCAGTGAAGAGAAGAAAAACTTCGTAGAGCATGTAAGTTATTTGTTTTCAGTTAGGGTTACAAAATTACCGAGAGTGAAGAAAGAAAATAGAGGCACAGAGCATCTTTGTCCATGTTTGCCAGTTAGGGTTGCAATTACCTTCAGTGAAGATAATAGAAACTGCGTAGAGCAAGTATGCTAGGGCTATAAAATTACCGAGAGTGGTGAGAATAAAGAATGGCGCTGTCACCCAGAGCATGAATGTTCCTTTTCACTAGTTAGGGTTACAAAAATCATGAGTGAAGGAGAATGAATAATAAGTAACAATTTAACATATATATATATATATATAATCTATGCGGATGAGCGGGTCGGGTGATGGGTGACAAATTTCACCCGTCACCCGACCCGCACCCGTCCCGTTCCCCCGTCACCCGTTTTTCACCCGTTTTATGCGATTTTTCACCCGCTTTAGTGGGTCGGGTGACCGGGTGAAATGGGTACCCGCGGACCCATTGCCATCCCTACCCATATAAGGTTTAAATACCCATACAATCATAATAATACACTACTAAACAATAATGATTTTTATCGGTTCGAAGTTTGTTATCTAATTCACCACTTATTAGTTAAGGAATCATAATATCAATTTAATGAATCATAATATCAAAATTAATGAATCATATCGTCCTTCTAGTGTATCATCGTAAACACATAAGAATAAAAAATTTTACACAATAACACACCACAAAATAATATTTGGTATATAGAAAAATACATGATTCACCATATAAGGTTTAAAATACACCATACAACAATAATATACACTACAAACAATAATGATTTTTATCGGGTCTGAAATTTGTTATCTAATTCACCACTTATTAGTTAATGAATCATAATAACAATTTAATGGATAATAATATCAAAACTAATGAATCAAAACATCTTTTTAATGTATCATCATAATGTACAATTTTTTTTTCAAAGTTGTCAATACATATTCATGATTGGTCTTATTTTGAAGAGCTTGAATTTAGATGACTGGTGATATAATTTTTAAATTTTAGACTTATATTTTAAAAGGTACAATCATTTAAAGTTTTATCAACACTTATATGACACGTAATCAATCCAATCAGCACTGACTGGTATTGCCACGTAATGCTGCCGCACAATACTATGTACACACCCGCCGCAGCCTCTAATTTGCCATCGTTTATAATAACTAATACTATAAAACATGGAATTTTCATTCACAAGTTTGATCACAATACAATTTTTGTCTTTACCTTTTTTATCTGACAAAAGATATTAAATAAATAAAGCTAGCAAGTTGTTTCAATCTCTACAACACATCATTCATACACTTGCATACTGTGATGTTTGGATTAGGGTTAAATGGTATGAGTCCAATGGATTACATAGAGTGAAATTCATTTAGGTGAGGAGACACTTTATAATCTTGTTTCACATGTTAATAAGATGAAATAGGGTGAAATTATGTGGACTGTTATAATATTCTATTATATTCCTGTAATCTTTCTTATATTTTTATATTGTTATACATAGTCCTCCAATCTCTCATTTCTTTAACAATCTTATCTGCAACCCTCTATATATGAGGATCAATACACTGGCTACCCTTGTACGGGTTTTATCTCATCTATCATGGTATCAGTTTTTCCTAACCCTTTTTCTCTCCTTCTCAATCCTTCTCTTTAAACCCCGTCTCTTATTTGCGCGTTTTTTGCATTCTTTTTTCTCTTCACCACTGTTCATGCGCCTTCTTTCTCACCATTCCCCTTGTTGCGCAATGTCTGACAATGCTACTCCCACTGCGCCTCCCATAATCCCACCGCCCTTATCACATAGTTAATTCCTAACTTAATTCCTAACTTCTAATGAGTGAATCAACAAACAAAAAAACTTATTAATAGCTTTTTCAATAGGTCCTAATATACAACTGATAAGAGGTGGGGAAGTCCACAAAAATTGTTAGCACATTTTTTCCTTGCACTTTTTTTAATAAACCTTACACTTTTGTTAACTGAAAGGCTATATGCACTATACACTAGTGGAAAAAAGCTTTTATACCACGGTTATTTTGCTCAAAAAACTACGGCTGAAAACCGTGGTATATACCTCCGTCGCATATAAGAAAACTGAGTATAAATGACGGTTCAAAACCGTCGTTTTAAATATGATCGAAAAACCACGGTTCTAGAACCGTCATTTAAAATCTTCATTCACGCGGATTTTACCGACTTTATATGACGGTTATACATGAAACCGTGGTTTTATTTTTCACTATAAATGTCGGTTGTAGTCATTAACTGTCATTTATAGTGAAGAATAAACCACGGTTTTGTGTATAACTGTGGTTTATAATCTTTGAATATTTTTTACCGACTATAAACGACGGTTGCAGCCAATAACCGTCATTTATAGTCTATAATTTTTTTAAAAAAATCCCAGAATTCAATCTCGTATGCGGTAGATGGAGCTAATCACTGATTTTTTTAATCTAATAGAGTGCAGACACAACAAAATGAAGAGGCCTGAGCATGTAGTGCCTTGTTTGTGAATTACGGTTGCAAAATCACGAGTTAAGAAGAATGAAGAGGCGCAGTATGTTTCCGGTTCGCCAGTGGTTGCAAAATTTTTGTGAGGTTTGAAGAGAATGGATGAGGCGCAGAGCAATGCTCCTTGTTCGCTAGTTAGAGTTGCAAAAATTACCATGAGTGAAGTTGAGGAAGAAACGTAGAGCATGTTTTTTGTTCGCCGGCGTGGGTTGCAAAATTACCGTGAAATATAGAGAATGAGGAAGAGGCACGGAGCATGTTCCTTGTTCACCGGCGTGGGTTGCAAAATTACCGTGAAATCTAGAGAATGAAGAAGAGGCGCATAGCATGTTCCTTGTTTGCAATTTAGGATTGAAAAATTATCGTGAGTGAAGAAACCTGGAAGAGAGGCGTAGATCATATGTTCCTTGTTCGCTAGTTTAGGGTTGCAAAAAAATACCGTGTAAGAAGATATATAAAGAGAAAAGAGAGGCGCGAGTTTTTTAGCCGAAAATTAAAATTCCCGCTTAGACTAATGACGGTTATGTAGAAAACCATCATTTATACTCAGTGGCACGATACTATAATGACGGTTCACCCAGAACCGTCATATATAGTCACTGGTGTGAAAGAGTATAAATGACGGTTCCCCCAGAACCGTCATTTATACAAAGTGGCGTGATACTATAAATGACGATTCACCCAGAACCGTCATTTATAAATGACGGTTTGTAAATAACCGTGCTTTAAAGGCCGTGGTTTAAAACATATTTTCCAGCAGTGATATTTTTAGACAATATAGTACATAATTTACAAATTATCCTTTTTTTTAACAAAACAAGATATATATATTATATATATATCATTTATCACATAACCGTTTAATACATTCCGGAATATACCTAATCCACATACACTTTCCCTACTGCCCCTACCGAGATTTGCTAACATATGAGCACTTATGTTTTCATCCCTCCCTACAAAACACAATTAACCCAGTCTAAACTTTCTTTGATAGACTCATGTACATCATCAAAAACTAACCTCGACTCATAGTCAAGAGCCCCAACCCCATTAGCATAGTCAACAACCGATTTACAATCTAAAACAAAACAAACCTTAGTAAAACCAAGCTTAATTACACATTCAAAACCAAGATTAATAGCTTGAACTTCAACCATCTGCGGAGTAGATGCATAAGAGCCACCGGTCAAAGCAGCCGCAACAAGGCTGTCATCCCCTAGCCTACAAACCACTCCGATACCAAAACGAGCTTGATTATCCCAACTTCCATCAACATAGACCCTCAAAGCATCTTGAGGCAAATCACCCATATTGTAAGCACAGGCACCCCCTGAAGACTTGTTCTTCCACACCACACTCAAATAGGCTTCCGCAAGCTTCATTCCCCACTGCAAGCTCTTCACATTCCCATGCATCACTTGCACACCGAGAGTACCACACCTTGCACATAAAAATGAGAAACTTTCGTAAAAAAACTAAAATAGAATTCAAAACAATATCCAGAACCCAATCTTTAAAAGCATCATCCAAAATAACATTATCACCCCAGACCATCCCTTCTTGTTTCCACAACTTCTTAGCCTTCAAACAATCATAAAAGACATGTTTGATAGACTCAACATTTCCACAAGCACGCATATCAAGCTTCCACCGAGAGAACAAAACGGTAGCAACTAGAATAAAGTTGTGAATCAACCGCCACGCAAAAAGCTTAACGCGATTCAGCAAATCAGTCTTCCACAATCTCTTAATTGCACGTCCAAGGGCACCATGATCAAAAGATGAACACTGCATGGATAACTTACCCTTAAGATCAAGGAAGTAAGCAGACCGCACACTAAAAAAACCCGACCTTGAAGGCCCCCAGAGCCACAATCTTCCGTAGCATTAGGAGACAAAGGAATAGACATAATATGGCGAACATCGTCATCCACAAACCACTCCTTAACTAAGGACTCCCTCCATAGACGTCTAATAGGATCAATTAACCAAGAAACTTTCCCTTCTTCACAAGCAAACCGAGGCAAGTTAAAACTGTAAGGCTTCCACCCCGTTTGGAGTGTAACCAAGATCGAATATTCTCTCCATCACCTACCCCTCTACATAAAACTTTCTTAAGAAGATCAAGGGATACCCATAACGCACGCCAAATCAGACTTAGCCGAGAGCCCAACTTAGCTTCTAAAACATTCCCAGATTGGAAATATCTACAACCCATAACACAAGCTACTAATGAATCAGGAAAGGTCAAAAGCCTCCAAAGTTGCTTCGTCAACAAAGCCCGATTAAAACATTCTAAATCTCTAAAGCCCAAGCCACCATCCTTCATACTCCTACACATATCAACCCATTTCCTCCAATGCACCTTTTGCTTAACCAAAGAACCACCCCACCAAAACCTTGAGATAATACGAGTAATCTCAGCTAGAAGCCCCTTAGGTAGATGAATCACACTCATAACATAAGTTGGTAAAGCTTGCAAAACGCTCTTAATTAAGATACCACAACCATACTGAGAAACCTGCCTTGACCAGCTACTAATGCGAGAGACAATGCGATCCTTAAGATATTAAAAAACACGCCTTCTATTCTTCCCAACATAGCTTGGAAAACAAGATACATACCAAAATTTATCACCTCCTTTGTGGCAAATAAGGCACATATATTATCCCTTAACATACCCGGAACACCTCTTGAAAACATGATACTTGACTTATCATAATTAACACATTGCCCGAGGACTTTTTAAAATCATCAATTACATTTGCCAAAGCACAAGAATTATCATACGTAGCCTTCCCAAACACCATGCAATCATCAACAAACATAACACATGTAAGATCATAAGGCATCCCTCTAATACGGAACCCCTTCAACAAGTCGACATTAGTGGCAAAACGAAGGCTAGAGATTAAGACTTCCATGCAACAGTTAAAGAGAAGAGGCTGTAGACACCAAAAATTCTCACCCCATAATGCAAATTCCGAAATAATAAGAGGGGTCGTTGCCTTTCCTTTTCAAAACATATTGACGTGCATGCCAAAATGAAACCATCGTTTTTATAGTCTTTTTCAAAGCATTTCATAAAAACACGATTTTGCTAAAACAAGTTTTCAAACGACAATACGGTTTTAAACTCATCACGTTTTGAATCTTTTTTAATTGTATTCCATACTTTCATGTCATTAGATTAATCATCTCACTCTATTGTATACTTTCTTTTGGATTCGTCGTATTTTTAGGAGAGTTACCCAGTAAATTTTAGAGCGTTGTATTATTTCTCCCATGTATATACTGGAATTCGACCTAGCTTAACTGGTTAAAGTACTTGTATATGACTCATGAGTCTCGGGTTCGATTCTTGGCGTGAACAAAAGCTTTTTTCTTGTTCCGCTTCAGCCCGCGGCTTGGTTCTTCTGTTATTTCATGGCTTCATTTAACGAGTTTCGTCATAGCTTAACCGGTAGAAGCATGCAAGGGGTGCGCTAGAGGTCGCGAGTTCGAAACTGGGAAGCTGCTAAAACTTGTTTTGCCTCTTCTATCCCCCTGGTCCGATTTTCTGCCTCAGTTAAAGCCCACTTCTTTTAGTCAGTCCAAATAAAAACCAGTCCATGAATCCAGCCCAAATAAAACCCTAATGTGCCATCTGTCTACCCACCCCTTTCTTACATTATAAAAGCATGAGATGCCTACAGTAAGACCACGTTTTTCATTACCCAGCAGACACAAATACCGATTTACATTCCTCTGCATGTCGTTCTTCCTTCTTCCATTTTCGAAATCAGGAAGTTAAAAAACCCAAACCGATACTTCTCCTTCTTCATCGAAGAGCCACCATTCTCCTCTCTCGAGATTTCATCCCGCAAGTCGGAACTGTTCGATCCCTCCGTATTTTCGATTTCGTTTGACCGCGATTGCCAGTAGAGTAAGTTCATCTTGCTCCATTTATTTCCGTATGTTCCCTTCTCGTAATTTCTCCTCTTCGATTTCTGTCAACTAAACCGATCGGCAATGGTTCTACTGGGTGTGAGGATTGTGGTTTTCCGGAAGCTAATTTCCGATGTTAAATCAACTCCCATACTTCGGAATCTCGTTTCCTTCCTTTCAAAAAAAAGAGAGCCAAAATTCTCGTACTCTCTGCTTTATTTCAGTTTCGACTGCAAACGGATGCCAGGTTTTAGGTTTTGGTTTCGTTAAGCTCACAAACCAGTTGAACTCCCTCTTTTTTTTGCGTTTTGTCATTTGCGTGGATGCGCCACCACGAACACCGGACTCTGAAGTGGGTCTATGGGTTCGAAGGTTGCAAAAGATCACTGTGTCTGTCGGTTTCTGTTTAAGCTTCTTTTGCTTTCTGTTCAAATCTTTGAAAACCGATTTTCGAACTCCAATTTCATGCAACACCTGTTCTATTATCTCCACTCTCTGTTGATATTGGGAGAATGCCGAGCCTGGTATGGATAATGAAGTCCACGAACAGGTCAGGGGTATTCATAATCTCACCCCCCCATGCGTACATTACGTTTGAAGTTCAATATCTCTAACTTGTTGCCGGACCGGTCCACCTCCGGTCACGATTCTACTCACGTTATTGCACTTCGATTTGTAAACTGGTCCATCTCCAGTTTTGAGTCTCATTTATTCTTGTCCTAACCCACCTGGTGATTGTTATCACTCTCCCAATCGACTCTGATGTTGTATTTATACCCGAGTCCCAACGAGCCTGACGTTCCCTAAGGTCATCCATTTGTGTTATGCATTAACTGATTGAGCGCTCTCCTTCCTGTTGAAGAGTGTGAACTCGTACCATTGGTAACCTATGGGTCTCTGGTGTGTTCTGAGATACTTGCAGGGGACTACATGTGACTCTCCTTGTGGTACCGATTTCTGGCTCTCGAAATTGCTTAAATGACCTTATCATCCATGTTGTGTGATTGTTTCATCTCTTCATGTTCTGTGATGTTCTGGATACATTTTTGCACGTCTGTTTCATTTGTCATGTCTTGAGATGCTTTCGGTATCAGTCTGGTTTTGACTTACATTACTTCTGGAAATAGGCTCAATAGGGGTAAGATTCTGTTGAATAAACATGCGCAAGCAGGAAAAAGAAATACCAGCTTTAGTTTCTGGAATCCGCCCCTGAAAATAGGAGAGAATGTGAATAATTCGTGTTTTTTTGTTGTCTGATGAATCAGTGGAACAAACCTTAACCTGTTACATCGTTTGCTGTTTTGGTGTGGGTAGTGTTTCAGGGTGTAAAACGTGAGTGATCTTTTTTTTAAAAGTGAAACTTTGGTATTGATTTCAGATTTTCTGTTATGTTTTGTCCACAAGGTTTGGGATTTCTTTTCCATGGTCTTGTTTTGTATGTACTGAAACCGATCTTGATTGAAATAAGAGCAGTTTAGTGGGCTCCTGCACTACTTTAGAATTTTGAATGGGTTGAGATAAAATAAAGACAAAGAGGCAGATGAGGAACTGAGGTGCGACTAACAGTAGAGATTTACCACATTAGGGCTCCAAGCTGTTGTTACTTTGTGGGTTAAAATGATGGTCTATGTACATAGCCTTAAAACAAGACCTGTTTTGCTTCATCGTTGCTTCTGTGTTAATCATCAAACGTGGCTTGCTCTCTGATCATTTACATTATACATTTGACATGCTACAGCTTTGCCTTATTTCTCTGCACCTTTTATGTGTTTATTATTTGAACCCTAGATGGCCCCCCTAGGTTACCCCTTTTATCATTTGATCAAAGTTTTGGAAGGTACCCCACAACTAGCTCATTTCTATTTGCTTGGTGGGGAGCAATACCATCCAAAATTTTGAATGTCTTTTAAGCCTTTGAGGGTACCCCACAACTAGCTCATTTCTATTTGCTTGGTGGGGAATAATACTCTCCAAACTCCTAAAGCCTATCCCAAACCATCCTTAATTTCACTAAAAAACTTTACCCAAAAAAAAATGGAAAAGAAAAGAAAAGAATTCAGAGCATTGATTATAGCTTAAGGTTTCTCATTCAAAATCCCTCCAATTTTTCAACTCCTCCAAATTGAATTGTCTCTCATTTTTTAACTTATGTTTCACTTCCAAAAGAAATCTCAATTTATTTTGGACACATTTCTTTCTCTCTCACTTGTAAATAAAAGCCCAAAGTTGACCCACTTCTAAACTTGGTCCACCCCCAATCTCGGCCCCAATTCCATCCAGCCCAAAGCCCAAGTCCGGCCCAATTCCAAGTGTCCCAAAGCCCAAGTCCGGCCCAAAACTCCATCCGGCCCAAAGCCCAAGTCCGGCCCAAAACTCCACCCGGCCCAAAGCCCAAGTCCGGCCCATTTCCAAGTGACCCAAAGCCCAAGTCCGGCCCAAAACTCCACCCGGCCCAATTCCAAAGTCTGGCCCAATCTCGGCCCAGCCTAACACTCCACTCGGCCTATTAGCCCAATCTGGCCTATTAGCCCACAAATGTCAAACCTTGAACTTGACCAAAAAATATTGACCTTGACCAGAAAACCTTGACTTTGACCAGAAAACCTTGACCTGATCAGAAAACCTTGACTTTGACCAGAAAACCTTGACTTTGACCAGAAAACCTTGACTTTGACCAGGAAAACCTTGACTTTGGCCAGAAAACCTTGACTTTGACCAGAAAACCTTGACCAGAAAACCTTGACTTTGTCCAGAAAACCTTGACTTTGTCCAGAAAACCTTGACTTTGACCAGAAAACCTTGACTTTGACCAGAAAACTTTGACCTTGACCAGAAAACATCGACCTTGACAAAAAACATTGACTCAATCATTGACCAACCCTACTTCAACCCGAACGTTGACCCGGTTCATCTTCCAATACAAGTCAAACCAAATCAATTCCAACACATGTTTCAAACCCGATTCCTTTCAATTCACTTTCAACTTGTAAATTCCTTTCAAAATCTAAAAACCCAAAAAGAATTTCAAAACAATCTTTTTACTAAAGTCTCATCAAGTTTTCAAAGAAACCATTTTGTGGAATTTAAAAAGGAAAAACTCTTCTCACATCACAGAAAACTCTTCTCTATTGCAGAAAGTTCTTCTCACATATACAGAAAGTTTTCTCCTAAAATCATTTCTCAAAATCAGTGTTTCTTCATCGAGAATTCCGAACAACTTCACAAATTTCCTAACTTAGTTTTCAAACCCAAAATAAATTGTTTTCGGGGAACATAGGATGTCTAACACCTTCAAAGAACGTTTCTTCCTAGTTAGACATTACTTGTTTCTCCTCCGAATAAAAATCCGAGGCGGGGCACTGGGGTCGTAACATCCCTTGTCGCAGTCTGGATCTCTTTAGGGGGGCATTAGGGTGACAAACCTCCCCTAATTGCAGCCTAGATTTTTACAAGGCGGGGTGCTAGGGATGTAACTGTCTTCCTAGTTGCAGCCGGGATTTTAGAATCGTCTAACTCCCTTCCGCTCGATTTCAAGGTTTCGGTTTTTAACGTTTTAAAACCCGGAGTTAGAGACGTTATTAGGGTCTGACCGAGAACATCTCATTCATGGTGTTTCTCTCTAAATCCTATTTTTCGACATAAATTCATTGCCCCATCTTTCGAGCCTCGGCACTTACCATTAATTAAGTGTCATGTTCGAGGGGGTACATAGGGTAATCCCTCGGGATTATCCGCCTATTTACAACAAAAATGATTTTTCTTGACCATTTTCAAACCTCAGACCTAAAAAAAACCCGGGATCTCTCCCGAATGCCAATTGCCTCACATACTCAAATCTTCATTCAGCTCCAACTCACCTTAAACTCGAATCATCTCCTAAAAACCGATTTCTTCCATAGTCTCATAGGCCCGAGCGTCTCACATACTAACCTCATGAACACCTCAAATGTCTCATAGACCCGAGCGTCTCACAGACTAACCTCTCAAACACCTCAAAACCCCCAAATCTTCAAAAATCGTGAACTACGTAAGGTCTGATCTCAACATGGAGTTGAGTACGTAGGCAGCCCATCTAGGGTGCGACCCCATTCCAAACAAAAAACCCTTTTCCCTCTAAGGTGGCTCTCATATCTCTCAAAACGCTCAAACCTTCTTTGCCCCCCACAAACTTCAAACCATCAGACTCCAAGTCTTGTCTATTCATTCAACCTCAAACTTTTCCCAAATCTTCATTCTATACTCATCCGAATTCAGCAATTCCTCTCCTTGGCGCTAGCTTGGTAGAAAAGCTCGCCTCATCCACTCTCATTTTCTCTCCTCCTGTCCTAATCCTATCCTTGGCTTTTAAATGAATCTCTTTAGCAAGGTTTTGAAAGAATGCAATCCCGACATTGGAGACCGAGGTTTTCTCGGGCACCAATCCGAAGTCGTGGTCGTTGCCACTTCTAAGGGGTAATCCAGTGCGAACCCATATAGAATCTCTAGTATGATCAGATAAGTCATATCCATAGGCAGCAATCTCAGAGTCAATTAACGGTTCCTACGAACCCAGTTTTCCTTCCTAGTTATCATAGGTCAAACTAGGTGGCGACTCTAGTCAATTCCGCCTTATAGAGGCATAAGTCCGCGTGGAGCCCATCGAGAGCGGGTGTAGTGCACACTTGCACTCCCCATTATGCTTTCTGGGAAGACGGACGATTTAGTAGGTATTTGAGGGCCGCCATGAATAACGGTTTTCACCCTCCACAGAATGGCATTATAGGATCTAGGCTTTTTAGTCAGACCGTATTTAGATAGACCCCCCCCTCATACCGAAAAATCACCCTCCATAGAGGCGACAAAGGATCACCCTGCCTCAAACACGTTTAGGCCAGATACACGCCCAGGAAAACCATTAATCAAATAGACATCGAAACCGTAGACAAACACTTCTTAACCAAAGCAACCCAACCATGCGGAAATCCCATGCTAATTAAAACGTCAATAACAAAGCTCCACTCCACTCTATCGAATGCTTTCGACATATCGATCTTAAAAGCAAAAGAACCATTGCAAGCCGCCCTAGACCCACGCATTAGATGCAACCTTCATTTGCAACAATAATATTATCTGTTATGAGCCTCCCTTTAACAAAAACAGCTTGCTCCGGCGAAATCACATAATGCATAAAATCCCGGACTCTATTAACCAAAACTTTAGCAATAACACGATAAGCTGTATTACATAAAGAAATCGGCCGACAATCACCCATCACACAAGCCCCCTTCTTTTTAGTGATGATTCAACTAGTAATTGTAAATTAATCATTATTAAAATAAATTATGATTGATGAATGAATAATTTCTTTTTTAGTTGTATTTAAAAATTAATATTATTTCTTTTAAACAAGAATACTAACAAAAAAAGATTAATTAATTGATCACATTCTAAAAAATATATAAAAAGTATCAACATATTATCTATATGCATTTTCACGCATTAATTGGGTAAATATTAGAAAGATTGATATAGTTGAAATAACAAATATTAAAACTAATATAATACTTTATAACATTATATATTCCATGATTAATTTTTGAAAATATAGTTGTATTATAAACACAATTCATTATAACCTTTTTAGAATAAAATTAATGAAAATAATAAAATTGTAATGATTAACTTTACATAATTATGTATACTAAAAAAGATGTACACATAATGAACTACAATGAAAAGCGTTCTCAATAGTTTACGTAATTAAAGATACTAGTCCTTTTAAAATCTTAATGATAAAAATTTTGAATATTTTTTTATTATAATTCTCAAATAAAATTGAATTTTTTTATAGAGATAATTACTAATTTGTATCTAAAAAAATCATGAATGTGTAAATATTGATCTAACATGTGACTTGTCATTCATGAAATTTAAAATCTATTAGATGTATATTTAAATATATTATTGACTATATTTTTTTGGATACTAAAAATATTTAAAGTGCTATTTTGACAAGAAAACTTAAAAGAACAATAAGAGTGAGAATGAAATTAAAAAACATATAATTTGATAGAGACAAAATTGGAATTAATTGTACTTCTCCTACTCTGCAAATATGTGTATGTCCACCCTTTTGTTAAATGCACTTGGGTTATTCGCCGCGTTTGCATTACTCCCAGAAGAATTTTCGTTAACAGGAAAAAAAAAGTAGACTTCTAATCAAGTCATTGATAAATCTTCATGAATCATTCTTTTTGTCTGGGATGTAAGTTGCTATCTCCAGAATCTATGTGCCCTAACCTCTTCATGTCCCAGCAACCTGACATGATCACACTCCCAACTCGGTCCTTATCCTTCTCTTGCTCATCCTTCCATCTGCGGACAAACAGTAAAATTTCTCTCCCTTTTCACGCCAATATTTCTCTCTTTTTCTGTCTTCAGTACTCAGGTTCTAATGAGTAATTGATTCATCTTCTTTCTTTTATCGATTAAAATTTCCCTCGCCGTTTTTTATTGCTGCATGCACTCGGCGCACTTGTTTATTTTCAGAATGATCATCGATTCATCATTCGGCCGCTATTTCATAGACATTCACACGAAATGTTCAAACCCTTCGCTATCTTATGTAATTACATTTAGCTCTCCCAGTCTCACTGTTATATCAATGTTTGCCATACCCAATTCCTCTGCTCGAACCATTGTTGGACAGAAACCGTAATGCTTCACACCAATAGTTCATTGCCAGCAACAATCATAGGAAGCGTTGCAATGTCTTTTTTACTTACTTTCGAGACAGTACTATTTGTTAATTGGCCGGTGCGACTATTTATGGCCGACTAATTAGAACTGAGCGTACGATCATATCTTCTGATCATGCATACCCATTAATTTGCTTTTCGTTATTGTTGATCACATGTACGTCTTCATGTCTTGTACAGCCTTTCTTCATGTCTTTCGGTAGTCAACATGACAGGAGGAATACTAGTCCTCGAGCAATGCAGCATGGGGACTGCAGTCCCAACGCACCCTCAACTCCTCGTCGGAGAAGAAGAAGAACATCTAGTCCTGATGAGGTTATTATCAAGTGTGTCAAAAAATAGCAAGCTTTCGATTGAAAACACCGCATAGCATGCATATTGTCATATTCTATGCTGCCCATTCTTCCTTTTCCCCGTCACTGGCAACTTATAACATGCTATTGACTTTTAATTCATGCTTCAGAATTTTGAGCAAATGCCATCCAGCCCCCAGTATCACTTTCTCCAGGAAACAATAGCTGAGCAGCACCAGCTGGATGGTACTACAAATTTCCTCATCGATGATGAAAATAAGTACAAGTCTATGCTGATTCGAGTTCGTTCATCATTTTGGATGCTAGGGATGGCTTTATTTGTTATCTACCTTGGCCATCTATATATCTGCTATGGGTCATGATACAAACAGTCATGGTCTGGGAGCTCTTTAATCTGCGAAGAAGAGCTGAAGACCGTCGTCTGCCAGGCTTTAGGCTCTTGAATTGGTAAGTGAACTAAGCTTATAACAGGGCATTTATGCTTAGTTTGGTTTTGATGGGCAATTCCATTTTTATTTACCCAGAATTTTGATCTGCTATTTGTTAACAAGTAAATGAAAAAGAAGCAATAATGATATGTTGTTGGAATATTTTGAATGGCCTGCAGGCATTTCTTCTTCACAGTGATGTTGTTCGTGTATGGTCGGATTCTGAATAGGCAGCTTAGAACACTGTAACTTCAGACAAGTTTTTTTATAGGATCACATGCTGGCTTATAAAGTATCAAGTGGTCATATGTTACTTCCTCTATATTGCAGGTCTGCCTGTTCATTACATTATATACACTTAATTATCTTTGGACTATGAATTTAATTTGGTTCAAAAAATGTACTCCATGAGCATTTCAAGTTTCTTTTTCCTATGTTGCTGTAGCACTTATTCTTCTTTCATTATTTCTTCTCTGGGTAACTAAATGATCAGGAATCATGTGGTTCATTCTTACTCTGAAGAAGAAGATGTACAAGTATCAGTTTGGCCAGTTTGCTTGGACACACATGATCCTCATAGTGGTCTTTGCACAGTCATCTTTTACAGTAGCCAACATTTTTGAAGGCATCATCTGGTAGTTTACTCTTTCCAGAAGCTTAATTTGACTTATTCATCATGATATCCTGTAATGAGCACATTCTTTGCAATTAACATTTTCTTCTTACATAGTTGCTCTATTCATATCAGATTATGTAAGTTGTATGAATCACAAAAGACAATATTCCATTGCTGTAGTGCAGAATAGAACTCTTAACTGTTTTTTAGAACGGGCACTATAATAGTATTGACTCTATTTCCTACAGGTTCCTTCTCCCTGCAAGTCTGATAGCTATCAATGATGTTGCTGCATATTTCTTTGGTTTCTTCTTTGGTCGAACACAGTTAATCAAGATATCGCCCAAGAAAACATGGGAAGGATTTATAGGAGCCTCTATAACAACTGTAGTTTCTGCATTTGTGGTCAGTACATATGATATAACGACCTATATTTTCTTATATTCAAAGACTGGATTTTTTTCATAAATCCTACATAAAGAGATCAGTAGCGAAGTTATAATCAACTTTGTTGATGATTAGTCATAATCATTTGATTTTCTTCCTTTGTAGCTTGGAGACATAATGGGACGATCCCTATGGCTTACTTGTCCAAGAAGAGTAAGGAAACTTATGAAGATTCCTGTGCTGTAATCAAGAGGTTTTTTTGTTAATCCAAGCTCTTACCGAGTTGTCAATTACCATGTAGGATTTATCAACCGGGTGGCTTGAATGTAATCCAGGACCGCTCTTTAAGCCAGAGAGATATTTGTTACCAGTTCCACCGTGGGTAAGTCATTATTCACTCAAAAATTTCCATGTTACAGCTTCATATGATTTGTTTAGTCAGAAGTTTCTCTTGGATTGCCTGTCTACTGAACTTCTCAGTATTGTCGTATGATTTATTTAGACAAATTGATAAACAAGTGAAGTGAAAACAATAGAATTACACCTATTTTCCGAACACTCTGTCTTCCACTTTCATTTCTTCCATCTAACCAAATTGCAAATGACATTGTAAATTTCACCAAGATGATCCCACACACCAATCTACACCTCTGTTGCAAAAACACATTAAAAAAGGTGGTTAGCAGATTCGCTGTCACTATATTACGAACGAAACTTAAGTATTGGGTCCCGAACCTTATTATTATAAATTTCTCTAGTTGCTACCCTGTCATTCACCGTCATCTATCAATTAGAAGCAAGCACGGGGAAATTGCCTTTGCTAGATCTAGAGTCTATACCACCTCACGCCCCCACTCCAGCTTGGACAGATTATGGTGTAACTTCAAAGTCTAGATAGCATAGCTTGATGGAGAATATGTTACCACTACAAGGCCAATGGATATCGTCCTCTTTAGCCAAAATGACCGTAGCAGTAGGCCCTAGGTGAAGATCATGAAGCAACTTCTTCTAAATCCTAAAATATACCATATTAATGCTTGTTTGCCTAATAGTTTTGCTTGAGGTTGTACTTATGATTATACTTGAGCCATAACATATCAAATTTGGTGTCAACCTTCCTTGGTTGTTTCATTAGTGTTGTCTCACTAGTAGAAAAAGGGTCATTTTCGGCAGTTCTTTTGGGCCTTTTTCGGCGGTTTTAAACTGCCGAATATTACACCGCCGAAAAAGGCCTTTTCAAAGTTTCGGCGGTTATAAAACCGCCG
This sequence comes from Limonium bicolor, assembly GCA_023374045.1. NCBI lineage: Eukaryota > Viridiplantae > Streptophyta > Magnoliopsida > Caryophyllales > Plumbaginaceae > Limonium > Limonium bicolor. The sequence continues at coordinate 306,711,645 of CM041776.1, read as the reverse complement.
AAAATAACAACCTTTTTCGGCGGTTCCAAACGCCAAAACCGCCGAAAATAACGGCTGTCCCAGCTCAAAATGAGGTAAAAAACAGACATTTTCGGCGGTTCTTAGCTTAAGAACCGCCGAAAATTGCCCATTTTTTACTTATTTTCGGCGGTTCTTACTAGGAACCGCCGAAAATGTCTATATTTTTTTTTTTTGGTTTTTTTCGTTTTAGTTTACAATCCCACATATGTCAACAAACCTGTAAAATATACAGATACAACATCCAGATATATCCAAACATCTCTACGTCATATTGTAGAGGATGTCAATCACTCTTTGTAAGAGAATTGTCAAAAAATCAAAATAATGATGAAATGGTCACAAATGACCAACAACACATTTCAAATGGTCACAAATGACCATATACAAACCATTTCAAATGGTCACAAATGACCATATAGATATACAACTACCAAGATATTCATTGTACTCAAACCGGTCATCTTTCACAATCTAACTAGCCATAAATTTCTAAACATTAACGTTCTAAATAACAATTCGATCGAAAAAACAAAGTGAAAATCAAACTAAAGTCATATAGACAAACTCCGCCCAATCCTCCAACATAGCGTTGATCGTTTGTCTGTCGTATTCGCCAACATTAGGGAAAACCTTTTGAAAAACAAAACAATACAAAATGAGTTAATCATTAAACAAATACATTAAAATTAAAAAATATATATATATGACTTCAACATACGTTTTCTAATTGATCCTGCATATCACCAAAAAGGGTGATTATGTCATGCATATATCTCATGACATAATACCCACACTCCGAACCCCGGGTTGACGTGGACACTTAAACAAGAAAAGAAAAAGGATTAATTACATAAGACATTTGTTCTATCAATGAAAAACAAGTGATGCATGTACGTGTTTCAGTCTTTCCGTTGAATAACTTCCTTTTTTTACGGTACGGGTGTGCTGCTGGCAACAATCTACGATGACACATGTACACGTTTTTGCCAGAAAACTTTAGACGATCAGAACAAGTGTCGTCCTCACATATTGGGCAAGCAAATGTGCCTTTCACCGTGTATCCAGATAAATTCCCGTACGCTGGAAAGTCATTCACTGTGCAAAACAACATGGCACGAAGTGTGAAGTTTTGTCTGGCGTAACCGTCATAAACCACTGTCCCCTGATTCCATAGCAATTTCAAATCGTCAATCAGCGGTGCAAGATATACATCGATATTATGTCCGGGTTGTTTAGGACCAGAAATCAACAATGATAACATAATGTATTTTCGCTTCATACACAACCACGAAGGAAGATTGTAAATAAACAATAGAACAGGCCAAGTGCTGTGTTGACTACTTAGAGTGCCGTAGGGATTCATCCCATCTGTACATAGCCCGAGTCTCAAATTTCGATTATCACTGGCAAAATCTTCAAATCTTCTATCGATAGTCCTCCACTGTGGTGAATCAGCTGGATGTCTCAGCTTATCATCATTTTTCCTTCCTTCTGCGTGCCATCTTAAATTTTGGGCATCTCTGACATTTGCAAACAGACGTTTGAACCTTGGTATTATGGGTAAATACCAAATGACTTTTGCTGGAGGACTTTTTTTCTTAGAATTGGATGATTGGCCGTCCTTATGTTTATAGCGTGACAAATGACATTTTGGACACTGATTCAAATGTTTATTCTCTCCTCTGTATAATACACAACTGTTTGGACATGCGTGTATCTTTTCATACTCCACACCCATAGGACACATCAACTTTTTTGCATCATAAGTGGATGTAGGAAGATTGTTATCATCTGGAAGCATGTCGTGGAATAGTTCTAGTATTGCCGTAAAACTCTTATCACTCCAGCCGAATCTTGCTTTCATATTGAACAAGTGTAGCACGGATGTCAATTTTGAAAATTTGGTGCATCCGGGGAACAAAGGGGACCGTGATGCGTCAACTAATCTTTGATATTCATCGGGCTTGTCTGTGAAATTATCCTCAACATCTTGCAGCTTAGAGTTCAGTTGTTCAATCTTTTCACTATCATCGTTGATTTCAGTGTCACTCTGATCACACTCATTATTAGGAAATGTGGTATCATCGGTAACCTTTCTTGTTTCACTGTTCTGCTGGGTGGAAGTATGCACCCTGCTACTACCTTCTAAAGACTCGCCATGCAAAAACCATATCTTATAGTTTGGCATAAATCCACGTCGTGATAGATGAAATCTGATAGCATGTAGGTTAGGGAATTTGTTGCGAAGTTCGCACTGTGCACATGGACAGGGAATGTGAGTGTCGTTCATCCTTTTCTGATGATAGAGAGCTGCTTTGCAAAATTCATTTTCCACTTTCGATTCAAAATAATTCCCTCGCAGACCGTACATCCATTCACGGTCCATTCTACAAACAACCAGTCAAAATTTAAAAAATATTCAGAAAAAAGTGTTATAATGTATAATAACTTAACTAACATTTAAAATATTAAATATAAAAAATAACAATAACTAACCTATCTTCGGAAAAGGATATATTTCGATATGGTTCTCACACGGCGAGTCTGTATAATATATATAATACGCTATCTTATATATACTACTTGGTTGTGTTATATGCATATTATATATATGTATATACACATCTAATAATATATATATATATAAATAATAGTTGGTTATTTTATTTTGTTATATTTATATATATATACCTACTCAACTAACTAGCTACTAATATAAATAAACTAACTACACAAACAATTTACAGAACACCTTGCTGGCATATACATTATTTTGTGGTTATTCTATCGTTTATATATATATATAATAATCCTGCAACTAACTATTATATTGTAATCAACAAATTATACAAACAATTATGCATGATAAATTGAAATTGATTTAGGTTGAAAAAAAAACTAACCGGTATTTGGAAGGACAAGGATCAAGCGGAAGCGGGTGGCGAGTGAAGACGACGATGAGCTAGCTAACGCGACTACTACTGCCAATCTTGTGTAGTATCTAAATGAAGAAAACACACAGTACAATTGATACGTCAATTCACCAAGGTCATTTACTTCTCAAAAATTCACATAAACAATGGTAAGATAGCAAAAAAAATCACTGAAATTGATTAAATCATTTCATCGAACACCTTGCGAGCGTATAGTTTATTTTCTAAAATTGCCCACATATTGTATTTCCAATCAAACCAATCAATCAATTACACTCCAGAATACATATATCAATCAACAATTACATATAAACAACAATTAAGGACCCAATTCAACAAAATTTCAATAGTTTCGAATTGGAGAAAACAAACCCCGATTCTATACCTGTTCGCGTTCGATATTGGCCGGAGGAGACGGGGGGTAGGGCGCGACTGGGGCGGCGACAGGCGGCGGGGGAGACGGGGGTGCGGTGGAGCTAGGTGCGGGTGGCGGAGGCGGCGACGAGGAAGAAAGAGAGGCGATTTGAGGGCGAGAGGCCGGTCGAGGAAGAAGAGAGGCGCAGCAGAGCTTCGGTATGTCGAGTCGGGGCGCTAGGGTATAAGAAATAAGCCTCATTTTCGGCGGTTCCTATATACAACCGCTGAAAATAGTCAAGTAAACGCATCATTTTCGGCGGTTGTATATAGGAACCGCCGAAAATGAGGCTTCGACTTGACTATTTTCGGCGGTTGTATATAGGAACCGCCGAAAATGATGCTTCTACTTGACTATTTTCGGCGGTTCCTATATACAACCGCCGAAAATAGCAAAAACCGAAAATGAGGGGCCGAAAAAGGCTATTTTTCTACTAGTGTCTTAATCCACACATCCTAAGTTCTAATACCAACCCACCATTGATTTTGATAGGTCATCATATTTTTCTCCAAGCCGCACAAGGTTACCTTGAGTTATAATTTTGAGCCCCAAGTTAGGTCATACTGGTGACAATTATGATAGTCCTCTTAGTTAGGGCTGGAAATTTTGACCCAACTCAAAGACCCGACCTGAATTAACCCACAAATTATGGGTTAGGGTTAAGATTTTCACCCATTTAATTTTTGGTTTGGGTTTGGATTAGTCAATAATTTTTTGGGCTAGGTATGGGTTGAAAGTTGTAACACAATCCACTTTATTTTATTGAAGAATAAAATACAATAAATAGTACATATATATTAACATGTCACAAGGGCTATTTTATAGTTCTATAGTTTAAAAAAAAACACAACCAACACTTCTCTCAGCCCACCCAACAATTGGCTTCATATTTTCTTTCAAATCCACCATTATATATATGGGTCGGGTTAGCATGAGTGAACACCATGTTCTTACTTGTAACTCATAAGAATTTAATGAAGATTTCATAAAAGTTGGTAATATAGTTAGACTACAATATAGAAATTATCAAAAGATATACATTTGAGAATTTTGGGTTAAAGTAAACAGGCCGGGTTTGGGTTGAATAGTTATATATGGGTTGGGCTAGAGTTAAAATTTTGTAATCCAACTCTTTTTGGGTTGGGTTTAAGTCAATAGAATTGAGGCAAACCCTACCTATAGACCGGAATTACCACCAGTACTCTTAAGCAAGAAAAAAGTGGATATTCACTATATTTGCATATTTTTCAGATGGAGCCTACCTCTAAGCATTTTAGATGAACAGCTTTTGATCTTCCTAGCCAGATTATTGATAAGTGCTCTACATCCTAAGAAAGATAACCTCCATAGGTCTGGAGACCCAACAATGTATTTTATTGGGAGTCGACCTTCCTTCATACTAGAGGTTATATCCATATAATGCTAAAACTCATCCTTCACCCGATCATGTATCCTGGTCTTGCAGAGTTATCTTCAGCAACAACTGATAAGGTCTTAACGACCTTCATTACCTCCCCCATCGTCTCCCTTTTGCTTTACATATAACTTGAAATCAGCTGGTAGAGAGCAGTGGCAAGCAAGCTTCCCCCATCCCTCAGATGACTTGTAATCGTTCAACAGAAAATTTCCGAGATATAGGATGAAAACCAAACTCACATTTCTTTTCAATGCAGTATGGAGCCTCTGCTTATTCTCCGACCCAATGAGGAGCTTACTTACATACTCCATACATATTACATACTGAGGAGCTTACTTAGATACTCCATACATATTACAAATAGATATGAGAGATAGGGTCTCCCTGCCTAAAGTATTTTCATTCTTTATAAAACCCTTTCACGCCGCCATTAAGTACAACAATTTAGCTTGGTGTAGTAATGCAGTCCTTGGTCAATCCAACAAACTGAGGAGAGAAGTAAGTTTAAGGCTGTTAGCATCTCTTGCATAAAACTCCAAGCTTTCTGCAATCCTCCTTCATTGGACACCGAAGGAGTATAGGGTTTCTCTTTTGACCTTTGAATATCTTATGGAACTCTTTAGACATAAAATGTTCTCCATAAACTTTTAAGGCTTTCTTGCCTATTTGTTACTGATAGTTTTATATACAACATTGCAACAAGATTATGCCTATCCTTCTTAGAAATCAAGGAGATGCAAAATAGATTCATTGCTTCAGGAGGTGTTTGGAAGTAAAGATCTCTTAGACCACTTAATATCTCCTTAAAGAAAGACCTGCAGTGCCCATCAAGACCAGGAGCTTTAGTAGCAGGCATTGAGAAAAGAGCTTGTATTACCTCTTCATTTGTATCAATTCTACATAAAAACCAGCCTCCTCTAGAGAAGTCATGAACAAACTGCTGAGGCTTCGTAGTTGTGTGTTGTATCTGCAGTTTGTTTTCAAAGAGATGCGGATTCTGCCAGTCCAGTGGCATGCCTTATGCCTGGGATTGTTTGCATCAATAATTGCTCCTTTTGGAGGTTTCTTTGCTAGTGGATTCAAGAGAGCATTAAAGATCAAGGTATCAACATGCTCGTGTTTCTGTCACTTTGAAAAATTGCATCCGTTGTTGATAATTTTGCTTGTCTTCATTTGGTTGCCCAACCCACCTACAGGACTTTGGATACAGTATCCCTGGTCATGGTGGATTTACTGATAGAATGGATTGCCAGGTACACGCCATTATGCACTCTCTTACTACATCTTTGCTGTCAACAAACTTAGTAATCTAAAAAGATAGACTGCATCCTTTTCGCATTCCTGCAGATGGTGATGGCTGTTTTTGCATATATATACCACCAGTCATTTGTTGTGCCGAATGATCTATCCGTTGAGATGATACTGGACCAGGTAAAACGATTAAAAAAGAACAGAAATTATTTTTTAAAAATCTCTGCTACAGATGATGTTGCAACTCAAATTTGCCCAGATATAAGAGATTTGACCTGGAAGAACTCTGATGTTGGTGTTTTCATCTGCAGATACTTAGCAACCTGAGCCTCGAGGAGCAACAAACTCTTCACAAAAAACTCGGCCAGATGATATTTTCAGAAAGAGGGGTTGAAACTGCTGGTTTTCCATTGATTTAACATCATCGGCGTGTTTTTCGCTCAACTTTTTAAAGGCCATGGATGATTATTACAGAGAGAATCTGACAACCTCGGACGGGAAGAAAACCTTAGCTGGATTCACTTCAGAAGCCAACCAGTTCTGTGTTTAGTTTGTACATGCATTATATATATCATGATTGTGTTTACACCTCTGGAACTTTGACACTAAGCGCCTGGTTGATGATGATGATCTCTTGATCCTTTGGAGAAATCTGAAAAAGATAACAGAAAGACTGTTAAGGTGATGTCTGACTCATGATGTGGGAGTATCTGCGTTGTAGATGGGCTACTGTTTTGTGTTGTGCACATTTCCAAAGATACCGAGCCAAAGTATCTCTATTGTCCACGCTCATTTCCATGAACAGAATCCTCTCCCTCCAAACAGCGGAAAGAACCAGACCTAGCATACATACTAAATAAAAAAACCATTCAAACTAGAACAACAATAAAAAAAAAACAACATTGCCAAATAAGTCTTGGGAAAGAACATTTCTGATTTCATGCATGAGCACGATACACAAAGACGAGAGTAACGTGAAAGGGATTAACCAGAAATAAAGAATCTGTTATCAGAAATCGCAACGGTAATGAAAGTTCCACCACACGCTCATATTTCAATTATTTATCTTACGATCAATTACAAAAATCTCCTGATATATATCAAAAACACCAATTATTTAATCTTAGGATAAATTACAAAATTCTGCGTATATATATCAAATACATCAGGAAAGAATAATATGATACCTAGTACAAATTTACCATTTAAACACAAGGCCTGCTGAAGCAGAAAATTTCTCACTTCACTTCTAACTCTAGCATTCTTACAATGTACCCAACTATAGAAGCAACAGATGATGCATTGATCTACAAAAGGAGACGTTTCCAGAGAAGTTCTTCTGGCAGCCTGTTTATTCTTGGTGTCACTAGCTTTTCTGCCGGTCTGTTCAAGAAGTTGGCCCCCCCAAGAAAAGTTCAGATTGAACTCTTTGGGAAAATGCAGAAGAGTTTTATTTGGTGATGTACTGGATATCAGCATGTTCTCTTAGCCATTCTAGCACCTTTGCTCCTTCTAGGACCTCTTCAACCTTCACAAACAAAGTCATGATATATCCCAATTGTATCAACAATGACATATATACATGTTGTGAAAAGAATATGCGTTTACACACGAACACAAGGTATCTCTAGGTTTGATATATTGATCTAACTAGCATTTTTGCAATGCAAAATACAAAAATCTACAGCTAGTTTGGGCAAAAAATTAGCTCGCCAGGATTATAATTTTGTGCTATGCATTAATGTGGGGTAGAACTGATCTTTTTACTAGCCACTTGAGACAACTATGCAGCAAAAGCAACACTTTTTGGAGGGAAACATACAATTACCTGCTCTTTTACTCGTTCCTCGTCATAATCTTGGTTATGGCGCTTGAATTCTTCAATGGAGTTCTTCACTTCTTCCAGAAGCTCATCTGTCGAAAACTGCAAAGGAAATCATGTGATTCTTCTTTCTTATCCTATAATAAAATGCTTGGAATGAACAAAACAGAAATGTAGTAAATACAAGGTATCTTCTACCTCCAACTTTTCACGTTTGAAAATATCACCAACCGCCAAGTTTTGTTTTATAATTTCCTCAATATTCTCTCTCTCACGACCAATATAATCGTCCACTGCCTCTTGACTTGTTAAGGCTTCCAACTGCTCTTTCGTCAGTCTCATGCTTGCCTAGAAGAAGCATAAAGTGCAAAGATCAAAACAGGGAAAATTCCTCTTTGATGTTAAGAAGTGGATAAGTTTTTAGAATGTAACCTGCATCTGAAGAAGTTTAGATCCATACAGGTCTCTACCTTGCTCCTCAAACAAGGACTGAGGAATGTCCACCTCAACCATCTAAAAAACCATGGCCAAATTATATAGTTTCAACATATATCTAGAAAGATATGGACTATATATATATTACATGGAAGAACAGAGCGGAAAAGGAAATAATTGCAGATATGCAGGTGTCTAGCAGGCATAAAGACGAAGTACAGCAGAAGAGTGGGTTATGATGTGACCATTGACGGGCAATAAAGATGAAAATAAGAAAGAATCGTGATATATGAAGCTCTAAGAAAAGCAGCATGTATACGCACTTTGATCTTCATGCAATTGGAGTCAAAAGTATTCTCACAAAGTAAAAAGTGTGCTACTTCATTTCCTATTCTTATATGTGTGCACAACGTCAGCAAAGAGAAGTAAGCGTGGAACCTTGCGGAGCTGATCAAGAATTGCATTATCTGTCGCTTGGTCCCTCGCCCTCTGCTCAAGTTCCTGGCATTTTTGCAGCAGAGACTCCTTCACCTGTGGAACTCACAGTTATTTGCAAGTGTTTACTGATTCATTTATGTTTTACCAGCACGAGGTACTTGGAAACTGTATTCAAAGTATTCAAACTTGGATACAAAAAGAAACTTACCTGATCCAGTGTGGTACATCCAGGATAAAGCTTTTCAGCGATTGAATCATTCCACTCTGGCAATTCTCTGTAAAATAATTCTTTGCACTCCACCTGGACATGTACAAGGCGAAGGTTACCAAAGACATGCAAAAGTTATGTAGGAGGAAGCTCCAAACATGCAACAAAGCGTTGGTGAGATGACGATAAATAAACAAGGATACTAGGAAATACTGGCAACTTTCTTGCGTCATCTACTAGAGCTGATGGTAGCCAGAAGTAAATAGAAGTTTTCAGGGTTACAACACTGACTCTCTTGCTACTCAACACCCATAAGTTCACAAAGTTCATTAAAGCAGATGGATAGAAAACAGTGGGGAATTAATCGTTCCTGAGTGAGTCTGATTCAGGGAGAGATTGATAGATGAGGAAAGCTGGACTTGTATTTATTTGCCTAATGATATTCTGTATTCTACTAGCACACTTAATTATGAGGAAAGAAAAGTAGAAAACTTGTCCTAAAAGCTAGGTGACCAAAGATGTAATAAAGATTAATAAAACATGCAAACTAGCTATTACTTATCCTTTTATCTAGAGAATAAAATATGTAAACTAGCTATGTGTATATCCTATTAGCTAGAGAATAAAATATGCAAACCATCTAATAATTTGTTCTAGAGAAATTAATATATTTAAACTTCCTATGTTTGAACTAGAATAAACCTTGTTATTTCTTACATCTATTCATTTCTGTTTTTGTCCCTTGATTTCTATCAATCATTGATGCAGGCAAATCACAGACGAAAAGACTATTCCACATTACCTATGACAATCAAGCTCGTAATAATGTAACATAATTTTAAAACTAAGTCCTTCTCCATCCACCCTGAGTTTAGTGCAAAAACCAAGTAAAAAGTCACTCACAGTGAACTCAGCATTTACACCACGCAGCTCTTCTTGTCTCCATGAGTCAGGAAATTGAAGTGGAAAAGATTTGGTTTCACCACATTTAATTCCGATAATTGAATCAAGGAAACCGGGAAGAATTTTATCACCATCCTCGGTGTCAAAATGAAAACCTGAAAGAAATGGGAAGAAATGCTTTAGATAATTTCATAATTGGCATCACAAAAGCAGTTCTAGCGGTTCACAACCAACATCAGAAGTTCTCCCTGAAAGCAATTAGACACAAGTGTACCAAATTTCTCTCTATTGTATCTACAGCATTCTACCCGGTCAAATATGCACCTAAAGCTTTGACTAAGCCAGATGACTCCTCGACTCAGACATCACAATGGCCAAAAGCAAAGTAAGAAGGGATGAGGTGTTCTCAAGACTGGTGAATGTTGTTAGATGCAATTCACTTCTTAACCATCTTTCTTAGTAGCTTCATAGTTTACATGACAAACTAACAAGTCTAAGGTTAGGAGTGGAAACCCCCAATAATTGGCACATGTGTAAGAGAATACAGAAAACGCCCAAGAATCAGACCTTTGCTCTCAGCAGAAGGGATCTTTTGATTATCCTCAATAGTGGTTGCAGAGATATCCAGAACAGCAACATCTCCAACCTGAGAATGCAATAATCTTTTTAAACTAGTAAATCCACCATAACAGAAGATACTGATCCCCATGTCTCTTGGCAGTCGAATATTAACCCATAATATAGTTAAATGGTTAGTAGCCATGACAGATTACAGCAGGTGCAAAATTGATGACAAAAAATGCAAAAAATCAATCATAGAAAATGATAGGATTCCAGAATTTCAAAGATGTTGCATATTGTGTAAGACTCTTCCATGACTAAGTACTTCTCCTTTTGCTTACCCTTGTGCAGGGAAATTCAGGTTATTCTCCCAACTAATTCAAAAGGAAAAGAAAAATATTACCTGCAGCCCTCTATCTGTCACAATTCTCATTATGCCTATTGACTTGTAACGTCTTTTTAGTTCTTCTTCACAGGCATTCTCTGCTGCTATTTCGGTGTCTATCTCAATAACTACTTTCAGGTTCTTGTATCCATCTTCCGAAAGCCATCTGACCTCTGGTGCTACGTCAACAACAATGTCATATCTGAATATGAGAAGTATTAGTTGACAAGAAAGAATGAAATGCAGAATGGCAGACAAGGAGCTTCTATCCAAAACAGCAAAGCAGAGTAGCATTAAGAGATCGCAAGAAACAAAGAAAAACAACCATGAATGATTTTCTAACTACCGCAGATGAATAAAAAGATTTATAGTAATAAGAAACTGATATCAAGGACCTTGACTCAGTAAATTTGAAATTAGGGTCTACAGCTCTGCTAGAAATGTGGCTTACTAATAAATTTCTATGACTATATGAAGCAACATAAAACGACCGTTGACCAAGGACAACTGAATCAATTAGCTACTCTGGAGAGTGATGGGTGCATAAAGAAGAGTATTAATCTAACAGATCCAGTTATTAACAGGTCACTCCTGAAAACTCACTAATGGGATGATAGTCAACTCTACCGACAATGAGCTCATCCTCACATCCATTTGGGCAATTCTTGTACCCCAATGCATATAATTAAAAGACCCAATCACTTCAGACAGCTTCCACCGAAAGAGCATGAAATCTAATAGGCCCGATACTGAAGAAGGGCTAACAACTTTTAGAGTTCATATTCATATCCATTCTGCAAAGTAGTGCTGAAAAGTACAGAATAAGATATCAAATGGACTGAACCAATCTCTTCAAACAGGTCCAACCAGAACAACACGGATTTTGTCAACAATGAGTCTTAGCTACAACCATGGCACAATTTGTATAGAGTCAAAGTACAAATTTTACAAGATTATTGTGCAGTTTATAAAGTTAGTATGTATATCTAGTACAAATTCAGTAATATCATAATTCACTATATACATTTACATATACATCAGTACAGTATTGAATGACCAAATGTACAGTTTTAAATAACCAAGTGTACATGTATGTAGCTATCTATAGCTACATATAGTTATAGCCAAGAAATTGGGTTTTGTCAATCTGGCAGAGTAACTAACAAAAACTGGCAAATTGTGAATTGGTAGACTCTTTTGATAATAAACTCATTATTATACCATTTCTGTAATTCCTATACTGCTGAAGTAGTGATGGATCAATTGTAAGGATATGAAATAGTCAACTGGTCTGGACTACTCACTTCACACAATTGGATGACACGTATGACTCTTCCACCTCCTCAAATTGAGATCCAATCTGGATGGAGTCTTTCAAAGCCCTATCAGTGACCTATAAATGGTCAAAGTTTGAAACTTAAGATGAACTGCGGCACATCAACAAACAATACACTGAAAAAAAAAATGCACTTGAGATATGTAAATAAGCAAGGAGCTATAATACATACCAATATAGTACAAATTTAAAATACAAGGTCATGACATATGCATCTGGAGTTATGAGTTATAACTTCAGATTTTAACGGAAATGTTCCTGAAAATAAAACCCAGGAATGCAGATCTGAAAACAAATCTCAGGTAGATAGAAATTCCAGTAATACCGTTAACATGGCGTGGGGAAGAGTTCTCTTTAATATAGACTCAATTGTAGCCTTCCGAACATTATCACTTCCACAATAGTTAATGATAATACCTTCAGGAACAGGTTTGCCAGGTCGAAATCCAGGTATCTGCAAAATATCAGCGATGCATAGTTAGACCCATTTAACCTTGGACATAACTGGTGATTGATAAAAATAACGACTAGGATTAAGAGAACATCGACAATAACTCTACAAATAAAAAATCGACAGAAATTAATGATTAGCTAAGATGAATCCATTGTGTTTCATGTTCTATCACTAAATAGAACAATACAATCTAACAGCAAGGTAGTCATCCAGAGACAAGAACTGTTCGCAGAATATCCAGAGTTCCATAAAGCAAAGGGGTTTACTGGGTTCAAGAAGAAACGACGCTGTTCCAGCTTTTTATCTCCTTATTGAGCGACCAAATTACCAAAAAATAAAAAGATAAAAAATAGGGCATTCTAAAGCAAGACGATTAGCCTAACCAAATCTGCAAACTTCTAGTGGAGAAGACTCATTTGAACAACAAAAACGAGTTAAAAGACTTGAACTTTGACAAACACAAGAACATATCCTACATGACCGAAAAGCTTCTGTTCTCTGTGCTCGTTTCACACACTGATGCTACCTAGTATCCCAAATCAGATTAGCGGAACTCAAATTGTTCTTAACCAAAACATCTTATGTATGATTTGTCACGGACCAAGCACTGAAAGACAACTTACCTGTTACCTTGCATAACGGTGTTGAATTATTACAAGCACACATTGAGTTATCTTAAAACAAACCGTTGTGCTCTCAAGAAACATGTAACTAAACAGACACATACCTTTGCCTTCTTAGTGAACTCTCTGAGGACCCTTCTGCGGCAATCCTCGCAAACTACTTGCGGTACAGTAACTTTCAATCTCACCTGCAAACCAGAAAGAGAAATTATGATAAAAAGAAAAGAGTAAAATAGGAATCACATTAATGATATATTGAGGGAGACGAAGAAAGTGAGGGGTCAGATTAGAAAGTCTATAGAAAGCGGAGTTTGTTGCACCAACTGGACAACATGAATTTCGCACCCTGGAATTTGGCTCTTGAACTTCGACGACATCGAGGTCCGCAGGAAGCTTATCCTTGATTTCGTCGGAGTCTACTGGTGTTGAAGTGGAAGCCGCAGCGGATGAAGCTGCGAGTATTGAAGGTTTGGGAGACAAGACAGGCCATACAGATAATTGGCGCGAAGAGGAGGGATGTGGGAGGTGGAAGTGGAGGGCATTGCGGGAACACAGAGGGAAGGTGATTGATGGAAAAGGGCTCGTATGAAGGATAGGGAAGCGAGTGAGAAATGGGTTGGGAATGTGGTGCAGTGCCATGGATGAGGTGTTAGTGCTGGGGATGTGCGAGAGCGCCATTTACAGTTATCTGCTGACCTGTTGAAGGAAGGAAGTAAAGACTGGAGAGATGGTCTGGACTGGATAACGGAAACATTTTCCTTTTTTTTTCTGGATTTTATCGATGGCGGATAATTACACATACCAGAAGACATCGTTTTGACTGTGAATGATATAAAAGCGCATCGTATTGATCTATTAGACTAATATATCGAATGTTGAAAGCTGAAACATACAGGCCCCGTTGGACCACGAGTTTAATCTCTCCCAATTTTAAACGCAGCAAAACTGTGTTGGGATAAAGCTCATTTTGTGAGAGGTGTGGTGGGACCCAGAAACAATATAAACTAATCACAACATGACGTCTGTTCTATTTTTGTCTTGATCGCCGTGCAAAAAAAATCGCTAGTAGCGAACAGACCCACAATTCAAATGGATCAAGATTTAAAATTGGGTTCTTTCTCTTTTTTTTGGAAGTGAGAACTCGCGGATGGCTCTGGATAAACCTATTGGTTGACACAATGGACTGTAATCGTCAACCGATCGGGTAAATCTCACAAGACAAGTGCTGTGTGACAGGCCGCTAGGTAAGAAAGCGGGGTTAGGAGGATTCGAATCTATGATCTTTCGTCCCCTACTCTTCATCCCCACCGATTCGGATGTCCAAGTTTGGACAAAATTGGGTTTATTGATCATGGGTCTTATACATCCGGTACAACTGATTGGATTGTTTGCCACAAAAGTTATCGCAAACGCTCTCCCTTCGACAGGGAGGTTTCCTTTCCTATTTTGTGAGGGTTCCTTACTTTCTTCACAATGGCCTCCTTCTTGGATGGTGTTTTGTGGAACAAGTTAAAAAAGGTTACCCTACACCACACACCCTAAAAATCTGCTGAGTGAGTGATGTCATATATAATACACCGACATCCACATAACCAAACACCACGAAACCACTAATGAAACACCTAGCACCTGTGCAATATTTACCTATGTATAAACACCGTCATGAACATAACGAAACACCACAAATTCCTGAACGAAACACCTAGCACCTGTTCAATATGTATCTATGTATCAACCAGACGCAGTGTTGGTAACAATACTATCCGTAAAGACGTTGATATTCTTTTATAGCAGACATGATATAATACACCGACATCAACATAATCAAACACCACGAACCCTTAATGAAACACCTAGCACCAATTCAATAAGTATTTATGTATAAACACCATTATGAACATAGCCAAACATCACAAATTCCTGAATAAGACACCCAACACCTGTTCAATATGTACCTATGTATCAATCAGACACGAAGGTAGTAACAATTATATCCGTAAAGACATTGGTATTCTCTTATAACAAACAGGATATAATACACCGACATCAACATAATCATACATCACAAATTTCTTAATGAAACATCTAGCACATGATCAATATGTACCCCAATATATATAGTTTATAACACAATAAACTACCAAAAACATTTGGCTTCGTTCGGTGCCTGTTGTTTTGTGGCATATATGTGGTATGTCTTGAGTTGGTATTTTTGACAAAAATACCAAACAACCACACTGTCAAACAACAGTTTTCAAAACAGCCACAAACATACCAGCACAAAACCACAAAACAACCAACAATTTATGTTGCACAGAGAATGAATATCGTAAATTTGTAAAATTACCGTAATGAAGAGAATGAATATCATGCATATTATTGTTTACAAGTTAAGGTTGCAAAATTGTAGCGATTGATATTAATAAATTAACTAATTTTTCAAAAAAATCACTTATTATTTGTTTTTATAAAAATATCATTAGTAGTTTTTACAAATTATTTACCAACACCACATTATAATGGTAGTATTTCATTTTATTAAAAATAAGGTACAAAAACTTGAATATTTAATTATATGTACATATAGTAATATAGGCCATATTTTTTAACAATTAAATTGTTTATTTTTTTTGTATGATGTAAACATTAATAAAGTTCACTAATTAATTATTATATATTTCTTTTATTTAAACGTGAACAAGTAGTCTGGTGTGTCAAAACCATGTATAGTTATAATTGTTGTTATCCATTGATAGAATTGTGGTTGATAATAGTGAAATTATTTGTATAGACCTGTATAAAAATGTTAACAAAAATTGATTGTAATAAAATTTGTTGTCTTCCTAGTTAATAAATTATTTACATTTTAATTTTTATATTTGATAGTAGTTTCTTTATTTACAACTTAACAATAAATTGTTTTAAAATGTATATAAAATTTGTAATTGTATCACAGAAATTGATAACTGCACGTAACTAACTTAACTAATTTATTCAAAAACGCCGGATGAGACAACCACAGTGTTGAACAATATTTTTCAAAACAGCCACATATATACCAGCACAAAACAACCAGCGTTACAAAACAACCAACAAAAACAGCTACAAAACAACAACAAAAAATCATATCGAACAGAACCAAAATAATTGTTCATGTTGAAACATTTCAATATGTCACCATTAATTTTAATTGGGTCGAAACATAACTAGTGCTTAGTGTCATACTATTGATAGATAATGATAGATTGTGGGAATATGGTAAACTGATTAAGAGAAAACAATCGGTATTAATTAGAGGGGCAAACAAATTAAAATAAGATGAAAAATATAAAGTAAAAGTTATGCGTTAACGTAACCGTTTATTGAGGATTTGTTGGATAAAATCTTATAATTAGTTTTATTACACTTCCGTATTTAATCTAATTTAGATTAATAAAAACAAACTATATTTACTCCACATTAGTTTGACGAGTTGAAGAAAAAAAAGCTGCCCACAAAGTAAGACAAATTGTTATTAACTGCCTTCTAAATTAGAGCTGGTAAAATTTGGATCCCTCAGTTTTATCCAAACTCAAAACCTGACTAAAACCCCAAGATATTTAAATATAATAAACTCACAACCTGATTGGGTAAAACCCAAAATGACCCAAAAAATTTATAACCCAAAATCGACCCGAACTCGAAATGACCTGAAATAATAGTAATTAAATATTAGCCAAACTTGAATAACATGAAATAATAGTGACCACAAATTGTCCAAACCTGAATGACTCAATAAAGATGACAAAAACTTGATTCAAATTTAGTATATCCGAATGAAATTCAGAATAGGCATTGTATTGAGATTTTGTAATCTATATGTAGTATATTCTTATAGAAATTATGTATATATTTATTTAATAATTTTTTTAAAAAATATTCACCATGCCCGAAATAACCGAAACTCGATTCTATCTAACACTATTATAACCCGAACCCGATTTGACCCGAACCCGAATGACCCGAACCGAAATGACCCAAAAATTTAATGACCCAGACGGATATTGACCAGAAACGATATGACCACTAGTGGAACGGAAGCATTTAATGACGGCTGATTAATCACGGCTTAAACACAAACCGTGATTAATAGGAGGGCCAGAATTAATTAACGACGTTTATAGAATTAACTGTTAGCAATAATCGATCGAAGGTAGGCGCGCCTTTTTTAGAACGGACTTTAGATAACGGTTATTGGTAAAACCTTAATGTAAATCCCGTGTTGACGCGCGTGTTACGGTCAATGGACTTTAGATTGCGGTTGTACTACTAACCGTCATCTAAAGTCCCCCCCCACTGTGGTCAACGACGTCGTTTTGACCTGACGCCAAATATTTCCCGCATTATATGATTTTTTCGACGCCGTGCGTAATCTAAATGACAGTTAACGACGTTGTTTTACCAGCTTATTTTAGGTTTAAAAAACTTATTATAAATGTGTTGCATATGTTTAATGGAATAAGACTCATGGCTCAATGGCCACGTGTACATGAGTCAACACCATTGATCTTGAGTTTGAAACCCAGCATAGGCCAAGTATTTTTCGCGCTTTTTTTTATTTCGTTAGACTTAAGATTACGGTTATGTAAGAACCGTAATTTAAAGTTTGTCTTTAGATTACGGTTTTTGTACGAACTGTAATCTAAAGTCCTTTTAACTTGAAAATTTGCCCGTTTACTCTGCACACTTACAGTAACCTCTACTTTTCTCTCTCGCTATCTTCCTTGCTGAAATCGTCTCCTCACTCCCGTCACCTTACTAACAGCCATCGCCGCCGTCGCTCCCGCCACCTTTGTCACTCTCATCGCTGCCGGTCACCACCCATCTACCACTGATCGTCGTCGTCGACTCTAACGCGTACTGGGTATGCGATTTCTGTCGATTGTTCCTATTTCTAACTTTGTTCATATATGTCGATTGCTTGTTCTAACGTCGTTTCTGTCGATTCCTGAGAGTGTAATGGCAAATGTTCTAACCTTGTTCATATAGTTGTGCCCAGATTCACAGTTAATTGGAACCTAGTTTGTGGGCTGATTTCTGCACTAATTGCCCACTTCAGTGCTTACTAACGGTAATTTTGCAAACCAAACTGTAAACTGTTGTAGTGATGTTTCTTTGTTTATTGTTTTGAAGAGTAAATTTGATTTGGTTATTCTTAGCATTTAGTTTTACAATTAATACATAGTAGTGTAGTTTTAAAATATAAAATTAGTCTAAGTAATTTTGATGGTGCGTGTCGAATTTTTGCCGCGGTTTAGCTAGCATTTTAACCTTGATTTTTTTATATATTCTAATGTTGTCGTTCTTTTGTTTATGCATCAGGACTACAACTTTATTTTGGCTTCCGACCTCAACTGTCTCAGCATCGGCTAATCGTGTACCAGAGGTAAGATTTACATATATATATATAGTATTTGACAAACTACCAAACATAGTTATTCACCCAAGATATACCTAATAGAGGTATATCTTGGGCAGTCCATGGTTGTTAAATCTCACACCTAGGGTGTGAATGTGTTTTTAATATGTATTTTACTGATTATTTCAGCAGTATCTCTTTATTGTTCTTCGAGTGCATATATTATTGATTAATATCATAATATCGTGCATTTAAAGAACTGTAGGGAGATGCTACCGAAATTTTCAATAAATTACATATTAAAAACACGTTCACCGGTGGGATTTAATACTCATGGATGGATTTAGGTTGATAAGATACAAAAATGTAAAGACTCTGCCATGGGTGACGGTATGAAATGGCTACCTTCATATAAATAGCTAGAAGGAGATGGAACGTTCGTGGATTTACAGTGGAAAGTTGGACGACAAGTTTTTAGAAGGAGTCGATAAGTTATGCGTGGTGTTGGCGAGCAATTTGAAACCTTCAGACAAGGGATACTTATTTGTCTGTGTATCGACTGCCAAAACAATCTGAGATATCGCGTTGAAACAGTTAAGGAACATCTGATCCGTCGTGGTTTTACAAAGGATTTCCAAGACGTAATACGATGGCATGGTCAGAGCGTGTTCGATGTTATTAAGCCTGATGAAGGGGATAATGGTCAGGCAAACACAGAAATAGAACTCGAAGATGATACAGTTGCGGGTGATCCGAAGACGTTACAGTTGACATTGAGCCAGATTTCTAGGACGATGACATTGAGACTATGCTCGAAGATGTGGAATGACATCACTCTAACACGCCAGACAAGTATGAAAAATTGTTAGATTCATCCAAAACACCACTGTACCCCGGGTGTGACCCTACAAAGTTAAGCAAGTTAAGTGTCGTCCTCAAGCTATTCAACTTGAAAGCAAAATAATGCTAGAGCGACATAGGTTTCACTGCTCTCCTAGAACTATTGAAAAACGTTCTTCCGATGGACAACGTTTTACCAACGACTACGTACTCAGCCAAAAAACTGATGTGCCCAATGGGTATGGAGTACCAGAAAATTCATGCTTGTCCAAATGGTTGCATGTTGTTTTGGAAATCGGATGAATTTGCTGAAAGTTGTTCAGCATGTGGAGCGTCACGGTATATGAAGAAACAACAAACTCACATCAGTGGTAGTAAGAAAGGTTCACTGGCTAAGGTAATGTGGTACCTGCCCATCATTCCAAGGTTCAGACGTTTGTTCTCTGTTGAGAAAGACGCGGAGAATCTTTGGTGGCATTCAGTTCACATGAAGAAGGATGGCAGATTGAGACATCCCGCTGATGCACCACATTGGAGAAACATAGACATAAAATTTCCTGATTTTGGTAACAAACCGAGAAACCTAAGGCTAGGCTTGTGCACGGATGCAATGAACCTTTACGGTACTTTGAGTAGCATACACAGTACCTGACCTGTGCTTTTGGTTATTTACAATCTACCGTCGTGGTTATGCATGAAACCAAGACACATCTTGTTGTCTATGTTAATATCGGGTCCAAAGCAACTGGGCAACAAAATTGATGTATTCCTACAACCTTTGATAGAGGATCTACAACTCTTGTGGAATGAAGGGGCTACGGTTTACGACTCATTCAGCAAAGAGGACTTCAATTTGTGTGCTATGTTGTACTGCACAATCAATGATTTCCCCGCCTATGGTAATCTGTCAGGCTTTTCAATTAAGGGGGCGTTGGCGTGTCCGATTTGTGGTGAGAACACTTGTAGCATTCGCTTGAAACATAGTGGCAAAAACGTGTACATGGCCACCGAAAAATACTTCCAAAAGGACATAAGTACCGAAAGATGGTGAAAGAGTTCGATTGAAAAACTGATCACAACGTGGCACGCCAGCCTTTGACAGGTACAAAGATTTACAAAAAGTTGGATAATATTGTCAACAACTTCGGGCCGCCAACCAAAAGTGGTGAAAAAAGTGTCTGGAAAAAGAAATCAATATTTTGGGAACTCTAGTACTGGCAACATCTAGAGGTTAGACATTGTATTGATGGGATGCATGTCGAGAAGAACGTGGGCGAAAGTATCACTAGCACCCTGTTGAACATAAAAGGAAATACAAAGGATCATTTGAAAGGAAGGAAAGATTTAATTGAGTTGGGCATACGCACAGAGCTTGGCCCGTAAGAACGTGGAAAACGCACATTCTTGTCTCTTGCCTGTCACACTCTGTCTAAAGAAGAGAAACATAGTCTATGCAGTACCCTTTACAACATCAAGGTGCCTTCAGAATACTCCTCAAACATAAGAAGCCTAGTGTCCATGACAGATTTGAAATTAGTAGGAATGAAATCTCACGATTATCATGTCCTACTTCAAGAATTTTTGCCAATTGCATTACGTTGGATCTTGCCGGATGCTGTCAAACACACAATCACAAATGTCAGTGTCTTCCTCAAATCCATTTCGTCTAAGGTTCTTGATGCGGACACTCTGACTAAACTACAAAAGGATCTTATTGTGAAAATGTGTCAACTGGAGATGTATTTTCCTCCCTCATTCTTTGACATAATGATACATCTCCTCATGCATCTTGTAAGAGAGATTCTGATGTGTGGTCCTTTGTACCTTCGCTACATGTATCCGTTCGAAAGGTATATGAGTGTCCTGAAGAAGAAAATGAAGTTCCATCGT
This sequence comes from Limonium bicolor, assembly GCA_023374045.1. NCBI lineage: Eukaryota > Viridiplantae > Streptophyta > Magnoliopsida > Caryophyllales > Plumbaginaceae > Limonium > Limonium bicolor. Next base: position 306,690,315 of record CM041776.1, on the reverse strand, counting down.
CACCCAAAGGGCAGTATTGTAAAGGGCACTGTCACAGAGGAAGTTGTAGACTTCTGCACGAATTACCTAGAAGGTGTCGATACCATTGGACTTCCACGTTCTAGACACGAGGGCAGATTGAAGGGTGTTGGCACGGTTGGACGGAAACTGAAAAAATTGATATAGACACTCTTAACAAAGCTCATTTAGTTGTGCTGAGTCATCTTGAAGATGTCGAACCATACTTTGATGAACACTTGTGCGTTTTAAGAGCACAATATCCAGACATGAGTGACGTTATACTACAAAATGAGCAGAATAGGACATTTGTCAGATGGTTCAAAGACAGAGTGTTGTCCGATCAGTCCACGAATGTGCCTGAACTGATTAAAGTAATTGTATTTGGACCAAATTTGGATGTAATTTCTTATGAGGGGTACGATGTCAACAGATTCACCTTTTTCACAGAACGTCAGGATCGCAAGTCAACAAATCAAAACAGTGATGTAGAGCTTGAAGCTTATCAAGACTTATATGACATCAGTGGTGTGGGTCACAGTCCAGTCTCAGTAAAATAATCATATTTCGGTGTTATACAAGACATCTGGGTATTGGACTACAACAACTACGAAATGTGTGTTTTCTGGTGTAACTGGGTTGACAACAATCATGGCTACCGTGAGGAGGATCATGGTATGAAACTAGTTGATCTGTCTAGAGCTACTCTCACGGTTGAGCCATTCGTTGTTGGGACGAAGGTTAAGTAGATATTTTATGTAAATGATCCCTATAATCCTAGATGGTATGTGGTGCTTAAAGGGAGAAGAGGAATAGTTGGTGTGGATGGTGTGGTTGATGAGGATGAGTATGACGCAGAAGATGAACCTCCAACTGTTTTTGTTTCATTGGAAGAGGCTGAGGTCACAGGTCATCGTGAGTATATACGATCATACCATAACGAGGGAATATGGATTGAGAGATAATGGTGTATGTAAGTTATTACCATTAAAATTTATAATTAACAATCTTTTATTTATTGCTTGTATATGACCATTGTTAAATTTTGTGTATTTTTTGTGTCATTATGTAATGCCTAATTTTATTTCAATCCTTGCAGGCATGGCTGAAGAGTTCGAGTTATTTTGCCGCGAGTTAGAAGATGATCAACAAATGGTACCGGTTCTTTCTACCAGTGCTGCTACTGCTGCTGGCCCATCTACATCTATCGCTGCTGCTGCTGGCCCTTCTACAACTGTCACTACTGCTGCTGCCCCTTCCATGAGTGCACCTTCTACGAGTGCTACTCAAAGACCCAGAGGTAGAGGCTAGACCCGTGGGCTGAAGCTGTAGAAACCAGACGAGATCAATCTTGTCTGGGACAAGTATGAGAGGTATTGTGGGGGCAGCAGGTCAGAGTTCGCTAGTATGCTAGGGACTCTGTCCAGATTACATTGCTCTATCAACCACAAATGGCCACAAGTCCCCAAAGAAGTTAAGGAGACCATCTGGAAGAAGGTGCAAGAATGATACAAGATCCCAGACGAAGTGAAGAAGACCGTTTTTTCTGCGGTGGGCGGCAAAGCTAAATCATTCCGCCACTACTTAGTGGAGAACTGGAACAGCAGGGTACCCCCACGCGAGCCTCCGCCGTATGTCGTGTACAACGGCATGATCACCGAAGAGGAGTGGAAGGAGTTCGTTGAGCACCACTCCAACCCTGAGTTCAGGGTATATTTGTGTGTACTCTTTTCTGAATTAATGCTCATAATGTTTTATCCCTGATTTTCTAATTAATTTTCTATTGTACTGTCTTAACAGTAAAGACAAGAACAAGCACGGCAAAACCGAGAAGCTAATCTCTACCCCCACACCATGGGGCGAAGGGGATATGTGAGCAGTCTCGATTAGTGGAAAGAAGCTGGTTTGCTGACGCAGAGGAACGAGGATGGCAGTGAATGCCCGATCAAGGATGTCTCTGAGGCGAGTAGGGTGCAGATGTACCTACTGGGACGCCAGAGAACGACCAGCGAAGGTCAGAGGATATTTCCTCATGCTGCGACGGAACAACTGGCTAACCAAATTGTAAGTGTTTGGAAGTAGTTGTTTAATAATTTACTTATATACTCAAGTGTTTGTTGACCTTAAATTTAGTGCTAACTTCTTTGATAGTTGGACAGTATGAAGCGACACAGAGAGGAGAAGTAGACTTACACACTCCTCCTTCTTAAGACGACGCTCTCAATCTAGCGCTCGGGATGAAGGATTACCCGTTGTGTGTTAGAGGATTTGGGGGAGAAGTGCGTCAGAAGCACGTATTCGCGCCATCTGCTAAGAAGGGTCAGATGAATGCTACTGACATCGAGGCGATGGTAGAGCGTAAGTTCGCTGCTGAGCGCCAAGCTAATAAGGAGAAATTGGCTATTGAGCCCCAGGCAAACGAGGAGAGATTGGCTGCTGAGCGCTGAACTTATGAGGAGAGGCTGCAGCAAGCGTTGGATGCGATCGCACATGCCGACTACTCAACAGCAGCATGATCCTCCTCGACCGTCTTCCTTGTCCAGTTGTGCTCCGGCCGCTGACCCGTACCCGTTTGCCAACATCCAGGTTAGCTTTGTTTAACTATTTTTCTCCTTAAATAAAGTCCTTTAAATAGTATTAGATTGGACACACTTATTTATTTCACGCAATATCTATGTTTATTAAAGGAGCAAAAAAATGTCGTCTTCAAATACCATTAGACGGGCACCCTGTAGATGTGGCCTACGGGACGGTGTTACCATCAGGTCCACTAACGCTCATCAGTTTCGTATGTCTTCCCGCATTCTACGTGTTTGTGGCCTTGGACCTAATAATCGAAGGATTTGAGAATGCATACCTTCCAATGACGTTTGACAACAAATGCACGCTGATTGAAGCGAAGGGAGACATATTGCCCTGGCCAGCATGTTATATTGTTGTCACCGATGAGGTAAGACTGTTTGACAACCATTATCTAATAAAATCCATTATATAGCATTAAGTGTCTAATATTGTAACACCTTAGATTTTGCCTCATTATAAAGTAGAAAACGATACAAAACCAACGCCGCAGATGGGGACTAAAACGGATGTCAAACGAGTCTTAAAACTGAGAAACAAGGTCTGTCCGAACATTAGTCCGAACATGTAAGTTCGGACATGTGCCGAGACTTACAGTTCAGACCCGTCCTCGCATGCTGTCCGAACATGTAAGTTCGGACAGATGTTCGGACACACTAATACTGTGAAAAACAAAATACTCAGGGGCCTGTCCGAACATGGATGTCCGGACGGACGTTCGGACAGGTCCAAATTTATAAAAATCAAAACGAAAACATGATTAGAAGGGTACAAAATGACCATAATATTAATGCCAATGGAAAGTGAATGTTTAACATAAAAACACAGCAGAAAACACGTTCAAATCCAGAGTGCTACCGCCACACTCAATCCCATGAGTTGTCAGGCTAAACCTTAAACAATTCAACATAAATAAATATTCAAAACATCACCATTTAAATACTGTATCTCAACGACAATTAATCCATTCTAGAACTATGTGGTAGCGCATGCCCAATCCCCAAACTTCAGCAACCATCACCTGCGATCAGAAAACAATAGACAAAAACACGAAGGGATCGCGCAAATCAGAAAAACTGAGTAAATTCTACCTCAATGTGTAAAATACATTTTGAAGTTCCTTGTATCACTTGTCAATCAGAGGAGAATGAGTGTTGAACATTAGAATGATTTTTCCAGAAAACACAGTAACCAACCAAACAATAGTAGGGAGCTTTCAATAGGAGCCAACCATAATTCCAAACACGGGGTCACCTATGGGACCCCAAACAATAATTCCAGGACAGTCACCTATGGGACCGTCAAACAACCACCTCACCCTAAGTCCTTAAGTGTGCACACCCCCTATGAAACAGCAGTAACATAGAGTAGATCATAGAGCTTAACTGCAACAATGTGTGCAGCGTAAATAATAATAACCATGGGGAGCACCTATGGGCTCCCAAACGATAATAACATCCTGTGAAAGACTCCCAAAAACCTTGCTCAAATCACCATCAGAATTATTCCAAACCCCCAATCTCAAAGTACGGAAATTGATCCCAATTGATAAATCTCAATCCGGTGATAAATCCTTTTTCTAGTAGAAAACACATTTGAGTCACAAAAGCAATTTTCCTCATTCGCAATACACAAAGCCAAATCAACTTGAGCATAGAGATTTACCTGAACAATCAAATCACTTCAAGAGAACAATCCAACATAATCACTAGCAGCGCCCGTCGTCGAAATCGGAGTCTAAGTATATAATCAACAATTAGAATCTACCAAACACAACTGAATAATTTACTAGACTATCTAGGTAGAATACTTTACCCAACATAATCCTAACTGGCACCGGGAAGGCGATCTGACAGCAGCAGGATGAAGAACATGAATTTGCAAAGGTTTCAAGGTGAAGAATCGAGAATATTTTAGTGGAAATAAGAGCGTAGAAAAGTTGGGTGAATTTTGAGAGTTGGGAGAGGAAGAGCGTAATGGTGTTAGTGGAAGATGATCAGATATCGGAGAGTATTGTTGATTTAAATAGAATTAATTTACAAAATAAAAGGAATGCTAGTAATTTAAATAAGTGATAATCAGTTTAAAGAAGAAAAGAAAATAATGAATAATTCAAAGAGAGTTTAACTGATTAGTGTTGTAGATAGTTAAAAGGGTATAACTATTATTCAGCGTGATGGTAATCCGCAAAGAGAAACAAAATCTCTAGCAAATACAGGTTTAGAAATAAATAAATAATTCTCAATTCGGAATAATAGGAGGAAAGTAACTGAGCCGTTGTAACGAGATAAGGAAGAGAGTAGAATATCTAGGAAAATAATTAATAAACATTTATTTAATATAGGGAAGAGATTGAAATAAAAAAGGATAGAGTGAAACAAATCAGTAATCCTAGCAAGAGGAAAATAATTACGTTAAAGAAGGATCTAGAATATTAGTAATATAATATTAAGAGAAGAATAAAGGATTAATATCTTACTAATTTTGGATCAGTCAAATGGGATTTGAACTCTTAAAGTTAATGCTAATTTACTAAGAGGAAGTAAAATTGAATTCGAACTCTAGGAATTTAAGATTAATCCATTTGAAAAATAAATTATAGGATTGTATTCTGGGAACTTAAATAACGTTGTAACATCTAAGATGGATGAAGTAGTATTTAAATGATAATAATATTAATAATAGGAATACGATTAGTAAGGGCAAGGACATTGCGGATAATTGTAAACATTTTAGGAAGAGGAAAGAATTTAATATAAGAGTATCGTTTAACTTCCCTGGGCCACAATAATACTAACTTCGGACTTATTCATTCTTAAAAAGAATTATATTATTCTTAACATGAAAATTCGTGGGTATTTCAAATATAATCCACTATAGATCCCTGAGCTTCCTCGCAGCGTATCCTTGCCCAGAGAAGAGATCAGTGCGCCGGCGGCTCCTATCCGCAATACAAGGGTATGCTCTAGATAATTGTTTAATGTTACTATAATAATCAATTTGTAATTATCTTTACCTTCTTATACATTATTGTTTGTGTGTGAAGGGTAAGAATCCAGTGACCTGGGGTGCGAAAGGTAAGAATTCAGCTCCCCGGGCTCAGACCAGGACTTCTAGGCCGCCGACAAGTAAGTTCTCACTACCAGAATAACTTGTTAAACACTTAGGGCCTCGTCAGGTCAATCTCTACAACAAGATCATTGTGAGGTCATCTCAATGCATCAACTTCATGATGACGCTTCCAAAGTCGATGTTTCACTACGAAGAAGATATGACCACGACGATCAACTTTGGGGACATCAAAGAGATGATGTGTGGAGATTACCTGAACATCAACATAATTCAAGCTTATCTAACGTAATTGTTCTTTCCTTATATTGTAAAAACATATAGAATAAGTATCTATGAAGTTGCATTGGCTAACTTTTTATAGTAAATGTTATATAATAGATGTCTACTTAAGAGATGTCATAAGAAGAACATCACCTCCATATCTGCGGTGTGCCTGGAGGGTTTATCGTTCGACTCAGTCACTAGAGACCCGGGGAGGTTTTGTGAATACATGAAGCATTGCTTCAATGTTGCTGATGATCATAATAAATTATTTTTGCTAATGCCGTATCACCAAACGTGAGTTCTGATATAAATTTACATACTAATTAGCTAACTTTTTAACCTTTATTTCTCATTTCATTTTGTATTTGAAATTGTAGCCACCACTGGGCTTTGTTTATCTTCTGCACTGCCACCGCTTCTCTGCTTGTTCTAGATCCACTAGGGCAGTGGACAGAATTCAACACTGAAGACTTAATCAAAACGTAAGTTTGTATTACTACTTAATTATTTGTAGGTTTTTTGAACCAAAATTAATTTACTCGTTCATTGTGCTTAACGCTTTTGTTAATATGTGACAGTTGTTACAGTCAAACCCCTCAGGGAGAGTTTGCTGACATGAAAGTCACATACATCAAGGTTTGGTAATTCATTTATTTCATTCGTGCTGCTTATCTTTATACAATTATTTTACACTTGTGAGTTTTGGTGATTTAGTGCCCTACCAAAAAGGATTCTAGGAGTTGCGGGTACTACGTGATGCGGTATATGTACGAGTTATGTGGGTACTTCCCAGCATTTAAGAACTCTGAAGACAAGGTAATACGAACGTTGTCTTGTATTTAATTCTTTGTGCATATTTTTTGTGTCTTTATCTTAATCTCATTATGTGTTCCATTCCTTTTCTTGTTCCATATTAAAGAGCATTATGCCCAATCCTCGAATTACAGTGCAAAAGACTTGTATCATGTTAGAGAGAGCATGACAACCTTATTTTTGAGAATGGAGTGGTAGACTAGCTAGCTTTTTGTATATATTGTAGTGGCATGAAACTGAAATGATCACATTTAATGAATTGCTAGTTGCTGTAACAGATTCTGCTGTATTGCAGAGAATGTTTTTTTCAATTGTTGTTGTAACAGATTATGCTATATCTGATGTAACACATATTTGGTGTATATTAAAGATGTTATATGTTGCAATTGTGCGCAGAGAATGAATGTGTTTTGTTGCTATTTGATTCAGGTGTGTTGCAATTGTGCAGTTTTTGCACATCTGTTGCAATTATGCCCTCTGTTGCATATCTGTTGCAATTCTGCCCTCTGTTGCAATTGTGTAGCTATTTAATAAAAAAACGAAAAAAAAGCACTTTAGATTACGGTTTTACCAATAGCCATAATCTAAAGTGTATACTTTATATTACGGTTATTGGGAAAACCGTAATCTAAAGTCCCTAACACGCGGGGACCGGAAAATGGCCTTTAATTATGGTTTTAAACCGTAATTAAAGACGTCTCCGTCTTAGGTGACACCCGCGTTAACTACGGTCCAGAACCGTAATTATACACGGTTTTAGACCGTAATTTAAGGGTTCCGTTCCACCAGTGGACCCAAAACCCGAACGGATAACCCGTTTGCCAGGTCTAATCTAAATCAATTTAAAATAATTTTTTTTTGATATATTCAGGAGAGGTATATGGCTTCATGCAACATGTACAATAACTATTGTGTGGTGAGGGAGAAAAAATAAATTAATGGGAAAAGTATATTAAATTTTACAATGTTATTATTTTCAAAAATATAAGTGCAAAAATAAAAGCATTATATCATTGCTCATCATAATCCAGCTCTTCAAAACAAGGTGCATCATTGATCTATTTTAGTAAACTTAAAATTTATGCTTTTAAAATGAGTATATATTACGAATTTAAAAGTGAATCTTATTTATTAACAAAATGAATCTTCTTTAAGAATTACTTTTTTAAAAATAAAAATTCACTTTTCTTAAATATAAGATTCACTTTTCTTGAACATTTGATTCACTTTTCTTAAACAAAAGATTCACTTTTCAATAAATGAAAGGTTCACATTGTTCTCGCATAAGTTTGTGGTAAGATTCACTTTTCTTAATCATTTGATTCACTTTTCAATATGAAAGGTTCATTTTATTCTCGCAGTTTGTGGTAAGATTCACTTTTCTTAAACATTTGATTCATTTTTCTTAAACATTTGATTCACTTTTCTTAAACATTTGGTTTAATTTTCAATAAATGAAAGGTTCATATTGTTCTCACATAATTTTGTAATAAAATTCACTTTTCTTAAACAAAAAATTCACTTTCCAATAAATAAACAACAAAAAGATACCCTAAAATCCCAAACATACGCTGTGACAGTTAAATTGTCGGATAAAGTTAATGTGATTCGTTATTAACCATCACTCAAGAAAAAAGATCTAACCATACCCCATAGACAACCCCAGAACAGTAACATTGTCGAATAACTAACACCATTGAAGAAACTAACACTGACAAAGAAGCTAAGAACCATCGAAGTAGCTAATATCGTTAAAGTAGACTAATGTGGTTAGGCTATTAATCACCATGCAATAAAAAAAGATAACCATGCCCCTATACAACCCTAGATTGGCTAACATTATGAAAAAGCTAGCACTGTCAAAACTTATATAAATTATGTATTTTTATTTATTTTCAAAGTACGAATCTTAAAACATATGTACATACAAAAACTATAAATTTATCAAAATATATTCGTGTTGGATCTTATTTTGAAGAACTCAAATTATGATGAACAATGATATAAAATTTATATTATTTGAAAAAAAATAGATACAGAAAAAGACAAAAAAGAGCCACCACAAAGTTGGCACCTTCACCAGCTTAATCCGGACCCTTCATTCATACAGTCATTAATCTAGTGGTAATAAAAAAGTCAAACTGTCCAGAACTCTATCCAATCTGTCCATTTCCTCGAGCAACGACATTTGCCTCAAGCTCAGCGGCCGTCATAGACTTATAATAGGTGATACGGAAACGGCCTCGTTTAGGCGCCGATAGGTAAACGAGGTTGGCTCTACCTGGTCCGCAGCTTTTGAAAAAAATTCCAAAATAACCCTCCAAAAATAAATTTACCCATATTAACCTCCTTCTCAAACTAATTCCTGAAATAGTAGGTCTGTCAAATTGTATTTTCGTATCATGTTAATGATAAATACGATACATGACACAAAATTTACATGAAGATACACGATACACGACACAAAAATATTTTTGTGTATGGAATTCTATATAAGAATACGAAATTCAAAATACCTGTAAATGAAACGAAATATATGAAATTTATTCGTGTATACACGAATTACATGTGTACACGAATCACATGTGTACACAATTAATGAAATAAATAATTAACACGTATAAAAATAAATAACAAAACATTATATTTACACGAATTAATGAAATAAATAAGTAACACGAAATTTATTCGTCTATACACGAATTATATGTGTACATGAATTATACGTCTACATGAATTTTTTACATGTATTTCATGTATACACGATATTTATACAATTAGATACGGTACATGACACGTTAATAAATCATGTATGTATGATACATGACACGAAATTAGTTTCGTGTATAAAATTAAATACCTATACATGCTAATATCGTGTCGTGTTTCGGGTCGTATATTCGTTTTTGTTACTTTTTTGCCAGGCCTATGAAATAGCACTTCTGGGAGGAATCGTCTCTTCAAGAGATGATTTCACCTATTCCTCACGCCACGTGGGCGCTGACTCAGCGTGGGAGAAATCATCTTTTCAACAGACGATTTCACCCTTCTCTGTAGGCCGCGGCTCTATTTTTTAAACAACTGAAATCGTCTCTTCAAGAGACGGTTTCATGATTCATAGGATAAACCTTTCTGGCTTCGACAGCCCAAGGGACCGACCCGCGGGCTTTAAAAAAAACAGGTGAAATCGTCTCTTCAAGAGACGATTTTTGCTGAGATAAGTATGAAATGGTCTCTTGAAGAGACGATTTCACCTGTTCACAACAATTGAAAAATTTTCTAAGTGTTGCAACACCACAATTCAACAACACACACTTGAAACATCTTCCAAGGGCTGTAACACCACAAATTCATAACAAACAACCTCTACATATTATGAACTCCCACACAATCACGATAATAGTAACATTACATAAACACAAGAAATTGAAATGTGAACCAAATATAATAGTTTATAAGATAAAAAACATAAACAAGTAATACAAACTCAACTTGTTTACAAAATATAACAACCTTCATCATCTATATCTATTACGTCGTACATACTTCCTAGTCACTCTAGGTGCAGGATCCTCAACTGCTGATGCGAGAGTAGGATCAAGGTCACAACCACTTTGATCCCCTACATCATGATAATATCGGGAATCTCTATCCCTAAGTGGTGCTCCAGGAGTAGATGTAGAGGCTAAATCTAGGTCTAAAGCCGGCGTCATGATGTCGAAGTCCATGCTCGTCCCAGCACCGGAGGATGATGCCCCGTGAAAGCCTGAGCTGCTCCCAAAATATGCAAATCTAGTAGTGTCGAACTGCTGCGTAGGATCGACGACCTGAGACATGGTCATGCTATCGGTGATGTCGAACGCCTCCCGATGATCCACTGGCTCAGTAGCTCGACCACATGCACGTCCTCTTCCTCTACCTCGACCACGAGGACGACGACCACACCCTTTTCTTCCACCCTGATCCTCAGCGGCATTAGCATCTTCATTGTCAGGGGAAGCTGCTGGGACATGTTGTGGCAGTGGGAGGATGTAGTACGTTTCGTTGTACTCGTCTCTCATCAACCATAGACTATCGAGAGCATCATCGACGCGCATTGCCTATAGCATGCCGATGACCTCATTTGTGGTCTCCCCCTAGGCCACAATTCGACATATGAATATAACGAAATAATATGTCATAATACTAAAATAAAACAAGTCAAGTCATATTTACTCACCATGTATCCCAACAGAGCTCCCGTACGGCCAATGTACCTCCCCGTGTTGCGACCGTACCACTCTTCATAAGCAGGACCAGGATCATCCAACTGTAGATTGATGACTCTCTCAGTGCGCAAGTTCCACAGGGCAATGTACTCCGAATGGTGAGTTGTCCAGTTCCAGTCGGTGCGTCCTCTCAAGTCGATGCCATGCAGATCTACTCGGGCATCGTCCCCGTCTGTCCTAGCATCAGCCGGAGGAAACTGCCTCCCGCCAAACTGCCGCATCACACGATCTGGGAGATGCCACTCCACTATATTAAAGTATATAAGTGGCACCCGAGCCCGTGCAATGACGAGACTAACCAAGCAATACGGAGGAAGAGACCGTAACACCTCCTCCGTATAGGGCTGCCAGACAATGTGAAACAACAAACACTAAAAGTTAGAGACAAATGTTTGTGAAATGAAACCAATGCAACGTACAAAAAAACAACACTCACCTGATGCGGTGTCTGCCTGTCAAATGCCTCTCTGTAGTGTGTAAGGACATGCGTAGAGTGCACGGTCACATTGAACTCGACATGCCACACTAGTGCAGAAAATGTTTTTTACCACGGTTATTTTGCCTATATACCACGGTTTCAAACCGTGGTTTATACTCGCATGGTATATCGGAAAATTGCAATAAACCACGGTTTGAAACCGTCGTTTAAATGACGCATTATAAACCACGGTTCATAAAACCGTCGTTTAAAGCCCGTTGTGTCGCGGGAATCAGACGACTTATACGACGGTTGGGACGGAAACCGTGGTATATAATGTCGTTCCATTGCGTTTTATACGACGGTTTGGGTGTATAACCGTGGTATATGACTACTTTATATGACGGTTTTATAATAAACCGTGGTTTATACTCGTCGTTCCATTGAGTTTTAAACCACGGTTTTAAGTGAACCGTGGTTTTTTTTTTCCTTTTTTTTTAGTTTTTTTTGTTTTTTTAGCATCTACCACATATGTTTTCCAACACAACCCAATTTACAATCGCATATACAACCTGTACAAGGCATCCAACTGGTATTGCCCTTTGATAACCAACCACACTATGACCATAAACCAAGTTGCCAGTTTGAATTGCAACATTGAAAACGAATTGCAAACAAACCCATTCAAACTTTCAAAAATAAGAGAGAGTTAAACTTTACAAACTTTGAGAGTTGCTTCAGTAAAAACAAAAGTCTAAGTCTAACTACGTACACTAGGATATAAGATCTAAGAAACACTCAAGTAATTTTTACACCAAAATTGTGATAAATGATCTCTTACAAAGTCGAGATCCCCTTTGGAATACGTGCTCCCTGCTTGTGTGAAATAAGAAACGATCTGTCCATAAAAAGAAACTGATCATCATTAGTTCACAATTTTATTTAAAATGCAATAACTTTAACTAAAACTTTGATTGGTATGGGTTACCTTGTCATCATCCTTAAGTGTGTCAATATTTTGTACAATCTCGAACATGTACCGCATCACATAATAGCCACAGCTTTGTGAATCAGGCTGTTGAGGACACTGTCATCACACCATCCATGGATTACCAACTTTAGACAGATCAAAAAATTAAACGTTTAACTTTAATACAAAAATGCATATATTAAATGATTACTTACACGTATGTAGTGGAAGTCCAAGATGGAGAATGGTTTCTTTTCATCACTTAAACCAAGCTTATGGCCCCTGCATAAATACAGCATTTTAAAATGAAGCCATTTATTGTCAATAATCTAGGAAAAGCTTAAAATAAATACATAATGCATTAAAATTTTGAATACTCACTCCTTCAAATATTTCTCTACAGTGATCTCTCGAAGGTCATCAGGGCCGCCCAATGGGTCTAGTATCAACAAGCATGAGGTGTCGATACACAACACCAACAACATCCAATGATTGCTGCCACAGATAAAACAAAGAATGTTTTGTAGAACAATTATTAAATATCACAATTAGGAAGCAAAAAATTCCAGTTATTGTGTACTTACATTGATGATATGGGATCAGCAAATATTTGCTTCTTCTTCGCACCGCACTACAAAATCCCTGCCTCACATGCTGTACACATCCTTGCTCATCCAATGTGGCCTGATTTGCTGACATCAATTGCGGACACAAGAAAGAGAGGGCAAATAATCTCTTGCTCGCTAGCAGTCTACTAGTCAAACACCTAAACAACATTTTTTCATAAGATATGTTAAAAAGCTTAAAAAAATGAAAGATAATGTAATAATTTAAAAGATACTTACACACAATAGGCCTGAATCACAGAGATGTTAAGCAGGTCTCCCAAAAAATTCTCTTAGATCGCTCACGGTAATCATCAGATCTCTGGGTCAGAGGAGTGGAAAACATGCTTAGACACTTTCATGTTGAAGTTGGTGACAGACTGCGGCCTCGTCATGAAAAAGTCATACAACATTTTTTGTTTAACTGACAACTTCTTCAGATACTTGGGTGTCAGAATGGGGGATCTCCTAGGAGTCATATCGAAAGGTTTCACCACTTCCTTTCTCACACTCTGACTCTCCTCACTTGATTTCACAACTTCCTTCCCCTTATCCACTTTTCTCTTCTTAACCGGTCTTAATTCCTTATCAATCTAATAGTATACAAAATTTAAATAATAAACATATCAGTCAACGGTCAAGTAAAAAACTAAACAGTAAGCATGTAAATAGTTTACCTTGTCACTGACATCAATGAGAGAATATGGCCATGGAACAACTGAAGATTTTGCTTGACCTATTTTACTCCACTGATTCCACTCCAACGGAAGTGGAGAGTCCTCATGACCTCGCACAATGTCGTCTACCATCACACGAGCGTGAGGTGGGATGACCTTGAAATGTACTACAGTGTTCGGTCCGGTCTGTAAAACCCGACCGAATGCAACATGCACAGTCCCACCATCCAACACTTGAAACAGATGACATGATTTAGCCATCTACATCAACTCACAACAGTAAGCAAGCTAATAAAATTATATTGTTTTAAAAGTAATGTTAAAATAACTAAGGAGGAAAAAAGAACAAACCGAAAGGTTTTGATAAGGAAATGTGTCTCTGGTAGGAGAAGAAGGTGCAGGATGATCGACCATCGGAGTATCCGCCGTCGTGGTAGGAGCAGACGTCGGTGTAGGATCATCGACAGTATCCGCCGTCGTGGTAGGAGCAGACGTCGGTCTAGCAGTAGGTGCCGGTGTAGGAGACGCGGCCACTATCGATGTATCCGCCGTCGCGGTAGGAGTAGACACCGGTGTAGGAGTAGGTGTCGGTGTAGGAGCATGCACCTGGCCCAATACTAAAGCCTCAAGTCTTCGCAGGCGCTCCTCGTAGGCTTGACGCTCCTCAGCGTGCGTCTTTGACTCAGCGTGACGTCTTTCCGACTCCTCCAACCGGTCATGCACCCGTTCATCCACCATTCTCTCTATCATTTCAGCCTGTGGTACTCTCGATCGAGACGTAGAAACACGTCTTTTTGGCGAACTTCCCCTCCAAGCCCCCGCACTCGCCCTGGATGATCCTTTTGCCCAAGGGCCTTATTCAGTGGATCATCCTGAGACGGAGGGGCCGGAACCATCTCCCATCGCTCAGTAGAGCCAGACTATTTTAAATTAACAAAAATATTAGAAATGAACTTACTAATTAGTAAACAACAACTTTTAAATATATACTTACAATCTTGGACGCCAACTCAGCAGTCTCGCTCTGCGGGAACACATATACTCCCTCGTCATTTTTCTTCATGCGACCCAGCATAAATGTCTGCACTCTACTTGCATCGTCAACATCATCAATAACTGACTGAGTGTCGTCTTCATTAGTTTTCGTCAGTAAGCCCTCGCTCTTCCACTTCTCCAACCGCCCCGTGTATCCAGCTCGCCCCATGAAGTGCTTGTAGATATTCTTCGCCCGGTTACGTCTCGCTTGTTCTTGACGTAACTGTTACAAAATTTGTATATTTGTAAGTTATACATAATAAAAAAAATATTTGTTAAATTTTATTCCTTAAATAATTAAGAAAGAATAATTGTAAAAGTACCTTAAACTCTTCAGTCTGGCGATGGTCGTAGAATATCTTCCAGTCCTCCTCCGTGATCATACCATCATACACTACCCACGGCGGTGACCTCTTGGAGCCCGGTTTGTAATCCAGCCATCTACCAACCGATGCTTGAACTGTCGCAGTGATGTCGCTAGAAGTGATTCAATCTTCGTCCGAAGTTCATCCGCGACTTGTACTTCTTCTGCACCATCTGCCACATGATGTCTTTGTCTGCCTTTTCTTGATCTTTCCAATCCTTATTAATCGAGCAATGGGATTTTACCATCAATCCCAAGTAGGAAGCAAACTGCTGCTTCGACCCACCACGATGTCGGAGGTACTTGTCCCAGATCAAATCGATGGGAGAATCTTTCTTCTCCTTCAACCCACGGGTCGGTCCACGTCCCTTCCGAGGGTTCTGCGAAGTAGATGCAGCTGGTGGTTCTTCAGTAGGGACGTCATCGTCAATATCATCCACCCCAACAGTAAGTCCTCTTCGACTCTATCGTCAGGATCCATAATCTGAAAAATAATCAACAATTAACAAGGTTAATACGAACATCTACTGAATCAAATATTGAAACATGACAAAAATGAAATAATATAATATTGTCAACCAAACTTACAAAATAACATTTCATCGTTCAATCCACAATCCTTCATTGTGGTCGGACCTTCGATATTCAAAATTAGTTACATTATCTACCTCCATCGGCAACCGAATAGGTACATCTGTTTCATCTTCACAGTCGTATTCATCCTCATCAACAATATTATCAATCCCAACTATCGATCTTTTACTCTGCATTACAATAGACCATCTGGGATTAGACTGATCACGACAGTAGAATACTTGTTTTGCCTTTGATGCAACAATAAAGGGTTCATCAGTAGGAGCCGCTGTCGTTAAATCAACTAGCTTCATACCATGATCCTCCTCACGATATCCCTGTTTGTTGTCCACCCATTTGCAACGAAATACGCAAGTTTCATAACTAGTGTAATTCAAGACCCAAATATCCTCAATAACACCATAATATTCGTTCTTCAGTGTATTACGACTTGTTCCTGTGAAAATGTCTTGTGAAGCGATAAGATGCACACCACTGTTCTGGTTTGTCGATTTACAATCTTGACGTCAGTGTAAAAAGAAAATCCATTTACATCATATCCTTCATAAGACAACACATCGAGATTTGGACCAAGTGCCAACAACTGGATCATTTCATCCACGTTCCTTGAATCTTCATACACCTTCTGTCTGAACCACTTAACAAATGTTGCATTCTGCTCTTTTTTTAATTTGGCATTACTCATCGTTGGGTGTTTTGTTTTGAGGTAGGCTAGGTGTGCATCGAAATACGGTTCAACAACTTCAGAATGATTCAACACAACCAGATGTGCCTTGTTCAATGTATCAATATCAACTCTGCATAATTTTTTCCCACAGGTACCAACCCCTTTAAGCC
This sequence comes from Limonium bicolor, assembly GCA_023374045.1. Taxonomy (NCBI): domain Eukaryota; kingdom Viridiplantae; phylum Streptophyta; class Magnoliopsida; order Caryophyllales; family Plumbaginaceae; genus Limonium; species Limonium bicolor. Next base: position 306,673,821 of record CM041776.1, on the reverse strand, counting down.
TGCCATCATGTCTTGCTTTCGGTAATCCAATAACATCAACACCGTCTAAGTAATGAGTGCAGAAGTCAACTACTTCCTCTGTTACTGTCCCTTCAATTATGCTTCCCTCTGGACGCCGACGGTTTTTCATTTTCTTTTTCAGTATACCCATATATCTCTCAAACGGATACATGTATCGAAGGTATAACGGACCACAATGTTTGATCTCTCTAACAAGATGAACAAGTAGATGCACCATAATATCAAAAAACGAAGGAGGAAAATACATTTCCAACTGACACATGGTGATCACAAGGTCATTCTGTAGTTTATCCAGCGTCTCCACATCAAGCACTTTACACGAAATTCCTTTGAAGAAAACACATAAATTTGTAATAGTTTTCCTGACATCAGCTGGAAGGATTCCACGGAGAGCAACCGGAAGTAAGTGCTGCATCAGCACATGATAGTCGTGAGACTTCATCCCTACCAATTTAAGATCAGACATTGATACCAAACTTGATATGTTCGATGAGTAACCGGATGGCACTTTAATATGACGAAGAGAACTAAAAACTTATTTTCTCTTCTTTGGATAATGTATGACAAGCGGGAGGCAAGAATGTTCTTTTCCCTCTTTGTTGTGGCGCGAGTTCTTCTCGTATACCCAATTCAACCAGATCTTTTCTACCCTTTAAATGGTCTTTTGTCTTTCCTTTCACGTTTAGTAGTGTCGCAGATACACTTTCACCAATGTTTTTCTCCACGTGCATAGCATCAATGCAATGTCTCACCTCTAAATGTTGCCAATATTCAAGTTCCCAAAATATTGATTTTTTCTTCCAGATGCTCTTTTCAGTGGCTTTAATTGGTGGACCGAAGTTGTTCACAACATTCTTCAACTGATTGTAAGTCTCAGCAGCAGATAGTGGTGGTCGAGCGACTGCATGATCCGTTTTTCCATCAAACTCTTTTGTCATCTTACGGTATTTGTGCCCTTTAGGAGGAATTTCCGATGGCCCATGTACACATTTTTTCCACTGTGTTTTAACCGTATACTGCAAGTTCTATCTCCACATATAGGGCACGCTAGAGCTCCTTTAATTGTGTATCCCGAGAGGTTACCGTATGCAGGGAAATCATTGATGTACAAAACAACATAGCCCGGAGCGTGAAGTTTTCCATACCATATGAATCATACACCGTCGCACCTTCATTCCACAACAATTTTAAATCGTCAATAAGTGGTTGCAAAAACACATCAATTTTGTTTCCCGGTTGTTTTGGACCCGATATCAACAGAGAGAGGAGAATATGTCTGGGTTTCATACACAACCATGGCGGCAGATTGTATATTGTCAATAAAACAGGCCAAGTACTGTGTATACTGCTCAAAGTGCCATAAGGGTTCATCCCATCAGTGCATAAACCAAGTCTTAAGTTCCTTGGGTCTGTACCGAATTGAGGGTATATTCTGTCAATGTTTCTCCATTGTGGTGAATCGGCTGGATGTCTCAATTTACCATCATCCTTTCTATGGGTAGCATGCCATCGGAGGTTCTCAGCATCTTTCTGAACTGCAAACAAACGTTTGAATCGGGGAATTATCGGTAGATACCACAACACCTTCGCAGGAGAGCCCACTTTAGTGCTTATGTGGTTTCTGTCACCCTTTTTTACATAGCGTGATTCCCCACATTCAGAGCAATGGTCATCCAACTCATTCTCCTTCCAATACAACATACACCCATTTGGACAAGCATGTATTTTTTTATATTCCATACCCATCGGACACATTAACTTCTTTGCTCATAAGTTGTTGTGGGTATCACATTGTCCTTTGGTAGTACATCCTTCAGCAGTTGTAAAAGATCTGTAAAACTGACATCACTCCATCCATGTCTCGCCTTCAGATTGAATAGTTTTAGGACAACGCTCAATTTGTTTTGTGTTTGCGTTTCACATCCACTGTACAACGGTTCCTTTGATGCTTGCATCAGATTTTCGAATGTTTGGGTTTGTTGGAAAAATGTTGTTCAACATCTTCCATCATTGCATTAAGGTCCTCCTGATCATCTGAATCACTACCTAGTGAATCATCTTGAGTATCCCCAAAATCGTGTGAAGCATCCATTTCTGATTGTTCTGCAACGACGTTATCAGCACATTCAAACACTTGTACTGAATGTTGACCATGCAGTATTGTTATGGCTTCATAATCATCTGTAAACCCTCTGCGAATCAGATGATCCTTAATCTTGTCCACACCTCGGTATTTGAAGTCGTTCTTGCAATCGACACAAGGACATCGAATATATCCCTTATCCCTTGGTTTAAGATTGTCAACAAGGACTTTGCAAAATTTATTGACCCCTTCTAGGTACTTGATGTCCAATCTGTCACTGTACATCACTGAGCGCTCCATCTCCTTTTTCAACACACACCAGATGTCGTGAACTCGTTCCATTGATCTCCTCTTTTTTTATTTACAGATTTAACAACCTAAACCTATCCAATCACCTTCGATCTCACCTAGGAACAAGTTAATAATATACAGTAGTTCAGTGATAATTTCGGCAGCATTACCCTACAGTTCTCCTAGTAGTGTATAGATATATATATGTACACTAGAAGAACACTACGGTAATGCTGCTGAAATTATCACTGAACTACTGTATATTATTAACTCATTCACAACCTAGATGGTGAGATCAAAGGTCATTGGACAGTCCCAACAGGGACTATCTAAGACATACCTCTATCAGGTAAATCTCAGACAGGTAATTCTATGTTTGAATTGATTTTCCATTGTTTTAATAGAAAAACAAAAATAAATTGAAACGTTTTAAATACCAACCTGATGAGTACTGGATGGTCAGCGCGAACAACAAGATAGAGAGACAAGTAGCAGATGTTCTTGCACGTAGTATATGACACCTATTCAATGAAATAATAATAAGGTTTTAATTTTATAAAAACTTGAATAATTGAACATATTAAACAACGACATACTAATGTTATTACCGGTTATTTTTGCTCTCCTCGTCTTAATTCGATTGTCTTCTACCTCAGAGCAACCTGCAAGAGATGAAAACTGAAACTGTAAGTAATTATGAAGAAAGTTAAATTCGATGGAATTAGAATCAGCTTAAATTCTGGAAAAAATTTGGCATGACCTTTGCGTATTTTTAGACACTCCACATTTTTTAAGGCAGAAACAAACACAGTAGCAGCAATAACATTTATTCTCAGTAAACCATACGAATTATTATCAGACAGACAAGTATATAATAATATATATGATCAATGAACAAAAACAACCACCCCATTTCAACTTAATCTCACATTTCACCGCACTATGCAAATATATATTCTAATGATTACGAATACAAGCAGAATTTAGTACAACGTTTATTCATGACAATATATAAGTATTTGTTTCTAAAATCATAATCAGAAACGCAAGTGTTTTACCGTGGGTTCTAATCAGGCAAACCGGTGGCAGAGGTTGACAGCAGCAGATGGTGCGACAAGTAGACAATCCGACCGTGTGTAGTGACACCTATTCAATGAAATTAGAATATAAGGTTTTAATTTGAAAAATATGAATAATTGAACAAATAAACAAACGATATATTTTGAAAACCATGTTATTGAAACATTTTTAAAAAACTAATCTAATGAGTAGGGATGATCAATGGAAGAGGAATTGTTCCATAGTAACACCTATTCAATAAAGTAGAATAAGGTTAAATCCTGGAAAAATTTGGCATGACCATTGCGTTTTTTTAGATACTCCACACTTTTTTCGGCAAAACAAACACAATACAAGTACAACAAAATTAATAATATGCAACAATTATAACCACCCGCAAGAATAATAGCAACAACAGCAACACTTACAACAATATTAATACACCACCAACAAGGTTATGCTTTATTAATTATTTGGTTTTTAATTCATTAATATGCATGAATATATAATGTCGCTAATATAATGTGTTTAATTGCTAATAAAGAAGATAATTATCGATTAATTAAGTATAATGTCGCTAATATTAATGTAGTATCCCCAATTTCGTGCCTCATCATGCATACTTAGCTAGCTACTGTCTGCACAAGAGAAAACCTTAAATTAACTATAATTTATTCTTAACTTATTAATTTATTCTCGTCTTAAATTAATTAACTTATTTCCCCTCCATCTTCTTGAAGTTGAAACAATCAAAACAACGTCGAAACCAACAACCCATAGAAAGATTTACCCAACTGTAATCGTAGTAACTCTCTACTCTCTACTCTCTATCTCATCATCACTACTGTGCAGATACTTTGAGTTTTCTTCTCTCTAATACTACTACTACACTACCTATCTTTCTTATGTTCTAACATTTCTTCTTCTCAGTTTTTTTGTCTTTGCATACAGAGACACACACACAACCACAATAACAGATAATAATCACTCCTCAAGCACAAATCAGCCACTAATCAAAAAATAAATAACTAGGTTTAATTACCGAAGTGGGATTCGGTGGTTGACAGGATGGACGGTGGAGGGGCGGAGTGCGGTGGATGGAGGCGTCTGTTGTCGAAACCAGAGGAGTGGGGCGGTACTAGAGGGGCGCGGTGGAGCTAGGCGATGGTGGAGAGGCGGAGGCGCGGTGGTTGCTAGTACTCCCGTCTGTTGTCACCGGAAGAGAAGCGGGACGGAGGCGCGGTGGAGCTAGGCGTGACGTCGAGACCGAGAGGGCGGTGGAGGGGCGCGCTAGGTTCCCGTTTGTGTCGCCCGCGACCGGAAGGAAAGAGGCGACGGGAGTGGGGCGGTGGAGGTGGAGGGTGGTGGCTCGACGACAATTAGAGGAGGGAGTCGATTCGGGAATCGCCAGAGAGGAGAACGCGGGAGAAGAAGAAGAAGAAAGGCGACGGGTTTTTTAATTAAAGACTTTTAAACGACGGTTATTAGACAAAACCGTCGTTTAAAGGCTAATGGATGGAAGCAATAAACGACGGTTTTAAAAAAAACCGTGGTTTTAAATTGTTGGCGTGACATTAAAACGACGGTCATAAGGAACCGTGGTTTATAATACCTTTATACGACGGTTCCAATACAACCGTCGTTTTTGCTTCTAAGCGTGTAAGTTATAAACGACGTTATTTATAAAACCGTCATTTATCTGATGAAGCATGCAACATAAAACGACGGTTTCCCCAAGAACGTGGTTTATAATTTAAACGACGGTTATTTGTTTAACCGTGGTTTAAAGTGCGTCATTTAAAATCATTTTTCTACTAGTGAATGATGGGCAAGCGGAAGTAAAGGAAGTGGGCCAGCATGATGGGCATGTCGACAGATGGGAGCTATATATGAAAATCTCTCCCACGCCCAAATCTGTAGGACGACCAGCGCTCCAGTGATACCACTGTCCCCAGTATCACACACCAGACACAGCTGTCGGTACAAACATGCCAGACATGCAGAACCCCAGCTGTACTATCCGGCCTGGTCGAAGTTCTCCAAAAGCGGCAAGAACATCAAGTGGACCTGGTTCCCTGACCGATCAACAAAAACGGTCCCACCCAGTAGCATCAGTATGTAAGCACGGGTGTGCCTCATGACCGTCACCTCATCTGCATGCTCATGTAACTGTCCGAAAGTAGAACCCAACCAACTGAGCTTGATCCTACTATGATGTCCAAGATCGACCGGCTTAGCGCCAAGGAGGTCGTCGCACAACACTCCCCAATCTCTGTGTGTGGTACCCGTGACTGGTAGTCCGTTTATAGGTAGACCGTTAAGCACAACAACATCCTCCAATGTGACGGTGGTCTCTCCCATTGGCATGTGAAAAGTATGGGTCTCTCGACGCCATCTCTCGACAAGTGCAGTGATCAGATGCCAGTCCAAGGAGATGAACTCTAGACTAGCCATGCCAATGAATCCAGAAGCCTCCAAATATGGGCGCATCCTCTCATCGTAATGTACATGCCCGTCACGTCGTAAACTAGCCTCGAAGCGGCGACAGTGTAGCACCTGATACTCGTTCCCATCCCACACAGACCTAGACCTATGACTACGCTGATGTCTAAGTATGGAACCAGGGGGCGGATCGGGATCCATGTGTAACTGAATATTAAATAACATAGATTCAACCATATTAAAAGCTTGTATTTAAGAAAAAAATATATGCAATTTTTATAACATAAGAAACATTGCATTAATATTCTATGAACAATACAAACCAAAGTTGATGTCTAACAAACAAATTCAAGTACAAACGTAATCGACTAGTACAACACAACGAACAATAATTAGCACTCATATTAGGACATCTCCTCTTGTTATGACCCTCTTGCTCACACCTAGTGCACCTAGTCTTTTTCTTGGGCTCCTTCAGATCCATCTCATTACTAATACGGATCTTGGTCTTCCCTTTCCTCGCACACGAGATGGGTCAGGAAGAATGATGGGAAAGTCCGATGGAGGCCACGAGTGCTGATCCCCGAATGGGACAAAGAGTCGGCTGTACACATCAAGCTGCTTCTGCCAAGTGTACCACGACCTCATAAGAGATGTACTATCCATGTGTATGAAAGAAGCTGCTGCGCAAGCGTGTGAGCATGGAATCCTATAAGTTTGCCATTTCTGGCAAGTACAATGCCCATCTCTCAACTTAACGGTGTGTCGATTGCCACCCTTGAACCCATAAGATGATGATCTGCTGGCAGTGGTGATTTCGAACAACTTTCTAGGCCCGTCAAATCTAGTAATATGGTGAGCGTTGGCCGACTGTCTCCATCTCTGCATTTTCTCCATCGCCCAACCAACATATACCTCTCCTCTAGCCACAGCTACCGATGCCTGACCCCTTCGTGTGTCGAAGTACTTCACACAGTTATAAAACGTCTTCTCAACCAGAGCAGCAATAGGCAAGTTTCTAGCACCGAGCAAAACTGCATTGTAACTCTCGCTCAAATTCGTAGTCATCATGCCGAATCGGTGCCCACCATCATGTGCGAATGTCCACTGCTCATTCGGTATAGTGTCAAGGAAATCAGGGGCAGTGGCACTAGCACTCTTCAACTCTGCCATGCATATGTCAAACTTACGGGTTGTGATGCTAGGGCTGCTCTGGATGCCATCTTCTTCATCCCTGCACTTCTTTCCACTTTGTTGAAGTTGCTCACGATGTGGCAAACACAATATCTCCAGTGCACATTAAGGGGTTACTGATGAGTGTCTAAATGAGCATGTTTTAGGGGAGTATTTCATATGTTTAATCAACACTTTTCATGCTCATTTCTCCACTCTGGCTTGTTTTCCTCTAGTTTTGTGTTTCATTGGTGTCTTACACATTTATTGTTTAAACAGGAGGAATAAAATAGATAGGAGTAAAGTAGATGAAGAGAGGAACGCGTGGGCGCAAACGGATCCAAAATCGGAGTTGAAACGAAGAAGATACAGCATTTCGAAGTTAGCCTACTGGAACCGTCCGACCCATAGGTCTGGGTCGGACGTGGGTCGGACGGACTTTTAAAAGAACGCGATTTTTGTCCCCGAGCTACTGGAATCGTCCGACCCATAGTCTGGGTCGGACCCTGGGTCGGACGGACTTTAGAAAACGCGTTTTTGGCCCTGAAATTGCTCCTGGCCGCGTCCGACCCAGGGTGGGTCGGACGGGTCGAAAATTTGCCCAGATCTGCGTTTTAAAACGGAGAATTTTGGGAAAAACTTCTACATTCTTCATTCAGCTCGGTTCCGCCCCCAAAACAGAGAAAAAAGGCGATTCCAAGGGAAAAAGAAGAGGAGAAGAGGAAGAAGAAGAGAGAGAAGGGAGGAGAGAGAAAGCTCACCTCCTTCCAAGCTCCATTAATGGCTACTTCTATCCCTTGCTCTTTTATTTTTATCTCCTATGGCTGTGTAGAATCATTTGTAGCTAGGGATTGGGGATTTTGTCCCAAAATCCCTAAACTCCATTGTTGAATCTTGAACTTATGTTGTGCTTTATTTTAGTCTTTGAGCTTAATGAAGATGATTATTGAGTGTTTATGACTTCTAACTTGTTGCTCATGATTTGGGGATTTGTTAAGGGTTTGCTCAATTTGTGGGATTCTATCAAAATGATATTCTGAGATAGAAACCTAAACCGTTGGGACTAAATCAATGTTAGCCGATTTTCACTGATTTTGAGATGAGGTCTCATTACACTTAGGATAAATTTGTGCTTAATGCTATCAATTGACTAGGTACTTGGAAGAACCGCCAGTTCCACTCCGTTGGTTAGGATTAATAGACCTTGATTAGGCTATTAGTCAATTTAGCGTTCTCGTTGTTTAGCCATGAGTTCGAGGTTGACCATTGGTAGTAAAGGGGAGATGGGTGCAAATACCCATCCCGAGCTACACCTATCCTAGATAGTTAGTTTAGTGTTTATTGTTTTTTCTTTATTTCTCCAATTATAACCCAAAACCCAAAACCCATAATTTACATTTATGCACTTTTGTATATATCCTCTTGCCATTTACTAAGCTTATAATTAACTAGATAGTTACGAAGTCCCTGTGGATACGACTTGTTGTACTACAATGATTGGGTTCACTGCCCATAGTTAACAAGATAGTTTCAACACTATTTTGCCCAACAAGTTTTTGGCGCCGTTGCCGGGGACTTCGGTCCAACTATCCTGTTTTTATCTGTTTAGTTTCTGTGCATATTTTTCATTTCCTTTATTTCCCCCTTTTGTGATATAATTTGTGTTACTTTTTTTTTTAGGAACCTATCTCTGATGGATGATCTTGATGATCAAGCAGAAGATTGTTACGGCTACACCTCTGGACAACCTACGACCAATACATTGATTGTCAAGGGTGTGGATCCTTTCATATGTGCCCTCCTTGTGAGGATCTAATCTCAAGACTCGAGACTCTCATGGAGAACGTTCTTATCTTCAATCAAACCCCACTGAACAAGACATCAGTCGATGGATCAGGTGCCAAGAGAGTGGAGGAGACCAGAAGAGTGCTTATTGTTCTGAGATCACGGCAGGAGATTCACCCACTCTGGAGGATCTTAGTGCTAGAATGAACACCATCGACATGAACCACTCATTACACTAGCTCGAAGGAGCAACAACCGAGAGTGAAATGGTCCATGAAGTGGAGCATCAACTAAGGAAAAAGACCTCGACATGAACCAACTGAAGCTCTATTCCAAATTAGTAGAGATGAACGTGATGATGGAAGGTCTACTAAACTTGCATCGTAGCAACCGGAGAGCGAAATGGTTCATAAAGTGGATCACCTTACTGAGGACTTGAGTTGCTCTCTATCACCTCCCCCGTTTCGAACCTGAGAAAAAAACGTCATTCAACCATCTGCCTGAGTTCAAAGACAAGCCATTAGAGGACCGCTTCCACCTTGACTTCATGGAGTCTCCTCCCTCTGAAGTCACTACCGTTATTTCCCCTCCTTCTCTGTCTCCACCCAGAAGATGAGGATGGACACATCCTCAACCTTGAGGAGGAGGAGATACCGCCTCCCTCCCGAGCCATCAGAGGAGAGTGCTATAATCAACTTCTTCAAGGAGCCACCTCCCTCTGAAGTTGATTGTCATCAAGGCTCTTCCCATGAGCCTCACCAAGAAGTTGAGGACATTTACATCCTCGAATTTGAAGAGGAGGAGGAGCCATCAAACTTTGATCTTCACTTGAAGGATCAAGGCCCCCACCCGTGCACTAATGAAGTTGGGTGGAAGCTCAACGTACACCCGCTAAGTGTGAGGCCACCTTCCCATTGATCCGGGACCAAAGATTGAAGACAAAGTCCGCCCCGGAGTTCACCCTGCACCGCTCACTGAAGATAGGATGTTTACATCCTTGAATTTGAAGAGGAGCTCCACCACAGTTTTGATCCTCGTACCAAGGATCACCCACCTCAACACTTCCACCTGATGAACGATCGGTGGAGTTTACACTTTCACATCCTAAGTGTTGAGGCCCACATTTCCTTTTGATCCGGGTCGTTCTTCATTGCTAGATATGCCCGCCCAACCCCCCGTTGAATCCGACTTCAACGTTCATATTCGATCCCGGATGACTTCACGGTGGTATGGTCCCTAGCCAAAGACCTTAAGAAGGGGCCCTTACCGGGAGGCAACCCAGATTCATTTCGTGTCCTGTCTTTTAAATTCTGTTAGTTTCGATTTTGCATTGTTTTCAATAATGGGCTATTTTGGCATTCTTTGGACTTGCCCTTTTACGCCCAATTGGTGGCGTCTGTGTTGTGAATATTTTGGAAACAGGTAAGCCCCTCTGAAATAGGGATGGAATTAGGAACAATTACAAAGGAACCTCTGGCGAAATTTTCCAAGAGGACCTTCATCTCCAACGATTGAAGGTAGCACCTCAACGACCCCTCCCACTTGCAATTGTGCGGGCCCCTATCTTCCTTCCGCATCTTATCGGGGAGTACTCGTTTCACCCTTCCTTTAATATTTGCCCACAACGACTCCACTATTTTCCTTTCCAGTTTTTGTTTTCGTTCTCCTTTGGTTTTGTTTTTGCTAACCCTTAACTCCAGTTGTAGTTTGGTTGCTTCTAGTGTTTTATGCAGGTGCAATTTCAATTCCACACCGCAACCACGCTACGCTACTTGAGACTGAAGCTCAAGTGTGGGGGAGTTCTACAAACTGATAGCAATAGCAATCTCAGGGGAGTACTAGTTCCTTTTAGTTTTCGTTCTCTCTTCTCTAATTTTGAATCTGCAAATCTGGGGATAGCTTCTGTGCTATACTGTTTGTTTGTGTCCCGTGTGCTTTTCCTTTTGTCTGCTTCCCGCAAAGGTCTTCTGGAACCTTCCCCGGTTTTGATTGGTGAACAATGGGGACATTGTTCAATTTAAGTGTGGGGGAGTGACCTTTTCGGTGAATTGTGTGCTTAAATGCTTAATACTTCATGCTTATCTTGCGATTGTCCAAAATAAAAAACTTGGACCCTTGTGTTGTGAGTTGTTCTCATTAAGAACAAATACTATTATGAGTTGTGGGATAAATGCTTAAATTTTTCTTTTTGATTGCTTTTGAGGAGCATTTTACATGCGGTGTGGCCAAGTGATCTTTTATGGTTGGATTTTTATTGCGTTGGGGTTCCTTCTGTCCTCTTTCTTAGGGATTGCCAAGGGGCGCTTCTTCGTGAAAATCCTTTAAGGGACTTGTGAGATGCCATTGGTAACCAACAATGAGAGTTGAGTGTTCTTAAATGCAAAGGCTTGATGCCAAAATGTTATCCTCTCATCTCTTATGCAAAAGTGAAACAAATGCATAAATCTATTTTTCCTTTTGTTTTCTTCTCAATGCCTATTCTTGAGAGAAGTTGGCCATGGTAAAAGCTCTCCAAGTTACCTAATCTTTAGAACTTTGAAGCACTCCGGATCATACCCCGAAACTCTAGTTTTTGTTTTTCCCCTAAGTACACCCATGCCACCACTAAGAGATGGTTCACACTCCTCAAAGGTTTTAATCACTTTTTGCTTCTTCTCTTATCCTACAATTCATGTTAGTATTTGTTAGTATTGAGCATTCCTTACTTGCTTGGGGGCTTGGTTTTGCTTGAGGACAAGCAAAAAGGTAAGTGTGGGGGTGTGATGAGTGTCTAAATGAGCATGTTTTAGGGGAGTATTTCATATGTTTAATCAACACTTTTCATGCTCATTTCTCCACTCTGGCTTGTTTTCCTCTAGTTTTGTGTTTCATTGGTGTCTTACACATTTATTGTTTAAACAGGAGGAATAACATAGATAGGAGTAAAGTAGATGAAGAGAGGAACGCGTGGGCGCAAACGGATCCAAAATCGGAGTTGAAACGAAGAAGATACAGCATTTCGAAGTTAGCCTACTGGAATCGTCCGACCCATAGGTCTGGGTCGGACGTGGGTCGGACGGACTTTTAAAAGAACGCGATTTTTGTCCCCGAGCTACTGGAATCGTCCGACCCATAGTCTGGGTCGGACGGACTTTAGAAAACGCGTTTTCGGCCCTGAAATTGCTCCTGGACGCGTCCGACCCAGGGTGGGTCGGACGAGTCGAAAATTTGCCCAGATCTGCGTTTTAAAACGGGGAATTTTGGGAAAAACTTCCCCATTCTTCATTCAGCTCGGTTCCGCCCCCAAAAACAGAGAAAAGAGGCGATTCCAAGAGAGAAAAGAAGAGGAGAAGAGAAGAAGAAGAAGAGAAGAGAAGGGAGGAGTAGAGAAGAGAAGCTCACCTCCTTCCAAGCTCCATTAATGGCTACTTCTATCCCTTGCTCTTTTATTTTCTCTCATATGGCTGTGTAGAATCATTTGTAGCTAGGGATTGGGGATTTTGTCCCAAAATCCTAAACTCCATTGTTGAATCTTGAACTTGTGATTGTGCTTTATTTTAGTCTTTGAGCTTAATGAAGATGATTATTGAGTGTTTATGACTTCTAACTTGTTGCTCATGATTTGGGGATTTGTTAAGGGTTTTGCTCAATTTGTCTTCTATGTGTTAAATTGGTTGGTTTGGCCTACCGATTAGTTTAGCATTATTGTGGGATTCTATCAAAATGATATTCTGAGATAGAAACCTAAACCGTTGGGACTAAATCAATGTTAGCCGATTTTCACTGATTTTGAGATGAGGTTCTCATTGCAACTTAGGGTAAATTTGTGCTTAATGCTATCAATTGACTAGGTACTTGGAAGAACCGCCAGGTTCCAACTCCGTTGGTTAGGATTAGTAGACCTTGATTAGGCTATTAGTCAATTTAGCGTTCCCGTTGTTTAGCCATGAGTTCGAGGGTTGACCATTGGTAGTAAAGGGGAGATGGGTGCAAATACCCATCCCGAGCTACACCTATCCTAGATAGTTAGTTTAGTGTTTATTGCTTTTCTTTATTTCTCCAATTATAACCCAAAAACCCAAAACCCATAATTTACATTTATGCACTTTTGTATATATCCTCTTGCACATTTACTAAGCTTATAATTAACTAGATAGTTACGAAGTCCCTGTGGATACGACCTTGTTGTACTACAATGATTGAGTTCACTGCCCATAGTTAGCAAGATAGTCTCACCACTATTTTGCACAATAGTTACCACACCCCGTTTGATCGCTCTACTGCAGCAAGTATCCCAACATGGCGGTCGGATATCAAGCACATCGGAGCACTATCCTCGCGGGCCGATATAACGTGGATCCTGAGACAAGAGAGAAACCAGGACCACGATGCATATGACTCCTCATCAACAAGCGCAAATACAAGTGGCACTATGTGTTTGTCTGCGTCACTTGCACATGCAATGAGGAGTTTATGCTTGTACTTTCAATACATATCACATGTCTACAATGTCTGAATGCATCAATGCATGGCCCGAACGCATAGAAAACCCTCTTGAATATACCGAACCCAGGATCAGTGTCGGGCCAATCAATTTCAACCTTCGTGCCATGGTTTGTATGCTGAATTGCCTGTAAAAAGTGGGGTAACGTGCTGTAAGAATCATCCCAGTCACCGTACACCATCTCAATAGCTCTCACTTTTTCTGCCCAAACATTCTTCCTCTTGATAGAATACTGGAACTGATCAGCTATCACTGTCTAAAGGTCACCAACTCTGATGTAAGGATTCTCTATGACATACTTCGTGAATATGCATGTCATGAATCTCAAGTCAAGATGAGGATGATCTTGACTTAAGATCGAGTTCAGGCAGGTGTGCGGGCCTTCAGTAACGGCGATCATAAAGGAATTAGGGTGCTTCTTCGTTACCGCACCACACAATCTCCATCCATAGTCGTTTTCGGATGGGCAGTAGATGTCCCACAACTTTGTGGTTGACCGGTTCACCACAAACGATCGATGATGAATAATGTGGTGCCTCTTCACAGCATGTATCAGTGAGTCTTTACTCCGAAACAGCATACCCTTCTTGAACTCATCACTGTAGCTCCAATCTCCCAATTCCAGTTCTTGTTCCTCCTCTCACCTGATGATACCACTACCACCACCGGCGTTGTAGAACAGGTATGGATGGATGAGAGAAGCATCGCTGTCCCCAGTGGTGGTAGTGACCACAACAGTAGCCACATCAGTTGGTGTGGCATCGTCAGCAACATCATTGTCATCATCGTCATCGTCGTCAGATGAACCACCTTCGAGCCCTTCCATCTCGTCCTCCTCGAAGCCTTCCCATAAGTCCCCGTCATCATCAAAGTGTCCAATATCATCACCAACGTCGTGCTGAAGATGATCTTCAACTGGTGTTGGGTATGAGGAAAGGTTTTGTGTTTGTAAATAGGTTTCATCTCGAGGAGGACCATTGAGTAGAAGAGAAGTGTTTGTGATGATTTGTATTTGGTGTGGTGAGTATGAAGAAGGCAAAGGGGTTAGGTTTTCGGGCGGTGTGAAGCTTGGAGGGGCTTGGTGTTGATAGGATGAGGAAGTGAGAAGTGTTTGTGTTTGTCGGTTTTCATGTACTTCAACGTACAATTCGTAGAATATATCTCGTGGTCCTTTACCCCGACAGTAGAACATAGCATTTTGAACATCCTCATCATCCTCAATGAGTATCACTGTCCACTTCATAGTACCGTCATTCTTTTACTGACCCATCCTCAGTGACACCTTCACTTAGTGGGTGCACAAGTCGATACTGAAACGACTACCAATCTGAGCAATAAGATGCTCTAATTGGCATCGACACTAACCAAAAGGAGCTTCTTCTTCCCACCCTTGTAATCAGCTCTGTTAACCCCATACACGATTTTGCCACTAATACGACACAAAAGCTGGATAAAGATGGACATATCCACCTATTTGATAACACAAACACACCAATTTTTACAAACAATCCTCTCCTCGTAAACTACCACTTTAATAATATATAACACTTCAGATTAACAGTTACTAACATAAATCCCTAAAATTAACACTATAATATCTTAAATAACCATAATCAATCAAATAATTTCATAAATAGCAATAATCAACCAACTAATTTTATGAATAACCACAATCAATCAGTTAATTTAATACATAACCACAAGCAATCAACCAATTTCATGAATCACCACAATCAGTAAATAAATTTCATACATAACCACAACCAACTTCATGAATCACCACAAACAAT
This sequence comes from Limonium bicolor, assembly GCA_023374045.1. NCBI lineage: Eukaryota > Viridiplantae > Streptophyta > Magnoliopsida > Caryophyllales > Plumbaginaceae > Limonium > Limonium bicolor. Next base: position 306,658,694 of record CM041776.1, on the reverse strand, counting down.
CAATTAATTACATAAATAATCATAATCCATCAGCTAATTTAATAACTAGCCACAACCAATTCCTAAAAAACCTATTTACTAAAGTTTCCCTAATTTTTAAGGTAAGAATTTACCTAAATTGGCAACAGAGGTGCTGGGATGACTGGTGGGGCGAGCTCCTGACGGCGGCGGCAACCTTGGCGGTGGAGGCGGTTGCGGCATCAGCTTCCGGCGGCGGTGGAGTAGCTGGCGTAGAGAAGGGAGAAGAAGAATCACGTGCAGAGAAGGAAAGAAGAAAGAAAGAAGAAGGAAAGAAGAAGGAAAGAAAAAGAAGGAAGAATGAGAAAGCTACGTCGGTTTTTAGAAACCATAAAATCGTCTCTTCAAGGGACAATTTCAATATTTTACGAAATCAGGCTAATAAGTCGTGCGCCTCATAGAAGGGTGAAATCGTCTGTTGCAAAGACGATTTTATGAAATCGTCTCTTGTAAAGATGATTTCACCTTAGCCACCGTCCTGCTGAGTCAGCACCCACGGCGCGGGGAATAGATGAAATCGTCACAAGAGACGATTTTTACTTCGACAATTAAACGGGAGTGCTATTTCAACAATTAGTTTGAGAAGGAGGTTAATACGGGTAATTTTTTCTGGGAGGGTTATTTTGGAATTTTTTTCCGCGGTTCTTCGCTTCGAGCTCTCCACACTAGGGTTTACTCAAAAGTCCAATGCGGCAGTCATCCTTCAAACTAAACCCGTCCAAATATTCACAGCTCACTGTAATTGCTTTCAGGTTCTCTCAATTTTCGGTTGGTTGTATGAGAACGTAGTTGTTCTTATCCGAAGTTGAAAATTATCTCTGTTTCGGCCGATGGTCTTCTTAATATGGAAAACCCTTCAACGATCGAGCCCCGAAAGGTGGTCACCTTCATTTGTCTATGGCTGCTATCTGTCAACACTTCAAACAATCATCGAAAAGCCTTCTGTTTCTTCTCCACAGGAACCCCTTGCAGCCAAGATCCTCATGGAGTCTTGTGGGTTGCCTTCAAAATTAGCCCAATCGCTCTCCTTGAAGCTCAAAAGTGTAAAGCCTGATAGCATAATTTCAGCTGTTGAATTTCTCAAATCGCAAGGCTTTACGAAATCCATGATTCGCAAAGTGGTCGAGTTTCGTCCGGGGTACCTAAATTGTGATTTCAGTACCAACTGCAAGCCCAACATTGAGCTATTTGAGTCGCTGGGAATTTCGGCTTCCGATCTTTCGAAGATGATCGCGAAGGACCCTGTTGCGATAATGGGAGACGCCAAGGCCATAGTTGATCTCTTCAAGTCATATGGTTTTAGCCACGAACAAATCATAAAGCTTACGATCAAGCGTCCCTCTCTGTATCAGCTTAAAGTTTGCAGGAATTTGCAGCCAAAGTTGGAGTATTTCAAGGGTCTGGGGTTATCAGATAATGATATCTCAAGAATGATAATCTCAAAACCATGCGTTCTCGAAAGGAGTCTTAAGAGCCAGATTAAACCATCAATTGAGTTGCTGCAGCGCCTTTTCAGGTCAAATTACAAGCTCGTTAAGGCCATTACTGGGTACTCTAGGGTGCTAGAGGCCAATCTAGGTGACATGCTGGAAACAAATATTTCGATTCTGATTAGCCATGGCGTCGCAGAAGCCAATATACTAAGGGCTTTTGATTTCCATCCCTGCCCATTACTGGTTAAGAGTGAACGGTTTAAGGAAGTAGTGAGTGAAACCTTGGAGATGGGTTTTGATCCCAAACACTTGATATTCCTGTTGGCAGTACGCACCCTTGGGATTATGACCAAATCTCGTTGGCAAACGAAGATGAAATTGTACCAAAGCTATGGTTTATCGGAGGAAGATGTTCTTTCTGCTTTTAGAAAACAACCGATGTGCATGATCGTTTCCGATGGGAAGATAACAAAGATGATGGATTTCTACGTCAAAAGGTTGAACATGAATCCGCTTGCCGTTGTTGGACTTCCAAACCTGATACTGCATAGTTTAGAAAAGAGGGTTCTACCCAGATGTTCCGTGTTGCAGATTCTGCTGTCGAAGGGCATCGTCTTGCCAGATAAGATTAGGCTCACCAAAATATTCACCAAATGAGTCATAACTTCGAGAGACTGAGATAGTCTCGAGAGATCTTCATTGACATAGCCCCAAAAGTTGTCCAGGCACACCAAGGGAAAGTGAAATTTAAAGGCTTTCCCGTGAAAGTTAGCGAGTGAGGAATCTGGATACCGTGCAATTGGGTTCTTTTTTTTAAAAAACATCCAACAAATTTTGTGGGTTTGGAGGGGCTTCTTTGTTGTGTCCTCGGCTCTTTCCATCCTTTACTCAGGGTCGAATTGAGCTATGTGGAACCAAGGAATTTCTTGATCGGGAACATGTACAACTGAGATCGAGAAGTCTAGTCATAGCAGACACATCGTTCAGTGGTTACGCAGTCTTGCGTTGTATATGTTAGTTTGATGTGGATTCAATCATTTTTTGGGATGAAGGATGGGCCACGGGTATGATCAACATTTGTATTTTTTGCTGGATAGCTTCAACAAGTGTGTGTTGTGATAGTTAATTTTAGAAAAAGCATAATCAGAACAAAACTTTTTTGTTCTTTCTCTTCGTTTACGATTAATCATTTTTCAATTCACTAAAATCAGTACCAAACGTTTATGATTGTCTTAGTTCTATAGACTTCCATCCAAGTCACACCGTTATGTATTTAAAAAGAAAACAAATCGACTCCAGCTGCCTCCTGCGTGTGAGCCCTGCTCTAGAAAAAAAAACGAAGAAGAAGATCTGGCCTTCTTCTGCCATGTTCCTTTGCAATAATTCATATATCTTCTCTGTTAGCAAACAATATCTCGCCTCCCTTTAGTTTTCTGTTTTATTTCCAGTGAGTTGTTTCTTTTATCTCCCTACGGTGAGAAATTTGTAATACTTCGGTTTTTTTAACCAATAACCTTTACGCCGTGGCCAACTTCTATTGGTATGTTTTGTTGAGTAAGGCCGAGTGGTAAAATGTAGTGGCTGACCTCGTTTGTGTCTATGTAATTCCTTGTGTGGCTATTTTTGGTTAAGACTTCTACGGTTGTACTGGATGGGGTACTCTTTTTCTTTGCTAGGTTTTTTCCCATTGGGTTTTACCTAGTAAGGTTTTAATGAGGCCCATTGCACACCCATCCTCCTGGTTTTTTCCAGGTCACTTTGATTGAATGAAAGGCGAAAGCCTGAATTATCTAAAAAAACTTCTATTGGTGTTGCAGTGGCTGTAACTGTAACAAAATAACAGAAATGCAAGTTTATATGTCCGTTAGGACAAGTTATCATCAGTTCAACATTTAAGTTATCTTCTTCTCTCTTTCCAGCCCTTTTGTATCTCTTTTGAGTGAGCCAGTATGCATACTAGTTGATTTAGCTGTTTCATAATGTTCGATTAACACTCCCCTGTCAACCCCATCATAATGTTTCTAGCAAAACAAAGTGCTATATGTTTCAGAATAGTGAAACTTGGCAATTTGAAAATGACGATACCTGTTGGAATTCACTAGATCCACAATGATCACAACTAGAGATTAGCTTTTTGATAAATAACAGTAAATCGGGAGAAAGCAAATTCCAAAGAAGATACACATAAATCCTTCAAACACCATCCACCAAAACTAAAAATATTCTACCATCAACATGTGCTACTAAAAAACAACACACCGCCTCTAAAAAGCACCGGAAACGAGTATCAATCATCAGCAACTGCGGTGCTTAAAACTCAGCGATGAGCATTGCTTAAATCTAACAACTAAAAGAATCTGGGGACTAAACCCTCCTAACTAACTGCTTAGCAGAGAGTAACAAAAAGAAAAAACACCAACTCGATAGTAAAACAGTATAACCAATATTCTTAACCATAAAAATAAACTAATTCATTATCAATCTCAATTGTGATACAAAGTTGCAATACACAAATGTTTTGCATGTTAGAAAACAATACTATGTCCGTTAAGTTGTTCTTGCGGAGTTAATTAGTTTCATCTACCACTTGATGATCTACTCCTAAAAAGTTTCACAAAAGATTAATACTTGTAGGTAATGCAATTAAGCAGTGCAAACAAACAACCTGTGAAGCATTTAATCTTCTAACATTATAAAGCTAGTTATGAGGATGTTCAAGCTTTGTGAAGCTAAAGAAAAGACTCATATGGTCTTCTAAAGACCCAATTTTTTGCTTTTCTTTGGTGTCAGCGGATGGTGTTAATGGGTTCTTCATATGCTGTAACAGTTTAACATATACTCCCTCCGTCCTGAATTGACCGTCCTGTTTGCTTTATGGCACGTTTTTCCATTTCAATATTAAATATATAAGATAAAATAATTTTATAAAACTAAATTTTGTAACATATAGTTTATCATGTAAGGAATCATATGCAAAACTTAAATTTTCAAAATTAATTTATCTTATATGTTAAAAATTAAAATCAAACGACATGTCCAAATAGTAAACAGGACGGTCAATTCAGGACGGAGGGAGTATATCATTATTTGTGGTTGTTATAAGGTTAAGCAATATTACTATGAATACATTTAGTAACTTACAACTTAGGATCATCCCAAATTGTGGGGACCAAATTTCTAAGAGGGTAAAAATGTGTGTTATAATATAATCTTGAAGTAGGTTTCAATAAATCTTCTATTGATGAGGTGATTATGTGAAATGAGGAAGATGACTAAGACAAAAAGGTTTACATGGTTAAGTAGTGAATGACCTACTCATGGTGAGTGCAACAGAAGTTTTTACTATGCTGAGTGAGAGAGTATAAGTAAAAGCTTCTATGTGACGTGAATCTCTCTCTTAAATAATTAAAGTTATTTGTAGGCAAAAGACAATGGACCATCCGGTTGGGTGGATAGTTTTGGGTTGTTGGATGATGTCAGCCTCCAGTAATCAGAAATGAAGGGTTGATGGCATTAGGCCGTCACGTTGCTGAATCCAGTAAAAACTACAAATAGGAGGTTGTCACTATGCAGGTTTAAATATGACGACTTTTCGTGCGTCATACCCAAGAAAAGCGTTAGTGAGTCAGGTCTAGGCCTAACTGGTGACACTACTAGAAAAAAGCAGTTTACCCACTGCTAATTCCATTGGCAATCTGTGTTGAGGACCAAGAGAGTTGTCTCAACAAAGCCTTGCTCTACAATCTCCTAATAGGTCTTAATAAAAGTCCCATTGATCCCATCAAGGTCTGGTGCTTTGTTTGGTTCATCTACTTCAGGGCAAGAATCACCTCCTCCCTACAGAAGTTGAGAGAGTTTCCAAAGGCTTACATCCGCCCACGATTTCGATCACCCCTGCTGATCTGCTCATAATTATAATTATTTCATTCAAACTCTCAAAAACTAACCATGACATCGAAACAAGGCGTTGTGGAGGTTGATTTTTTTGGTCTGAGGGGGGGGGGGGGGGGGGGTCTAACCAAAACGTTCTGGACTAAAAAACCTAGATCCTAAAAAAATTATCATTCTATGGATGGTGAAAACCCGTCATTCTTGGCATCCCTCAAATACCTACTATAGTCCATCTTTCCCAGAAAACTTGATGGAGGAGTGTTAGTGAACACTACACCCACTCTCAATGGGCTCCACGGGGACTTATTCCCTATAAGCAGAAATTTAACTACAGCCGCCACCTAGTCTTGACTTAAAATGAACTAGGAAGAAAGATTGGGTTCTAAGAACCTTTGGTTGACTCTGAAATCTTTGTCTATGGATAAGGCTTATCTGGTCATTGCAAAGATTCAGTAATGGGTTCGTCTGGGTTACACCCTTGGAAGTGGCAACGACCATGACTTCGGATGGTGCTCGAGGAAACCTCAGTCTTCAATTATCGGATTGCCTTCTTTCAAAACCTTTTTTAAGAGATTCATTCTAGGGGGGCACTAGGATATAATAGAACAAAATATGAAGAGTTTGAAGTGGCGAGCTTTTACGCCAAGCTGGTGCCAAGAGGGTTTTTAATGAATTGAGAGTATTGAATGAATGCTGAATGGAGAGTCATAGAAATTTTGAGGGTTAAGTAGACAAACTTGATTTGATGTCTATCAGTTTGTGGGTTTTATGAAGGTAAGGGGGTTTGAGAGGCTTTCTGGTTTTTTGGGTATTTTGAAAGATATGATTGCCACGTTAGAGTCTTAAGGACATTTGAGTGTTTTTGAAAGGTATTGGTGCAGCCTATGAGTTGTGAAGGGGTTTGATTCTCTTGAAAGGTATTTGAATTGCTAGGAGAAGTTTGAGGGACATTTCGGTTTGTTTGTGGCGATTAGGGGTATTTTGGTCATTTTTTAGAAGCTAAGGTATTTCACTCATTTATGAAGTCCAGGCTTTAGGATAGTCGAGTCCTTGGGGTGGTTGGAAATTAGAAGTGTTTGAAGGATATTTGGGTTTTCAAGGGTAATCGAGAATTAGGGGGTTTGAAGGTTATCTAAAGAAATTGGTGGGATTGAGTCCAAGGGTTTTTTAGTCATTTTTGAGAGTTTGTGACTTGATCCTTACTGGAGGTTGATGGATGGTTGAAATTGTCTTGAAGCTCAAGTGTGAAAGGGGCTTGGGATTTCAAGAAGTTTGGGGGGTTTTGAGGAGTTTGAGGTTCTTTAAGCAATCAATATTTTTGAGGGAAGCTAGGAATTCTATGGAGTAAGGTTTCTTGAGATCTGGAGTCTTCATGAGTTTGCTGAGATGCTTGGGTCCTTAATGAAGTTCAAGTCTTGTTGGAGAGTCCAGGGATACTGAGCTGCCCGAGTCTGCTGTTGCATTAGAGTTGCCTTGGGGTTTAGGATTGAGAAGATTGAGGATATAAAGTTCGGGTTTTGAATAGGCAGATGTGGTGAATCGAATTATTGAAAGGGAAAAGCTTTTCAAAACCGTCTCTCTTAAGTATTCAAAACCAAAATTTGTTTTATTTTAAAAAAAGGTGGATGATCTTGAAGGATCACCCATGTACCCCCTCAAACATGACACTTTATTAATGGTAAGTGCTAAAACTCAAAAGATGGGGCAATGTATTTATGTCAAAAACTAGGGTTTAATGAGAATATCATTAGATGGGATGCTCTTGGCCAAACGCTAATAACGTCTCTAACTCCCAGGTTTTTAAAACATCGAAATCGAGTAGAAGGGAGAAACGATTCTAAAATCCACACTCCAACTTGGAAAACAGCTTCATCCCCAGCACCCCGCCTTGTAAAAATCTGGACTACAACTTGGAGAAATTAGTCACCATAATACCCCACCTGTAGAAATCCAAACTGCAACAAGGGATGGTGCGAGTGCCCCGCCTTAGATTGTGTTTTGGAAGAATGACAAGTCATGACTAACTTGGGGAGGAATGGTTTGAAATTTAGACATTTCTCGTCCCCCGAAAAGAATTATTATTCTGAGTTGATTTGAAAGCTGTTTGTTTTTAAATGTAGTTTGAAAAATAAATTAGGTTTTAAGGGTAGTTCAGACTTTTTTAAAAGAAATGCTTGGAATTATAAGAACTTTATGCTATTTAGAAGAACCTTTTGCATGCTTTGAGAAGAATTATGCAATTTTGAGAAGAGTTTTCTATTGAAATTTCGTAAATGGATTTCTTTTGAGTTTTGAAAATGAATGTTGATTTTTTTATAAGATTTGAATAAAAAAAGGATTGTTTTGATTTTTGAAAAAAAATTATTTGATTTTGATGAAGTTTAGAAGTTTGAAATTATTTAGAAACTTGTTTGGGTTTGTGCTTTATGGGGTAAGAATTTTTGGTATCTATAAGCAAAATTTTAGAAGATTGAAATTATTTAGAAACTTGTTCGGGTTTGTGCTTTATGTGCGTTCTTCATCCCTAAACTTAAACGTGAATAAACCAGCGCCCAAAATATCACAGATGCAACTCACCCTCAGACTGCCAAACCTTCCCCTACGTTTGCTCTATGGCTCGAACATCAACACTTCTAGCCAAAAATAACTTTCCTACAAGGCACCACTTAAAAGGTATTGTTGATGATGACTTAAGAAGGTCACCCACCTCCATGCATGCTTCTTCCTCTTCCGTAAGATTTAACCCAGCACAGTGTTGAACTATCTCCTCAAGGTTCCCAGTAGGTTCCGCCATGTGTAGAAGGTGACGGTACAGAACATGAAAGGGAGAAGATAATGAAAGGAGAGGAGAGGAGAGAATAGGAGAGTTAGCGTAAACAAAGAGTGAAAAGACCAAAAGAAAAAAGGCTTATAGATAGAAGCTAAACAGGCCTGATTTGAAACCTCCAAAGCGTCAGACCTCCATCAATGATGCGCATGTCTTGAAAATCGGATCTAGAGCTTCAATTAGTGGTTAATATACTAAAATCCTTCACCTACCTAGAAATGATGTGCATGTCATGAAAACCTTACCTAAGACAACTAACACCTATGAGACTACCAGAACAGTAATCCGCACCCTCACACTTCCATCTAGAGACATGCTCCACTAAAGAAAATAAACCAGAGCGGGAGTCGAGAAGGTGCAGCCACACAAAACATCCACCGTGGGATGAGAAAGAACGGTCGTAGCAGCTGAGAAATAAGTATTATTATGGGCAACTCCCATTGCAGTTTAGTTTAGCAATGATTTCATTGTTTACCCATCCTTTCTATTTTCTCTGCTCTTTGGTACCATAAAAAGGAACATGCTTTTCACTTTTTTTTTAGTAAACCTTGAAATCAAATATATTGAAAAAGACATATTACTTACCTAAGTCCATATTACACACACTAAAGATTCTAGGAGGGATGTCATTACCCTTCCAGGACTTGACATAGGGGGTATTCTTATAAATAGCCAAATACGAAGAGAAAGAAAATAGACAGGACTATCATCCTTACAAAATCTTAGAGAATCAAAAGTACAACACATTATTCTAATTTACTTTGGAATGGAAGAATCTGCCAACGAGATTTGATCGACAAAATGATCCAAAGTCTTCTTTTGTCTAATGTCAATTTCAACTCGTTTCACTCCTTCAAGCACAATCCTTCAATTTCAGCATTGTGCTAGCTACAATCGTCCGACATCTTCTCGTTGAATATCAAAATATGAATCCCAAGATGGTTTCTGATGGAACCACTTAGGATAGTAGGGAGTCCTCTTATGGTCTTAAACGAACAATTAAGTTTGAAAGCATCATGTAAAGGAGGAATCCAAGATCTGTTATCAATATCAGACTAGTGACAAGAGCACATAGATAACTTGTAAGCATCATTGAGTGTCATGTTAGCTTCCAATGTAGCTAACCAAGATTTCTCAATATTATGCCTCACAAAGTTCTTAGCGTTATAAATTTCCTACATGAGATTTGCAATATCTGACAATTTCGAATTTGACCCCTTGTTCGAATTATGATAGAACCAATCTTGAAGGCTGGTTTCTCCAATCAGAGGCAATGAAGAACTATCAATAATACCGTTCCAGAGATGGTACACAAAATAGCACTCAAAGAAGATATGAAGGATAGATTCAGTTCCTCCACATAAGAATCAGATCCTTCAATTCTTCGAGAAAGGATAGCCTTGCAGAGAATAATATTGGAAAGAAATTTCCAAAACAATACCTTAGCTCTTGGGCTGTGAAGATGGGGATTAAGCTTTTCAAGCATCTTGAAATAATCAGCTTTGGCAGAGGAGTTACATATGTCTTCATGGTCTTTTGTAAAGGAGTAAACAGATTTAACAGAAAAAAAACCATCTCCCGAATGATGCCACCTCCTTATCATCCTCCAATAGATTGACAGGAATGTTTTGGTTGATTCAACATCAGTATTCCAAACTGATAAACCGAGGACATGAATGTTCCATGATCCATCTTCTGGGTTGATAAAATGATACTTTGGTTTGAGAATCTGAAGTATGAAGGGAAGTGATTGGTTTGAAGTAGGTCTTGGAATCCAAGAAGAATTCCAAAAATCTGTTGTTCTTCCATTACCAATTTGAAATCTAGCCCTTGTAGCCACCAGAGGAATAGCTGAAACTATAGATTTCCAAATGGAGCTGACTTGACTTTCAATCTTAACATCAAGGATCATGCAGCTAGGAGTGTTCTCTAGTCTATACCAAACTAGGGGTGCTCCCTTTGAGAGTTCTGGCCATGAGGGAATTGGGATGGAGGAGGATATTCCAAGTTTGTTTTGCTAGAAGAGCTATGTTAAACAAGGTAATAAAGAAGATTTTTCCCAACTCAACCAGTGCATTCCCTTCTTATTTAATACCTGGTAACAAGAAGAGGGACATTGTGTAATTTGCTATATACTAGAGAACATTCTGAATGAGAACACCCCTAGCTGCATGAGACATGGGTTTAAACCAAGAGTGCACTTTTTTCCTAACCGCCTCTAGGAGATAATTAAACATTTGAGTTCTATCTCGCCCCCTTTTACAGGAGGACCAAGATACTTTGAGAAAGAAGGAGCTTCAGAATAACAAAAAATGGAGCAAATTCGGTCTTTGATGGTGGGATTCAATTTTCTACCGAACATGAACTTTGGGCCATCGATTACATGACTAGAGGAAGAGAGAAAACCATCAATGATTTTTTAAGGTGATGAGCATTCTGAACTGTGGCAACCCCACAAAAAAGGATATCATCCGCAAAGGCAAGGTGGGTAATTGAAGGCCCGATCTAGATAATTTATAACCATGAAAATACCCCTCAGCATCAGCATGAAATAAAGCAGTTGATAGGGCTTCTTGAACTAGGATAAAGATGAAGGGGGGGGGGGGGTTAAAGAATCACCCTCACTAATTCCTCTTGTGGGAGAGAAGAAAGGGCCACGAGCAACATTAACCAGAATAGAGCACTTGACTGAGGTGATGCAGTTCATAACAGGTTTGAGCCAATAGGAAGAGAACCCCATGGATTCAAGAATATTCTTGATGAAATCCTACTCTAATTTATCATAGGCTTTGCTCAAATCAACTTTCAAAGCAAAATGCCCTTTTTTCTTAGCATTACTTTTTTTCAGAGCATGTTGTATTTCACTAGAAATGATAATGTTGTCAGTGATATTCCCTCATTTCACAAACCCATATTGAGAGCTAGATATAATACTAGGTAGCATACCTTGTATTCTATTAGCTAACACCTTGGAAATGATCTTGTAAATGAAATTACAGAGAGTAATAAGTCTGAAATCACTAACATTGATAACTCCGCTGATTTTTGGAATGAGAGTGATATACTAATCATTGTGATTATCAAGCAAAGGATTACCTTAGAGGACAACATCACATAATGAATTATCTGATCCCCCATGACACTCCGGTAGGTGTTGAAGAACTTGTCATTGAAGCCATCTAGACCAGAATCCTTGTCCCCTCCTAATTGTTTTACTGCTTTGACAATTTGTGATGGAGCATAAGGGCAATTAAGAACAATGGCATCATCCATACTTACCATCCTAGAAACCGCATAAGTAAAATATGGGTCAATGAAAGGAGAACCAGTTTGGAGTAACTATTTGAAATGAGAAGTAGCTATGTATTTTATCGAATTCGATTGAAGCCAACTAATTTGAACATTTAGGAGTCCAAAAATCTGATTTCCCTAGCTCTAGCTCATGCCTTTGCATGGAAATAACCAGAATTTTTTTTTCTCCTTCCTTAATCCACTTGTCCCTAGATGTTTGTTTCTAAGTCACTTCTTTCATCATTAAAAGATTAATTTCCACAGTGATTTTTTTATTAGATAGATTCCCTACTGTTGGTGGAGCTCTACCAAGAAGCTTTAAATCTTCTTCTTTCTTCCTTTTTTTCCCACATGGTTTTACTCAAGGACCATCCTTCCCAACAAGAGAGTTTATCTGCACACATTCTAACTTTAGCTAGGAGATCCAAATTGCTATTTCCCCACACTTCAGTCACAATCAAGGTACTTCTTCTCCATAATCCACTGGTTTTCAAATCTGAATAAATTTGCATGGATTTTATGAGAACCAAAGAATCTGATCAGCATGGGACAATGATCTGATCTTTGCCTCTGGAGATGTCGAACATAAATGTTGAGAAACAAGATTAGCCCATCAAAAGAGCAGAAAGATCTATCTAATCTGCTAATGAAGATACTGTCATCACATGGGCCATTTGTAAACGTAGCAAAAGTGCCAAAAAAGCCCAAATCAACTAGGCCACACATTCTTCAACCACATCTCCAAAAGGTTTGATTTGATCTTCCTGCCTTAATCTTCCCCCAAATTTTTCAAAGTTGAAGAGGATTTGATTAAAATCGCCCACTACCAACCAGGGATGATGGATCTGATTCTTAAGCACTTTTAAGAGCTTCCAAGATAAATATTTTAAACTCTAATCTACCCACCCATAAAAACCTGTGAAGCGACACCAAAAGCCCCCCAGAATTTTAATATCAGTCGATATATGGTGAATGGAATAATTTATCATCTTTGTCTCCATTTATTTTTTCCACAACAAAGCTAGACCATCACTCCCATTACTTCCCAATGAAATTCCATAATAGTCAAAGTACTTATTTGTTTTTATCAAATCCATCTTTGAGTTAGATATGTAGGTCTCCATGAGGAACACAAGCTCTAGGTTTTTCCTCTTAATGATCTCAGTGATCCAAGCTACTGTCTGAGGGCGACACAACCTCGACAGTTATAAACTCATCTTCCTTCGTAGCCACCCTCTTATTAATGCAACCGGACACTACGTAAGACAAGCAGTAAAAACAAGTAGAAAAGAAGCACAACTACTCACCCCACAACAGAAGCAAACCACCAACCAGACTAAGTAACTACTCTTAGCAAAACATGGACCACCACCTACTTGATCGTTACAATCCGAGGCCAAACAAAGAAGAAACCACCAGCAAGCCAATATCTCTTTGATCCGAAGCCAATCAAAGAAAAAGGCTAGTTACAGACCAAATTTTCGATCAATAAAAGCAGCTGCAAGATGACACCTAACCCTTACAAATTTATTAAGAGTGAAAGAAGCAGCACAAAATCGCAAGCAGATGTAAATATCCATAAAACACAACCTATATAGGCCACATCTTTCTCCATTCATGACCCTCATACGATTGCTATCTCAGACAAAAAACATCACTGCAAAGAAGAGGAATACAATCCAACGGAGCATAACTTAAAGAAGAGGAGAAGCAGTGTCACACTGTCACCTGCTATTGGCCACTGGAAGAATAAACGAGATAGCTAACCTATGTAGAAAAAAAAAAGCTAAATCTTCGAATAACTTGTGAAGCTACCTTGAAAGTCTTCTGAAACTAGTTGATGGTGTTGGCCTACAAAGCACCGGAGCAATAGAGGAGAAAAGAACGCATAACTCCTGGATTTCCCAATTTCCCTTTTATTCTCCAATCGGCTTAATGAGATAATATCAAAGGCCTAATTTTGCTTACGTATATAAAATACGTATATAAAATCACTCTGTAAATGCAACAAAGAACATGCGATAACTCTCCAAAATCGCCTCTATGACACTTCTTGATTGTGGTTCCCTTAGGAATTTTTCGCATCTTTGTTTCTCTCGATACAATTGACATTGATATGTTAGTAGTAGTGCTTACTTGTTATGGGGCCAAACATGGTAGTTAAAAAAGAAAAGAAAAAACAACTGCAACATCCTGCTTTTTCAGCACTAGCTAGGGTCTTCTATCATGTCTTTCACTTCTTAAACAAACAATACAGTTCTGATTATGGTGAAAGAGGTCTTTGATCCCAAGGAAGGACAGACCAACTACCTAGCTAGCGAGTAGTAAAATTACTTATCATTCCATTCTTAACTTAAGGCAATTTTTTTACTCTATGGGTTGTTGTGGTTAAGCCTATTATAGAGTAACTAGGTGTTAGTTGTTTATGATCTTTTTTTTTTTACTTTTTAGGAATTTGATTATGATCTTGCTAGGTGATGATGTGAATTTCGTCTATCCACTACTGTGAACAAAATTCCATATCTTTTTTTTTCTGTAGTGGAAAATTGAATGTGACCCATGTGTGTATACATGCACACATTTATGTATATTTTCAGTTCTTGCGGACCCAGGAATTTTATTTGGGATAAAAAAAGTTTTTTGACACAATCATCTTTTAAAACATTATGTTATTTTGTATTTTTCAAAAATTTATAGGAATATTTAATAAATTTTTAAAATTATCAGGACCGACTTTCTATTGGGTGGTGAGGGTTGGGGATTTTACCTTTTGTGTGAAGGTATATAAGTTTGGTTGTGTAATACAAGGTTTCAATGATGTGAATGTGTATTTTAGAATATTATATAAAATTATCTATGTAAATATGCAAATATATTTGTAATAATATATGTGCATGATTATCATTGTGCATTGTAGTTTGTCACATAATCATGCTATGTTGTACATATCTAAAAAAACAAAGTTAACAAACTATTGGAAAAAAATGTTATTATAGAAAAGATATATCCATACAATTAATGTAGAGATTGTGAACATATGCATAGCCCTGTTTGTGGATTGATTATATTTATAATAATTTAGAAAAAGATAACAATATATCACGTAAAAGAATTTAAAAAAACATTAATCTAATAGTGCATTTGTGTGACTAATAAAAGGAAAAGGTTAACTGATAGCCCTAAACCCTCTATATATTGACTTCATATAGATTCAGAGATGTGGAGATTCACTCTTGTAATATACATCTATTTTCACAAAACTAGAACTCATGTTATTTTTGTAAATAAATTATATTCCCGTGGTTAAGCAACTAGTTCTTCATCAAAACACTCCTTTTGAAACGGTGACAAAATGTGAATACAATATTCCTAAACCTACAAAACAGTTGACTATACATACCGTTTTGTCATTAGGGTTTTGATAACTTTTTTAACAACTTCTACGATTTGTAACTTTTTTGTTTAGAATAAGGGAACCCATAGCTGTTACTTTCTGGGTGTGCTCTGGGTAATCGAATTTTTTTTAGAATGAGGGAATCCGTAAGTATTACTTCTTCGAGCGTGCTCTGGGTAAACCCTCACACTGAAGCAATAGTCTGTAAACCAGACCAACCAGTAAACCACAGGGCGACAATTTGTAACTTTATAAACTCACATCAGTTTCATATGTACTAAATTTTGGCTATTGACTCTATTACCTTAGCAACACTACTACCAATGCATTCTTCATGAATGAATCAAACTATAACATTAGTTCTACATACTGACAGCTACTCGACTCATTTAATTTTGTAAATAGATCGAAACCTATCAACTAAACAACCATTGAATGGTGAAATGAGTGTTGGCAACGACAAGTCTATCCCTCCAAAGTCCGGAAAGATCGATTGCCAGTTGACTGGTGAAGTGCAAGATTTGGATTAAGGGGAGTCTCTGAGATTTTTAACGTACCCGAATTCCCATCTGGTTTTGAACCCATCAAAGTTCAGCCTAATATTTATTTGGAAGAGCCAATTCATTTGGATTTGGAAAAGGATCGATAAAATGTTTACGTGCAAGAAGAAGCAAGGCAAACGCTTATGCTCACTAAGGAGCTTGGTTGTGAAATTCTGGATGAGAGTAGGACATTGGATAACCTCAGAAGCATTATTCTAAGGTCAATGAAGGGTCCATGAAACCCAAATTGAACAGGAAGCAATAAGGAAAACG
Source organism: Limonium bicolor (assembly GCA_023374045.1). Taxonomy (NCBI): domain Eukaryota; kingdom Viridiplantae; phylum Streptophyta; class Magnoliopsida; order Caryophyllales; family Plumbaginaceae; genus Limonium; species Limonium bicolor. The sequence continues at coordinate 306,643,025 of CM041776.1, read as the reverse complement.
TCCCAAAGAAAGAAGTGGCTATTGTCAAAACAAGGCCGAAGAAGGATTTTGGGTTCAAGAAACCCCAATGGGTTTTAACATTTTTTGGCGAATAAGTGTTAGCTATGATGTGTTTCTATTGTAAGAGTTTTATGCATGGAAGTGTAATCTCTTCTTTCCACATTTGTGGGGTCTTTGCTATAAGCCACTAATTATAAAAAAAATCATCTTTTTATCAAGATACTTTTCAGAACAACTTGAACAAATAGGGAAAAGAACAACTTCCTAAAAAAACTTCCTAAAAAGTAAGAAGAAAAATGGTCCCCATAGAAGCTTATTCTTTAAGTCCTCGTTTCTTCATCTTCACTATACAAGATTAAATAGAAACACTTTTTCCATTGCGCTTCCACTAAACTTTCCCATTAGTAAATTGAACTATTTTTTTTTCTACACTTCATCTAATTTCTCTATTTTATTTAGAACATTTCTACACATGTCATGAAGATCTAACACTATTTATTGCAATGGCTGAGGCTATCATCTCCTCTAGTGACTCACACACACCTTTGACTGATTTTCCAACAAAGCTTCCATCGATTGAAGAATCTGCGAACGTTTTGATGTTGTAATCTAGCCATAGTTACTCAGATCTTGAATACCATGACGAGGGGGTAGCAAAGATCTTAGACAATTAGCAATGCGGCCCCTTATCGAAATCAACTAAAACTACATCCGTTCCTAATTTGAAGAAATCAATTTGACAATTTCCCTGTGGAGGGACTTTCAAATATTTTCGTTAGGTAAAAGTGTACTAAGTTGGGGGAAGATCAAACAACATTGCCCAAACCCTGATGCTGAAAGGAACCTGTTGAGCTGCCAAGGCAGTGATATCCGCTTTCATGACCAACATGGCCCTGAGGAAGAAACTCCACTTCGGTGGAGCAGGAATCTCCAAACAATGAAAGACATGGAAGACATGCTGGTCAAATTTTGCAGGACTGAGGTTCCTGGCAACTTCTTGCGAAAAGCACCTTCATGGGGCGATGAATCATCGGATAAGGGAAGAAAATGATGTCAAGCTTCCTCACTTTACGGGCAGGGTCAATCCTAGCTAGAGAAAGGTGAGGCATCTTTATGGAGCTGTTGAAAGGGGAAAGGTTCCGGATCTGCAGGCTAGAGCCTAAATCAGAGCTTAAACTTGAAGAATTGACATAAGGAGCAACATGAGGGATCCTACTGACCAAGAACAACAAACGGGAAAAGGAAAGAGAAGAAGACCTTAAAGGGCCAAATCAAGATCCCCGAGAGGAGGCCATCATCGCTCTCCTTGGTAATCTTTAGTATAACCCTAAACCAGCAAGCAACTTCCAAGCTTTCAATAAATCAGTTCTCCCCTCCCCAAGAAAGATTAAACCTTCTCTATGAGACATCACCCTTTATTGAGAAGTGAGAACATCTCTTCAAAACCAGACACGTGGTCTGGAATTACATTTAGGGGAGATTTGATCATACAGTTATTTGAGGGAAGGGGAAAGGTACCAACCATCAGCCTTGCATACATTGTTGTAAATCAAAATTGGGATCAAAAAGACATTTGATGTGTAGTGCTTAATTTGTACGGAAATGAAAATAATGAGAGTATCAATAACCCAGAAAATCAATCTCGCACCTAAAGATGCTCAAATAAAACCAATATCTTGTAATCTTCTATATGTTTCGTATGGCTATTCAATTGCAAAGCTATAGATGACTAATTAATACCTTCCGTTAATTTAAAGTTTACTCCACATAATTATTTGTTCTATCCCACAAACGTTCCATTTCTCATTTCCTCACTTAATCTTCATTAGTTTACTTTAATCAAACCACAGCATATGCAGTATCAGAAGTGAAGTTATTCACAAGTTTGAAAATGCCTCATCCAAAATTTTGATACTTTAGCAGCCAGTCAGCACAAAAACATGACTACAGTTATAAACATGTAAGAAAGCAACAGGAGCTGACAATAGTCAACAGCAGAGTCAGCAAAGCATAAAGGATACCTTAGTACAGAAAAATCATTTCAGTGCTCTTGGGAAATGCAATTTTATCAATGCAGGAAGTTCTATTAGCTCAATTTTAGATTTTCCAAGGAAAATTTTCTTCAACTTTTCATCGCAATTGACAAAATTCTTGTTGTTCGGATCCTGCATGTTAAAAACAGAAAAAGAAACTGCATCTGAGTATTAGATTCTAAGACACAAACAGAATAAGCAGGTTATTGTTTTAACCAAGCAAGCCCCTAAAATATGCAAAAATGTTACAGATAGAGCAGCAGCTAATTTGAATTACCATGAACATGTCCAGTGATTCTACATTCAATGGAAATAATTTTCTTGTGGCCAATAGAGGCATTCCTAATACACGGGAGACTTTTATCATCAGATCTTTAATTTAAAGAGAGAGAGAGAGAGAGAGAGAGAGAGAGAGAGAGAGAGAGAGAGAGAGAGAGAGAGAGAGAGAGAGAGAGAGAGAGAGAGAGAGAGAGAGAGAGAGAGAGAGGAGAGAGAGGAGAGAGAGAGAGAGGAATTACTTGTAGATTGTTGGTTTTGATGTGAGACCAAACACGCATGAAGCACCCCAATTGAGAGGTCTGAGACTGACCCACAAACTCCCTCAGCGTTGAAGGAAGATTGACAAGATCAAGTAAACTGGCAACCTTCTTCGGGTTATCTGTTAGTGCCTTCTTCATGCGTTGAGGCAGCATGACTGCAAATCTTGTACTTCTGATAACTGAAAAGAAAAAGAACAGTGTTGAAGCTCAATTCCATCAACCCTCTGAATCACAAACTCAATATAGCGACGAACATGAAACAGCAAACAATCAATTCCAGACTTCCAGTGCTTCATTTTGGAATAGGTTCAACAAAAGCTCTGAGCTGCTCAGAATCAAAAGTCGTGAATGTATTTGTTCATTTTACAAAGTCCCTTAAGGGATTAACGCATGAAGATTATATGTGACTTTTTAGAATATAATAGGCACTAGTCATTTCAGATTAGCACAATCAAGTCCTGAATTCTGAATGGAAGGTACTGAAACAGAAATATTCACCAGAGCAGACAAAATCAGCTTAAAATAAAGAGAGGAAGAAAATAATTGGACCTCTTCAGATTGGCACAATCCACAATCAAGCCCTGAATTCTGAAATCTGAATGGACGGTACATTGAAACAGAAATATTCACCAGAGCAGACAAATCAGCTTAAAATAAAAAGAGGAAGAAAATAAATGGACCTCTTCCCCTATACCAAAACCCGCCCAAAACCCCAAAACCCTCAGCATAGTCTCCTCATCCATAAGTTTTCAATTTGCAAGCCTAATACTTCAATATTTCTTCTCTTTTTTAGGTTTCTCTGCTCAACAACATAAACATCTAATATAAAAACTCAGATTATTCCGTAGGTGAATACCAGGTTCATGCACAATTACTTCTAGTAACCATACAAAGCCGCTATATCGTTTTAGTGAGCAAGCAAGCCTAAAAGCACGGAAAATGTGCATCCAACCAAAAGAAAGGAAACTTACGATTGAATACCAATCAGCTTCGAAGCCAGTCGAGAAGGAAATGCCTGTAAAGAGCTTGTCTGTTGTGGTGCACGGACAGAGCGAAGATGTAAAAAACCAACAGAGCCTGTTCTCGGCAAGAAAAAAATCTCAGTTATGGCCGCTCGGGCGGGTTTGGGACGAACTGAGTTATTTATCTGATGGAAGCGTTGTTGAAATATCAAAAGGGTGATGTTTGGCACCATTTAAAAATGTTATAATTGAGGAAATTTTTTTAAGATTCAAGTTTATATGTTTATTTACTGTAGTTTTTCGACAATATTATGATAATGATATATAAATTGTTTTTTATTAAAAATATATGCATTGTTTTTTCATAACTGACATATATATTATATTCATGAGTGGATCATTATTAAAAAATACTCCCTCCGTTAATTAATATCTGTCGTTTTAGGTTGTGATTCTTGTTCAAAAATATGTGTCATTCTAGCTTTTAGATACACTTTTTTCCATTTTTAAAGTAAAAAGTAAGGATACATGCGTCATTTTCCTACTTTTCTTAACAAATGTGCAAGTTTCTAAAATAACAAAAATACACGTGTTATGATCATTAACAAAAATACCATAAATGTTTACTAAACTGAATAAAATAAAATTTTAATAAATTAAAATATATTATTAAAATATTATGTTATTTTATATTTTTAAAAATTTTATAAAAATATTTAAGAAACTTTTGAAAATTTCCAACTGACCCCTTTTCATTCGAAAAGCCATTTTATTTGTTGGTTATACTCCCTCCGTCCCACCTTGACCGTCCAGTTTACTATTTGGATGTGTCGTTTGACTTCAATATTTAACATATAAGATAATATATTTTTGTAAATCTATGTTTTATAATAGAATCTTTATGTGAAAAATTATATATTATACAATTTAATTTTTAAAAATTATTTTATCTTATATGTTTAATATTAAGGTGGAAAAACGTGTCAAAAAGCAAATAGGACACTTATGACAGGACGGAGGTAGTATGAAATTGATTCTTCCATACTGAGTTACTCTTATATCCTGAACCCTCCATAAATTCTCTAAATCCTAATTAAAAGGAAACCTCTAGCTTCATGGTTCATCTTCGCTAGGGATGGTAACGGGTCGGGTTCGGGTCGGGTGATGCTCCACCCAACCCGACCCGTCACCCGCAACCCGTCACTCGCGGGTGAAACGGGTGAACCCGTCACCCGTTTTTTTTCAGCAATCATTTTTTATTTTTAACATACACACCTATAATGTCAATAACATACTCAAAACATAGAGTATTAACCAAAATATTTCCAAATTATCTCAACAAATATGGGATTAGTATATTCTTTTTATTTAATATAATACATACGGGTGAACGGATCGGGTGATCGGGTGAAAAATGTTCACCCGACCCGTCACCCGCACCCGTTTCACCTGTCACCCGTTTTTCACCCGTTTTTTCGGATTTTTCACCCGTTTTAGCGGGTTGGGTGGTCGGGTGAAACGGGCACCCGTCACCCATTACCATCCCTAATCTCCGCCATCCGTAACTTCGTTTTCTTCAGTCTAGTCCCCTTATTCCCACTTTGTATAGTATATTAACTATTGTTAGGATTTCGGGCCATTTTCCCAGGATCGTGGTGAGATCGACATGGTTACTGAAGAAGAAAAACCACAAGATAATGTAATGATAAAATAGTGACGCAAGGATATACGTGGTTCGGTCCAAACATGACCTACGTCCACGGGAGGAGATAGAACAACTTTCATTAAGAAGATGAGGATTACAAGTTTACATGAGGATTACCCAACCAACCCATCAACCCGTGTTTCCCGTGTTTCCCTTGGTGTTTTTACCCGAGTCCCTTTGAGTTCCCATAGAACCACCCTTGACTCTCTTGGATGTGATCCCCACAAGTTGGGATGATCCAAAGCTACGAGTTACTAGATCTATTTATAGTGCTAGATCTAAACCCTTCACTTATCCCAACGTTAACCTTGTAACAACCACTACATAATAGCTCACAAGTTACAACGGTTACAACACAATCCATTAACACCTAGGAACAATTAACACTCGGGTTTCTAGAAAGCCAGAAGTCTAAACTTCTTTTTATTTAACATCCTCATAACTCTCCTCTTAATGTTAGAAAACCAAATGCCTCAGACGCCATTAATTTTCACCGCATAAATGCTCCCACTAATGCATCTTCAACTTCCGTGAAACTCTTCGTGAATATGACATTAATTGGAAGACGAAACCAATTAACATCACAAGAGCAACTCAACGGATTTAGCATTAATTCTAAAAACTATTTTAGGCCAATTTAATTGATAGAAAATCATATTTGTTAGACCTTCATTTTCATGATCATAATAAAATGTAGGGGCGTTTGTTTTGAAGTAATCAAGAAAGGGAATCCCTGTTGTTTGTTAACCAATTTTTCCTAATTTTAAGAAAAGGAATGAGATTATCTTTCCCCACACTTTGACCGGCGACATATGACTACTGACCAATGACTAAAGACCATTGACCGGTGATTGTTGACTGACATTTAATGGTTGTTGACCGGCTGCCGGCATCCGTTGTATTGGCCAGCGGCCGTTGACCGGTTATTTATTTTATTTTCTCCTGCTCAAACAAACGAACAGGAAAATCAAAATGAATTCTTTTTCATTTTCTTTCTTGCTTTCATTCTGTTCCCCAGCTCCCTTAATATTACTTTGATTGGTCGAGTCAAGAATCATTAGTGATACAGTTTACTATTATTTTGATTCTATCGAATGAAAAAACCAATACAATACTTTATATTATACCAAAATGATGTACATCCAAGGGTTGCTGTAATTATGGATGAAGTGCTTCGTCTAGGGAATTGTTTTGATGTAGTGGATTGGTTGTATACGCCTAGGGATAACACTTTTGATGCTCATATGCTAGCAGTATATGGGAGAGGGAGGGGTGACAAAGGTTTTTGGAAAGATCAAATCTCAGCTCATGTAAAACGTCTATGTTCAAATATATGAAGGTGTTTATGTTTTTAAAAAAAGTAAAGAGAACCATGTGTCGATTCTCGACGCATTCTGTGACGGATGAAGCTAGGAAGGGTACATTGAGCGAGTACTTGGGGTTTGAAGTTGGTTTTATCAAGGTTTTCGCTGACTTTGGGATACAGAGAACAGGCATGTGTGAGCAAGGAGCAAGATTATACTGCCTACTTGATCCCGGTTCATCAGTCTGTTGTTGAATATGCTATATTCATAACTGTACCAAACTACGATACACAGTCACAGCAGGATCACTCCGAAATCATAAAGCATGATCTCGAATCTGGAGTGCCAGTTGACTATATCAGAAGAACTAGGACCAAGCATTAATCCTCACAACGTTAAGCAGGCACCACAGTAACTACCCAGCTACGCAAGATATCTAATGAATATATGCATGATCATCTAAATCAATGCCATAAATGTACTATATAGAAAGATTACAAGCTCAAATACCCTCAGAGACATGTAGGCGTTGAGAGAATGAGGCAAAACTAGTATTAGAATTACCATCATCACCATGAACCAACCCATGGTCAGACGATGAACTCAACTGAGAGTAATTGCAGCTGCTAGAGGTTTGGTCACCAGTCTCAGAGATAAGTTGCAGGAGAGTGCACCTTAGCTCCTCTGCACTGCTCCATTCATGAACCCCCGCCTTGATGAGTGCGGTGTTGCTCTGTATACGGTCCCACAGAGGATAATCCTTCCTAGGCAATACATGGTCACCTTCTAACAGCTTCAGGCTAGGACAGTAGTCGTTCTTTCCGTCTCCAATGTAGATGAACATCTTGGTATCTCCATTCTGTTCCCGCAAACTGTTCATAATGAGACCCTGGAAAAAAAGGACTTCCAGTCACTCTTACTTTTCAATAAAAAGGCGCTACTTCTTCCGACCAAGCCCACATACTCATACTCAGGAATGAAGGTTTGATTTCAAAATGTTGACGAAGAAACACTGCAAGAACAGTTTTACAAAAGGAGAAAGGAGACAAAACAAAGCAGATGACAAGAAAAAAAAAAAAAAAGCAGATGACAAGAAAAAAAAAAGAAAAAAGATGTATACTACCTTGCACATGTTGGGGGGACAGAGATTGCAACCATGAGAAGCTGAAGTAAGATCATGATATGGAGTAATTCTAAGCCTTCCTTCTTCATCCACAAAGGTAGGGTTCGTGTAGATCTCGGAAATATACCCCAAAACTCCATGGTGCTTCATAATTGTCTTGATGAAGAACTGATTGGCATCACTAACAATTCTCAATTCACATCTGAAACAGCAGCAGACCTTGCATTAACGATCTAGCACCATAACACTATCCTCAAATCAGCAAAAGCTTAGATCGAGTTTATAAAAGCTATTCTCTACTAATTAATTTTTTACAAGTTACCCAGCAGCCCGTGCTTCTCTGATGGCTGATATAATATGAGGATCGAGAGGAATCTTTATCAGGCACTCTGCAATGTCTTCAGTGGTTTTTCCTTGTTCACAGAGCTCCTCCATCATCTTGTTCTTTGCATAATTTCATTATTGAGCCATCCAAAATGAGTAACAAATCACAATTAGTCATGATACATATGTGAATCAGCCAAAAAATGCGATAGCGTGGGAGAAGAAAGGGCAACAAACAGACATTCATCAAACATATGTTTTAAAGAATTTTTTTGGCAAGAGGGAATCACCTTCAGTCTCAACCATTAAGAACTTCTTGTCAATGGTAATTTGAATTGAAAATTTGTTATACCTTTACCTTATATAACTTTCTACAGGCAGGAAATTTCTTTAATGTTAATGATCACCACACAACTCCTTGGTATCTTGGCAAACACCACAAAGTGTTGAAATTTGCCAACCATGGGCGTCTGGAAGAGAGAGCCTTAAGAACTTACGAGATAAGCTTTTATAGGAAGAACCTACAATGGAGAAGGAATAAATACTAAGAACCCAAGGTGTGGGTGCTCTGATGGTTAATGCTCTCATGTACCTGTTTGTTCTTAGATCAGTTCTCATGACGTGCCTTTGTTTGCTGATATACTTAAAGCCAGTGGTGTATTCAAGGCGAAACACAAAATGCTGAGGAAGTTGCCCCAACACATACGTTCTAGATAGCACCGACCTCTCAACCTCTGTGCGCACCAACCATACATAGAGATAACTCGCAAGTGTAGATGGTGGCTCTTATATTTTTTCTCCTATCAGCTAATTTTAGCATCAATAGGCAATAGTCAACTTAGTATTCCCATTCCCTCTGAGTGACAATTTATCTTTTCTTCTGAGAAGTCAAGACCAGAGAAGACTGTACAAATCAACTGTTGAGGTTAAGATGTGAAGATTGACATACAGAATTTTGATCGATCAGGAGAATTGCCAGAAGAACTGAACTAGCACCATGCAGCAGCACAGGACAGGACAGTGAAGTTCAATATAAAGGTGGCAAAAGACAGCTGAAACAGAATCTGTTCACTCTCGGATCTCTCCAAAACTGAGATCATTGTACGTAACTCTTTCATCACACAACAATTTACCCCCCCCCCCCCAATGTAACCCAACTAGAGAAGGCTTGCACTAGAAACCCTGATCACACTCCAGAAATCCTAAAAAAGATAAATAAATGAACTATTATATAAGAATTTAAATACATCCAAATCCCAAAAAAATAGCCTTGACCTAGCTATAAAACTGATAAATCAGGTCCGGTTATCATACATGCTGAGATTGTTGAAAGATATCTTGCTAAATGGATTCTCTAAGCGCATCTGAGCAGGCAGAGTATAAATTTTAATGCTGTCAGTTTTCCTTTTCCAGTAGTAGCTAGACACTACCCTACTTCTGCATCACTTCACGGGATTTGATCTACATCCAATCTTAATACAACATTGAGTTGGTCAACAGCGGGACACTGGCAAGCAAAGTCGTGACTATATGAACATACAAAGAACAAACTCGAAGATCATCTCCTTCTAATTAATCTACGTTCAACAACCTAATTATCATTTATTTTCTCCTTCCTGTTGTTATGTAAGTGGTAATTGGATGAAGAAGATTTGGAGACGCTCACCATGAGGGAGTTCCATGACATGGTCGGAAGGAGCTGCTTGAACAATGGATTGAGACCCATTTGGGTCACCACCCAATTATCGCTATCCCCGTCGATGATTGTTCGATCAAAATCAAAAACTATAACCAGCCTTTTGCCCATCGTAACAACAGGACTTGCTCCTATCAACCAAATGGCCGGCTTCTACAGCGGAAGCGGAGGCGCCACCGCTGGCTGATGCGGAGACAACTCGCCCTTTTACTTGTTCTTTCTCAGCTGCGGTCTGCAGATATGCGCCTAATGTTAAGTTTGCATGTTACCTTTGGTTGGCCTTTGTATATAAAAATCGCTGCTCATTCAAACCCATATCTCGATTAGTAAAACACGATCGTAACAATTTTCCCAAAAAAAACGCTTGTATTAGGGTGTACAAATTTACTATATATATATATATATATATATTGCCCGTTGTCAATAAGTTGAACGTTGTAATTGATCGTATTATTAAGTTTTTATAAGGGCCCGTTCTTTGGCAACATTAAGTTGAGTTTTTGATGATTAATGTACTTTTGTTTAAAAGTGATGTACAAATGTCAATTTTTAATTGGTCCACAACTAACTATAATACACATGTCAAGTTAACATTTGTTAACTAGAGGGACATTTAACAAAAAGCTAGGAAACCTAGCTTATTGGGCAAAAGTCAGAATACCCCCTAATTATAAATAAATATTTTTATTGATAAATGAATGCAGTTAGTTATATCTATGTGAAATTAATAAAATTCATATATTGATTTAAGGGTATTGAAATATTTTTAGGGTATATTGAAATAAGTTAAAATAGTTGAAAAGAAAAAAAACTACTATAAACTATTTTGATATTAAGATTTTAAAATAATGTAATGCTAAAATTGAGAAAAAAAAACTCCCTTAAAATGAATTACTATAAGTTACTCTACACAAACTCACCTTTAAAATATTGTCTTGGAAAAAAAAACTCTCCCTTTGACGGAGTTTTGCCAACCCGTTTCTCCTTGGTTTGCCCCTTCGTCTTCCCTTATTATCTTTGTTTGTATTGTCTGGGGAATTGATGTGTCATGATTAACGATTAGGTTATGCTAAGGGTTAATATCACTCCACTCAATAAAGTCTTCTCCTTTTCTCCTAACCTAGCTAAACTTGTCAAAATCTGCAATAAGTCTTCGCTTGCATGATTCCTATCTTCCCCCAATAGACTCTTCATGATCTAGACATGGGTTCGGGTTACTCTTTTTTAATGTTACTATTTCTCGACCACTCTCAATTTTCTTCTCAACTTTATGGGCTGCTTTATTCCTCTAAATGTGTGATTTCTTCTTTGGCTTTCTTCCACCTCAAACAATGAAGGTCTTGGGAATCCATGGGGCTCTACTCGCCTGTCCCTTGGGAAAAAAAATTCCCACAACGAAATCACCCTTACTTCCATTTCCGTTACACTACATCAAAGTTGGAGCACATTTGACGATTTTTAGTTATGCGAAGTAGGTCCAAACTACTTTGTCATTGAGTTTGACCAGCTTCAAGCTATGCATGCCGTCCTAGTTTGGGGCCTCTAGATGGTTAATAATCAGCTTTTCGCGGGTATAACCTTGAGAAAGTGGCCGCCAAGCTGGGATGATTCACGCGTATGATGGAGGATCCAGCCTCATCCGGTTTTGGGCATATACGATTCAAGGTTCTACTCAATCTTTATACCCCGGTTCGGAGATCCCTTCCTATCTCTCTTGATGGCAAATATTTGATCTTTACAATAACCTATGACAATATGTCGTCAATTTACGATATCCATGACCTCTTTCTGCATTACACAACCCACTGGTCGACTATAGAAGCTCGTGAAGAGGATGATGCTCCCTTTGGGACGTGGCTTGGATCATTATTCCGCGCTCGACCGTGTTCTGAACAGGCTCGCTCACCACATGAGACATGGTTATCTTTGGGAGGTGTGGCCTCCGATTTACTAGGATATGGCATATCTACTATCTTGACCAAGATTAAGCTAGGGCTTAGCAATGGAAGCTCCGTATTGGGACATTGTACTGCTGGAAGAATCACTACCTTACCTATTGAACCCATGCAAGTCGATGCCCAAGGCTCTACTCAAGGTTTAGGAAAACACAGATTTAATCAACGTCTAGCGGAAGTGTCTCGCGAGGAGGTTCAGGATTTGAGGATGCCAGAAATGGTGCGGAAGCAAAATAAGATCTGGATCATGACTCCAGCTGTGTTAGCTGATGGAACTCAAGGCAGTCAAAGGCGAAGAAGGATTGGTGGATCCGCGACTTTAAGGAAGGCTCGGAGCCACTTAGGAAAATGATGGGTTTGTGTTTGGGACATGAGCATGGGCACGGCTCTGGTGTTGGTTCAAGTACTCCGTTGGTGTTTTGTTAATGTGCCTTGTTTGTCTAACTTGTGTGGCATTGTTGATGATGTTGAGGCTCCACCAATCCGATGGTTGTTTAGTGCTAGATTGCTCTAGTCCATAGTTTATTTTCGTTCACCATCTTATGAACGGTTTTTATTATTTCCATGCTAGTTTAGATAATCAAAGTATGTTCTTAGATGAAGTTGAATTAAGTCGCCTTGGGATTGGTAGTATCATGAAGAAACAAGTCAAGCTTCTAGAGTCTATTTACGTCAGACACTTAGTCCAGCTACTCTTGCAACAACCATGTGGGTTCGGTTGCTTATAGTAGTCTTGCCTATGTTACCGACTTCTGGAAGTGGGTTTTTAGAGATTACAACTTCTATGTTTATGCTCTTTAAGGCTGTAAGATAAGCTTATTGGAAGAATGGGTTTTTTTTAAAAAAAAGAAGAATTACTATAAGTTACAAGATGATCTACATACATTGCAACTTTTTCTTCATGCCTAAATTCAAGAGGAAAAGAGACAAGGGAAATGGAGTGTGACCGGGAAGAAATAGGTCACAAATGGAAACATGACCATATGTCCCCTCCCTCTTGCATTACACGATGACCAACCACTCACCAAGAACTCTAATAGCACAATTATCAGTAGATCTAAAGGATTCTTATAATTAATGAATCAAAAATCTGGAGTGGAAATATAGGTGGACGAGAGAGAAAACAGAACCCTAATTTTGGGTTCTTTGAAGGAACCCATAAAAGCCCATAAAATGGGACCTATCATCTTTCGTGTCCAATTATAATATGTCAAACGTCACTTTTTAAGTGCTAAAGCTTATATATTTTCAAAAATAATATTTTAAAAACTAATAATAATATAAATAAACTAAAGACATCAAAATTCATAGAATCTCATCCTCCAAAAAATGAGATCCACATTGACTATATTTTCATATTTTTTTAAAAAATTATATATTGTTAGTAGATTAGTAATTGATACTTATGTTTTGGTGATACAAAAATGTAATACTAAAGTACTTAATATTTTGAACTTTATATTTTAAACTTGTTTTAATGTTTTTAACATATTGTAGTTTATCTTGTATTACTATTCATATTGCATATTTTGATTTTTTAAAGTAATTACATATATTGCACATTTAATACAATGACTAGCATATTGAGTGACAAATAATAAAAAGAATCTACATTAATAATATATATATATATATGAATAAATTTTATTTGTTTTGTTTTGTTTCAAAAATATAATAAACTTTAATCATAAGTAAAATATTAAGTTAAGATTATTTTGTGTATTATTGAAAATAGTAGAGAATAAGTAATGATTAATATTTGTATTCTTATAATAATTAATAAGTATAAAGTAAAATAAGATGGTAAATAGAGAGAGTTAAGAATGAAAAAATACGTTCTTTAGGAGCTGTTCGGTAAACGCAGGCAAAGCAGCGTTCATGTATAAGCTAGCTATGGTTAGAGTGTTTTACTATAGTTAACCAATATAGGGTTTACAAGTGTATTTGGATGGGACCTTTGGATAAATAATACAATGACATGTGGACAAGCTTTAATTTTAAAGCTGGATGAAACTTGTTCATCCTTAATGTTAGTAAACATTAGACATAATTCTTAAAATAAAGTGGTGGAGAGAGAAACATGAAATTGAGTGCTAATAATATAAATTTAGGTTCTACTTATGTCGAAAACTCAGCTGATTTTGGCGTTAACTTGGATACTGTGAGCAAAGTGGATACTTTTATTTTACTTAGAAGTATATATAAAGTAAAACATTGTCAGAGAATACTATAAGTTAATTATTTGTTGAAGAAATATATCAAGACAATAAATTTTTATGACTACCTTACTTCAACTGTTGCCAAAATCTTCAATTATTTGTGGATGAAGCTTCAATCTCGGAGAGGAAAATAATAAGAACGGAGATTCGTTTGTGATCAACTGTCAGAAAGATAACTAATAGGACGACACTCAAAAGCGTTCCACAAACACACCCAAGTATCATCTCAGACCCCGTTTGTCTAACAATCAAGTCAAGTATGAGCGTTGTCACGTTTTGAAGCAGTTGGCAAAGGAGACGAAGTGGTTGCGAAACGAAGAAGTCAACTGCGAGGATAAACTAAATCTTGTATATCAGTAAAACCATATTACACATCGACGGGTAATGTATAGTTGCAAACCCCAAGTACAGAGTAGCCTCTCCTACGTATAGCCATCCATTTCAGGGCAATCTATCTTTGCTCTCAATCAACTCACTTGGACACTAGTATGTATCCTTGTATGCCTACCACACAGAAGACGTTTGATCAATCATATGGGTTTCTGAAGTTATTTAGGAGTTCAGGAATGTCATAAGCCAGCATGGAGTCAACAGATTGTATCATTTTGGGCTTCAGCTTCTCAAACTTGTCAAAGTTGTATGTTCTGAGCGCCTCTCTGAAACTATCCACATGGGGGAAATCCCCCGGTGGAAGATGATACTCTCTCTGGACCTATATGTATATCAAGCAATGTTCTAATTAGTACGACTATAAATGGAAAGCTTTTAGTAATTAAAGAATAAGCAAGCAACTGTGTTTAGACTACCTTTATAAACTCATCTTCCAGATTGTCAAGGAGTTTCTGTTGAGCCTTGGCTTTGCCCATAAAACCTGGCATCTCCTTCTTGAGATGGCTGATTATATGTGCGTGAATTTTGGCTGCTCTTGCGCGCTTCACAAATTCATTGATCTGTCACAAGCAGTGAATGATAAGGGGGTTAGCAGCACTTTGTCTCTCGGTCATTCTACAGAAACTGAACTCATAGAGATATTGATCTGCAAGCAAATTTAATCACACGCAGAAGAAAAAAGAGAGATCATACTCGTCGATCACAAGCCTTCTTTGGAATATCTTTCAGATCAGAAAGCAGATCGTCCTGTTCCTTCTCAAAAAGCTCCCTCCCCAATGGGCCAACAATGTCCTCATTTATTGGTCTATCACCAAATGAGCTGTTCGGAAGTAAGAGAAAGAGAGGACCAATTTAGTCAATGCGCCACGCGTTCTTGTACAGCATAACCTCAATCAGGCAGAGTAACAAAGAGGCGTTGAAATAATTTTCCCATGAATTTCTTCAGCTTTGTATTAAATCTTTAAAACTGATTTTATTTAACACAAAAATGGTCTAGATGCAATTCAACAAAGAACAAGATGGACTCACCCTATGTAAACCCGGATGACCTCAGGAGTATTCAGAACTTTCCCAAGCGACCACATTAGAGCTCCATAAACTCTCATCAACTACAAAACAAAGTATGCTCATTCATCATCAAAACTGCAAAAGAGCCAAAAAGCAAAAGCAAGCAAGTGATAATTGTGCTCCATACCTGCTGCGTGTCAACTTGATCAGCCTTGTTCAACACAACCCTTATTTTGTCATCGTGGCCTCTAAGAGATGAGATCACTCGCTTGAACTCATCACTTATGTCGAGCTTGTGGGGATCAAACAGAAGCAGAATAAGGTCACACTTGGCAGCAAACCAAGAAGTTACACCAGTGAAGTCATAGCTTCTCTGGGTCCTCTGCTTTTCTCCAGATAATACTCCAGGAGTGTCGACAAAAGTAACATGCTCCAGGAGCTTCAATGAATTAGGCAATGAAAAGGGGGAAAGGATTAAACAGTCAAGTTGCCATGATACAGGATTCCTAGATGCATCTTGGATTCTTGGTTAATGTTAAACTAACCGGATGTGGCATCTGTGAGCATTCAAATTTTGACAAGAAAGCAGTCCCAAAGGCTGTAAGACCACTGTATGGCATATTAGCTTGAACAGCTACTGTGTTCCCTGGAATACTTCTTTCATCTGTTCCAGACTACGTGAGTAAAGATGAAAGAGACACAAACTTTAGCCGTAGATAATAGCCAAGGATTCAGATCCATGAAGAAAGATGGACCACATTATTCAAACGACACTAGAATTGCATTAGCGACATAATAATGAAAATTTTCAGGAATGCTAAGGTCAAAAGATATCACCATAATGAAAAAAGAAACCTAAAATGCAGCGGTATATAGTGCTTTTTTTTTAATCACCATCTCAGTCCAAAGCATATACTTAGATAAATTACATCCAAAAATAGTGCAGCATGGTTGGAAACTGTCCAAAGGTACATCAAAACATAGGCAGGGATAAAAGATCTCTTATTTACCATAACAACAACAAATCTGTCTGTGGTTGGCTCGGGTCCAATATGAGAACCTGTCAATAAATAATGATAATTAGTCCAAACGAGAACAGAAAAATCATCCCACCTGTGTGTTGAGGATGTAAGATTGGAGAGAAAGAGCACCTGGATAACTAGCCTTTAGCAAATGCCTTATGAACGTTGTTTTTCCAGTAGAATATTGTCCAAGAAGCATGACCATAGGTTTGGCGTCAAAATCACTATTTGTCTGCAAATATTAAACATATAGAAGCTGGAGGTGAAATTGTCTGAGAATCCCTCAAGGACACGCCTAATCAAACATATAAAATAGTTCAGCAACTAACCAATAATGGGGACACAAAATGGTCAAACTGATAAGTTGATTCTAGCGGCTTCAGCTTCTGCAAGTACAATCTCTTCAAGCCATCAACAATAGATGTCACGGTGGAAATTGAAACCTGAAAGAAGGGTTAATCAAAGGGCATGAGAAGAAAATATCCACGATAATAAGTCTGACCGTGTGGGGTTGACTCTAACAGAGCCAACTGACAATTCATATATACAGTGGAAGAGTTCGAACTATAGGAACCTATATCTAAAATTGGCACATTGCATTTTTTTGAAAAGGAAACTCAGTATGCATTCTACAAGAAAAGTTCCCAGAGGAACACGAGATATAATGACTCGAAAATGATCGACGTGGTGGATCATGGCTCCACATGCATCCAATCATATTTAAAAATCCCAACTGAGCATGACGGGCATAACTACTCCTTTATTACTAACCAACTAAAGATAACATAAGAACAAAAAAGTTCACCTTCTCACTTGACTTTGACAAAGAAAACCATTGGGGAGGTCGTGTCGGTTGAACTTTGGGACTGCCTGATATAAGAGAAAAAACAAAAAAGCTTAGCAGTATGGAATATGCAAAAAAGCTCAAATTTCCACATTCTGTGAGATAGATCCAATAAAATATGGATACCGTTTATTTCATACTCCAATGATTTGCTAGATCTTCTTTTATGTAGCTGCAACTGTGAGAAAATATAAGGTTGATAGGATTTTCACATCAGGACCAAATAAATCAGAAAAATAAAAAACATGGAAGGACAAGTCTCACAGCTAGTTTTTCATCCAAGCCATCCATTCGAGGAGGATTCACATTCTCCCAGTCAACTGCATGAAACAAATACCAGATAAACCCTCACAAAAGTGAACATAACCATTACAGTATACATAGTAACATTTTACAGAATAAATAGAAGGCGAACTTCACTTTAAACTTATTACTTGTAGCTCTGAACTCACTTTGAGCATCTAAGAGGTCATGCGATACTGTATGTCCAGATTGCACCAGAGATACGAGCTAAACACCATAAAAAGGATATTAGGATAATTATCGCAAGCTGAAACCTTTTATTCTCTACATGTTAAATGAGAGATAACGGCTGACAAATCAGCAGAAATATAAATCTATTGAAACCTGCATTGCAGTGATAAACTCCTGCAATCCCAGAAAACCCTGCCTCTTGGAGTCTGCTATTGCCCATATCTATATATTCAAAAAAACGGAGTAATGCATTCAGGAAAGAAAGATATTCATAGTTCAAACCCATAAGATAATCATCCACCCTACATATTCAAAGAGTGTCACGGATTAAACTGAAATCTAAGCTCGTCCAGCCAAAATCGATTGAGTTTCTGCAAAATTTAGTCCTACTTTAGTTAGCTGAATAACAGAGAGGGAAAACAAAAAGGAACCTGCTTGAGCTCAGGCTTGGACAAGTTTGACATAGCAAAGAACTGCGTGGCGTCATTGCCCGTCATACGACCATCACCATCTACGTTAACAAACATATAGCAGTAAAGCCCAGAATTTCAGCCACCTTTCACAAATTAACAACCATTAGAAAAGGGGACAATGATTGCATACCCGCATCGGCAAAATTAAACCATTCTTCGTAAATCTTCAGCGTTTCCTTCGAACAATGACTGCTAGTTAAGGCCCCCAATTCCATAACCCCCTCTTATTGCTACTTCTCCACTTCGAATGCTTCGCTTTTCAAAACCCCCCGCTGACGGTTTAAGGGACCAAGGGAGAAAAATGGAGCCGACAGAAATATGTACTATCAAGTTTGCCCTCTATATGCACACGTCGAAGATCAGGAACGCAAAAGAATCCCCACTCTCCCACTTTCTGTGCTATATGGCACAGCGGACGCAGTGGAGAGTGGACCTAGATCCGCGATCTTCTTCACGGACCTTCAAATACGCAGTCGTTTGACGGATCGTGAAAATGACGCTGCAATGGATGGCTTTTGAATTCGAACCGGAAATGTTTACAGACAGCTGTAGACGAACACGATGAAGCGAAGGGGTAGAGTGACTAGCAGACTAGGTAGTCACACTATTTTCAAAAACAAAAACAAAAAAACAATACTAATTAAAATATAAGTAGCTACAACTACAAGGTAACAAGGAGAGTGGAGAACCTTTCAGTCCACCGCGGGGCTAATTTTCAAGGGCTGATTTTGTTCGATCTCCACGATTGAGTAGATTAATCTACTTTTGGATAAAGTCACTTACAAGATGATCGCCAATGGAACAGTGGAAGATACGAGAAAATATCTGAAATCAATGACTTGCTTTGTTATTGTAATTTCCCCTTGAAAAGTGTACAGACGACTATAGCAACTATTTATAGTAGGGTTTTCCCTGTACATGAATCAAAACGCAGAGTTTAAATTAATGTTACAGATATTTTGTCATTGTGGTCTGTGGACTTATGTTGGGCCGAATTCTCTGTATTGGACTGGACTGGATATTGTGCTTCTGTACTTCCCCTCGTTCGAAACGGCAGTAGATGGAGTTTTGAACGAAGAAACTCAAAGCGTTGACGGGGCAAAGATTTCGTCATTATGTCGGCAATCTGATCACTGGTGTGAATGAAAGAAATAGCTAGGGTTTTGTTTACTACTCTTTCCCTTACGAAATGAAAATCGATCTCGATATGCTTTGCTCGAGAGTGGAATACGGGATTCGCAGCGAGGTAGAGAGCTCCCAGATTGTCACACCGTAGTATCAGGGGAGAAGGAAGGTGCAGACCAAGATCTGCTAGAAGCTGTTGAAGCCAGAGAAGTTCACATGTGGCATGAGCCAAAGAGCGATACTCAGCTTCCGTCGTCGACCGCGCAACCGTGGGCTGCTTTTTCGACTGCCAAGAGATAAGATTGCGACCCAGATAAACGCAATAGCCAGTCGTGGATCGGCGGTCCTCCTGGCAACCAGCCCAGTCCGCATCCGCAAAGGCTTCAAGGCGACGATCAGTGGTGGCAGAAATGAAAAAGACATAGTCTTTCGTCGCATTCAGGTACCGTAGCACTCGTTTTAGAGCTTTCCAGTGTTCTTCCTGTGGACTATGCATGTACTGGCAAAGTCGGTTGACGGTGAAATTGATATCGGGTCTAGTTAATGATAAATATTGTAAACCTCCGAGAAGACTGCGAAATTGGGTGATATTTGTGATGGGTAGAGAAGTAGAGATTAGGTTAGTGGTTGACCCCATAGGAGTAGAAACTGGTCGAGATTTGGTGAGATTAGCTCGCGCCACCAGCTTCTCAATATATTTGCTCTGGGAAAGATAAAGACCAAGATGATTTCTGTGGACTTGGACTCCCAAAAAATAGTGAAGGGGTCCGAGGTTTTTCACTGGAAACAGAGAGGATAGATGACTGATAAACTTGTGGATGAGGGAAGGAAGGTTTGCCGTAATTACAATGTCATCAACATATATGAGAGCATATAGAGTTTCTGACCCATTTTGGTAGATGAATAAAGAGGAATCAGCTTGAGAGCCACGAAAACCCATAGAAATTAGCGCCTCACTTAACTTAGAAAACCAAGCTCTTGGAGCTTGTTTGAGGCCGTAAATAGATTTCCTCAACCGACAAACATGATCAGGAAATAGAGGATGAGTGAAACCCGGAGGTTGAATCATATAAACAAGCTCATTTAGTTCCCCTTGAAGAAAGGCATTACTAATGTCAATCTGGTGGATTGGCCATTTGTACTCCACAGCTAGAGATAGAATTAGGCGGACTGTAGACGGTTTGACCACGGGGCTAAAAGTCTCATGGAAGTCAATACCTGGGGTTTGAGTGTATCCCTTGGCAACAAGCCGTGCCTTTCTTCTTTCTATTTGACCATCAGCTTTATGCTTTGTTTTCAAAATCCATTTTACTCCCAAGGGTTTGATATTAGGGGGGCGGGGAACAAGTTCCCAAGTCTTGGTTTGCAGTAAAGCGTTGAATTCCTGTAACATAGCCTCCCTCCATTCTGGATAGTGAAGAGCTTCCTTAAATGAAGGTTCATCAGGAATTATAGCTGAAGAAGAGGTAGTTGTATGAAGTTGAGGCCAGGGAACAGTGCCATCTTGGCGCTGTAAGGGTTTGGTAATGTTGTTTTTGGCTCGTGTGACCATAGGATGTTGGTTCTGAGGTAAGGAGGGAGTGGGTGAGGGTGGTGAGTGGGTTGGAGAAGATGAGGTCAAGGGAGGAAAAGGTAGCGGTGAAGACTGTCTGGGTTGTGTGTCTTGTGAAGATAAAGGGGTGCTTATCTCTGTGTCACTTGTTGGGAAGGATGTTGGTGTAAGAGAGGGCGATGGTCTAGACACAGAAGGTGGGGAAATAGACAGATATGTAGTGGCAGGGGGGCTGTTTGTGGATTGTTTGTGAGGTAGGCTGGCAAGGGGAAAGACAGTTTCATCAAATTTCACATCTCTAGAAATGTATGTGCGGTTTGTGTTTGGGTCTAAACAGAGGTATCCCGTGTGGTCCTTGCTGTAACCAAGGAACACACACTGTGTAGATCTGTAGGAGAATTTATGGGCATTGTAGGGACGCATATTTGGCCAACAGGCACACCCAAACACTTTGAGGTGGGAATAATCTGGGGTGGTGTGAAAAAGGGCTTCATAGGGTGATTTGTTGTGAAGAGTGGGGGATGGGGTACGGTTGATTAAGTAGGCAGCGGTGAGAAAGGCTGGTCCCCAGAAATGATAAGGGAGAGAGGAATGAGAGAGAAGGGCTAGACCCTTGTCCACAATTTGTCTGTGGCGATTTTCCACAGTTCCATTTTGAGCATGGGAATGAGGGCACGTGATTCTGTGTGAGATCCCTTGTGCCTTGAGAATGGTAGATAGTGGCTTAAATTCTGCACCACCATCACTTTGCACAGCCTTTATTTTGAAAGTAAACTGAGTATTCACATGAGCCATAAATTCCAGAAATGTAGAAGTAGCAGTAGACTTAGCAGGAATAACAAATAACCAGATGAACTTAGTGCAGGCATCAACAATAGACATGTAGTAACGCCCCCCATTAGAGGTTAAAACTGGGGCTGGTCCCCAAATATCAACAAAAAGCAGCTCAAAAGGCTGAGAGTAAACTGTGTTTCTCTGTGTGTGAGGAAGGGAATGCATTTTCCCTTTAAAACAGTCAACACATTTATCCAAACGAAATAAAGAACGGGAAACTGGCAGACTATATTTATTTATAGCAAATTTGGTCACCCTTGGTGAGGGATGGCCCAATCTGTAGTGCCAGATTTGAGGTGTTGTTTTGCAACTGACTGCAGCCTGATGTCGTGGGGTGGGTTCTGAGAGATAGTAGATGCCACCTTTAACTCCTCCTCTGGCCAGGATTTTCTGAGAGTGTAGATCCTTGATCAAGAAAAAATCCGGGTGAAATTCAAAGTAAACAAGGTTATCCTTGGCAAACTGTCTAACCGACAGTAGATTTTTGTTCAGAGAGGGAACATATAACAGATTTGAAAGCTTAAACACCCCATTAGAGAAGCTTAGGTTTCCAGAACCATGACTAGCAATGGATAGAGAATTACCGTTTCCAAGAACCACTTCCTCAGTGCCAGTGTAGGATTTGTTATCAATGTTGAGATTGTTGAAATTATTGGTGAAGTTGTCTGTTGCTGCAGTGTCTGGATACCAACCTAAGTCTGGTAGTTGATTAGTGGCATAATTTGTGTAGTTGGCATTGAAAGTTCGGGGAGGTGGTGCTTGATAAGCATAATTGAACCTCTGAAAACAGTTTGGGGCAATGTGGCCTGGCTTGTTGCAAAACTGACATCTGACCCTGTTATCTGTTTTTCCTGAGAAAGTTGTGTAACTTCCTCTTCCTCCACGGGTGGATTTACCCTTTCCTCTGCCATTGCCGTTTGATTTTCCTCTACCCTGACTGTAAGAGGCAGATCCAGTCTGATCAACAGATGTGGAGTTTGCACTAATCTGCATAGAAGCAGGAGTAGGAACCTGCATAGATTCATAACTCAAAAGTGCTGCATAGAGCTGAGTAGATGAAAGAGGGTCAGGTCTCAAAGTCAGATTAGTCTGAATGTTCTCATACTCGGGTCCCAGACCAGATATAACATAAGAACAGAATTGGGAGTCAGTGAGAGGTTCTCCCGCAGCAGATAATGCAGTGGCATAGCCACGCATTTTAGTGAAATAATCAGCCATGGAATCACTTCCTTTTCGAGTGTTACCCAGTTGAACTCGAATTTGCATGGCACGAGCAGCAGACTGTGCTGCAAACATTTCTTTGAGTGTGTTCCATGTTTCAGCTGCGTTAGTACAGCCAACAACATTTCCTATAATTGAATCTGATAGGGAGGTGTTGATGATCGACATCACCATCTGGTCATACTGATGCCAGTTGGTATATTCTGTGTTTGGAGTGCCATTAATAAGCTGTGCTGGACATGGTTTGGAGCCATCAATCCAGCCAAATAATCCATGACCCTTAAGGTATGGTTCAATTTGTGTCTTCCACGTTGGGTAATTTTCAGATGATAATTTTGTAAAATTTGAGATAGGGGAAATTAATGATGGCATGGAAATTGACAGGGAACCTGAACCTGTGGTGCCAACTGCACCAGAGATGAGAGATCCTGTTGAAGAAGAGCTAGAATTCACGGACGACATTGGAGCAGAGAAATGAAGCGCTCAGCAGCTCTGATACCATACAAGATGATCGCCAATGGAACAGTGGAAGATACGAGAAAATATCTGAAATCAATGACTTGCTTTGTTATTGTAATTTCCCCTTGAAAAGTGTACAGACGGCTATAGCAACTATTTATAGTAGGGTTTTCCCTGTACATGAATCAAAACGCAGAGTTTAAATTAATGTTACAGATATTTTGTCATTGTGGTCTGTGGACTTATGTTGGGCCGAATTCTCTGTATTGGACTGGACTGGATATTGTGCTTCTGTATCACTGTCAAATGTCAATATTTAATTGGTTACAGATTAACCAGATGATGGTTTGTCATTCTCCTATTCGTTAACTACATGGGCATTAATTTGAACGCTGCTTTTTGCTGCGTTTGCAACAAACTTCGAACGACGCCTTAGGCACCGTTCGTTTGTCACGATTGATACGTAAAGCTACTTTTTTTTCAAAATCAGTGACATGTGTCAGGTGTGTATTGGACAATATTTTAACTCAGTACATTTGTCAAACTGTGATAAGTTAACCAGGGTCACATTAATATAAACGCGGCAATGGCTGCGTTTCAACATGATTATCGAACGGCGCCTTAAATACTCAACCCCCGTACGTAGGCCTGGTAAATCGTATTTTCGTATCATGTAAATAATAGAAAAGATATATGACACGAAATTTATATGAAGATAGACGATACATGACATAAAAATATTTTCGAGTATGGAATTCTATATACGAATATGAAATTCAAAATACCTGTAAACGAAACGAAATATATGAAATTTATTCATGTGTACACGAATTACATGTGTACACGAATCACATGTGTACACGAATTAATAAAATAAATAAGTAACACGTAAATAAAGGAAATACTAAAACATTATAATTACACGAATTAATGAAATAAGTAAGTAACACGAAATTTATTCGTCTATACACGAATTATATGTCTACATAAATTATTTACCGTTATTTCGTGTATACACAATATGTATATAATTAGATACGGTACACGACATGTTAATAAATCATGTATATACGATACACGATACGAAATTAATTTCGTGTATAAAATGAAATACCTATACATGTTAATGTCGTGTCGTGTTTCGGGTCGTATATTCGTTTTCGTTACTTTTTTCCCAGGTTTACCTGGACGCACTCAGTTTTCCAATTCGTTGAAGTTACACTTACGTAATACTAAACAATCAAACGAATGCTAATTTTTAAAAAGTTCTATCAATACATTCATATATCTATTATTTTTTCACCTCATTTCAAATTCTCAAAACTCTCAATTTTTCTAGAATCCCCTGATTTCTCTCTAGAATTCGAAACGGGAGCAAAGCAAGAGCATGAGCGGGAGCAGGAGCTGGAGCTGAAGCCAGAGTTCGAGTAACTGCAGCTCAAAGCTACTTTTCCATGTATTTTTTTCTTATCTAACTTACAGTTTTTTGGTAGATTTAGACTCATAATAGAATAGGAAAAAAACAGGCAAAAGATGTCGAAAAACGGAATGAAGGTAGCCCTTGGAACCGGGAGTCGATTATGGGCAAGCATGGCGGGTGGCAATTTGCGGGCCTCGACGATGGGTAGTGGGGAGCGTCGACGACGGGAGAAGACGATGGGCATCGACGCGGGCATGGGTGGGGTGGCGTTGAAGGGCGTTAAGTCAATTTTTTTTACTAGTTTAAACCGGTTTTCACCTAAATTTGACCGGTTTTGGTTTTAATTAGTTGTGACCTGTTTTAATTGACTCTGCCTGGATTTGAACTATATTGAACTTAATTGGACCGGTATCGACTAACTTTGACCGGTTTTAACTAACTTTGTACACATTTAATCAAACTGTAATTACATCGGTTTTGGCTAACCTTGACCAATTTCAATTAATTACTTTTGAATTTATTGGTAGCAATAGATGGCGGGTAATGCGGGTAAGGGAAAGGGATTCATGGTTAGACCAGGTTCTAGCTCATCTGGCCAGGGTGAGCAACCATCCCGACCTCTTTAGTTAAGAGGCGTCTAGTTGAGGAGTGTCGGTTAGTAGCTCAATAGAAGCAAGCTAGACAAAGGTAGCTCGAGCAGCTGTAGCAGCAACTGACATCTGTTGAGAAAATACTATATTAAGAATATATAAATATATGTAAATGGTAGACAAGTGCACCTAATCGATGTAGTACAACAAGTGCATGTCCACAAGGAAATTGGTTCTACCTCCATAGTCTCGGTATTTAGTAAACAAAAGCGATAAATTGGGAGTTTAGCCGGAGACAAGCTTAGTCGTTCAATTTGACACAATAAACAAGTAAACTAAATCGGTGTTTTGAAGGAATGCATTGAGAAGTACCCTAGAAAAGTGGGGGAATCACCTAAATCACCCAATTAAACTGAAAAACATACCTCATTTCTATTGTCTATTAGAGCTAATATGAAGATTCCCCAAATCATAGAGCAATCAAATCTTACCTAATTAATCCAAAGAAAACTAGATTCACCATATATCATTAATCTCAAACTCTTTAACAATATCCCTAAGGTTTTACCCCCTAACTCTAGAGTGCAAAAGCTAGGGTTTATCTCTTTCTTGGTCACAACGCCATTCTCAAACCCTAATGTTGATAGGAGTCACCATAAATGTAGCAGATAATCAATTTAAAACATTAATTGAGCATTGAAGAGAATAAAACAACTACAATATATGAGGTAGCTCTACAAGCATTAGTTGAGCATTTTAAGGTTAAACCGCATCTTAAGATACAAATGAAGTCTACTCAAACATTAAGAAGTGTAAAAGAAGAGAAGAGTAAGAAATAGCCATGGGAGGAGCTTGGGAGCTTCAATGAAGCTCGAATCTTCCTCCTTTTTCTTCTTCTCTTCTTTTCTCCCCTTGCTTTCTCAACCACTTCCCAAGGTCTGAGTGAGAGGTGGAACTGTGTTCTAGAAGTTAATGAAGAGAGTGTGCCAAAATTCCCATTTTAAAATGCTGGTTTGGGCTGATTTTGCGCCCAACCCGCCCACCTAGGGCGATCTTGTGGGCTGGTTGCCTCTTGAAGACGACGTCACGTGCGTGAACTATAATCCAAACGACCCAAATGGGGCGGTCGCCTTGGGTCGTTCGATTCCAGTAGTTTCGAGGATGAGTCTGACCTACCCACATGGGATGGTCGTGGGGCGGTTGACTCTAGTAGCTTTCAGGATGAGTTCGACTAACCCACATGGGGTGGTCGTCTGAGACGGTTGATTCCAGTAGCATCAGAGATGAGTCTAACCAACCCACATGGGGCGGTTGTCTGGGGTGGTCGACTCCAAAATGTCCTCCTTGGTGTCGAAATCTTTCCAAAATGTCCCGTTGATCTTGACATACTTCCCAAAGCATTGAATCTTGGCCACGACATCTCTTTTCATCTTTAAAGCATGCCCTATAATGAGCTACCTACTATAGTATGCAAAATGTGTAAGTTCACTAATAATCACAAAATACTCTATAAAGTAGTGAAATAGGTCATAAACTAATTAGAATGAAGATGAATAAAGACCCTATAATTACATTATTTCACTACGTATCAACTCCCCCACACTTATTTATTTGGTTGTCCTCAAGAAAAACTAGGAACCCACAAGAGGGAGGAATATTCAAAGCAAACAAGTGTTCAAATGAATTCCTGGATTATAGTGAGCAAAAAGGTTGGAAAAACTCACGACTGCAAACCAACCTAATCATAGTGATATGGGTGTGCTTAGGGAAAATAATAAAAACAAAATAGAGCGTCAGGGTATGATTAGAGTGCGTTGAAGTTCATAAAAGTTATGGAGCTTGGAGAACTTTTACCATGGTCAACTTCTCTGAAGAATTGACATTGAGGAGAAAACAAGAAAAAATTTTGAAATTCCCATTTGTTTCACTTTTGCAACAAGAGGTGTGATGAGAAGATAATTAAGCATTTTGCCTTTGCATTCAAGAAGACTCAACCCACATTTTTTTGGTTACCAATGGTGTCTCTCAAGTCCCTTTTTAATTTTACAAGGAAGCACCCTTTAACGATCCTTAAATGAGAAGATAAAACCCCTAAGCAATGAAAAATTCACTAAGATAAGGTTAAATGGTTGCATTGCATATTAAATGCTCGTCACGAGAGAACTTTTGAATAGTTTTTTATTATAAAAAATCCTAAGAATTCATAAGAAAACTTGCTTCCTATAAATATAGCTTCTAAGTGGAAGCAATAGATAAGCATGCGGAATTGAGCAGTGCACAAAAAGAAAAAGTCGCTTCCCCCACGCTGTTGGGAAAATTACAGACATAGTAATTAAACCTAGCTAAAATGGGCAAGTGCACCCAATTCGGTGCAATAAAACAAGTGTCGTATCCACAAGGAAATTGGTTCCCAAATCCCAAGCTTCGGTATAATAGTTCAGTGCGAATAAGCAGTAAAATGGGGGTTTAGCTAGAGGCAAGCTTGGTTGTTTGTTAATTGAAATGCAATAAAAACAGTAAAATGTTGTGTAAGGAATGGATGGAGAGAGTACCCTAGGATAGTGGGGAATCCCCTAATTCACTCAAAGAACTTCAAAACCATAACTCATCATCTCAGTGTCTATTAGAGTTTAGCTCATGAATCCCCAAATCATGGGAAATTCAATTCTTACCCAAATAATCAAACCCCTTAATTAAAGGAGGTTCAAGTCATCAAATAGCAATAAGCAAGCACTCTTAATTAACAGCCCTAAGCATTTACTTCCAAAATCAAGAAAGCAAAAGTTAGGGTTTACTCCCTTCTTGGTCTAGTTCCAAACTCAAGCTCAAATATTTAATGGAACCACCATAAATGCATTAAGAGATCAATTTAGTGCATTAATTGATATTGAAGGAAATAAAACAAGAGTAACAAATGAGTTAGGTTTCTAGCATTCAATGAGTAAAATGGGTTCAAACCCTCATCCTAGGATACAAATGGAAATACTCAGACATAGCTAAAGGAAAGAGCAAGGAGAAGGAAGAATTAGCCATTAGAGGAGCTTCCAAGCTTCAATGGAGGTAGAAATCTTCACTTTCTTTCTTCCTCTCTTTCTTCTCATTCTTTTCTCTTCTTCTTTTCTGCCTCTAGTTTTGCCTATCTCTCGTCTGTTTAGGTTGAAGTCGAGTGTGTTTGGATAATGGGGAAGGAGCCCATTTGTTGTCTTTAAATAGAAATTCTGGGCAAAAATCCCGTCCGACCGAACTTGCAAGTTCAGTCCCAAGTTCGGTCGGACTCTTTCAGACGGAAGCACGTGACAGGTTTTAAATCGACCGCCTTGCAAGTCCGGTCGCAGGTCGGTCAATTCCATGTGTGTTGGGACGGCTTGGACAGAGTCGGACCGAACTTGTAAAGTCGGTCCCAAGTTCGGTCGGCCCCAGAATGTCCTTCTTCTGTGCCGGAATTCTCCCGATGCTTCCCATTGGCTTGACATCCTTCCCGAGGTGCTCGAACATTGATGCATTCTCAGATTAAGCTCTCAAAATGTACTCAAACGAGTATTTACCTATTCGAATATGCCAAAGGTGTAAGATCACTAATAAACACAAAAATACTTCATAAAGTGGTGAAATAAGTCATGCGCCAAATAAAATGACGGTGAATAAAGACCTTGGGAGAGCACTATTTCACCACTTATCAACTCCCCCACACTTATCTATTTGCTTGTCCTCAAGCAAAATTAGCTAAGGACCCACGAAAGAAGAAACATTTAAGCAAGCAAGTGTTTAGATGAATTCTTGAATTCAAGTGATCAAAATTTGTGAAAACCCTCAAGAGGAGTGCAACCAACCTTTTCATGACGACATGGATGTGCTTAGGGCAAATGAAAATATAGAGTTTCGGGGTATGATCTAGAGTGCTTCCGAGTTCTTACAGATTATGGAACTTGGGGAAATTTTACCATAGCCAACTTCTCTCAAGAATGGGCATTGAGGAAAAAACAAAAGGAAAAATAGAGATTGCATCTGATTCACTTTTGCAACAAGAGATGAGGAGAGGTATTTTGGTATTTTGCCTTGCTTCAATGAACACTCAACTCTCATTTGTTGGTTACCTATGGTGTCTCTCAAGGTTCTTTTTGACACTTTTTTTTTAGTCACAGGAAGCACCCCTTAGCAATCCCTAGATGAGAAGGTAGAAGAGCCCCTAAGCATAAAAATTCACACCACGAAATGGATTTATATTGCACCGCACATAAGTGCTCCTCAAGGGAACCTTTGGAGAAAAAGTTCGGTGAAAAATTCCAAGAATTCAAGAAAAACTTGGTTACTATAAACATAACTCCTACATGAAGCTATAGATAAATATGAGAAATTGAGTAGCGCATCAACAAGAAAAGGTCATTCCCCCACACTTGAATGGGACAATGTCCTCATTGTTCAGCGAAAAGCTCATGGAAAACAAACTAAATTCCGTATGTAGCCCTAGGCATGAAGTAAGCAAAAATAATAATGTTGCATTGCAGAAATTGGAATTGTTAGAGAACTAGTACTCCCCTGATAAAATTGAGTAGATGGATGTGTTTTCCCCCACACTTGCCATTGTGCATAGGTATGTAAGCGCTAGCGTCGACAAGGAGAGTCGAAGATCCTAGGAAAAATTGACAAGAGGTGGTCTGGAATTTTCACCTAACTCACTTTGGGGTGTTGTCGAGTTCAGTTGAGATATCTACAATGCAAAACCAAAAGAAACAAGGCGCAACATGGATTCGAGAGAATTCGCATTGATGCCAATGTTAGATAGTCAAAAGGGACCCATAAATGTGTCCCAAAACAAAGTAGTCAATAAGGTGCGTAAAGCACCATAACGCATAAGTAGCAGTACGCAAATGCGAAAGTAACGAAAGTGTAAAGTACAAGCAGAGCAAACATCGTAACAAAGTCTAACAACCTAAAAGAGTATTCTAAGATAGATGAAATAAACAGATCAAACAAATGCATGGCAGCCTGGGATCCGAGATGGCTCTACTGGGGGGGGGGGGGCCACCACCACACGCTGCCTGCTCGCGAATGTACTGCAGTTGTGCGTCCATCTGGCGCTGGTGCTCCTCCATGAGACACCGGTGCTCATCCATCTGCCTCTCGAACACCGCTAGCTGCTCCGGGGTCACCGCTCCGGTCGGTAGTGGAGGAGGCAGGGCGAGGAACGGGCCGGGTGCAGAAGTGGAAGAGAAGGCACCGGAAGAGGATGATGCACCCCGGCGTGGCCTAGGCTCAGCGATGGCCTTGTGCCACCCGTCGTCCTTGTGAACAAAGCCCTCTTCTTCCGCAGAGTGGTTGGCTGAGATAGGGTCCATAGGCAAGGTCACCACCTCATCCACTCGGGGCTCGACTCCGAAGCGATCCAACATCCTATGTAAAAGTGTGGAAACCCCAAGTGGTGGGAATCCTTCTTCTCATGATGTGACAGAGGTGGGCCATGAAAATCGGAGAGGGAGAGGGGCTTGTCGGGTCCGGTGCCACCATGTATCCATCAGGTAGCAGTCGGTGGCATTGAGGTCCTTGCTATCCCGAGGTAGAAGGTTGTGTCGTAGCAGAGCAAGCATGATGCGTCTCACCGGATCTTCGACCATCGCCGGGGTCATGGTGAGTCGAACATCGGTCCGTCCTGGTTCTTACGTCGCGTCTGAACCAGGGTGTTGAGGTAGTGATGCTGGCTGGCATTGATGAAATACCCCAATTATTTAAAGCATGGATTAAATATTTAATCACATTAATTAAGGCCTAAACATGCCTTAAAAGTCAACTGAGAACAACAGTGGTCAACACAAATCAAGATGTTGCACCCTTTGACTGTTAAGGGTAAATAAATACCCAAATGAACTACTTAGGACCTAAAAATTTGTCCTAAGCATATTAACACATTACTAAACATATTATAACCGTTGGACAACACTCCAACACAAAGAAAAAGTATTTACATGCTTCAAGGTCAAAAAGGGCAAAAAGGTGCTCTAGGAAAACCTTAAAAATCAAATGACCTCTAAATGATATAAAATTGAATACCATGATCAAGTATCATGTAAGGAACACAAAAAAACCGTTGTCAAAGAAAACCAAGCCCAGAAACACCTTGCGACACAAAATGTGCACTAAAACTCCTTAAAGCACGTTTTTGTGTAATCGCCTTCTAAATTGGTTTTAAATGGGCTAAAAGGTTATAAATACCTTTAAATATATAATATCTATTATTATGATATTAGGAATTTAATTCCAGAAATTTACGAATTTTTACAAATTTAATATTAAATTATTAATAACCCTAAAGTGGGGCCCGCATGAGTCAAATTGACCAAGTATGGTCAATGGTCAATTAATTGACCCACTTGGACCATGGAAATCGGCTGCAATAAGAGAGGAGGCAGCATAAGTCCTTGATTGACAATAATTCCTACCTAATACATTTACTTTTTGAAAATTAACTTACTTTTTCAAATAATTCAAGCCTTTCCACTCATTTCTCTCCTTCCTTGTCCGATTCTCTTCTGCCCAGCCGAGCTCTCCCCTTCCTTTGAAGCTATCAAGTGTGTTATTGAGCATGGAAGGCAAACCTAGCTCCTAAGCTCTTAATGTAAGTGTTTTAATGTCATTTTTAACTCTTTTTTCTTCATCTCTTCACTACCAACACCTAGATTTCGTGGCTCATCAATTCCTATGGCTTATTCTCAGTGTTCTAAGGTTAGAACAAGAGCTAAACTCGGTTGAGACCAGTAGAGGGACCAAGGTTGTCCAAATCTACATTTTAAGGTAAAAATGTGCTTTAAGCTCATAACTTTTGATTCCCTTCAAGTTCGGCTGTGAAACTTTGGTCATAGCCTCACTTCTTCTCTTTTTCATGTGGAATCTGTGGTTAGCCATTTGGAGCAAGGATGGCCGAGATCCAAAGGAATACCCTCTTTTAAGGCATTTTTCCAAGGTAAAACCTAACAACAAGGTAGCATTTCGAGATCTAACTATTTCCTATGTCAATATGGTGGATCTAACACCTTGTGGTGTGTTTGGTTCAGGTCGAAACCACTTTGAACTTCCCTTGCATTTTTAAGGTGATTTTTGCCTTAAATCTTACATTAAATTACTCCTTATGGTTAGATCTTTCTTGGAGACTAACTAGGCCTTGTTTGCTGTTTGAAACATGCAAGAGAAGCTTTGGAAATTTTATCTAAGGCTGGCCGAATTCAAACAAGGAATTATTCAAGCTAAATCAAGGTATAAATCACTTAAACATTAACTTTGCTAAGTTAAAATGTTCTAAGCTATTTCTATATTAATTGCCGTGAGAGAACATGGTAATAAGGTCATTTTTGACCTTAAAATGTTTAAAGAAATGGCTTAGTAAATTTATCTAAGTGATTAAGTAACATAAATGTCAAATTTAAGACATTATGTGGAAGTTTGGTAATTAAATGGAAAGTGTGTGGTGAGGCCGAGAACTATAAGTGTTTTTGGGACATTTATGTGTAATTTATTTTGCAAGCCAATGTTTGTAATAAGGCCATGTATTTTAGGCCATTTATTTATGCATTTACAAGCTTTTAATTAAGTTTAAGTAGTATGAATGCATTACCGAAAATAAATGGGGTATTAGGTGTAATTAAATTAAATTTGGGGGCTTTAGAATAATAAGGCCTTAAAATGAGAGGTAAAATGGAGTTAAAATAAAGTTTATAAGATTTTGTAAAGTTTTGGGGTTAAATGGTGATTTCTAGAAAGTTTGGGTGCAAACCGTAATTATAAGGAATTGGTGGTCAAGGAAATATTAAGGTGGTCAACCTTGACCATATGATAGGTTTTGACCAAATTAGATAAGTTAAAAACTTATTTAAGGTGTTATAATAAGATAAGTATCTTAAGGTAATATTTTTATAACATATGTGGTAAATATGTTATTACCAAAATAAAGGGTGTACAATGGTATTTTAAACACCCATGGGCTATTAGGAATTTTTAGGAATTTATTTGGTGGATTTTGGAATTTAAATGAACTAAATATGTATAATATATAGTTATAATGTCATTATGACACTTTGGAGAAAAATAGATGGTGGAATGGTAAATTGAAAGTATATGGGTTAATAAGGATATTTATAACCCTTTGGTGGAATTTGGTGATTTTTAGAATTATTAAGAGAATTTAATAAGTTATGTGTATAAAATATAGTTTTAATGATATGGTGAACTATATGTTATAATAGGGCCCAAATGGCAACTATAGAATAGCACAAGGGCTGTTCGGAATTTACAAAAATAACCATAGGTTATACTCTTTTGTAAGTTAGAAATGTTATATTAAATGGTATATAACATGGTAAAAAGAAAGGGGTGATTTTGTAAATAAGGAATTATGGTTTAAGGAAAAGTGTAAGGTTTAGTATATGCCTATGAGGCAATATACAATAGTTTTCTATAAAACTATAGGTTATAAGTTAAAGGAAATAAAAATATCATATCAAATGGTATTAGTATTTTGGTATAACATTACATGATGTTATGTGGGCAAAAGGAATTTAAATAAATTCAAGGGCTATACCGAATTAATAAGAGTTGGAAAATGAATTTTAGACTATGGTCTACAATGTCATAAATGTTATGACAATTATATGGTATTAAGGTGGTTTAAGGAATTAATATAAGGAAGGGTACTCACATAAAATAATGTGACAAACTATAAAAAAATGGGATTTATAAGCTAAGGTATTTATTGAATAAACCTTAGGAGTTGTAAATATACAACATAAAATGTTACTTATGTTAGGATAATCATCTTAATATAAGTTGTACAATATGATACAACTAATGGGAATAATCATCTAATAAAAGATGATAAAAAGTAACATAAAATATAAGAGTTTATTAAACTCATGGAAGTTACCTACGTGGTAAATATATACATACACAAGAGTAATGTATATAAGGTGGATATATATTTTTGGTTGGAAATCCTATGATTTAATGGTGGTGGTTATTAAAAAAATATAGTTACGAACTATAAGTTATGAGTTTTGGAAGCAAATATTATTTGCTAAAGATAAAGGGATTATACAACATGTCGAATTATGAAGGATGGTGGGAAAATAAAACAATACGAAAGAGCATACAATAAATAAATGATACAATAAGAAAAGAATATAATATAATATAATCATGCATGCATACATGCAACTATGGGTTACGTACCTAAACTAGATGGTGGATAAGATTAAAAAGGAAATAGTGAATTAAACTTAACAGTTGAAATATTATGACGTACGCGTTATAAGTAACAAACCGACTGTTTTAGAGAAACCCGTAACGAACAACTGTAGAAAACAGGGGTGAACTGTCGGGGTTACTTATTATTCGGAGATACCGGATGTAGTTAGTCATGGAGACTGACTTATAGTTTATTACCGTTTAGATTGTACCTCTGACAAGACGCTCGACGAGCTAGCGGACTACACGGAGCATAGGATCTTGCTGATTCATACTCCACCGTAATACAATCAGGGTGAACGGTATGTAAAGGGGTTTGATCCGAGTTGTCCTAAGGTTGCTCCTTGGGCTCGGATTTGGTTGATATAACTTGTATGTTGTTGTGTGATCTGTGATAAGATTGTTTGTCTGAATGTGATAATTAATATGCATGAACTGTATATTTATAGCTGCTTATCATTTACTGTTGTTGAGTTAACAGTATTGGTTCGTATATATGAACCTATATAAATAAAACGAACTAGCGGCTATGGTGCTATCTTATATGAAATATAAGGAACGTAAGTAAAACGTTGTAGCACTATGATAATAACATACATATTATCTGAGACTTTTATACGGAGCATTGGCCTTTCTATACGCCGCTCTTGTATCTAGCACTGGATCCCGAGTTTACAGACTCCGGATTGGACTAATGACCTTAGTCTGCTGTGTTAGAAAATTTGGTAATGCGATGCGATGGTATAATTAATTAATTAATGGAATGGAAGTAAAGCCAAGAGATGTGGCTCTTGGTGCGCGCTGTGATCACAAAAACGATACCAGGATGTCCGCGTACGGGTCCGTAAGTATCAAGAAAATTTCCCGTGAGCTAGAATGGCTCGTTGGTCGGAGACTCTACCGTTGGAGTGGCTACTGCCGTGGGTGACCCGCCATAATATATGGGTAACTAGAGACATGTCGTTTTAACGAGACATTGTCACTAGGTATAACTGAACAACTAAAACAATTGAGACTTATACAGTGGCGAACAAAACCATGGACGAGACTTTATACTTGTTTATTATTCTCGTTGTTTCGCTTTGTTGTTCATCGGTTAACTTGTGGTTATTTTATTGTGTGTTGATGGTTGGATGGAGCCTTCAAGGCTAAGGTAAATTAACTATGGAAACTGTACGTTACGACGAATGTACATTGTACATATGGATGGGGCTTGAAAGCCAAACTAAAATAAATTGACAGTGGATGGTAACGCTACGGCGATTGTACATTGTACAATATATTGTTGATACTCGATACGTTCGATATACAAATGTTGTTTGATTTATTCTATGAGTGTTTGGGTTGGATGGATGGTTAAGTGTTTATGGATATTTGGATGGTTGATTATGTATATTATACATTTATGCTTCAGTTTTGATTATAACTGTAAAAAGGAAAAGCATGAAACCAATCTAATAATAAGATGGTTAAAATGACAAGTGACCATTAGGGTCCAGGCCCGGCATACTCAGCGTCTATCGCTGATACTACATTATTACAGGTTGTTGATCATTGTCGGAGCTGAAGAGCAGGAACAGGGTAATTGGAGATGTTGTATAGCAATGAAGATGGTGTATGGTCTTATGGTAAGGTTATGTATTTTTCAGGATTGGGTAGTCGCTCACTTGTCGATGTTTATGGTTATGGACTTAGTATGATGTATAGGAGTTTCTCGTTATCACTGCTGCGTTAGCATTTATTTGTATTGGAAGTTGGATGTAGTTTGGCTGCGTTGCTCGCATGGGCGGGTAACGGCCGGTGACACCCGAGTGAGTTTTGTAATGGTTATTTTTTTTTCCGCTGCGAGACGTTTTTATTGCTACGTGAGAGATTATATCGTGATTATTGAGAGGGGTGTTACAAAAGTGGTATCAGAGCGGAGTACCGCTCTGATGACGAGAAATAGGTTAAGACAGTGAGCTTAGGACTTGGGAAATATTGGGAAACATTTGGGAAGTATGAGACGATTCGTCTTAGAAAGATACTGTGTCTAGTAACGCAAATTGCGTGACAGGTTAGCTTTAAGGCAATTCAATATCTATTGGTTTGTACGGTAATTTACCGAGTTATTATGTGACATACTGTACTACAGATGTCTGGTGGAACTAAGGGGGCGTGGTACTGGAAGAGGTGGAGGCGGTGACCCCGGCATTCCAGGAGTTGCTGAGACGGTTGCAGCCGTTCTTGCACAGCTGGGTACTCAGATAGGAGGAGCACCAGCCCACCCGCCACAGCCCAGGGAAACGAACTGGCTGAAGTCAGTTAGCGAGACCCGACCACCTACATATTCTGGGAACCAGACCCCGTAGCTTTGGAGCGTTATATTGTTGAACATGACAAAGCATACGAGCTTTACAGGTACCTGACGACAAGAAGGTCGCCATTGCTGCTGCTTCCATCTGAAGGATGCAGCCAGTACTTGGTGGAGATTGGTCAAGGACCATCACCTGGCTACGCCCGACTTTTCATGGGCTGCCTTTGTCGAATTGCTAGAGGGAAGTACTACCCGCGCATCTCAAACAGAAGAAGCGCCATGGAGTTGAGACACTGACCCAAGGAGGTCTGACCGTGGATGGTATTATTACGCTCGATTCATTGGTCAGCTGGACTTCATTCCCGGTGTGGATTACTCAGAGACCGTGAAGGTCGAGAAGTTCCGGGAGGACTATTATTTTGCATTCAGATGGCGATGGGTGCTACCCTCTACATTACCATCCAGGTGCTAACATGAAAGCCATAAAATTCTTTACTTACTACATTACCAATTAACTTTGTGAGAACTTACCAAGGAGATTCCAGGAGTGTTATGAGGCTGCCTCGAGGACGGAGCTAATGCTCCAGCTCGGGAAGAGACTCGGGCCAAGAAAAGGAAGAACCCTGAGGGAGAGTCTGAGGGTGGAGGAGCATCTCCAGGCAAAAGCCAAAAGAAGGGAAAGTAAGGACTTATCCATTTCAGATTATTTATCATATTAAATACCTAGGAATGCTGACCCGAAACCTTAAATAGGAAATTCTTTCCAAAGAAAGGGCAGCAGGGTCACCAGGGGGCAAAGGAAAAGAGCCCGTCCTTTGGTTTTACGGCCCAGCACCTTCTAAGGGTGAGAACACCTACCTCATAATTCTAATCAATCTTAACCTTTATATCATCAGATATTGACTTAAACTTAAATACTACCACCATCAGGCACCGGACAGCCCCAGCGCCACTTTTACTGCAAGCGTTGTGGGAAGGACCATCCTGGGGTCAACTACGAAGGCCGCAAAGTCGAGTGTCGGTGCTGCCACAAAGAGGGCCCTAGGGAATTCGAATGCTGGATGAATCCAGAGAGCCGTAATTACAGGCCACCAAGAATACTCAGAAGACCTCACTGGAGGATCTGGAGTACCACGAGGCGGTCAGGATGGCCAGACATCTACTGATGCTGGAGCCCTGAAGGGCAAGGGAGTAGATAGGGCATGAGCACCCTAACTCCATGAGACCGCTGGTGGAAGACTATTACTATGTTGTATATCTACTTTGGATGTTAGACAAATACTTGTTATAAGTATGTGGGAGTGTGTCATTGACCACTCGCCCTTTTGTGTAGACTTTGGGATTAGTTGTGTGTACTCAGTACCAATAAGCTTTGAACCTGACGGATATATATATGAACAGGATGTTAATGCTTACATTATCATGTAGCATACTAGACGACACAGAGTCAATGAGACAGGGATTACTGAACCAGAATTTCCACCTGCATGGCGCACTTGCTATTGCAAGCGCTATGACAAAAAAACCACTGAAATTTCCATCTGCCTTGCGCACTTGCTACAGCAAGTGCAGCGACAGCAACAACAACAACAGCAATGCAATGCAACTGCAACACTACTACTACTTTTTAGTCTTTTATTATATGTAAAAAAAAACAATGCTTTTCAAACTTTTTCATACAAACCTTGAGGTTAGAAACCTATACAACCTTTGGAAGGACCGTTAGTCCACCACTGCAACTGGAGAAACTATACAACCACTGTGATGTAACCAACCAGTTTAAACATTAGGAATTTTCAGACAGGGCTTATTAGCCAAATACCATCAGTGTATACCCGCATTTAATGCTAATCACTACTAGTGATAATGTTTAGTCCTTATGGACAAGCATACCCTTTGTAGATGCACCACCGTCAGTGAGGATGGTTGGAAAGTGAAGAGCCAAGTTGCTCAAGCTATTATGCAATCTGCAATGCATCCAATTACATGGATGAGGGGACATATATGAACCTTGGATGAGATATGATAAAAAAAAACAGGGAGAAAAAGGAAAATGTGTTGTACTCTATGAGATCAGAAAAAAAGGAGAAACAAGTTTGATAATATAGCACGGATTTTACTTACACCAAGTTGAATAATACCAGTCTATGATACAATTACCACGGATGCCACAAAGGCAATAACACCTATTACAGGATAACCGATACGAACTATTACAAAAAAAAAGAAGCAGAAGCAAAAAACAGACAAAAAGCAGAAACAAAAAAGAAGACAAAAAAGAAAAGAAGAACAAAAAAAAGGATATCCATCAAAGGGAGATTGACAAAAGAATACTTCACAACAACCGTGTGACAGACATTACCAGTTTACTAAACGAGACATGGGACGACCGCACTCCGTTAGGAGCATGTGGGCCTGACAGACTTATTTATAAGTTAGTCGGGTAAGTAGTAATGTATCAGTACGGTACCCCATGCAAGTAGACAGTAGTGTTAGGAACACGAGAAGTAGTCAACTCCATTCTACGGACAGTAAGACGGATTACCTCGAAGATGGACGAGAAGAGCCGCAGTTAAACCAACGGGCTAAAAAAAAAAACCTTCAACAGAGAACAGCAGACAGTATACAGTGAAGACAGGGAACAGTTCAAGGACAGGAACCCAAAAAAAAAGAGAAAAACCCGTTATGGACGGATAATATGTAGAATCCTCATAAGGATCGAGTAAATTCTTACAATCCAGAGAAAATCTACCAGATGATATGGACATAAACGCGTGACTACGCAAGGAGAAAAGATAAAGCTATATGATAGCAGATACCTTAAGCAAAGAACAATGGATTTGGAATGTACCACTCACAGGATAATTCGCACATCTTATCTGTTTGACTCATGAGATATTAGCTGTTGAGCGTTTACGCCTCTACACTCTGTATGACTGAGTGTTTTGGTATTGCACTCGTGCCGTTACTAATTAGTGGGAACGCAGAAAGATAAAGTGGATATCAACACGAGTGTGTAAAAAAAAAGAACGATAACAGTGTGTTACTCCGGAATAAACCACCAGGAGACATGGATGACAAACATCATCCTTGTGGACATATAGGCTGGTACGTCTTAGTATTACAAAGACAAGTGCAAAGAGCACTAAGTACTAACAGTAGCCAATGTCATATTACATATCAAGTTGAATATCAGTGAGAGAAGACACACGCAAATATGCTAGTGATCCAAACAAGTGGATTCACAGCAATGGGAAAAAAAGGGAAAGGCAAATTGAGCCTATGATTCATGGGTCTGCACCTCATACGGAGCGAGTGGGCCCATAAGAATGAACTTGGGAGAGAGCACAAATAGATCAGTGCCTCACCCTTTATGTTTTTGTGGAGCCCTGAAGGGCTAGAGTCATACCCGTCTCTCTGATATGAGGATAATCCACGAGTTGGTAAACTCTTTGAGAGCCAAGTATCCAGCGCTCCTTGTTGAGCGGCTGTTGTATACTTGTGGGGTACGGGGGCGTAACCCTTTTAAGGGGGTAGAGCCTCTTGGCTATGCACAGGTGTACACTAAATTTTGTTTGTTTAGTATGCATTGCATACAAAGAATGGTGGTGTGCGGGGCATACGAGGTTTGTTTGATTAGTATGTGAATTATTTAGTATGCATAGCATACAGTGAGTTGGTTTTATTGGTTATGGTTGGTACGCGGGGCGTGCGTTGTTTGGTTTGTTTGTGTGTGATGTACACTTGAATGTATGTATCTTATGAGATACTTGTTTGAATGATTGTATGTACACCATGTGTGTTGTACTTTTCTTATGCTATTTGTGATATGTATTCATATTGCTTTATAGAATGATTACATATGGTATCGCCTTGATACGAAATGAATCATTAGATATGGAATGTGGAACAATGGAATGTTATGGACACCTCAGGGAGGTTGTCAGGGTTGGTAGAACTGATAGGAAATGATGGTGCTGATGGATCACCTATATCCATATATGATTGAACTAACGCCACAACGTGATGGCTATGTGCTGTATAAGCGCAATACGATGTGTGTAAATTATATCACATAGATATACATTATGGGAACAATGGGTAGTTATACATTTATATATACTTACCTATTTGATTAAGAGACTTCGGGACGAAGTCTTTTTAAGGGGGGTAGACTGAAATACCCCAAATTATTAAAGCATGGATTAAATATTTAATCACATTAATTAAGGCCTAAACATGCCTTAAAAGTCAACTGAGAACAACAGTGGTCAACACAAATCAAGATGTTGCACCCTTTGACTGCTAAGGGTAAATAAATACCCAAATGAACTACTTAGGACCTAAAAATTTGTCCTAAGCATATTAACACATTACTAAACATATTATAACCGTTGGACAACACTCCAACACAAAGAAAAAGCATTTACATGCTTCAAGGTCAAAAAGGGCAAAAGGTGCTCTAGAAAACCTTAAAATCAAATGACCTCTAAATGATATAATTGAATACCATGATCAAGTATCATGTAAGGAACAAACAAAACCGTTGTCAAAGAAAACCAAGCCCAGAAACACCTTGCGACACAAATGTGCACTAAAACTCCTTAAAGCACGTTTTTGTGTAATCGCCTTCTAAATTGGTTTTAAATGGGCTAAAAGGTTATAAATACCTTTAAATATAATAAAATATCATATTATATGATATTAGGAATTTAATTCCAGAAATTTACGAATTTTTACAAATTTAATATTAAAATATTAATAAAACCCTAAAGTGGGGCCCGCATGAGTCAAATTGACCAAGTATGGTCAATGGTCAATTAATTGACCCACTTGGACCATGGAAATCGGCTGCAATAAGAGAGGAGGCAGCATAAGTCCTTGATTGACAATAATTCCTACCTAATACATTTACTTTTTGAAAATTAACTTACTTTTTCAAATAATTCAAGCCTTTCCACTCATTTCTCCCTTCCTTGTCCGATTCTCTTCTGCCCAGCCGAGCTCTCCCCTTCCTTTGAAGCTCTCAAGTGTGTTCTTGAGCATGGAAGGCAAACCTAGCTCCTAAGCTCTTAATGTAAGTGTTTTAAATGTCATTTTTAGCTCTTTTTCTTCATCTCTTCACTACCAACACCTAGATTTCGTGGCTCATCAATTCCTATGGCTTATTCTCAGTGTTCTAAGGTTAGAACAAGAGCTAAACTCGGTTGAGACCAGTAGAGGGACCAAGGTTGTCCAAATCTACATTTTAAGGTAAAAATGTGCTTTAAGCTCATAACTTTTGATTCCCTTCAAGTTCGGCTGTGAAACTTTGGTCATAGCCTCACCTTCTTCTCCTTTTCATGTGGAATCTGTTGGTTAGCCATTTGGAGCAAGGATGGCCGAGATCCAAAGGAAATACCCTCTTTTAAGGCATTTTTCCAAGGTAAAACCTAACAACAAGGTAGCATTTCGAGATCTAACTATTTCCTATGTCAATATGGTGGATCTAACACCTTGTGGTGTGTTTGGTTCAGGTCGAAACCACTTTGAACTTCCCTTGCATTTTTAAGGTGATTTTTGCCTTAAATCTTACATTAAATTACTCCTTATGGTTAGATCTTTCTTGGAGACTAACTAGGCCTTGTTTGCTGTTTGAAACATGCAAGAGAAGCTTTGGAAATTTTATCTAAGGCTGGCCGAATTCAAACAAGGAATTATTCAAGCTAAATCAAGGTATAAATCACTTAAACATTAACTTTGCTAAGTTAAAATGTTCTAAGCTATTTCTATATTAATTGCCGTGAGAGAACATGGTAATAAGGTCATTTTTGACCTTAAAATGTTTAAAGAAATGGCTTAGTAAATTTATCTAAGTGATTAAGTAACATAAATGTCAAATTTAAGACATTATGTGGAAGTTTGGTAATTAAATGGAAAGTGTGTGGTGAGGCCGAGAATTATAAGTGTTTTTGGGACATTTATGTGTAATTTATTTTGCAAGCCAATGTTTGTAATAAGGCCATGTATTTTAGGCCATTTTATTTATGCATTTACAAGCTTTTAATTAAGTTTAAGTAGTATAAATGCATTACCGAAAATAAATGGGGTATTAGGTGTAATTAAATTAAATTTGGGGGCTTTAGAATAATAAGGCCGAAAATGAGAGGTAAAATGGAGTTAAAATAAAGTTTATAAGATTTTGTAAAGTTTTGGGGTTAAATGGTGATTTCTAGAAAGTTTGGGTGCAAACCGTAATTATAAGGAATTGTGGTCAAGGAAATATTAAGGTGGTCAACCTTGACCATATGATAGGTTTTGACCAAATTAGATAAGTAAATAACTTATTTAAGGTGTTTATAATAAGATAAGTATCTTAAGGTAATATTTTTATAACATATGTGGTAAATATGTTATTACCAAAATAAAGGGTGTACAATGGTATTTTAAACACCCATGGGCTATTAGGAATTTTTAGGAATTTATTTGGTGGATTTTGGAATTTAAATGAACTAAATATGTATAATATATAGTTATATGTCATTATGACACTTTGGAGAAAAATAGATGGTGGAATGGTAAATATTGAAAGTATATGGGTTAATAAGGATATTTATAACCCTTTGGTGGAATTTGGTGATTTTTAGAATTATTAAGAGTTTAATAAGTTATGTGTATAAAATATAGTTTTAATGATATGGTGAACTATATGTTATAATAGGGCCAAATGGCAACTATAGAATAGCACAAGGGCTGTTCGGAATTTAAAAAAATAACCATAGGTTATACTCTTTTGTAAGTTAGAAATGTTATATTAAATGGTAAATATAACATGGTAAAAAGAAGGGGTGATTTTGTAAATAAAGAAATTATGGTTTAAGGAAAAGTGTAAGGTTTAGTATATGCCTATGAGGCAATATACAATAGTTTTCTATAAAAACTATAGGTTATAAGTTAAAGGAAATAAAAATATCATATCAAATGGTATTAGTATTTTGGTATAAACATTACATGATGTTATGTGTCAAAAGGAATTTAAATAATTCAAGGCTATACCGAATTAATAAGAGTTGGAAAATGAATTTTAGACTATGGTCTACAATGTCATAATGTTATGACAATTATATGGTATTAAGGTGGTTAAGGAATTAATATAAGGAAGGGTACTCCACATAATTGTGACAAACTATAAAAAAATGGGATTTATAAGCTAAGGTATTTATTGAATAAACCTTAGGAGTTGTAAATATATACAACATAAAATGTTACTTATGTTAGGATAATCATCTTAATATAAGTTGTACAATATGATACAACTAATGGAATAATCATCTAATAAAAGATGATAAAAGTAACATAAAATATAAGAGTTTATTAAACTCATGGAAGTTACCTACGTGGTAATATATACATACACAAGAGTAATGTATATAAGGTGGATATATTTTTGGTTGGAAATCCTATGATTTAATGGTGGTGGTTATTAAAAAAATATAGTTACGAACTATAAGTTATGAGTTTTGGAAGCAAATATTATTTGCTAAAGATAAAGGGATTATACAACATGTCGAATTATGAAGGATGGTGGGAAAATAAAACAATACGAAAGAGCATACAATAAAATAAATGATACAATAAGAAAAAGAATATAATATAATATAATCATGCATGCATACATGCAACTATGGGTTACGTACCTAAACTAGATGGTGGATAAGATTAAAAAGGAATAGTGAATTAAACTTAACAGTTGAAATATTATGACGTACGCGTTATAAGTAACAAAACCGACTGTTTTAGAGAAACCCGTAACGAACAACTGTAGAACAGGGTGAACTGTCGGGGTTACTTATTATTCGGAGATACCGGATGTAGTTAGTCATGGAGAC
Source organism: Limonium bicolor (assembly GCA_023374045.1). NCBI lineage: Eukaryota > Viridiplantae > Streptophyta > Magnoliopsida > Caryophyllales > Plumbaginaceae > Limonium > Limonium bicolor. Next base: position 306,598,361 of record CM041776.1, on the reverse strand, counting down.
TGACTTATAGTTTATTACCGTTTAGATTGTACCTCTGACAAGACGCTCGACGAGCTAGCGGACTACACGGAGCATAGGATCTTGCTGATTCATACTCCACCGTAATACAATCAGGGTGAACGGTTGTAAAGGGGTTTGATCCGAGTTGTCCTAAGGTTGCTCCTTGGGCTCGGATTTGGTTGATATAACTTGTATGTTGTTGTGTGATCTGTGATAAGATTGTTTTGTCTGAATGTGATAATTAATATGCATGAACTGTATATTTATAGCTGCTTATCATTTACTGTTGTTGAGTTAACAGTATTGGTTCGTATATATGAACCTATATAAATAAAACGAACTAGCGGCTATGGTGCTATCTTATATGAAATATAAGGAACGTAAGTAAAACGTTGTAGCACTATGATAATAACATATACATATTATCTGAGACTTTTATACGGAGCATTGGCCTTTCTATACGCCGCTCTTGTATCTAGCACTGGATCCCGAGTTTACAGACTCCGGATTGGACTAATGACCTTAGTCTGCTGTGTTAGAAAATTTGGTAATGCGATGCGATGGTATAATTAATTAATTAATGGAATGGAAGTAAAGCCAAGAGGATGTGGCTCTTGGTGCGCGCTGTGATCACAAAAACGATACCAGGATGTCCGCGTACGGGTCCGTAAGTATCAAGAAAATTTCCCGTGAGCTAGAATGGCTCGTTGGTCGGAGACTCTACACGTTGGAGTGGCTACTGCCGTGGGTGACCCGCCATAATATATGGGTAACTAGAGACATGTCATTTTAACGAGACATTGTCACTAGGTATAACTGAACAACTAAAACAATTGAGACTTATACAGTGGCGAACAAAACCATGGACGAGACTTTATACTTGTTTATTATTCTCGTTGTTTCGCTTTGTTGTTCATCGGTTAAACTTGTGGTATTTTATTGTGTGTTGATGGTTGGATGGAGCCTTCAAGGCTAAGGTAAATTAACTATGGAAACTGTACGCTACGGCGAATGTACATTGTACATATGGATGGGGCTTGAAAGCCAAACTAAAATAAATTGACAGTGGATGGTAACGCTACGGCGATTGTACATTGTACAATATATTGTTGATACTCGATACGTTCGATATACAAATGTTGTTTGATTTATTCTATGACTGTTTGGTTGGATGGATGGTTAAGTGTTATGGATATTTGGATGGTTGATTATGTTATTATACATTTATGCTTCAGTTTTGATTATAACTGTAAAAAGGAAAAGCATGAAACCAATCTAATAATAAGATGGTTAAAATGACAAGTGACCATTAGGGTCCAGGCCCGGCATACTCAGCGTCTATCGCTGATACTACACCATTACAGGTTGTTGATCATTGTCGGAGCTGAAGAGCAGGAACAGGGTAATTGGAGATGTTGTATAGCAATGAAGATGGTGTATGGTCTTATGGTAAGGTTATGTATTTTTCAGGATTGGGTAGTCGCTCACTTGTCGATGTTTATGGTTATGGACTTAGTATGATGTATAGGAGTTTCTCGTTATCACTGTGGTTAGCAGTTTATTTGTATTGGAAGTTGGATGTAGTTTGGCTGCGTTGCTCGCATGGGCGGGTAACGGCCGGTGACACCCGAGTGAGTTTTGTAATGGTTATTTGTTTTTCCGCTGCGAGACGTTTTATTTATTGCTACGTGAGAGATTATATCGTGATTATTGAGAGGGGTGTTACAATTGAGGTCGGCCTGGTGGATGCACTTGGAGTGCTGGAGGTCGTTCTGTGGCAGATGGAAGAATGTGTGGACGTCCAGCCTCCGAATGAAGATGGGCACACCATTGACGTAGGAGGTGACCTCGCGCGCCCGCCGATCGGCCGTAGCGTTGGCGTAAAACTCTTTAATGTGGCGAGGGTAGTAGGGACCTCCCATGGTGAGTAGGCAGCCCCACCAGATGGCCTCAAGATAAGGCCGGAGCTGCAGGTCCGCCTCGAGCGCCGGGTCCACAGCGCGCTCCTGAACTATCTCCCTCCGTCTGGGAGAGTTGAACCAGCTTCGGGCATCTACGCTGACGAAGATGCCGTCGAGAAGAGCATTCGGAAATTCGGGCTCTGGTTCGGGGGCAGCCACCTGTCTCCTAGCACGACGGGGTCGATGGGCCATGGTCTTCAAAACAAATAAGGGAAAAGAAAATACAAAACAGAAAACAACAAAAAATAACAACCATTGAATTGTTAGAAAACAATTAAGATTACAAGAAAGAAGTAGCACAATATGAAGCAAGAAGCACATGAAAGAGTAAAAGAAACGACGGTTGTGTGGAAAAATTTTGCCATAGTCCCCCCTGTTTTTCTATCATTCCCCGGTTCTAAGAACCTCCACAAATTAGCAAAAGGTTCTCAATCCGATATTCAAGCACCCCCGTACCCCAAGTCATCCATTAAGGTCCAAACATAAGAAGCAAATCTACACTCTACCCATTTTCACATTTTGGCTAACTCCAAATCTCAACAGTAATGCAGTACCCTAGGCATAGAGATTCAATTGCGCACGCATGATCCAAGTAGGCCAACAAAGTCATAACATAATTTTAAAGCAAGCAAATAATGCTAAACAAAGCCTTACTAAATTTAGAGCATTAATGCCAAAGTCACGCTAAAGCCACCATAGTGCAACACGTTCAAATTCAGTTTGCACAAACACCCATAAGTAACAATCAGAGCTATCCCAATCACTAAATATTCAAAATTCACAAATTGCCAGGTAAGGCCTCGTTTGGTTCGATTTGTATTTTGCCCAAAGTGTAACTTTGTCAAAAATTGCAAGAATGGACAATATAGTGATAGAAAAATATACCTGGATGTATTGTAAGGGATTAGGGAGCAAAATATGACAAATTTTGGGGTAAAATCGAAAATGAATTCGATTTGGGGGTTGGGGCGATTTAGGGTTGCAATTTGGTGGTGGTTGCGGTGCGACTGATGCGGAGGCGTGGCGTGCGGTGCGGCGGAGGCACGCGAAGCGGCGGAAGACAGGGGCGGTGGCGGTGGCGCACGAAGCGGCAGAAGACGGGGGTGGTGGCGGTGACGCGCGAAGTGGCGGAAGTGGTGGGTGGTGATGAGTTGGTGCTGCGCGAAAGAGAGGAAGAGGGGAGGTGGTAATGGTGTCGGGTCCGATAGAGGGAATCGGGGAAGGAGAAAGAAGAAGAGGGAAATGGGAAAAGAAGAAAAACGATGTGTTTGGCCCTTTTTTTTTCAAAATTTTTAGCCGGACCGATCTTGCAAGTCCGGTTGCAAGATCGGTCCGTTCCAGAAGGTTTTAAGTTTCAAAAATTCAGTCCGACCGAGCTTGTAAGTCCGGTCGCAAGTCCGGTCTAAGTCAGTAGCTTGGCGGGCTTGAAATCTGCGACTCGACCGACCTTGCAAGTTCGGTCCTAAGGTCGGTCGAGACCAGAATTTCACCAAAATGTTTGTTTTCTTGCCCATAACACTTATCAACAATCAAAAACATATTAAACATGCAAAAACACCCAGAACAAACAATAAATAAAGCATAGAATAAGCAAACAACTAACATAACTTGAATGAGAAAATAATGCGAGGTAAAAGTGACAATAGTCCGGGTTGTCACCCGGAAAGCTGCCTGTCTTTTTAAGGTCTTTGGCTAGACCATAGTGAGGGTTAGAGGGAACCTGGAGGGTCTCTTAAGTAAAGAGCCCGAGCTTCAACCTTTTGGATGTCTCCTCCATGATAATGCTTTAGTCGGGAACCGTTGACCATGAAAGTCTCCCCCTTGACATTCTTCAGCTCATAAGCTCTATAAGGGGTGGCCTTCGTGACAGTAAAAGGGCCAGCCCAATGAGACTTTAACTTCCCGGGGAATAACTTCAACCTTGAGTTGTAGAGGAGAACCCGGCCACCTTCGTGAAACTCCCGCTTTATAATCATCTTATCATGCCATTTCTTGGCCTTTTCTTTATAGATGCGGTTATTCTCGTAGGCTTCCTCCCGAATCTCTTCTAACTCGGTCAATTGGAACCGTCTCTTGTCACCGGCGCTCTTAAGGTCATAGTTGAGGGTCTTCACCGCCCAATATGACTTATGCGCTAATTCAATCGGCAAGTGGCAAGACTTCCCATAAACAAGCCGGAACGGAGACATACCGATTGGAGTTTTGTAGGCGGTCCTATATGCCCACAATGCATCATCGAGCTTCATGGACCAATCCTTCCTTGAGGAGCTGACTGTCTTTTGAAGGATCCATTTAAGCTCTCTGTTGGTGACCTCAGCTTGACCATTGCATTGCGGGTGATAAGGAAGGGCAACCTTGTGTCTCACTCCATATTTAGTCATCAGTGCTTCAAACTGTCTGTTACAAAAATGAGACCCGCCATCACTCAATATGGCTCTCGGTACCCCGAACCGGGTGAAAATATTTTTCTTCAGAAATTTGATTACAACTTTGGCGTCATTAGTCGGGGTTGCAATTGCTTCAACCCACTTGGTCACATAGTCAACCGCCACAAGATTAAACAAGTTGGAACAAGAAGGTGGGAAGGGGCCCATGAAATTGATACCCCACAAATCAAATGGCTCAACCTCTATTATGATGTTAAGCGGCATCTCATGCTTGCGTGAGGTATTCCCAAGCCTCTAACATTGGTCACAGGAGGCAACGAACGAGTGGCAGTCCTTATGAAGGGTTTTCCAGAAAAACCCGGCCTGAAGAACCTTGGCTGCTGTTCGTGCTGGACCGTGGTGTCCTCCGGCTTCACCCGAGTGACAGTGAATCAGAATTTCCTGCACTTCACTCATGGGCACACATCTCCGGATCACCCCATCAGCACAAACTTTGAAGAGAAAAGGGTCCTCCCAAAAATACCTCTTGACGTCGGAGAAGAATTTCTTTCTTTGTTGATATGTCATCTCCGGTGGGACCACTCCCCTTGCCAAATAATTTGCAAAGTCCGCATACCAAGGGTCTCCGGTCTCTGCAATCATGTAGATGCTCTCGTCTGGGAAAAATTCATTGATTGGCACACCATCATCAGGAACCTCCATTCGAGATAGATGATCAGCCACTACGTTCTGCACACCCGGTTTATCCCGGATCTCTATCTCAAATTCTTGCAGAAGCAGAATCCATTGGAGAAGTCTAGGTTTCGCATCACCTTTGTTGAACAAATACTTCAGTGCTGAGTGGTCTGTGTGTACCACAACCTTGCTGCCCAATAGGTAGGATCGAAATTTGTCAAGGGCGAAAACCACAGCTAGCAGCTCCTTTTCGGTGGTGGCGTAATTCTTTTGGGCGTCATTGAGAGTTCTACTAGCGTAGTAAATACTCCTCAATATCTTTTCCTTCTTTTGACAAAGGACCGCCCCCACCGCATAGTCGCTGGCGTCGCACATGATCTCAAACGGTAAACTCCAATCGGGGGAAACCACGATAGATGCATATATAAGGCACTGTTTGAGGGTGTTGAAGGCACTAAAGCACTCTTCGGTGAATTCAAATTTAACATCCTTGGCCAAGAGGTCACAGAGGGGTTTTGAGATTTTGGAGAAATCTTTATGAACCTTCTGTAGAAACCGGCATGACCCAAGAAGCTTCGAATGTCTTTCACTGATGTTGGAGGAGGTAGCTTTTCAATTACTTCAATTTTAGCTTTGTCTACCTCAATACCTTCTGAAGAGATCTTGTGCCCCAAGACAATTCCTTCTTTTACCATAAAATGACATTTTCCCAATTGAGCCCGAGATTTGTCTCCTCACAACGGATCAAGATAGCGTCGAGGTTGTCCAAGCAAGTGTCGAAGGAGGTGCCGAAGACGGAGAAGTTGTCCATAAAGACCTCAATGTTTTTTTCTAGGAAGTCGGAGAAGATTGCCATCATGTATCTCTGAAAGGTGGCCGGGGCGTTGCAAAGCCCGAAAGGCATCCGGGTGTAGGCAAACGTCCCATATGGGCATGTAAATGTCGTCTTCTCCTGGTCCTCAGGAGCTATGGGGATTTGGAGATAACCCGAATATCCATCCAAAAAGCAGTAATAGTCTTGTCCCGCCAACCTCTCGAGCATTTGGTCAATGAACGGGAGAGGGAAATGGTCTTTTCTGGTGGGGTGTTCAGTTTCCGGTAATCGATGCAGACTCTCCAACCATTGGTAGTCCTCTGAGACACCAGCTCACCTTTTTCGTTGGGGACGACGGTAACGCCTCCTTTCTTTGGGACCACTTGCACGGGGCTAACCCATTTGCTGTCGGAAATGGCATAGATAATCCCCGCATCTAAGAGTTTAAGAACTTCCTTTTTTACAACTTCCTTCATATTGGGATTTAACCTCCTCTGAGGTTGGACCAACGGCTTATAGTCATCTTCCATGAATATCCGGTGGGTGCAGAAATGAGGGCTAATCCCTTTAATGTCGGCTATAGTCCACCCGATAGCCCATTTACGGTTTCGGAGCACCCTCATCAGACTTTCCTCTTGTGCACCTGTCAAGGAAGAAGAAATAATAACAGGTAGAATGCACGGATCAGTTAAATAAGCATATTTAAGATGAGAGGGTAGAGGTTTCATCTCCACAGTGGGAGGCTTCTCAACCGAAGGCAGCGGCTTCTGAGCAGCTCGTTCCAACGGTTCGGGTGGCGGATAGCGTGGTCTATAGCCAGAAAATCTGCTGTTCAACTAAGCCACCGTTTCAATCATATCTGGGTGGAATTCCTGTTCAAAACAAGCCTCAAACAAAGCTAACTCAAGAGCATCAGATTTAACAAGAGAGAGAGAGTGATCCTGCACAATTGAATCTATGACATCTATAGCAAAAACAGCTTCAGCCTGAGACGGTCTCTTCACTACTTTAGACATGTCAAATTCTAATTTTTGATCATGAAGTCGCAGAATTATTTTGCCTTTCTCCACATCTATAAGGGCCCTAGCAGTCCTCATGAAAGGTCTGCCCAAAATTAGCGGCACTTTCTGGCCTTCTTCCATATCTATCACAATGAAATCGGCTGGGAAAACAAATGTACCAACTGTTACTACCAAGTCCTCTACCTTCCCTTTTGGGATAACCAAAGATCTATCCGCTAATTGCAATTGCATGGGAGTGGGAGTGCATTTACCAATTCCAAGCTTATTAAAAGTGGAGAGAGGCATAAGATTTATACTAGCACCTAGATCACATAACCCACGACCGCAGTCAATTTCACCAATAAAGCAAGGAACAATAGGTAAACCGGGATCTCCAAGCTTTGGAGGTAGGCTTCTTTGTAGAACCGTTGAAACTTCTTCGGTGAGGTGAACAATTTCCGCTTCCTCGAGCGATCTCTTGTTTTGCTATGATGTCCTTCATGAACTTAGCATAAATCGGCATCTGTTTCAAAGCATCAGAAAAAGGAATGTTAATCGTTAATTTCTTGAAAATGCTTAGAAACTTCCCAAATTGCTCATCCAAATTTTTCTTTTTGAGTCAATTGGGAAAAGCAAGAGGGGGAAGGTGTTGTGCAAGAGTAGTAGAAGTAGAAGGTTCAGGAGACCCCTTCTCCTTGGGAACTTCCTTAGGTGGAGGTGGTGGTTCCTCAACAATCTCTTGCTCTTCTTCTTGAGCTTCATCTTCTTGGGACTCCATCTTCTCATGTGAGCATGACAGATCAAGGAGTTTCCCACTCCTTAGTGTTACCGCTTTTGCTTGCTCTCTTGGGTTGGGCTTCGCTTGACTTGGAAGGATGCCAGGTTGTCTCTGAGCAAGTTGTTCTGAGATTTGATCAACTTGAGTTTTAAGGCTATGGTTATGTCATCTGGTTGGCATTGCAGGCCTCCTGCTCGGTGAACTTAGTTTGGGCGGTAGTCATGAAGTTCATCATCATATTTTGCATGTTTTGCATCATGGCTTCCATTTTAGCCAAGTTACCATCAGAAGAGGAGGAGGGGGATGGTTGTTGTTGTTGTTGTTGTTGTGGTTGTGGCTGTTGTTGTTGTTGTGGTCTGAATCCCGGCGGACCACCTTGAGGTCTATACCCCATTTGAGAATTGTTTGCTTGGTGTGGCCCTTGAGGTTTATAACCCATCGAGTTGTTGGAAATATTACTCGGTCCTCCTTGGGTGGGATCGTTGTTCCTCCATGAGAAATTTGGATGGTTTCTCCATGGGGCATTTTTATTGTTATAGTTGTAGCTGGGGCGGTTGCTAACAAAGTTGACATCTTCTTGTCCCTTGATGTAACTTTTTCCTTCACAAAAATGGGTCTCATGGGGACCCACACATATAGCACACCCCTCTGTGGCTGAAGTAGAAGATGATGAAGCTACAAATTTTGCATTCTCTTTTTGGGATGTAGCAAGCTTCTCCACCATCTTTGTGAGTGAGGATATTTGGGCGGAAAGATGATCGGCTGGTTCGACATGAAGTAGACCGGCCGCTCTTGGAGTTCTTCCCTTATTTCTGGCTCATTGCCTCGTGTTGCTAGTCATTGTATCAAGAAGTGCCATTCCTTCTTGAGGGGACTTGGTCATGAAGCTACCTCCCGAGGATGAATTCACAAACAAACGGTTCGCATTGTCAAGCCCATTAAAGAAAGATAGGCATAACTATTGATCATCCAACCCATGGTGGGAGCAATTCATTAACATATCCTTGAACCGGTCTCATGCATCGTACAAGGTTTCTTCGGGCTCTTGGTAGAATGTATTAATCTCTCCAATCAGTTGCCTCGTCCTACTAGTCGGGTAGTATTTAGCAAGGAACTTTTGAGCCATTTGTACCCATGTTTGGATTGATTGGGGCGGTAAGCTTCTAAACCATCTTGATGCGGAGTCGGATAAGGAATGGGGGAAAAGCTGCAACCGGATTCTCTCCTTTACTGTACCATCTTTCCCGAAGGAATTGCAAAAATCAAGGAAGAGACTTAGGTGGTTCGGAGCGTCATCTGAATTTGCTCCACTGAACTTTCCTAAGTCCCGGACTGCGGTAATGAAATGAGTCTTGAAAACCCATTGTCTCGCTTCCTCCGGTGTCAACACTGGGAGGACTATAGCCGAAGGCCTCCCTTCGGTATCCGGCTGGTGGTAATCAGGAAGGACTCGGTGTTTCTGCTGCCCATTATTCTCAATTTCTCGCTGATCTCCATCCGTCATGGTTAAATTTCTTATGCGTCTTCTAAGAGTGCGCTCAAGTTCGGATCTCGGACTAGCAAGCGGGGAGCTACTAGACCGAGTGTTTGGCATACACAGAAGAAACACAAGGTACCTAATCAATCACAAGAAAAACCAGCACTACAACTTAGTAATAGAAAATATAAATAAGGATAGGATAAAACAACAAAAAACAAAAACACAATCAAAGAAAACAGAACACTAAACTTTAAACAAAAGCAAAAACTAAAAATACCGAAACTAGGGAAATTGATGGAATCAATTTCCCCGGCAACGGCGCCAAAAACTTGTTGGGAAAATTACAGACATAGTAATTAAACCTAGCTAAAATGGGCAAGTGCACCCAATTCGTTGCAATAAAACAAGTGTCGTATCCACAAGGAAATTGGTTCCCAAATCCCAAGCTTCGGTATAATAGTTCAGTGCGAATAAGCAGTAAAATGGGGGTTTAGCCAGAGGCAAGCTTGGTTGTTTGTTAATTGAAATGCAATAAAAACAGTAAAAAGTTGTGTAAGGAATAGATGGAGAGAGTACCCTAGGATAGTGGGGAATCCCCTAATTCACTCAAAGAACTTCAAAACCATAACTCATCATCTCAGTGCCTATTAGAGTTTAGCTCATGAATCCCCAAATCATGGGAAATTCAATTCTTACCCAAATAATCAAACCCCTTAATTAAAGGAGGTTTAAGTCATCAAATAGCAATAAGCAAGCACTCTTAATTAACAGCCCTAAGCATTTACTTCCAAAATCAAGAAAGCAAAAGTTAGGGTTTACTCCCTTCTTGGTCTAGTTCCAAACTCAAGCTCAAATATTGAATGGAACCACCATAAATGCATTAAGAGATCAATTTAGTGCATTAATTGATATTGAAGGAAATAAAACAAGAGTAACAAATGAGTTAGGTTTCTAGCATTCAATGAGCAAAATGGGTTCAAACCCTCATCCTAGGATACAAATGGAACTACTCAGACATAGCTAAAGGAAATAGCAAGGAGAAGGAAGAATTAGCCGTTAGAGGAGCTCCCAAGCTTCAATGGAGGTAGAAATCTTCACTTTCTTCTTCCTCCTTTTCTCTTTTTTCCTCTTCTTTTCTCCTCTATTTTCGCCTCTCTCTCTCTCTCTCTCTCTCTCTCTCTCTCTCTCGTCTGTTTAGGGTTGAAGTCGAGTGTGTTTGATAATGGGGAAGGAAGCCCCAGATTGTAGTCTTTAAACAGAAAATTCTGGGCAAAAAATCCCGTCCGACCGAACTTGTAAGTTCGGTCCCAAGTTCAGTCGGACTCTTTCAGACGGAAGCACGTGACAGGTTTTAAAGCTCGACCGACCTTGCAAGTCCGGTCGCAAGGTCGGTCAATTCCAGTGTGTTTGGGACGGCTTGGACAGAGTCGGACTGAACTTGTAAAGTCGGTCCCAAGGTCGGTCGGCCCCAGAATGTCCTTCTTCTGTGCCGGAATTCTCCCGATGCTTCCCATTGGCTTGGCATCCTTCTCGAGGTGCTCGAACATTGATGCATTCTCAGATTAAGCTCTCGAAATGTACTCAAACGAGTATTTACCTATTCGAATATGCCAAAGGTGTAAGATCACTAATAAACACAAAAATACTTCATAAAGTGGTGAAATAAGTCATGCGCCAAATAAAATGACAGTGAATAAAGACCTTGGGAGAGCACTATTTCACCACTTATCACACACTTAAATAAAAAAATGTCCTCAATGTTCAATGACTAGCTCAAGGAGAAACAAAAGATCTTTTCGTAGCACGAAGCATAGAGATAAAGTAAACTAAGTATAATTTGTATTGTGAAAGAAAAAAGATAAAGAAAAATGAAACTAGTACTCCCCTGATAAGGTGCGGAATGTAGACGATTTTCCCTCACACTTGCAAGTGTCCGAGATTGCTGAGGTGCTGCCTTCGACATCTAGAGACAAAAGATCCTGGGAAAATTTCACCATAAGTTCCTTTGAAATTTTACCCTTTTCATTCCTTTTTCTGAGGGGCATACCTGTTTCCAAAATATTCACGACACAAACACCACCAATTTGAGTGCAAAAAACACAATTATGAAGAATGCTCATAAAGTCCATTAGTTCAACAGAGTTTAAACAATTATGAAATAAGAACTAAAAGACTAAAATGCATAAAATGAAATCGGGGCTGCACACCCCCCCCCCCCCCCCCGCACGCGCGCGAAGAGCTTCCACTATTTATGGTCTTTTCCTAGACCGCACCTTCTTTCAAGTCAACCACCTGGAGGATGGATATGAGGAGAACACCCGAAGCATGATGTAAAACATTTTTGGGCTTCCATTTTGGTGAGTGTTTACCTTTTTTCTCACCTCGTGTTTTCTTTTCATCGAGGAATAACGGTGGTTCTTCTTTGATGTTAGTTCCCTCGGGTATAGTGATAAAGAGAAGTGAAGGAGATTATTGTGGTTGAGCCTGTTTCTCGATGAGCTTCACAAGAGCAGACTTGTTGCTTGAAGACCTTCCCATGTCAAAGACCAATTTCTTAGTGTAAGCTTGGAGGGTGAAGATCCCCTTAGCCACTACAATGTGTGCATCGACTGTGGCAAGGAATGGTCGACCAAGGATAAGGAGTGTGGTGGACTTTTCCTTGATGTCCAGGATGATGAAATCGCATGGAATGTATAAATGCTCCACTTTGATGATGTGATGAGTGTCCAAATGAGCATGTTTTAGGGGTACATTTCATATGTTAAATCAACACTTTTCATGCTCATTTCTCCACTCTAGCTAGTTTTGTGTTTTATTGGTGTTTTGCACATTTAATGCTTAAATAGGAGGAATAACATAGCTATGAAAAAAAGTAGACGAAGAGACGAATGTGTGAGTGCAAACGGATCCAAAATTGGAGCTAAAACGAAGAAACTGGAGCAGAAGTTGATTTCTGGAAGTGTGTTCCTGGTTTGTATCAGGGAAATAAACCCGGACCACACCCAGAACGGACTTTCTGCCTATTTTTAATCCCGGTTCGAGTATATGTCCAGGAATATAACCTGGACCAACCCCCAGTTTGCAACGGAACGCGTTTTAAAACGCAGAAAAATAAGGGAAGTGAGTGGGTTAGACTCAAGCAGCTCTAGAGGAAGATTCCGGAACAGGCCTTTTATTTGGTAGGTAACATCGATGAAGCTACCGCGAAAGCTATGAATTTAGAAATGGAGAGCAAATAGAAGAAATGACCTTAAATCTTTGTGTACTGACTCCTAATCGAACTGTGTGGGATTCCGAAGTAAAAGAAATAGTTTTATCTACTAATAGTGGCCAAATCGGCGTATTACCAAATCATGCCCCTATTGCCACAGCTGTCGATATAGGTATATTGAGAATACGACTTAACGACCAATGGGTAACGATGGCTCTGATGGGCGGTTTTGCTAGAATAGGCAATAATGAGATCACTATTTTAGTAAATGATGCTGAGAAGGGTAGTGACATTGATCCACAAGAAGCTCAGCAAACTCTTCAAATAGCAGAAGCTAATTTGAGGAAAGCGGAAGGAAAGAGACAAGCAAGCCACCCCAACACTACCGCCAAAAAGCCGTATAGTGCAGGAGCGCTCACATTTTTTGGCTTCTTCTTTGACTTGCTTGAATTTCCAAATCCGGCTCGCTCCCGGCTACGGTTTGGACCCTTCGCCTGCTTAGAAGTGGATTCGAACCACTGACACAAGGATTTTCAGTCCTTTGCTCTAACCAGCTGAGCTACCTGAACCACTTTCCTAAAGCGTCAGTCTTTATTCCAGAAGAAGAAGAAGAAAAAGTCAGTATTCTGAAACCACTTACCTCGGCCAACATAAAGAACCCAAAAAACCAGCCAAACACCGTTGCTACTTTTTTCCCAATATAGTTGGGGTCACCGTCAAAAACCAAAACCCTCCCAACGAAACACCTCGACACAAAGAGCTCATAAAATAAAAAAAGGACCATAAACAAGCAAGGCAAATTCGACGGTACGGGCGTTCCGTGTAAAAAGATTGTGCGAGCATGTGATATGGCAGTCCAGTCAACTGCTGACTAGACTGTTTTGCTGACTGGGCTGCTCTTTTTACTATATTAACTTTAAATGGTTATAACTTTTATTATATAAGTCCAAAATGAAAAAAAATTATATCATTGTTCATCTAAATTCAAGCTCTTCAAAACAAGACCAGTCATGGATATATTTTGACAACTTTGAAAAAAAAAATGTATGATGATACACTAAAATCATATATGATTTATTAGTTTTGATATTATGATTCATTAAAATTGATTTTATGATTCATTAGCTAATAAGTGGTGAATTAGATTATAAATTTCGAACATGATAAAAATCATTATTATTTTGTAGTGTGTTATTATTGTTGTATGGTGTATTTTAAACCTTATATGGTGAATCATATTTTTTTTACGTACCAAATATTGTTTTGTGTTGTATTTTTGTTTAAATTTTTTCTTTTTATGTGACTGATGATTCACTAAAATGATGTTATGATTCATTAAATTTGATATTATGATTCATTAAAATTGGTGTTATGATTCATTAACTAATAAGTGATGAATTAAATAACAAACTTCGGAACAAATACTGAATCATTATTGTTTTCTGGTGTATTATTAATGTTATATGATGTATTTTAAACTATACGTAGTGAATCATAAGTGTCATTGATATATGTTAATATGTACATATAACAAACATACATTTTTAAACTTGTCAAAACATATTCATGACTGATTTTATTTTAAAGAGCTTAAATTTGAATGAACAAGGGTGCAAAAAAATTTATTTTAAACTTATATTCTAAAATTTGACTATTTAAAATTAATATAAATATTATCTCATTTATCATGTCACATAAACAATCAATCAGCTAGCTGACTGGACTGCCACATATACAGCCGCATCATAATGAGAGTGGTGTACCGCACGATCTAACATCTCAACAAGCAAAGATGTCCCTAAAACGCCAGAAGCAAAATGACAAAGGACTACCCCTATAGATTTAACATTGACTGAAACTGAGGAGCACCGACTGACCCGAGCGCTTTGAAGACAAACAGATGAAAGAACCGTGAATAGCAAAAAATTTGCGCCTTGGACCACAGCTAGCTGGGAATCCCCAACTACATCAAGAGTCCTGAGAGAGGAGAAAGAAAAAAAAACTGAGAATTACCACCTGGAAGGAAGACAAGGATGTTGTGGGAATGAACTGGAACAATAGATCACACTGGTAAACAGTAATATATAAGTTCGGATGTGATAGTTTGGGTATAAAGGTGGCAGTTTGGGGTGGTCCCCGTGTGGGTCCCTTCAAAATCGTCAAAGGAGAGAGCGATAAACAGTAAAGCCTAACATTTTCGTCGCCTAATAATAATACTGTCACATATAAAACAACCAGACCAAAACCGAGCCAATGAGGATGGGACAAGGGGAACCTTCAAAATCGTCAAAGGAGAGAGCGATAAACAGTAAAGCCTAACATTTTCGTCGCCTAATTCCAACAGAAAAAAAAACCCAGTACCAGTAGCCCACACGAGGGGGCTGGACTAGAAGAGAAAACAAACCCCAAAACATACACGATTCAAGTAACCAAAACTCTGCCCTGCAAGCTAAACGAGGTTGAGGGGGGAGGAGGTTCAGAAAACCAGCGAACCCAACACAGGGAGGCTCCAAAGAAAAATCAGTTCCAGAATAGCGTTCACCTCTAGAAACAGCCAAATGGAATCATCCCTTCGACTGCCACAAATTAGCAAACGCGAGAATCACAAGTGAACAAGAGCCACAGAGAACTTTAACGCCCAAGCAGTGGTCAGGGCCACAAATCTCCCTAGGCCTCACAACCATCAACAGCCAAATACTGCCGCTCCAGCAGAAGCTCAGGCGACTAGGAAGGATGAAGCAGGACAGCAGGAAGGAAAGAAACCACTCTGATAACTAGAAGTGAGCATGAGCGCATAATCGCCTCCGAATCCCCTGGAGAAGGAGCGCGATAAACCGTGTTCTTTGAATTGCTAACGTTTCTTTCTCATCAAGAGAGCGGCTTCTTGTTTTGGCTGGTCTCGTGGGCATACCACCGGCGCTGCCAAAAAATGTACGAATGACCTCTTTCAAGAAGAGAAATGCCTCAGAAATACAATGCTACGTATTTCTCGATTGTACATTACTGCCACGTATTACGTTTCTTCAAATACAAGCACTAGGATAGGATGGTCAAGGTCAACTCCCGATTCAAGAATCATATCATATCTACTTTTATCAGCTAATCAGAGAAACGATAACTGGTAGTTCCATGAGTGCGCCAATAAAAAGAAACAGCAGCCGATGCGCAAGCAGTTCCACCCTTGGTTTCTCTTAGCTGCAATCAACACGATCAAATTGTTAGCTGCCAATGAACTAGCAACCCCAGATATGAAGTGTTTGGGTACCGCATATAAGTAAAAACAGAAATTACTTTAGCTACGGATCCACCAAGATTACAAGGAAAGTGGCAGGGTAGAAGTGGTAAGCTTGAGGTAGTTAAGCTTTAGTTCTAGAACGAAAGCACAGATTCTCACTGAGAAGGATATATCAAACATGCTTGCAACGAAAGCCTACCCACCCTTGTATATCCCAGTGTAGCCCATGATGTGGCAACATCAAGAACTCACACAGGGGAGCTTAATAACGTCCAAATTGAAAACTATCGATATATACCATCCCAATATAAATAAGGCATGGTTGTCAGAAGCCATGTTTTGAGATCTTATTCCAAGATCAACCATCAATGAACTTCAAACAGATAAGATTCAGTTTGAGAAGATCAATTCATCAGAATAGAAGACGAAGGTATGTAAGAAAATCGAGACCCTTTAGACATGAGTATACCCTTAAGTATGGACACGGCAAAAAGTCTGCAATTTTTACTATTAACAGACTTCAAGTTAAGAGGTCCTTCTCATTCATCATCGAAGTGCAGATGAAGAGAGAGTGCAGACACACAAGAAAAACCAATCTTAACCCAACCAACTTACAGAAGATACATGTATAACAAGTTACTAATCTACATTACTTTGAATAACAAAATGCCTATTAGAGCTTCTAGTTATAAAAATGGACAGTTCAGCTCAATTAGAGTTGAGTAGATCAAAACAAAATGCAGGGAAGTAGAACCAATTACAGCTACGACTAAAGTGTTTAGCTTTCATTTATCCAGCGCCACACTCCACACTCCAACTGAATAGCCATTAAAACTAGAAAAAAGTTCATCTCCATCCCCCCTCCCTCCAACTCCCACTCACTTTCTAGCCGGCTCCATCCAACCTATATGATTCTCAATCATACCCAAAAAGCAAAGGATCATTTTTCAGAACTATGCTCCTCCGCAGACGTATCATTTTTCTTTTGCTGGATCAAATCTATGCGTATATCCCAATGATCAATGCCAGCAATCATTGTATTCAGGGACCTTTTGGTTGATATCAGATTCAATAACGCACAGGACGGTTTTCATATGGTATATCATTTTTATTATTAGAAAATATTTTAATTTGTCGTATACAGTGAAAAATTTGTTTAGTTTGTTAAATGGTGAATGTGCAAATTAATGTTCAAGTAGGGGCTTAATTTTAGGAGTATCATTTTGTTTTAGTTGGTTCAATTTAGGAGCAGTTGCTTTGATATTAATATTTTTTGTAATTGGATTGGAATAAATAAAACACTGTAGTGCTTTCACCCAGAAGATTTCCACCTAGGTTTATCTCGAAAGCATTTGAGAAAGTCAAACCCACGGTACCGGGACCTGCCTACATGAACCCAAAATAACATGTCAAAATTTCACTAACGTGGTCTGCTTAGCATCAGAGCAGGAACTGGTTAAAAAACACTACCTCTGATTGATAAACTGTGCCATCCACAGATGTGGACAGCGGACTTCCCCACCCTTCCATAGCAAGTTCCAGAGAAGCAGAATATTTACTACATACACTTCAAATCTAAAGAACACAAAGTGTGGATCACAATATCCACGTCAATTCAACAAACATTTCACGAAGAGCACGAGTAACGCCTTACCAACAGTCCATGCACTTTCAAGCAAGAGTATTAACTGTGCTCGCATGGGGAAATTGTTTCAGTAATAGTTTGTTGCACCTGGTTTACTAATTGCAGTCTGTGATTTAGCTAAGAAAGAAAATTAAGTACTTCAAGGAATATCAGACAGAGCTAAACAGCAACTTGGTAATGAAAATGTGAAGAAGCTTATACATGATGTGTTATACCTGATAGGTGTAGGAACCGTGACTTTCAGGAAAACTACTACACACTTCCACGCAGATCATCAGAGTTCACCCCGACATGCAACTCTCAGTGTGTTTACGGACAGACAAGCAAAAAGGAAATAAAACCTTAATAAGATCAAAATTGCACTCCAATTTTTGAAATTTCAAGAGAAAAAAACATGAAAGATCTCAAAACAAAAGCAATTAAGCCAAATCCAATTTCATGTCTTGTCACGAACAAGAATTATACACCCAAGTAGATCAACTCTCAAATGCGAGAGCCGTATTTCAGTACTGCTGGTACTTAGAAATTTAAAGGAAGGTATCGCAAGAGCAGTAGAACCATCATAACACGATCAACAAAATCCTAGCAGACTAGCAGTTTTAAGCAAGTTGAGAAAAAAATACCTGCCTGTGGGTTGAGATGACAAACAAAAGCTTCTCCAAAAATAGATCTTCAACAATGCTTCTCTTTGACACCTACATGAGCGTGTACCTCCCTTGACTCGAACCTGGAAGAGATGTGGTCTGCAGGGTTATATCCTCAAGAACACGTTTTAGCTCCGTTTTGGCCCTCTTGACTGACTGTTCAGTTGGACCCTCAATAAACAGGTACAGCTTCCTCTCTCCTGGGCCTGGAATCTTTCCTGGAGGGAAGTGAGCCCCTCTTGTGGTTATAGCAGCCCCTGTAAACTCAGAGATTGGTCCCAATGTATCTTTGTGAGTGACCTTCCACCTAGCATTTTGAGGGAAATCATTGATTTCCAATTCAGCCTCGTAGTGTTCTGGCATTGCATCAGCCTGAAGCTTGGCAAGACTCTGCTGTAGGTTCGCAGCAGCCATAAGAGCTCTCGCCTTTGTTGCATCTGCTGTTCCAGCTGATAGGATGTTATTGTTTATGTTGCTAAGGACGCTCGTAATATTAATCGGGAGGGGTCCACCAGAGTTGGGAAGTGTCATTTGAGTAGTAGAGGCGCCCTGTTGATTCAGACTAGCATTGGCTTTGGCTGCCACCTGTGCTAGAGCGGCTGAATGTGAAATTTCACCTCCTCCAGACTTCCGAATACCATCGTCATCATCATCTGAATCTGACCTATCTTCTTCAAAGCCATACTCTTTAGCCTGCGCCTTCTTGGCTGCTTTCCTTACTTCATCCTCCTCCTCATTAAACTTGAATCCACTGCCACCATAACCAGTTCCGTGAGCTTTCTCAACCCCTTCTTTGACTTTGGCCATAAAAGCGTCTGCAATGGCCTTGAGGTCATCTGGTATAGGCTGCTCAGAAAGCTCCAAGGCCTTCACCAGATCAGGGGAATATCTAGCCTCTTCCTCTGATATGAAAGTGATCGCATGACCCTTCTTGCCAGCACGGCCTGTTCTTCCCACACGATGTACATAGTCCTCATAGTGGTTTGGAGAATCAAAGTTGATCACCAGCTCAAGATCCTTGACATCCAGGCCCCTGGCTGCCACACTTGTTGCTATCAGAAGGTTGCAGACATTGCTCTTGAAATCAGCAACAGTGGATTCTCGATCAGTTTGATCTTTAGCTCCGTGAAGTGAAAGACAAGGGTATCCGTGCTTGAGAAGGTCCCTAAACAAGGCATCACATTTATCCTGAGTGTGGACAAAAATCAAAATCTTTCCCTTTTCGTACCACTCTCCAAGTATCTCTAGTAGTCTCAGGAATCTCTCATGTTCCGGCCTCACTTCTACCATCTGGGTTATGTCCTTGTTTACAACACTCCTTCCACCAACTTGCATCTCTACCGGGTTGTTCAGTACTTTTCTAGCCAAGATCTCAACCTGCCTGGGGAATGTGGCTGAGAAGAGAACAGTTTGGCGGTCTGGTCGGGTGTTCTGTACTATACGAGTGATCTGGGGCTCAAAGCCCATATCAAACATCCTATCAGCTTCATCCATCACGAGGTAAGTGACTCTGCGAAGATTAGTAATTTTTCCAGCACCAGTAGTAAGTATGTCGATCATCCTACCAGGGGTGCAAACTACTATTTCAGCTCCCCTCTTCAGCTCACTTATCTGCTGAGCGACACCAGATCCTCCATACACTGGCACACAGGTTAAGCCCACCACCTTGGCAAACTTCTTTATATCAGTGTGTATCTGTTGCACCAGCTCACGAGTTGGAGCCATGATAAATCCAATGGGTCCGTCACCAGGCATCAAAGGAGGCTGGTCCTTTATGTGTCTCAGCATGGGCAGCACAAAAGCCAGTGTCTTTCCAGATCCAGTCTTGGCAATACCTATGCAATCACGACCACTCATGATCACTGGCAGAGCCTGAGCTTGAATAGACATTGGCTTTTCAAAATTCAGCTTCCTTATTGTCTCTAAAATTTTCGTGGATAATCCTGTTTGGTGCCAAGTCCTAATAGGTTTTGGCACATCTTTACCATGCACCTTCAGTTCCAATTGTTTCCTGTAAGCTGCTACCTCATCATTGGTCATCCTAGCAAACTCTTTGACCTCAATATAGAAATTCTTTCTAAAGGGAGCATAGTCAATAGTCGAATGATCAACTAATGGCAGCTTTTCAACCTTTGATCTCTTCATTCTGGCCAAAATGTCATCATCATCATCTTCCACTTTAGCATCTTCATCCTCATCTTCCTCATAATCTGATCCAGAATCTTCAGGCATAATCCTTCCCAAAGATTTATTTGACAACTTTTTCGTCATGACCCTGTTGCTGTAAGCACCCTTTTCATCCTCACTTTTAGTAGCAGCATTTTGATCAATACCATCAGACACCGGAGCATTGTTTAGCTTTTCAACCTCAGGCAACACCATATTGTTCATGAAAGCATCTAAAGGATCAATCTCCTCTTCCTCAACACTACAATCACCTCCATTTGAAGCAGCAGTTGCATTCTCAGAATCGATGGCCATCTTATCTTCACCTTCATCCATTGGAGTGTTACCATCCTCGTCCATATTAGTATCTGATTTCCCATTTGCATCTTCATCATCGGATTCTCCCTCCAAAGTCCACGCTTTTCCAGCCTTTGGTTCTTCAGTGTTACCTTCACCTAGATTTGTCCTTTCCTCTTCTTCCTTCCTTCTCTTGAGCTCTTGCCATTCTTGGACCCTCCTCCTCCTTTTCTCCATCTCTTCATCCAACTTCCTCTGGTCTTCCTCCATATCCTCCTCTTTGGTGGAGACTTTCGTTGAAGCTTTCTCAGACTCATCATCACTAGTTTTTTCTCTCTGGCGATCTACACTGACATCCCTGTGGCTATTAGACTTTCCACTCCTTTCATGATCTCCCTCCTCTTTCCTCCTTCTCTTTCTCTCTCGGTGTTTTCTATCATCGTCACTGCTGCTATCATTACTCTGAACTTCTTGCCTTCTTTTCTCCCTTGATCGTTCCCTCCTTCTGTCTCTCTTCTCTCTTTCTTTCTCCTTCTGCCTAACCTTTTCTCTCCTATCCTTGTCTTTCTCCTTCTCCCTATCCTTTTCTCCTCTCTCCTTGTCTTTCTTAACCTCTCTTTCCCTTTCCCTGCCCTCATGTTCTCTTTCCCGAACCTTCTCCTTCTCCCTCTTCCTTTCATCTCTGTCCCTGACTCTATCTTCTCTATCTTTTCTTCTCTCTTTATCCTTCCCTCTGTCTCCATGTCTATCCTTATGCTTCTCTTTGTCTCTCTCCCGCGGTTTATCATCCACACTGTCCCCCCTCTCGGACCTCCTGCTTTCCCTAGCACGAGTATCTCTTTTTCCATTTCTATCAATCTCCTCTTCAACTTTATCCCTGTCGCGACTCTTCTTCGATTCCTTCCTAGAGTGATCTTTTGATTTCGTCTCCATTTCTGTCACAGTGGATTCTTCAATGCCACGAAAAAGGTACTATTAAACAATGATGATTAATAGAAGACCAAAAAAAAAACATCTTCTAAGAGTTAGATCCTGACAATAGAATAAACAGGATACCGTGGAGACCGGTGATTTCAATGGCGGCGGTTGCAAGGAGTTGAATGTAGCGAGTCTTATTCTGTCAAAAGTTTCAGGCTGTGGATGGCGGGTCGGTGATTATGTTGGAGGGAAAACGTACGTCAAGTGGTGAAATGGTCTTAGGCTGATAGGGTGGGCAACCGGTTTCCTGCAGTTCGGAGCTCCCTTTTGAGCGGCGAACGGAGATCAGATCCTAGGGTGCGACGGCTAGGGTTCTTCCGAGGGAAGTATCGAAGGCATCATATTGTTCGTGGTTCTGTGTTTGTTGGCAATTGCTTCAGAGGATTGTGCTTGCGCAGTACCGGGGATTCAGTTGGACGCTTTTTTTCTAATTTTTTTTTAAAAAAAAATCACCTATTGTGTTTTTACAATTATACCGCACAATATTAACTTTTAACTAATTTCATTAGATAATGCTATTTAATATTCAGTTAACTGTATCATTAATATTAAGGTCCATTTTGGTAAGAACTTTTATGCTACCTTTTCACTAAAAGTAGTTTTATTTTATCAAAAAGTAGCTGGATAAAGGTTGGATAAAGGTCGAAAAAGACTTTTATGATAAATATTGGTTGTGCTGATTTTCGGACTTTAAGTTGCTTTTAGGTTTTCTGGTTCTGTCCAAAATACAATATTACACTCTCACTATTTTTATAATTTACAAGTTATACCATCGTCTTCCTCACCTTCCGCCTCTCTTTGCTTCTTTGGTCAGTGACCAGATGGGGTCGCCGCCGGGTGTTTTTGTAAGAAAGAAAAATGAGAGGCGTCGCCTAGGCAACAGTCGGTTTGAAGCGGTTGATTATTTAATTCTCCAGTTGGGTATTTGATCCGTGAAAAAAGCCGAAGAGAATGGAGCCTCCAAGTGAATTTTGCTCCTTATGGCAGCTTGTTAGATCTCTTCCCTTCTTCATTGGTCTTCTTCTTCTGGGTACAATCAAAGGTGAACGCTCCGCCTGCTAATTTTCTTGGGTTTTCTTTGATTTCATAGTTGCTGGCTGTGATCTTGGAAGAATGGGTATGTTTCTTATTTTTTTATAAGTGGAACGGGTATGTTTCTGTTCATCAGTGATGGGTATGATCTGAAATAGAGCATGTCTGTTACTCCACGGTAAAAGAGAAGAAGACGAAGTTAGAAATTCTAGAGGTCGAAGAAGATGATGAAGCAGAAGCTACCGAGAAGGATGAGGGTGTTTCAGTCATATGGATAAATAAAGGCATATTTAAGTTAATGTCTCTATCGAACACCCATGAAATAATGCTAGTTTTTTTTCAAAAAAATAAAGGCACCTTTGTTTGGACATTAAAAATTAATGTTCTTACCGTACGGGACCTAAGACTTTTGGAGTTTATTTGTATGATAAATCTCCTGAGGTGGTTAATTATAATAGGGATATTTTAGACTTTTTGTAGGATATTAACAGAGCAGTTACGGAATATGAGACCAAGTGGTATCTGATGAAATTAATTAAAACTCAACATTATCCAGTGTAATTTTAAAAACACAGTGGTTAATTCACTCATAGAATATTTGGGGAAATTTCTTTATTTTTGTTTCTATCACATATGATGAGAGGATCATGACACAGGTCTAAGTCGCGTCGATTGTGCAGACTATCCGTACCATATTTGGTGCAGTCTAGTCTAGTTGACAGTCCAGTCAGCTGTTGATTGGACTGTTTTGTTGACTGGACTGTTTTTTATTATATGAACTTTAATTAATTGTAACTTTTACAATATAAGTCCAAAATGTAAAAAAATTATATCATTATTCATCTAAATTCAAGTTTTTCAAACACAAGACCAATCATGGATATGTTTTGAGAAATTTTAAAATTTATATTAATTACATGTATATATCCATATATATATATCAATGAGACTTATAATTAATAACATCATTTTAGTGTATCATCGTAAACACATAACATCATTTTAGTGTATCATAATATCATTTTTAATGAATCATAATATTAAAATTAATGAATCATATCTTCATTTTAGTGTATCATCGCAAACATATAAGAATAAATTTTTTACACAATAATACAACACAAAATATTGGTATGTATGAAAATACATGATTCACCATATAAGGTTTAAAATACACCATACAACAATAATAATACACTACATAACAATATGATTTTTATCGGTTCCAAAGTTTGTTATCTGATTCACCACTTATTAATTAATGAATCATAATATCAATTTTAATGAATTATAATATCAAAACTAATGAATCATATATGATTTTAGTGTATCATCGTATACATGTAAAAATAAATTTTTAAGTTGTCAAAACATATCCATGACTGGTCTTGTTATGAAGAGTTTGAATTTAGGTGAACAATGATATATTTTTTTTCATTTTTGACTTATATATAAGGTTACAATTATTTAAAATTAATATAATAAAAAGGCAGCCTAGTCAATAAAATAGTCCACTCAGCAACTGAGGTTGCCCAGTCAATAAAATAGTCCAGTCAACAGCTGACTGGGACTGCCAAATCATGTCACATTCCTAACTCTCGTGCGGACGGACACAATCTTGGATGCGCATACATATGTGGCACTGGACTGGTTATGTGGCATATAAGGTGTGAAGAAATTTTGTATTAATTTTAAATGATTGTAACTTTAAATATATAAGTCCAAAATGAAAAAAAAATTATATCATTGTTCACCTAAATTCTAACTCTTCAAAACAAGACCAGTCATGGATATGTTTTGACAACTTAAAAAAATTACAAGTATACGATGATACACTAAAATCATATATGATTCATTAGTTTTGATATTATGATTCATTAAAATTGATATTATGATTCATTAATTAATAAGTGGTGAATTAGATAACAAACTTCAAAACTGATAAAAATCATTATTGTTTTGTAGTGTATTATTATTGTTGTATGGTGTATTTTAAACCTCATATGGTGAACCGTGTATTTTTCATGCATACTAAATATTGTTTTGTGTTGTATTATTGTGTACAATATTATATTTTTTATATGTTTACGATGATACACTAAAATGAAGATTCATTAATTTTGATATTATGATTCATTAAAATTGATATTAAGATTCATTAACTAATAAGTGGTGAATTAAATGACAAACTCTAGAACCGATAAAAAATCATTATTTTTTAGTGTATTATTATTGTATTGCAATGTATTTTCAACCTTATATGGTGAATATGTATTTTTCTTACGGACCAAACATTTGTTTTGTGTTGTATTATTGTTTAAAATTTTTATTTCTATATGTTACTGATGGACACTAAAATGATGTTATGATTCATTAAATTTGATATTAAGATTCATTGAAATTGGTATTATGATTCATTAACTATTAGGTGGTAAATTAGATAACAAACTTCAGAATAAGCACTGAATCATTATTGTTTTGTGGTGTATTATTAATATTATATGGTGTATTTTAAAATGTATGTGGTGAATCATAAGTTTCGTTGATATATGTTGATATGTACATATAACCAACATAAATTTTTAAACTTGTCAAAACATATCCATGATTGGTCTTGTTTTAAAGAGCTTGAATTTAGATAAACAATGGTGCAAATTTTTTTATGTTGGACTTATATTTTAAAAGTTACAATCATTTAGTGGCAATGAAATGTGGTTTGTTCTTTTGATTTGGAGACATCAATGAGTTTGAGTTTGTTCGCGCTCTCTACTTGGATCTAAGATTTAAAATACTAAAAAAGTGTTGACATGTATTTTTTTTCCAACGTGGCATGTGGCTGCACCGAATAAGGTGTGATCATCCCTTACAATCGCTAAATACCCTGGGCAGAAAGGTACTACTTATCAAACACATAAATAACCTTGAGATAGATCATTTTATGTTCAAGCACTTTTAGCTCTAACTTTAGGTGGTTATTTCTCATTAATTTTATGTAATACCCCTAATCCTAAACCTGTAATAACGTCGCAAGTCGTGGCATAATAAATAACGTTCGCAGTGGAAAATAAAACTATCTATCCTTGGTGTTACACGCCGTTACTCACCCTTGTGGGTAACAAGGCATCCTTACTCCTTCCAACAACTTCAACTCCTCACGCTGTGATGAACAAGATACTGAGCACTCTTAATATTACAAAACAAATCTAAACTGAGCAACTAAATCAAATACAACCAACTCCAAAATACAATACATAATAAAACTTAAGTGTTTATTGAAACACATCTGTATCCCGCACTCCGGCTTGTATCTTCAATCAGTATCCTGAAATGTTTTGCCCATTGAAGGGCTCAACAATCGAAATGCTGGTATGCTAAATGTAGTCCTAAGTCATCTAGATTCCTTTAGTCGTTTAGCCATCTTGATATTAGGTTCATTACATAATAATCCACTTTACAACAATAGTAATAACTGTAATCAATAACAGTAAACATCAACCAAATAATCACACACCAATAATCCATAACAATAACCAAACAAGATACACGTATTAATTAACTGTACTTGTTAGTAGGTCACATGACCCTTATCCTTTTAAACCAACCACTTAAACTTTTCCAATTAAATTCCACCTCAGGCGTCATGTTAAGACAACCCTTAATAACTTATCAATGGACAGTAGTCCCCTGGGTTCCAAAGGAACCGTTACCAGCTGACCTTATGGCCCTGGATAATTATTTTGACCGATCCGGTCGAACCTGTGCACCAACGGTAGTGCCCTTCGCCATCGTCAAATGTGGACAATGGATTCCCTTGAGTGACTCCCCATAGAAGTCCCTAGTAGTGATCACGATGCGCAACCAGAAAGTCGAAACAGTATAGATTCCTCTCTTTATAGTTAGCCCTTTAGTCAATGATACAATAACCAATCCTTGAGTTAAGACTATAACAGTTGACCATCAATTAGGTTCTCATAATACCTAAAGGTCAGTTAGTCTTGTTCCAGTTTAGATGTATAAATTTCCAGTCATAAGACGTTTGCGTAAAATAAAACGCAATGGTGTTGAGCAATACAGTATACAAGATAATATACATAAATCACAGATATCGCTCTTAACAGATTAAACACACAACGTCTGGACCTCAGGAAAATCCTTAGGACATTCAGACCACACAATTAACATACCGTTCACCGTGTAACTGCTAGCTTGACAATACACGCCTTAGTAGTTTCTTCCCGTACGTTGTTATATATGCATGCAATACCGGGTAACGTTAATACAACTATTCACTAAGTATTACAGTACTGTCACTACAGAACTAATACTCGTAGTATACTAACCCCGTATGTTCTTTATTTCCCCCTGTTATTTTACAGTGGTTCGAGGTAGTTTATCAGTCCATTACTTTATGTAATAACTACTTGTGATAATGAATTTCCATTGTGTTGTATATCTTTATTCCATTAATCATATATCCATAATTATTTTCACTTATTCCATATATCAATATCCTTTGGTTATTTTTATTATAACCACATTTATTTTATAAAATTTATATTATATTCCATAATATACCATAATACATAGTTTTAATTCCTTTCTTTATTAAATTATAAAACCAACCTTATTAATTTCTGTAATTATAAATTGGACACAATAACTTTTATAAATTACCAAATAACCTTATAACTTTCGGTAATCACAAATCAAATATACTAACTTTTATAAATTACTTAAATGATCACATAATTCTTGGTCTTAATATATATCTTTCCTTTATTTACAATTTAATCCCAAACTTTATACAAGTTACATATTAACTCATAAACTATGGTTTTAACATTTAATTATCTTAAATAACCGAAATGACCCATATACTTTTATAAATTATGAATTCGCCCCTTACTCAATTCGGTTCCACACTTATATTTTCATAAATTACATATTCACCCCAAAACTTTTATAAACTTAATATTTTATGTCATAAATCATTTTAACCCAAAGTTTTTGGTCAACACTTTTACCAAGACTTAATTTCATAGTTAATACTTTAATATACCCATAAAATCATATATAATTCGGTTTCACCTCTAAACTTTCCAATAATTACAAAATAGCCCTAAAACTTTATAAAATGTTATTTTAACACTTGAACACTTATTTAAATTCACCAAAATTCATAATATTAATTCCTACCTTATATTATATCATAATTATGCCAAATAAGCCCTTAAGCTCTCGGTAATTATATTTAACACCTTATACTTTTCAAAATTTACATTTTAGCCACATAACTTATTAAACTAGCCATTTAAATACTTGTAGCTATTTTTAATACTCCCAAAATTTATAATATAAGTTAATATACTTATATATTTCGAAAATCACCAAATAACCCAATTTGTTTTCGGCTTTAACAAATATTTACCATATAGTTTTTAAAACTTGATTTATACCTTATAATAAGTATATATAAATGTATATAAGCCATATAACACTTCTAAAAATCATGTTAATGACTTAGAATGATTATAAACTCAAAATAGAACATTTAATCCCTGGATAATTTGGCTTGTACATATATGTATCATATTTGATTTTTGTGACACAATTTTATACCTTAAGGTAATAATCTTACCTTGTATGTTATAAATTATTTTCTTGACATTATAACCCAATATTTTCGGCCTTAATATTACTAAGGCTTATACATAATTTTTATACCAAAGTTTGAAGCTTAAATCAAACTTAAACTTAATAAACCTTAATTATAGAAACTTACTCCTTAAATCAAGATAATTCTTGTACTTGATTTCTCCTTGAATTCCAAGCTCCTCCAATGGTATTTTCTTGAAGAACTTTTGGCCTCCGTGTATATGTTTAGGAGATCCAAGTGTTAGACTTCTAACAAGGATTTATAAGTAAGATTTGGAGTAATTTTACAAGAGTTTACCTTAGGTATTTTTCAAGGAATTTTTGGTACACCTTGAGATGATTGTAGATCCAAGTTTCCTTCATGAAATGATGAAAAGAATATAGATTTAGAAGCTCTAAACTTTCGGAAATGACTTAGGTATTTGCTTAGGATTTTCAAGCATGAAAATATACCTTAACTTGTTCTTGTTGCTCCTTGTGTTGTTGTTGAATCTAGGTATCTCGTTGGAACACTAATGCTTGGCGAATTCTTACAGGATTGCTAGGTTGATTCTTGCTTCAAGACTTAGTAGATTTAATTAGGAAATTACATAAAAATGGTGTTAGAACTTAAAACACCATTAATGAAGCTTTGAAGCTCTAAGGAATAAACTAGCAAATGAAGAAGAAAAGAGAGAGTAGGAAGGTTACCAATTCGGTGAAGGATGGGCAAATGAGAGACTAACTCACGTAGGAAATAAGAAAGGCAAGGAAGGAAATCAAAATTTGATTTGGCTTTGTTTATTTGGTCAATGCTAGGTAGGCTCCTTCATTAATTATTTGCTTGGTTCAAGGTTCCATAAAATGCTCATAATGGAGCTAGATTTCGGCTGATGACAAGGAGGGGTGGTGACTTTGTTTGACATGCTAGGTTGGTAGATGTTCTCCTTGTTTGTTTACGGTAGTATTAGTGTAGATAGGCTACTGATTTCTTTGTCTTTTGAAACATGAGAACATGCTTGGTTGGTAGATGTTTTAGTTTAATTTTTGGGAAAATTACATCGCCCACCCATGACGTTTGGCGAAATTACACAGCCCACCCATGAGGTTTCAAAAATTACTTTGCCCACCCATGTGGTTTCCACAATTTTACATCCAACAACTTTTCTAATATTTGATCAACTTAAAAGATGGTTAAATGATATCCAAATTTGATGAAACTTTACATGGACGATGCTAAGGTGTTATATTTTAGTTCAATGCCAAATCCAAAGTTTTTTAAGGTCATATATGACCTGTGGGACCCAATGAAACATGAGACACGTTCATCGGGTCCCACAGATCATATATGAGCTTAAAAAAAGTTGGATTTCATGTTTTACCAAAATATAACACTTTAATATCGTCCATGTAAAGTTTCAACAAATTTGGATATCATTTAACCATCTTTTAAGTTGATCAAAGATTAGAAAAGTTGCTGGATGTAAAATTGTGGAAACCACATGGGTGGACAAAGTAATTTTTGAAACCTCGTGGGTGGGCTGTGTAATTTCGCCAAACGTCATGGGTGGGCGATGTAATTTTCCCTTAATTTTTTTTATAAGGCAATCAAAACCTTATTTTCTTGCTCATTTACGGTAATCAAGGGTTGCTTGTAGTCTATTTGATTTTTGTCAATTGAACATAGGCATGTGCATTGTTAGGTGGTGTTTTCTTTTGACTAGATAAACAGCAAATAAGACTTGCTTTTCCTCACAAAAATCGACAGCCATAAGGTAGCACATGGGCTGCTTCCTTGTTTATTTCTTTTGTCAAAAGTTAGATCTAGTTAGGTTCTTTTAGGTATTTTAATTCCTATGATTTTTCAAAGACTAATCTCTTCTTGTTTTATTGCAGGAATTTGGTAATGGGTACCCCAGTTGACTGAGTTTATTTGACATAATGTCACAAGGCACATGGTAGATGAGTCATCATCCATAAGACATTATTTTTGCTAGAAATCAAGTCAAATATACCCAAAATGGCGCCCAATATAGAGACCAAATGGGACTAATTTTTAATTTGATTCCTGTCACACTATATTGTATTAAAACCATATTATAACATGTTATAAGTCACAACATTTAATTGGTACATTTATACTAAGGTAAAAGATGAAAGTTCTAAGGTAAAAATGCTGATTTATGGTACCTTTTTTATCTAAAAATCGGCCCTGTTTATGCTATGATTTTAGCACCGGCTTTAATTGATTTAGATATTCAATTCATCCCCATTTAAGATTATCAACTCGTGTCTCCTCAAAAACTTCAAGGTAATTGCGTAGAACACGTTTTTATGACATCTGAAGGTGCGTTTTTGTGCTTTAAGGATTTTCTGGAAAATAAGTAGTCGCTATGAGTTCCAAGTGTTTATAAATATTTTTTATAGTCAATAATAATATATTAAGCTGTTACATTGAGTTATATGGGGTTATATCAACTCATGACACAATTTCCGGCCTACCGGGACACTCCAGGGCAAAAAGGAGCGTTAAGAAATTCCCCCGAGCACTTTGTGTATTTTTGAAAAAGTAGCTCGAGAATTCTCTTTAAAATGATGAATATGGATGATAGGAACTCTAAGAATGAATTATATTAGAGTTTGTGCCACCTCGGCACCTCTCCGGGGCATTCCTAGGGGTTTATGGGGCCCCCATCAGGAACTCCCGAGCACTTTGCGTTTAACTGAGAATTTAGCGTGAGGACTTCATCTTATATGTTTAATAAAGTGTTATGGTGCATTTGGAATGAAGTGTAATTCTTTATTTCATCTTATAAAATATTTCTGGGACTTTCGGGTCTTTCGGGCCCTTAAGGGAACTCCCAGGCATATTGTCTCTTTACTCAGTTCTAACTGAGGACTTGTGTTTTAAAGGTCACATAATGATCCTTAGTTAACTTCATATGAAGTTTATAGCTTATATAACTTGATTTGCTTAAGGTCCGGCTTAACGCTCGTTTATGACCTTAAGAAGTTTAGGTGCGTTTTTAACGCCTAAGTGTTTATATACTTTTCTCGGGGTTTAATAATCCCCTAGATAATATTTATTTACCATTATTTAATTATTTACAGGTTAGGGGCATTTCACTCTACCCCCCCTTAAGAGGACTTTGTCCCGAAGTCATATTTCTACTTACATATCCTATGGAATCAAGTTCCTCATATCTATTCCCTGTATACTTACCATTCCTGGGTGTCAATACTATACTGACACCTCTACATTCCATCAGTAGTCCGAGTGTATGTAACTCGAATAAACCAATATCATTTGTTCATGATAATCAATGTAATCACAGCATAAGTAACTTGATAAATACTGTAAAGCAAATAAGTGTGTTTTTATTAACCATCCAAGTGTTACATAGAACACATCAATACCAAGTGTTACATAGAACACATACATAACCATTCAAGTGTTACATATAACACATCCATAACCATTCAAGTGTTACATAGAACACAACCATAACCATCCAACCAATTGCACACATGCGCAACAATCAAACACAAACAACCAAATACAAAACTAGTATAGACTGCAGATATGCAAGTCGCATGTGGTGCCCTACCCCCCTTAAAAAGGGTTACGCCCACGTACCCCCATAAGTATACACAAACTAAGAGAAAAATGCTGGATACTTGTCTCGCATGGAGTCCTCTAACTCCCATGTCGCCTCCTCAATGTCGTGGTTTGACCATAGAACCTTGACCATTTTAATGGTCTTGTTTCTGGTCTCCCTAGTCTTGGAGTCTAAAATGCGAACTGGGGTCTCCTCATATCTAAGTGTAGGATCTAGCTCGAGTGTCTCGGGCTCTAAGATATGTGATGGGTGAGGCACATACTGCTTTAGCTGAGAAATGTGAAACACATTGTGCACTCTCCCAAGCCCAACAGTTAAATCTAATTTGTAGGCTAATGGGCCCACTCGCTCCGTAATAAGGTACGGTCCTACATACTTCGGGCTAAGCTTGCCCTTCTGCCCAAATCTAAAAATTCCCTTCATAGGCGAAACTCTGAGGAAGACTCTATCGCCTACTGCAAACTCGAGGTCTCTCCTCCGGACATCAGCATATGACTTCTATCTGTCCTGGGCTATCTTCATGTTCTTGCGTATTTGCACAATATCCTCTTTCATCTGGTCTAGGTACTCTGGCCCTAAGATGATATTCTCACTGGCCTCGTCCCAACAAAGAGGTGTCCTGCATGGCCTGGCGTACAATGCCTGGAATGGTGGCATCTGAATGGATGCATGATAGCTGTTGGTGTACGCAAACTCGTTCAAATGTAGTCGATCTATCCACCTTTCATGGAAATCTAAGGCACAAGCTCTAAGCATGTCCTCTAATGTTTGGATTGTTCGTTCACTCTGACCATCTGTCTGTGGATGAAAGGCTGTACTTAGCTTCAGCTTCGTACCCAATTCCTCCTGAACTTGCTGCCAAAACCTGGAAACAAATCTGGAATCCCTATCTGATACAATAGACTTAGGTACACCGTGGTGTCTGATGATCTCCCTCTAGAAGAGGTCCGCCAGCTTAGGGACTCTCCAAGTGTCCTTAATAGGAATAAACTTTGCTACCTTCGTCAGTCTGTCGACGATGACCCATATCATGTTAGCACCTCCTCTAGTCGGTGAAAGACCTACTACGAAATCCATGGATATATCCTCGAACTTCCAATATAGAATGGGCATCGGCTGTACTAAACCGCCCGGTCTCCGGTGCTCGAACTTCACTTTCTGACATGTCATACATCTTGCCACAAATTCTGTAACATCTTTCTTCATACCACTCCACTAGAAATGTAATTTCAGAACCTTCTACATCTTCGATGATCCTGGGTGTATTGATAAGGATGAGCAATGAGCTTCCAGTAGTATCTTTTCCTTCAAGTCGGGGCTGGACTATGGAATGCACAAACGACCATTCAGTCTGATTAACCCGTCTTCACTGAGTACAAAGTCATACTTCTGTCTCTCAAAGATACAATCAGTCAACTGCTGTCTGATAGTCTTCATGTACTGGTCATTGTTCTGAGCACAACGTACCTCCTTGATGAGGTCGTTGTCTCCTGTCATGGCAAATAAGGAATGAGCTCTATGGCTCAGGGCGTTAGCAACAACATTTGCCTTGCCCTCCTTGTACCTGAGGTCGATGTCGTAGTCCTTCAAAAACTCTACCCATCGTCTTTGTCTCATGTTCAGCTCCTTCTGAGTGAATAGATGTTGAAGGCTCTTATGATCTGAGTAGACTATCACTGTAACTCCATATAGGTAGTGGCGCCAGATCTTCAGTGCAAACACTACTGCTCCTAATTCCAAGTCATGAGTCGGGTAGTTCTCTTCGTGTTTCTTCAGCTGTCGTGATGCGTAAGCAATAACCTTACCATTCTGCATGAGTACACAACCTATCCCTGTGCCTGAGGCATTGCAATAAACTTCAAATCCGTCGGTCCCCTCTAGAATGGTGAGTATGGGTGCCGACGTCAGTAGATTCTTCAGTGTCTGAAAGGAACACTCACAATCTTCAGTCCATACAAATGGAGAATCTTTATTCATCAGGCTCGTCATTGGTTTTGCTAGTTTGGAGAAGTCTTGAACAAATCTGCGGTAGTAACCAGCTAATCCCAAGAAACTATGGATATCTGTCACTGTCTTCGGTCTCGGCCAAGTCTTAACTGCCTCAATCTTCGCAGGGTCTACAGATATACCGCTGGCTGATATTACATGCCCTAGAAAAGATACACTGTCTAACCATAAATCACATTTTGAAAGCTTGGCATACAATTGATTCTCTCATGGTCTGCAAAACTTGCCTCAAATGCACCTCGTGCTCGTCCTTAGTCTTAGAATATACTAGAATGTTGTCGATGAACACAACTACTGATGAGTCTAACTGCTCTCTGAATAACCGGTTCATAAGATCCATGAATATGGCTGGGGCGTTCGACAAGCCAAATGGCATAACTGTGAACTCATAGTGCCCATAGCGCGTTCGAAAAGATGTCTTCTCTATATCTTCATCCACTATCCGTATCTGGTGGTATCCTGATCTCAGATCAATATTCGAGAAAACTGTCGTACCTCTTAATTGGTCGAATAGATCGTCAATCCGTGGTAATGGGTATTTGTCTTCACTATGACTGCATTAAGCTCCTTGTAGTCGATGCAAAGTCGCATGCTACCATCCTTCTTCTTCACAAATAGAACTGGTGCTCCCCATGGTGATGCACTCGGTTTGATATAACCTTTATCAAGTAGATCTTCTAACTGAATCTTCAGCTCTTTCATCTCCGCTGGTGCCATTCTGTAGGGTGCTTTAGCAATAGGCCTCGTGTCTGGTATTAAGTCGATAGAGAACTCTACATCTCTCTTGGGTGGCATCCCTGGTAATTCTTCAGAAAATAGATCTGGGTAATCTGAAACAACTGGTATGTCTGGCTGTGTCTGCTCCTCCTGTCTCATGTCCTGGACATAGCACAAATAGACTGGCTGTCCCTTCTTCACTTTCTTCATCAAAGATATAGCAGATACTAGCTTGAAAGTCGATTCTCTTGGAGTGCTGCGATATGAAACTGTCCTGCCCTTTGGGCTCTTCAGTAGTAATCTATGCTCTGCACAATGTAGTCGCCCCTTGTACTTTTGAAGCCAATCCATGCCCATGATGATGTCAAAGCCCAAATTATCCAACTCAATCAAATCCGCGTGAAAATCCTCATCCATGATATTAATCTGAACTCCCTTGTGCAGTTTCGTGCACCTCACTCTCTCCTTCATTGGTAGTGTGACTAGAAAATCTGAGAGAGGCTCAGGGGTTGTCTCTAACTTCCTTACTAATGTAGAGAATATAAAGGAATGAGACGCTCCTGAATCGAACAGTATCGATGCACTCACGCCATTTACTGTGAAGGTTCCCATGATAACATTCCCCTTATCCTTGGCCTCGGTCTTGTCCAACACATTTAGCACTGCTCCTCCATTAGACTCGTGGCCTGGGGTTAACAATTCATAAGATAGTGAGGTTGGGGTGTATGTCTCAAAGGAGTTAAAATGTCATTTATTAATCCAATGATTCTCACATACAATTTCCATAATTACATCAATATTGCCTAAAAGTTAAATTCAATCGTCCCGGTTTCAAATGGGTAGCATTTACTAAGATTGATGGGGCTGTATTCAGCTTAATACTCTTAATCCCACGGTACATTAATCTGGACTTTCCACCAAATATCAATACATCTCCTGACTTCAAAATAATCTTGCTCGCCTTGTCCATCCTCTTTTGATCACCGTATAGAAACTCAGCATCATCTCCAATGGAGAATGATACAACTGGTATCCCTTTGGTAATTGACTCAGATGTCTCATCTAGGTCCTGGTGTAATCCAAGCTTTCCCCCTTTCTCATAAAAGTTCACAATACAAACGTCGGCTTCAATGTCAGGTATGTGGTTTGTTTCTAATTGTTGTGCAATCTTGACCGCTCCTGTCACCAAAGTTTGAAAACTATCTGGTATCCTAGGAACTCGTGCTCCATCTACCTTTCTTACCTCTCTGTACAACCTAGCCTGTGGATCCCAATACTTACCCATACACATCATATATAATTTAAGTTTTGACCCCCTTTCATATCCTGGAGTGTAAAATCCTCCAAGGCCTATCCCCAAAGTTCTACATTCATTTACAATAGCTATTTGTTCATCTACAGTTAAGTATTTCTTGAGTAGGATCATGCCGGGTCGAAGTACTTGGCATTCTGCCTCTGGATATTCCCAACCTTCGATCATAGGCTCAGGTGATCTCGGTCTCATAGGTAAGGGAAAACAAATGTCGAAGTATCCTATTAGGTGAGAGGTTTCCTAAGTTAGGTCTCTCTAAATTTTTAATTCACACTAAACACATTCAAGTCTTATCGACTGATAACTATAAACACACATTCATGCATCATGCTTTTGGTTTAGGTTCTAGGCTTACCGGTTTCGCGCTGAGTGCTAGCCTCAGCGCCTGGAGCTCCCACTGAGTACAGGGTGTTTCTTCCTGGAACTATCTCATTTCCTTCCGCAGGGGCGGAGATAAGGGGGGGCGGGTGGGTGTTCGGCCCCCCCCCAACTCCCTCGGTACATGCTTAAATCAGTTATATTTTTTTGTTATATAGTTTTATGTTATTATTAAATGTTTGTTCGCCCCCATAACATTTTGTAAATAGCATTATGGTATCACTATATTCTATTTAATTTATTTCTATTAATATGTAAAATCTAGAATTGTATTATAAAAATCATTTTTAGTCTATAGTAGATAAGAAAATTCTTAATATTTTTATTAAGCAGCATAGTCTAAAGTAAACTATATTTATGCTATTCCTAGTAATCATGTACCCCTATTATCTATCGTATACGTGTTTCTAGTTTTTTTTATAGATTTTGCAAATTAAAATAATACTACATTACTCAAACTAATTTTTAGATGAAGTTTTTAGTAGAAAAAAAACTAGTAGTAGTTTAGAACTATTGTTCTATACTATATATTGACATTAATTATATTTTGTATGCCCGTTTTTTAAAATTAGAAATAAAAGGAAAAACAAACTTTTTATTAATTTATATATTTCAATTTTAATATAATTTTTTATGTCAAACTATATATCTACTATGAATTTTTAAAATATAATTAAAAATATTAAAAATTTAAATTAATTTTAAAAATTTTAAATTAAATTTTAAAATTAGTTAATATTATTAAAAAAAATCTCGCCTCCCTAAGAAATTTTTCCTGGCTCCGCCCTGCCCTTCCGACTCCCGGATGAGGATGGTTGTCCTGCCGGTCCTCTAGTATAGGTGTTGTTCTACGGCGCCTGACCTCCTCTTGGTCCGCCCGCCTCAATAGCTGGTGTTCTCTGTGAACCTTTAGATCCCTTGTATACTCGGCTCGCTGGGTTGGAAAAACACTCATACTCCCTATGGCCTTCCTTCTTGCAATAGCGGCACTCCACCTTCCTTCCTGAACAATCTACGCCCGCGTGATCATTTCCACAGCGTTTACAGTAGTAGTGACGCTGGGGTGGCTTATTTCCTGTGGTTTATACAACATGGTTTAGTAAAGGTATAGCCGATACATATTTCGGTTAAGTGAGAGGTGGGTATCCTTACCCTTAGATGGTGCCGATCTAAGTGGCTGAGCATCAATGGCTGGGCCGGTCAGACGAGGGACCTGCTCCTTCGTCTTCTGACCATGAAAGTCCTTCCGCCCCTTCTTCTTATCAAAGAATTTCCTGCTGAAGATTTTAGGTTTAGTGACCAATTCCAAGTATAGGTAAATAATGACAACTCATTCTCAATCATAGGTTTCTTACTTCCCCTTCTTGTAGTAACCGCCAGAGGTTGCTCCCCCATCTTCTCCTTCAGTATTCTTTCTCTTCTTTCCTTGCGCCTCTTCCCTGACCTGAAGCATTAACTCAGTTGCCGATGCTGCGTCATAGCACTCTTGTATGGTAGTGAAACGTATTGCTCCCATGGTGCCCTGGATACGATATTGCAAACCTCCCCTAAACTTTTGAATCTTCACGGTGTCGGAGTAGTCGACCCTTGGTATGTAATCAAGCAGACTGATGAATCGTGCGTAGTACTGGTCAACCGTTTGACTCCCCTGGATTAAGGTCTCGAACTCTTGCCTCTTCCTCGGCTTCAAGTGTTCGGGCTAGTACTTC
Organism: Limonium bicolor; assembly: GCA_023374045.1. Lineage (NCBI taxonomy): Eukaryota > Viridiplantae > Streptophyta > Magnoliopsida > Caryophyllales > Plumbaginaceae > Limonium > Limonium bicolor. Next base: position 306,560,680 of record CM041776.1, on the reverse strand, counting down.
TCCCACAACACTTCCACAAGCGCCGTCCAATCAAAATTTGGTGTACCTCTATGGTGGCGCTCGACAGACCGCCACCAAATGTCAGCTGCGTCCTTCAGGTTGTACGCTGCTATGTCGACCTTCTGGTCTTCTAGAACTCGAGCAACTTTGAAGGCCTTCTGGTGCTCCACTATGAATTTCTCCAGTGCGGTGGGGTCTGGTTCCCCTGAATAAGTTGGCACTCTAGCATCTGCAATGCTCTTCAACCAGTTGGTTTCTCTGGTGTAACACCCCTACCGGTAATCACACCATTATCCTCTAACCCGTCTCAAATATCAACAACAACGCAGCGGTGATTCCAACACAACCGGGGGTGAGATAATGCCGTTAGTCACCCACGTGACTAACTAGGCCAATCGAAACTCAATTACAACAACAAATACAATATCGGTCTGATGGGTCTTATACCGAGTACACCATACAACTCATACTTCCATTACTTAACCGAATCTAAACCAAATACAACTCCAATCCCATATTATACAATACAACATCAATTACATTCTATACCGAGTATCTACAAAACCCAAGTCCATCTGTGACCTTTCGGTCTTACAAATCCATAATACATAAATACAATTCCTTTAACAACTACCCATATCAATAATAACCCCGTCCTACACTCGAACGGTTGACGGCTTCATTGTACCTGGAAAATAAAAACATCGCCCCAAGGGGCTCAACTTACGCTGCATATGACTTTCGCATACCCCGCGTACTAGTGAGGGTACGCCGACTAATTGGTCGAGAGCATGCGATTCATTTTATTTCAAACAGCATGCATACAACATACATTATATATGTACATTCACAATCACGTTCAGCATTGAACACAAACACTAACACACACAAGAGGTTAGTTTAGTTTGTTATATACTTAGGCTTGAGGGTTTCTACCTCTCTGCGCAATACTCATTTGCTCATGACTTACCCACTCACTTGGGTACTCTTGCTCACCATATCACAAGGCCTACAAGGCTTAACTCAACTCTCAAGTTCTCAAGCGTCTCAAGTCACAACTCAATTCTCAATACTCACTTACTCAATACTCAAGTTCACCATTCAATACTCAATACTCAAGGTATATGTTAAGTCATTCTCATGACCTCCGGGCAGGGTCATACACAAGACCCACCACCGGGCTTAAATACAAATAGGGCTATACAGTTAGCTCCTCAAATACTCAAATGTCCGGTTCACTACCGGACTACTCAAATTCCCAAAACTCCACTCTCGGAGTCAATTCACAATCTCAAATCTAGTAGAGATTAGTCATCTCTCGATAGCATCTAAAGGCTTAGGGAATTCCTCAATGTCTAGTATTCTAAGATTTAAGGTTTCAACCCACTTATTGAATACTCTCATGTTCAGGACATTGTTCATGTTAGTCGGTTCCTCTCATTGGGGTTCGACTATATCTCTAGGGGGTTTGGTGATCCCTTACCATGCTTTCCTTTACTCAAGGTTCGTATTTTGAACAACTTTCCAATCCTCTAGTTAGAGGTTACTCAAATACTTCCACTAATATTTATCGTGTGGATTAAGTCGTTTTGGTTCTTTAACCGTTATTGGGAGGTTGCTACTTCCGTACGTTCTCTCACGTTCTAGTGTGTTCGTAGGTTTATGTTACCGTGTATTAGTTCAATAGTTGTAGTGTGTTTTTACCATTTTATTAGTTCGCACTTGACTCCTTCTACACGTCTCTACTCACACAAGACTCAACTATGAGTCGCACTACCATACACGATCACAATCAAGCAATTCATTCACAAATCATATTTTCATGAATTATACAAACTTTAAGTTCACAATACAAACCAACAAACAACATTACCATACAAGCACTAAAAAGTGCACACAATCCAATTTATGCATTTATCTTGTTAGGTGATCACACAATCAAACAAGCACACAAATCGGGGTAACCAAGTTAGGATACAGAGCATGAGGAAATCATACCTTTCACCGGGGTTAACTTTACCGGGTGTTCCCACGTTCCTCGGTTCACACTCGTTCCTCGTGTCTTACTCTTGAACCAATAGTTACATGTCAAATGGTTAAATTAATATTTAAACATTACGGTAGGTGCATTATTGCTACTCCCGTACTTACCCCGTTATCCCGTTATTTCGGTTTAACTTAGTGTACTTAATTCCTTAACTTACTCACTCACTCCCAACACTTGTTTATACTTCTTAGGACCATTAAAGGTCACCAAACAACTCCTAAACATCATCTAAAACCAATACCATTCAATCCCCCATGTTTAGAATCCTTAAAAACACTCTTTTTTGAATTCTGGGGGTGGTCCGGGACTTGGTCCCTATCTATAGTCCCGGACCAATGCTTTGTTAAACTCTCGGCTGAAAATAACATGTGGTCCGGGACCTTGTACCTAGGTCAAGTCCCGGACCAAGCACTGGTTCTAACTCTCGGCTACATTTTAATGGGTGGTCCGGGACCTTGTCCATCCCTCAAGTCCCGGACCAAGTGCTGCAAGAACTCTCGGCCTGTTTTTAATGGGTGGTCCGGGACTTTGTCCAAGGACCAAGTCCCGGACCCTGCTAAAACCTGCTACAAGGGTGATTTTTCACCCCCTAATCAACCCTTAAACCACCCTCAAACTTTCCCTAATCTTTCCACAAGTTTTCCACATAATTAAACACCCTAAAACATGCTCTAAGTCACTCTAAATCCTTGGTTTAATCCACCACTCAATTCTTGCTCAAATTCATCCAATTCACATTCTCACATTTTGCATTTTGCACTCTTATGCATTTCTAACTTCTTCTTGCTTGTCTTTACCCCTTACCAACCTTACCAAATCACCTATTGACCATAACCAATTCATTCCTAGGCAAGTGCATCAACTAAACCCAAATACAACTCTTGTTTCCAAAGTCTTGCACACTAGCTCCTTTTCTAGTTTTTCTAAAGCATTTCTATACTTATTTGCTACAGATTTTTACCACTATCCTTCTAGTTCTCCAAATGCCATTTCAAGGCTATCACTCAACTCTAAACAACACTACCAACACCTAGTTTCCCCAACTCACTAAGTCATCTTTAAACACTTGTTTTTCTACTAAAATTTTGCCATAACCTCCCCATAAATCTAACACATCCCAATCCATTAATCCACACCAATTTAAATTCCTAATCTAGCACACCCATGAGGGTCCTACCAGCACATCATATATCCTCAAAATTCACCAAACAACATTGTAGCTCTAAATTCAAATGTAATGGCACTTAGGCCCTTAAATCAACACAAGTTCACAATTACCCTCAAATTCAATCAACTACATTAATTCACATAATTTGGGTTCATTATTTTAATTTAACCCTTCCCAATTCCTAAAGCAATTAAAACAAAGTTTAAGGTAGATTTTTTACCTTAATCTACAAGTTTCTCCCTAATTCTCCTCTTGCTCCTCATCTTCTCAAAATCGGTCAAGAGGGAATGGAGTTTCCAAACTCCATCCCAACATTCAAGAAACACAAAATACATTCAATTAATTATCTAAACCCTTAGGAAATCTTAATTCAATGGAAGAGCTCAAAGCACATAGTTAGGGTTTACCTTTTTGGGCCTTTTAAGAGAGGTTCTCACCCTTGAATCAAGAAGGGGATTACTCCACCATGGTGTCACGAAAATGCGTTTTACGGAATTGCCTTGAAGTTTTTGAGGAGCCACGAGTTGATAAACTTAAAAGTGGATAAAATGAACATCTAAATCAATTGATGACAGTACTAAATTCATAGTACAAGTGGGGGTGATTTTAGGATCAAAAAGGTACCTAAAATAAGCATTTTTACCTTAAAACTTTCATCTTTTACCATAATAAAAATGTACCAAATAAATGATGGAACCTATTACACATATTAGTATAATCTTAGTACAATATAGTTTAACAAAAATCAAATCAAAAATCAGTCCCAATTACTCACCATGTGGGGCGTCATTTCATGCCTATTTTGGCTAGTTTAGTTTATAAATCATGTCTATTAAATGGTGAGTCATCTTAGCATGTATTATATGGTGATATAGCAATTAATTACTGTCTGGAGAAGCCCCTCCATTACGTGTGCCTGCAAGAAAATCACAAAGATTAGCTTAACTAAAAATAATGACATTAATATGCTAATCTAGTCACACTTATGTATTAAGCAATAAACAAATGAATCAAGTTGATTTCTTGGCATGTGCTGGCCGATCAGATTTAGGTAGTGGGGAGGTGAGTGCTGTTTGATTAAGCAAGAAAAGACATAAACTAACTAGCATGATTAGCTTACTTTGTAATTAACAAATCAAAGTGGCCTCCTAAAGATCTCCATTACCATAAATTTGCAATGTTTGGAGCTGTCTACTTTCTTCTTGTCCGAAAACCTGCATAAAGAAACAAGATGAGTGCTGGTAATCAACTTAATTAATCCTAAATAATTGACATGCTAATATTAAGTAATCTAGTTCAATTTCCTACCATTCCTTTAACCGTAGCACTAGTCAAGTGGAGAGACCATTGTGGTCAATTTTGAAGTCTAAATAATCTAAATCATGACATAAAATAATGACCAATAATTCAGCCTTGTTCTTTGCCTTAATACATATGAAGACTACCTTCATTTCCCTTGCATCATTCACGTATGGTAAGCTTCTTCCCTTGCTCTCTCCTTTCTTCATTTCCTAAGTTAATTCCTAAGTGCTAATAAACTCCATTAATGGTGTACTAGTTCCTAACACCATTTTAATGTAATTTCCTAGTTAGATCTTTCAAGTCTTGAAGCAAGAAATCATCCTAGCTACTCCTACAATTTTCGCCAAGCATAGATGTTCCAAGGGGGTTCCTAAATTCAACAACAACACAAGGAACAACAAGATCAAGTTAAGGTATATTTTCATGTTGAAAATCTTAAGAAAATTCCTTAAGCAATTTTCGAAATTTAAAACCTACTAAATCCATATTCTCTTCATTATTTCATGAAGGAAAATTGGATCTACAATCATCCCAAGGTGTATCAAAAATACCTTGTTAAATTCCTAAGGTAAACTCTTGTAAAATTACTTCAAATATTATTTATAAATCTTGTTAGGAGTCTAACAAATAGATCTCCTAAATATATATAAGGTGGCCGAATTCTCTACATCAATATAAGCGTTTGAGGAGCTTGGAATTCAAGGAAAAATCAAGTACAAGAATTGTCTTGATTTAAGGGTAAGTTTATATAAATAAGGTTTATTAAGTTTAAGCTCGATTTAAGCTTCAAACTTTGGTATAAAAATTATACATAACCTCTAAATAATTAAGGCCGAAATACTATGGATTATAATGTCAAGAAAATAATTTATAACATATAAGGTAAGATTATTACCTTAAGGTATAAATATGTGTCACAAAAATTAATTAGGATGCATATAAATGTAAACCGAATTATCTAAGGTTTATTTGTTCTATTTTGAAATTATAATCATTCTAAGTCATTAGCATAATTTTTAGAAGTGTTATATGGCTTATATACATTTATATGTATTTATTATAAGGTTTAAAATCAAGTTTTTAAAACTATATGGTAAAGGAATATTAAAACCGAGAGCAAAGTATTTCATTTGATGATTTTTGAGATATATATAACTGTATTAGCTTATATTATAAATTTTGGGATCATTAAAAATAGTTACAAGTATTTAAATGGCTAGTTTAATAAGTTATGTGGTTAAAATGTAAATTTTGAAAAGTTTGGTGTATTAAATGGGATTGCCGAGAGTTAAGGAGTATATTGGCATAATTATGGTATAATATAAGGTAGGAATTAATATTATGAATTTTAGTGAATTTAAAAAGGTGGCTAAGTGTCAAAATAACATTTTATAAAGTTTTGGGACTATTTTGTAATTATTGGAAAGTATAGTGTGTGGCCGAGAATTACTTATGATTTTATGGGTTTATTAAAGTATTAATTATGAAATTAAGTCTTGGTCAAAGTGTTGACCAAAAACTTTGGGTTAAAATGAATTATGACATAAAATATTAAGTTTATAAAAGTTTTGGAGTGAATATGTAATTTATGGAAGTATATATGAAAAATAGAATTTAATATGGGGCGGAAATGTAAATTGGAGAAAGTTGTGGGTTGTTTTGGTTATTTAAGTGAATTTAATATTAAAACTATAATTTATAAGTTAATATGTAACTTATATAAAGTTTTGGAGTTAAAAGTGTGAGTATGAAAAACTATATGTTGAAACCGAAAAGCTTATGGGCTTAATTAGTAATTTATAAAAGTAAGGTGGTTAATTAATAAATACAAAGGTTAATGTGGATAACTAGTGGATTATAAAGATTATAAGGTTGTTTGGCAATTTATAGAAGATAATATAATTGTTTTACAATTTCCGAAAATTAATATGGGTATTTAGTAAATTATAAAAGTATATGGTTATTTGGTAAGTTGTAAAAGTTAATAGGTTCAAATTATAATTACCGGAAACTATATGTGGTTATTCAATAATTTATAAAGTTGTTGGGTATAAAATATAAGTACCGAATTAATAAGGTTGGTTTGTAACTTAATAATGAAAGGAATTGAAACTAGGTAATATAATGTATTGTGGTATATTATGGAGTATAATATAAAGTTTATTAAATAATTATGGTTATAATAAAAATGACCTGGGGATATAATATAAAGAATAAGTGGAAACAATTATGACTATATAATTAAGGAAGTAGAAATATACTACAAGGTGGAAATTCATTATCACATGTGAGCATCACATAAAATAATGAACTAATGAACTATCTAGAGTCACTGTAAAATAACGGGGGGAAATAAAGAACTTACAGGATTAGTATATTACAAGTATTAGTACTACAGTGACAGTACTGTAATGTTTAATGGATAGTTATATTAATGTTACCCGGTACTGCATGTTTAAATAACAGCGTACGGGAAGGAACTACTGCATAGGAACTTGTCAAGCTAGCAGTTACTTGGTGAACGGTATGTTAATTGTGTGGTTTGAATGTCCTAAGGATTATCCTAAGGTCCAGACATTATGTGTTAATTGTTTAAGAGCGATATCTGTGATTTTATGTGTATGATGTGGTATACTGTGTTGCTCAACATTGTTGCGTTGTATATTTACACGAACATCTTATGACTGGAAGTTTATACATCTAAACTGTAACAAGACTAACTGACCTAAAGGTATTATTGAACCTAACTGATGGTCAACTATTATAGTCTTAAATCAAGGGTTGGTCATTATGTCACTGACAAAAAGGGCTAACTTATAAAGAGAGGAATCCAGATTGTTTCGACTTTCTGGTTGCGCATTGTGATCACTACGAGAGACTTCAATGGAGAGTCACTCAAAGGAAATCCATCAGCCACATTCGGTGATGGCGGAAGGCACTGCCGTTGGTGCACAGGTTCGACCGGATCGGTCAATTAATCAGGGCCATAGGGTCAGCTGGTAAACAGTTCCAATGGAACACAGGGGACATTCGTCCATTAATAAGTTACTAAGGTTTAACTTAACATGACACTTGAGGTGGAAATTAATTGGAAAAGGTTAAATGATTGGTTTAAAGGATAAGGGTCAGGTGACTAACTAACAAGTACAGTTTAATATGCGTATCTTGTTTGGTGATCGTTATAGATTATTAATATGCGATTATTGGTTATTTTTATGGATTATTAATGTGTGACTATTGGTTATTTCTATGAGTTGTTGTTGTGTGGTTATTGGTGTCGTGTACTATTGTACACTGGTGTTTACAGGTGAATTGCTATGTGATCGTTAAATGTTTACAGTTATTACTGTTGTCATTGTAAACCGGTATTTTATGTAATGAACCTAATATCAAGATGACTAAAACGACTTAAGGAATCCAAATGATTTAAGACTACATTTAGCATACCAGCATTTCGATTGCTGAGCCCTTCATTGGGCCAAACATTCCAGGTTATTGAAGAAGACTCAAGCCGGAGTGCGGGACTCGGGGGTAGCTGTGGTGTTTTCAGCAAACACCTTTGGTTTTATTTGTATTATATTAAAGAGGTTGTTGTATTCAGTTAGTTGCTCATTTATTTGGATTGGGTTGTAATAATTAGAGTGCTCAGTATCTGTTCATCACAGCGTAAGGAGTTGTATTGTTGGAAAGAGTGAGGATGCCTTGTTGCTCACAAGGGTGAGTAACGGCGTGTAACACCAAGGTAGATAGTTTTATTTTCCGCTGTAAATTGTTACTTATTATGCTACGACTTGCGACGTTATTACAGGTTTAGGAATAAGGGTGTTACAAAAAGTGGTATCAGAGCGGAGTACCGCTCTGATGAAAGATACTGAGTCCAGGACAATGAGCATAGGAATATTGGGATACGGGAAACGTCCGTGAGGATTCGTGACCTAGAAAAGAAAAACCCTAGGGATATTTTACTGCTAGTAGTTAGCTTACTTACATGACTGTGATTGTGTATGACGGTGTGGCAACCGAGTAGAAATAATAGTATACTGTTATAGATGTCGACAAGCGGAAGACCATGTGAAGGCAGCAGTGGACGCAGTGGCGAGACACCGGCAGATGTTCCAACGGTGCCAGACCTAGCAGCGGCCATGGCAGACTTCGCGCAGCAGCTAGGAGCTCAACTTACGGGAGCCATACCCCACCCGCTGTGGCCCAGGGAAACCAACTGGTTGAAGAGTGTTGCAGACGCGAGAGTACCAACTTATTCAGGGGAACCGGACCCCGCCGCACTGGAGAAGTTCATTGTAGAGCACCAGAAGGCGTTCAAGGCTGTCAGAGTTCCAGAAGACCAGAAAGTCGACATCGCCGCGTATAATCTGACGGACGCAGCTGACATTTGGTGGCGGACTATTGAGGGCCACCGTAGAGCTACACCGGACTTTGGATGGACAACGTTTGTGGAAGTGTTGCGGGAGAAATTCTACCCCGAACACCTAAAGTAGAGGAAAAGGCAGGAGATCGAGACCTTAATCCAAGGGAGTCAAACAGTTGACCAGTACTACGCACGGATCACCAGTTTGTTGGACTATATACCAGGAGTCGACTACTCTGACGCAGAAAGAAAGAAGAGAAAGAGTACCGAAGGAGATGATGGTGGAGCAACCTCTGGAGGATACTGCAAGAAGGGGAAGAAATTCTTTGAAAAGAAGAAGGGACAGAAGGATTTCCATGGTCAGAAGACGAAGGAGCAGGTCTCTCGTCTGACTGGCCCAGCTATTAAAGCTCAGCCACTAAGAACAGCACCACCTAGAGGCAAAAAGCCAACCCGACGTCACTATTACTGTAAACGCTGTGGAAATGATCACCCAGGCGTAGATTGCGCAGGAAGGAAGGTGGAGTGCCGCTATTGCAAAAAGGAAGGTCACATGGAATATGAATGCTTTTCCAATCCAGGGAGCCGAGTATACAAGGGAGCTAGAGGTCACAGAGGACAACAGCTAATGAGGCGGGCGAACCAAGAGGAGGCCAGGCACCGCAGAACAATACTTATACTAGAGGACCGGGAGGACAGCCATCCTCATCCGGGAGTCAGAAGGGAAAGGAGATAATTCCAGGAAGAAACACCTAGTACACAGTGGGAACCTCAGGCGCTGAGGCTAGCGCTCAGCGCGAAACCGGTAAGCCTAGAGCCTAAACTAAATGCATGATGCATAAATGTGTGTTTATAGTTATTAGTCGGTGAGACTTATATGTGATTAGTAAGTATCAAAATTTAGAGAGACCTAACTTGGGTAACCTCTTACCTAATAGGATACTTCGATATTTATTTTTCCCTTACCTATGAGATCGAGGTCACCTGAGCCTATGAGCGAAGGTTGGGAATATTTAGAGGCATAATGCCAAGTACTGGACACGGTATGATCCTACTTAAGAAATACTTAACTATGATGAACAAATAACTATTATTAATGAATGTAGAACTTTGGGGATTGGCCTTTGAGGATTTTATATTCCAGGATACGGGAGTGGATAAAACTTAAATTACATGAGGAATGGGTAAGGATTGGAATCCACATGTTAAGTGAGGTAAGAAAGGTAGATGGAACACGAGTTCCTAGGATACCAGTTATAACATTCCCCATAGGAAATGACATTGAACTTTTATATGGTGATAAGAAAATGATGGAAAAAGGCGAGCAAAATTATTTTGGAAGTCAGGAGACGCATTGACATATAGTGGAGAATCCAGATTAGTGTACCATAGGATTAAGAGTATTAAACAGAATACAAACCGAGAATAGCCTTGGGATAAAAGGGAGAGAGAAAGTACAATGAGGAATAACAAGTTAGTTTTACATGGACTGCCAAAGGGCATTATCAACTGTCCAAACTTACAGTAACTACAAATTATGACCTGCCTAAATAACGAGCAGATGTCATGAAAAGGAATACATTAATTAATATAAAATACGTAAGACTGTAAGAATTGTCAAAAGGGTTTGAGGAAGACCTACACATAAAGATCAAACACTGAAATTTTATGGGATACCTAGGCACCGAGCTCACCGCTCAGTGCGATACTAGAAAATCTTACAATCCCTTATTAACTATGAGGGAAGATAGTACGAAACCTTGAAATATGACAATAGAGAAACAGAATCTCAAAAAAAAAATATCTAACTAAACATCCATCATGGATAAGCACGGGTTATAAATACCCGAGCAAATACCAAGAGTCTCAGCTAGTATCAATATGGCGACAGTGCTGGACTCTTAAGTAATAAAAAGGAGAGAACAAACTTGAACCTATATTCCCTGAAGTCAGGAGAACTACCTAATTAGCAATACCAAATGCTACATATATAAATATAATTTGAAGGTGGTGAACCTAACACGTTGAAGAATATTGATACATTTCAGAGGGCTAAAGTATCGTTAAATATACCTACTCTATTTTGAAGCTATCGTCCTACACTATTCTTATGATTCTATACGAGCATATGTCTTTTATGACAACTCAAGTTATAAACGCGAATAAAGATCGCAATAAATCAAATAAGGTAAAACCTTATGTAATATAAATTTTAAATCAACATGGTAACAAATGACTCTCCTAGACACTTACAGTGAAGATAGTATCAATTATACCAAAAGCTTGAATCAATACATACACTGAGGGTGAATGAGAGTTATATTTAAAAGTAAGAAAACATACCCCTTGGCTTGTAACAATTGTTTTACACGTAAACGTTCCTAACGTTGTATATTAATCCCTATGATTCTAACCCTCTATTTGATACACCTAATCGACATATTTTGGAAGCCATTGAGCTTGTGGATTAACCACGTTTCTAAAGGACAGAAACAAACAATAAGCTTGGATTGTCCTGTTACCAAACCGTAGGATTTAAACTGGAAACCCTTAGTTTGAGAAGGTACCAATATTAAGAGATATTTGACCTAGGCTGAACATATGGTCCACCGGATTTATGGAGTATGGATGAGATAAAAAAAAGACAAGCTTTAAGGTGAAGGAAATAATACATTATGGAACTGTAGTTGTTGATCGAGTTATAAAAACTTTTACTTGGAAGTCTAACTGTGACTGTCTTCGTTCTATGAAATTATAACTAAAGTATAGGCCATAATCAAAACCTGGTGAGTTAAATACTAGATGAGCCTTTTAAGGGGAGGAGAGTATTCTAAAATATCCAAGTCCATAACGGAATTTATTACTTGGATAATGGATTTAGGAGTTAAAATGATTGATGGATATAATTATTAGACAGTATGAGCCTAGATGCTTTAATAAAAATTTATCTTTTATGCCAAGAGGAAAAACTGGCTACCCCGCTTGATGATTTGATCAAAGGAACTTAGTTCCGGGGATTAAGGAATACACTAGATTCAAGTATAGGTTATAACAGTTGTTGGAATAGTTGTATAACAGTAGGGGAAAAGTACATGTAGTAATCACCATGTCACCAAGTTCAATAAGATAAAATTTGGAAAATGACAATTATGTGATTGTTTGATATTTGACGTGGGAGGTCGAACTTGATCCTGGTCAGATCAAGGGAAAACCAAACACAAAATGGAGTGGAGGGATAGTTCAACATTGACGCTGACCCCGTCAGGGTTGGATGATTCCTGAGACTCCTTACAAGTGGTCACAAATATTCCTGTGATACGTAGGTATTTATTTTTAAGTCTAATATAAATTTGACTAATAAGTATATGAGATGTAGAAGGTGTAAATTAAGAGTTAAGTTGTCCAAGTTACCCTGAGGAGATTAAATAACTAAAACAACTCCACGTATGTCGGAGAAATAGTCAGTTATGAGGGAAATACTAACCAGTATTATCCCATGAACCATGGTAATAAATTAAATATGAGGTCAAGAGAAAATTACCTATAATAACAGTATTCTCAAGCTACCTTCTAAATTATGGCCAAATTGCCATCTGGAAGGAAAGATCGACTTCCATGTCTTTCTTTATGAATTCAAACCCAATATATTAAAATGGAAACCTACCTATAAACATGGTAGAATATAAAGAGTAGAAACATTAAACTAATACTCACATGAGTTGATTCGAACCGCAGAAACATGTTTAATTGAGAGGAAACTATACCTTATTAGAAACCTTAACAGGAACCCTACTGTGGTATACCTGATGAACAGACAATAATAATCGTGTATATACTACCGATAATTGGTGAATCAATAATACCAAGAAATATTTCTATAATATACATAAGATGCACGGCTTGACCGTAGCTCATACTCTACATTGAAAATGAAAACCGAATATGGTGGCAGTAAACTCAAATACCAGAATCACAAGATGATGATCTGAAGATCAAAGAGAGAGATTTTAAGTAAGCCCCAATATTAATACAAAACCCGAACGCCGACGATTACAACTATAAGAGGCGATTAAGGGAAGTGTGTTATATACAATAGTTTAAACAAGCCATGAGATAATGTAACACCCCCGAATCACAACCCACAATTAAACGACGCGCCTAAGTTAGTAGGAGAGAAGCCTACGCAGCGGTTTCCAACTCTATTCGGGTGTCACAGATGCCAACCACCCATGTGGTTGACAGACCACAATACCAACTCCAAGTTACGGTCTGAATGACTGGAAGTCCACTTAACGAAATCCAAATACAATATAAAGTACAACTCAAGACCGAGCATACAGTTTAGTTAACAACTTAAACAACATAACTCATACATAAGAAGGCATACTGCTTAAAGTCTTGCCATAGGACTACCCCCATGATAGTCCTTCACCTACACTCCGTCATGATCCTGATGATTACCTGTAAAAAATAAAGGACTCAGCAAACTATGCCGAGTATGAACGTGTGAAGCCCGCATGTTACCGGGCCACACGACTACTTGGTCGAATATTATTAAGTCATTTTACATGCTATATTAAAGCAGTAAAGCACATCACATTACATCATAATATCAAACACACTTCAAGGTAGCATAGCAACATCAACAAACATCCAAGCATAACAAGCTGGCATCATAGCCATCAAAACGCATCCAAGCACAACAAGCTGCTAATATAGCAACAACAACCATGTAAGTCATCAGACATGTGCATAGGTATGTTTACCAATGATCCTCACTAGGGGATCGTTCGAGCGTTGTGTGTTTTCATGTCTTTTCTCTTGTTCCATGATGTGTATTTTCTTTTTCTTTTCCTTGCACCAGGTCTGGGGGATATAGTTTAGATCCCATGACCAATCATATTGGTGCCAATCTTTCTTGTTTCTTAAAGAATCACATTTGTGAATTTTCTTATTTGCTTGGTCTCATTACACATGTTTCCTCTATTCTCTGGCACCGAGTCAGGGGTATAGATTAGATCCCGAGACTTTGTTATGTAGGTGCTATTCATTCCTTGTTTCTTTAAGGGTTATTTGTGAATTCTCTTATCACCACAATTTGGAGTACGTCTTGTCCATAGCTATCCTCCACTCCCGGATAGCTCTTTCTTCTCTATTGTTTTTAAATGTACTGGCCATTGCCCCGGATACCAAGGGTCCGTCTCCCTATTCCTTTTTCCATGTACTAGCCTCTGCTCCGGATTCAAGGGTCCGTCTCCCTATTCCTTCTCAATGTTATGGTCTTTACCCCGGATACAAAGGGTCCGTCTCCCTATTCATTCTCAATGTTACTAGCCTTTGCTCCGGATTCAAAGGGTCCGTCTCCCTATTCATTCTCAATGTTACTAGCCTTTGCTCCGGATTCAAAGGGTCCGTCTCCCTATTCATTCTCAATGTTACTAGCCTTTGCTCCGGATTCAAAGGGTCCGTCTCCCTATTCATTCTCAATGTTACTAGCCTTTGCTCCGGATTCAAAGGGTCCGTCTCCCTATTCATTCTCAATGTTACTAGCCTTTGCTCCGGATTCAAAGGGTCCGTCTCCCTATTCCATCACAATGTATGGCATCTTTATCTTTGATAACTCGACACCATAGTGGTGTCTTTAGAGGTCCTCTATAGTTAAGAGGGGTTTTCCCTTTTTATAGTTCTTTTGGTTTGTCTACGTGGTTCGTCATGTCTCACCAAAGGAGACTTGCTCTTCATTATCATTAAAGCATGGACACCATAGTGGGTGTCATGGTAGTCCTCAATGGTTTAGAGAGGAGTTCCATTTATAGCGTTTCTTTGTTTTCATAATTCGTAGTAGTTCTCGTATAGTTTTCCCTTTATGTTTCTTTGTTTACGTAGTTCGTTGAGTCTCATCTCAAAGTTCCATAACGCGACAGGGACTAAACTACTGTGTGCGCGCAAGTAATATGCCACAACAATATAACAATCACATAGGCAAGATAGGCAAGCAATCCAATTTCATGCTTTAGTCTTAGAGTCATTGTCAAACACAAGGCACACAGCACACAAAGCAAACAAGCCGTGTAACACGGCAACATACGAACCACACATGTCCATACCTTATTCGAAAGCCCGAGTCGTCTTACACTCGAAGTCCCGGTCGGAGTTCGCTACGGTCCTTGAGTTGTTTCTTTGTTTGGGGTTGGTTTCTCCAGGAAATCCTTAGAAGCGTGTAAAGCTCCCACACTTAGGCTATTAGACAATTACTCCAGGTTGCATTCTCAGTTAGAAGTGAGTTGTTTAATCCAAGAGAATCTTCGAATCAGACTCAGGAGGCTTGGACTGCTAACAGACCCGTATGGTTCTGGCCCTTATCAGCTTTGTCTTCGAAGGGAGATGCAGTGGGTTGCAAACAGGCTTCAGTTGTGCTTCACGCGCAGGAGTGACAACAAGGGGGAGTTTCTGAGTTGTTGTTGGCGTTAGCATCCAAGTAAGGGGAAGACTAACTGAGCAAGGACTTTTTCACAAGACAATAGTGAGCTGGGGTCTGAAATGCACCGGCTAAACACTTGCTAGTGGGTGGGAGTTTCAGTAAAGAGTTTGTGGGAGTTTGTAAAAGCTGGTCTCTGCTACGTGGGAGTTTGTAGAAGAACAGGTTTTTTTTTTGATGCGTGAGAGTTTATCAACGCAGCTCAGGTGCATGGGATTTTGAAACATAACCAGACTTTTCCTATTTTACAGAAACCAGATAGTGCAGTTGGAGCTTGTGGTCTGTTGTAACCACCTTGCTGTTGCACGGTGCTACAGAGAATAAACAGGGAGAGTAAGGGAATGATGGTCTCAAAATCAAGACAGTGGGATAGCGTTCCAAAGTTCCCAGAGGTTCCTTGCATTCTTACCGTGAGTAGACAGTGGAATCCAGAGCAGGATCAACCTGTTTCCAGTAAAAATTTTCGGACAGCAAGGTCCAAGGTAGCATGTGTTGGCTCATGATGAGAACAAGGGAATCAAGACAGGATTCTAGTTGGGTATTCAAGGAAGGAAGCCGCAAGTTACTAGAATTGGTTTATGCTTCTCGTTTTTTTTTTTGTATTCCATCTGTTACAATGCCACGGAAAGAACAAGGAATAAGTGGCACTGGTTCGTTGTTCTTTTTTTTTTGTAGTTATAGTAGTAGTCACTTAGTAGATATAGTACTAGTCTCAATGCGGTGGTATCATTACCGAATTGAGCTTAGCTCAACCGGTTAAGTATTCGGGGAAGGTATGGGAGGTCTCGGGTTCGAACCTTAGTAGGAGCGTCTTGCTATTTTCTTTTCTTTTTTTTTTGTATAAGTTAAACTTGCTTATTATGTATGTAACGACTATATATACCACGTTATATTTATTTATTTATTCGTCACAACGTTATGCGACGTTATCATTTATATTACCACGTTACGATGTTATGCAACGTTACTGTTTATTATTTACAACGTTATATATCATAATGTTATGTACTTGTATTCTCGTACTCGGACATATATAGGTACGACTATAATTACATATAATGTTGCTAAATTTAATTGTTCATAGATTATTTTTGTCCGAATTATATAACACGTTATGATTTTATGCGTTTAATATTAGGGGTTTTCAGATAATATTGGCAACGTACAAAATAGTAGATCACCTTCACACATGCACACGGGATTCAAACAAACAGCATACTAATGCACTATGAAACATGTCAGGGAATACATAGATTTTTGAGGACTATACCTCGTAGGACAGAAGTCAGATGATAATGTCCGTAGGAGAGACCTCGAGTTCGCAATAGGCGATCGAGTCTTCCTTAGAGTTCCACCTATGAGGGGAGTTTTCAGATTTGGGCAGAAGAACAAACTTAACCGAAATATGTAGGACCGTACCTTATTACGGAGCGAGTGGGCCCATTAGCCTACAGATTAGATTTACCTGTTGAGCTTGGGAGAGTGCATAATGTGTTTCACATTTCTCAACTAAAGTAGTAATGCCTTACCCATCACATATCTTAGAGCCCGAGACACTCGAACTCGATCCTACACTTAGATAGGAGGAAACCCCAGTTCGAATCTTAGACGCCAAGACTAGGGAGACCAAGAACAAGACCTTTAGAATGGTCGAGGTTCTTTGGTCAAACCACGACATCGAGGGGGCGACATAGGAGTTAGAAGACTCCATGCGAGACAAGTATCCAACACTTTTATCTTAGTTTTGTGTATACTTGTGGGGGTACGTGGGCATAACCCTTTTTAAGGGAGGTAGAGCACCACATGCGACTTGCATATCTGCAGTCTATATTAGTTTTGTGTATGGTTATTTGTGTTTGATTGTTGCGCATGTGTGCAATTGGTTGGATGGTTATGTCCTATGTGACATTTGGTTGGTTATGGTTATGTCCTATGTGACACTTGAATGATTACTTGTGTGTGTTCTATGTAACACTTGGATGTTTATGGAAGCACTTATTTACTTTACAGTATTTACCAAGTTATTTGTGTTACGATTATAGTGAATGTCATGAGTAAGGCTATTTATAAGTATGATTTGCATACACTCGGATTACATATGGAATGTAGAGGTGTCACTATAGTATTGACACCCAGTAATGATAAGCATACAGGGAATAGATACGAGGAACTTGATTCCATAGGATATGTAAGTATAAGTTATGACTTCAGGACGAAGTCCTTTTAAGGGGGGTACACTGAAATACCCCTAACATTTAAATAAATAAATATAAGTAAATAAATATTATTTGGGGGGTTTATTAAACCCTAAGAAAGCATATAAACACCTGGGCGTTAAAAACGCACCTAAAGTCCTTAAGATTAAAAACGTGCGTTAAAGCCCGACCTTAAGATAAACAAGTTATATAAGCTCTAAAACTCATATGAAGTTAACCAAGGGTAATTTTATGACCTTTAAAACACAAGTACTCAGTTAGAACTGAGTAAAAATACAATATGTCTGGGAGTTCCCTTAAGGGCCCCTTAAGGCCTGAAAGTCCCGGAAATACCTTATAAAATAAAGTAAAGCATTACACGTCATTCTAAATACACAATAACACTTTGATTAACATTTAAGATGAAGTTCTCAAGATAGATTCTCAGTTAGAGATAAAGTTCTTGGAGGTTCCCGATGAGGGCCCCATAAACCCACGGGAGTGCCTCAGAGAGGTACCGAAGTGGCACGAACCCCAATATAAATCATTCTAAGAGTTCCTATCATCTATATTCATTATTTCAAAGAGGGTTCTCGAGCTACTTTCACAAAAATTAACAAAGTGCTCGGATGAATTTCTTAACGCTCCTTTTTGCCCCGGGAGTGTCCCGTCAGCCCGAAAATTGAGTTACAAGTTTATATAACCCCATATAACTCAATGTAACACCTTAAAATATTATTATTGACTATAAAAAATGTAAATAAACACTTGAAACTCATAGCAACTAATTATTTTTCAGAAAAATCCTTAAAGCACAAAAACGCACCTTCGGGTGTCACAAAAATTCGTTTTACGCAATTGCCTTGAAGTTTTTGAGGAGCCACGAGTTGATAAACTTAAAAATGGATAAAATTACCATCTAAATCAATTGATGGCAGTACTAAATTCATAGTACAAGTGGGGGCGATTTTAGGATAAAAAAGGTACCTAAAATCAGCATTTTTACCTTAAAACTTCCATCTTTTACCATAATAAAAATGTACCAAATAAATGCTGGAACCTATTACACATATTAGTATGATCTTGGTACAATATAGTGTAACAAAAATCAAATCAAAAATCAGTCCCAATTACTCACCATGTGGGGCGTCATTTCATGCCTATTTTGGCTAGTTTAGTTTATAAATCATGTCTATTAAATGGTGAGTCATCTTAGCATGTATTATATGGTGATATAGCAATTAATTACAGTCTGGAGAAGCCCCTCCATTACGTGTGCCTGCAAGAAAATCACAAAGATTAGCTTAACTAAAAATAATGACATTAATATGCTAATCTAGTCACACTTATGTACTAAGCAATAAACAAATGAATCAAGTTGATTTCTTGGCATGTGCTGGCCGATCAGATTTAGGTAGTGGGGAGGTGAGTGCTGTTTGATTAAGCAAGAAAAGACATAAACTAACTAGCATGATTAGCTTACTTTGTAATTAAAAAAATCAAAGTGGCCTCCTAAAGATCTCCATTAACGTAAATTTGCAATGTTTGGAGCTGCCTACTTTCTTCTTGTCCGAAAACCTGCATAAAAAAACAAGATGAGTGCTGGTAATCAACTTAATTAATCCTAAATAATTGACATGCTAATATTAAGTAATCTAGTTCAATTTCCTACCATTCCTTTAACCGTAGCACTAGTCAAGTGGAGAGACCATTGTGGTCAATTTTGAAGTCTAAATAATCTAAATCATGACATAAAATAATGACCAATAATTCAGCCTTGTTCTTTGCCTTAATACATATGAAGACTACCTTCATTTCCCTTGCATCATTCACGTATGGTAAGCTTCTTCCCTTCTCTCCTTCTTCATTTCCTAAGTTAATTCCTAAGTGCTAATAAACTCCATTAATGGTGTACTAGTTCCTAACACCATTTTAATGTAATTTCCTAGTTAGATCTTTCAAGTCTTGAAGCAAGAAATCATCCTAGCTACTCCTACAATTTTCGCCAAGCATAGATGTTCCAAGGAGGTTCCTAAATTCAACAACAACACAAGGAACAACAAGATCAAGTTAAGGTATATTTTCATGTTGAAAATCTTAAGAAAATTCCTTAAGCAATTTTCGAAATTTAAAACCTTCTAAATCCATATTCTCTTCATTATTTCATGAAGGAAAATTGGATCTACAATCATCCCAAGTTGTATCAAAAATACCTTGTTAAATTCCTAAGGTAAACTCTTGTAAAATTACTTCAAATATTATTTATAAATCTTGTTAGGAGTCTAACAAATAGATCTTCTAAATATATATAAGGTGGCCGAATTCTCTACATCAATATAAGCATTTGAGGAGCTTGGAATTCAAGGAAAAATCAAGTACAAGAATTGTCTTGATTTAAGGGTAAGTTTATATAAATAAGGTTTATTAAGTTTACGCTCGATTTAAGCTTCAAACTTTGGTATAAAAATTATACATAACCTCTAAATAATTAAGGCCGAAATACTATGGATTATAATGTCAAGAAAATAATTTATAACATATAAGGTAAGATTATTACCTTAAGGTATAAATATGTGTCACAAAAATTAATTAGGATGCATATAAATGTAAACCGAATTATCTAAGGTTTATTTGTTCTATTTTGAAATTATAATCATTCTAAGTCATTAGCATAATTTTTAGAAGTGTTATATGGCTTATATACATTTATATGCATTTATTATAAGGTTTAAAATCAAGTTTTTAAAACTATATGGTAAAGGAATATTAAAACCGAGAGCAAAGTATTTCATTTGATGATTTTTGAGATATATAAACTGTATTAGCTTATATTATAAATTTTGGGATCATTAAAAATAGTTACAAGTATTTAAATGGCTAGTTTAATAAGTTATGTGGTTAAAATGTAAATTTTGAAAAGTTTGGTGTATTAAATGGGATTGCTGAGAGTTAAGGAGTATATTGGCATAATTATGGTATAATAATGTAGGAATTAATATTATGAATTTTAGTGAATTTAAAAAGGTGGCTAAGTGTCAAAATAACATTTTATAAAGTTTTGGGACTATTTGTAATTATTAGAAAGTATAGTGTGTGGCCGAGAATTACTTATGATTTTATGGGTTTATTAAAGTATTAATTATGAAATTAAGTCTTGGTCAAAGTGTTGACCAAAAACTTTGGGTTAAAATGAATTATGACATAAAATATTAAGTTTATAAAAGTTTTGGAGTGAATATGTAATTTATGGAAGTATATATGAAAAATAGAATTTAATATGGGGCGGAAATGTAAATTGGAGAAAGTTGTGGGTTGTTTTGGTTATTTAAGTGAATTTAATATTAAAACTATAATTTATAAGTTAATATGTAACATATAAAGTTTTGGAGTTAAAAGTGTGAATATGAAAAACTATATGTTGAAACCGAAAAGCTTATGGGCTTAATTAGTAATTTATAAAAGTAAGGTGGTTAATTAATAAATACAAAGGTTAATGTGGATAACTAGTGGATTATAAAGATTATAAGGTTGTTTGGCAATTTATAGAAGATAATATAATTGTTTTACAATTTCCGAAAATTAATATGGGTATTTAGTAAATTATAAAAGTATATGGTTATTTGGTAAGTTGTAAAAGTTAATAGGTTCAAATTATAATTACCGGAAACTATATATGGTTATTCAATAATTTATAAAGTTGTTGGGTATAAAATATAAGTACCGAATTAATAAGGTTGGTTTGTAACTTAATAATGAAAGGAATTGAAACTAGGTAATATAATGTATTGTGGTATATTATGGAGTATAATATAAAGTTTATTAAATAATTATGGTTATAATAAAAATGACCTGGGGATATAATATAAAGAATAAGTGGAAACAATTATGACTATATAATTAAGGAAGTAGAAATATACTACAAGGTGGAAATTCATTATCACATGTGAGCATCACATAAAATAATGAACTATCTAGAGTCACTGTAAAATAACGGGGGGAAATAAAGAACTTACAGGATTAGTATATTACAAGTATTAGTACTACAGTGACAGTACTGTAATGTTTAATGGATAGTTATATTAATGTTACCCGATACTGCATGTTTAAACAACAGCGTACAGGAAGGAACTACTGCATAGGAACTTGTCAAGCTAGCAGTTACTTGGTGAACGGTATGTTAATTGTGTGGTCTGAATGTCCTAAGGATTATCCTAAGGTCCAGACATTATGTGTTAATTGTTTAAGAGCGATATCTGTGATTTTATGTGTATGATGTGGTATACTGTGTTGCTCAACATTGTTGCGTTGTATTTTTACGCGAACATCTTATGACTGGAAGTTTATACATCTAAACTGTAACAAGACTAACTGACCTAAAGGTATTATTGAACCTAACTGATGGTCAACTATTATAGTCTTAAATCAAGGGTTGGTCATTATGTCACTGACAAAAAGGGCTAACTTATAAAGAGAGGAATCCAGATTGTTTCGACTTTCTGGTTGCGCATTGTGATCACTACGAGAGACTTCAATGGAGAGTCACTCAAAGGAAATCCATCAGCCACATTCGGGGATGGCGGAAGGCACTGCTGTTGGTGCACAGGTTCAACCAGATCGGTCAATTAATCAGGGCCATAGGGTCAGCTGGTAAACAGTTCCAATGGAACACAGGGGACATTCGTCCATTAATAAGTTACTAAGGTTTGACTTAACATGACACTTGAGGTGGAAATTAATTGGAAAAGGTTAAATGATTGGTTTAAAGGATAAGAGTCAGGTGGCTAACTAACAAGTACAGTTTAATATGTGTATCTTGTTTGGTGATCGTTATGGATTATTAATATGCGATTATTGGTTATTGTTATGGATTATTAATGTGTGACTATTGGTTATTTCTATGAGTTGTTGTTGTGTGGTTATTGGTGTCGTGTACTATTGTACACTGGTGTTTACAGGTGAATTGCTATGTGATCGTTAAATGTTTACAGTTATTACTGTTGTCATTGTAAACCGGTATTTTATGTAATGAATCTAATATCAAGATGGCTAAAACGACTTAAGGAATCCAAATGATTTAAGACTACATTTAGCATACCAGCATTTCGATTGCTGAGCCCTTCATTGGGCCAAACATTCCAGGTTATTGAAGAAGACTCAAGCCGGAGTGCGGGACTCGGGGGTAGCTGTGGTGTTTTCAGCAAACACCTTTGGTTTTATTTGTATTATATTAAAGAGGTTGTTGTATTCAGTTAGTTGCTCATTTAGTTGGATTGGATTGTAATAATTAGAGTGCTCAGTATCTGTTCATCACTGCGTAAGGAGTTGTATTGTTGGAAAGAGTGAGGATGCCTTGTTGCTCACAAGGGTGAGTAACGGCGTGTAACACCAAGGTAGATAGTTTTATTTTCCGCTGCGAATTGTTACTTATTATGCTACGACTTGCGACATTATTACAGGTTTAGGAATAGGGGTGTTACATTAACAGATTAAACTCACAACGTTTGGACCTCAGGAAAATCCTTAGGACATTCAGACCACACAATTAACATACCGTTCACCGTGTAACTGCTAGCTTGACAATACACGCCTTAGTAGTTTCTCCCCGTACGCTGTTATATATGCATGCAATACCGGGTAACGTTAATACAACTATTCACTAAGTATTACAGTACTGTCACTACAGAACTAATACTCGTAGTATACTAACCCCGTATGTTCTTTATTTCCCTCTGTTATTTTACAGTGGTTCGAGGTAGTTTATCAGTCCATTACTTTATGTAGTAACTACATGTGATAATGAATTTCCAATGTGTTATATATCTTTATTCCATTAATCATATATCCCTAATTATTTTCACTTATTCCATATATCAATATCCTTTGGTTATTTTTATTATAACCACATTTATTTTATAAACTTTATATTATATTCCATAATATACCATAATACATAGTTTTAATCCCTTTCTTTATTAAATTATAAAACCAACCTTATTAATTTCTGTAATTATAAATTGGACACAATAACTTTTATAAATTACCAAATAACCTTATAACTTTCGGTAATCACAAATCAAATATACTAACTTTTATAAATTACTTAAATGACCACATAATTCTCGGTCTTAATATATATCTTTCTTTTATTTACAATTTAATCCCAAAACTTTATACAAGTTACATATTAACTCATAAACTATAGTTTTAACATTTAATTATCTTAAATAACCGAAATGACCCATATACTTTTATAAATTATGAATTCGCCCCTTACTCAATTCGGTTCCACACTTATATTTTCATAAATTAAATATTCACCCCAAAACTTTTATAAACTTAATATTTTATGTCATAAATCATTTTAACCCAAAGTTTTTGGTCAACACTTTGACCAAGACTTAATTTCATAGTTAATACTTTAATATACCCATAAAAATATATAATTCGGTTTCACCTCTAAACTTTCCAATAATTACAAAATAGCCCTAAAACTTTATAAAATGTTATTTTAACACTTAAACAATTATTTAAATTCACCAAAATTCATAATATTAATTCCTACCTTATATTATATCATAATTATGCCAAATAAGCCCTTACGCTCTCGGTAATTATATTTAACACCTTATACTTTTCAAAATTTACATTTTAGCCACATAACTTAATAAACTAGCCATTTAAATACTTGTAGCTATTTTTAATACTCCCAAAATTTATAATATAAGTTAATATACTTATATATTTCAAAAATCACTAAATAACCCAATTTGTTTTCGGCTTTAACAAATATTTACCATATAGTTTTTAAAACTTGATTTATACCTTATAATAAGTATATATAAATGTATATAAGCCATATAACACTTCTAAAAATCATGTTAATGACTTAGAATGATTATAAACTCAAAATAGAACATTTAATCCCTAGATAATTCAGCTTGCACATATATGTATCATATTTGATTTTTGTGACACAATTTTATACCTTAAGGTAATAATCTTACCTTGTATGTTATAAATTATTTTTTTGACATTATTACCCAATATTTTCGGCCTTAATATTACTAAGGCTTATACATAATTTTTATACCAAAGTTTGAAGCTTAAATCAAACTTAAACTTAATAAACCTTAATTATAGAAACTTACTCCTTAAATTAAGATAATTCTTGTACTTGATTTCTCCTTGAATTCCAAGCTCCTCCATGGTATTTTCTTGAAGAACTTTCGGCCTCCATGTATATGTTTAGGAGATCCAAGTGTTAGACTTCTAACAAGGATTTATAAGTAAGATTTGGAGTAATTTTACAAGAGTTTACCTTAGGTATTTTTCAAGGAATTTTCGGTACACCTTGAGATGATTGTAGATCTAAGTTTCCTTCATGAAATGATGAAGAGAATATAGATTTAGAAGCTCTAAATTTTCGGAAATGACTTAGGTATTTGCTTAGGATTTTCAAGCATGAAAATATACCTTAACTTGTTCTTGTTGCTCCTTGTGTTGTTGTTGAATCTAGGTATCTCCTTGGAACAATAATGCTTGGCGAATTCTTGTAGGATTGCTAGGTTGATTCTTGCTTCAAGACTTAGTAGATTTAACTAGGAAATTACATAAAAATGGTGTTAGAACTTAAAACACCATTAATGAAGCTTTGAAGCTCTAAGGAATAAACTAGCAAATATAAGAAGAAAATAAGAGTAGAAAGGCTTCACCCAATTCGGTGAAGGATGGGCAATGAGAGACTAACTCACGTAGGAAATAAGAAAGGCAAGGAAGGATTCAAAATTTGATTTGGCTTTGTTTATTTGGTCAATCTAGGTAGCTCCTTCATTAATTATTTGCTTGGTTCAAGGCTCCATAAATGCTCAAAATGGAGCTAGTCTTTCGGCTGATGACAAGGAGGGGTGGTGGGCTTTGTTTGACAACTTGAACAAAAGACAAAGACAAGGTAGGCAAGGTAATACTTTAGCAATTTAAATTTTGATTTCTCCTTGTTGTTTACGGTAGTATTGGTTAGATAGGCTACCTTTCTTTGGTCTTTTGAAACATGAAGAACATGCTAGGTTGGTAGATGTTTTAGTTTAATTTTTTTTATAAGGTATCAAAACCTTAGTTTCTTGCTCATTTACGGTAATCAAGGGCTGCTTGTAGTCTATTTGATTTTTGTCAATTGAACATAGGCATGTGCATTATTAGGTGGTGTCTTCTTTTGACTAGATAAACAACAAATAAGACTTGATTTGCAGCCATAAGGTAGCACATGTGCTGCTTCCTTGTTTATTTCTTTTGTCAACAGTTAGATATAGTTAGGTTCTTTTAGGTATTTTAATTCCTATGATTTTTCAAAGACTAATCTCTTCTTGTTTTATTGCAGGAATTCGGTAATGGGTACCCCATTTGACTGAGTTTATTTGACATAATGTCACAAGGCACATGGTAGATGAGTCATCATCCATAAGACATTATTTTTGCTAGAAATCAAGTCAAATATACCCAAAATGGCCCCCAATATAGAGACCAAATGGGACTGATTTTTAATTTGATTCCTATCACACTATATTGTATTAAGACCATATTGTAACATGTTATAAGTCACAACATTTAATTGGTACATTTATACTAAGGTAAAAGATGAAAGTTCTAAGGTAAAAATGTTGATTTATGGTACCTTTTTGATCCAAAAATCGGCCCTGTTTATGCTATGAGTTTAGCACTGGATTTAAGTGATTTAGATATTAAATTCATCCCCATTTAAGATTATCAACTCGTGGCTCCTCAAAAACTTCAAGGTAATTGCGTAGAATGCATTTTTATGACACCTGAAAGTGCGTTTTTATGCTTTAAGGATTTTCTGGAAAATAAGTAGTCGCTATGAGTTCCAAGTGTTTATAAACATTGTTTATAGTCAATAATAATAATATATTAAGGTGTTACATTGAGTTATATGGGGTTATATCAACTCATGACACAATTTCCGGCCTACCGGGACACCCTCGGGGCAAAAAGGAGTGTTAAGAAATTCCCCCGAGCACTTTGTGTATTTTTGAAAAAGTAGCTCGAACATTATCTTTGATGTATATTGATGATAGGAACTCTAAGAATGAATTATATAGGAGTTTGTGCCACCTCGGCACCTCTCCGGGGCATTCCTAGGGGTTTATGGGGCCCCCATTGGGAACTCCCGAGCACTTTGCGTTTAACTGAGAATTTAGCACGAGGACTTCATCTTATATGTTTAATAAAGTGTTATGGTGCATTTGGAATGAAGTGTAATGCTTTATTTCATCTTATAAAATATTTTCGGGACTTTCGGATCTTTCGGGCCCTTAAGGGAACTCCTGGGCATATTGTCTCTTTACTCAGTTCTAACTGAGGACTTGTGTTTTAAAGGTCATATAATGATCCTTAGTTAACTTCATATGAAGTTTATAGCTTATATAACTTGATTTGCTTAAGGTCCGGCTTAACGCTCGTTTATGACCTTAAGAAGTTTAGGTGCGTTTTTAACGCCTAAGTGTTTATATACTTTTATCGGGGTTTAATAATCCCCTAGATAATATTTATTTACCATTATTTAATTATTTACAGGTTAGGGGTATTTCATTTTACGAAAGTATAGAGTAAACTTATAGTATACTGTAATAAGTTAGTTTTTACTTTGAGTATATTTAGAGTAATATCATAAATAAAAATGTACCTTTATAGAAATACGAGTACAAATTATATATACCAGAAGTATAATTTTTATTAGCTATAAGTATAAGTATGTAGTTATATCTAAATACAACTAAGAATTTGTATGGTTGAGACTATAAAAATATACACAGAATACAAATAGAAAACCTATGAGAATAAAAAAGATATACTATATATCAAAATTATAACTTAGTTACAATTGGTTTGATTTCTATTCTACAAAAAATACCAATTTTATTCTTTATTTTTGCTACAATCATGATATTAATATATAAGATGATTCTACGAATAGAAAATATTCTTAAGTAATAAAATGTATTGGGTATTGGAAAGAAAAGGTAAAGAAGCACTAATAATAGGGGTGAAGTGTAATTTCACTAAGGGGGCGTTTGTTTCAAGCGGGGGAAACAAAATAGAATCAGGAAAGGGAATGAAGAGGAATAGAAAAGAATTCCCTTTGATTTTTCAGGTTGTTTTTTTAAGCTGGGGGAATTGAAATAAATAACTGGTAAACGACTGTCGGTCAATGGTTAACGGCGGTCGGTTGCTGGTCAACGACCATTAATTGTCGGTCAACATTCACCGGTCACCGGTCAATGGACATTAGTCATCGATCAATGGTCATAGGTTGCTGGTCAAAGTACACCGGGGAAAGGGAATCCCATTCCCTAGTAGGAGGTGAGGGAATCAGGAAAGAGGGTTTTGGGGTAATCCCATTCTCTTTCCCTTCCCCCTACCTGAAAATAAGAAAAACTGACAAAACAAACAGCCGATTCCCTTTCCTGATTACCCCAAAACAAACACCCCCCAATTATTTTAGTGAATTTGTGACCTTTAATCAATTTTGGTGACAACAATGGTTTAGGTATGTTGTATCTTTGAACTTGGGGGAGCATGTCTTGTGTGTTAAGACAAATTGTCGTATTTTCCACAAGATGACCATTAAGCGAACTTAAAGTGTCTTAGCATATTCAAAGTGGTGTACTTTTTACCCATAGTGATATTAAAGAAAAAAAAAGAAAAATGATAAGGTGGATGAGAGAAGACGTGTGAGGGATTCTTATAGAGGGCATCCATAATAAAAGAAATGGATTCCACCCACTAATAAATATTTTTGAAAAATTTCATAAAATGTCTCTATATTTTTTGGTAATTCATGAAATGTCACTGAATTTTTTTTATGAAACGTCAATATATGGTTCCCGAATTCTTGAAATACCACTGTAGTCGTTACCAGAAAAAAAGACAATAATACCTCTACTATTTAACAAACTATTTTGAAAGTTCACATTAATCCATTCGGTGAGAGCATTTTTGTGAAATTTTTTAAGCTGACATAAATAGGTGGTGTCGGCATTTTTACCCCTTGACTGTTTGGTGAGAGCGTTGTGGCTCTGGGGATTTTTCATGCCCAAGTTACGCTTGTGATACTCTTCGCGTCGTTCTTCTTCCTTCTCCCTTATTCTACGTTCTTCCTTATCTTTATTGATCCTTGATGACGATTTTGCTCTATTGATCTTCATTCTCGCCTCTCTTTGTTGAGGAGACCCACATCTGCCAAGTTGTTGTGCCTTTCTCTTTGTTGATCTTCGTTCTTCCTTCTTTATGTTGATCTTCGTTCTCAAATGATGATAACATCCACTGAAATACCCCAAACCTTGATATGTTGTTTAAATGTTAAGATATGGTATAATAAGGCTAAAAAATGCCTTAGAAATATTAGTGAACGATTTTAACCTTATTAAACATAATTAATTACCTTAAAGTCGATAAGGGCAAAAGTGTGCTCTAAGCTTGGGATAATCTTGGTTAAGACCTAATGAGCTTACCCAGACCGTATTTATATGTTAATAGACATATTAAACCAATTACCAAAGAAAACCAAGCTTGAAAACAAGTTTAAACACAAAATGTGCTTAAAGGAGCCTTAAAGCACATTTTTGAAAAATTGTCTTGTAAATGGGTTTTGAATGGCTAGATGTTCATCATTACTCTTTAATTAACATGTGTACTACTTAGTATCACATTAGGAATCCTAAATCAATGGGAAACCAAAAATTTCACAGTTATGTGCCTTGTTTTTATGAATAGTGACTTTTATAAGCTAGTTTGTAACATATGTTATATTAAGTAATTAAATGAGTTAACAAAGACCAAAACACCCCTAAGTAATATATGGGGGCCGGTTTTTGTAAGGTGAGTCACCACCACCTGCAATCAAATAAGTGAAGGAAGACATAAATAAAATACTATACTACTTTATTAAGCACTAATATCTACTAAAGGCAATGACAATCACTCGTTCAATCATTCCTCTCTTTCCCACTTACCTCCACCGATTTCTTCATCTCCTTCCTTGCTCTCCATCGGTTTTGCTACAGCAAAACACAACTCTCCATCTTTGAATGCTTGTAACTTCTAGCTCCATGATCCAAATTCAATTTCGAGACCACCATTCTTCTAGTTGGAGCAAGCTCTACACTTCTATCTTTTCAAATCTTCAAAAGCCTCATTTCGGTGCCATGGAGATTCTCCATTGAAGGAGCTTGAGCTCATGTTTTCATGCCTTGTTATACTCCTTTGCATCAAGGTAAGGAAAGTCAAAGAAAAACTCCATTTCCTCTTGCTTATGTGTTGTCCGAAAATTCACCAAGTGTTGGTGTCTTCTCTTGTCCTCCCATAGCTCCATTCCAATCTTCAAAGGGCTAGGAGGATTCCTATCTTGCCACTTGTTCAAGTTCTCTTTCAAATTCCAAAGGTAATCATCAAGTTCTAGTGTATTAAAACACTTATGTTAACCTAGGGTTTGTAAATGAGTTTAAGCATGAAGCTTGAATGCTCATTGGTTTATTTGTGTGTTGGCTAGAACATTGACAAGTAGCCAAGTCCTCTTGCCGATTTCCAACCAAGGAAGAACAAGAGTTTCAAGTAAAAATCTTGAAAGAAAAGAGGTAAATGTGTTAACCTAATGTGGTTTAAATGCCTTAGGAAAATTGAGCTTGAGATTGCTTAATAAAATACCTAAAGAGCCAATGGGAAATGAGTTAGTAAAATGCTCTCAAAGAGTTTATTAAAGGCATATGTGATGTTGGGTGTATTTGCAGGTCAAAGGCAATTATTATGTGGAAATTCAGTGTTTAAGGTTTATGTTATTTAAGGGCCTAAGTGCCAAGCAATTTAAGTTTATGCACTATATTGTGATGTAGTGTAGCTTGAGGTTTAGTGTGTGTAATGAAGGTGTCTTTGGTGAAGGTGTATGTCTTTGGAGATTAATGGGTGAAAAACCATGTGTTTGTGTACAAGGATGTGTATTGAGTGATTAAGTGTTCTTGGGTTGTATTAAGGTGAAAAACTGTAGGTTTTGGTGTGAGGTAATACAAAGGAAGCTATGGCAAAATTTGGTTAATGAACAAGAAGTTTTAAGTGTTTGAAAGATGTTTGGAAGATGATGTTGTGATGGTAAGGAAACATTTTGGTATAGAGGTCATTATAGGTGAAACACCACTTAGAAAACCAAAGAAGAAATGTTACAAGTGTTAAGAGATTTTGTAAGAAAAAAATGAGTGACAAGTTGAACAATGTTTTAAGGTGAATCAAAGTGATATTTTGGTATTAGAATATGCCTAAGTTCATGTGTGAAGGTTGGGTAATCAATGCATGAAGATAATAGATGAAGCGAGACTTAGATTGTCAAATTTGGGATTCTGTTACAGGAGGTCCGGGACTTAGGTTTTGGATTGGTGTCCGGACCATATATGAAAAACAGGTCGAGAGTTGTGAGGCTGTCTTGGTCCGGGACTTGGGGTGAGTACAAGGTCCCGGACCACCCTGTTAAATGTAGCCGAGAGTACAAGACTGTCTTGGTCCGGGACTTAGGGTGAGTACAAGGTCCCAGACCACCCTATCAAAACATACCGTGAGTTTCTGTAAGTGTTGATCCGGGACTTAAGGTGAGGACCAAGTCCCGGACCACTCTAAAAATGTTGTTTAAGGTATAAAAATGATGTGTAATGATGGGGATTGACAAGTAATGATGTTGTAAGGATGTTAAGGACATGTTAGGTGAGTTATAAAGACAACCAAGTGGGTGAAAAGTTGTAATAAAATGTGAAAGTAAAAACAAGTTAAAAATGTCAAGTTGTTTAACTAGTTAACGAGGGTAAGTTATGAGCGTTAGACTTTAAACAAACATGTTACCCCGATGTTGATAAAAGTAAATGTAATGTTGCCAGTTGTTCGAGAACTGTTCAAGGAACTTAAGACGACACGTTAGAGTGGACGTTGGTGACAGGTATGGTTTTCTTGCAACCTGTGTCCTACCGGATTACACCGGCTTGTATGCCAATGTGTTTTTCTGTGTGTTTGCCACCTTGTAAGATAAAACATGTAATGAGATTATAGTAATTCATTTATGTGGCGCACCTAGTTCCCGATACCATTTAACCTCGAAAGTGTTAAACCTTAACTAACTGAGTCTAGGATCACATGAGAGTTTGGTATTCGGATTAAACGACCCGAACCATGGGGCGTTCTAACCACGGCTATGCGTGAGTTAAATGTGTGGTATGTGTATGTGAATGTAGGGATCTCCCTTGTATGTTTAACCCAAAAGTAATACTGTATGGTGTGTAGGTACGATAGACTCCGTAGTGGGGTTCTAACTAATAACTAAAAGTAAGTATGTACTAACAGTAGTGAGGAATCCGGTTAGGCCGGTCGCGCGTTGTTTGGGAGTGGGTATCCTTTTTAGCTTTACCCTTCTCTCTGTTATGGTTGTTTCCCTCACGGGTTATGATCTCCCATTAGCTTATCCCAAAGCTTAGCTATTCTGACTTATGATCGGTTTAGGGGGAACATGTGTTTGTGTGGTGTGTTCGGGTCACTAAATCCGATCCATCTTTAGGTAAGTTACTCGTCCGACTATTAGGGCGGTAATGAGTGTTGTATAACGAGCTTAACATGGGGGTGATATCTTTCCCTAGGCTCACCAGTGTATTAACTATGTTTGGGCCGGTTCCTAAGAGATCCGTACCCGTTATGTATGTGTTATTGATATACTGCAAAGTTATTACGATGTGATGTTATATGTGCTTAGAAGTGAAATGTGAGGATCATGGATATGATTCCTAGTATGTAAAAGAGACGTTTGTGGAAACCCGATAGTGGGTGAGTGTCGTCTATTGAGGATATAGCTCCGTTAGAGGAGAAATACTATAGGGTTGAAGAACTCAAAGAGTGACTGGTTAAGTATAAATGAGTTATTTAAGTTAAGCCCACTAGGGTGAAATGTATTGTGTTGTAAGGTTGTGATCTACATGCTTGATTTAAATGAAATCAACTGCATGCTAAGACGACAAGTAGTTGTGCGTGGCCCGGTAGCATGTGGGCTGCGGGATTACCATACCAGCAAAGGTGCTGAGCCCCTGGGGGGCCACCCTTTCTTTCCTTTTCTATTTCAGGTACAAGGAGCTGGAGCCGTTCGAGAGTAGGACGGGGTAGTTGTTGCGTACGGGTAATTGATGTAATCACTTGTAACCTGTAGGTGTAGTAAGACCGAAATTGTTCTCGGCATTAGTTGTAAATACTCGGTACAGTTGGAAGGTATTTGTATAATGAATGTTGGTGTTGATAAAAGAGACAGTAATGTGTAGTTGCTCGGGGATCTAGTCCATCAGATCGATACAGTTGTGTAAATGTTAGCCTTGTTAGCCACGTGGGTGGTTAACGGCGTGTAACACCGATGAGTTAAGTTATGTGATGATGTGTATTTTCCGCTGCAGTTTAATGTTAAGTATGTTGTTGTATGTTGGGGTGTTACATCCACACCAGGTAAGTGAAGGTTTGTGCCAGTCTTCTCTGATATATTTTTTCATCATTGCTCACCGGTTGCTCTTCTCTGCTTCTTCTCCCCCAAATTATGTTCGAGCTTTGTGGACCGTGTGTTGCTGCTCCTCTCCCCATTTTGGTTCGAGCTTCGTCCAACATCTTTTGGGTTTGATAAGTGTATGATGGTTGTGACTTCATCTTGCTTCACGATTTCTAGGGTTCATACCCATTTTCTGGTGGATATGTACTAACTGTGCTTGTTTGGGGTGTTGTTATGTATATATTGGAATTTTTGTTGATTTAGCTCCTTTATCGGTTGATGCACCATTCCAGTTGTTCAGTCTCATGATTCTCTCAAATCTGGACTCTTGCTAAGGTACCTGCCTACGTTTGTTTTGTTGCGTTTTTGATGCCTTTGCCATTCGTTTTCGGCTATGCTCATGTTCCTGAGAATTTTCTATGGTTTTCAACGCTTGGGATTTTTGTCTGAGTTCTGATTTGATTCTGTTCTTCCTTGGCTATGTTATATGTTCTATCTTGGTTATGCTCTATCGTAGCCAAATTGAGTATGTGTGCACCCATTCCTGGCTTTGCTATTTGAGAATATTGTTCCAGAATTTACTTCTTTACTTGAACTGGCTCTGTCATCTGAACTGGAATTGAGTTTTAAGTTGTTGGTTTGTATGTGGTTACGATCCCCTTGGAACTTGAATCACCTTGGTTTGATTTGGGTTTGATTTGGTGTTTAATGTGACTAGTTGGTATGTGGTTATTGTCCCATATTAGGAACTTGGATAGGTTGTTGAGCCCTATTTTGAGGCATTACCTTTGTGGTTGGATTTTGGTTTGATTCGGATTAATTAGTTTAGACTAATAACCTTTGGTTCATTACATTGTTGTGATCGGGAACTGAATAACCCATGTTTAGATTTAAAAAATTGCTCATGAATTATGGATTAGTGTATGACACCCTACCATTTGTGTTAGCGGCCACCTCCACCGTAGTACTATCCTAATGATCTTGGCCCGGTTAGAAATCCAAAGATAAGAATGTAAAATACAAAAAAGTAGTGCTATTGTGGCAGTATCGGTAGTTATAGGTTGAGTTTTGTAATAACTTCATAAGTGGTTGTTGTGAGTCTACACTACTCCATGCAGTGATGCTGAGGGAAAAATTACTATGATCTGAATAGTCCCAAAAATATTCATGCAACGATGATGAGGGAAAATTACTCTAAGATAAATAGTAAAAAAATGCATTCGTTATGCCTTGACGCATTTTGACGGTCAGATGACAACGAAAGACAACGGGAGACATGTGGCGATCAGATGAAACGAACATCAATGGAGGACTTGTGGTGATTGGATGAGAGCGAGCATTGTAGAGTACATTAATAGGACTGTAGTTATTACTAGTGAAGTTACTTGTACAAATGCAATTATGTAAATATAGACAAGTACTGAGTGTATTAGAACTCTTTGTTGTTACATTTTTTTGTTAAAACTCAATAACATTTAGTACATGATCTTGTTATACTAATAACACACTAATGTTTACTACCTGATTTCGTACAACATTAAACTATTGAAGATTATGAAAATGGAAAATGTTTAATTTTCACTACACGACTTCATAATTAACTTTAAATTTGAACTAATCTTAGATGACATCTGAGCAATGCAGAAAAAAGCTAAGGCTAGAAAGGGAAAAGAAGTCGTTAAGGGTGATAATAGTCGGGGAAATATCAATTGGGACAATGATCAAACTAGTTTACTAATTAGGATGATGGGTACCCACTATGTGCACCGCCATGGAAAAAAGGGTGAGGTGGTTAATAGAAACGTAAGATAGAACAAAGTGGAGGAGGACTTCAACAACATTTGTGGTACAAACTATACATACGACAATTTCAAATCTAAGAGGGACAAGCTTAGAAAGTAGTAGATAGATTTGAGGAGGTTGGAGAAAGGTAATATTGGCCTAGGGTTGAATAACAAGATACAAACAGTTGGTGCTAACGAGGAGTGGTGGACAACCAAATTAACGGTAATGAAACAACATTAATTAAGATTATTATTAGGTTTTTCCTTTGAGGGTAACTAACAATTTCAACTTTTTTGGAGGACATCTCGTTCCAGTGCTTCAAGACTTGGAGTTTTGAGCCCGAACGAAGAAGATCACCTTCAACGTGTGTTTGGCGGCGCTGAGCCGAAAGAAACAAGAATGTTTTTTTTCTTCACGTGTCCTCCTCACATCAGAGGCTAGCGATGCCGACGGTTTATTAGACGGTTATCATCCTTCTTCCACAATGACTATTATGATGGTAGTCGGTCCTTCGTCAATCCCATGGGAGCAATCAATGTTGACGATGACTTGTCCCTATGCCAGCTTACGAGGAGACTGATTCTCCTATCCCTACTTTTACCCCTACCGGACCAGCGCGCTCCTCCCGCCTAAGAAAGAGATCCTCTGAGTTGGATAACTCTTCCGATTGTAAGAGGAAGAAGAGGCTTATGAAGGAGTGAGAGGCGAGGCAGCTAGACACCATTGTTAAAGGATTACCAGCTACTCGTGTGGGGCTTAACCGATCAAATGAGTTACTGAAGACAATGACATAACAAGCATGAGCTAAGAACATTGGCCAGTGAAGCGAGGATGATATCGTGACAGCCCTGTTTGATATACCAGAGGTGGCTTCTGACCCTCTGCTGCTTTCAGATGCCACAACAGCCATGGAGAACCCAAGTCGTATGAACTAAATTAGAAAAGTAGTCCATGTAAAATTTCATCAATTTTGGACAACATTTACGCATCTTCGAAGTTGAACGAAATTAGAAAAGTAGCCGGATGTAAAGGGGGGAAACCACATGGGTAGGGGAAAGTAATTTTTGAAACCTCATGAGTGGGCTGTGTAATTTCACTAAACGTTATGGGTGAGGAATGTAATTTTCCCTTCTTAATTTATTAGCTTATGGTGAAGAAACATGATGAAGAGTTAGAGAAAGTAATGGAAAAAAACATAAACTATATTACCCTGTTAACACTTGACAACTTGTCAACAATTATGAATTTTTTTATATTATACTTTTTAAATCATCTTTTTATCTACCAATTTGAATGATCTTTCACAATAAATTATTTATAATTTTTTAAGAACCATCATCTCTTTAAAAAATTATATTTCATTTTAAAGAAAACTTTATGATATAATATTTTGTTTTTTTTAATTATTATTTCTACAATTAGTAATGGTTATTTATGAAATGAAAGTAAAAAAAGGGAAAGTGCCATATAATAGAATATAAATTATGCCTTTTAAACTCTACATTCTATTTTATGGTACTTAATAATCTAAAAAATAAGAAAAGTTTAATATTTTATAATGTTTTTTTATTTATATTTTTATAGTTATATATATTTTTATAGCATTTTAAAATTTTTTCTAATTTTTTTTAATAATTTTTAACACTGAATGGCATATTGTAAACTTTCAAAGTATTTGTTAAGTAGAGGTATTTTTTTTTTATCTTTTTTCCTTTTGGTCAACTGCTTGGCATTTCATAAATTTTGGTAAAAATATATAAGCTTTTCATAACTTCTTTTTTTCCAGAGATATTTCATGAATTAGTCAAAAATATAGTGACAGTTTATAAAATTTTCCAATATTTTTTATTGCATTCTCTCATAGTCTCTCTTGTTCACCTAGACTCTCTGAAGAAGAGTTCATTAGCTATGAACCCCTTCCACATCTTCTCTCTTCCATCTCATCATTTTATTTTAAGAGATGAGAGCAGCCATAATAGAGTAGAATTCACTCTAAAATTTATAAAATAAAAAGATAAAATATGACATGAATGAGATAAGGTGAGAGAGAAGTTCTTAGCTAAGAACCCTAAAAAGTGGGTGACTTAGCACAAGAAGTGAGAGATTGTGAGGAGAGAATTAAAATAGTATTACCTCTTGTTCGTAATAGATGATTTTCTAACACAATACACTGAAATTAAAGAGACACATTTTGGAGTATTTTACCCTTACTTTTCTAAAGGGAATAGGAGAGTTCTGGGTGTGAGGAGAAAAATAAGGGGATAAATGTGGAAAGTAAGTAGTGAAAAATACCAATACATTTTATATTTTGAAAAAATGACGACGCTTAAAACATAATCTATTGAGAACATAAGGAAATCTTATTTTGAGGGTGGAATCCACTTTTGTTGTTGTGGATTCCACAAAGTATTATTATAATTTCTTCTCACACTATCTCTTCATGTGTAAGCAATAAACTTTTCTCTCCAAGTTCTCAACTAAGTAACTCTCTCCTAATCTCTTTTCCACATCACTATTAATTTTTTTCTTTCTATTTTAACCTTTACAAGAAATAGCTTGTGAAATGATGCAATAAAAATATATTTTGTTGGTGGGTGGAATCCAATTTACTTTTTGTGATGCCCTGAACCAATTAGTGCTTTTTTCATTGTGGGTAATTCATTTGCAAATAATTGTTCATTTAGATAATTTGTTACGTACTAGTTTATCATTATATAGGGGCATTTGTTTTGGGCTAATAAGGAAAGGGTATCAGAATGATTCCCTTTCCTACTGTTGTTTAGCCAGTTTTCCTATTTTCAGGAAAGGGGATGAGATTACCCCAAAACCCTCTATCTTGATTCCTCACTTTCTACTAGGGATTGGGATTCCCTCTCCTAAATACACTTTGACTGACGACATATGACCATTGACCAATGACTAATGGTCATTGACTGGTGACCGATGAATGTTCACCAGCAATTAGTGGCCGTTGACCAGCAACCGGTAGTCGTTGACTAGTGACCGGTGGTTGTTGACCGGTTATTTATTTTATTTTACCCAACTCAAACAAACAACCAGGAAAATATAAGAGAATTTTGTTTCATTCCTCTTCATTCCCTTTCCTCATTCCATTCTTTTTCCCCCGCTTGAAACAAACGCCCCTAGGATTAACTTAGTTTCTAATACTTTAAAAAATTTCAAGTCTTGTTACTAGTATTGCTTTCCCCTTCGCACTTTTCTACCATATTTTGCTCATGAATTTGTTTCGGGTCTTAAAAAGTGAATATCCTTTATTTGTAAAAGAATCTAATTTATTAATATTTTCCATGTTTTACAAAATTTCCTTTTTTTGTTTGTTAGTTACATTGAAAATAATATTTATGTTTCTTCAATTTGAAACCATTATTCAGCTTGCACTTTATCAGTGAGATAATAAAAGTTTATGTAAATGCTACTACTACTGTCAATCTTCGACATTTCAGTAAACTGATTAAACTTAGGAGCCATTTCGTACCATCAATGTGGAATAAGTCGCTATGCTCTTTTGTTCCTTGATTGCTGGGAATGTTAACGAGTGTTGTGGGCTCTTCTACCTCCAAAACAATACAATCCCAAGGTGTATTCTTATGGAAAGCAAAATAACGAAAGTGGACTCTATTTGCCACAATGACATGCTTCATTAGCAGCAAAGGATTGTCGCGCGACCTAATTATGGATTTTTCTAGATAGAAAATAGTATTTGATTAGGATGGGCACATGAGGCTAACAATTGACCAACTATAATGACATAAATATAAGGGTTAAAGCTCGAGTGTGTTGGATCTTGTACTCAAGCAAACTACTTAGCACAAATACAATAAGCTGCATGCATTAGAACATAACCATTATTTTTTCTCAAAAAGGGACGAAATTCCATTTCTTCAAAATGTAATGACAAATTTGCATTATCCCTCCATCAAGACATGTTAGATAACTGTACTCACTCACCACGAAAATTCAGAAACTGCAATGCCCACCACCTACACATTTTTAGATTCTATGTATTTTTTCAAAAGTTCTTCGATGGGCTCCATTTTTGTCCATGCTAGCGTTGTAGACTTCGATGAAAGTCCAAAATATCGGTTAGGGAATTGAAAAGAATGAGGGAAGTAGAAAATGCAACAAAGTTTTCTTATTGAGATGATGATTGTTACAGATTTTTGATGACAGACGAGAGTCATTAATATTGAGAAATTGAATTACAGAAAAAATATTGAGAAGTAAAACGATAACATATAACAACCTAAGAATAATAGTTGTAAGTAACTAACTAATTGACTAACTGAGTCCCTTCATCCCCCCTCAAGAGTAGGTAGGTGATGCGCCTAGCTAGTAGCTGGTCTTGAAATGAGCAAAGCAGATGAGACACCCATATGCTGAAATTGTTTGTGATAATCTTTCCCAAGAAGACTCTTTGTGAACATGTCCGCCAACTGAACATAATTAAGAATGTGAGCAACAGAAATCAATCCTTGTTGAATTTGCTCTTTAACATAGTGACAATCTAACTCAACATGCTTATTTCTTTCATTAAGAACTGGATTTGCGGCAATAAAACTATTGACCGGTATTACACTTGAGAGGAATAGAGTGATTTCTTGAACACCCAACTCTGTCATCAATCTACTCAACCAAGCTAGCTTGGAAGTGACCTTGCACATTGCTCTATACACAACTTTGGCAGAGGATAAAGAGACACTTGCTTTCTTTTTTTTCCTATGACAAAGGATAGCCACCGATCTTCTAAAAGTTTGGACATGATGCTCAAATATGAGTCAGAAAATGCGACTAGCTTGTAACCAGGTTTGTTACTGAGCAAGACTCCATTACAGAGTGTTCCTTTAACATATTTCAACACATGAAGGGCAACAGTATAATTGCAATACCCCCATCCCAAATCGGGATATGAGTAGTAATGTAAGTTGTTTATAAGGATATACGTAGGTTGACTACAATAACTAGACCTTCCACTTTTAGGCCCAAGTGAGAACAAAAGGCTTAAAATGGCTAGTTTTCAAGTCCGAATGGTTTAGGAGCTAGGTTATTGGATAGTTGCCCGTATAGTGTTATAGATGGTATCAGAGCTGACTCGGGACCATGTCAGGATGGGATATCTGATACCTACTAAGGAGGTCCATAGGACTTGGATTGCGACGAGGATGTCGCGTTCTGTGCGTGGGGGAGTAATATATATGATACCCCAATCCCATATCAGGATATGAGTAGTAATGTTTATAAGGATACAAATGGGTTGACTATAACAACAAAGTCTTCCACTTTTAGGCTCAAGTGAGGACAAAGTGCTTAGAGTGGCTACTTTTCTACAATTGGATACTAAAGCTGAGATCAGGTATAGTATTTATTAGGTAATCAAGTTTACCAATGAGTTTCTGATAAATCTTTAGGATTATGCAAATCAAGCATTCCAATGTCATCAAGAAGTTCACAAGAAAACTTCTTCCGAGTGATGATCATGGCTTGATCAGTGCGAAGGAATTCCATACCCAAAAAGTAGTGCAAATAGCCTAGATCTTTAATCCTAAATTCAGCATCAATGCTAGCCTTGATTTGACTATAACATCCTCATTATCTTCATAAACTGACAAATCATCCACGTAGAAACCAATGTAAACCACATGATCTTTATGATGTTAATAGAGAACTGAGTAATCATTTTTTTGAACTGGTAAACCCTTGGGAAATAAGGAAAGTAGTCAACTTGGAATACCATTGTCGACTTGCCTGTTTTAATTCATACCAG
Organism: Limonium bicolor; assembly: GCA_023374045.1. Taxonomy (NCBI): domain Eukaryota; kingdom Viridiplantae; phylum Streptophyta; class Magnoliopsida; order Caryophyllales; family Plumbaginaceae; genus Limonium; species Limonium bicolor. The sequence continues at coordinate 306,519,995 of CM041776.1, read as the reverse complement.
GATTTCTTCAATTTACACACCTTGTTTTCTCCATCAGCCTTTACTCCATCGGGTCACTTCATGTAAATTTCTTCATGTAGCTCACCATGAAGAAATGCGTTGTTAGCATCAAGCTGACTTAGAAACTAGTTTCTTTTCACAATCACAACTATAAGAACTTTTATAGTAGTCATTTTCGCAACCGGTAAAATGTCTCATTATAATCAATACCATGCTTTTGTGTGAACCCCCTTACAACTAATCTTGCTTTGTAACACTTTAAAGTTCCATATGCTTTGAACTTCACCCAATACACCCAACTTATTGCCCACTTGCCTTTTGGGAGGTCAACAATTTTTTCAAGTTCCATTTCGTTTCAAAGCTGAAAGTACTTATTTCTTAGCCAATTGCCAAATTCCGATATTTATGGACTTCTTTGAAATTTCTCGGCTCAATTATTTCTCTAGCAGTGGAGAATTTGCTGTCGCAAGCAAAGCTCGTGCCAAACATTTCTTTCCTTGAAGCTGGAACTATCTGTCAAGGAAAATACTCCAAGGGTATTAGTAGCATTTGGAAATCTGACAGTGCGATGAGATAGAATTTTGGTAATAGGATCTTCTGTTCTTGAAGATGTGAATTGACCCACAAAATAATCTAGCAAATGGGATGGTTGATGCCTTTAATCTTGGATAAACCTCACTGGTTCAACAACAAAATTTTGTAAGGTAACTGTCTCTGCTGAATCCTGAATAATGAAACCATCAGAAGCACTGTCTGTGGCAACATTATCAGAAACATTAATTAGTGCTGAAGGGATTTCCATCTTCTATATGGCTTCGAGTCTGTTGTAGAGAAGTGATATAGGGCTCATCATCATCTTCAATGTTCATGCAGTTGGTGCCAGGAAACCTTTCCAATTCACTGCGAGAATCTTCCTTTTTAGTGAAAGGAAAAATACTTTCATGAAACTTAACATCACGACTATGAATTATAGTGTTATCATCCAGCTTTAGCAACTTGAAATCTTTGCTAATAAGATTGGGCCTGAGATAAACACATTTGAAATCTCATTCTTCAAACTTCATTCTGTTTGTCTTGACATGGGTAGAGAATGCAAGACATCCAAAGGTTTTGATAAAGACTTTTGTTATTGAGACATCGAAAGGCAAATGATAAATCACTGCAGTAGCAAACAAAGCACTTTCTCCCGATACTTGAGAAGAATTCCATATTGAAATTAAACTACATGAGCTATTTCTAAGAGAAACCTATGTTTCCTCAAAACCACAACTTTATGTTGTGGGGTATGTGGACAGCTTCTCTGATGTATGATGCCTTGTTATTAAAAGTAATTGGCTTCTTCTACGGATGCCCCTAGCTCAAAAGCATTATGTGTTCTTATCACTTTTACCTTCTTGAAAAACTCTCTCCACCATGACTAATAATTCTTTGGTGTGATTAAAAGCTTGAGACTTGGTTCTCATCAGCTTGACCCACAAAGATACGCTTTTGTCCTCAACTATGCTGAGAAAAATACCTATTCCTATCATAGTTCTTCTCTGAGCAAGGGACCCAGACATCTATACGTATGAGATCAAAGCTATCTATGCTAATGCTATAAGAGACAGGAACGGGCAGTTTGTAATCTTTTGCTTTATTACGAGCATCACAAACAAAATTTTCTGGAATATATTTCCTCCTAATCAATCAAGTCGTACTAATTTCTCTAATGGAAGTGACCTAACTTGCAATGCCAGTACATCACAAACTTATTTAATACAAAACTACAACCCTTATTGACAACCCTCGTGCTGTTCATGCTTCACAAAAATCTTTGAGAGCTTCAGGATCCAGAGTATACAAACCACGCTTTTCCTTGCCAATTACTCTTTAAAACCTCAATGCGTGTGGTCCTGCACAGTGCAGTGAGTACCTTGAAACACCATACTGCACTTTAGAGGTTGGTTCAATAGCTGGAATTCAAAGTCTACCTATACTTTTCTTGCAAAACCAATACTACAACCAACTTCATGAAGTAGTCAGCAGATCAAAATCATCTTCTGAATTATATACTATATCGTGCAACAACTGCTTCCTTGATGAGTCTAAGGGATTCAATGATGTCGTCACACAGCTGTTGAGGATCAGAAATGGTGTCTTCGTCGACTGAGGCAACTAGTGCCATTTGATTTCCGCAACTTGTGAATGTTATCATTGAAGCCTGCACGTATGTACCAATCCAATGATTGATATTAATTGGTTAAAGTGGAGGACAATATTAATGTTTTCTCTTCTAAATTTTTGGGGAAGTCAACCCAGAGGAATTAATGAAGTATAGCTAGAATTCCTAATATTTACCATCAGTATTATAAGTCGATCGAATAATACTTGCCTGTGTTTGGCCATACAAGGTAGCAGCAATGATGTTGATCCGGTGACCACAGAAAAGAATTTCTTCTGTCGGTCCGACCACATTTGAAAAGGTTAGTGTTGTGTTGGCGCAAACACGCTCTATTATTGTATTTTCAACCTGTAAATTTACCAAACAACATATATATACATTAATATGCATTAAATAATCTCTAGTAATATATATAACATGGATAATAATCTAAATTCACTCATAGATGTACCTTCATTCCAAACAACATGGGAATGATTTTAAGACCGAAGAAAGTGAAAATGGGTTCAAGGGAGTGTTTTCTTCTATCAGCTGTCACCTTTGCCTCTCGCACATAATCTAAAGGATCATCGTGAAAGCCAATATTGAAAGGTAGAAGAAACAAACTCATCATATTGCCCCATTTTGGTTTGGAATCATTCTCGATTATGTTCTCTGCAAAATCCTGCATGTATTTTAGGATTGAAAGTGCACATGCCTATATATCTTATATAAAAAAAACTAATTAAAAGTAGCTTGCAATTATGAGGATTCTGATAACTAACTTGAATTCCTTGAGGTCTTAAGTTGACTGTAACAATTGATCTCAATCTTATATTCTTTGGAAGTTTGTTGTTCATCTTCTTGTCAATGGTGACTCCATCTTCAATTTCATCAGCTTTGTAATAAGTACTATGATTGTGATCACCTGCGATTATTTCATGACATGTTATATACAATATATCCTTTTGTTTAAAAGTGACTTCTAATTGATCAAGTAAACTAAGTAGATAGCTTGAACTGATGTATGTACATATATATATGTGTATGTTGGTGGGTGGGGTGCTCACTGTATTTTCTATTGAGGTAGTATGACAATCCAGCTTGAGTGATTCCAATTGCCACATCATTGATTGTCTGCAAAAATGTTAATCTGTTCCTCATCGATCAAAAGCTAATGATTACTGTTATCAATCTTTAGTTTTATAAATATATGTATATGGAGAGAGTAAAAACTAAAAGAATGTTTGGACATTTCGAGACCACATTTTCTTCTCAACTTTATTCCGGCAGCCAAGTATGACACCACAAATGGACTCAATTAATATCAAATGATGTGTTTCATTAACTTACCACATTCATCATGTTTTTAACCAACTTGATATCATCCAAGCAAATCGTCCTACAAACAAACCTCCTGGGCTGTCGAAATGCAGCAGCACCTGATCTTTTCCCCTTAATCGGTGTGTTTGTATCCTTTAAGAAAAATAATGTCGCAAGCAACTTGAAAAAATCCACACTTGTATTCCAAATGAGCACCACAATATTCCACCATAACCAAACTAAAACCACCTTCAAACAATTACTCATACAGTGGCGACCTCCTAATCTGCCTTTATCCCCCTCCTTCTTCTTCTTACTCACAGGGAAGATTGGAAGAGCTGTCGGATTAAACACATTGCGACTGCAAGCTAGGAGTAAAGCCATGAGAGAAGCACCATCACCAAGTGAATGATGAGCTCGGAAAATAATGATTCCCTCCGCATTGGATGTCTTAAGTTTAAGGAAATGAAGATCCCACAATGGTCTAGATGACATATCAAACCTCTCTTTGCTTAGATTATGTAAATAATCGTCAACAAATTTATCAGCCATCTTTGAACCGGGTTTTATGGTGGGATCGTCAATAATAGGAACTATAAGATGGTCGTCAAATTTGATCTTTGGAAGTCTCACCCATTTGAGTTCATCTCTTTTGTCTCCAACCTAGAATGAATCAGTCCAACTGTATGAATTATACATATATATTTAGAGAAATAACTAATTAATATTGAAACTGATCGATATATAATATAAATAAATGCAGATATATATATATATATACCACGATGCAGGAGAAACGAGGGTGCTTGAGTATTACTTGACGTATCACTTCTTTTCCTCTGGTTTCGTCAAGAGGAGTCTGTGATCCAAAGATTGCTAATACGTGCAAGTTAAAGAGTGGATCGTGAAATGCCTTTGACCATGGGCTCAAGGGTTCATGCTGCTTCAGTACTTTCTCCACCTCAGGCGGCATACCTTCAACTACAGCACAATCTTCATTACCTGAGGGAGTTGTGGTGTCCGTAGTGCTCCTTGGTTCCCGCTCACACCAGTTTTCCATCTTCTGCTTCTGGGTATATATATATTCTATTCTGTAAGTGCATGCATATGGTAAAAATTGGGATAAAAGACAAATTTAGAGTCATACTAGTCAGAAAGCTTATAAAAGAAATGTGGCAGTGTCGTAGATTATGTATCATTTGATCCCGAACTAACTACTTAATTAATTAATTACATCTTACTTATCCAAAAAAAATTAGTTACATCCAAAATCTAGATAAGCTAAAAATTCCCGGTAACCACTTGCAAAAGAATACCTTTTTAAGATATTATTTATTTGTACAATAACAAGCAACAAGCCATTAATAAGATTAATATAACATCAACAACTTTTTTTTTATTTTGTTCTTGCACATCGATCTTACTACAGATTTTCTGATTGCACTACTTGTGATGTGACTCTTTTTGTTGTATATATATAATCAAGGCATTAGCGGTGAATTCAATTAATAATCAAACAACGCACGTACGTGCACCAAAATAAGATGAGAAAAAAGATACTGTGACCCATATATTGATAATAAAGGTTTAATTGCTGTCTATATTTAAAGCGATTCCAAAATTTAGAGATATATTAATGGAACCAAAATCACACCCAGTAAAAAAAAGTGAAACCAACGAGGAAAGAGATCAACTAACAAACACCTGTATGATTACACTTCCACAACAAATTTATCGAGAATTTAAATCTCTCACAATAGCCCTTGTTCCTCTTTGCAAAATAAGCAAATGCACCACATCCTATATATACACACACGAAATGATAAGTTGCTACTTAGATGGTGGTTGCCTATATACCGGAGAAGAAAAGTTTGAAACATATGAATACTTTCCCCGCCACGCTAGACACTAGTTAATATGCTGTTACTGCCACCTACCCAATTAATGATCAGGAAAGTGGCATATAGTCCAAAATTTCAAACTTTATTGCCATGGACCCGGGAAGTGTAATTCATTGCTTCTGCCATACCATATTTTTTGGACAAGTGTACGGACGATGAAATTGTTAAACCATGGTGCGTATCGAGAACAAAGAAACAGAGAAGAGGAAGGGAGGAAGACGAGAGAACTTTTGTTCATTGATTGAATGAGTATCAATGTTCTGTACATAGAAAGAATGAGTATTTATATACTCAGTTACAGACCGGGAATATTAGTAAGTAATGTGGGCACCACTCGTAATATAACATAACATATGATATCACATTCTATTCCTAATATACCCCCCTCATGAGTTAGTGTTGACAAACATTAAATCTTGGTGTCTGTTGCAGAGAGCAGTTCTAGTTGAAGGAAACTTGTCTGTAAGCTTGTCAACAGACATTACGTCACGGTTTCTGCTCTAGAACGTAGACCCAACTGAGGAAGAAGTTGTCTGTAAGCTCTTCCTGTTAACGGCTTAGTCAGAATATCGGCGAGTTGTTTTGAAGATGGTATGCACTGCACTTGTATAAGACCTCCTTGGACCTGTTCTCGCACGAAATGACAGTCCAATTTGATGTGTTTTGTCCTTTCATGTGAGACAGAGTTCTTTGCAATGTGGATTGCTGAAGCGTTGTCGCATCTCAAAGGGACTGGTTCAATGTCCGTGACTCCCAACTCATGTAGAAGGCGGGTGAGCCAGCTTAGCTCAGCTGTAATCTATCGCATGGATCTGTACTCTGCTTCAACAGAGGAGAGAGCAACCGAAGCTTGCTTTTTCATCTTCCAGCTGAGAGGAGAACCACCAAGTAGAATGTAGTATCCTGAAATACATTTCCTGGTTAGAGGACATGCAGCCCAGTCAGAATCGCATAATGCTACCAGATTATAAGAAGGGGATTTATTAAAGGAAAGACCAAATCCTAAGGTGCCTTTTAAGTATGCAAGTGTGAGGTATATGGCAGTGAGATGTGCACTAGTTGGTGATTGCAAGAATTGACTCAAATGTTGTACTGTAAAAGATAAATCAGGACGGGTAATACTTAGGAAATTTAACTTCTCTATGAGTCGCCTGTAAACTGTTGGATCTTCAAGTATTTCTCCACTGTCCTTGTACAGTTTCTGATGCAGCTGTAATGGTGAAACTGAAGCTTTACAGTCCTGCATATTATAATCTGATAGAATTTGGGAAGCATACTTCCTCTGTGGCATGATCAGTCTATCATTTGTGTCAATGAATTCAATACCAAGAAAATAATGCAGCTTTCCTAAATCCTTTATCTTGAATTGATCATGCAATTTGTGTTTCAGATTTTGGATTTAGACTTTATCATTCCCGGTAATCATAATATCATCAACATAAATGACGAGAAAGGTTGTTTTTTCAGAATATTTCTTTTAGAAAAAGGAATAATCATTTTTGGACTGTTTGTACCCCAAGTTTTGAAGGAAAGTGGCTAACTTATCGTACCACTGTCTCGAGGCCTGTTTGAGCCCATATAGGGATTTGTTTAATTTACACACTTTATTTTTACCTTCAACTATCAAACCCTGCGGTATCTGCATATATACATTTTCCTTTATTTTACCGTGAAGAAAGGTGTTGTTCACGCGCGCCTAGCTGATCAATAGTCCACCCCCTGTTTATTGAAAGTATGACTAATGCATAAATAGTTGTAAGTTTAACAACTGGTGAATAGGTTTCCTCGTAGTCGAGGCCATATTTTTGGGTGAAACCCCTTACAACTAGTCTAGCCTTAAACCTCTCAAGACTGCCACAGGGTTTAAGTTTTGTTTTATAAACCCATTTGCAAGAGATTGGCTTTTTTCATACAGGAAGGTCTACTATGCTCCATGTTTGATTTTCTTTTAAGGCCCTGAAATTATTTAGACATAGCATTAACCCACCTAGGGTCTTTGCTAGCTTCATTGTATGTTTCAGGTTCCTTAAGAGAGAGGAGGTTATCATAAAATTTTGTGGAAGTAACAGAAAGGATGACATTATCATTAGGGATAATGCTGGCTAAAGTATCAATGGAAAGAGTATTAATAGGATGAGCAGGGTTTTCTTGGTTGTGTAACCGGGTCATCAAGATGTTGGAGAAACAGTCTTGTGCGGTTTGGGTTGTGCAGATATAGTCTTTGTATTTTTCTGGTGCCTTGTGTAATCTAGTTGATCTGTGCAGGGTTTGTGTGGTTGTGGGTAGGGTGGTTTGATCATGTTCTTCGCTGGAAGTAGCTGTATCATGATCAATACCATCAGATGAGGGATGAGGAAGTGTTTCTGTGTTATCAGTGAGGTAATGGGATGGGGTGATATTATCAGTGATGCTTTTTGTATAGGATTCTGTGTGATTGGTGGGAGAATGAGGTGCAGTGGTATCATCATCAGGAAGGTTTTGTTCGTGAGAGACGTTATGTTTCTGATGATGATGAGACTTAGAAGGAGGTAGGATAAGATCTGTTGAAAAATCAGTATTTAAGGATGAGTTTTCCCTGGTGTCATCATAGAAAGTTTATGAGGGTTTATCATGCCACAGATCACTCCAGTTTTTATCCCTGATGGGGTAAATAGTTTCAAAAAACACCACATCTCGGCTAATTTTGATTTCTCCTGCTTCTATGTTGAGAGCTTTGTATCCCTTTGTATTTTTGGCATCTGCTAAAAAAACTAAGGGTGTTACGAGATTCTAGCTTGCTTCTGTTAGGTTGGATGTTGGTAACAAAACACAAGCAACCGAAGTTCCTAATTTGATCATAATTAGGTGGGTAGTCATAAAGTTTTTCATAAGGGGAGATATGTCCTATGACTTTGGTAGGTATTATATTGTTGATATAGACTGCATGTTCAAGAGAGTAGCCCCAAAATTCATAAGGTAACCCCGATTGATAAAGGAAGGATTTAGTGATCTACATTAGGTAACCTTGTTTTCTCTCAACCACCCCATTTTGTTGGGGTGTGTGAGAGCAACTAGTTTGGTGTATTATCCCAGTTTTTCTAAAGAATTCTTTTCCTTCGTGAGAGGAACCTAGTTCCTTAGCGTTGTATGTTCTAATTATTTTTATCTGCTGGTCGAACTGTTTTTGTATTAGAAGAACAAAGTCTTTTATTACTCTCATTCCTTCTGATTTGTATTTCAGTAGTCTAATCCAGGTTGATCTACTAAAATCGTCTACAAAAGTGATAAAATACCATGTCCTTCTTGTGTTTGAAACCTCATGGGACCACAGATGTCCGCATGAATCATGTGGAAAGGAGATACACTCTTTGTTTCAGAAACAGGAAACTATATTCTTTTACCTTTGGTTTTATAGCAAATGGAACATGGTATAACATCTAAATGGGGAATTTTTTTTCCAATGTTAAGTTTTGAAAGTTTCTTAGAAGGTATATGGCCAAGTTTGCTATGCCAGAGTAAAAATTCTCTCATTACATTGTTGTCAATACTACACTGTCTAGAAGCAAAAATAGTAGAAGATGAGGATTATATCTCTTGAAGAAATGATCCTAGAACTACAACATCCAAGAAATATAGACCATAGCATTGAGTTCCTATCCTCGCTTCAGTTTGAGTGTATTTATCCTGCAGAATGCAATGGTTATTTATAAAAGTTATGACCATATTTAGTTGTTGACTTAATTTACAAACTCAAACTAGGTTAAACATGAAAGTTGGAACAAACAGCACATCAAACAAGATCAATTCATCACAGATTTTTACAGAACCAGAATCACACACTATCCTTTTCTGACCATCAGGCAAAACAATATTTTTGTTAACAGAGGCATGTCGCATATCTGTAATTAAAGTTCTATTACCGGTGACATGGTCAGAAGCTCCAGAGTCGATTATCCAAGAGATTCAAATTATTATCAGCAAGAACACGGTCAACTACTTGCATTTGAAGAGAATAGTTTGTAGAGAGTTTACCAGAAAAAGATCCGAAATCTTTGTCAGAAGAGTTCTTGCTGATCGTGTTTCTTTGCTCAAAGAATTTGGCTAATTGCTCGATTTGCTCATTCGTGAATCCTGAGACTGGGGAAGACTGATTGAGCTTAGATTCTTGCTGAATAATGGGTCCGGCGACTCTGTGTTGTACTCGTTGTTGATTCTGGGACTGATTTGGAGCAGTATGGTTTCCATCTTGTCCAGGGAAGCCCACTAACCATCAACACTCAGACCGAGAATGCCCAAGTTTAGCACAATTGGTGCACTTGACCTGATTTTTCTTTTCACCACTATTGGTTGTGGAAGACCTTCTTGAATTGGGAAATTTACCACTGGGCTTCTTTATATTTGAGGAGGTTTTGTTGAATAGGGCGACGGAATCCTCAGTCTCGATCAACTTATGCTCAGAGAGGCGTTTTTCTTTCTCGCTCTAGGAGATAAGTGTGTATGCTTGGTCGACGTCGGGGAGAGGATTCATGAGTAAAATGGTATCCTTTACAGTCTGAAAAGAATCGCTGAGACCATCAAGGAACTTGACTAGGCGATCTAGGTTTAGGTTTTCTTTGACTGCTTTTGTCACGCCGCTGGTACAACCACATTGGCATTTAGGGTCTGGTCTGTTTGCGTCCAATCGATCCCACAGACTAGTTAGTTTGGTGAAGTATGAACTTACTAGATCTTCTCGTTGGTAGAGTGAGTTGATTTCCTTCTGTATTGAGTAAATATCTGGTCCACTCTTTGTGTCGAATCTTTTACAAAGAGTGCTCCACATTCGATGCGCCATCTTGCAGTAAACCACACTGTCCGCCTGTTCCTTGTCGAGTGAGTTTAGAATCCAACTCATTACTGTGTGGTTACATCGTTCCCACATGGGGTATCTCTCCGAAGTGATGTCGGGTTCTTCGACGCAGCCATTTACAAGGCCAAACTTGTTCTTGGCTTTCAGAACAATGGTGACAGCTATCTTCCACTGATCAAATCCTCCTTTCCCTTTGAACTTTGTTCCGAAAGATAGTGAAGGCTGATCGGAGGGATGCAGATAGAGAGGATCATTGAAATCTTGATTCGAAAGGGTTTCTTGAACGGTAGTTTCTTGTTTCTCGTGATGCACCTCTTCATGGTTTGTTTATGACTGGTGTTCTTCGAAGTGGTCATCTGCCGATGTTTTGTGTTGATTGAATTTGCGGAAGTTGCTCTGATACCATGTTAAACAATGGCGTGTATCGAGAACAAAGAAATAGAGAAGAGGAAGACGAGAGAACTTTTGTTTATTGATTGAATGAGTATCAATGTTCTGTATAGAGAAAGAATGGGTATTTATATACTCAGTTACAGACCGGGAATATTAGTAAGTAATGTGGGCACCACACGTAATATAACATAACATATGATATCACATTCTATTCCCAATAGAAATCCCCCTTACATGCTCATTTAATTCTTCTTCTTCTTATTATTATTTTATATCATTATAAGGTGAGTTGGCAAAATAGATTGGGCAGGAATTTCTGTCAAAAGTTCTGTCTTTAACGCCTTTTATTTACCCCTGTCATCTTGCGAATTCTAGCTTTCTTTTTGGATTTTCCCATATTTTCCCTCTGAAGCCGTCTCTAATCGCTGATCCCTCTGCTTCTAGGGGTGAGCATTTGGATAATTCGGTTAACCGAAATCCAAATTACTGAAAAAAATTGGATTTCGGTTAATTCGGTTACAAACCGAATTAACCGAATTTTAGTCAAAACCGAATTAACCGTTATCCGAATTATCCATAAACTGAAATTTTTTTAGACAAAAAACCGAAAACCGAACTGAAATCCAAATTTTCATCAGTTCGGATTTCGGTTAACTGAAATGTGAAAAAAAAACCGAAATTTGAATTTTTTTTTTTGGTTTTTCAATTAACCACATGTTACAACCCAAAGGTTGGTTTTGAGTAAAATACCTACTACAGACAGAAGAGCATAATTCAAACATAGAGTAGCATGTGAGTAGCATTTAGCTACTGCACGCATCAGTATCAGTATGTTTACAAAATTAATAACTTATAAGCCTATTTGGCAGACAATGTAGGATTGCTTGTACAGAATGAAAAGGAACCCACATTTCTATTGCTCTCCCCCTCAACAACAAAACGCATCAGTATTTACATTGCTTCTCAGCTGTTGTCTGATGCAGCAACACATCCCACTACTGCACATGGACCGGTATCACCTACAATCAACCCACCAAATTGATCACTTCACTAAAAGCAGAAGATAAAGACATATAAATGCAGAAGATTCACATACATATGACAGTAACCAGAATCCAATTTTATTTTCTTTGTCAAGTTTCAGAGAGAAAGAGTAGAATTGTAGAAGTCTAGAGGTCATTAATATCATGTTTTTTTAAAATTATGTTTGTAAAAACCACCTTCTTTCAAGAAACCACCTTACTAAAATATTTGCATTATGCTGGGACCAGCCTCAGAAAATTATTTCTTTCAGTATCAATAATACCAGCATGAAGAAGCACATGATAACATGAATCATGGCGCATTTTACCAACCCACCTTGCTTCTGGTTTCTCTCAGCCTACAGATCATATTTACAAAAACAACACCTTGCTTCAGTATCAATAATACCAACCCACCTTGCACGGGATCTTTATAATGCAGATTTTAAACTAATTACAGAACGAAAAAATGCATAAAGCCTGAAAAAGATACTGAACTACACAATATAAGTAACCAATGAAAAGTCGTACGGGCGTGGGGATTTTCATTTTCAATTCAAAGTGGATTTGTGAGTGAATTTGATTCTTTCTGCAGTAGGAAAGCAGTAGATGACAAGCAACTGTCTTTGTATTCTGTTTCTTCTGTGTTATTTTACTTCTGAATTGGTAGTGTGTGTGTTAGATAAATATCTCTATATACTAGATTAGTGTTAAATAAATATCTCTATATACACAGTTATCTTATATATATATATATAGTAGTGTTCATTTTCTTCTTCCCTTTTTGGATTGGAGAGCTTTGTAACATATATATAAGCTCCTCTCTTCAATATTGGAGAGTAGAACTGGTTTTTTAATTTTCCGGTAATCATGGTGCCCAGAAAAAATGGTAGTTCAACCACCTTTGTAGAAGTTAGCATCCATCAATCCATCCTCCATGCATTTCCACACTGATTTCAGCTCAAGAATATTATATTCTAGTAATGGAAGGGCTTATTAATACTTGACCAGTAAAATCTGTCTTATGTGTGACAAGGATAGACCAATCGTAACATAATCTCAATGCACATCCAATGGTTCGTTCAGCCGTGAACCTGAACGGGATGATACCCAACTACATACAACCTAAGAAAAAGGAAAGAAAATAAAAAAAAACCAAGGTTAATAATGACAGTACACTCTTCTGATTAATTAGATTCTTGAGTTTTTAAAGTCTGCAATCTTTTCTCCTTTATGGTTTCTTTTTCAATCTGATGTGCGAGATGCACTGGTGCAAACAAGTAAAAAAATGAAGGGAGATGCACTGGTGAAAAAATGAATCGTTTTCACCCTACTTCAATCTGGTGTGGAATCGTTTTCACCCTACTTCAATCTGGTGTGGAAGTTACAGTTGGAGACAGAAGTTCGAGTGATTTATCATCACAAGGCACAAACACAAGGAAGAATGAAGTTTCAGAATCACCATGGAATGGAAGAACATACGTTGAGTGAGATTTGCTTAGGAACTTAAATGTGGTGAGGGAGATTTGCTTACGGAGTGGAGGCGCAGCCGCCGAAGGAAGAGAAACACCAGCCACCACCAGTCGATGTCTGCCGCCGTCGTCCGAGGTCGAGGTCGAAGAAGGAGTTGGAGTCGGAGAAGGAGAACTGGAGAAATGGAGACTGTGAGTCGTGTGCGACTGAGGGAGTGGGTGGAATATATTTAGGGTTTTAGTTGAGTGAGTAAGTAAATCTGAAACTAAAAATTTAAAAATAGATTTTTTTTTAAAAAAATATGGATATTTCAGTTAACCGAATTTTTCAAAGTCAAAACCGAAAACCGAACTGAATTATAATTCGGGTAACCGAATAACTGAAATTTTAAATTCGGTTAAAAATCCAAAAAAAAAATTCGGTTAATTTGGATTTCGGATAAATCCGAATTATCCAAACTGAATGCTCACCCCTATCTGCTTCGACTTCTTCCGCGGTTACTTCTTCAAAGCTTGTTTGTTTGTTGTTGTCTTGGCCTTGGAAATGGCTTTCTACTTCTTCAATCGAGGGAGTGGGGTTGACTCTTGGTTTCAATTTACTCATCTTTCCTCTTCCCATGTTGATATCTATTGATTTTTCGTTTTGCTATGCTGTCTTCGCCCTCCTTCGTCTGACCACAAAATGGCCAACCAAAACTTGCATGCAATCGTTGAGGATTTGTCTTCATGTAGTGTAGAGGTGTCGCTCACAAAAGATGAAGGGCAAGCCATATACATGCATGATCTCAAGGACAAAGCTCAAACCTTACCTTTCACCAGATAGGATATTCAAGCAGCTGAAATTCGGTCAACTATTAACACAGTTTCAAAATCAGAGTATCATGCATTTGGTGCACATACATGTTTCGAATGAAATTGGGGATTGGTTCTGGTTAGGTGAAAATACCAGGATAATGGTGATGACTATTTCCTGTAGAGGGACATCAAACAAAAAGCCAAATCACGTCAGTATTAAAAAAACTGAATTGACAGAGGCATAGGGTAAGGAACCAGCGCTGGTTGCAGATCGCCTGTGGAGCTCAAAACCAAAATCTTTCTCTACAAAAAGGCCAGATATACATGCGATGTAACACACCTTGGGTCGAGCATGACAACTTGATGATGACTTCAACATACGTAGTGTAGGATCTTTTCCTTTTTGAATTTGAGAAGCAGAATATGGTGCATGCAATCCTGTATCGAGGGCGGTGGTGTTTTGATGGATCATTACTACTATTCCAACGTATCGACAAGAGGAAGATGTCGTGTGATCATGAATTCATTGGATACTTATCTGGGTGAGAGTATATGAAGTTCCCTTTTTATTTTAGCATTAAGAATTCGCAAGACGATTGGGGAATCTATTCAGTTGCTTCCTTGAGTATGAAGAGGAAGATGGATGAATTGAAGGGGCATACATGCGAATGAATGTCCTTCTAGACATCCTGAAGTTGGTCTTGCGTTGTGTGAAAATTTCTTTTGACGGGGTGGACTCAGTTCTCAAGGTAGCATATGAACGGATGCAGGTAATTAGTTTTTGTTACGGCTTGTTTACCCTTTCGACTAAGGCTGCTATGATCAAATGGAGTTGAAGGTAGGAGTTTTTCCATATGGCCCTTGACTGCGAGCTTCCAGTTTCCGATCGGGTCACTAAAGCTTTATTAAGAAAAATAGTGATATCCGGAAGTTCACATGTGGACTTGTGGGGAAAAAGCCTCAATTCGAAGCATGATTGTCTTGTAGAAGAGTGGACGAAGATGTCCATGCTAACCAGATGGGGGAAGTTGGAGCTTCCCAAGTCTCTGCTGCTAGTACCTCCTCATCACAACCTGAACCTGTCCAAACTACTCCTGAAACAGGTTATGATATTAGCTTAAATAACAACTCAAATTTTCCAGAATTGGAAGAGCCACAACAATAACAGGAGGAGAAAATCGTCAATTTGCTCGATTTTATGCATGAAGGTTTTCTAGATGAAGTATGGTACTTACAACACTCAAGTCCAAGTTCTTATAAGGTAAGCAAACTCCATGTCTGGTTTTTTATCTAGTCCATCAAAAGGAGCCGGGTGAGGTGAACTATAGCATTCCTAATGTCACGAAACCCCTGTCTCAAAGGGTTTCCTAGATAGAATGGAACCATAATACGGCTCGTCAATTTGGACTGGGTGTGGGTGTAGCTCCCTAGCAACCATGGCATGTTTGTGGTCCCCCATATAGCTACGCCTCTACATGATATATATGTGCTGTTGGTATAATCTTACTGTAAGGGATGTTTTTATTGCTCAATAACACTGTATGCACTTCGCCTCGTTTGGAACTAGTGGCTACTTAGACGTCTTATGCGAGAGTATGGCCTTAGGGCCTTCAATATGGTAGGTTTTTAGTTATGCCTTTGTTATGCTTATTATATGCTCCAGATCGTATTCTTTATTTGGATATGCCTTTGGGGCAATGTGTTAGATTTTCCTTGGTGTCTGGCTTGTAGGGTCTATTCTAGGTAAGTAAAGACTCCTTAATTTAGTTGTTGGGGAGGTTCTATGGCAATACGATAAGCTCTCCCTAGGCCAAGCAAAGGTTGGCTGGCTCTTGTGCTACTTCGGAAAAATCCTAGGAGGATCAGGATGCAAATAGTGGTCTGTTAGTGTTTTTCCTTGGTTCAAGTCCTCTAAGATGTAGGTGTTTTGATGGCTCAAGAACTGCTTATGCACTCGCTTGCTTTTGGAACTATTATTGGGTACATCAGAGGTCCCATGCGAGAGTACGTATGGCCACAGACCATTCAATATGGTAGGTTTTTAGAGGGTGTTTTTTTTTGGTCTAAGGGGGTCTATTTGGTTCTAACTAAAACCCTAGATCATAGAATTGTCATTCCGTGGAGATGAAACCCGCTTCTTGACATCCCTCAAATACCTACTTCATCGCCCGTCTTTACACAAAGTTTTACGGGTAATGCTGGGCACTACACCCGCTTTTCAATGGGATCCACGTAGAATTATGCCCTATAGGTAGAAATTGACCAGAGTCGCCACCTAGTTTGACCTAAGAATAACTAGGAAGAAAAGGAGAGGGTTCTACCAACCTTTAACTGACTCTGTGAGATGACAACGACCATGACTTCGGGTGGTGCCCGAGGTCTCCAATTGTTGAGTTTATCTTTCAAAACCTTTTTATAGAGATTCAATACAAAGGGGCCACAAGGATAGGATTAGGAAAGGAGTAGGCCTGAGAGTGTTGTGAGGCGAGCTTTTCTGTCAAGCTAGCGTTGAATAATGGTTAATGGATAGAGAGAATGGAATGAGTATGGGATGAAAGACCGGAATGTTTATGGTTGAGTGAATGAAAACGAAGTTTGATAGTTTGAAGGTTTGTGGGAGCCAGAGTAGATTTGAATGCTTTGAGAGCTACTAGTACCACATTAGAGTTGTGAATGGTTTTCGATTGTAGGGGCCTCACACCGTGGACAGATTGCCTACGTACTCAACTCTTTGTTGAGATAAGATCTTACGTAGTTTATGGCCTTTAGGATGGTTGAGTATTTGAGGTAATCGAGGGTTGAAAGTATTCGAGTTGTTGGAAGTGGGAGGGCCGAGGGCGAAAGGGAATTCTTATTATTCTGAGGGTTGATGAAATTCTTGACCATTTTGTGGGGTTTGATGGACTGTCAATTTTTTAAAATTTTGAGGTGCAAGAGTCTGTGAGACACTCAGGTTTTGAGACATTTGAAATCTTGAGATGGCGGAGTCTGTGAGACGCTCGGGTATGTGAGAAATTCAAAACCCTGGAATCTTTCATTTTCTGGAGTAATTGAGAATGATCAAGGCTTTAAAGGATTCATGAAATGAATTTATTCGAAGATCTGAGAGTTATATGAGTTTTGAGGTTTTCAAAGAAGGTTTGTGTGTGAGAGGTATGTAAAAATGCTAAAGTCTGTCAGACCTTATGAAATATGCGAAACTGAGAGATGTTTGAATCTACGAGGCATTTAAGTCTGTGAGACAATTGAGAATTAGAAATTGGAACCTTGAGATTTTAGGAGTAGCTGAGGATGACTACAACTTTGTGAGCTTTGAAGTGTTTAGAAAGCTATGGAGATTTGAGAATTTCTATGAGTTTGATGG
Source organism: Limonium bicolor (assembly GCA_023374045.1). NCBI lineage: Eukaryota > Viridiplantae > Streptophyta > Magnoliopsida > Caryophyllales > Plumbaginaceae > Limonium > Limonium bicolor. The sequence goes on along the minus strand of CM041776.1, from coordinate 306,502,757 downwards.
TTCGAGATGTTGCATGAATTAGAATATGTAGAGGTGCTTTGAAGCTTTGAAGGAGGTTTGAAGAGTTTGAGAGTATACAATTGTTCAAAGTGGTCTGAAGATGACTACAAAATTCAGAAGGTTTTGAGAGCATTGCAATTTCTTTGTGAGCTTAAAGGTGGTAAAGGATTTGAGATACCTGAAGTATATGAGACACTGGGGTCTGTGAGACATTTGAGATCCTCGAGTCTTTCATTGTTAAGGACAATTGAGGATGATTGCAATTCTGAGAGTTTTGAAGCATTTTAAGAGTTGGGCATTTGTGGAAGTTTGTGAGTGAGAAGAAAGTAGAGATGTTCATAAGCTTTGGAGGTTTAAGAAATAAGAGGATGTATCATAGTTGCTTGAGGTTAGAATTAGTGGTTTTGTGAAGTAGAGGATAATTGAGGAATATTTGAAGATTTTAGGACCATTTTGGCTGCTCTTGTATTTGGATGATATTGGAAGAGTATTTGGTGTAGTTCATGAAATTTAAACTTGGATAAAGATATATTATTGAATTGAAAAGGATACATGTGATTGAGTAGAGATTTTCAATAAAATGGGCCTCACTGAGTCTTAATCGGCCCCAAACAATAAGATATGAAACTGGCCAGAAAAGATTGTAGCCAAAATACAGTTGATCAACCATAAGTTAATTACAGGGCTTGAACAAAATAATATGAAACTTTATAAATCTTAATGATCAATGAGATTAGCCAAAATTGGCGTATGAACCGAAGAACCGAGAATAATCCTTGATGTTGGATAAACTTTGAATTGAAACATGGGCCTTCCCCAATTCCAGGGTCAACGCATGCAATTTTAGAGAAACTTGATTTAATCAACTAATAGTCAAGGCCAGTTTGGATAATTATCTTAACCACTCATCGACGGAACAAGCATAAATTCACAAGTCTTAGAAGTTCACTTGAGTTCCCCAAACACAGAGAGCACCTATCAGATTGTCACTGTTTAACAAGGCAGTGTATTTAGAGACACAAACTGACCACAAAGGTTGCACAAGAAATTCACAAAGAAACGAAGTTCTTACCGTGAAAATGAGGGAGTGTAATGAGAAAACAGGACGTCAACAAGAAGAGGCTTCACCACCAAAGTTTCCACTAGTATCAAGCTGAAACATTGCACGATTTAGTACATCAAATCAAAAGATACATTTATCAGTGCTTTCACGCTTAACCCAAACATAACACAAATCGAAGGAAAAAAGAGAAGAGAAATCCATATTCGGAGTGAAATCGAAAGATGTATAGCAACCGATCGAGTTTGCAATGACGACAAGATCATATAAAGGTTGGGTAGGATGTCACCGCTCGTTGAACCTCGGAGGACATTAATAGAGCCCCAAATCATCGGAAAGGGCGGAAGCACCCCCGTCATAACCGAAAGAAATGGATGACATTAGGGGTTACAAGATTTCTTTGTCTTGGTTACCCAATAATTTTAAGGTACCGACCAGTTAGTATGATAGGTTCTACATGCAACCAACTCGGGTGCACCAATAATACGCCCGAGCATTCATCATGAGGCTCATTGGAGGAGTGTTGATGCCAACCCAGGACAGTCGTACTATGTAATGTGGACACTTGGAGCTGTTAAGAGATCTCTGTGAAGCTTGACACACACATATCGTGGTTTGTGAAATGCTACCCAATTTGACGCTTCTTATATCATTGCGCCCACAAAGTTAATAACATTATGGGCATATTCTAGAATTCCAACACTCTTTCACGCTTCCAGAAGAAGCTTATCTGATTCACAAGTCTATGGATACATGTAATTACGAATGGTCAGCATATTACTTATTTTTGTATATAATTTTACTTATAGAATTATCTACATACTCAATACTGTTTAACACTTGCAGTTGGGACAATCCTAATGTCCCCATGGTGTTCCTACGTGACGTTCGTCGCTTACTTGATTCGATTTCAGTCCCACCTACAGAAGAACATGTAATAAGTTCTTGTTTTAATCATGCAGTCATTAACTTTGTTGTTCATTATGTTAAAAGTTTTAAATTACTTTCAACATATATATTGACAGTGGGTCTGACAACCATATGGTGATACTCACCACCGCTGCGCAGGTGCCTATCATGGACCAAGAAAGTACCTGAAATGACATTCCCCTCGACAACCATATGGTGATACTCATCACCCCCGTATAAGTGCCTAGAGGAGTATCATGGACCAAGAAAGTACCTGAAATGACATCCCCTGGAAACCATATGGTGATACCCATCACCCCGGCGCAGGTGCCCAGAGGAGTATCACTACCCCTGGCAACCATATGGTGATACCCCTCTAGTAGGGGCATCATGGACCAAGAAAGTACCTGAAATGATATTCGCTTCCTGGTCCGCCTCCGCCTGACTCATCACATTGATGCATCCTTGGTTCCGGTAGCCACTCTGCTTCCGTATTCCCTTCAATTCTCCCCACCTGGTTCGTATTCTTCCCATCCCTTTGGTTCCCTCCACTAGTAGTCTTACCAGAATTGCCTTAGGACCTCTGTTACTACTCTCATGCTGACTTCCCTACTGGAAGTTCTGCCTACAAACGCCTTCACTACCTCCCGTCTTTTGAGAGTTACCTTCGGAGTTACCTTGGAAGCACTCGAGCGACCTGTGTCCTAACTTTCCGCAGATACACTTCATAGCATTCCCCCTCACAATCTACCCCCGGATGATACTTGCTACACCGCTTGTAGTGGAAATGCCTTTCTTTTCCTCTCTAGCTTCCACTGGAAGAATATCTTCTGGAAGAATTCAGTCCGGAGAACTGACTACCTTCCTTTTGATTCATAGAGAACTTCCGGTTCCCCTCCTAATTGGACTTTAACTTCTTGTCCTGATTCTGCCCTTAGAAACACTTCTTATTCCTACGATGATCCTCCTTATGCTCAAACTTCCTCTTTTGTCCAGACTAGACCTTCTTTCTCTTCTGCTGCACTCTATATAGATTTCCAGCCTTCCCATACGCATCCTGTAGTGTGGAAATAAACCACAACACAAGGCCTCCTGGAGACTCTAGTTCAGACCTTCAACAAAGCGCTGGACCTTTGAAGCCTTATCTGGAACCATAGTTGGTGCAAATCTGGCCAACTCCAAAAACTTAGTGTGATACTCCTTCACACTTAAGGATAGCTGCTTTAGCTAGGAGAATTTGAGGTATTTTGCATCCTAACATGCACTGCATAAAGGCGCCTCCTCATGGCCACTTTAAGAGCTTCCCAACCAAAGTCATGGTCTGCCAAGAACTCATCCTTGTGGGTGGCCCACTAGATATCCACCTCACTTTTGAAGTAGTAAACCACCCAATTCACCCTCATGTTGGTTGGGCAATTCACCATATCAAAGATCTTATCAAACTCCCTGATCTAGTCCTCCAGAATTACCAAATCTTCTTCCCCAGCATAGAAGTTGGGCTTCATATGGGCAATTCTCTTTGAGAAGTCTTCCGGAACATTCTCCCTCTGGGCCTGCCTCTAGACTATCTGTCCCAAGCTGAGAGTCAACTCCTAGAGCTGACAAAGTTGAGCATTGCCTGCCATTTCTACTTGATTACGTTGTCCTGAACCTCACCCCCTGACCATTAACTGTGTACTGACAACTGTAGGATCACCTTATCCAACCCAAACTTATACACCTAACTCACCATGAATTGCAATCAAAATCACAGTGGTTATCATGCAAACAAGTATATTCATATCATATCAAGCATACAAACCCGTTCACCAGTCGGCTTATCCAAATTTTATTGTCCTAGATTAGTGTAAATTCCTCTCTTCTAGTTACTTAAAACCTATGGCTCTGATATCACTTTGTAACACCCCGATTTCCTACCATACCTAACTCTAACACAGTCGCAACAGAAGTAAATAAAACCTAATGGGGTATTACCGCCACACCCACAAGAGTGAGTGTTAAGGCTAAACTTTCCAACACAACTCAAAATTAACTAAACCGAAATATCATTAAATGCCAAAGTAGTTACAAAATATAATAATCAAATCTTGTTGCAGCCTACAACCTCTAAAATCCTTCCTACCGGAACAAGCTTCCGAAACTAGCACTTATAACAGACTTCCGGTATAAATACCCTCAGGAACAGTTTGACACTACAATCTAATTCTAAGTCATTTTTCGTATCCCCATCCGCAAAAAAAAAAAAACAAGACCTCAACTATCAACCTGCAATAAAAATTACAAACAACAGAGAAAGAGGTTGTGTAAATCAGCGAAACTGAGTAAGTTATTGTTACACCGTGTAAAATTTTATTATGTTTGGAAGCATCTTTGATCAATATATAACACCCAAGGTAAATAAGTTATACAATTCAGAGTCAAGAACAAAACATTTAAGCATGCAAGCTTGATAATTCCAACATCCAAATTTACAACATTGATAATTGATAAGGGAGGAAATCCATCACCCCAAAGGATCACACCGGTCGTAAGACGAAGGAAACCAAGTCCACGGCCCTTTGGGTACATTAATCCAAAGCCTCAAGGGTTCACGCTGGTCATAAGACAAAGGACACGAAGTCCACGGTCCCTTGAGTAACCATTCCACCTCACCCTACGTTCTTAAGTGTGCACACCCCCTAAAGGTACTTTTGACCAGTAGAAGTAGATCATAATGGCTTAAACCACAATTTATTGGTAGTGGCACATAATCAGTGTATCCAGTTTGTATAATCATATATCCAAGAAAAGTTCCCTTACCAATACCAACAAACAACCAATAGTCCATAACATCATCACAGTAACCACCAAGTTATTCACTCACATCCAAATCAAGTACAATTTTCACCAAGGTATAACAATGGTAGTAAACAACAACTTACCCAAGCGTCGCTCTAGTTACTACTAGAAATACCTCCAAAAGTATCCAAAACCTATTCATAAGCATCACACCCAATTAGTCCCTTTACTCATATTCCTTGTTTCTGGATATTCCACTGGAATATCAGACTGAACATTTCTTCCGAAAGAGACTTCTGAAAGGACAAACACAACAGAGATCTTATCCTTGTCAAACGATTCCAGAATTTGAAAAAGAATGTAAAATCAATAAAAGAAGTTCTTTTCCACCAAAAGAAGAATCTTGGACATTTCTAATAAGACGATACTGGAAAGAAAGTGTTTTTGTGGAGTTTACATAATCAACGACTTATTAACACAATACATGGTAATTATCGGTCAACAATTGTGGGGCTAGGTAAGTCATTATTAATCTGGGTAGAACTTGAGAATAATTTGAGGATTCTGATAGAGGAACCTCAGAGTTGTGATAAGAGGGATATCGACACGACAAACTTCAAAACATAATCATTACAGCGTCGACCCTTCTAATAGAAAGTAATTTAGTAGACTTGGATTCATGTACTTACCTTGGTAGGACAGATGAGAAGGACTGGGCTACCCTGAATCGAATTCGCCTCAACTACAGAAGAACGTCACACTATAGGTTTGAAGAGAAAGAAGAGATAGCTAAGGCGTCTATTTAAGTTTGAACGACAAGGGAGTTATAATTTACGAATCTCGGGAGTAATTAGGGTAACTAGAAGATCCAAAGAGTATTTATATAAGTAATAGTTACAAAAGATAATGTCGGCTAGTAACTCTCTGAGTAACTTAAGGATGCGACATAAATATAGGAAACGGTTATGGGTTAAATATAGAAAACGGTTGCCGACCCACTAATCCTTCTATCGGAACTTAGCCACTTCTGAAAAACCTACCAGACACCTACTTCCGAAAGCAATTACCGGAAGCTTCCTTTCTAGAGTAGACACCCTTAACCAAGGAAGTGAGTACCTTAGTGTTAAGAATTTCAGGGGTATTTCAATGTCGACCACCACAGGCCGCTCGGCCTGATCCTGAGCCTGAATCGATTACCGTTCAATCTAGTTGGACTACAACATTATGGGTACGAATTAAGTGCATGGGAGTGTGCCCTTAGACTACTCAGACCAGTATTGGGGATCATCATTAAGTGGTCAGCAACAAGGACAGTGGGGTGGTCATATAAGCCAACAAGCATAGTGGGGTGGTCAAACAAGCACCCAAAATCATTATGGTCCGGTTGATCTGAGTACATACCCTGATGTAAGCCAACATGATCTTATTAGTGGGCAACCAACCAGTCATTGAGTAGGCCAAGACCCAAATCCCACAACTTTGGTCTTCTTATTAATTCATCCTCTTATGTTGATCCAAGTATGACCTATGGCCAAGTTTTGGCACTTCCAAGTAATTTTTTTTTTTAAAAAAAGCCACCTTCTAAAAGAACAGAATTTTGGCGAAAATTTCCCATCACACAGGCGTGAACATATCTTCAATTACAGTTATAATGCAACAATTTTATCCTCCTGCTATTTGTTTTTATTAAAATACTCCTACTATTTATATAGCTGAACTTCCCGATTCGAAGCGTTTTAACTTTCTGTTGGTTTGAGCTCTAAAATTTACAAGTAGAAAATTACTTGGGATGCACTAGAAGACTTGGAATTTCTTATGTTCATTCAACGAAGAAGGGAAGTCGGAGGTGAAGAACACAAACAACTTGGAGGACTTCACATGCAGCAAGTGGAGCACGAAAATTGTGACACTGGTTTATTGGAGAGTATCTATTGTCTTTTTCAATTATATATTCATCTAGGCTAAGAAATAAGATCTCGAAATTAAGAACACATACATACCATTCTTCAATTCATCTCAATTAAAGTAATAATCAACTGTCTTTAAACTTCTATTTGCTCGCCTCATTTCTTTATAGAGGACGGAGATATGGCTTAACTAATTTTGAAATGAAGCTGCTGATCTATGAAGAATATATTGAGCCAGGATCTGATGATCGTCCTTATTATATATACATATTAAATATGTTGTTTAACAGCTGCTTCCTTAATAAGTCTAAAGGATTCAACGATGTCGTCACACAGCTGTTGAGGATCAGAAATGGTGTCTTCGTCGACTGAGGCAACTAGTGCCATTTGATTTCCGCAACTTGTGAATGTTATCATTGAAGCCTGCACGTATGTACCAGTCCAATGATTGATTAATTGGTTAATAGTAATACATGTTTTCTTCTAAATTTGTGGGGAACTCAACAAGTGGAATTAATGAAGTAGCTAGAATTTCTAATATCCTAATATTTACGACATCACTATAGACAAATACTTTGATAGAATATACTTGCCTGTGTTTGGCCATAACAGGTAGCAGCAATGACGTTGATCCGGTGACCACAGAAAAGAATTTCGTCTGTCGGTCCAACCACATTTGAAAAGGTTAGTGTTGTGTTGGCGCAAACACGCTCTATTACCGCCTTTAAGACCTGCATTTCAAAATATACACTAATATAATATCATTAGATCGATTAACTCCATGCTTCACATATACTTATGGCATGCCTTAGTATATGATATCGTAATTAATTCGAATAGAGTCAGTCATGCACCTTAAATCCAAATAACATGGGAATGATCTTCAAACTCCAGAAAGTGAAGTTCGATTCGAGGGAGTGTTTTTTTCTAGCAGCTGTGACTTTTGCTTCTCGAACATAATCTAGAGGATCATCTCTAAAACCATGTTGAAAGGTAGAAGAAAAAGGCCCATCAAGTTACCCCATTTTAATTTGGTGTTATCCTGTGAAAAATCCTGGAAATGCATAGTGAGAGTGTGAGGATTCATGTTAAGTTAAAAGTGTCTAATTAAGTTTGCAATTATGGGGTGATGATCGAGATAACTAACTTGAATCTGTTGGGTCTTAAATTGACCATGAGTGTTGATCTCAATCTTATGTTCTTTGGAGGTTTGTAAGTCATCTTCTTCTTCTTGTTGGTGGCTCCATGATCTTCAGCTTCAATATTAATACCATCCACAGGTGGTTTTGTAATTAATATAATAAATTGATAATCATTTAATATTTATTGTAGCTAGATACTTAGATTGAAATGATGAATGTATATGTGGGAACTCACTGTATTTCCTATTGAGATAGCATGACAAGCCAGCTTGAGTGATTCCTATTGCCACATCATTAATTGTCTGCAAATTAAATCATATAGATATAAGATTAATGTATTAATATGTATATTAATTAGTTGCAATATATATACTGATTGATGTAGAGCATGAATGAAGTTGATTTCTAGCTTAATTACCACATTCATGATGTTCTTAACCAACTTGATATCATCCAACCGAAGAGTCCTATATACAAACCTCCTTGGACTCAATGCAGAACTTGATCTCCCCTTTAAAGGAGTATTGGTATCCTTCAAGAAACATATTGTTGCTAGAAATTTCAAACCATCCACACTTGAATTCCAAAGCAGGATTAAAACCCACCATAACCAAACCAGAACTCTCCAACAATTACGCATAATACCTCCATCTTCTTCTTCTGTCTTGATGATTTATTACTACTCACTGGAAACTTTGGAAGAGTTGTTGGATCAGACACATTGTAGCTGCAACCTAGTAGAAGAGACATGAGAGAAGCACCATCACCAAGAGAATGATGCGCCCGGAAGATTATAACTCCTTCCTCCTTAGTCGTCTTAAGTTTTAGAAAGTGTAAGTCCCACATTGGTCTTGATGACTTATCAAATCTTTCCTTACTTAGATTGTGCATATAATCCTCAACGTATTTATCAGCCATCTTTGAACCTGGTGTTATCGAAGCTGAGTCGATAACAGGGACGACAAGATGGTGATCAGATTGTAACTTTGAAATCTTGACCCATTCGAAGTCTTTTCTTCTGTCTCCTCCCTGGAAACTAATTATTAGAAAAAGCATATACCAAATACTAGGGATATATAATGTACAACTTATGTTGAAAAGAAAGCTAGGATGCGGAATTTATAGATGACGGACCACGACGCTTGCGAAACGGTGGTGCTTGTGTATTAGTTGACTGATCAATGCTTTTCCTCTGTTCTCATCAAGAGGAGTTTGTGATCCGATGATTGCAAGTATGTACATGTTCATGGCTGGATCATGAAAAGCCTTTGACCATGGGCTCAAAGGCTGCTGCTGCTTATCAGGCATTCCATCCACTATAATACAAGCATCCTCGACATTCCCTCCATTTGGTGGTGTCCTACTGGTATTAATATGCTTCAAACTTGCCGGAGTTTCCATATTTGCCGGTTATGTTTCTTTCATATATAGATATAAACACTGATAAAACAAACAATATATAATATATATATCAGAACAAAAATTTGACGGTCAAATAAACAGGACGAACAAAAAAAGGATAACTTACTGAAACCTCACACTGACATCTCCATGAATGCAGCTCAGATCTCCCCCCCTGCACGCTTTTAATATATATATCTGACAATACAATATTAGCCGTGTTTTTATTTTCTTCACATTCTTCATGCTGAAGAAGCTAATGCACCACCGCATCTATATATACGTACACTCACTCACGAAATAAATTAAGCACTAAATTATCAAATAAATACACTCACGAATGATATAGCAAGTATTCTGTTAGATGCATGGTGGTGGTAAAATGGTACCCACTTCCATAGAGCTTAATATTTCTACAAATAATAAATATTTTGCCGGCCATCAATTACTCTTTCACCAACTTAATCGATTAGTTGGCAACAAATTAAAGATGAATTCAAGCCAACCGGAAACAACAATGACACTTACAATTAATAATTGACGTACAAGTGTCCACTCCAAACTTCAAACTTACTATATATATATTATCATGGACTGTGGAACCGTAATTGCCTCTGCTATCAGATTTGTCTGTATGACATTACTGACGATGACGTTGACTGTTATCTGCTCACTTGTGCTAATTTACTGCCCTTTTCGGTTCTGATACCTCCATTCAATTTGGTAGTACTCCACATTCTCGGATTGTTGTCAAGAGAGTCACAAAACTCAGAAAAAAGAAGAAGAACCAAGACTTATAGACTTCCCCAGTACAATTGTATATTATAGTCCTGCATGTTGTAAACGGTGTAATACACGTAACTGATTAATTATTGTATTCTTTTTTCTATTTCTCTACTTAAATTGAAAAACACTGTCTCTTCTTCTACATCACTATCAATTAACTCTTTTATAATGATATTGAGTGGGTTCAACACTTTTAAAAAACCTTAATTAAGACTTATAATCATATTTCAAAAGGCTGCTTTTTATGTCTAAATTAAGGTATGAACCATGGGAGAACATTTTCAGCTCAACTTGTTGAGAGACGTGGGTTGAATATCTTTTCTTTTTATTCACTGTTTTCTAAATAATAGAAACAGTAGAGAGTTATATAGATAATTATAGTTCAAATTATGTACTACCTCCTGTTTTAAATGTAAATCGTTTTAGAGATGAATCTGATTAAAACAGTCCAGATTCATCTCTAAACGACCTACATTTAGAATAGGGAGTAATAGTGTAACAGATGCAAGAAAATTTCCATAACTTGGGAGTATTATGGGGAACACTGAGTTAATTAGGTATCGACTGAGGTGTAATTTTACTCTTAACCGTAATACAAGAATCATAGGATTGTATAATTTCTCGTGATAAAAGACATTAGACGTGTTTTAAGTACTTCACACGTTGTTTAAACGTTGAATTTGATAGATATATACCGCTTTTATTTTTTGAAATTATAGTTGTTTTGTTCCATTTAAAAAAATGCCATATATATAATCAGTTAAACCGAATCAAACATTACTTACTGTAAAAAATGAGCACACTATATATAACTAGTTTGTGTCTTCCCAGCCCTCTCACTAGTGGAAAAATGTTTTTAACCACGGTTATTTTGCCTATATACCACGGTTAGGAACCGTGGTTTATGCTCGCGTCGTATATTCACAAATTGAGATAAACGACGGTTCATAACCGTGGTTTAAAGTAAGCGAAAAAACCACGGTTTGTCGAAACCGTCGTTTAAGACCCCTTCTCCCGCGAGCATTCACTGACTTTATACCACGGTTTGGAGTCTGAACCGTGGTATATAGTGCATTATAATGACGGTTTTACTTAAAACCGTGGTATAAAGTCTATAATAATCAACAATAAACCACGGTTATATGTAAAACCGTGGTTTATAGTCTGTGTTTTTTTTCCCAGTTCGCCGGCGATTAAACGCCCCCCCCTTCAATGTAATTTCTCCGCAAACAGAAGAGAATGAACAGGCCAGAACATGTATGTTACTTGTTTGTGTATTAGGGTTGCTAAAAAATTAGTGAAGTTACATTATGTTCCTTGTTCGTCGGTAGGTTGCAAAATTACCGTGAAAGAGAATGAGAGAGGGCGAAGCGCCGGTTAGGGTTGCACAAAATTACAGAGGCGCAGCATGTCCTTGTTCACCGGTTAGGTTTGCAAAAATTACAGAGGCGCAGCATGTGTTCCTTGTTTCCAGTATGGCGAAGAGCATGCATGTTAGCCGGTGGGTTGAAAAATTACAGAGGCGCAGAAGAAGAAGAAGAAGGAGAAGAGTTGCAGAGCATCCTTGTTCGACAGTGTAGGTTGTAAAAGAGTGAGGAGAAAATATATAATAATAAGAAAGAGAAAGAGCCGCGTTAATTTTCGGCGAAAATTTGAATTCCCGCGGAGACTATATACCACGGTTCTAACAAGGAACCGTCATTTAAAGTTTTGTGACACGACTAAAAACGACGGTTTTAACAAAACCGTGGTATATAGAAACCCTATATACGACGGTTCTCCAAGAACCGTGGTATATCGACTCTGGCGTGTACTATATACCACGGTTGGCCTGAAATCGTGGTATATAAGTAACCTATATACGACGGTTCTCCGAAAACCGTGGTATATGCATTCTGGTGTGTATTTTAAATGACGGTTGCTATCATAACCGTGGTTTATAAGTTTATAAACCACGGTTTCCCATTAAACCGTGGTTTAAATGTCGTCATTAAAAATCTTTTTCTACTAGTGTCTCATTATCATATTCATACTCTCTCTCCTCATAAAAGCTCACCAGAATCCTCTCTTCTGGCCACCAAATTTTCACCATACCACCGCCAGAAAAAATTTCCGGTGAGTTTTTCAAAAAGAAAAATTATCAAGTTATAGATCTTTGTATTGTGTGTACAAATCTTGTGTTTCTTTTTTGAAACACAACTTCCGTTGGGCTAGAACTACAAAACAATCAGATTTCGGGTTGGTTGATGTGGTCCAAAAACCCAAAATCGGGATACAAAACTCCTGAAATCAGTAGAATTGGAAATTCCAAAATCCCCATATTTGCTTCCACACCACACCAAGAATCCTGATTTTTGTTTCCACATAGAATTTTGACCGCCAAGGAAAATTGAGACTATTAGTGTCATGATTTGTCAAGGTGCGGGACAAACCAACACACGATTCAAAGTAGTCGTTGGAAAGTTTCCGGTTTGTTGCTGCTTGTTTTTCGATGGTTATGAAAATTGAGAATGTGCTTGTCCTAAGGGTCCAAAAATTGGGAAATTTTTTGTCCTGAATTTACGGACATTGCGATAATAAATGTCACAAATTTACAAGTATTAATGTGCAGGTGGAGATCCGTTTCGACGAAAAGTCAGGACAAATACTGTCATAAATTGTTTAAGATCGGACGAACCGATTCATGATTTCAATGTAATCGTAGGTAAGTTTCCGATTCGTTTGCGATTGTTCTTCTGAGGTTAACAAAATCAGGATTTTGTTTGTCCTGAACTTAGCAAAATTGGGATTCTGTTTACCCCAGATTTAGTAAAATCGGGAACATTTTTTTCCTGAGTTCACTGAAATTGTGTAACTTAATGTCATGAATTTTGAGAAGTGGTAATAACACCAGATTGACCTTGACTCCATGTTTGACCATGACCCTGACATTGACCTTGACCTTGAATTTGACCATGACCATGACTTTGACCTTGTTTAAATATTTACTTGACCATGTAGTTAAAAAGTAGTGTAACCTTCTTTGGAACTTAAAATCATGACATTTTTTGTCCCAAATTTTCATGAGTCGTGATCATAATGTTCCTAATTTACATTATGCATGATTCCTTTCATCATGATTTTCTTAATTGTGACTTTTATGTTCAGGAATATATGGCCACATTTCTTTTGTGAAAAAATTGCATTGTACATAACCATGGCTCAATGTTGATGTTGACTTTGACCTTGAAATTAGGACGATGGATAGAAATAAACGTGCGATGAACCGCGTCTACACAAAGAAGTCAAAACCACGCGAAAGAGCAACCATGATGGCCTCATACCATCGGAATACGCTTTATGTTGATGTATGTTCAAACTATTTTCTAGGTGTTTGGTTTGGAATACATTTTGTGTTGGATGTTTGTTTGAATACACTTTTTAGGGCTTCTTTCATTAACGAAGAACTACATTTGGTAAAATAAATGAAGATCCATTATTCGTGTGAATATTAGGAGGGCACTAAATTGTGCAACTTTTTGTCCTGATTTCACCAGATTCGTGCAAAAAAAAGGTCACAATTTTTTTGGTTTTGCGACAATGGTTCACCTGATTTTTTTCGGTTTGCTACAAAAAATGTCACGATTTTTCTGGATTCGAGAAACTTTTGTACACAATTTTTGAAATCATGGTTGAAGTTACCAGAAAGTTTTAACCTATTTACTTTTACCGACGAGACTCATGAGCACACCTTGCGTTATTATCCCTATGAAATAATTAACTCGTTTGTTATTGATGATGGGTACCCATGCGTCAGATATTATTGGGATAGCATAATACCCACTTCATTATTGTTCATGGATGTCCATATCTTGCATTATTATTTGAAGGTCTTTATTAACTTATTCATCATTGGTGATGGGTACCCAATCATGTTACTATTACGAATAAGCTTTCCTACGGTGGTAGATCTTTTATTTAAGAAGTGTCTCTTTCCCTCTTCTTTAATTTCTTTCACTATCTCCAAACTCTCTCACTTGTTAACATCAGCCTTTCGAAGACAACAACTAGTATGACTTGATAGCAACTTAGAACCTGATTATGAGTACAGTGCAACGTCTAGCAGAGTATGCTTTTTTACTAATCACTATCGTTCTATCAGTGTGCTAGTGTTGCTTTACATTTTTCTTGACATATGTTGTAGGAAGTGATGAAACTACAGATGAAAGTGGGATGATTTTGACGAAGGAGTTCATGGTCGACATGATGAGATGGATGACTTCATCCAACAAATGTGTAATCGACCACTTGTGGTTGATACAGTGATTTATTTTACACATAGGAAATATCTGTTGATAAAAAAGCATCCACACTATGGGTACACAGTGTTGCCCCCAACCACGTGTACGTAGAATTCCATAGTAAGTGTGAGAGGTATGGGAAACCACGTAGGTAACAAGCTGGTAACATCGTTCGACGCAAGCATCTGGATCGAAGAGATTTGGTTGCCCTTTTAGAATCAAGGGATATTACACATTTGAAGGTTGTGTGATAGTTGTACACAATGGATGACATAATCACGACCTTGCTGAGCAGACAAAGGGGCATTTTGTGGGGATGTGCCTGACCGAGAGAGATGATCATCATTGATCAGAGAAACCAAGTTGATGTTCCACCTTCTATTATTTATATGAGCTTACGACAATTAACCCTAGTACATCCGCAACTAAAAAAGGTAATCTACAACAAAATACAAAAAACAAAGCTCAACAAGAGAAATGGTCGTTTTATGGTGCAAAACTCTATTGGATGATCTAGTTAGAAAAAGTACTACTATGATACACGACAAAACCAAGTAAGATATTTAGCTTGTTGCACATAGATTTATTAGATTTTTTTGTAACCTAAACTTTGTTATCATATGATTTTCATTATCTTTCACATTTGAGGTGATACTACATGGTTTGGTTCCATCTTCTTTGCCCACCTTATATCGAGAAACTGTTGCACGCATTTTCGTATGTCATACGTATAGATGCGACTTACAAGACAAACATCACTATGCATTTGGTTCATTTCATCGGCATGACAACCGTTGGGAAGAACTTCAGCATTGCCTTTGCCTTCCTTGTAACTGAATTGACTGAGACATACGTGTAGGCTCTTCAATACTTAAGTTTGCTTCTTGGTCCTAGTCAGACCTCAACATTTATCATCTATAGATGTTTGGTGCTGATGAATGCCTTGCAAGAGGTATTTCCAGAATCACACCATCTTCTATGTCGGTGGCACATTAGGAGGAACATCCAGAGGAAGGTTGAAAAGTACATGGGGCATAGAGGCAGAGCGGCATCTGTAGTTAGAATATGGAATCTAGTTGTGTACTCAAACACAAAGGAGGAGTACAACGATGAACGACCAACTACAGCTGTTCAAGGATACATACCAAAACTATCCACGCCTTATCACATGTGTGGTTGTAGTTTAGGAAAGGCACAAGGAAAGGTTTGTAGAGGCATGGGTCAAAAATGTGATGCACTTCAAGAAAACAACGACAAACATACAATTAATAGTCTGAAAACTTGTAAGTACATATAACCCCTGTTATGGATCTAACAGTCTACCTAAATATATGACATGATTGAGAGCGCTAATTCTACTCTAAAGGTTAGACTGGAGAGTGCTAGACACATTTTGGATGTGATCTTCCCAAAGATTAATGACCATGTCAACACTTGAGAGGGAGTTGAAGAAGAACTTCGAGTGTGCACAGTAAAAAAAGTAAAAGGAGCATATGAGGGTTCCGATTGGTAAACGTCTTATGCTTGGATGCACTAGTCAAGGTGCTTGGTAAGGGGAATACATTGGAACAAATAGCTCACTCTTGTGGGTGTGATAAAGTGACCTCCCTTGGAATACCACGTACATGTAGACTAAATGAAATGTTGAATAATGGTATCCTGTGTTCCATGAGAGATGTGCACCATTTTTGGTACACCTCTAAGTTGGAAGAAAAATGGATCGATAACGCAAATGCTAGAGTACAAAGAAACGAAGCAAATCAGGTGACAAACTATTGTTGATGAGGTGACACAATCGGAAGAACCGACAATGATGGCGAGATGTTACCGTTAAATCCACATTTTCAATCATTAGGATTTGTCATGCGACTTAAGAGAACCTCTAGAGCATCAAGGGAATGCCAGACCTCCAGGGACCTCCAAATCAAACCGACGGGAACCTTTGCTTAGGAACGTAACCGACCACGGGAGAGTCAATCCACAGAAGCACCATCCGGTAGAAGACCCTTCAACGTAGGATCATCAGCTTTTGAACGCTTCATGTCTATGGATACCTTTTCATATTTAGGGGAGTTCAAGGCCAACTTATTTCAGTATATCACTGGATACACTGAAGTCCTAGGAGATGGTATCTGTGGTTTCAGAGTAGTAGCTGATTATCAGTATATGAACCAGGATCCATGGAGACAGGTACATAAAGCCATGTACACTGATATGAAGTATACAGAATCAGTGAAATATTCTTACCAGGTCATGTTCAACCATACAAGATACAACGAGAATATAAGAGAGATAAAGCTCATTGGAGACGGCTTAACACCTCCAAATAAGTGAATGAGTACTGAAATGAGGTTGGTAATCACTACGTGATACACCTCTATAGTAGTGTTCTACACTGCTATGTATGTGAATGTTGAAAGTAGTACGTACCTCCCAATCGAAGATCACAATACCATGGTCATCCAAGAGGAAAGATCCATATTGAAGTTTGCAATGGGCCATTTTGTTAGGTTTTGTATGGTTCAAAATCCTCTATTTTTCCCCGTTTAACCCACAATAGTTTCATTTCATAAATTCAAACACTGTTGCAATTTGGATTTACCCATTACACTCATGGTTAGATGAGAAAAGGAAAAGTGAAACGAAAGAATGCCTTCGTTTTACGGCACAAGCTCCTACTGCTACACACCGGCATGCATAAGCCACAGCGTGCTAGGCGCGAGAGGGATACGGGCAGCTTGGCACGGTATAGAGATTTGAGAACACGAGCTTCTTAGCAAACTTCATCTTCGCAGACGAGTGAGTATTTCGCAGAAGGCCCCGTTTGATCCTAACGAATTGTGGGTTTGAAAGGATTTGTGCGCCACCTTCAGCGGGTAAAGCTCATGGTGAAATGTTTAGATTAATCTTGTTTTGGACCTTTATGTAAACACATGTTAACGCTGCGTTCAGAAAAAAAGCTGGTTTGGGGAATATGAGTCCAATGGAAGTTATTCTTTTACCCTTGGGACGTGAATAATTTCACCGAAATTTTTAACATCCTCGTTTCAAATTGAATTCTGTAGAGAGAATTTGTTGATTCCCTGCACTGCATCGGCTTGTAAGCGGCATCTTTGGGCTTGAATCCATTGCGTCGAATTCTTCATTTGACTTGCTCTAACTTCAAGTCAAGTACGAAGAAATCTAAGGTGTAACTGGAATAAGGAGAAGTTGAGGTAGAAGACAAAGCGAGGTGTGGCCTGTGCTTTGTATGGTAGTCTGTAGAAGGAGGTAGAAGACAAACAGGTGCGACGTGAAGCTGGGGTGTACTAGTCTTTTTACACGAATCGACTGGGTTTTGCAGATCGTGGCTAGAGAACACCTCGGTAAAAGGGGAACATTATCCTCATGTTTACACAGGAATCATGGACAGTAATCCACACATTTATTGACATAAAAGACCAGCTCGCAATTGAATAGCTCCTAAAGTATTGTAAATCCTTTTCAGATTTGTGAAATGTTCATGAACACTAATCTCTTTATTAAGTCACTCGCACATTCAACAGTTTGGAAATTTCCGTGATGACTTTGGAGTTTTTGCTTAGAGAATCTATTATGCACAAGGTTTTTGCTTTGATTTCGCCGTATATTCATTCCTGCAACTGCTCTGTTGTTGCAAAGTCCATGGCAAAGAAGGTAAAAATCATACCAGTATTTACGGAAAAGCAATCAATCATTCAATCAATAGATCCTCATGTAAAATTACATCGATTTCCAAGACCAGGGAAATTGAAAAAAAAAACCCTCACCTCATCAGAGATACAGCTCTTTTATGAACACCACTGCCGGCATGCAGGTCCAAAAATCAAACTGACCATGTGGGAATGGATCTACAAAACGAAATGGGCGGGCAGAGCAACAACAACCGAAGAAGAATACAGGACTTGGGAACAGTAGATATAAATCTCAGAATACACATTCATCTGATCGAAGCACATTCTTTTTTTAGAATGGTGTAGTAGGTAGGTAGCACAACAACTGAGCTCAGTACCGTACCATAATAATAAGTAAGCTGAAGATTCGACTGATATGTTGTATTGGATCATCATTGTTGCACTCTCATTGCCCTCAGATGAAGTGGTGAATGAATTAATATCATCGTTGATGGATGAAATTTAACTGACGTGGGTTTTCTTTGTTGCATTGATTTGAAAGAAAATTTCAATTTAGATCCCTACCGTCTTACCAAGCAACCAGAGAACCAGACTCATTTCAATACCCGAAAATCAGCTGCAGCCAAGCTCTATCAAGTGTCCACCCGAACACTGTGATTCCAGCTCTGTTATGCTCAAAATACGTCACTGCCAATCGATCAGATTCACTCACATTAGGAGGACTCAAGAACAGAACAGGTCACCAACTGGTATCCTAGCCTGCCTCTACTTACTTTTGAATGAATTATAGATTTTTACAAACACATGTTAAATAGAACTTACCTAGAGCCTGTCTTTTTTGGAAGGATAGGGTGCTGTATGCATAAGACGGGATCAACTTGGTGTTATCCAATTCGTCATCATCTATAACTTCATCATCATTGGTCCGAGATTTCCACTGCAGCAGCAGCCGCCTCTTGATCAGAGATGTGAATAGCTGCTGCACCAATAGCCAGAGCTGTTGTCTCTGATGCGGATACGAATGAATCAATCGTAGCACATACATTCCATTTAGCTGCCAGGCATGTCACGGCTTGCGCCTTGTGTGTGATCTTGGTTGCTGACGGAGGAGTATCATCAGTCCAGCCATTAAAGTCATGGAGCATAGCTGCATTTCAATTCATTCATCACAACACAGTTTCGCACTTTTAGTTTACTGGATATGGATAATGCAATGAATGTTTTGCTGGTGCGTGCACATAAGCATATAGAATGAACGTATGTATATATATACACATGTACATACAGCAAGCTCGCCGGCTATGTAGATATTGACACTGGACGAAGACTTGGTGGTCATAAGTAGTGATGCCAACTGACTAACAGTGATCAAGACCCGCCCAATTAAGATGAATCTCCGGAACCTATGGCTGATGATTTTCAAGTGTCTCCGAATCCTGAGATGTTCGGAGAGGACAGAACTCACATCGGAATCAACCTGAAACACCCGTGCAAAGTCTTGAAGGCGTAGGAGCTGGAGGTGACAGATGAGGCGGAAAAGGACACAGATGAGGAGAAGAGTGTTGTGCGGTAGAGCCATGAGAGGTTTTCGAGGAGACAGGCGACAGTGTCGCTGATGACGGCGTTGCTTAAGAAGGGGATCTGAGATGCTCCGATGCGTACCACCAGATCTTGTATGCGCATTCAAGAGTGAAGCAGGGGATGACGAATGCGGAACATAGCATCAAGGATCTCTGAAGGTGAAAGGAAATTATATTAGTAAATGTTTCATTTTATAAGGTAGTAATCTGGGTTGTGTCTTCTCGTCTAGGTAAGGTAGACATTTGAAGAAGACTAATCATGCCTTATCATTTGGGGCGCTGAAACCAAACTTTAGTGTCATGGTTACGAAAATGACCATAAGCAATTAATTTTGCTCTAGCTCTGCGGCAAGTTGTGTGACAAATATGAAAGATTGGTATTGATTAGAAACAGTTTGCCTGAAAATCTGGAGGATGATCGTTTCGTTTTTTTGGTTTTTTAGACTGTTAGTGTCTTAGACACGCGTATTGAAAAAAAGGAGGATTGCGATAAGTATGTGACCAGTAACATCCCATGATATGAATCCCATGCCATGAGCTATACATTAATGTATTTTAAGGGGATTAGGAGGAACACAAGTCAGACATCCTTCCTACTTTAGGCAAGACAGCCACTAATATAAAACCTGACATGTGGTGTAAAGTGGCTTTTGGATCTACCTGTGACCTGCTTTCACCGTAGATCTCGTGTTTTCTATTTTTCTTTACTATCGTTTAAGAAAGCAACCTGGTTGTTTAGCTATTGCCAAATTGTTGTATAATAATAATTTCCCAAAAAAAAAAAACGAGCTAAAATGACCTCTCCCATTCATGCAACAATACCTTCTAAACTTATACACAAGAAAAGTAGAAAAATGACATATATATACTTACTTTTATTTACTTTTCTATCTAAATAATAATTATTTAAGTGGAAACGTGGAAAAAGATGTGTCAACCTAGAATAACAGATATTTTAAAATAAAATCACACCTAAAACAACATATATAATTTTCATAAGACTTAACAGGCAATGTAGTCACTCACTCCACTCTTAAACGGAACATAGATATCAAACTTAAATTAAAGAAGCTGAAGTTGCAGATAAAAAGTCAGCAGCGCAGCACAGCACAGCACCCACGATCAAATGCAAGAAAAAAATCACATAAAAGACATGATTAGAAATACAATCAAACACAGCCATAATATCAGATACCAATTCAAAAACGACACGCAACAATGTTTCTGACTCCCAATAGACGTATGCAAACAAGATATATATCTAGATAGATATATATAGTAGATCGATTTGAAGGGAATGAAGATAAACAAAACAACATTTGTACATACATTGAGTTGGTTGGTTGTAATTCCGTCTGACATTCTCACTCTCATCCACATATTTATCAAAGAACAAGAACCGTCTCAATCCATATTTCTTCACAAACCGGAAGCGAGACAAACGACAAAGCAGCAACGGATGAGTGAGAGCTGGACGATGGAATCATAAGGACGCTCATGTTTCGCATCGCAGTCGGAGCAGGAGAGTACGAAATGGGAGATACAGGGACAGCTATGGTGAAGATTAGGATACCACCAAGAGAGGATTGTTGATAGCCCATCCGATTGGTCAACGCACATCCAACGGAGATAAGTACGGAAACTTGAGAGTTCATCCTGTGCGTGGAGAGAGAACTCGGTTTAAGGATTTTGTGCGTCGATGGTGATTGTTGTGAGATTGGATTAGTGGATCTCTGTTGCTGTAGTCGTCTCCCAGTTTCGTAATCGTCCTACTACCCTGATTATTGTTGATTGATCTCCGATTGGGTTGGATTTTTGTTGTTGTTCCGGGTTTTGGATTTATTGGTTGTGGGGGTTTTGAGTTGGGCGGATTGGCGGAGGGAGAAGGGTTTTTTTTGCGGCGGGATTCAAATTGAATCTTTGTTGTTTATTTTGTTCGTGTGGTGTGGAGAGATTAGAAGCGGGGAGTGATGATAAGTGAGGTGTTTTCTTTTGCTGTTTATGGGTTTGAATGAATTACAAGAATAGTGGGGACAGGGTGGATAGATTTATATAGAGAAATGAACAGAGGATGTGCTGTGTTGACGTTTGTCTAGAACTTACCAAAAAAAAAGATGTGAATAACAAGCGGGAATCATTTCAGTGGTGGGATGGGAGAGTCTTGTCTTGAGGAAGAAGAGGAAGTGAAAAAAGAAAGACAGATCACGGACAGAGTGGAGTGGGAGATTTTAATAAAGGAGGAGATAGATGATGGACAACAAAAGGAATCGAATCACAATAATCAAACTTGTAGTATAACAAGAAGAACGATCATTTAAATCACAAAAGTGTTAAGCAGAAAACGATCAATCTACGTTGTAAAGTGTCAGACTGTCAGTGAGTGAATGATTGAGCATTATTACTAAACAATCAATAGAATAATGTTAGTACTAGATAGAGAGGTAGTAGATGGTTTATTAGGTGACCGGATCGGTTAATTTTTATTGTAAATACGATATGATCTCGATCTGTATACGAAAGCTTCCATTTCTGTGTTGCCACGTACGTAGAGTAGAGGAGATGTTACTCGTTCTATTTTGAAAGGTGACAGATCCACAATGTTCCATTAGTATAAATTTGTATTACTTGTAGCTAGCTAGAGCCTAAGATGGTGCCAATTACACATATTCTTCTTTTGAATCAAGGATATTAAAATAACAGTAATATACAACGGTACATGTTACTCAGCTATACGTCCATACCCACGTTAACTAGCTTGATGGAGTAAATCATTTGGTCGAGACTAATAAATAGTGTGTATAAGGCATATAGACCCTTGAACCACGGAAAAGAACCACGTACTCATACCAGACATCAGGATGCAAAAAATAATCTTGATTGAGTCCAGCAGCTATAGTTCCACCCCCAATATCTCCATCATTATCAACCCCTCTAACTCCGGGGAAAACAAATGGTCTTCCATTGTTATGATAAATCTAAATAACATTTTCATAGACCGAAATTGAGGACCAGGGATCTACTTATTTGATCAAACTGGTGTGGTTGAGATGTTAACCATGTTAAGATTTTCACCCTCCCTCACAATGCTTAACTACCCATAGACGATTCTCCTAAAGGAACCACGAGCCAGTCTCAAGAACTATTGTAAACTCCTACTTAGAATGAAGTTAAGGCAGAAGCACGTTTCCCTTGTTCTGTTATATATAGCTTCGGCATCCAAAACTTACCAATTATTCCCAATATACTTTGCTGAGATTGAGAATAGAACTTTAAGCCCAAAAACCGCCCAAAAGAAGAGGAGGGTATGTTTTCACATCTATTGAAATTATCATGTAGGATATATTGTGGTTGTTAGTGTGTAAAGATACATGTGGATTGTCTACAATAACAAGATCTTCCATTTCTAAACCCAAGTAAAGACAAAGGACTTAAAGGAGTTAGTTTTCAATCTCACATGACTTAAGAGCTAAATTGTTGAATAATTACCCAAATCATGAAATGTTACAGTAGCTTCATATAGTTGTCTTAATTCTTGTTATTTGCAACCACAACATTCCAAGGTGATTAGTTTGATCAAGAATTTGAACCACGCTTGGCTTACTCTTTGAATCTGGTGTCATCCTCCTCAGCAGTGTGTCCAAGACCAGAGTCTCAACACCCACTGTTGGCAAATTCTTCCAAACGGCTAAGTTGTGTGATTCCAATGTAGCATTATGCGCTTCCACAAGATATCATCACCATAAATGTCACCTATTAGATGTCATCGTGTATTTCAACAAAAGACGCACCCCAACCCAACTTGAAATGCAGGTCCCTTAC
The DNA here is from genome assembly GCA_023374045.1 of Limonium bicolor. NCBI lineage: Eukaryota > Viridiplantae > Streptophyta > Magnoliopsida > Caryophyllales > Plumbaginaceae > Limonium > Limonium bicolor. The sequence goes on along the minus strand of CM041776.1, from coordinate 306,479,442 downwards.
AAGCATTTTCACACTTGAAATTTATGTTTTTCTCTTGTTGTTATGAGTTCTCTTTCTCTAAAATTTTGACACCACTTCCTTGACCCAGAGTTTGGTTCGTAGTTGCTACAAGAAGTTTTGCGCTATTTGGTTTTCCACCATCATCACCAAAAGAGATTGTCGGCTCTACAATTGTGGCTTAACTTCAATAGAATCATGTTTATGTTTTTACATGTATACCATGATATTTTAATGTGAGGATGTATGTACATATTTTAATGTGAGAATGTACATGTTTTAATGTGACGATGTACATATTCAAATGTGAGAATGTACATGTTCTTTAATGAATATCTGTACATGTTTTTATGGCCACATGTACAAGTTTTATCCCTTATATATACAGATTTAATCTAAGGATGTACATATTTAATGATTCGTACAGGTTTATGTGATCATCTGTATGTTTTTAATGCGCTGATGTACATGTTTTTACGTGTGGATATACAAGTTTTAATGAACATTCATACAGGTTTGTATGACCAACTGTACAAGTTTTTTTTACGTTTTATACACTATACATGTAAAAATAATTTTTAAAAAGTTGTCAAAACACTATCCATGACTGGTCTTGTTTTGAAGAGCTTGAATTTAGGTGAGCAATGATATTTTTTTTTGGACTTATATATTAAAAGTTACAACCATTTGATAAAAAATAGAAAAAAAAAAGAAAGAAATGAAAAAAAAAAAAAACGTCTGTGTCCTCCTCCTATCTCTTCCCCCAACTTTTCTAATTTACAAATTTTATCCCTAATGTAACTATCATAGTGCTTTAATTTGATTAAAATGATGTAGATTGGACTGATTGATCTATGAATAACCATTCGAAGAATATGTGTAGTTGTGATGTTTGCTTTCGTTGGTGCGCTACAATTTATCTTTTAGGGAAAATTACATCCCCTACCCATGATGTTTGGTGAAATTATACACTTATCCACGAGGTTTCAAAAATTACTTTGTCCACCCATGTGATCCTTTATTTTACATCCGGCAACTTTTCTAATATTTGATCAACTTAATAGATGCTTAAATGTTTTCCAAAATTGATAAAACTTTACATGGATGATGCTAAGGTGTTATATTTTTGTCCAACGTGAAATCCAAGTTTTTAAAGCCAATGGAAACACGATGACATGTCACATGTTTCATTTGATCTCACGGATCACATATGAGCTTAAAAATATTTGGATTTCACGCTAGACCAAAATATAACATTTTAGCATCGTTCATGTAAAGTTTCATTAATTTTGGATAACATTTAAGCATCTATTAAGTTGATCAAATATTATAAAAGTTGCTGGATGTAAAATAGAGAAAAATACATAGGTGGGTAAAGTAATTTTTAAAACCTCATGGGTGGGGTATATAATTTCACCAAACGATGTAATTTTCCCTCTGTTTTATGTACTTTTTAAGAATAAACGGCTATACAAAAGTATTTGAGGTATTATAATAAGCGGCAAACATCGGGGAAGTATATTCTCCTCAAGGAGTTGATTGTTTTCTCATGCTTAAACTCGAGACCTTTGGTTAAGTTGGAATGTGCTAACCATCTCATCCTATTCCATTTTTGACCTGGTTCATTGAAATGATATTGTGGAAAGTTTAGACTATCCCTTAAGCCACTCTTAATTTTGGGGCTTAGCGCTGTGACTATTATGGGGTTGCTACCGATCACTCTTGTTTTAACGACATCCTTAGTTGGATTACTTAGTACTACAAGCGTCGGAACTTCATTGCCTATGGATAGATCTGACAAAAGTAACCTGAACCCGAAAAACCGAACCAAACCAATCTGACCTGAATCTGAATCTTAACCGAAAACTAGAATTTGAAAAATGACCCGAAATCCGAAACAAACCGACCCGGACCAAACCAAACCATATTATTGTAAAACTGAGACTAAACCACAATTCACAACCATCCGAATCGAAGTCATCCGAACCAAAATCAACCGAACCGAAGTCACCCATAACCCGACAATGACCCGAAATCCGAAGTGACCCGAACCGAAATCAACCGAAAACCAACCGAACCGAACCCAAACCAAATCCAGTGTGACCCGAATAAATATATCCACTGTGACACGAAAGAATATATTGCATTAATTATGGGAGACAATGAAAATAAAACAGTTAATCATTACTTAGTGGTGTATGTATAAAAAAGTATTAACAAACTTATATACAAGACAATTATTTTAAAATACCACAAAATATTGCATTATAAAATTTTAAAGTAATTAATTATCATGCATCTTCATTAATCGCACAACTAATGATAATTGATGATAATGCGTTACTCATCAATGATAGATTCATAAGAACCAAAAATATTTTATATTTAGACTCCAATTCTTTAGTGATTCGTATCATTCTTGTATTAACTATTCATATATTGAAGGTAATTTATTAATTTGAATTTTTCAAGCCTCTATCCAATCTTGTGAAAAATTCTCCTTATTAGCAAAATGCATAAATTTTTAATATACTTGAAGGTTTTTACCTATGTAGCAAAATTCTTATGTTTCTGAATAGTTCTCCATCATTAACAGTTTTTAACCACTGTAAAAAAAACTCATCAAAACTTATTAACTAATTCCATTCGCTAACTATTAATATATTGAAAAACCAAGTTACTACATTTGATACAAATTTAATAACTATCCACAAAAAAAGTTTTTTGTACTCATCTCAAAATAATGAAACTTCTAAATAATCTAAAGCTACATCAATATTATGTTAAGTTAAGAGTTGGTTACTAAAGTATAACATGATGCAAATTATAATTATTAGTTTAAATTAATCTTTTATATACATTCATACTTGTTGAGATTGATTGAAGTCAAATTTACATATCATGATTATTAAGTTGCTTGATTTTGTAATATCAACCGAATTTACCAAATAATTGACCCGAATTAGACCCATGACCCGAAAAAACCGAATAAACCCGAGGCTAACCCGAACTGAAAATTATCCGACCCGAAGTCACCCTAGCCGAATGTCAACCGAACCGAAAGTCACCCAAACCGACCAGAAATTTCAACAAACAAACTCAACCCGAACAAACCGAATTCACCCGACCCGATCCAGCCCGAATCAAATACTAAACGATTCGAAATCAACCCGAACCAACCGAAACCGAACCAAACCAAACACGAACCGAGTAACCCGAACTGCCACCTCTACCTATGGAGATGTATGACTAGCCACTCTGCCTCTTCGGTGTATATACACTAGATTGATTGCTTCAAATGACGTTAACACTGAATCATAGTCGACACATTCCAAAGATCGTCTCTAACATCAAGTTTACCACCAAATCTACAATTTGGATGAATTTTACGCTCACTAACCTCACTCATAGATGTCTTAAATGTATATTCATAGCTCTATCGGTGATTCAAAAGTGTCCCTTTCTCCTTTCCTCGTTTTCAGGGGCGAAGACATGGAGCGGGTGCGGCCCTCACTCTCTCGGGGTATGTTTAAATTTGTTTTAGTTTTTTGTAATATAGTCTATTTATGTTACTAGATACTTGTTCGCCTCCATAACATTTTATAAAGTATCACCATGATATCATTATATTCTATTATTATCAATTTTGTTTCTATTAATATGTAATAATTTTTTTTAGAATTATATTCTAAAAAATTATTTTTAGTCTATAGTAGATAAGAAACTCTTAATATTTTTAGGGAAAATTCATAAGATACCACTAAAAAGTTTATTAATTCACAAAAGACCACAGTTTTTAAAAAAGTTTTCCAGATACCACAAAAAATAAATTTAATTCACCAGATACCACAAATTACGAACCTAAAACATTTTAAGACCAAAATACCCTTACTTATTAATAAACATAGTTCACAAGATACCAGATAAATATTATTAATTCAAAAATACCACAAAAGTTCATAAAATATATATTAAGAACAGTAAAATATAATAATATTTTAGGTTTATCATTTTATTTGATAAATTTTTTAAAATAAAAAACCACACAATAATTTTTATTTGAAAAATATAAAAAAATATGAATATATCATTTAAAAGCTAAAAAACTAAATTAAAAATAAAAAAAACAAATTAAGGGAATAATAACTCAAATTTTTTATAATACTTTTACTCAAGGTATTTTTAGTAATGTAAAATAGTATTATAAAATTAAATATACATAAAGTAAATTACAAAAAATTAAACAACCATTATATTACTGTTTTTGTCTATTTTTAATCAAGTTTGTAGCTTCTCTAATATATTTTATTTTTTATAATTCTTTAGAGATTCTTTGGTTATAATATGGTATTTGTTTTTTTTCAATTTCAACCCATATATATGAGAAAGTTAATTTTGCTACTTACTTTTTAAAAATATGTTTAATAATTTTGTTTTGAATTAAAATATATAAAATGATATAAAAAATGTTAGGCTATTATACTCATAACTATTGTTTTATTTTTTTGTCAAATTATTTAGCTTGTATATAGTATATAATATTTTTATAATATCACTTAATATATATGTTTAATTCAAAATACGACACAAATTATTAAATATATTTTTTAAAAGTAAATAGCAAAAGTAACTTCTTTTTATATATGGGTTAAACATATATATGAAGTGATATTATAAATTTGTTGTATTTTGAATTAAACATATATATAAAGTGATATTATACACTATATACAAGCTAAATAATTTGACAAAACAAAAATTATCAAATATATTTTTAAAAAGTAAGTAACAAAATTAACTTTCTCTTATATATAGGTTTGAATTGAAAAAAAATATATAAATACCATATATGTAACAAAATAATCTCTAAATAATTATAAAAAGTATAATATATTAGAGAAGCCACAAACTTGATTAAAAATAGACAAAGCATTAATAATGGTTTTGTTTAATTTTTTGTAATTTACTTCATATATATTTAATTTTTTATAATACTATTTTACATTACTTAAAATACTTTGAGTAAAAGTATTATAAAAACTTGAGTTATCATTCCCTTAATTTGTTTTTTTTAATTTAGTTTTTAGCTTTCAAATGATATATACATATTTTTTATGTTTTTCAAAAAATTTAATTAATTGTGTGGTTTTCTTATTTTATATAGTTTTATCAAATAATGATAAACTTAAATTTTTATTATTTTTAATATTCTTAATATATATTTTTTCAAATTTTGTGGTATTTTTGTGAATTAATAATATTTATGTGGTATTCTGTGAACTATGTTTATTAACAAGTAGGGGTATTTCGGTCTTAAAAAATTTTGGGTTCGAAATTTATGGTATCTGGTGAATTAAATTTATTTTTTGTGGTATCTTGAAAACTTTTTAAAAAAATGTGGTCTTTTATGAATTAACAAACTTTTTAGTGGTATCTTGTGAATTTCCATATATTTTTATTAAGCAATATAGTCTAATGTAATACTGATTATTATATTAAATCCTTGTAATCATGTACCCCGTTTATTCAAAATACAAATGTTGTTAATTAGTTTTTAATCACAGATTTTGAAAATTAAAATAATATTAGAATTACAAAAAATAATTTTTAGAAGAAGTTTCTAGAAAAGGCTACTAGTTAACTATTGCTCTATATTATTGGCATTAACGTATAGTTTTAGTATACCAGTTTTTTAAATGAAAAATAAAAAAAGTACAACAAACTTCTTTATTATTAATTTATATATTTTAATTTAATTTCAACGTCAAACTATATATATTTTAGAATATAATTATAATATTGAAAATATATATTAATTTCAAAATTAAAATTAATTTTAAAATATTAACTAATATTATCAAAAAAAAAAATTGTCCCCCTAGGAACATTTCCTGGCTCCACCCATGCTCGTTTTGTTCGATATTCCTTTTCGATTGGATCCTTGTATCTTTTATGGATCTTTGAATTTGGGGGATTTTTTTCTATGCATCTTCATGTAATCAGCATCATATGTTGTACAAAGTTCTCTCGCAGCAGTTCGATACCGCATCAATTGAAAAAGTGTTCAACGCTTGGAAGCCTCTAGGAGCCCACTGATGATCACAATGGGTTAGCACCATTAGAAGAAACGGTGCATAAAGGTAGACCACGCAAGAAGAGGCCCAACACCAAAGACAAGTTTGAACACGAACATGTTGGTCTTGGAAAGCGGGGTGCGTCGATACATCGAAGCCATTCTCAGGACGTCCGCCCATGCAAGAAAGCCAAAATGAACACGGACCGTTGCTGGAGCACAGTCAATCCCAGTGATGGTCATCGGGCGACAAAGTCAAACTGAAGAAGGGTCGTGATGCAGCAAAATCAATCACATGATGGTCACCGTGACGGACTACACATACAAACCATTTTCACTATCTTGGTACTGGCACGAGTTCCATCTTGAACTGCGCGTTTCATTACAGGTTATAGAGAAATAGTGAGGGATGAAAACTATGATTTTTGAGCTATCGCGGATTGTTATTCAATGATGAAACTGAATGGAAAAGGGTAAGACAGTCATGTGTGGGAGTTGACAATAAGAGCGAAGTGGTGTTGCAATTAGTGGAAAATGATTGGTACGGCAGACAGTATGCACGTCTGAACTTGTTTGGCAATGGGTTTGCACCTGTTGATCATTGGATGGATTATCTAGATTTAGGTCTTATTAAGTGCACGGTATACAATATAGTTATTATTAGCTTCTCCTCTGACGTTGGCTTTATGACGGGCTTAATGGGCTTGCCGTTATGATGATCATGGTATGATGCAGCCCACAGCCAATGTATGTATTGCATTGGTGAGCGGCCAATGCCACTTCGTACGAGTGGATACAATAGCTGATTGCCCCATAGCATCCCAACGTTGATACCTATGTGGTGAAGATGGCACGAATCTGAGATTTTGCGTTACGAGAATGTGTACATCGAGATTGTCAACTATCTCAAAGGCATGGAATATCTTGTCTAAATGCAAATTTAAAATATAAATGAACTAAATGCCATCAATATTCCTAGATTGTCGACTATCTCATTTCTTGTCTAGTGCACATTTTAAAAATAAATGAACTGAAAGTCATCAATAATCCTAGATTGTTGACTATCTCAAAAGCATGGAATTTCTTGTCAAAATACAAATTTCCAAATATAAATGGACTGAACGCCATCAATATTCTTAGATTGTCAACTATCTCAAAGCTGAGGGTGATCATTTGGATAATTCGGTTAACCAAAATCTAAATTGTAACAAATAAATTGGATTTCGGTTATTTCGGTTAAAAACCGAATTATACAAATTAAGACCAAAACCGAATAATCATTATCCAAATTATCCGAAATCCAAATTTTTTTTGAAGTGAAAATACAAAATCTAAACTGAAATCCAATTTTAGCTATTTTGTGTTTGACTATTTGTCACTAAAGACTAATTAGAAATAGAATATTTGTAAAGAAAATTTGGATAATTCGGTTAACTGAATTAGACAAAGTCAAAATCAAATCCAAATCAAGTTATAATTAGGATAATTCGGTTAACCAAAATTTTCAATTTGGTTAGAAAATTCGGTTTTAAAATCCAAAAAACAAAATCAGTTAATTCAGTTTTTTGGATAAATCCGAAATATCCAAAATGAATGCTCACCCCTATCAAAAGCATAGAATTTCTTGTCAAAATGTAAATTTTAGAAATATAAATAAACCAAACATCATCAATATTTCTATATTGTCGTCTATCTCAATGGCATGGAATTTCTTGTCTAAATGTAAATTTAAAAATATAAATGAACTGAACATCATCATTATGTTGACTATCTTTAAGGCATGAAATTTCCTGTCTAAGTGCATATTTAAAAATATAAATGAACCAAACACCATCAATAATCTTAGATTGACGACTATCTCAAAGGCATGGGATTTCTTGCCTAAATGCGACTTTAAAAATATAAATGAACTTGAAAGGCATGTAATTTCTTGTCTAAATGTGAATTTAAAAATATAACAACTGAACTTCATCAATATTCCTAGATTGCCGATTATCTTAAAGGTATAAAATTTCTTGTCTAAATGTGAATTTAAAAATATAAATGAATGAACGCCATTAATATTTCTAGATTTTCGACTATCTAAAAGGAATGGATTTCTTATCTAAATCCACGTTTAAAAATATAAATGAACGGAACTCCATCAATATTTCTAGATGGTCGACTATCTCAAAGGCAGAGAATAATGAACCGAAAACCATCAATATTTCTAGATTACCGTCTATCTCAACGACATGAATTTATTGTCTAATGCAAATTTAAAAATATAAAGTAACTGAACGTCATCAATATTCCTAGATAGTCGACTATCTCAAGGCATGGAATTCCTTGTATAAATGTGAATTTAAAAATGTAAATGAACTGAACGCCATCAACATTCCTAGATTGTTAACTATCTAAAATGCATGATTTTTTAAAATGTAAATTCAAAAATATAAATGAACTAAAGACCATCACCATCTTAGAGGCATGAATTTCTTGTCTAAATGCACATTAAAAATATAAATGAACTGAACGCATGAATATTCCTAGATTGAATATTGAACTGAACTCCATCAAATTCCTAGATTGTCGACTATCTCAAAGACATGGAATTTCTTGTCTAAATGCGAATTCAAAAACAGATAAAGTGAAGGCCATAAATATTCCTACATTGTCGACTATCTCAAAGGCGAGGAATTTCTTGTCTAAAAGAAAATTTGAAAAATATAAATTAACTAACACCATCAATATTCTTAGATTGTCTACTATCTCAAAGGCATGGAATTTCTCTTTGTCTAAATACAAATTTCAAAATATAAATGAACTGAATGCATCAATATTCCTAGATTGTCGACTATCTCAAAGGCATGTAATTTTTTGTCAGTGTAAATTTAAAAATGTACATGAATTGACCATTATCAATATTCCTAATTTGTCGACTATCTCAAAGGCATGGAATTTCTTGTCTAAATGTTAATTTAAAAATATAAATGAAATTTACATCATCAATATATTTAGATGAATGTATAGGTTGTTTTTCAATAAGTTGTGGAATTTCTTGTCTAAATGTGATTTAAAAATATAAATGAAAAAAAATCATACCCACATTACAATGTTTGAGTGTAATACAATGAAGAAATATATAGCTATTGTGTGATCATTTAGTTGCCGGCACGACCTCTCACCACGTATGCCCTGTGTCGGGAGATGTAAGCCCTATGAGCATCTTCGCCCTTTCCTGTATTACAATTGGGTCTTTAAAGTCTGAATTATCCTCATAGTTGACAAGAATCTTGATTCTTTCCATGATATCTTCAAGACCCAAGTATTTATGGATCATTTGTATCACATGTGCATCAGTTCGAATATTGGTAAGTGTGTAGTTGGATAGATCTTGGTCCACCTTAAGATACACCACGGAATACACCTAAAGGTGTAGGTTATCAAAATGTGAACGCACTATGCGGTTTAAGGATGATTTCAATTGTTTAGGCTTCTTGGATATCGAATGTCGACATTGATCACTACCCAACCAGGACCACGTTGGAACTGCCCGCCGTACTACGTAACTTTGGTCGTACGGTTCACATGTATTGCAACAGGAATTGACTATCTAGTACATACACAAAAAAGATTGATGGATTTAATTAACTCGCCTAACACAAAAAAGCACATAAGAAAACACTTAACATAATAAAAACAATAACAAACACATAAAACAAACATAAATGTTAGATTTGATAAACCATATAAAAAATATTATACAAACATAAACAATAATGTTTCAAACTTCTAACATGCAAATAAGGTTTTACAAACCAGACAATAAATGTTTACGACACATGAAAAATAAATAGTCTAAAACTCACGTCCACCCTCAACCCCTGCATCCCCACGCCCACCCCCAACGTCCCACACCCACCGCATCATCAATATTCCTACAATGCACACCTTCCCTTCTATGTTTGAGTCCTCTCGTGCGCTGTTCTGCGTAGCACCACTTCATTCCATCCCGAGCTTGGTTTGGGTTTGTAGGCCGGCGTGACGCGACTGGGGTGTTTACTGACATGAAGTTTGGCGAAGTTGAAGCACTCCTTCAACACGTCAACGATCTAGGGGATTACACCATCAGGCCGCTCTAATTGTTCTCCGACGTCAAACTCAATATCCTTGGAGCTACCTCATCCCAATACTACAATACTTTAACAATTGCAAGTTGGTAATAAAATTAGTAAAATAAAATGACAATTCTAAGTAGATTTAATAAAAAAAAATACCTGCAGCTGGTCCTCCTACCTTGCACAGAGCCAACACCACCGGCCGCACTCAAGGGTGGGAACGAGTCTGAAACCATCTGATGTACTCTTGGTGCTCCTCCATGGCACGTGTGCGAAACTACCACCTGGTGCACCCGGTCATGTTGTTCCACATGAAGGTCCGTAATCGTACCAAACAACGTAGTTCTGGCCATGCCAGTGACAGTAGCAGCTGATGGGTCTGATCGGCTTTGAAGGGATGGTTTGTACTAGTTCAAATGTCTAAGACAGGGTGGCATTTTCTTTCCAAGGGCAGGCCATGTAGGTCTGAATGAATCCAAGTACTGAATGGTATCACCATCGTGATTTCCCCTCAGATAGGGAAGTATCGGTGACACCAAACGGGAACCACTCAACTGTTGTCATTTAAAAAATACAAAAAAATTTAAAAAAGAGTAAATTACTCAGAACTTCCTTGAGGATTTAGGATATACAGTTAGCTCCTTGTGTTTATCATAATTACTGTAACCCACCTCGAGGTTAAGGTATTTTTACTACGATGCCCCCGAACTTATAACTCTGTTATCAGGAAGTTAACTACGTGTTGACCTATTAGCTTAATCACATTAATAATGTCAGGCTGGACAAAAAACACTACTTAATCAGCATTGTTATTTTCCTAAAAATGTCAACCTTGCCTCGAAAATGCATCTAAAGTGGAGAGTTAGACGATGTTAATTAAGTAGTTTTGTTGTCCAGCCTGGCATTGTTATTGTGATTAAGTAGATAGATCAACACGTAGTTAACTTCAGATAACAGAGTTATAGTTCAGGGGCTCATAGTCAAAGATACCTTAACCTTGAGGTGGTTACCAATAATTATGATAAAGACAAGGGGGTTAACTGTAATATACCAAATTCTCAAGGGGGTTCTGAGTAATTTACTCTAAAACACAACAAAATTTTAAATTATGTTTAACAATACGACACAACACAACTTTGTACGACTCTATCAACTAATTAAGTTGTACCTCAGTGGAGGACATCATGTCCAGTTAGCCTCCGACGTACCGCAACCTCTCATCGTTCGTCACATTCCTCGGCAAACGTGGCCACTTCACCACTGTGGGGCAGGTGTCATTCCAATCCTCAAGCTGCTTTGGCCTGAACATGAGGAAGTACTTGTATATCCAACTCTACAGTTATCAAATGTAACCATTAAATCACTCCCCTAGAAAATTTTTTAAATTAAGATGTCCATAATCTTTTAAAGTTCTGACCTTAAACAACGTCAACCATCCAACGAGCTGACGTGTCTCTGCCCGAGAAGTGATCCCAAGCTGACGGAAGAGGTAAGCTAGCGTGACCACTCCCCATGCATATGAGTCAACATGGGCAGGGTTGCGAAGGGACCAATAAAAGTAGGGCATGACACTATCGTTGCCCATGTCGATCAAGATTGTGTTCCTCACTAAATACCACAAGTAGACATTCGTCTCCTGCCCAACATCATATTACTCACCCTCACTCATGTCGCGGAGTGCTCTGTACGGTACCTGGTTCTTGTTTAAGAAGTTACACTCCAGTAAGTCCTTCGACCTCACCTGGAAAAGTTGTACTAGGTGCACGACAATAACCTCCAGCGGTGGGGCGCAATAAGTGGGGTAAACGTCGACCGCCTCCGGCTGTACACAACCGCTAGGCTGGCGATCGGAATCTCCAAGATATGGTAAACGTCGTGGAGAGTAATAGTCATCTCTTCAAATGGCATGTGAAGGAGTTCATGTTCAGCTGCCATCTCTCCACGAACGCTGAAAGGAGCGCAAGGTCAAAGCTACCATGCGCTATATGGGCCAGATGCCCAAGTCAACTTATGTCCACCGCGTCTCGTGACTTCTGGGCCTCAGTGTCGATGGAGTCCTCAAATCTAGCATCTTCACCTTAGACTTGATGCTAAGGCATCTCTTCTCATGCTCAATATTTTAACAAATGTCACAACTATACGACACTTTCTAATCGTACTAAAGTTATCCAAAAAATTACAAAAGGGGAAAACATATCACTCCCCGCCACACGTCGAGTGCGACATGACCATCAAAAGCTAGGGATCAAACTTGTATTCACGGGACCTCTGGAAACTTGAGTCCAATTAAGTAACTAATCCTCTAGCATGTTCTCCGCAGGCGGCTAACCAGGCGGGCTAGCTCAATCCTCACTCTCGGAGTTCGACTCATCTGTGTCCGTCTGCCGATAAAAAGTACCAGCATCCCGCTCGGTGCTACTACGAGCCAAGAAGGGATATTGATCCGTACCACAATCGTGCCAGCTTCGACCACCGAGTCAGAACTGACTACGAGAGTCCACCTGTGGTGTCATCAACATTTGTTGTTGCTGCCGCTTGGCCCTCTGACGCTTCTCCTCCTCCATCTCCCGTCGGCGCTCCCTAGTTACACGTCTCCTGGTTGAGGCATTGGCGTACTGTGTAAACATCGTCTCTCTAACTGCCAATCCGAAGGGGGCATAGGGGCCTGTGATGACCCTCACTACACTCAGATGAGCTGCTTCCCCTACCCATACCTCCAAACAAACCGAATAACCCTTTACCCCTTACCCGCCATCTGCTATATTGGGCTCAACGTTGATTAAAATATGTTCAAAGTAGTCAGATCGGCCCAGGTTTGTCAATACCGGTCAAATGAATATAAACGTAGTTCAAAGACAGTCACATACAAACAATCATAAAAAGATCTAAACTAATTAAAAAGGTCAGAACAGGTCAAATACGAGTCAATAGACCTTGTAAAACGTCTAAAATAGGTCCAAACGTCGAAAAAACGGTAAAACAAAAACAACTCTTCTTGCCAGGATAAGTAGGTGTCAGTGCATAGAACAAAGAGCAGCCTCCGACACCTGTCACAAAACACCACCACCGCCACCCGGTTTGAAACGCTGCCACTGCCGCTCACTAGAACAAGCCCGCGCCGACGCCGTCTTCAAGTAGCCGCCGCCGCCGCCACTAGGAAACACTCGCACTGGCATCATCGTCAAGTCACGTCCGTCGAAGCCCGGAAGAATACACTCGTGACGTTGCCTGGTATAGGGGGTGGGCGTTGTCGCCCACTACGTCGGAGCCTGCAACTCTTTGCCCGCATCGCCGCCGGATTTCGTACCTATTTTTCATTTTTTTTTCTTTTGCTACTTAGGTCCTATTATGAGTCTAATTCACTAAAAAACTGTAAATTGCGTTAGAATTTTTTTTTTTAATAAGTAGACCTCAACTACGCCTTCAAACTCTGCACCCGCTCTTGCTCCCGCCTTCTAAAGAGATGTCAGAGAGAATTATAGAGAGATGAAAGTTTTAAGAAATTGAAATGAGATGAAGAGATGGTGCAGGGTGAAGGGTATATACAGAAGATTTGGGGAAGAGCAATTTATATATAAAAATAATAAATTTCAACCGCGTGAAATGAAAACTCAACTGAACATACAAATTCAAAATAAAAAAGATGAAAGTATCAGAAATAGTTATTCGATAAGCTATTAGACTATAGTCATTAAATAGAAATATATCTAGAAACCCTTCTCAACCTTGTCAGGAGAAAACGATGGAGAACACAAACCTTTTAGATAACTTTAAGGTATAAGGGTTTCTAACCCGATAATAACATGTTTTTTTACCATTTTTTGTTCTAGGGATGTACAATGGAATGGAAAATTGGTGTAAAAGGTAAGGACTTCAGACACATCAATTAAACTACCTTTTAAAAAACACTTCATCCGTTCTTAATAAAGAGTTTCTATCACTTTTAACATTTACCTCTTATTTTCCCAGCTACAAACTCTTGTATTCCTCCTAAAATGATAAGGCTAAAATAGTCCATTTTTTTTTAAAAGCAAGATATATATTATATTATATAAGAAAGGATACATGCAAAGTGACACCATGTAGGACAGGTGTCAACTTCCCTAACCAGCAAGTTACAAATGTCATTTCTAAAATAGGGTGTGCTGGATTGCCTTCTTCTTCACGCTGACAGTGTGAACGCACCATCACCATGGCTCCGCCATCGGCACACCGTTGGTGCTAGCGGCACAACCGGCTTTTGCGGTATCGTCTACTACGCAGACTTCATGACAGGCATCTGCCCCACGGAGCAAAGACTAGACTCTTCGGCTCTGGCAACAACGTTGAAAGGTGAAGCTATGAACTATGATTGCAAATCCACCCAAAAACCCACAAATACAAAGAAACTAAAAACACAACCTCTACACAGCAAAAAAACTCTCCTAACCGGAGAGAAGACAAAAAAACTAAATAGGTTTATTATTAAACAAAAGAACGTCTAGAGACTAGATGTTGAACTACTAAGTAAAACCATGAGGGTGAAAAACTAAAACAAAAAAAGAAGAGTATGGTGCCTCCTCGGCACGCTATACTACTATTCTCTCCGATGTAATCAACATTTTTATAGTTAAAAGGCCTGGGCCAAGATGTTATCGGCAGACAAGTTTGAGGAGGGGACTACCCTATAAAATAGTCCAAAAATTATTAACTCATTCAGCTTGTTCCTTGTGTTTTGCTCTCATCACCGTATCATTGACGAAATTGGTCAAGGAGAGATTAAAAAAATCTTCAATATTCTGAACAATCCCATAATGGCCTTCGGCTATTTTCCACGGCTGAGTGTGAGGAACCTCACGTTGACCACCATACATGTATGGCTTATCGTTTGTTCTTTCTCCATGTGATTCAGATATTGAACAAGCTCCATTTCGCCGACATCTTAGCTTTACGTCAATCCTATTCTTCCATGTTCGCCCTGAACTCCAACTTTCCTTCTCCTCAAGAAAACCAACTCCGTTGAGCCCTCATCTTCATAGAAAATAAAATTGAGCACTTCCATTTTTCTTTTCTCTAACTCGTTGGTCTTTTTTTTTTTTTTTTGAAAAGAACTCGTTGGTCTTGTTGTAATTATAATACATTTGATGATCTAATTAAAGTGATCCCCACCTAAGCGTCACCCAAGTCTCACATGAATCTTAGTATCCCACAATAACAAACAACCACCCTACATGTGTTGCGGTATGTTTTTGAAATCCTAATTTTCTTGCTCTCTTGATTGGAGGAAAATAAATAAATACAATCGATCAAGATTTTTTGGGAGCTTAAGTGGAGAGGTAACCAAACTAAACAATTTTCTCACGGGTTGGACGGATTTTTTTCCCACCCATTGAGACGATGAAAGATTAAGAAGTTCGGGGATTTTAACTTTCCATAAAATATCCTTTTAAGAATTAAACTAATAGTCACTTCAATAAGCTGTTTAGACAATGATGGTGCTGCTGATCAATGGGTTTAAAAATAGAGATCGCTACGCCTCGGGAAAATTTAATAGAGGTAATAATTTAGGCGTAATTTACCCGAACCTAAGAGAGTTAGGAGTAAATTACTCAAAATATACAATTGCCTTAAAAGTACACACCTACTACTACCCTATGAATCGGGACATCTTTCTCCAATAGAACTTGTAAATTGTAATCATCCTTACCAGGTTCAAGGGCACGTTTGTAAACAAGCCAGAAGTTTCTTTTAGCTTATAAGCAATCTGTTAAGTTTTATCTCCGCCTTCAAGCAAATTGCCGTCAACTATCCTATTACCTCTTTTGAAATAAGCAAACAAGAACATGAGAAAAGAGGATGTGGGAAAAAATCATTCTGAAGTACCTAATAAATTCGGCCATACCGACGACTGGACCTACAAGGAAAACGCAGGCCAAGCACGCAATGGAATAAATGAGGTCGAATACCTCAAACATACACATACAAGCCACGCGGATTGAGTAAATACACATACACCTCCCCGCAGCCACTATGGTCATAAATTACCTGCCCAAGTTGAGCATCCAAAGCAATGGCACTTCTCCCGATGATATAATCGACTTATTTTTTCCCCACAAGCAACGGGTATCAAATCTGGTTCAACAAAGGACCCACAAAGCATATCATATGAACAGGTACGGCCGGCAGATTACCTACCATCATCTTACACTTCTGTATTGATGCAAATTCAAGCTTCCATTCTCCTCCACGGAAATGATGCATTGAGAACAGAAACTGAAAATTGGTTCAAAATGATAGGAATAGCCAATAAAATGGAAAGAGCGAAAATACCCAAAAAGAAGAAAATATCAATCTCCACTTACCCACCCAGCGTTCAATCATCACTTGCTCGAAAACAAAGCCAAACAAACCCTCATGGCCTAGTTAATCAAAGCCAAAGGAAGGAACCCAAAGCTTATGATAAGCAGCAGAACCACACAGAGTCATGTGGAACGAGCAAGCATAACAGTGCTATCAGGAGGCCGAGAGCTAGATGATTTAATATCTTTCTCGGGTAAGGCAAAACACTAATGCTATCATGAATTCTAACTCCAAGTAAAAGGCAAAACATAATCAAGCCAAAGTCAATTGCAAGCTAGGGTCTCCCAATACAACAAGCAATCCATTTGCCATTAAGACATATAACCGTTCAAGTCTCTGCAAAATGTTCAAACACATGTGCCAACGCTTTATGCACAAATGAGATGTAGAATTTTGGCATGCATGATAATGACCACTAATCCCTTTCCGACAAAGAAGAGACATCAAGCGTGGATTTCAGATAAAGGGATGCCACACACTATACAATTTTTTTTCTTTTAGCTTAGCTTTCATAAAAGCCACAAAAATAAACTCAACAAAAGCCATACTTCATTTAGACTACACTACCAGACCAATAGAGAATTAAGATAGATCGATATTTTCTTCAAAATGGTTGGTCTTTGTTCCAGTCCATGTGATGACAATTCAAAATCCGGGCTGTTCATAAGAATCCAGCCATAAGTCAGCAATTTCTAACTAGATGAGCAAGCGACAAATCCAGTAGATATATATATATATACTCCTACAAGGTTTACCGGAAATAACCTTGAGGCACCTTTGCAAGAGAGCAGAGAGCAGAAGCATCTTGCAAGTGCATAGCTCAACAGTAATACCATCCAAGTATGTTATAAGCCTTGAGAGAAGCGACATCTTACAAAAGACGATCCAAATCTATAATGCTACAAGAAAATAGAACCTTCTTTCTTATCAAAGCATGCATCATACTGTGCTCAATCCACATGCTCCAGCGATGTCTGCATTAACACAGATTCAAAAGAATATAAATCCATCATAGCAATAGTATTAGATGACTTTAGACATATTAATCCCAAAAGAACATATAACAATGCACTGCAATTCCAATCTATTATGCCCGTATTACCATAGATCCTGCACAAGGGAGGAGCACAATTGGAATCATGTCCAGAGCTAATTACTAGAGGAAATATAGGTCAAGAGTCTCTGGATATTACAGTAAGCCAGAAGTATGTTCATAGAATATGTGAATAAGAAACTCTCAACAAAGGGATGAGGACAACAAACTGTAAGAACTCTCAGAGAAATGATATCAGGTAGCAATGAACCAAGATGTTACTTAGTCTCCTCTTTTCCCTGAACCTCCGGGTTCCTTGTTCCTCTTCTGGTCAGAATATTTCTACATGGGACAAAGGGTAAGATAAGAGCATGATTAAAGAGGGCTTATCGGACCTCAGATCAAATGTACATCATTAAACCAACAACTACCAATATAATGTTCCTGCGCACGAGAAAAAATGAGAACAGGATTTCTTTTCCTTCCTTTCTTATCACATGGGGAAGCAGCAGAATAGATGACTAAAATCTAAAAGATCTATTATCAGCTGATACAGAACTGAACAACCACACATTCTAGATTCATATCCTCTACCTCTGCTAATGGCCTCAACAGAGGAGATTACTATAGAAAGTAAAACCAAAAAAAGGGAATTAAGTAACCAGTCTCTCTTACTACAATACAAATTCTTAATGTCTGGTTTTAATCCACTACTCTTCACTTTGTTAGCCGCATCAAAGAAAGAGGAAGTTCAGGACGTAGAAGCATATTGATAGCGAGATAGAACAAATCTTGATCGTCGCCATCATCATCGCACTAATTACAGCCGCAAAGCAGTCTCCTGGTAATCGTTTGCATCCATCAGATCTACACTGTCCACGGGAGGAAGATTGAGGTCAAACGATAAGGGTTTCCGAAATAATGAACAAACCATCTTCTCGACTTCCACTTCACCATCAACAACCGAAGATGATGAGTCGCAATCGCTCTGACAGCCATCAGGTGATACCGGCGGCGGTCTTAACCGTTGCCGTCTCTCTGCCGAAACGGCCTTTTTGACAATCTTATTCGTCGTTGTTGGTGGCCTTGGCCCGCTGTACGACTCCACCGTGCTGCTCATGCTACTCGAGGCGGTTTCTGAACATCACGGTACTGACCAATCTGCTCGTCCATCTCGGCGGCGTAAAACGAGCTGCGGTTGTGATTACCGTACGGATCAAAGACAGCGTCTACCGGTCTGCCGTTGTGCGCGGGGGGCGGCGGGCGATTGTGGGCAAAAGGGGTTTGGGTATTTTGCGGGATTTAATGGGATAGAAGATGAGAGAGGGGGTACGGGGAAATTAGTTTTGGCCTTGGGCCCTCGTAGATTCATCGCGGCAACGTCGTAAGCCCTGGCGGCTTCCTCAGCAGTGTCAAGGTGCCAAGCCAGACACGGGTTTTCTTCCATGGGTCTCTGATCTCGGCCGCGAATCGGCCCCATGGTCTTTTCCTCACCCCTCTGTACTTCATCTGCGCAGATCCGCTTACGCCAACCGCCGGCGCTGCCGCAGCGGATGTTCTTCCTCTCCCCATGGTAGAAACCTTTAGAGATCGGTATAGAGTTTTGGGGATTGGACCCAGATATGAAAGTTAGGAGGGTGGATGTGGGAGGTATATGGAGAGAGGTTGTGGATTTTGAGGGCGAAGAAGGGTGGCTCAACTAAGAAGAGAATGGATTCATTTTGTTTATCTGGGTAAGGTAGAAAGTCGAAAGATGAGGATGGTGAGGAGGAAAAAGGGGGAAAACGAAAGCAAGATGAGAAAAAAATAGTAGTACAAATTAAATTTCTCTTTCTTAAGCTCTGGATTCTTCCCCTCCCCCTCCTTCCCTTCGTTTCTCGATCTCGACCTCCTCTATTCCCTGTTTCTCTCTCTACGATTGTGTGGGTGTGGATGAGAGGATGATAATAGGCATGGCTTTTCCTCTGCTTTATTGATTTCTCCTCATGTTCAATCTTTTGCGGTTCGGTGTTTCCCCAAACCACAAGACCAAGACCGATCCACAATGGAGGCCTGTGCTTCTGTTTTCTTTTTAGGGAGACTCAGACCGGAGCTGACAAACTTAACCGGGTTTCATTGAAAGTTTTAGTATCTCATAATGAAATGAAATTTCAGGTATTTGTAATGAAAATGAAATCTCATGGTATTTGTAATGAAAATGAAAGGGAGTTCATTATAAGATATGAATCTCGAGGTTATCTCATAATAAAAATTGGAAATTCATGGTATTTTATAAAATTCGTTCAAACCTTGGGTCTATTTTATTTAGAATTTTATTATTATTTAATATTTTATTAGAATTTTTTTAATTATATAAAAAAACAGGCCAGGCATCGGCAAAGCTAGAACAAAACTGAGTCTAGCCAGACCCAAAAATTTAGAAACCGGGCCTGTACATGAAAAATAAGCCCGACGAGTCTAGAATTTCTCCTTGGCCCGGTGCTAACCTGACTCGCCTGTTTGATTACCTCTAGAGTAGACCAATGTATTATGAAAGTATCTTGATAATGGTTCATCATCGCTCTGGTATCTTCTAACAATTACAACAATACCAAAAAAAGCATTTGGGATGTTTAGTTTTTGCACACAACAATTATTATGGTACTTATGGCATCCGGTATGGGGTTACCTTCATAGCACATTCTTAGGTGTCAAGTCATCTAAAAATTATATATCATTACTTAAGAAACTGTATCCACTATAATAACCACAGTTTTTTAATATTCTCTTTCTCAATGAACTACAAACAAACTATCACTACTTAGATGTGAGAGAAAAAAATAAAAAAGAGAGACACACATAGGTGGTGTTATTGTGTCATAAAAGTGGGGGGTTCTTAGTAATAACTCGTGAGAGAGAAAATGAGTGGAATCCAGGCCATGGTGGAATATTTTTTCAAGTTTGTCACCTATGTAATCCTGACAAGAACCCTATTGTGGATGCCTTTAGGGGGCGTTTGAGTTGAGCACAAGAAATGAAATAGAATCAAGAAAGATGATAAGGGGGGAAGAACAAAATTCTCTTTGATTGTCCTGGTTGTTTTTTGTGCAGGGAAGCGGAAAGATGAAATGAAGTACCGATTAATGGTCAACTACTACCGATTGTCGGTCAATGGCCACCAATTACCGGTCAACATCCATCAGTCAATGATTGATCATCAGTCAATGGTCACTGGTCAAAGTGTACTAGGGTAAAAGAATCTCATTCTCTCGTAGGAGGTGGAAAATCAAGTTAAAAGGATTTGGAGTTGTCTCATTTGCTTTCCTTTTCCTGCAAATAAGAAAATTTGTCTAAACAAACAGTAAGAAACAAAATCATTCTAATTCACTTTTCTGATAACCCCAAATAATAGCATGTACATTTGAGTTAACTAAACCTTAAGACTCGCGAGAATGATATTATGATTAATAAAATATCATGTTGTATCACTACCAAATTGAGCAGTGATCACAAGTGTAGTAGTAGAGGTAAAGGAAAAACACCTTCCCCCTCCACTCCTTGTCTATTTTCCTAGCTTGGTGTTTTGACCTCCAACCCCCTTGTCTTTGTACATGCTTAATTGAAACAGTAGCAAAAGAAAAGACAACATTTGGGGCTCGGTAATTAGGTTGTGTAATGAGGAAATCTTGCTACAATTGAACGATGTTGTACTTATCATTCCATAACATGTTAATTCCTAATGCTTGTCCACTTTCATCATTAATTCCCTAAAAATGTTTCTTTGTGGAAAGGCTAATGATGCATATACTTTTATCCCTTAAAATCCTAAAAGAGGTCTTATTTACCTTTTGTTTGCTCCTCGAAATCTCCATTCCTAATAGGCTAGTTATGCTAAAGAGCTTTAGGTAACTAATTTAAATAACAAGGGGCACCCTAAACATGCTCATAATTTCTTACTTTAGCCTAAGGAAATCCTGTGTCACTTTGATGATTAAGTAATGTTTCACACTTCTTGGTAACTTTAAAGTGTACATGTGACACCCAATTTTGTTTTTCTAAAAATAAAAGACCTCAAGCCTAGAGACATCGATGAACTGACATATGGGAGAGAAAAATTGTAAAACACCCATATAGACTAGTAAGGCCCCAACAAACTTAAGAGGTTTTATCCTAAAACCACTTGACAATGAGTGACTATATGAACTGAAACTAATTACTAGATATGTCATTCTTCGATGTGGGTTTCTTTAACTCACTTACACTTGATCTCTAACATCCCCTCAAGTGTGAGTCTCTCTCCTCCGTTGTCTCCCACATTTGCTCCCTCATGCTTGGACCCCACTCGGTATAGGCCCAACTCCCTTCTCTTGGTTTACCGTGATACAGTCCACTTATATGATATGTGTGCCCAGTCCCTTCTCTCGGTTTACCATGACATAGTTCGCTTATACTCGAGTATCCATTTAGATGGTGGTGCATTACCCAGGTTGAACCTAAGCTCTGATACCATGTTGAAATATTATGGGGAAGAAATAGGCCCGACGGAGGGAATTTGGTAACACACCCATATAGACTAGTAAGGTCAAAAAAACTTGTGAGGTTCAATCAAAAACCAATTGGCATTATGTGGATTAAGCCATAGAATATATGAATTACTACTTAGCTATGTCATTCTTTGATGTGAGTTTCTTTAACTCACTCACACTTGAGCTGCAACAGTTACTATGTATGAGAACATAGATTCATATTTACATTTATCACCTAGATACCTTAAACCTTATATATATTGATTAAACTGTGTAGTAGCATTTTGTCAATTATGTACTTATTGGTAATATTGGGAATAACAGAGTTGGTGATATATTCTTTATCTATGTGATATAGGTTAACAATTGGACACTCTTTCTTTCTAAATTGTAATCAAGTTAGTTGATGAATTATTTCTTTACTTATGTTCACAAGTTATAGATTCGACACCCCTTATCTGTTACAAATACAAACACCCAACCCTTAGATAAAAGTTGCTGATACCCTGCATCATCGCTCCGGATTGTACTACAAATTATTTAATACGATATTACATGAAATCACATATAAATGTATAACTCTATTGTTCATACAATATGATTTCCTCCCTCGTTACGAAAATGTTATTTATATAGTAAACTGTAAATGCATATAACTCTATTTGTGCCTGCTGAAGTGCCTTTTTTTATTGTTTTTCCACGACATGTATGCCTATTATTAATCAATATAAGGGAACATTACAACCCAATTGCCTACCAGAGGAATTATGCTCTAATAAAGCTTCAAATAACCCAGAACACTTGCAACAACTTGTCAAATTGTTGCCGCTTGCATGCCCGAAATCCTCTCCAGATCATTTTGCCTATCTCAACTCTCTATAATATATGGCTTAACCTACTCTAATCTGCATGCGCCTCACCTTCCTCTCTTCATCTTCACTTCACCTTGCGTTCGCAAATCTTCCTCCCATCTTTGTGCCAGCCACCCTCTCTGTTCTAAGCGAAATACGCCGGTCTTGCTCTCCCCCCTCAACATTTCCTTTAGGTTGTTTATATGTATAGTTTCATTCAAATTAAGTTTGTTTTCACCGAAATTTGAAAATGAGTTGATTGTGGAATATGAATTAAGTAACTTAAGATTTTGAGAATGATGAGAAAGTTTAGATAAGAAGGATAAGGCCAGGTACTCTCCGTTGATCTGAATTAATTTTTGAATCCAAATAGGCCTCTTCATTTGGTTATTAAGTCATAGGGGTGCTTTAACACCAATCTACCTAAGGTCTTGAGATCCTGGATAGTAGGCCCAAAGTCACTACAGGGATGAAGAGAAAAGTTTGGGGGAATGAAATGAATGTGCAAATGAAAGAGTAAAACTTTGAAAGAAGAAAATAAATTCCAGAAAGTTAAAAGTTTTTTTTTTCCGTTTCGCCTATTCTGATCATAAGTATATGGTGCTGAAAGGTATCACAGAATAAGGCGTTACTTCACACCCCTCGTCATCCAAAGGTTAGAGAAAAAAATGGTGGAAGATCTCAAGTTAATCTATATTCATATTTTGTAATCTATCTTCTCCATGTTTTAAATTATTCTTTTTCACTGATTGCGAAAATCTACAGCCGGGAGCAGAACTATTCTTTTGATTGTCACTTCTTCGCTCGCTTTCTGTCTACATCTGTTTGATCTTGAGATTTGATACTATGGCCTTAGAATAGTTTTATTATTTATTTTCTTGGGGACAAGCAAAAGCTAAGTGTGATGAAGTTTGATAAGTGTCAAATAAATCTATTTTTAGGGCTTAATTATTCATATTTTCATAACAATTCATGTCATATTTATCACTTATCATATGTTTTTCCTTATATTTATGTTTTGATGTGAACTTTTTGTTACATTTTATGTGTCTAATGCAAGGAAAATCTAGAAAATGCATAGATTTTCTCATGAGGATTACAGCACAACAAACAGGAGCAAAACAGAGCAAAACGAAGAATCTAGGCCCGGCTGAAGTTATTTTTAACCTTGCGTCCGAACCTGCAAGGCCGGACTACTAAAATTCCCAAAACTCCTCTCTCGGAGTCATTTCACAATCTCAAGGATTAGCCTAGAAGTATCTCTCTCGATAACATCTATTAGCTTAGGGAATTCCTCAATGTTTAATATTCTAAGATTTAAGGTTTTACCCAACTTATCGAATACTCTCATGTTCGGTACATTGTTCATTTTAGTCGGTTCCTCTCATTGGGGTTCGACTATATCTCTAAGGGGTTTGGTGATCCCTTACCATGCTTTACTTTACTCAAGGTTCATAATTAGAACAATTATCAATCCTCTAGATAGAGGTTACTTATACGCTTCCACTATTGTTTATTGTGTGGATTAAATCAATTCGGTTCTCTAACCGTTATCGGGAGGTTACTACTCCCGTATACTTTCTCATGTTCTAGTGAGTTCATAGGTTTATGTTACCGTGTAATGGTTCGATTGTTGTAGTGTGTTTCCACCTTTTTATTAGTTCGCACTTGACTCTTTCTACGAGACTCTACTCACACAAGACTCAACTATGAGTCACACTACCATACACATTCATCATTCAAACAATTCATTCACAATTCACTTTTCATGAATTATACAAACTTCAAGTTCACAGTACTAACCAACAAACAACTGCCATACAAGCACCAATAAGTGCAAACAATCCGATTCGTGTATTTATCTTGTTAGGTGATCACACAATCAAACAAGCACACAAATCGGGGTAACCAAGTTAGGATACAGAGCATGAGGAAATCATACCTTACACCATGGTTTTACTTTTACCGGGTCACCTCTTGCCTCGATCTCACGTCGAATCACTAATCATATATCAAGTGTTCTATTATTACTAAGGTAGTACGGTATGTACACCAATAGTGCAAACAATCCGATTCGTATTTATCTTGTTAGGTGATCACCAATAAACAACACACATCGGGGTAACCAAGTTAGGATACAAGCATGAGGAAATCATACCTTACACCATGGTTTTACTTTTACCGGGTCACCTCTTGTTCCTCGGATCTCACGTCCGAATCACTAATCATATATCAAGTGATTCTATTATTACTAAGGTAGTACGGTATGTAAATTAGTACTCCCGTAGTTAACTCCGTTATCCAATTAATCTCGCTATACTTAAGTGTTCTTAAACTCACAATTTTCTCAATCACTTCTCACACTTGTTTACACTTCTTAGGACCTTTAAAGGTCACCAAACAACTACTAAACATCATCTAAAACCAATACCATTCAATCCCCCATCTTTAGAAGCCTTAAACAAATTTTTTTCTCTTCTCCGGTCTGGACCGCCCCTCTAGGGAGGTCCCAGGGGCGGTCCACAACAGAAGCTACAATTATCCTGCAAATTCGACTGGACCTCCCCACAGGGGCGGTCCACAACAGACCCTATTTTAAAAAGTGTTTTTCTACACATTTTGAACTCCAAATTCACCCCAATCTTTTCCCAATCATTCCACAATCTTTCCATATGTTTCCTACATGTTTAGACACCTTAAAACATGCACTAAACCTCTCCAAATCATTGTTTAAATCCTTACTCCAATTCTTGCTCAATTTTCTACAAAATTTCATTCCCACTTTCACATTTTGCACTCTTGTGCATTTCTAACTTCTTCTTGCTAGTGTCTACCTCCTACCAAACTTACCAAATCACCTCATGGCCATCGCCACACCTTCCTAGACATTTGCATTATCTAAACCCAAGTCCATCCTCCATTTCCAATATTATGAGCACTAACTCTTTTCTTGAAATTCTAAGTTTCTATCATCAATTATGCTACACATTTTTGCATCTCTTTAATCCATTCTCCACCTACCATTTCAAGGTTACCAAACATCTCTACTCAACCCAAATGAACACCTAAGTTCTCCCATTGCCAAAGTCACCTAAAACACTTATTTTCTACCGAACTTTCGACATAACCTCCCCATAAACCTTACATCCTCAACTTCACCCATTCTCACCAATTCTCACCAATTTTAATTCCTAATCTAGCCACACCCATAAGGGTCCTACCAGCACTCAATAATTCCATCCAAATTATACAAACAACAATATAGCTCCAAAATCTCAATAAACCATAATAGAGCCACAAACTCAAATACTTGGCTTCAAAGGCCCTCAATTCAAATATCAATCCACAAATTCCCTCAACTTCAACCAATTACTTTATTTCACATACTTTGGGTTCATTATTTAATTTAACCTATGCCAATTCCAAAACAATCAAACAAGGTTTAAGGTAGGTTTTCTTACCTTAATCTTCCAAGTTCTTATTTCAAGTCTCCTCTTCCTCTTCCTCTCCCAAATTCGGTCAAGTGGGAATGGAGTTTCCAAAATCCATCCCAACATTCAAGAAACACAAAAATGGATTCAATTAATCATCTAAACCCTTAGGAAACTCTAATTCAATTAAGGGGCTTAAGACACAAAGTTAGGGTTTTACCTTTGGAGTGTTTTGGAGGGGTTTTCACCCTTGAATCAAGAAGATGTTTCCACCACCATTGGAGGGTTGAAATGAAGCTCAAAAACAAGGAGAAAGCAAGGCATGAGAATGGCAAAAATCGGCCAACACAAGAGAAGGGGGGAAAATGAGTGTTCTCATGAATCTTTTTACCTTAGGAGAGAGAGGAGACTTCAAGCTTTACTTTGATGCCATTTTCTCCTCAAATGGGAAAAACCCAAGGAGATGAAGTTCTTCATTTTTGGATTTTGAAAAGAGAGAAGTGTAGAGCTTGAGGAGGAGAAGAAGAATATGTAGTTTTTTCTTTCTTGATTTGGAGCCTTGGTGCGGCTTGGGCAAGCTTAGAAAGAGGGGCTGCCATGGAGGAAGCTTAAAAACGTTCAAAGCCAGAAGAGAGGGATGGGGGAGCCGGCTGGAGGAAGGATAAAAGGAAGAAAGAGAGGAAAGAGAGAAATGAGGGAGGATAGAGAAGAAAAGTTACTTTTGTAACTTTTCTCTTTTTGCTTTTTCCCTCTTCTTTATTTAATTAGCTAGCTAGTGTTGTGAGAGGGCTGTTTTACTGATTAAAAACCGGCCCACTATATATGTACCCGCTGGAGCATTTTTCGTCTTTTACAGAAAACGCTCGTTTATTTACCCGGTTTAGCACTATTCACTAACCGGGCCCGTTTTCCGGAATTTTCTCGTTTCTTTAATTTTAATGGTTATTATACTCCCATTAATGTTTATTTATAGTTATTTAATGAACTATAATTTTTACGGGTTCATTTGACCACTTAAAGTCACGTTTTCAGGTTTCCTCGAAAAACGTGCGCTAAAGCTTTATTAGCGTTTTAATACATTAGTTGGATCCGTTTTCTTCGGGAATTGTTCCCATATATTATTTAGGCCTTATTAAGACTTTAAAATTCATTTAATACCCTTGTAGAGGTAGTATTCCTCTTAGGGTCACTTAACGCTCAATTTAGCGTTTTTCGCTTTTAAAGCGTTTTTCTTGTTTCTTCTGGATTTATTCTCTTTACCAAAATTCATTAGGCACTAATAGGCCCTCAATATCGTATTAGAGTAATTTAATCACCCTAATTAAGTTTGGGGTATTTCAACCTACCCCCTTAAAGAACTTTGCCCTCAAAGTTAGTGAGTCTAAGATTGTTAGTCACCAAGGTACTCAATGCTAAGGTTATACTCTCTCTATAACCTGTCAGACTCCAAAAGCCTAACTCAACGCATACCACACATCCAAACAACATGTCAAGCATGCATAGCAACCAAAACATCATTGTCCAATCTCTCCATGGGGGTCTATTTGCAGACAATTAGGCTCTAAGTCCTCCCCCATATCGAGTGATCCCTCAGGTACCGGTCACGTTTGAACACTTACGCTCTCTGGTTCACGACCGTTATGACATTGAGCACTTACTCTTTCTGGCTCTACGATCCTTTGGTTCTGATCAAATTCATTTACACCTCTAGAGAATCATCAGGCTCCAAAGTGGGTACTCTTCCCTGACCGACTACTCATATCCGACGGCCCTTGGACAAATACAAAATACACACTACAAACGTCCTACAGGTCACTTAGTACCCTTGATCGTCCGTTGTAGTGGTTTTAAACTATTCATCACCTCCACCGACTCACAACTAGCTTCACCTCCATGGTTCAACCGGATACCCGTGCCTAGCCATGATAGATCCACTAGCGCCCGTGGGAGCGGTTTCAAAACGATCCTCATTCTCAAGTTTGAAGAAATTCATTGTGTCAAAACCAATTTGGAAATTCATTTTGAAAACTTCAATGCAACTCCAAATTCCAATTTATGTTAGTTTCACCTATTACTAGTGTGATTACTTGTGGCCACTTGTACGGAGCTTCAGAGTCATTCAACCCCCATGTGATCAGCATTGGTGTTGAACTATCCATCCACCCCACTTTGGTGTTCGGTTTCCCTTGATCGCTAGCAAATCAAGTTCCACCTCCCACCCCAATTCACACAGTCAAATAGTCAAGCATTAATTTCATTTTCTATCTTCTTAATCTTTCTAGTCATAATCATACAACCATGCATTTGGAAATTTCTAGAATCCATTTATTCATTTACTACTCATATTATCCATTGTTACTCAACCTATCTTCAACTTCTATACCCAAGAATTTCAAAAGTTAGTTTTTCCGCTTAGTTCTTCTATCCTCAAATCGTTCACAAGTAAAATCAATTTCTATCCTCAATTTATTCACCAATACACTCAAATCAAATTACCTAGGGGACTCACTTCCCACTAGGTTCAACATCGGTTTCATACCGATTTATACTCATTAATTTCCTCAAACATACTCACCTCTCCAAACTATTACCAATCGGGGTCCTCATTCCCCATGGAGTTTCTCTACTCCATTCACCTCAAATCTCTCTCAATCAATACTCCTTTCCACTTCTAATCTCAGAAATACCCAAGTTTACATAATGAATGGATACAAATGTTTATGTAACATAGGTACCAATCATCAAAACAAATTCTTTTGCGCTATGCGCATTGTAGTTTACGCACTTTCACGTAAAACATACATTTCGTGGTTTTCACCCTACCCCCCTTAAAAGGGATTACACCCACGTAATCAACCATGTGTCAACATTAGACATAGGTCTAAGGCGTTCAGCCGTCACGGAGTGGTTCAACTTCCATGCGGTCTATTATACAATGTATTCTGGTCAAAGGGTCTTAACCAATTTACTGGTTTAGTCCCTGCACCAAGAATTTCCATCGGAGTTTATTTAAATCTTAACCGGGTTTGGTTCTAGCCGTAGAGGCTTCAAGGCATTGATGCTTAGCCATTCATTCACTATGTGTATTAAACCTTAGAATTTGGGCCCACTAGCTTCTACTGCGCGACCCTGATAACTTAGGGTTTATTTACCCTTCTCGTTATGCCTAATGTGTTATACATCACCATTTTTATCTTGGGAATAAGGTTTATTAATCAAGTGTGGTATTCTTTTTACCGTACGTGAACTCAATGAGTTACAGGTTTTCTATCCAGCTCTCTGGAATCAATGTACATACTATTGTGTACTTGAGTGATTATTCACTTGGTTCTCCCGACATGTTGTTGGTTGAGGTTGAGCCACTACTAATTGTAGTGCTTCCTCTGTTGTCAGTGGCTTCTGAATTATGCCCACTAAACTGGTTTTGTACAAGTGTTTTTTACTCGTACGACCTTGCATTTTCTATGCGTCAGTCCCTATGACTTCGTACGTTTCCTTCTACCTTTTACCACAATTGTCATCTTCCCCACTTCCTAGTTATCCCACTCGATCATTACTACACAAGTGCAATACCAAAACACTCAGTCCTACAGAGTGCAGAGGCGTAAACCCCTGGCCAGTAAATCTCTTGTGAGATTGCAATAGGAATGCATATTGTTTCCTTATTTCTCGGTCTGTCTACCATCTTTATTCATTAACTCCATCTCATTGTATGACTTATTCATATGTATTGGTCGCTTGCTGCGCACCATGTTCGTATTTGTTTACAACTTCGGTTTCCATCCATGGCATCCGCTATTTCATTAGCTTTCGCTCATGTATCTCTACCATTAGACAATGGTTCGCCATTTACTTGGCTGGTTATAGCATATGACATTCTATTACATCTCTGAGCTCCTTGAGCGTTATTGGTTTTTACACTTCAGGTTCGTACTACCCTTATTTCTTCTTAACCGATCACTCCTCGGTTTCTGCCCATTGCTATCTAAGCTTTCCTTAGCTTCATTTGTTACAATTTCCGCTTGGCAATATTTGTATGCTCAAGCTTCACTACATTAGTAGTTCTGAAAGGGATATATTTTCAGACTTTTATTGACGGTATCCTCTTCTTTGGGATCTGTATGTTCACCGCTCTTGCGGTACCACCTTAACGAGGGGTATCTTTACTCATTGGTTATTAAACTATCTTACTTGTGCCGTTCTTGGCAACTCTCCATATGGTTCTCTGTAGGTTTTGCAACCGTTGATTTATGTATTGTAGTATTTTCAGGGCATACTAGCCCCGTTGCCTAGAGCTCTGCTCATTGTAGGCTGTTTACAAGTATTGTTTCTTCTTCTTATACCACCAGTTGACTTAGATGTAATATCGGCTCCACGATACTGTCATCGCATCACGCTTCCGTTATTAGTGGCCCTTCAGTGTCTTGATACTGTCGGTGCCAATTATCAATTTAGGGTATCCCCTGTCAAGTGGGATCCCTTCGGTGCTCCCACCGAGTGTTTGTTATAGCTCTGGTGCTCTTATTACGACACTTCGTTCAACTATGTTGACTTTGATCCCCTTTGTGGATTGCTCCTGGGTGTTATTGATTATGCCGTTACCTTTGGCTAACATTTGAGTATGTTATGTCTTCTCTGCATTGCGGTTCTGGATTTCAAGTTGTCCCGTTTAGGGTTATACGTCTCCCGTTCTCAGGGTAGACTACTATACTTTTCTTATGGTTTTAACCGGTTTGATATTACCTTCGGTGGTGAACGGTATCCTCCGGTACCTTAGATGATCACTCTGGGTATTATATTCTGTCCCTTGAACACTGGTGTGTTCGTGTTAGGCATTGCCTTACTGTGTTTAGGCTGGTGTCCATTCCAGCTATTTCATGCTCTTGTTCCGAATTATTGAGACATATCCAATGTCTTTAGTCAATTACTAGTGCTTCTCGACTCCTTAACTTTAGTCATCCTCCTAGAATGAGTTCGTGACTCCTTTAGCTTGTAAGCTCGTCTGAGTTCCTTCGATAGTTCGAGGTATCCAACTGTTCGGGTTTGTTTTCACTTATGGTCCGTAGAACGGAGCTAACTACTTCCCGTGTTTCGTACACTACATGTATACATACGTGGGGTACCTTATTGGTACGTTACCACTTACCCGACTAACTCATAAAAGGGTCTGTCAGGCCCGCAAGCTCCTTCGGAGTGCGGTCGTCCCACATCCCGTATTTGGGTACACTCGTAGTGCTCGTCACACGGCTAGGTGAAGTATTCTATTGTCAACTCCTCTTGTATCACTATATGATACTCACCGTGATTCTTCTAGTTTGGGTTTAAAAATCTGGGGTTTTAAAAGGAAAGTTGTGGTTTTGAAAGAAAAATTAGGGGTTTTGAAATAGAAATCTCGAGTTTGAAAGAAAATCTTCATGGCATTGCCATGCTTGAGGTCTTTGACCAAGTACAACTTCCTGCTGACTGGTATGTTTGTTAATGTAATGGTCGGGCCGTTAGGCCTTTCCAAGGTTGATTCTTCAAGTCCTTAGGATTAGTGATCCTATATTTGTTTCCATCTCCCTGGTGGTACTTTAGTAAGTACTTGTTGATTGTCAAAAGTCTCCCCATTTGTCTTGTTGTTGCTGCACTTGCCTTGGCAAGTGCGCAGGTACGTCGGTTTTCAGGTTGACTTGTACCGATTACGATACTGTTTTCCATCCATACTTGGTGGTTTTATCGGATCTTCCACCCACTTTTGATCTTAGTGATCAACTCCCTGAGTGTCTTCTCAGTGTCCTTGACAAGGTTGTTGATAATTCGGGTGCTTCCTGATCCTTGTGGTACTCCATGTACCTTGCTCCATAGCTCGTTCTCACATTTAGTTGTGGTTACCAAGGTTTATCTGATCCTTAGGAACTGCGTGGTAGTCCTGTTGGCGTAAGCTTAATGATTACTCTCATAGTTGTCTGAACTATGTTATTTGGGTTATTACCGCCCTTTGGCGTTGTAGGTTGGGAGTTATCCAACCTTGATTGATTCCTCAGTCGGTGGTATGTTGTTGACGGTATTGTCAAGCGTTGGCTGCGCATGGTTCTCGCGACTGCAGAGCACGTCACCCCATGGTGCCGCAAATTTCATTATCCTGTATTTAGGTTTCAATATTTTGTCGTTATGTACGGTGATTGTCGTTCAAACGGGAACCGTCTTCGGGATTTCCAATTCTTGGAATCTACCGTATGACAGGTTCTTTCTCTTTACAAGGTTTATCTTACAACTGCCAGATCGGGTTTTCCCGAGTATGAGAGATCTTCCCATCTCTCTGGCATTCTTCCCCCAACTTATAACGGGGTTGCGGAGGGCGAGATTGGTTATGTAGGTATCCAGGTCACACTGGAAGTTCCTAACTAGCGTACCTCACACGCTAACACTCAACCTTTAGCCCCAAGTCTCTAATTCCTAACTCGGTATTTTCCTAAACTCGGTATTTAGACCATCAGAGCGATACTTCGCTCTGATGCCACTTTTTGTAACACCCCTACCGATAATCACCCATTTAACTCCTAACCCGTCTCCATTACCAATACACAAGCAGCAGAAATTCCAATACAAGCGGGGGTGAAACATGCCGTTAGTCACCCACGTGACTAACAAGGCCAATCCAAACTTAATACAACACACATTCACATATCGGTCTGATGGGTCTTACACCGAGTACCCTATATAAATGTTACTTCCATTACTTAAACAATTCTCAATCTAAATACAACCTTCAATTATAATATATACAAATACAATCTCCATATCGTTTTATACCGAGTATCTACAATTCCCAAGTCTAACAATGACCTTTTGGTCTTACAAATCCATAGTACAACAAACACGAATTCTTAAACGACCACCCATATTCAATAGCAACCCCGTCCTACTCTCGAACGGTTGACGGATTCAATGTACCTGGAAAATAAAAACGATGCCCCTAGGGGCTCAGCAAAATTGCTGCATATGACTTCCGCATACCCCGCGTACTAGCGAGGGTACGCCGACTAATTGGTCGAGAGCATGCGATTCATTTTATTTCAAACAGCATGCATACAACATACATTATTTATGTACATTTACAATCAAGTTCAACATTGAACACAACACTAACACACACATCAAGGGTTAGTTAATATATATATAGGCTTGGAGGGTTCTACCTCACTATGCCTTACTTCATACTTCAATGTCTTACCCACACTCTTGGGGTTACACTTACTCAACTCTCATAACTCTCAAACTCAACAAGCTTTACATTACGTCTCAATCTCAAGTCTCAACTCAATACTCAATTCTCAATTCACTACCTCAATTCTCAATACTCAATACTCAAGGTCTCAAATCAATACTCAATACTCAAAGGCATCTTTTAAGTCTTAGCCACGACTTCCGGGCAGGGTCATACACACGACCCACCACCGGCTTACAAATACAAAGGGGCTATGCATTTAGCTCCTCAAGTTCACAAATGTCCAGTTCTCTACCGGACTACTCAAATTCCCAAAACTCCTCTCTCGAGTCATTTCACAATCTCAAGGATTAGCCTAGAAGTATCTCTCTCGATAACATCTATTAGCTTAGGGAATTCCTCAATGTCTAGTATTCTAAGATTTAAGGTTTTACCCAACTTATCGAATACTCTCATATTCGGGACATTGTTCATTTTAGTCGGTTCCTCTCATTGGGGTTCGACTATATCTCTAAGGGGTGTGGTGATCCCTTACCATGCTTTACTTTACTCAAGGTTCATAATTAGAACAATTATCAATCCTCTAGATAGAGGTTACTTATACGCTTCCACTATCGTTTATTGTGTGGATTAAATCAATTCGGTTCTCTAACCGTTATCGGGAGGTTACTACTCCCGTATACTTTCTCATGTTCTAGTGAGTTCATAGGTTTATGTTACTGTGTAATGGTTCGATTGTTGTAGTGTGTTTCCACTTTTTATTAGTTCGCACTTGACTATTTCTACGAGACTCTACTCACACAAGACTAACTATGAGTCACACTACCATACACATTCATCATTCAAACAATTCATTCACAATTCACTTTTCATGAATTATACAAACTTCAAGTTCACAGTACTAACCAACAAACAACAATGCCATACAAGCACCAATAAGTGCAAACAATCCGATTCGTGCATTTATCTTGTTAGATGATCACACAATCAAACAAGCACACAAATCGGGGTAACCAAGTTAGGATTCAGAGCACACGAGGAAATCATAGCTTACACCATGGTTTTACTTTTACCGGGTCACCTCTTGTTCCTTGGATCTCACTTCCGAATCACTAATCATATATCAAGTGATTCTATTATTACTAAGGTAGTACGGTATGTAAAATTAGTACTCCCGTAGTTAACCCCGTTATCCCATTAATCTCAGTTTACTTAAGTGTTCTTAAACTCACAATTTTCTCAATCACTTATCACACTTGTTTACACTTCTTAGGACCTTTAAAGGTCACCAAACAACTCCTAAACATCATCTAAAACCAATATCATTCAATCCCCCATCTTTAGAAGCCTTAAACAAATTTTTTTCTCTTCTCTGGTCTGGACCGCCCCTCTGGGGAGGTCCCAGGGGCGGTCCACAACAGAAGCTACACTTATCCTGCAGAATTCGACTGGACCTCTCCACAGGGGCGGTCCCTAGGGGCGGTCCGCAACAGACCCTATTTTAAAAAGTATTTTTCTACACATTTTGAACTCCAAATTCACCCCAATCTTTTCCCACTCATTCCACAATCTTTCCACATGTTTCCTACATGTTTAAACACCTTAAAACATGCACTAAAACTCTCCAAATCATTGTTTAAATCCTTACTCCAATTCTTGCTCAATTTTCTACAAAATTCATTCCCACTTTCACATTTTGCACTCTTGTGCATTTCTAACTTCTTCTTGCTAGTGTCTACCTCCTACCAAACTTACCAAATCACCTCATGGCCATCGCCACACCTTCCTAGACATTTGCATTATCTAAACCCAAGTCCATCCTCCATTTCCAATATTATGAGTAGTAACTCTTTTCTTGAAATTCTAAGTTTATATCATCAATTATGCTACAGATTTTTGCATCTCTTTAATCCATTCTCCACCTACCATTTCAAGGTTACCAAACATCTCTACTCAACCCAAAAGAACACCTAAGTTCTCCCATTGCCAAAGTCACCTAAAACACTTATTTTCTACCGAAATTTTGCCATAACCTCCCCATAAACCTTACATCCTCAACTTCACCCATTCTCACCAATTTTCATTCCTAATCTAGCCACACCCATAAGGGTCCTACCAGCACTCAATAATTCCATCCAAATTATATAAACAACAATATAGCTCCAAAATCTCAATAAACCATAATAAAGCCACAAACTCAAATTACTTGGCTTCAAAGGCCCTCAATTCAAATATCAATCCACAAATCCCTCAACTTCAACCAATTACTTTATTTCACATACTTTTGGTTCATTATTTAATTTAACCATCCCAAATTCCAAAACAATCAAACAAGGTTTAAAGTAGGTTTCTTACCTTAATCTTCCAAGTTCTTATTTTAAGTCTCCTCCTCTTCTTCCTCTCCCAAATTTGGTCAAGTGGGAATTGAGTTTCCAAACTCCATCCCAACATTCAAGAAACACAAAAATGGATTCAATTAATCATCTAAACCCTTAGGAAACTCTAATTCAATTAAGGGGCTTAAGACACAAAGTTAGGGTTTTACCTTTGGAGTGTTTGGAGGGGTTTTCACCCTTGAATCAAGAAGATGTTTCCACCACCATTGGAGGGTTGAAATGAAGCTCAAAAACAAGGAGAAATCAAGGCATGAGAATGGCAAAAATTGGCCAACACAAGAGAAGGGGGAAAAGTGAGTTTTCTCATAAATCTTTTACTTTAGGAGAGAGAGGAGACTCCAAGCTTTACTTTGATGCCATTTTCTCCTCAAGTGGGAAAAATCCATGGAGATGAAGTTCTTCATTTTTGGATTTTGAAAAGAGAGACGTGTAGAGCTTGAGGAGGAGAAAAAGAATATGTAGTTTTTTCTTGATTTGGAGCCTTGGTGTGGCTTGGGCAAGCTTGGAAAGAGGGGCTGCCATGGAGGAGGCTTAAAAACGTTCAAAACCAGAAGAGAGGGATGGGGGAGCCGGCTGGAGGAAGGAGAAAAGGAAGAAAGAGAGGAAAGAGAGAAATGAGGGAGGAGAGAGAAGAAAAGTTACTTTTGTAACTTTTCTCTTTTTGATTTTTCCCTCTTCTTTATTAATTAGCTAGCTAATGTGTGAGAGGGCTGTTTTACTGATTAAAAACCGGCCCACTATATATGTACCAGCTGGAGCGTTTTTCGTCTTTTACAGAAAACGCTCGTTTATTTACCCGGTTTAGCACATATTCACTAACCGGGCCCGTTTTCCAGAATTTTCTCGTTTCTTTAATTTTAATGGTTATTATACTCCCATTAATGTTTATTTATAGTTATTTAATTGACTATAATTTTTACAGGTTCATTTGACCACTTAAAGTCACGTTTTCAGGTTTCCTCGAAAATCGTGCGCTAAAGCTTTATTAGCGTTTTAATACATTAGTTGGATCCGTTTTCTTCGGGAATTGTTCCCATATATATTTAGGCCTTATTAAGACTTTAAAATTAATTTAATACTCTGGTCGAGGTCGTATTCCTCTTAGGGTCACTTAACGCTCAATTTAGCGTTTTTCGCTTTTAAAGTGTTTTTCTTGTTCTTCTGGATTTATTCTCTTTACCAAAATTCATTAGGCACTAATAGGCCCTCAATATCGTATTAGAGTAATTTAATCACCCTAATTAAGTTTGGGGTATTTCAAAGGCATAGAGATCTAAAGTAATTAGATTACAACCCTTTCCATCTAAACCAACTTAGTTAGAAGAAAGACCATCAAGTTGTGGGCTAATTCAACTAGTCTAACACCCCCCAGAAGACTTAGGTGGGCTTGCTCACCAAGTCTTAAATCTTCACTATTTCCCATGCCTATTTCTTATAGTTGACATCTATACATGGTTCCTGAGAGAGCTTTGATCATCATGTCCTCTAGCAGTGTAGAAGTGTGAGTATAGTGAAGATCAATCAATCCTTGTTGAATTTTTTCTCTAACAAAATGACAATCTCTATATGTTTCGCCCTTTCATGAAAATTGGGTTATGAGCTATTTGAATAGCAGACTGGTTGTCACACTTAACTAAGATTGGTATATATTATCGACCTCAAACTCACTTAACAAATGACTAAGCCAAGTCAGCTATGCCGTAACTCTTCGTAAAGATCGGTACTCAGCCTCTACACTAGAAAGAGAAATGGAACTTTGCTTTTTGGTCCTCCAAGATATCAGGCTGTCTCTCAGAAAAATATAGAACCTTGATACTGATCTCCATGTATAGTTGTCCAATCAGAATCATAGTAGGCCATAAGTTCCAAACATGGATTTGATTTTTTGTTCAATATTATCCCATAACTCATTGTTCCATTAACATAGTGTAATGTATGTAAAACAACTTCCATATGAGTGTCATAAGGTTTTTGCATGAACTGGCTCAAAACATGAACTGTGAAGCTGAATTGTGGTCTAGTGTTAGAGAGATATTTAGTTTTCCCACAAGTCTTACATCAGGATCCTCTAATACTTCTCCCTTGTCGGCAATCAACTGATTACCTCCAGCTATTGGACTTGCTACTGATCTTGTGTCTTGGCATCCATACTCCTCAACTATATCCATGCAACACTTTCTTTGAGACGGAATAACCCCTTGATTGGTGTGAATGAACTCTATTCCAAGGAAATAATGTAATTCCCCGAGATCTTTTATCTTGAAATTTTCATGTAAAGCACGTTTGATACTATCAACATCTTGCTGATGTGTGCCTAATATCAATATGTAATCCACATAAAAAGAGATGTAAAGATATTGATTGCCATGCTCTTGAGAAAATGCGTAGTTTGGAGAACCATTTACGCGAGATTTGTTTAAGACTGTACAAATATTTCTTTAATAAGCATGCCTTATTTCTCCTATCACTTCTAGGCCCTGAGGAACTTTCATGTAGACTTCTTGTCTAAGTTCCCATGCAAGAAAGCATTATTAACGTCAAGATGATTATGACCCACCCTTTATTGAGTGCAAAAATGACAAGAGCTCGAATAGTAGCCATCGTTACCACTGGTGAAAATGTTTCATGGTAGTCAAGCCCATGTTGTTACATAAGACCTTGGCCACTAGCCTGGCCTTATACCTCTCCAAGGTTCCATCGAATATAAGTTTCACTTTGTAAATCCATTTGCAGCCTACCATTTTTGCTTTAGGTAAGTCAACGACCTCCCAAGTTTTATTCTCTTATAAAGCATACAAATCTCGCTGCATAGTGTCTCTCCAGTGATCATGCTGAATAACCTTCTTATAATTAGCATGTTGCTCGGTGGTTACTAATTGGGTGTGCAACTTTCTAGGTTGTTGGATGGAAAGAATCATTTAACATTGGGTTTAGTATTGGTTAAGTTGCCGCAATCCATGAGGACATTGACATCCTTCCTTTAATAAATCTTGATGTATATTTCATGAAATATTGTGCTACTAACATAATCATCTAGATAACGAAGCTTGTGAGTATATCTGGTGGATTGTCTGAGCCCGTCATCATGCAACACTGAAATCGTCTCATTACTAGGCTGCTCTAGGTTGGACTGTTTGATTAATGAAGCATGTAAATCTTCTCGATCTGCATTCTCTTCAGGTTTAGAAAGAGAATTTAGTTGTTATTGTTTAAGTGTGATTGATTCACTTGAATCCACCATTAAGCTGAATTATCTTCTATACGATCAACATCATTACCACGAATGATATAATCACCATAACCACTTTTGAATGGAAACAAAATGGTGTGAAATTGACATCCCTGCAAACGTTGACTTTCTTTGTATTTATGTTCAACACCTCGTGTCCTTTATTTCTGGGATCCTCTCCTAAATAAACACAAGCTTATGCTCTTGGACTAAACTTTCCATCCTTTGGACCAACAATAGTTTATAACAAAGACATCCAAAAGGCCTTATTTTATCATAAACGGGCTTCTTCTTGTGAAGGCTTTCAAAAGGCGTCTTTCCTTTTAAAGCTTTCGTAGGAAGACAAATTATCAAGAGTGCCGTAAGAAGAATAAATTCTCCCCAATATGATAACGAAATTTAAGACTGAAAGAACAAGGCTCTAGCTATTTCCAGAAGATACTTGTATTTGCTTTCTACCACTGCAATTTGTTGTGGTGTATAGGCACAAGTGGTCTGATGAACAATCCCTTCATTGCTATAAATATTTTTCCCTTCATTCGAACTTCTTAGCTCATTGGTATTGCCACTTCTGATGATTTTGATCTTAGAATCAAATTGTCTTTCCACCATTTGAATGAAATTCACAATGGCTTGCCACTCCTTCCTTTTGAGATAATAATTATACCGATGTTGTTCTAGTATTATCACCAACAAAACAAATAAAGTACTTGAACCCATTATATGTTTCGAATATAAACGGACCCCACACACTGATATTTATCATCTCAAAGGGCTGCTTAGATTTGATCTTAGAATTTCCAAAAGGATGTCGTTGAGCTTTAGCTTTATAACATACTTCACAAACATATTGTTGCAATAAATCTCGCTGCTTTATTAAACCCATGTCTACAAGATTTTCAAATGGTACATGACCAAGTTTGACATGAGTTTCATAAGCTAACAAATTTTTGACAGAAACAAGATTCAATTCATAGTAGTTTTCATTATTCCTCTCTGAGATAATCCGCTGGCCATCGTGTTCCTCTCCAAGTAGCTCAATCGTCCCTGTAATAGGGTCCTGGGTAGAGTAATGTTGAGATGAAAAAATCAGATTCTGAGTATATTGTTCAATCATCTTCTGTACATAGACAAGATTAAACTTGAAATCGAAATGTAAAGTACTCCATTCAACTAGAAATGTTTTCCAAATCTCACATCCCATATTTTGCGCACTTCCTGTGATCTACCATATGGTAAAATTACTGTCCTATTATGCTCCAGAGTTTTCTAGTTTTGAAAAAAACTAAAAAACACACTCTTATAATCTGTTGTGCCCGTATCAAGAATCCACTTATTACTGAAGGATTGTGTATTACGTAATTTCTTGCTCATAAAGCAGTGACTACTAACTGAGAAACCTAGCTTTTTACCTGAGAATTTGAGTACAAATTTTCATCTTGGGATTCACTTGGCTCCCTGTTTGAATTAATCCTGTAATTTGTTGTAATAATTTGAACTCATCTGGTTTATCACCTCTATCGCCTGCTTCTCTCTTGAAGACTGACCTTCTTCTTGTAAAGGACTACACAACACCTTTCTTCTTTAAGGCGAGAACAACTTCTCGCCTATGAAGATGAAAACAATCTGAAGCTAGGTCCTAGATTTACCACAATGAGAACGTTCTGCCGTTGGTAACAATCTTCAAAAGAATGACCGACCTTCTTGTAGAAAGAATGTTTTCCTCTTTTTCTCCACCCCTACCTTTTTTTTGTCTTTTTGATAGAATTAGCAATGACCCATAACCGAGAAAATACATGGCTTCATTTTTCCCTTTATCACCTCCTCTTTGATTTTCTTCCTGGATAAGAAGGGCGAAAGCGCGTCTCTAGGTTGAGTCATCTTTCTATGCCAAAATATGCCCTCTGATGTGCATATAGCTTTTATCGAGACCCATCAGGAATTGAATTAGCTTGTCCTCTTCTTCCCTTCACCTTAGGGTTTCCTGTGAATCACAGTTGCATTCCAGAGATGTTCTAGCTAAATTGATTTCTCCCCAGACATTCTTCAATCTAGTAAAGTTTACGGTAATCAGTTCATCCCCTTGTTTGATTTCTGTAAGTGTTTGCTTTAGCCCGAGTACCATCGTCAGGTTGTTTTGCTCATATCTTTGACAGAGAGAGTCTCATATTTGCTTTGGATTGTTAGAGAACATAAGGTTCCCTGCA
Source organism: Limonium bicolor (assembly GCA_023374045.1). Taxonomy (NCBI): domain Eukaryota; kingdom Viridiplantae; phylum Streptophyta; class Magnoliopsida; order Caryophyllales; family Plumbaginaceae; genus Limonium; species Limonium bicolor. The sequence continues at coordinate 306,438,071 of CM041776.1, read as the reverse complement.
ATCTTTGTATGTAGAGAACTTGTTATCTAGGAAGCTACAAGAGAGTTTGAGCCAACCTAGGCAAAGAGAAAATAGGATCTTCCGCTCCTGGTTTCTTCACTTTTCCGATGATGAAACCAAACTTATTGTTTGCCTTAAGACTGAGTGTCATTGCCCACTTCCACCTCAGGAAACATGTTCTCATGAATTTCGGTGCTAAACTAAGCCCTGGGTTTTCCGATCCATGAACATATAGAGGATCAGAAACATCAATGGCGCTGGTGGATGTTGAGGCTCCGACGAATGTCTTTGCTGCTATCCCGTCGTCTCCCATAAAAAAAGATAAATTATAACAACTCTTAATTCGCTTGCTATGATACCATAATGAATCTAACTTTGTTTGAGAGTAATAACCCGTGAAAGACATGCGAGGACAATTTAGTCGCAAACTAAGATTAAGACCGCAACATAGAAGCAGAGTCTTGAACCGACTGTATACACATAACAAACTAGCTACTCAGGCGGTACAAATACAAGATATAATGACAATATCTCTTAGATAGGGAAATAACATATTACAATGTATTTCTATTAGCTGTTTACAGATTTTATTTATTTGATTTAATTAAGAGACAAATAACCGAGTTAGGGGTGAGCATTCGGTTCCGGTTATTCGGTTATAACCGAGAACTGAAATTATTTCAGTTTTTTTTAACCGAATTTTTAACCGTTTAAAAAAATTCGATTATTCGGGTAGAATCGAAATATTATTCGGTTCGCTTTTCGGTTCCAGGGTTGGGTAATTCGGTTTACCCGAATAACCGAATTACATATATGGAAAATATTGGCTAATTCGGTTCTTTTTTATAATTTGGTTCTTTTTTGTAGTTTGGTTCCTTTTTATAATTAGGTTCTTTTAAAAAATTGGTTATTTTTTACAATTTTGGTTTTTTTTATAATTCGGTTCTTCTTTAATTCGGTTATTTCTTATAATTCGGTTCTAACTGAAAACCGAATCGGTTCTCGGTTCCAACCTTAAAAAATTCGGTTATTTATTCTCGGTTATTTCGGTTCTCGGTTATTTCGGTTTCAGACTGAAATTCGGTTATTCAGGTAGAACCGAAAAACACCGAAAACCGAATTTTTTCCTAATTCGGTTTTCGGGTAGAACCGAATAACCGAATGCTCACCCCTAGCCTAACAGAGTGTAACTATAAATATAGAGGACTACTAGGGATTGAAGTTAACAATTTCAAAGTTGTAAGCGTGAGTGTTAAAGAGCAATCCATTCTTCTAATCAGAGAGAGCAAGAGATATCATTTTAACTGGAGAATTTTATCATGAGGAACAATAGGTGTGTCGAGAAATTGTTCTCGCCGCGAGTTAATCATAAAACCAAGAGGATTTGATGTCAATTCATTGATCTTGATGCGTGTTTGATGTAATATATATGAATACGTGATTTTGTAATGAAAATTTTGAAGTGAAATAGATAAAATCTTTTTTTTTATAACACAACCTCTCTTTTTGTACTTCTGTTAAGTTCATCGTGAGTCTTAATCTCACACACTTTCCAGTTAGAATTCTACACATTGATAGGAACTTACACAAAATCAATGTACACCACTTATTCAAATCTAAATTTTTATTAGTATGGATTTGCAGTAAAAGCTCTCGAGTTTATTGTAGGAACTTCCTTAAAGTTTAAACAATGTACACATGTAGGTTGGTACACTTCACCTAGAGAAACTGGATAGTATTTACAAGCCACATCTAACCACATAAAAAACTGTAAGAAAATTTTACCAATACCACCGAGTTTTAGCTTAATTCATAATTTACTACTGTATTTTTAAATTATATAAGATAACACTGAGTTTTGATTAAATTAGATCACATAATACTTCATCTCATATTCTATTTGTTCTTTTCTTAACACTACTGAAAAATGTCTAAATACCCTCTTAACTAAGTGCATGAGTAGAAAAAAAAAATAACACTCTTTCCACTAACTATCCCCTTTTCAAAATTAGTTTAGAGGGATACTTAAGACTTATTATAATGGTGTTCAGGAATGAATAAACGGAATATAAGACAAAGTGTTATCTGATAAGATTAGTTAAAACTCAATGTCATCGTGCGTAATTTTAAAAGCACAGTCATATATTAAGAATTAAGCAGAAATTTTGTGGTATTAGGAGAAAATTCCAAAACTGTATATGTACATTTGGCTTCCAACCAATGGATGATGAATAAGACAGAACACAAGAAGATGTTCAAGAACCCCACGCTACTATAAGTACACTGTTGGTCAGAGTAAACAACACTACCAGTAAGTTTTTAGAAAGGAGCCGGGGCATAAACTTTTGTAATTTCTGTTGTCAATCAAATTGTAGTATTAGTCTACGGGGGAAACAATTTGATTAACTCCAACGAACGTATTTGTTTTCATTAAACTATATAGAAAGAATACTTAAATGATCAATTAGTCAATTTTCGAAATAAAGGTTGACTTACAACTATTAAAAAACATTTTCGATCTTAGTGTAACTTTGCTCTTATATTTTTAAAAATAAAAACTTTATTTATTTCATATAATTAGTATAAAAACTATAATATATTTATCGTTATTATTTCATATAAGATAAATTAAGAAAAATTCAAATTCCTCAGTTATAATCAAGATAGAAATTTTATCATATAATATTAGTATAATTTCTAAGTAGTCAACCTAGTAACTAGTCGTTCTAGTTTCGTCTAAATATATTTGGTGTGTGGTCTCTAAATTGTCCCTCTTCTAAACTCTTTGCCGCTAATCTTTGGGCGGAGATTAGGTGACGGACATCTTATTTCCGTCTGCGACGGAAACTTTTTTTTTTTTTTTTAATCTCAACATCCACGTGACGGGAGAGACCATCTTAGGATGTTCCATCACACCCCATCATCCTTTTTTTTTTATTTTTTATTACACATCTCACATGAATGTATGCGGTCTACATTTATTTTGGTTATTTATTTTTTTAATGTTAGAATGTCATTATTTTGTCATTTTTCTAATATGTATGTTGTTTATGTATATATGTAAAAATGGAGCATAACAATTCAACATATATTAATTAACTATAAAATTAAAAAAATTGTTAATAAAAATACTAAGCTAATATTTATAATTTTTAAATTAAAAAAGTGATGATAAATTTTTTATAAACATTAAACGTGGGAAAAAGTCTAAGTAATGTATAAATTTAAACGGTGTAATCATTATACTTTTGTGATGTAAAAAGTGATATATTAATTAATTATAAACCTCCTTAGACAAAACCCGGTGGGAAAAAGTCTAAGTGACGTATAATTTAAACGGTGTAATTTTTATACTTAATTGTGTGGAAACATGTATATATATCGTGGCTTAGAAACGTTATATAAATTGTGGCATGGAATATATAATGGGGTAAGCGTATATATGTAATCAAGACGTGGAAACGTTTATATATAAATCGTGGAAACGTTTATATGTATGTAAATCGTGGAAACGTTTATATATAAATCGCGGAAACGTTATATGTAATCGTGGCAAGGAAACATTTATATTAATTATGAAATTGTTTATATGTAATCAGATCGTGGAAATATTTATATGTAATCATGGCGTGGAAACGATATATATAATCATGAAATCGTAAACGTGGAAACATTTATATAAAAATGTGGAAATGTATATCTAACAAAGTGAAAATGTTTAAATAAAAATGTGGAAACGTTTATCCGAACTCGTGGATACATTTATATATACATCGTGGAAACGTTATATATAATTGTAGCATGGAAACATTAATAAATGAAATGTTTATATGTAATCATGTCGTGGAAACGTTTATAAGTAATTGTGGCATGGAAATGTTTTAGATAATCATGGAATCGTAGAAACGTGGAAACGTCTACATAAAAACATGGAAACATATATATAAAAATGTGAAAACGTTTATAAGAACTCGTGGACACCTTTAAATAAAAATCATGGAAACGTTATATAATTGTGTGTGGAAATATCGAGTCAGTCATGACAATATAAAATATAGACCGACATCAAAATAAATTACCCTAACCCATACACCCTAAAACCCACCCGGAAAGCTAAAAAACATCGAAGCATTTTTAGGGTTTGTAGTGGTGGGATTAGGGTCTAACGACCCTAAACCCGTGACCACAAACCCTAAAAAACCTATCGAGTTAGTTGCTACTATGTAAAGTACAGAACGGTTTCCAAATGATTACCCTACCCCCCAAAACACCCCAAAACCCCCTTAGGATAGCTAAAAACGTCGAAGACATTTTTAGGGTTTGTAGTGGCGGGTTTAGGGTCCAACCCTAAAAACCTGTCAAGTTAGTTCTACCATATAAAGTACGAAACAAATTCCAAATAGATTACCTACCCCCCAAAACCACCTAAGGATAGCTAAAAATGTTGAAAGCATTTTTAGGGTTTGTAGTGGTGGGATTAGGGTCTAACGACCCTAAACCCGCGACCATAAACCCTAAAAGCCCGTCGAGTTAGTTTCTACAATATAAAGTACGAAACAAATTCCAAATAGATTACCCTACCCCCAAAACACCCCAAACCCACCCTAAGATAGCTAAAAACGTCAAAGGCATTTTTAGGGTTTGTAGTGGTGGGTTTAGGGTCTAACGACCCTAAACTCGCTACCACAAACCCTAAAACTCTGTTGAGTTAGTAGCTACAATATAAAGTACGAAACAAATTCCAAATAGATTACCCTACCCCCAAAACACCCCAAAACCCACCATAGGATAGCTAAAAACGTCGAAGGCATTTTTAGGGTTTGCAGTGACGGGTTTAGGCCCTAGACCCGCTACCACAAACCCTAACAACCTGTCAAGTTAGTTGCTACAATATAAAGTACGAAACAAATTCCAAATAGATTACCCTACCCCCCAAACACCCCAAAACCCACCCTAGGAAAGTAAAAAACGTCGAAGGTATTTTTAGGGTTTGCAGTGGCGGGTTTAGGGTCTAACGGCCCTAAACCCGCTACCACAAACCCTAAAACCTGTTGAGTTAGTTGCTACAATATAAAGTACAGAACAAATTCTAAATAGATTACCCTACCCTCAAAACACCCCAAAACCCACCCTAGGAAAGTAAAAAACGTCGAATTCACCACTTATTACTTAATGAATCATAATATCAATTTTAATGATTTATAATACAAAATTAATGACACTTTTTTATTTAGAAGAAATTATACATATTTGGTTTTGTATTTTTAAATTAAAATTAATCCTTTATAATCTATTCATTTAGATTAGGTAATTTAATTTTGAATTGATGTATGCTCTCATTTATACAATACTATAAAAAAAATATTTAACAGTCATATGTATATATGTGGATATAATCATGTAATTTCTTTTGTGTAGTGAGTGAACATCCATAACAATAATAAGTACTTGTCTAATTTCTAACAAGAAAGATACGTATTATAAATAAAATAAAAAGTAATATTATCATAACTTTAGTTAACTACAAATATCAAGTTTTTTTTCTCCTTTAATTAGAAAGCCTGTGTGCAACTAACACACCTACATGACAAAAGAAGATGAAATGATTTGACCAAGAGCCACTATAGACTCACGCATATAATCATCTAGAATATTTTTAATCTGATGGTCAATATTTTGTCCGTCGCAGATGGAAAATTCCAGTCCGTCACAAAATCCTCCATATTCTTATACATAATTGATTTGATGAGAATGATTAAAAATATATATATAAAGTTAATGTCATATTTTCTACAACAGTAACGGAAACGATTATAAAAAGTTGTGTAAATATTTCTAACCATCAATAACAAAAATAGTAAAACAAATAGTAAACTAACGACAACAATTTATATGCCTATTCACATTTGTATTTTAATATATTGAAATATAACAACAACTAGTTTCAAAAACAAAAATTATAAAAAAAATTAATTATAGAAGATGTCGGTCCCTATATATAATAACAAACCATGTCTATTACTATAAAAATATTTTTACTTCCACCTGGTGTGAAGCACTGCTATTTCCATGCGAGTGTTGTTGTAACACTATTTTATTTTCACACGCGCCTCACTTACAGCAGTAATATGTTGATTGCACTAGAGCCACTTCCACGGTTGAGATTTATCTCAACTTAAAAACAAAGGTCCAGATGCAGTTCGTCAGTGACGGAAAAAGTGCATCCGTCACAAAACTCTCTTCGTAATCCTTTCTCCCCCATTGTTTCCCCCTCTTTTTTCTCCCTTATCTCTGCTCTTCCCTAAAATTCTCAGCCAAAAAACCAACCTAAACAATGTCACAACAAAAATCACAACCGTTCTTATCCCTCTCTAGGTGAGAGTTCCAGTTTTCCATTTCCTGTTTTTCTTTCATGTTGTTTCCATAATTTTTGTGGTAGGTTTTCACTAACTTTTGTGGAAGCAATGGCTGCTTTGGATGGATGAGGTCTTCATCCTTTACTCTACCTTTCCCTTGTCTTTTATGTACGGGTTACTAGATTCCTCTTTGTCCTGTGTCAAAAAATTAGTCTTGTCGGTTTATCCTATATGTTTGTTGGTCTTTTTGGCTATAGGTTTTACCCTTTATATGTTTACTTTGTTTTCTTATTGTTTCTTGTCACCAGGTAACTGCTTGCATGTCTAGGTTTTTTGCTTTCCCCGTCTATGTATGACTACTTTTTGAATAGAGGGGTGGACTTGCCTTCAGCCAAACCGAATGCAAGGTCCAGATAAAAAGAAACCAGAGCCTTAAATAGAAAGAAAATCATAATCTAAAATCCAACTAGTAAACCTTCAGGTTTGTATGACAGGTAAACCGAATATCGGTTCATTATAATTCCGGTTCAATAAAATTGAACGCAAATACCACTGTACGGGGCTGGTCCGTGCACAATACGGTGTAAACCATGAGGGAGTGGATTCTGCGACGGATCCAAAATTTCCGTCGCTGACGGAAACCATTCAGTATCAATTTTTTATACAGTTTTCTAATCTCATCATACGGGACAATTTTTTCTCGTGAGTGAGCTTGTTTACTTTTTCATCTATTTACACTCTCTTTTGCTTACGTACATATAAAACAATAAAAAAGAAGTATCTTTTCTTTTAAACATGTTTGTAATTTAACATACATTAACTTTACATATAATATCATAAAACAATTTCTTAATAATATAATTTTTTTCTGTTTAAATGAGTGTATATATATAACTACTAAATAATATTTTCTTAATCTAATGATTTTTATTGTTTATGTATAAAAAACGAGCATACACTTCCAAATATACATGCCATAAAATTTGAAGAAGCTAAATTAATATAAAATACTTAATTAAAATTTATAATTATTTCTAATTAAAAGTGCCACATAATTCTTTAAAATATTTAACTTGAAAATCATGACTTGAATTAAAATCTTGTATTATAATTAATTGGTGACTTTACATCAGAATAATTTTCTAATTTTTTTTAAAAGAAGAAACAGTGTTAAAATCATATATATTTAGATAAAAGTATAAAAATTGCAGTATCATGAATGTTTATAAACGTATCCATCATTATCAGCAGTTTAAAATGAATACATGCTTATTTATATATGTTTTTGTCAATAGTATATAATGTATACATGACAGTTGATAAATGTTTCAATCACTAAGTTCATTCATATCCATTATATAGTTACTTGAAGTTTACAATTAAGATTTAAAAATGTATTCATGGCTGTTTATAAACATGCTCATCAGAAGCTAAATATGCATCCTTAAATATACACAAAATTATTTATAGATGTTTCATTAGTAAAATGTATACATGATAGTTGATAAATATTTCAATTGTATGTAAGCAACGTATCCATAATATTCAATAAACGTGCTCATCAGTAGCTAAAAACATCGAAGACATTTTTAGGGTTTGTGGTAGCGGGTTTAGGGTCATAGTTGCTACAATATAAAGTATGAAACAACTTACAAATAGATTACCCTACCCCCCCCCCCCTAAAAAAACCCACCCTAGGATAGCTAAAAACGTCGAAGACATTTTTAGGGTTTGCAGTGGCGGGTTTAGGGTCTAATGACCATAAACCCGCTACCACAAACCCTAAAAACCTGTCGAGTTAGTTGCAACAATATAAAGTACGAGACAAATTCCAAATTGATTACCCTACCCCCAAAACCCACCCTAGGATAGCTAAAAAACGTCGAAGGCATTTTTAGGGTTTGCAGTGGCGGGTTTAGGGTCTAACGACCCTAAACCTTCTAGACTAAACCCTAAAAACCTTTTGAGTTAGTTGCTACAATATAAAGTACGAAACAAATTCCAAATAGATTACCCTACCCGCCAAAACCCACCCTAGGATAGCTATAATCGTGGCGTGGAAACACTCATATAAATATGTGGAAACATATACAAAATAAAGTGGAAATGTTTTATAATAAAGGTGGAAACGTTTATCTGAACTCGTGGACACCTTTATATTCAAATTGTGGAAACGTTATATATAATTGTGACATGGAAACATTCATATATAATTATGAAAATGTTTATATGTAATCATGTCGTTGAAAGGTTTATGTATAATCGTGGCATGGAAACGTCCATATAAATATGTGGAAACGTATATAAAATAAAGTGGAAACGTTTATCTGAACTCGTGGACACCTTTATATACAAATCATGGAAATGTTATATATAATTGTGACGTGGAAACATTCATATATAATTATGAAAATGTTTGTATGTAATCATGTCGTGGCACGGAAACGCCCATATGAATATGTGGAAATGTATATAAAACAAAGTGGAAACATTTGATTATAAAGGTGAAAACGTTTATACAAACACTTGGACACCTTTATATATAGATCGTGGAAACGTATAAAGTACGAAACGACTTCCAAATAGATTACATTACCCCCCAAAACACCCCAAAACCCACTCTAGGATAGCTAAAAACGTCGAAGACATTTTTAGGGTTTGTGGTAACGGGTTTAGGGTCGAGTTAGTTGCTACAATATAAAGTACAAAACAAATTCCAAATAGATTATCCTACCTCCCAAAACACCCAAAAACCCACCCTATGATAGCTAAAAACGTCGAAGGAATTTTAAGGGTTCGCGGACCCTAAACCCGCTACCACAAACCCTAAAAACATGTCGAGTTAGTTGCTACAATATAAAGTACGAAACAACTTCCAAATAGATTACCCTACCCCCAAAACACCCCAAAACCCACCCTAGGATAGGTAAAAACATTGAAGGCATTTTTAGGGTTTGCAGTGGCGGGTTTAGGGTAGACCCTAAACCCGCTACCATAAACCCTAAAAACCTTTTGAGTTAGTTGCTACAATATAAAGTACGAAACAACTTCCAAATAGATTACCCTACCCCCAAAACACACCAAAACCCACCCTAGGATAGCTAAAAACGTCGAAGGCATTTTTAGGGATTGCAGTGGCGGGTTAGGGTCTACGACCCTAAACCCGCTACCACAAACCCTAAAAACCTGTCGAGTTAGTTGCTACAATATAAAGTATGAAACAACTTCGAAATAGATTACCTTACCCCCCAAAACACCAAAAAACCCACCCTAGGATAGCTAAAAATGTCGAAGGTATTTTTAAGGTTTGCAGTGGCGGGTTTAGGGTCTAACGACCCTAAACCCGCTACCACAAACCCTAAAAACCTGTCGAGTTAGTTGCTACAATATAAAGTATAGAACGGTTTCCAAATAGATTACCCTACCCCCAAAAACCCAACTTAGAAAAGTTAAAAATGTCGAATTCATCACTTATTACTTAATGAATTATAATATCATTTTTAATGAATCATAATATAAAACTAATGAATCATATTATCATATACATGTAAAAATATGTTTTTTTAAAAGTTGTCAAAACATATCCATGACTGGTCTTGTTTTGAAGAACTTGAATTTATATGAACAATGATATAATTTTTGTTCATTTTAGATCTATATATTAAAAGTTACAATATTTTAAGGGTTTTATGATAAAAAAATATAAAACGCCGGACACGCTAAAAAAAAGAACGTAAAGCGTATCGCAACGGCTACAGCCGAGAATTTGGCATTTTTATTTGATTATCGAACAAGCAAAACACCTTTGATTGGATATATTAATAAGAAAAAGAAAGCAAAACACCTTTAAGTTATATAAGATTCAACCAACTTGCAAGTACACGTACACCTTTAACAACAGTCAATTCATAAAGAATGAATAAATAAAGTTAGTATTAGTAGTACGTTTTTGTCGTTTGCGTAACTCCACTTAAAGGAGTTTGTTTACACAAGAATATTGAATCCTTTATTTGACGGTGAGGATTGCGTCCGTCCCTGACGGAAATAGCTCGTCCGTCACCAAATCCTGCGCGATCGATTTGGCACTCCCAACATAGTACAGCCTTGTCCATTTGGTAGTTGTCCAGTCAGCTGTTGACTGGACTGTCTTGCTGACTGGACTGTCTTTTTATTATATTAACTTTAATTAGTTGTAACTTTTAATATATAAGTTCAAAATGAAAAAAAATTATATCATTATTCACCTAATTCGAGCTCTTCAAAACAAGACCAGTCATGGATATGTTTTGACTACTTTGAAAAAAAATATTTTTTACATGTTATAATGATACACTAAAATGATAATATGATTCATTATTTTGATATTATGATTCATTAAAATTGATATTATGATTTACTAACTAATAAGTGGTGAATTAGATAACACACTTTGGAACCGATAAAAAATTATTATTATTTTGTATTGTATTATTATTGTATGGTGTATTTTAAACCTTATATGGTGAATCATGTATTTTCCGTACATACCAAATTTATTTTGTGTTGTATTATTGTTTAATTTTTTTATTTTTATATATTTACGTTGACACTAAAATGATGATATGATTTATTAACTTTGCTATTATGATTCATTAAAATTGAAATTATGATTCATTAACTAATAAGTGGTGAGTTACATAACAAACTTCGGAATCGATAAAAAATTATTATTGTTTTGTAGTGTATTATTATTATTGTATGGTGCAATTTAAATCTTCTATAGTGAATCATGTATTTTCATACATACCAAATATTATTTTGTATTGCATTATTGTTTAAATTTTTTTAGTTTCATATGTTTGTGATGATACACTAAAATGAAGATATGCTTCATTAATTTTGATATTATGATTCATTAAAACTGATATTATGATTCATTAACTAACAAGTAGTGAATTAGATAACAAACTTGAAACTAATAATGGATCATTATTGTAACACATTATTATTATTATTGTTGTTTTGTGGTGTATTATTATTATTTATATGATGTATTTTATATCTTATATAGTGAATCATATATTTTTTTAACATACCGATTTCAAAACAGATAATGAATCATTATTGTTTTGTAGTGTATTATTATTAGACCTGGCAAAGGTGACCCGAACCAAAAAAACCGAACCGATCCAACCCGATCCAAACCCGAACTTAAACCGAATAGCGTGACCCGAAATGTGACCCCAAAAACCGAACCAAACCAAACCAAAACCGAATCAAACCGAAATTTGGTATAACCGAATCCACCCGAACCGAATTCACCCGAACCGAATCCACCCGAACCGAATTCACCCGAACCGAATCAACCCGAACCGAATCCACCCGAATGTTTTGCTAAATCTAAATCTACTATAGTTGTTCCAACTGTAACAATAATCTTGAAACCAAAAACACATAATGGAGATTTAGACATCCAATAAGTGTTCATTGCTCACAAATGATATATATATATATAATATTGAATATCTTCAAGCATCTCAAGCCTTGTTGTAATAAAACATTCATAAACTGTGTTGTTACTCTTCCCACACATGGATGTTTTGCTACAAACTATAGATGTTTTGCTTTAAAATGTTTTATAATACAATTTAATGTGTATCATTACTATTTTATAATACTATACTAATTTTGATTTTAATAAAATTAGGTTTTTTTTATGTTTAGGACATGAGACTTGGGAATGGTTAAATTGTTGATGAAGTTTAATTATAAAATCTAAACTTTTTAGTTGAGACATATACTATTCAAGATTAATGTGTATATGCCTAAAGAAAATTATGCAATAAAATGAGGAAAATAAATATTCCAAATGGTAGATTATTGTGAATCGTGAGATGGACTAGCATTTTGGAGGATGAATAAGGTTTGGAGGATGAATAATCCCCACCTTATTCCATCTACCTTAACAACTTAACCTAAAATGTTGTATAAGACAATGTAATGTGTGTCATTACTATTTTATATTACTCTATATTTTATAAACTTAGGTTTCTTTATATTTAGGACTTAGGAATGGTTTGAATGTTGATGGATGGGTGTGGGCGTGTGACGCTTGTGCGAGGCGGTGATGGATGGGTGTAGATGCGCGACGCTTGTGCAAGGTGATGAGCTTAGGGTGTGACGGGCGCGGGATGACGGGAGGCACGACGTCGGGCGTGGACGGGGTAAACTGGACATTGATTGCCGAATATTGACCACTAATTCACAAAAGCTTAATTTGTACTTAGTCTATACAATTAATAGTTCAAATTCATTTACAAAATTTGTCATTCAGTTTGATTTTATCCAACCTATACACAATAGAAGTCTTGATCAACATTAACACTATATTAAAAGAATTTGGAGCCGCATATGAAAATCAATGCAAGTTACGAAGGTTGCTTAAAATTCGTACTTTTAAAATTTTTATCAATTAAACCCGGATAAGTCACCCGAATTTGAACTATAACCCGAAAAAACTGAATGACTCAAAGGCTAACCCGAACCGAAAGCACCCAAACCCGAACTCAACCAAACCGAAATAAACCGAATCAAATTTAAACCATTGAACCCGATCCGATCCGAACCAAACTGAATAGTAAATATCTACAAATTGACCCAACCCGAACTGAACCGAACCGAACCCGAACCGAGTGACCCGAATTGCCAGGTCTAATTATTATTGTTGTATGGTGTATTTTAAACTGTATCTGGTGAATCAAGTATAGTCGATATTGTATAGATATGTACATATAAAAAATATAAAATTTTAAAGTTGTCAAAACATATCCATGTCTGGTCTTGTTTTGAAGTGCTTGAATTTAGATGAACAATAATATATTTTTTTTCATTTTAGATTTATATTTTAAAAGTTATAACCAATTGAATTTAATATAATAAAAAAACAACCCAGTCAGCAAAACAGTCCAGTCAGCTACTGACTGGACTGCCACATCAAGTAAGCCATGTATAATCCCAGAACGGGCGCGCTGCACGATCGACGTGCTGAAAATTGAAATCCATATCCGTTCCATTTAAATCGCTTACGCTTCTACTAAACAACATGAGTTTAAAAAATATATTTATAGGAGGGAATACTAAGACATTAGGGGTAGTGAACAAAATGTCAGAGTAAAAACAAAGGGATATATATCAAGATAGAATACTAAGAGATTATGGGGTAGAAACATATTAATTTAAATCAGTGTGATTTACGGTAAATCAATTTTATAAAAATTTAATCGGTTATCAAAACTGAAACCAATTAAAAACTTGGTATAGTATACCAAACCAAAATTTCAATACCGTAAACCTCGATATACTTATCGGGTTTTTAGTTTTTTGATACATTTACTGAAACAGGATTTTTTGCATCTTTTTTTTTTATCAAAAACGTTGATACTAACATTTTAATCAAAGACATCAACCCATATGAGATTGAAGGAGGGGTTACGATAAGTCTATCCAGCCTGCTATTGACATTTTCAAAGTCTTTAATTTAAAAGTATCTTACTTTGATACGTACGGTTGTAGCTAGAAGCCTAAGTTGTCTCCCAAACTCCTCGAAATTTAAGATTATAGCAAGCAGGGAAATTGCCACCAAAGAATCTAGATCAAACTCATGATCAAGGGAAAAGAGTTTACACCATGGTTCACATTTCAAAACCTCGGAGGGATTTCTTTTAAGGAAACACCATGGTCTTCTCATCCATGTCAATGTGATCTTCAACACGGACACTCTACTCCCATGAAGATTGCAAAATTGACAATTAGTTATATGCTTATATATTTTTGAAAAGATATGTTCTAAGTAGTGCAGTGGTATTTGTCACCCCTACAATTTTGAAAATAAGTTAACGTGTTGTGTTCTAAATTTCTATGATACTTTTTTAATTGTTTAAAGATGTATTATTTTATTTTAATATCTTGACATAAGATAATTCCCTATTTTATATCATTTCTTATAGTGGAAATGATTAATCTTTTCATCATCTATATGCCTAATTTTTTTTATTATTATTTGAATCATATTATATCTTATATCAAAAGGACCAACTTTCAATTATTTAAAATGTGATAATATAATTAAATATACTTTTATAAAATTGATAAATAACTTTTATAATAAGCTTCTTTTTTAAAATATTGGAGTCGGCTAATAAGGATTATTACATGAAACCAACCAGGTAAATATTTTTTAAGTAAAATAGTGAAAAATATCGATGGACAAAATAGTAAAAAAAAAAAGTTTTTGTCTTTCCCTCACTTATTAAATTACTTTTAATATATAAAATTCATTATGTTTGTATATATGAAAAATAGTTAAATTATTATTTTAAGAATAAAATGATGATAGTGTCATTTTTTTTTCTGAACTCGTACGCTCAGTCGTGTTTTCACTTTGCACAGTCGGAATTTTAAAAAACTTTACGATCTTGCCCCTGCTTTAATATCTTTCAGAATTTACTATATTTACCCACAATTTGTGACATATTAGAAGGTGACCCCAAATTTCATTACGCACAGTCGGAATTCCAATACGCTCACTCGGAAAATGACCAATTTAGGGGCTAATGTAGGCAAAATTTATTAAAAATGGTTCGAAAAAAGCTAAGAAGGATTCCGAAGTACTTATATAAGTAAAAAATATATCATAAAAATTATCAGCAAAGTATACCATGACAAAGTAGACGAAAAGACGAACGCGTCGCGCAAACGGATCAAAAACGGAGCTATAACGAAGAAGATATGGCGATTTTAAGACCGGAACCCGGCGCAGGCGCCGGTAAAGAAGGGACGGCGCCGGCGCCGGTAACGAGGACCGCGCGCGGGCGCGCGTCATTCGTTACCGGCGCCGGCGCCCGCCCTTCTTTACCGGCGCCTGCGCCGGGTTCCGATCTTAAAATTGTCATATCTTCTTCGTTATAGCTCCGTTTTTCGATCCGTTTGCGCCGACGCGTTCGTCTTTTCGTCTACTTTGTCATGGTATACTTTGCTGATAATTTTTATGATATATGTATTATTTATTCTTAAGCACAACATTAACTATCATCGACGTCTTGTTCGAAATTGCCCATCAACCACTAATTTCATGTCCGTTGAAGAAGAATCTATTTGAAATTCATTGAAATTGTCTATCATTTCCACTAATTTCATGTCCATTGACGAAGAATCTATTTGAAATTATCAAAATTTCCTATCAATATCAATATTAACTATCATTGACTTCTTATTCCATAGTAAAACAATCAAGCATGTTCTATTCTAATTAACAGATGAATTGGACACCAATCTAAATAGTTAGATGTATCGACATTAACTATCATCGACGTCTTGTTCGAACTTACCTATCAATTCCACTAAATTCATGTCCATTAAAAAAGAATTTATTTGACAATCATCAAAATTATCTACCTTTTCCCCCAATTTCATGTCCATTGAGAAGAATCTGTGTGAAATTATCAAAATTTCCTATCAATATTGACATTAACTATCATTGGCTTCTTATTCGATAGTAAAACAATCAACCCTATTCTATTTTAATTACCAGACAAATTGGACACCGATCTAAATAGTTAGATGTATCGACATTAACTATCATCGACGTCTAATTCGAAATTTCCTATCAATTTCACTAATTTCATGTCCATTGAAGAATAATCTATTTGAAATTCATCGAATTGTCTATCATTTCCCTCAATTTCACGTCCATTGAAGATGAGTCTCTTTGAAATTATCAATATTGCCTATCAATATCGACATTAACTATCACTGACTTCTTATTCGATAGTAAAACAATCAAACCTGTTCTATTCTAATTAGCAGATGAATTGGACACTGATCTAAATAGTTAGATGTATCGACATTAACTATCATCGAAGTCTTATTTGAAATTGCCTATCAATTCCACTAATTTCATGTCCGTTGAAGAATAATCTATTTGAAATTCATTAAAATTGTCTATCAGTTCCCTCTATTTCACGTCTATTGAAGAAGAATCTATTTTAAAATCATCAAATTTGTCTATCATTTCCACTAATTTCACGTCTGTTCAAGAAGAATCTATTTGAATGTCATTGAAATTGTCTATTTCCACTAATTTCATGAACGTAGAAGAAGAATCTAATTGAAAGTCATCGAAATTGTATATCATTTCCAATAATTTCTTCTTCAATGGGCATGAAATTAATGGAAATGATAGACAATTTAGATGTTTATCATAAATTCTTCTTCAACGGACGTGAAATTAGTGGAAATGATAGACAATTTAGAAATTTTTTAGATAGATTTCTTTTTCAATGGACATGATATTTGTGGAATTGATCGAAAATTTCAAACAAGACGTCGATGATAGTTAATGTCGATACATCTAACTATTTAGATTGGTGTTTTATTCGTCTGCTAATTAGAATAGAACAGGCTTGTTTGTTTTACTAACGAATAAGAAGTCAATGATAGTTGATGTCGATATTGATAGGTAATAATGATAATTTCAAATAGACTCATCTTCAATGGACGTGAAATTGAGGGAAATGATAGACAATTCGATGAATTTCAAATAGATTATTCTTCAACGGACATGAAATTAGTGGAATTGATAGGAAATTTCAAATAAGACGTCGATGATAGTTAATGTCGATACATCTAACTATTTAGATTGGTGTCCAATTCGTCTGCTAATTAGAATAGAACAGGCTTGATTGTTTTACTATTGAATAAGAAGTCAATGATAGTTAATGTCGATATTGATAGGCAATACTGATAATTTTAATAGATTCTTCTTCAATGGAAGTGAAATTGAGGGAAATGATAGACAATTTCGATGAATTTCAAATAGATTATTCTTTAATTGACATGATATTAGTGGAATTAATAGGCAAGTTCAAACAAGACGTCGATGATAGTTAATGTCGATACATCTAACTATTTAGATCGGTGTCCAATTCATCTGCTAATTAGAATAGAACAGGTTTGATTGTTTTACTATCGAATAAGAAGTCAGTGATAGTTAATGTCGATATTGATAGGCAATATTGATAATTTCAAA
Source organism: Limonium bicolor (assembly GCA_023374045.1). NCBI lineage: Eukaryota > Viridiplantae > Streptophyta > Magnoliopsida > Caryophyllales > Plumbaginaceae > Limonium > Limonium bicolor. The sequence continues at coordinate 306,420,650 of CM041776.1, read as the reverse complement.
GAGACTCATCTTCAATGGACGTGAAATTGAGGGAAATGATAGACAATTTCGATGAATTTCAAATAGATTATTTTTCAACGGACATCAAATTAGTGGAATTGATAGGCAATTTCAAATAAGACGTCGATGATAGTTAATGTCGATACATCTAACTATTTAGATTGGTGTCCAATTTGTCTGGTAATTAAATTAGAACAGGCTTGATTATTTTACTATCGAGTAAGAAGTCAATGATAGTTAATGTCAATATTGATAGGCAATTTTGATAATTTCACACAGATTCTTCTTCAATGGACGTGAAATTGAGGGAAATGATAGACAATTTCAATGAATTTGAAATAAATTCTTCTTTAATGGACATGAATTTAGTGGAATTGATCGGTAAGTTCGAACAAGACGTTGATGATAGTTAATGTTGATACATCTAACTATTTAGATCAGTGTCCAATTCGTCTGTTAATTAGAATAGAACATCCTTGATTGTTTTACTATCGAATAAGAAGTCAATGATAGTTAATATTGATATTGATAGGAAATTTTGATAATTTCAAATAGATTCTTCATCAATGGACGTGAAATTGGTGGAAATGATAGACAATTTCAATGAATTTCAAATAGATTCTTCTTCAACGGACATGAAGTTAGTTGTTGATTGGCAATTTCGAACAAGACGTCTATGATAGTTAATGTTGTGCTTAATAAGAATAATACATATATCATAAAAATTATCAGCAAAGTATACCATGACAAAGTAGACGAAAAGACGAACGCGTCGGCGCAAACGGATCGAAAAACGGAGCTATAACGAAGAAGATATGACAATTTTAAGATCGGAACCCGGCGCAGGCGCCGGTAAAGAAGGGCGGGCGCCGGCGCCGGTAACGAATGACGCGCGCCCGCGCGCGGTCCTCGTTACCGGCGCCGGCGCCGTCCCTTCTTTACCGGCGCCTGCGCCGGGTTCCGGTCTTAAAATCGCCATATCTTCTTCGTTATAGCTCCGTTTTTCGATCCGTTTGCGCCGACGCGTTCGTCTTTTCGTCTACTTTGTCATGGTATACTTTACTGATAATTTTTATGATATATTTTTTTACTTATATAAGTACTTCGGAATCCTTCTTTACTTTTTCGAACCATTTTTAATAAATTTTGCCTACATTAGCCCCTAAATTGGTCATTTTCTGACTGAGCGTATTGGAATTCCGATTGTGCGTAATGAAATTTGGGGTCACCTCATAATATGTCACAAATTGTGGGTAAATATAGTAATTTCTGAAAGATATTAAAACAGGGGCAAAATGGTCATTTTCCGACTGTGCGAAGTGAAAACACGACTGAGCGTATTGACCCTCTTTTTTTTTTACCAATTCCGCAATCCGCCGCACCTGTAACCAACCTACAAAAGCCAAAAAAACTTAAACTAGTAAATCCGACCAACGTGGCCTAAGAAGCAGAAACAGAAAATAAAATTAATCCCTCCGTCCTGAATTGACCGTTCTGTTTACTATTTGGATATGTCATTTGACTTCAATTTTTAACATATAAAATAAAATAATTTTAAAATTTTAAGTTTTGCATATGATTCCTTACATGATAAAATATATATTACAAACTTTAGTTTTATAAAATTATTTTATCTTATATGTTTAATATTGAAGTGGAAAAACATATCATAAAGTAAACAGGACGGTCAATTCAGGACGGAGGGAGTATAATAATAACAGTATGGTGAAGATGGAGCTGGTGCCATATTGTAATATGGAGACTGTCCACATGTCAACAAAATATTGGTGGAAAAAAATTAAAAGAAGAAAAAGAAAGAATAGGAAATCACATGCAGGTACAAGAGAGGGGGAGAGGAGTAGGAGAGAGATAAATTGTATTTTTTTCAAAATGTTATAACTTACAAATTATAAGTGTAAAATTTTAAAAAAAATATACCATTGTTCATCATTTTTCGTGCTCTTCAAAACAAGATGCATCATGGATGTGTTTTGGTAAACTTAAAATTTCATGTTTTTAGAAGGAGTATATATTACATATTTTTTAAGTGAATCATATTCATCAACAAAATGAATCTTCTTTAACAATAAAAAGAACCATATTCATTAACAAAATGAATCTTACCCCAAACACTCTAAAAACTGCATTTTTATGGGTTGTACCCAAACCACAAACCCTAAAAATATGTCGAGTTAGTAACGACAATATAAAGTGTAGACTAATGCCAAAAAGATTACCTTACCCCACCAATCTTTATTTACCCTCTGATTCATTTTTCTTGAACCTTTTATTCACTTTAGTTAACAATATTTATTTACAAGAATCACTTTTTTTAAACCTCTAATTCACTTTTCTTAAACTCTTGATTTACTTTATAAAAATCTCTGATTCACATTTCTTAAACATCTTAATCACTTTAGTTAAACAATCTATGCTTTCAAGATTCATTCTTATTACTTTGATTCACTTTATAACAACTAGTGATTCACTTTTTAAAAACCTTTGATTCACTTTTCTTAAACCTCTGATTCACACTAGTCAAACAACAGAATCATTTTAGTTAAACAATCTCTGTTTATGAGATTCACATTTTTTAAATCTCTTATTCACTTTTGAGCAACCCTCTAATTCACTTTTGAGCAACCCTCTGGTTCACTTTTTAACAACCTTTGATTCACTTTTTAACAACCTTTAATTTACTTTTTTAAAACTTAAGATTCACAAGTAATCTTAAAAAACATGCACATACAAAAAATTTAGGGAAAATTCACGATGTTTTCTTTCGTAATTCACAATATACCCCTGTGTTTTTCGTAATTTAACTTTAAACATGCTTAAATGTTGTCCAAAATTGATGAAACTTTACATGGATGATGTTAAAGTGTTATATTTTGGTCCAATTCCAAATTTGAAGTTTTTTAAGCTCACGTGTGACCTGTGGGACCCAATGAACATGTGACATATTTATTGGGTCCCACAGGTCACATGTGAGTTTAAAAAACTTCATATTTGATGTTGGACAAAATATAACACTTTAGCATCATCCATGTAAAGTTTCATCAATTTTGGACAACATTTAAGCATGTTTAAAGTTGAATTACGAAAAACACAGGGGTATATTGTGAATTACGAAAGAAAACAGGGGTATATCGTGAATTTTCCCAAAAATTTAAAATTTATCAAAACATATCACTGATGCATCTTGTTTTGAAGAGTACGAAAAATGATAAACAATGGTATAATTTATTTTATTTTTGCACTTATATTTTGTAAGTTATGACATTTTGAAAAAAAAAATATTTTTCTCTCTCATACTCACCTACTCCTCTCCCCTACCCACGTGACTTCCCTCTTATTTCTTTTTTTTCCCTTTATTTCTCTCTAATAAAATACTGACATGTGGCACCATCTCCATATTGTAATATGGAGCAATCTCCATCTTAGCGAAGACAGTGTAATGCTAAACAAAAAAAGACCAATTGTCAATCCGTTTCCCTAAGGGCATCCACAGTGGGGTGGATTCCACCCAAGAGTGTCAGTAAGAAATGAAAAAATGATCTGTAGTGGTGTGGAATCCACCCACCTTCTCTTTCCTCGTTGCTTATTTAAGGAACGTACGGAGATTAATTACGATTGGTTGTATCCCTGCATTCACTGACAAAAATAAATATTTACAATTTTCTTTTGCTTTTACCAGAGAGAGGAGAGAAAAAGATGGGAGGGGTGAGAAAGTTAAGAAACTCCCTTATTGTAGCATGAATAAATAGGTGAAGTTGCTTATACAATTAAAATAATAATTTCTGATGACATGGCACATAGAAATATGTTAAGAAACCCATAACCATTGTGGATGCCCTAAGAAGTCCTTCTTGCTACGTAATGCAAAAGACACAATAAAGGGAAGACAGTGTAATGCTAAACAAAAAAAGACCAATTGTCAATCCGTTTCCCTAAGAAGTCCTTCTTGCTACGTAATGCAAAAGACACAAACTCAGATAGCTAAAATTCCTTTATTACCCCGCACCTCATCAATCTCATTGAGTACATATGTTCTCAAGTTAAGATCTTCGAACAATGATTAATTGAACTCGTATGCTCAGTCGTGTTTTCATTTCACGCATTGGGAATTTAAAAAACTTTATAATTTTGACATTCTCTCAATTTTTTTTTAATAATTATCAAATCTACTCAAAACTTATGACATATTACGAGGAGCCCCAAATTTCATTATATAAGGAGAGTGAATATGTTATGAAATAAAACAGGCTTGATTGCTTTACTATTGAACAAGAAGTAGATGATAGTTAATGTCGATGGCTCTAACTAACACTACTCGTAAATGGGAAAACTACATACTTAAGAAGAAATAACACATATATCGGAAAAATTATCAGTAGTAGAGTACACGAAAAGATGAACGCGCCGGCGCAAACAAATCGACAAACAAAACTATAACTAGAAGTGACAATTCGGGTGAATCTTTCGGGTTTGGTTTGGTTAGGTTTGGTTCGGGTCAGCTTTGAACTATATAATATTCAACTCGGGTCGGACTGGGTCGGGTGAATTCGGTTTTTCGGGTTTAGTTCAGGTTTATGAAGTTACAGGTTGGTTTGGATCAATTCGATTATATTTCGGTTTGGGTGAGTTTTGGCTAGGGTGGTTTTGGTTTGGTTTCCTATGGTTGGGGTTAGTCAATGGTATATTTGGTTTTTTCGGGCTATGAGTCTAATTCGGGTGAATTATTTGAGTTGGGTTAAAGCCGATACAAATTTGTAAATGTCATATTAAAATCTTCATTTTTTCATTTACGACTACATATATCTCAATAAAATTAGGCTAAGTTGACTACTCATGAGGTAGACATGGAACAAAATTGAAGAAACATTTTGTATGTAGTGTGATTGTAGAATCTAAAATTGTATCCACCGATTCAAATCTAATTTTGTAAATCTATTCCCATTATAAAAAAAATCCTTCCTCAATCAACTAGTATTATAATTATTATGTTGTAGGAAAAAATACAACCAATGTGTACCATCCTTGTTAATTTCATTTTTCAAAGGAGTTTTCTCATTGCTCATCATCATTTCTTCATCCTCATTATCAGCTTCATTTTCATCTTCTTCGGAACTTGTAATTAAGTCTTCAACAATGTCTTCATCGAAATCCGACCGCTCTTGTCCCTTCACCATTTTCTTTCCACCATTTTCATGTCATCATGTCATTAATTAATGAAGGTTTATGCCTCATACTTTGTTATCCTTTCTTTACTCAGCTCAATAGTGGTAAATTTTTTATTTTATTTTTACAATAAAGTAGGTAACATAACATTCTTGTTAGTGTGCTTTGATGATAGATATTCTCTGGTGAAAAATGTATTGTTGAAGATTCAAAGTATATTTAAAGACAACTAGATATTAGAGATAATAATATTATTTTATGGTTTGGTTTAGTTTGGATTATTATTGGCTTATTTTTTATTCGGGTTGCTTTGAGTTTTGGGTGATTATCGGGTTTCAGGTGACTATGGTTTTGATAGCTTCGATTTGAATGTTTTCAGTTCGGTGATTGTGGATAGTGGTTGAATTTTGGTTCTATCAAATCTTGGTTCAATTTGGCTCGTTTCGGTTCATTGTGGGTTTCGGGTCATTTTATCAATTGTCCATACGATTGAGAATTGGATTTTGATTCGGTTCGATTCGACTCGGTTTTTCGGTTTCGGGTCACTTTTACCATCTTTAGCTATTTCGGTCTTAAAATCGCTATATCTCCTTTGTTATAGTCCCGTTTTTCGATCCGTTTGCGCCGACACGTTCGTCTTTTTGTCTACTTCGTTATGATATACTTTTCTGATATGTTTTTTTGGAAAATATGTGTTATTTCTTCTTAAGTATGTAGTTTTCTCATTTAAGCACCATGGAAACTGAGTTTTAAGATTTTCCTTCCTATAAAGCTAGTAGAGGACCCTAGAATTGTGTTTCGGGGGCACATTTTTTTAACAGTATCATTCTTTAAAGGGAAAATTACATTGCCCACGCATGAGCTTTAGAAAATTACAATGCCCACCCATGAGATATCAAGAAATTACAATGCCCACCCATAAGTTTTAGAAAATTACAATGCCCACCCATGTACTTATCAAAAAGAGGTGAAATCGAATATGTAAAGTAATGATTACCTTAAGAAACAACTTAGACAATGGTAAAAAAATTTAAAAACCTTAAATTAATCTTATATGACCACTTGGAAGTCAAATAAAGGAAACATGCCTAAAAATAACAAAATAAAGAAATAAAATCAAATAAAATGAGGTGAACATATATGTGATTCCTCGTAATTTTTGCATGTTTTTTCTTCATTTCATCACTACGTTGCACGGTGTAAAGGTTTTTCTTATTGCTTTACATAGTTGAATTGATTAATCAAAGTAAAATTTACTCAGATCTTTGATTTTCACCTCATTTTGATAAGTACATGGGTGGGCACTATAATTTTCTAAAACTCATGGGTGGGCATTGTAATTTCTTAATATCTTATGGGTGGGCATTGTAATTTTTCAAGCTCATGGGTGGGCATTGTAATTTCCCAATACCTCATGGGTGGGCAATGTAATTTTTCCTTCTTTAAAACATTATATTATTTTATATTTTTTTAAAAATATATAAGAGCATATAACTAATTTTCAAATTTTTGGGGGGTGGCCCTGTCAGAACTAAAGAAACCATACACTTTATTGAATGAAGATTGAATTACAGAAGGAGCATTTTTGCTCTATTGTTCTTGAAGAACAGAGAGCAAGAGACGAGAGGGGGTAAGGAAGGAGAAGTGTCTGACTAACCTAGACCGAGACTCTTGACTAAACAAGAAAGGGAAAATAAGAAGAATACAAAAATGTCCCTAGATACAACCTATATATTACATATGTATACCTAAGTACATTCCTCCCCTTCAAAGAGTATGTTCTGCAGCAGAAGAGTGCTCTTTGTGTCTATGTAAATCAACCATTGTCATGTTGTTGTTTCAGACCAAAAAATGAAACGAATTCTGATAGTTTCTACCAGTGAGTGGCTTGGTCATGACATCTTCCAGCTGCCGTGTGCTCGGCACATAGTGTACCTGTATCAAACCTTCCTGTAGTTTTTTTATGAACAAAATGACAACCAATTCAATGTGTTGTTCGTTCATGTGAAGTGGGGTTCTTAGCTATATGAATAGCTGCCAAATTGTCACACTTTAAGGGAATAGGTGTAATGTCTTGAACTCATATTTCATTTATGAGTCTACTTAGCCAGCTTAATTCACTTGTTACTTGGTGCATTGCTCTATACTCGGCCTCGACAGAAGATAAAGAAACAGAAACTTGTTTCTTTGACTTCCAACTGAGTGGAGAACCTCCTAAAAGAATATAGTAACCCGATATTGATTTCTTTGTGATTGGGCAAGATGTCCAATCCGAATCACAATAAGCTACCAAGTTATAGTCAGACTGTTTGCTAAAAAATAAACTGAATCCAGAAGTACCCTTGATGTAGGATAATGTATGGTAAACAACCTTAAGATGTTCTGTTGTAGGATCTTGAAGAAATTGGCTCAAGAACTGAACTGAAAAGGCAATGGCGGGTCTTGTATTGGTTAAGAAATTTAATTTCCCAACTAAGCATTTATACTCACAGGGATTTTCTAACTTGGAGCCAGAATCCTTGTAAAGTTTTAGGTTCATTTGCAGAGAAGAAGCAGAACTGCGACAATTTTCCATTTTGAATTCCTTTAGGATTCGATTTGCCTACTTTTGTTGGGACATGATCAGATCATTTTCTGTTTTCGGAAACTCCATTCCAAGGAAAAAACTTAGCCTTCCTAAGTCCTTTATTTTTAAATTCTTTGTTGAGTTTTTCCTTTAAAAGTTTGACTTCTTTCATATCATTTCCAATAACAAGTATGTCATGAACATACACTCCTAACAAGGTGAAAGTGTTTCTTCTTGTCTTAATAAATAAAAAGTAGTCATTTTGAAATTGTATGAAACCAAGATTTATGAGAAATTATGCTAATTTTTCATACCATTGCCGAGAGGTTGGTTTGAGTCCATAAAGGGACTTGTGCAGTTTACAAACTTTGTTTTTCCCATGGAATTTCAGACCTTAAGGAATAGTCATGTAGACTTCCTCTAAAGGTCACCATGGAGAAAAACATTGTTTATGTCAAGTTGATCAAGAATCTGTCCCTTTTTTACAGCAACTATAATAAGGACACGAATTGTGGAGAGTTTAAAAACGGGAGAAAAAGTTTCATCATAGTCTAGCCCATATTTTTGTGTGAACCTTCTAACCATAAGTCTAGCCTTAAATCTTTCTAGAGTGCCATCTACTTTGAACTTTTAGCCCATATTTTTGTGTGAACCTTCTAACCATAAGTCTAGCCTTAAATCTTTCTAGAGTGCCATCTACTTTGAACTTTTTTTTTGTAGACCCATGCAGAGTGGATTTATCGTGAGTTATTAGCACTGGTGAAATTGATAAAAAGAAAGAAATTAATACTCAAAATATCCGTCGGGCTGCAAATAAAACCCGGTCGCAGTAGTATAGAAGACAGAAGCGGCCGGGGTCAAACCGTGGGACTTATAGCGAGATAAAATAGTTCCTAAGCTTGTCACAAAAGGGGGGAAGTTAATTGACTTGTTTTAGAGAAAATATTAAGCAGATTAAAATTACTGAGTGCAGATGAATTAAATGGAACTCCGGGTTTAGGTTTTATATAATCTGATTAATTATGCTATCTCTACCGGTTTAATATATTAGTTTGGCAAAATTCCTGTTATTATCCTAAGGACTAAGTCATAGACCCTTAAGAACTCGTTCACCAGAAAATGCTCGGTCTAATCAAGGTTCGAGCAATACTATGTAAACGGACGTTAAATTCGAGGAATTATAATTGCATCTGAAAATACTAACCTATTAAATCATAATAAGCTTTCTCCAGATTTACGGCTTAATTAACCTGTCTATTTATCACCTGGTCTGATCAAAATAGACTTAGGAAAGCATTTTAATAAATTCATGTAATTTATTAAAATGGTGAGAGAAAACCTTTAAGCGTAACAAACTGTATTTATTTTAACCGGTAGAAATATTGATTACATAATTAAACAAACCATAATTAAAACCTTTGCCCGGAGCAAATCCTCCTTAGCCTGACATATTAAAGACAGAATAAGAAGTAGAGGAATACATCTGAAAAGATGTTTATTTCCGCTCCGCTATCTTATCTGCTAATATTTTTGACAGAGGTTGGACAGGATAACGGTATGAAGTGGAATGATTTATGGGATGAGATGTAGTATGGAATTTATGTGGATGAAATGAGTGATTTTGTGGAGAGTTTTATGGTATTTTTATGGAAGGAAAATGGCATAAGTTTGGGGTGGAATGAGATATGATTTATGGAGGTTTGGAGGTGTATTTATAGAGAAATATAGGGTAAATGGGGTGGTAAGGCGGTGGTATTTGCGTGTGAAGAGATAAGGCTTTTATCTCTTCACACGGCTCCTTTCTAGCTGTCAAAATAGCAGTGTCCGGACCAGTGTCCGGACCAGGTGGTCCGGACGAGGTCGATGCGCGCGTCCGAACCAGTACGTCCGGACGGTGGTTCGGACGAAAATTGTTTTGCCTCTAAAATCTTCGTTTGAGCTCCGATTTGATCCCCGTTTTCGCCTACGCGTTCGTCTCTTCGTGTACTTTGCTCCTAGCTTGGTTTTCCTCATGTTTAACCAATAAATTTGTGAGATAATCAATAAAACATAACTAGAGGAAAAACTAACCAAAGTGGAGAAATGAGCAGAAAAAGTGCTAATATATATGAAATACACCTATAAAACATGCTCATTTGGACACTTATCACACCCCCCACTTATCTTTTTGCTTGTCCTCAAGCAAAACCATGTACCCAAGTAAGTAGGGAATGCTCAATACTAACAAATATTATTATGAAGGGTAGGATAAAGAGGTTAACAATACACGACCTTTAAACTTTTTGAGGAGTGTGAAAAATCAACTGCTGGTGGCATAGGTGTGCTCAGGGTAAAAATAAAATATAGAGTTTCGGGGTATGATCCAAGGTACTTCAATGCTTCTTTGTTTAGGTGACTCTGAGAACTTTTACCATGGCCAACTTCTCTCAAGAATGGGCATTGAGGAGAAAACAAAAGGAAAAATAGAATTATGCATTTGTTTCACTTTTGCATAAGAGATGAGAAGATAAAAATGTAGGCATCACGCCTTTGTATTTAAGAACACTCAACTCTCTTTGTTGGTTGCCAATGGTGTCTCGCAAGTCCCTTCTTTATTTTTTATTTTTTTTAACAGAGAAGCACCCCTTAGCAATCCCTAAGAGAGAAGACAGAAAGAACCCCTGAGCAATAAAAATCCAACCATTTGCAGATTATTTGGTCACACCGCATAAAAATGCTCCTCAAAAGTGATCAATTGAAAATTTTTAAATTTGTACCATTTATCCCACAATTCATAATATTATTTATTCATAAAGAGAACAACCTATATTAGCAGGGTCCATAATTTTAATTTTTTGAACACATGCGAGATAAGCAGAGAGATTTAAACATTTTAAGCACAAAATGCCCCGAAAAGGGCTCTTCCCCCACACTTAAGCTCAAGCAATGCCCT